>OY728134.1:622904409-624289409 GCA_963277665.1 Viscum album | reverse complement strand
AGGGTGATGGTATGAGATGAATGTGATGGTTTGATGTTGGTGGTTTGGTTTGGTTGCTTATCTGCTTTACTTTTCCCCACTGCTCAAGGCAGCTGGTCTTTCTTACCCTCTTTCCGAAGGAGGCGAAGACATGCGGGGTATGCCACGTGCTTTCCGTGTTTAGCCTCTCGATGGAGGATGGGTCTATGCTCTTTCTATAGGCGGCAAAGACTCGACGGGTAGTATATCTACTCACCGTGTTGAGCCTCCTTTGTGTTTAGAAGCATATGATGTTTTTCTAGAATGCCTGGGAATGTGGAAAAGTAATTCTGTAATGAATGTTTGATTAAATGGTGAAAATCCACGGGGATGGAGATGCTGGAATTTAAAGGTGATGTGAATCTTAAAAAGGAGCAGTTGTTTTTGAAAGTGATGCCATTTTAGTTTAATGTGGTAAATTGTTCATGGTTAATTAATGTTTAAAGAATTAATTAACATACAGTGGAACTGAGAAAATGAAAATGGAGTAATCTAATAAAGCTCTTCAAATGGTTGTGTGCTTATAGGATACCTAGTCTTAGAAGTAGCAGCCTGGAGTCTGAGAGACGTTAGCTGCAGTTGTGCCTATGACTAGGTAATGCCCATAGTGTGGTTGTGAGTTATATATATTCTGTACTTTTTGTGTTTCTATACGCTACTCCACCCTATCGGTAAGGGCAACTGACACCCCGGGGATTCTGAGCCCTGGGGGGTGTTTTCCCCAACATTCTGATGGGAGGTTGAATGGCTGACTACCCCCTTTGGCCCCGCTCTCTTCTCTTGGTAGATCCTTGTGCTGGTAGGCACAGTGGTTAGTTTTACCCATATATGTGTGTAGAGGGCTGTAATGGATTGTGGTTATTTCACACACATATACTCTGGATATAGTATCCTATGGAATACTATAGGTGTAACGTGTATAGGCTGTGATGGCTTGAGGAATAATACTCGACGTATGATACACGTTATACGAGCTATGGTGGCTCCCGGAAACTACCTGGTTACTTTGGTTGTGAGGACGGTGTGGTTCTTCGCCCAGGTGTCTGCGGGCAATCCTTTGTGGTGCACGAGGTGCAGATTGTGGAGCTTAGCCCAGGTGTCTGCAGGCAAGCCTTTGGAGAGAGATGCACAGGACGTATGTCGTTGGGGCAAAGCGGAAAACCAGTGGGGAAGTAGTAGCGGGGTACCCTTGATATTCTTTACTATATGTTATTTTCTTGTATGCGTTACTTGGTGAGAGTAGCCATGGTGAGGTTGGGAACATAGTATACCTGTTTAGATAACGAGTTAGTTTCACTTGTTGTTCACTGGGCTTTAGCATGCTTTCTTTACTTTTGCACGAGAGTCTTGGGGAGGATCCTACTGAGTATACTGTTATACTCACCCTATGTACATATAAACTGTTTTTCAGGTCACTTGGAGCAGGTTGGAGATCAAGCTGGTTACTACTAGCTTGCGGTTGGAGGAGGAGTTGTTCGGGCTTGTGGTCGCTGCCGTTTTTCTTTCTTTTGGGTACTTTTAGTTTTCCCTTTCAGTTGTAGTACTTTTGCATGACATTTCACATATGTACTTGGTTTCCTTTTTATATTTCAGTTCTGAGTTGGAGTTGATTGGAGTCTATTCTATCTCTCTCTTCTGCTTGTGTTCTCTTAGAGGGTAATGCCTCCCATTTGTACGTTATTATACCCTCGGTGCTAGTCGCCAACCCGGGGCCTACTGGAGGCGGGACTCGGGGGTCATTATCTCCCTTTTCACATTTCCGGCCCAGGAGGGGTACACTTTGTGGGGAGGGGGTCGTGACAGAGTGGTATCAGAGGTCTTGTTGAGGGATAGGATGGAGTTTGGAGTTAGGCACAGGTGAGGATGCATGGGATGGTAGGGCAACGGTGTCATTCATGTTTAGCAAGTGGGGTAAACACTGGAGACCGGCAGAGACATAGGCGTTCAGGGCCCCCTATGATCTGTTGCACGGACCTTTAAGTTTACGATGGCTACTAAACAAAGTGATACTGGTTGCAGGGTAGAGACCTAGGAAAGGATCATGCATCATTATTCTTTGCGCCTATGTTTGAATGGGTAGACCTTGGGATAGGTAACCAAAAATTAATAAAACAAAATAATTAATTAATTAATGTTGAGTCTTCCATATTCCAGACTTAGGAGCTCTAACAGTTGTTATTTTACAGGTATGGCTCCAGGTCGACGTCCTCGTCAGGTTTGCGCCGAAGGTGCCCAGCAGGCTGTTCCAGCAGATCGCCGCCGGGTAGAGGTTGACGACGATGACACTTGGAGGAAGACACTCCGAGAGTTTCAGCGCCAGAGTCTACAGAAGTACGAGGGCTCCGTTTCAGATGCAGTCACAGAAGACTGGTTGGAGGAGGTCGAGATAGGCTTCAGTTCGATTCGTGCTCGGAAGGAACACTGGGTGTCCTTGGTTGTGACGATGTTGCGTGGAGCAGCGAGACAGTGGTGGTTCTTGTTCCTCGGGGATCGTGAGGAGTCAGCGATCTCGTGGGAGGAGTTTCGAGACAGGTTTAGAGTCGAGTTTCTTTCATCGACTGTGAAGGCGTCCAGTCGCCAGGAGATTCTTTCCCTTCGACAGGGGAGCTCTAGTGTTCGAGAGTTTGGAATCCTTTTCAGGAACCTTCTACGATATGCTTCAGACCTGTTACCAGATGAGGAGGCCAGGGCGAGGCATTTCGAGGAGGCTTTGCGTCCATAGATCCAGCTCCAGGTCACCCCATTTATGCTGAAGACATATCTTGAGGTGCTGGCGAGGGCAGAGGTTGTTGAGAGGACTTTGACCAGGACCGGATCGTCACGAGAGGGGAATTGTCATGATTCCTCACGAAGCAGATCTGTGGTCCGGTGTTCCCGGTTTTCAGGGCAGAAGAGTTTCCGTTCACCTGGGGGTAGGTCTCAGCCCTTCCCATCTCGTTTCTCCGGAGGCAGCAACTCTCAGGCCTATGCTAAGGGATCAGGCGCTTGTTTTTCTTGTGGTGGTCGTGGTCATCAACAGCGGGAGTGCCCGACTTTTCAGAGCAGTCATCGTGCACCAGGCGCTCCACTCCAGGTTCCTCCGTTGAGGCAGTTCCAGCCGAGGCAGCAGCAGCAGGTTGCACCAGCTTTAGATCACCCGAGGGTAGATGGAGCAGGCAGAGGACAGCCCCATGACGCTCCCCGTCCTCAGAGAGCAGAGCGCGGCCATGGTGGTGGTCGTCATCAGGGTCAGAGAGGTCGTGGAAGTGGTCGTGGTCAGCTTCATGCTCTAGAGTTGTCAGCCCCAGGCGAGCCAGACGTCGTCTGAGGTACCCTTTGCTTGTTTTCTACCTTGGTGTATGCCTTGTTTGATTCAGGAGCGACACACTCCTTTATATCACCTACCCTTGTCTACGCTTTGGGACTTGAGGTAGAGAGGCTTCCAGTGCCCTTGGCGTTGACTACGCCAGTTGGAGGTTGAGCTAGCTTGTTTGAAGTATGTAGAGACTGTGAGCTAGTGTTGGGGCAGCACCGCTCTTGGGGAGATTTCCTATGTTTACGAATACAACCATATGATGTCATCCTCGGCATGGATTGGTTGTATTCGGTGCAGGCTATTGTGGATTGCTACAGGAAGAAGGTCGTTTTCTTTTATGAAGACGGAGAGGAAGTAGTGTTTGTTGGTGAGAGAGATCCTCGGATGAGTCATAGACGAGTTTCATCCTTATCATCCATGATGGCTGGGATAATGCTGAGTTCTTCAGAGGTTCAACAGTTGGCGTTTCCTAGGGTCGTAGAGGAGTACCCTGATGTCTTTCCAGAAGAGGTTGTATCCTTACCCCCTCGACGAGAGATCGAGTTTGGGATCGAGCTACATCCAGGAGCGTCTCCTATCTCTATGTCTCCGTACAGGATGGCCCCTTATGAGTTACGAGAGCTACGTATTCAGCTCGATGGTCTATTGCAGTGTGGTTTTGTTCGGCCAAGTGTGTCATCGTGGGGTGCACCAGTTTTGTTTGTGAAAAAGGCTGATGGCAGTTTGCGGTTGTGCGTCGATTATCGTCGCTTAAACAAAGTGACAATAAAGAACCGCTATCCTCTCCCGCGGATTGATGACCTATTCGATCAACTGAAGGGTGCAAGTTGGTTTTCAAAGATAGACTTGCGGTCAGGATATCACCAGATGCGTGTAAAGGATGAGGATATCCCGAAGACTGCTTTCCGTTGTCGTCATGGGCATTATGAGTTTGTTGTAATGCCATTCGGCGTGACGAATGCTCCAGCTATTTTCATGGGGTTGATGAATGTTGTGTTCCGTGAATTCTTGGACAAGTTTGTTGTGGTTTTCATCGACGACATCCTTGTGTACTCCACATCTGAAGAGGAGCATGCAGAGCATCTACGAGCCGTTTTGGGAGTTCTTCGCCAACATCGGTTGTTTGGGAAGTTTTCCAAGTGTGAGTTCTGGGCTCGAGAAGTTCGTTTCTTGGGACATGTTGTGTCCCAACAGAGAGTAGCTGTGGATCCTTCGAAGATAGAAGCAGTGGTGACTTGGCCAGCCCCCAAGACCGTGTCAGAGGTGCGAAGTTTCCTTGGTCTCGCAGGCTATTATAAGAGGTTTGTGGCTAATTTCTCCCGAGTTGCGACTCCTCTGACAGCTTTTACCAGAAAGTATCAAGCGTTCATATGGACTGATCAGTGCCAGACAGCTTTCAAGTATCTAAAGGAGAAGTTGGTAAGTGCTCCAGTCCTTTGTCTTCCAATGGAGGGAGTCCAGTTTGATGTTTTCTGTGATGCTTCACATCTGAGGCTAGGCTGTGTTCTTATGCAGCAGAGGTCCGTTGTTTCTTATGGGTCTCGGAAGTTGCGTCCCCATGAACGCAACTATGCCACCCATGATCTTGAGTTGGCAGCCGTGGTGTTTGCTCTGAAGTTGTGGAGACATTACCTCATTGGCGAGCACTTTGTGGTTTTCACCGATCATAAGAGTTTGAGGTATGTTTTCTCTCAGCGGGACTTGAACTTGAGGCAGCGTCGGTGGATGGAGTTCTTGCAGGAATACGACTTCGAAATATCGTATACACCTGGGAAGGGAAATGTTGTTGCTGATGCACTGAGCCGAAAGTCACGTAGTGATGTTGTGCGTGAATCTGTTGATTCCTGGAGAGTGATGGAAGAGCTATCATCTTTACATCTTGATATAGGAGAAGTTGGGGGAAGAGGTTGTCTCTTCCAGATGACGGTGCAGTCATCCCTGATGCAGAAGGTGGAAGAGTCTCAGTTGGGTGATTTAGAGGTGGAAGTTTGGAGAGACAGAGTTGTTTGT
Organism: Viscum album; assembly: GCA_963277665.1. Classification (NCBI taxonomy): domain Eukaryota; kingdom Viridiplantae; phylum Streptophyta; class Magnoliopsida; order Santalales; family Viscaceae; genus Viscum; species Viscum album. The sequence continues at coordinate 624,284,086 of OY728134.1, read as the reverse complement.
GGGGAGGCCCCTGATGGTTGGTCGGAGGATGAACAACACCGAGTGTTGTATCATGGCAGGATTTTTGTTCCCTTGGCGATGCGCGAGATGGTTCTCCGAGAGTTCCATAGTTCACCCTTGGCAGTACATCCTGGTGTGACGAAGATGTACCGATCCTTAAGGAGTCAGTTCTGGTGGCCTGGGCTGAAACGTATGGTTGCAGAGTGTGTGTCTCGATGTTTAGTCTGCCAGAAGGTGAAGGCCGAACACCGTGTTCCTGGTGGTCTTCTCCAACACATAGAGATTCCTCAGTGGAAGTGGGAGGACATCTCAATGGACTTTGTTACAGGTTTACCTCGAGCTCCGGGAGGACATGATGCTATATGGGTGGTAGTGGATCGTTTAACTAAATCGGCCCACTTCATAGCAATCAAGGAGTCGAGCTCAGTGGAGGTTTTGTCGAGGCAGTATCTGGAGGAGGTGGTGAGGCTTCACGGAGTACCTAGGACGATCATTTCTGATCGAGATCCTCGTTTTACCTCTAGGGTGTGGAGAGGTCTCCAACATGCTTTTGGATCTCAACTATGCCTTAGCACTGCTTTTCATCCTCAAACAGATGGTCAGACAGAGCGAACCATCCAGACTCTTGAAGACATGTTGCGCTCTTGTGTTCTTGATTTTGGAGGTTCATGGGTGAAGCACTTACCCTTGGTAGAATTCGCTTACAATAATAGTTTTCACTCTACCATCGGTATGGTGCCGTTTGAGGCCTTGTATGGCCGGCCATGCCGTTCTCCGTTGTACTGGACTGGGGTCAGAGAGTCGGCAATTCTCGGACCAGAACTAGTGCAGAATACAACAGAGATGGTTCAGGTGATTCGTGAGAGGATGAAGACAGCACAGGATCGTCAGAAATCATATGTTGATCAAAGAAGGAGACCGTTAGAGTTTAATGTTGGGGATCATGTGTTTCTAAAGGTGACTCCCCATCGTGGGCAGCGAAGGTTTGGTCGTGGAAGTAAGCTTTCTCCCCGGTTTGTTGGGCCTTTCAAGGTGTTAGCTCGTGTTGGATCTGTGGCGTATCGAGTAGCACTTCCCCCTCATATGAGTCGGATACATGATGTTTTCCATGTATCGCAGCTCCGTCGTTATCTTCATGATGAATCTCATGTTATCGATTGGGGAGAGATCGATATTGACGATGATGCAACCTTCGAGGAGCGACCTGTGGAGATCCAAGACCACAAGGAGAAGGTGTTGCGTGGGCATTCTATCCCCTTAGTTTGTGTCCTGTGGCGACACGGAGGCATGGAGGAGAGTACCTGGGAGCGTGAGTCACAGATACGTGCTCAGTACCCAGAGTTGTTTAATGTTTAACTCTTTCCATGTAATGATGTTTCCTCTCTGGTTAGACCTTTCATGTTTTATTTATGTACCTTTGATGTGATGTTGTGAATGAATTGTTTGGGTATGGATTGTTTGTTCCCGGATGTCGTAGTTTTGTTCCAGCTTTTGAACAACTCATGGTGGTTTTCCCCTGAGAGGTATCTTATGGGGTGGTTGTTCAGACCCCTCTTTTCTTCTGGGTTGGTTTTTAATTCTCGAGGACGAGAATGTTTTGAGAGGTATCTAATGTAATGGCCCGGACCTCCCTGGTCCATTACTTTGTGAAAATGTGGTGTTGGAGGTGTTCGGGGAGGACAAGGTGACTTATCCCCCAGCTGCTGCCTACCGGTAGCTCGGTCTACCGGTAGCTGCTGATTACCGGTAGCTCGGTCTACCGGTAGCTGCTGATTACCGGTAGCTCGGTCTACCGGTAGCTGCTGCCTATCGGTAGCTCGGTCTACCGGTAGCTGCTGATTACCAGTAGCTCGGTCTACCGGTAGCTGCTGATTACCGGTAGCTCGGTCTACCGGTAGTTGCTGCCTACCGGTAGCTCGGTCTACCGGTAGCTGTTGATTACCGGTAGCTCGGTCTACCGGTAGCTGCTGATTACCGGTAGCTCGGTCTACCAGTAGCTGCTGATTACCGATAGCTCGGTCTACCGGTAGCCGCATCCTACCGGTAGCTGGGTTTACCGGTAGCCACGGCATACTGATAGCTCGGTATACTGGTAGCTGCAGTCCAGCAGTAGCTCGGTTAACACTTTGCCAAATTTCTAGTTCTGTGAACAGTGTTTCTATCGGTGAGGTCCTATCGGTGGACTTCTATCAGTGAGGATCTATCAGTAGACTTGTGTTTCTATCGGTAAGGTTCTATCAGTGAGCTTTTCTTTCCTTTTCCAAATTTCACGAATGAACAGTGTTTCCAGACTCCATAAGAGCTACCGATTCCATACTTTGCCAAATTTTGAGTATGTGAACAGTGTTTCCAGCTTCGCAAATTTGACGTTTTCTTTGACGTAAAATACTTTTAAAACCTTATTTTAAGGACTTTAAGGCCGATTCAAAGGCCATAAATCCTATATTAATTATTCCTAAGGCCGGGATGTTTTTTTTACTTGGTCAAACCACGTGGGTTAATGCGATCCGTTTTTAATGGAGAATAAACCGGATCTTAAACTGTCGCCTCTCTAATTTTTTTTAAAAGGAACGAGATATCATTCTTCGTTGTTCTTCCTCCTGGTTCTCATCTACGAGACGCTAGAACCTTGCAATCATTCTCGTAGGAGTTTCACAATCAAACGTTACTCAGATCAGTTCCGCTCTGTTGATGCAACCAAGTTGTGTCGATCGTTCTTCGATATAAGGTATGTTTTATCATCGTTCCTTCGGGGATCACCTTCTCTTGTTCTTCCTTCCATATTAGCATGTAATCTCCATGGTTCTAATGGGTTTTCTTGGGGTTGGTTGGTACTGTCGTACCGTGGCATCCTCTGGTGGATGCAGCTATCGTGAGGAGAAGAGGACGGTGACCCGTTGTGTGGATAAAGGACGTCAAGAACTCTTCGAGGTAGGGGATTCATGGATCCTCTAATTGTATATGTGCAATCGTAGAATTAGCATGATTTATCTCTTTAGATCACAATGAAATTGACCTAATTAAATACTTGAACCGGATTAAAAGAATTGGTTGATCGCATGCTGTTGCTTTATACCGTGATAACGGTTTGCCTCATGTTTTCCTAGATATAGTGATATCTATGTTTTCTTTGATTTGTTGTTCGTTCATGATAGAAATTGATAATGAACGTAAAGCCGGAATTAATTGTTAATTAATTGGCTAAAGATAAAGAGGCATGTAAATTAATCTGGTTATTACCGTTGTTGTAGTTGTTCTAATTTGAGGATAATCAAATTAGGGAAGTAAGCATGGTTATTTAAATTGTGATAGCTTACTGATTAGGTATCCATGATTGGAACCTATGAATAACAAGTCTGTTAATTCAATATGGATTAGAGAATAGATTATGTGGGAATTTCTAAAAGGGTTCTGAGTTACCCTCTTGTTTGTTAAAGGGCCGAGAGCCCACTTTGTGATGTTTGTTTTCCTGCTGCTTGTGCTGTGATGTGAGCCTGGATGGCTGTTGTGATATGTGGAGGCATGGAGACTTGTGGTTGTGGCAGTGGATGACGCCTAGTGTGGCGAGATGCATCGGTTTATGCATATGGGTGTCGGGGAGGACACCAAGGGTGATGGTATGAGATGAATGTGATGGTTTGATGTTGGTGGTTTGGTTTGGTTGCTTATCTGCTTTACTTTTCCCCACTGCTCAAGGCAGCTGGTCTTGCTTACCCTCTTTCCGAAGGAGGCGAAGACATGCGGGGTATGCCACGTGCTTTCCGTGTTTAGCCTCTCGATGGAGGATGGGTCTATGCTCTTTCTATAGGCGGAAAAGACTCGACGGGTAGTATATCTACTCACCGTGTTGAGCCTCCTTTGTGTTTAGAAGCATAGGATGTTTTTCTAGAATGCCTGGGAATGTGGAAAAGTAATTCTGTAATGAATGTTTGATTAAATGGTGAAAATCCACGGGGATGGAGATGCTGGAATTTAAAGGTGATGTGAATCTTAAAAAGGAGCAGTTGTTTTTGAAAGTGATGCCATTTTAGTTTAATGTGGTAAATTGTTCATGGTTAATTAATGTTTAAAGAATTAATTAACGTACAGTGGAACTGATAAAATGAAAATGGAGTAATCTAATAAAGCTCTTCAAATGGTTGTGTGCTTATAGGATACCTAGTCTCAGAAGTAGCATCCTGGAGTCTGAGAGACGTTAGCTGCAGTTGTGCCTATGACTAGGTAATGCCCATAGTGTGGTTGTGAGTTATATATATTCTGTACTTTTTGTGTTTCTATACGCTACTCCACCCTTTCGGTAAGGGCAACTGACACCCCGGGGATTCTGAGCCATGGGGGGGTGTTTTCCCCAACATTCTGATGGGAGGTTGAATGGATGACTACCCCCTTTGGCCCCGCTCTCTTCTCTTGGTAGATCCTTGTGCTGGTAGGCACATTGGTTAGTTTTACCCATATATGTGTGTAGAGGGATGTAATGGCTTGTGGTTATTTCACACACATATACTCTGGATATAGTATCCTATGGAATACTATAGGTGTAACGTGTATAGGCTGTGATGGCTTGAGGAATAATACTCGACGTATGATACACATTATACGAGCTATGGTGGCTCCCGGAAACTACCTGGTTACTTTGGTTGTGAGGACGGTGTGGTGCTTCGCCCAGGTGTCTGTGGGCAATCCTTTGTGGTGCACGAGGTGCAGATTGTGGATCTTAGCCCAGGTGTCTGCGGGCAAGCCTTTGGAGAGAGATGCACAGGACGTATGTCGTTGGGGCAAAGCGGCAAACCAGTGGGGAAGTAGTAGCGGGGTACCCTTTATATTCTTTACTATATGCTATTTTCTTGTATGCGTTACTTGGTGAGAGTAGCCATGGTGAGGTTGGGAACATAGTATACCTTTTTAGATAACGAGTTAGTTTCACTTGTTGTTCACTGGGCTTTAGCATGCTTTCTTTACTTTTGCACGAGAGTCTTGGGGAGGATCCTACTGAGTATACTGTTATACTCACCCTATGTACATATAAACTGTTTTTCAGGTCACTTGGAGCAGGTTGGAGATCAAGCTGGTTACTACTAGCTTGCGGTTGGAGGAGGAGCTGTTCGGGCTTGTGGTCGCTGCCGTTTTTCTTTCTTTTGGGTACTTTTAGTTTTCCCTTTCAGTTGTAGTACTTTTGCATGACATTTCATATATGTACTTGGTTTCCTTTTTATATTTCAGTTCTGAGTTGGAGTTGATTGGATTCTATTCTATCTCTCTCTTCTTCTTGTGTTCTCTTAGAGGGTAATGCCTCCCATTTGTACGTTATTATACCCTCGGTGCTAGTCGCCAACCCGGGGCCTACTGGAGGCGGGACTCGGGGGTCATTATCTCCCTTTTCACATTGCCGGCCCAGGAGGGGTACACTTTGTGGGGAGGGGGTCGTGACATTAGTATTATTATTCTTATTATTATTATTATTATTATTATTATTATTACTACTACTACTACTAGTATTGTTGTTGTTGTTGTTGTTGTTGTTGTTGTTGTTGTTGTTGTTGTTATTCTTATTCTTATTATTCTTATTACTACTATTACTATTATTGTTATTATTATTATTATTACTATTATTATTATTATTACTATTACTATTACTATTACTATTACTATTAGTATTATTATTATTAGTATTGTTATTACTATTAATATTAGTATTAGTATTATTAGTATTATTATTATTATTATTATTATTATTATTGTTATTATTGTTGTTGTTGTTGTTGTTGTTGTTATTATTATTATTATTATTCTTGTTGTTGTTGTTGTTGTTGTTGTTATTATTCTTGTTATTAGTATTATTATTAGTATTACTATTACTATTAGTATTAGTATTATTATTATTATTATTATTATTATTACTATTATTACTATTATTATTATTATTATTCTTGTTGTTGTTATTATTATTATTATTATTAGTATTACTATTACTATTAGTATTATTAGTATTATTGTTGTTGTTGTTATTGTTGTTGTTACTATTACTATTATTATTATTATTATTATTATTATTATAACACCCCAAGATTTCATAGTACATTATCTCTTCAAAGTAATTCAATAACTTGCGCTACACACAACACTGAGTTCGAGCACACCACGACTTACCAAACTAACCGTTCAAAAAGCGGTTATGAATAGTATTAACTGAATTTTGAATTTTATATAATCCATATAATTTTAGAATCCATATTACTTGTTTCTTATACATAATATAAGAACAAATTCATTTTTTCAGATAAAAGAAATATTTTTCAAAAAATGCAATTTTGCCGCCTTTTAATGGAGAACCCTTTTTAAAACCAATATTTGACACTTTTATATATTCAATTTAATGAAATTAAATTCTTCTTTAGAATCGGGACATAAAAATTTAGTTTGGATGAATTTTTGGAACTTTTTTGATAACTTTCATATTTTGATTAATATTGAAAATACTAAATTTTAATTGAAAACAACTTTTTTAATCGAAATAATTTATAGTGTTAAATTATGAATTTTAATGGTTTGGAAGTATAATTAGATTATATTTTTATCATTTAATACAATTTAGGTCATTATAAGTAATTTCACATTTAAATTTCACATAAACACATGTCAATCTTTTGATAGTTTTTACTTTTTAAAAAGCCACTTTTTGGTTTTGACAACGGGAATTAATTTTAAATTAATTAATAAAACTTCTATGTTTTGAATTTGGTAAAATAGAATTCATTTTTGAATTAGGAATATCAAAATTATCTTAGGGTTAATTTTTTGTATTTTTCTGAAAACTTTCAATTTTTGATGAATAGTGAAAACAACTGCGTTATTGTTTAAAACTGACTTTTTATTTATATAATTATTTATTTTATTTAAATTTATTTTAAGCCAAAATAGATATATAATACCTATATAAGTTCAGTTTAATTCATTGGAGTCATTTTATAGTAAAATTAGATGTATACAATTTTATTGAACTTTTTAACGTCTTTTACCCACATTCTAGACACGTTTGCAATTTTTCATAAAACGTAATTTTACCACTTCTATGAATTTAATTTCAAAAATCCGAGAGACACGGCTGACATCAGTAAGTTAAATGTGGTTCAATAAGATGAAAATAATTTTTTGGTGAATAGTAACTTTTGACTTTTATTTACCATGGTTAAAAAAGATAGGGTAATTAAAGGTAAAAATGATATTATAATTACCCTAACACATGTTATAATTCTATTGGATAAGTTTATTTCGACCAAAACCAACCTTAGGAATAAAATACGATCCTTTTGGTCCACTTGGATTAGATTAGGACATTTATTATTATTTTATTTAAAGAAGAGTTAAAAGTGTTAAATTCAAAGTTTAATAACTAAACCATTTTAAATATAGGGTTATACATAAGATAAATTAAACTATAAATATTCATTAGAAATCTAAAAATATTTCCTACATAATGGTATTTTATTTATAATTTTTAGTGTCACTAACCGAATCTGGTCACCATCAAAACTGGCACCCGACCCGGCACGCGACAAGGCCCGAAGGGTGTTCCCGATCTCCACGGGCTGGAACAAGTGCCCGGGTATCATAAAATGAAGTTTGGGAACGATTTACCCGAGTTTATAAACATTAAACAACAAACAAACTCAATAAAACAAATCTGGATTTTTCAACTAAAACTATCTTTTACAAAATTTCATAACTAAATTACATAAGTTAAAACTATGTTTAAAGACCATTAAAAAGGTACTAAACCAAATAAGGACATCCCAAAAACCTCCACATGGAAAGAGGAACCACCCTCAAGCCATCTCCACAACACCTCATCACGAACGACCGGTAAAAACCCGAACTGTTGGCACAAAAGTTGTACCCAAACCTACAACAACAAAATAACCAAGTCTACTTACACCCAAGGGTGTAAGTAGGGTGTGAGCTAATGCCCAGTAGGATACCACCACTAATAGATTCCATGCAATAAACATTAAAAGATGAAAAGCATGCAAGTTTTCAAAAAGATGTAAATTCTAGTTACAATTTCTAAAAGATGCAACTAAAAAAATCAGTTTTCAAGTGGGCTAATTTAATGAATCAACACTTTTAAAATAAATTCCAAAGCTACTGAATTTTCTAGATGATTAGCCACTAAATGGGGCTAATATTAATTGGTAATATATATAATATTCATGTTCTTTATTATTCATAAACACCATTTTAGTGCGTTTTACACTTTGAACATCATTTCACATTATGATTGTAATACCTTCTTAAAATACACTATTATGTGGTACATTTTTTAACATCATTTGAAGTACCCAATGATTCATCTGATTATACATATTTTAATTTTATATTTTTGGAAATTTATCTACACTCCAATATGAACATGTTTCATTCAGGGATTAATGGAGAATTCATGGAAAAAGATGGGGATATTTTGTGATGAAAGGAAGCAATTCTAGAGAAGGCAGATTGGACACCAGCCCATTCATGAGACTTTGGGGCCCAACATACAGGCCCAATTAATCCCAAATTTCGTGTAATTATATAATACATGTATAGGAACAAATAACTCTTTAGGATACAATGCTAATTCTGCCTCCATGGTGTCCATTTAGGCGGCCCAAGTTATAGATAAAATTCTGGGCCAAATTCTGCGGCCTAGAAAAACAGTCCACCAATTAAACCATATCTCGAAAAAAATAACTTCTTTTGGGATGAGATTTTACATTCTGTTAGGGTACATCCGGAGATTAATTTAAGTCTTCTATGGCCCACCCAAATTCGGCCATCTAGAAGGTGTTTCAAGCGCATCTTTTCGGTGCATGAAAGCTGGATGCCTTTTCGGGTCAAGGGTGGAAAGTCTTCTTTCCACAAACTTTCCACTACCCTAGACCTACCATACTCAAGTGGGATGACTTTTACTGTTGGAGGCTTGACCAAAGGTCTCAAAAATGCCTATTTAAGTCAGTGTTGTTTGAGGATTTGGAAATCTTTGAGCTTGTTTTCATCTTAATGTTATGCTTCCAATTTCTCTTTGTAATGTTCTTCCTTCACATGTAAGTTGTTTTAATTCATCCTTGTTTCTTAATAAAAGTTATTCTTCTATTATTATTATATTCTTCTCCTTATCACTTTGATACCGTTGGTTCAATGTGTGAAATTGTTCATACAAAACCTTGTGATATTATCACACAACGGTGGAGTGATTGTTATTTTATTGCGTTTTTTTTTACTTTTCCATTTCCTCCCTCATGAGTCTACTTTCTGCTTCCATTGAAACCATGGGATCAATGGAGGGATAACCCACTTATGGGTTGATCCAAGGGAGTATAAAGGGGCTGGATTGGATGTTATTTATCACCTCATTAATGTATAATCACTTCTTTAATTGAGATTTTTATTTGATGTTTTTTAAACTCCATTGTCCTTGTTGAATTTAAGGCCACACACTTCAAGTGCTAATACGAACCTTTACATTGAAGTGCTCAAAACTTTGATCCTTCAAGTGTATAGGTGATTAGTATTAAAGGGTGTAGACATTAAACCAGTAAGTGATGATGTTGTTTTATCTCCTTAAATAAACCCATCTCAAATATAAGAAATTGAAATCATTAAAAAGGAAATACGTCCAATCCACCCCGAGCGATAACCTAGGATCAACCCATTCTTTTAAATTGAATTCACTTAAATATATTAGATATCTTTCAAACCCATACAAAATCAATCCAATTTGGCCACTTCATAGCCAAAAATAGTCCATAGAATGTACGTGTCTATAGGTTTCTTCTTAGGTCTCTGTGGATTCGATAACCCAAGCTAAACTACAAGGACCATCTTACCTTCTTCTCTTGGGTAAATTTGAGCGAGAATCAAATTTTGGCGCCATTTCCAGGGACCTAAGTAAGTTATATTAGACACTATCATCATTTTTTTCATCCTACTTCTCTTTTCTCACCCCTCACTCCTATGGAAGTCAATTTTGAACAAGTCCAAACATGGGAAACATATCCCCACTTTGATCACCCAACCCCATGTGTGATGTACAATGATCATCCTAATTTCTACATGTGGTATCATCAACAACCTAATGAAACACAATGTTTTTACTCCTATGATCCACAAAACATTCCAATATATAATGAGTTTCAATCCCCATAGAGCCAATATGAACACCCTCCTGTGCAATTCCAACAACTTAATTATCCACCTGAAATAGACCATATTTCTCAACCCCTTACCCATCATGATACACAACCATTACTTGAAAAATTGTGTCAACAAATGGAGATAATGAATTTTGAGGTTTCATCATTGAGGTTAGAACTACAAAGTATTAAAAATTGTGAGGAACCCATCCCTACACAAACTGTCCCTTCCATAACCTTATGTGAAGTATCTAGTTTACCACAAACCTCTAATGAATTTACTTAAGAGAAAACCTTTGGATTTGGGATAGATGAGGAGGATCAATAAATTGTTTAAGGTTCTTTAAATCAGGAGGAAATTGAATTTTTGGATTCAAAAGAGGAGAATTTAACATCATGGATTGCGTCTCCTAAGTATAACTCCATTGATGAATTTTCAAAAACACCAACCATTGAACCATTGGGATAAATCACAAACTTTGAGTCCATATCCATTCCAAAGACTGATCTTTCCAATTTTTTGTTTGAATATTCTATTCAAAAGGAACCAATTTTGTTGAGAAATTTGGAAAATGAAACTGAGTTGGATTCAAAATATCAACTTGTGTCTAAATTTCCTATCCAGCCCGAGCCCAAAATTATTTCCCTTCCCTCACCGCTAAAGAATCCCTTCATAAGGTATAATCATGAACATTCAATTGGAATTCATTCTTCTCTTGAAACCAAAAAAGAAGTAATTATTCTTAATGTCTTTGTAAAGACTAAAAAAGAAATTGAATCCACCATTTCTGATATTCCTTGGATTTACCCGCTCATTTTAGAACATTGGTTTTTACATGACACAAATTATAAACAAAGAATCAATATCAATAAAGTATAAGTGGATAAATATGGGGTCCTTAAAATTTTTAAAGTTGGTATTGGGTAATTTTAGGGGTCCATGTCGGGCTAACGACGTTAAACAAAGCGTTGCATGGGAGGCAACCCATAGTTTTCAAGTTTCCTATCATTTTATTGTTTTAATCAAATTTATATTTTAAATAATATTAATTAAATTTTTTTATATTTAAAAAAAAATAGACTGTTGACCTGTTCTTCTATTATGAGTATGGATTGGTATGAAAGGGGATCACCATATTCATCTGTGTCACGTGGTGTGATCCTTGAGTAAAACCTTACCCAGAAATATAAAAAGAAGACAATGTATCATTAGTTTATATATATACTTATATTTTACTTTCTTTATTATATATATATATATATATATATATTGTTGTGTTTTGTTGTGTTTGTTTTGTTTTTCCTTTTTCTACTAGGGAACTCTGCAAGTGACATGGAGATCAAGGGACTAAATAGGAGCAACAAGAACTTCAACTTCAACCACCAGGTGACTTCATTCCATGATCCTCATTTTCAATTTCCTTTTTGAACTTTCATTCTCTACCTCTAACCCCTTCTAAATTTTATTTTCTTTAAACACTGGGGATAGTGTTATTTTAAGTTGGGGGGGAGATAAAATAAAAAAAATGCTTTTGTGTCAAAAAATGAATGATTTGAAAAAAAATGTGTAAATGGAAGGAAAAATTCCTTTAACTTTGAACATGGTAATACACATTGCACACTTTGAAACTAAATATCAAATAATTTAGCATGCCCTGATTCTGATTTTAATCCTTGTATAATTTCATGAGCATAGATTTTGGAAAGTATGGCTGTCCAATGTGATATTTCATCATTTATATTTTCATCCAAATAAAAAAAAGATCACAATGCACGTCCTTTGGATAGTGGGGCATTAGTTTGAGTTCATGGGGTCCCCTAAATAAATAGCATAGGTTTGGTGATAATTTTAGTTTAATATGAGTATTCAAAAAAAATTGTGCGTAGAGCAATGAAATGACCTAGTGCGTGGCTTTCGGCACTTGGGGATCGTGACTTCATAGTTGTCTGGCCCAGAGTTAGTAATTTTATCTCTATTTTTGGTAATTTGAATTTGTTTTTGACTGATTTAACTCGAGATGATGCCCAAGTATGTGGGCTTCACTTGGTTCCCTAAGGTCTTTGAGCCTGGGAGTCATCGACAAAGTCTCGCTACAGGGGTTGACTCTTTTGAGTGCAATTTCAATTACCATGGAAAAATTGCAAAAAAAAACAAAAAAAAACAAAAAAAACAAAAAAAAATTATACAAAAAAAAATGAATACTCATCTTAATATTGAAATGTTATTCCACCTAGCGCTTCCGTAATTTCCCCCTTGAATAAAGATGAACTCCCATGTCTATTGTGATGCACAACACATCCTCAAACTTAATTGATATTGGATGAAATATGGCAATGAATTTGAACAAAGGAATGGGATTGGGATTGGGATCTACTTATGAAACTTTCTTGTATTAAAATATTTTGATGGGTTTCATTATTTCTTGGTATAAGGTTTTTTGGTGATCATTGTGTATTAAAATGTTTTTGGAAAAGGGAATTCGAATTTCATATTGTTGAGATATATTTTGCTCGGGACTAGCAAAACTCAAGTTGGGGGGTATGATTAGCCACTAAATGAGGCTAATATTAATTGGTAATATATATAATATTCATGTTCTTTATTATTCATAAACACCATTTTAGTGTGTTTTACACTTTGAACATCATTTCACATTATAATTGTAATACCTTCTTAAACTGCACTATTATGTGGTACATTTTTTAACATCATTTGAAGTACCCAATGATTCATATGATTATACATATTTTAATTTGATATTTTTGGAAATTTATCTACACTCTAATATGAACATGTTTCATTCAGGGATCAATGGAGAATTCATGAAAGAAGATGGTGATATTTTGTGATGAAAGGAAGCAATTCTAGAGAAGGCAGATCGGACACCAGCCCACTGATGAGACTTTGGGGCCCAACATACAGGCCCAATTAATCCCAAATTTCTTTTAATTATATAAGAAATGTAGACGAACAAATAACTCTTAAGGATACAATGCTAATTAGGCCTCCATGGTGTCCATTTAGGCGGCCCAAGTTATAGATAAAATTCTGAGCCATATTCTGCGGCCCAGAAAAACAGCCCACCAATTAAACCATATCTCGAAAACCATAACTCCTTTTGGGATGATATTTTACAGTCTGTTAGGGGAAATCCGGATCTTAATTTCAGTCTTCTATGTCCCACACAAATTCGGCCATCTAGAAGGTTTTTCAATCGCGCCTTTTCGGTGCATGAAAGCTGGATGCCTTTTCGGGTCAAGGGTGGAAAGTCTTCTTTCCACAAACTTTCCACCACCCTAGACCTACCATACTCAAGTGGGATGACTTGTACTGTTAGAGGCTAGACACAAGGGCTCAAAAATTCCTATTTAAGGCAGTGTTGTTTGAGTATTTGGAAATCTTTGAGCTTGTTTTCATCTTAATGTTATGCTGCAAATTTATCTTTGTAATGTTCTTCCTTCACATGTAAGTTGTTTTAATTCATCCTTGTTTCTTAATAAAAGTTCTTATTCTCTTATTATTCTATTATTATCATTATCACTTTGATACTGTTGGTTCAAGGTGTGAACTTTTTCATACCAAACCTTGTGATATTATCACACAACGGTGGAGTGATTGTTATTTTATTGCATTTTTTTACTTTTCCATTTCCTCCCTCATGAGTCTACTTTCCACTTCCATTGAAACCATGGGATCAATGGAGGGCTAACCCACTTATGGTTTGATACAAGGGAGTATAAAGGGTCTGTATTTGATGTTATTTATCACCTCATTAATGTATAATCACTTCTTTAATTGAGATTTTTATTTGACGGTTTTTAAACTCCATCGTCCTTGTTGAATTTAAGGCCACACACTTCAAGTGCTAATACGAAACTTTACCTTGAAGTGCTCAAAACTTTTATCCTTCAAGTGTATAGGTGATTAGTATTAAATGGTTTAGGCATTAAACCAGTAAATGATGATGTTGTTTTATCTCCTTAAATGAACCCATCTCAAATATAAGAAATTGAAATCATTAAAAAGGAAATACGTCCAATCCACCCCGAGCGATAAACTAGGATCAACCCATTATTTTAAATTGAATTAACTTAAATATATTATATATCTTTCAAACCCATCCAAAATCAATCCAAGTTGTCCACTTCATATCCGAAAACAGTCCATAGAATGTACGTGTCTATAGGTTTCTTCTTAGGTCTCTGTGGATTCGATAACCCAAGCTAAACTACAAGGATCGTCTTACCTTCTTCTCTTGGGTAAATTTGAGAGAGAATCACCAGCCAAATATACCGTATTCCGACGGTAATTATAAAGGATCTAATGAGTACAAGCAATAGGAAAATAACCCATAGGCACTAGCTTGTTGTGGGTCTCAGGTACCTCGTATCTTGGTGAGAGTAATCATCACAAATATATGTCCTCATGCATGATCCACTAGTAGGGAACATAACCATAACCTAGTGGTCCCTAATAATCATCATCATAGTTTAGTTAGAGTTTTAAGTGTTAATCTTGCTAAGTGAAACTGAGGCCAAACCCCACGGATTCACTAGCATACTAGTACATGTCCACCCACCTAGATACTCGGGGTTTCCCTTTGTGCTCAAAAAAGTTCAAAAAGTCAAGAAATATACTTTTCACATGAAAATATCATTTCCTCATCAAAAATTCACCAAAAAGACCACATGTATACCACACAAGTCACAAAATTCCACTTTTTATTCAAATTGATTTGAAATCTGACTCACACCAAAATAACCCACAACACTTATCACATTTCTTTAACACTTCCACAAATCCATTAAACAATTTTATAAAACCATTCCAGTATATTACAACTCACATAACATCCCACTCACATGTTACATAATACCCTTTTTCATAACCAAAATCCATTTTGCACATCACACTCACAGAAAACATCCCACGTCACTTTCACATCTCTTACACACTTTATTAAATCCTTCAAACATTTTTGTAAAACATTTTCAAGATGGGAAACATCACAAAAAAGCCCCTGTCACATTTAAAATGTACCATTTCATAATATACACACTCCAAAAAAAATTTCTAATATGGTTTCACCACTTACATAAATCATTAAATCATTCAAATCTTTCATAAAACAATTCCAAAGAGTATACCCAATCTTTTCTCATAAAACCCATTTAAAAACCATATTTCATGGACAAAACCACACCAAAACACTACCAAAGTATAATTTTGATCCCTAGAGACATTTATAAAACCACTTTCAAGTGTTATAAAATCACCATGGATAATGCCACGAAAGATACAAATGAAAACACCCATTTTCATAAAATGCTCTCAAGAAGTCTAACAAAGTTTTACACAACAAACCTATTCCAAAAACCCCCTTCCAAGGCCCACATGACACTAATACATTACCAAAACATAATTTTCAGTCCAAACAAGATTTAGTAAACCAATTCCATAAGTTATTAAATACATCCAAATAATACCCCGTGAGTTACACATGAAAACACCCAATTTCAAGTTAAAAAGCAACTATAAAATTAAACACTAAACCAAATCAATCATAAATAGTTTTTTCACCACACCCAACATATGAGGAATATGAAAAATGAGTAAATATATCAAGCTAACTCATCAATAATTTTTTACACATGGAACCACCTACCGAAAGT
Organism: Viscum album; assembly: GCA_963277665.1. Taxonomy (NCBI): domain Eukaryota; kingdom Viridiplantae; phylum Streptophyta; class Magnoliopsida; order Santalales; family Viscaceae; genus Viscum; species Viscum album. The sequence goes on along the minus strand of OY728134.1, from coordinate 624,268,244 downwards.
GTTGAATCCCTCAAAACTTGGTGCAAAACATCAACCGCACCACCGCTGCACCACAAGGAAGATAAATCCAGCCCTAGACCACAATATTTGACCAAAAAGACACCAAATTAAACCCTAGGTTCTAACCCTAACTTCTGTACATTTTAGAACATACTGAAAGAGGGAGTAAACCCTAAGGGAAAAGGAAGAAACCAAGAAGGAATCACTTTCCTTGAAAAATATTGAAGAAATCACCCCAAATACACCAATATCTGAATTTTTAAACATCCAGCCATTCAAGGTAGATTATAAAAAGTTTGAATATATAATTTAGGAACTATAATTGGGGAAAAAGAGTGATAAGTGAAGGAGTTATGAAAAAATCAATTTACCTTTTCAAATCTGGGCGATTTGAGAAATTCAGAGAAGTTTTATCCATATTCGCCATGAAAACGAGCTCCAAAGAGGGGGAGGAGAGCATGGGAGCGCGCCTTGTGTATGTGGGATCGTGGGAGAGTTGGAATCACCAAAAAACATAAATATTGAAGGATATATTAAAGAATTAAAAAATATTTTTAATGCAGGAAATGGGCTTTCGGGCAGGCCTAATCCCTTAAATAAAAACCCATATCCACCATGATTATGGATTACTAAATGGTCCAAATTAATATTTTGGTGTTAATAGGTTAGGTTATGACAAGTAGGAATTGGAATGGATGAAATTTTTTGAAAAATGAAGTATTTATAAAGTAATCAAAATTTATTTTTAAATCTGAAATTGGGCTCACGATTTGGCCCAATTCATGAAAACTCACTCATTCCTCCATAAAAGCTTGGGAAACCCCAAAAACAAAGCATGAATAGAAATTAAATGAAATTTAAATTTAAAAAAATTCATTTATGTGACATTTAGAGATTAAATAATTAAATTTATTTATGACAAAATGATGATGAAATAATTACTTTATCAATGAAAGATTAAAATAATTAATATTATAAATATAAAAGTAAATGTAAATTGAGGATTTTGAAGCCATACATGAATTTTATAGGTTAATATGACATTTTAGGGTTGATTAAATAATTTTCTTTAAGTGATAAATTTGTTATGACTTCAACAAAAACAAAATAACAAATAGTGTCAAAATTGAAATAAATGAGTTTTTAAAACAAATACTGTATTATTAATTGATATAATGTTTCTAAAAATCTAAGGTTAGGAAAAAGGACTTAGATAAGGTTATATATATAAATAATGAACCACTTAGGGTTATCTTGGATTTTTATAGTAAGTTTATTAACTATTTATTATAATAATACAAGAGTATATGGTAAAAGTTAAGCTATTTAACTAAGAGTTAAATCTTAAAGATAGGGTTAATATAGTGAAATAAACTTGTCTAAAACCTATTGGTTGAGATTATTTCGACCCATACCCGCCTTATCTTATAAATAAATTAATTTTTATCCATTATAAACCGAAAATGATTTTATAATAAAATAATATTTCAAACTTTTTCTTAAGTGACCCTCACCTCTCTTATAAAAGGGTATTTCCCCTTCTCTCAAAATCACACATACAAAGCCATTTGGATCAGAAAAACCTAGACCAAATATCCTCTAAAATGCCCTAAATTCAACCTATAGGCTTTCCCTTTAGTATAAATCCAATCTAAGGATCCCTTTTGTTCAAATCAAAAGGAAACACCCAAAGAAGAGGTAATTATTTTATCACATCTTTCAAAGTTATTTTTTTCTTCCACTTTCTCTTTCTTTGTTATTTCCATACCAAAATAATAACTCTAGTACCTTATACATATTGTGATTTTATTATAAATATGGTACAACCATACTCATTATTCTATCCATCCTATGAATGATAATGTCACCATGCATGTGTACGTACGGCTTATCATCTCCACGTCGTGGTGTAATTTGTTATTCAACACTATGTTATTTGGATAGATATAATGATGAGTAATATGTATATAAATAATGAAAATAACATGATAATATCTCTTTAAAATTAATATACCATCCAATTCCACACCTTTTAATCATTAAGGAAATGATATCGTCACTCGTGTGTACGTACGGCTTACCGTCTCCACGACGCGATGATATTCATTTCCAGGTTCACCATTCAACGATGATTATAAAAATATATATTATTAATAAGTATGTAATATATGACATAATAATTCTAATTTATATATATGTGTGTGTGTGTGTGTGTACTTACATATATCTTATTCACTTATTTCCGTTCAATACGATATGAAAACGGAAACAACGTTTATGCGTACGTACGACCTACCGTCTCCATAAATGGTGTTTTCCATTTCATATATCTATATATTATACATATTTATATTCTAAATATATATTATATATAAATCATGTTTTATATTCTAGAAGTATTTAAATCATGATCTAAATGATATGATCAAGAATAACAAGTTAAAACACGTACGATAAAGAAAATGATTATTACCCAGAATGTTAAATATGAATATGGTTATGGTATAATTTAATAACATACTATGGTCATTATACGGGAGGTTAAATGTACCCTCGACCAAAGTAAAGTGCAAGGTAATGGTTAATTTCTCAATATTATTATTATTTGAGATTGTTTATGTGTAAGTATTTTCTGGGATATATTTATTATCCATGTCCATGTTTCATAAAAGACTTTTCAAAATGATTCTTTTAAGGTACTTTTTAACTAAAACATCGTTTTAAATATTTTAAATATTTATTCTTCTAAATCTTTCTCATTAATGTCCATGTTTTCAAAATGGTTTTAAGGATTTATTTATATGAACGTGATTGTTTTAAAATGTTAATTCCTTTTAAAAGTTTCAAAGTTTCCACACCCCAACCGGGTTTGACGTGCAACTTGTGCGCGACTTATAAAATTGTGCGTCAACACGCCGTTTGACTTTATCGGCGGTTAGTGTCGGGTGGCATGGTTTGAGTGCAGCCTGCTCGACCGCGCACTTGACGGCACGTGAGCCGTGCGATTTCCCAACATCTGAAAAAAAGGTAAATTAATTAATTAAAGGTCATGTGAAATGAAATGAAGTAAAATAATAATTTAATAAAATAGAGTTAAAAAAATGTTTAAGCATAAAATAATAATAATATTATAGTTTTAATAATATTATTATTATTATTTTGGTTGTTATTATTATCAGTAGTACTATTATTATTTATTATTATCAATTTTTTATTAATATTAATATTATTAATTTAGTTAAATTATTATGTTTAAAAAAATCAAAACCCTAGCCTACCCTTCTCCCCCCCATTCGCGGTGCACCCTCTCCCCACCTCACGCTCGACCTGCGCGTCCAGACCCAACCCTTCTTCCCCTTGCGATGGCAACACCCTTTGGCTGGACCTCCCCTCCCGGTTTGCACTGCACGATCCCCCCTCCCCTCCTGTCTTCTCCCCTCTCATGGCCGCACCGGCTCCACCGCCCTCACCCACACCGCCTCGACTCTTCCGGCAGCAGCTCCAACCTTCGGTCGTCGAACCCCCTAGCGCCAGCTCGCGCTCTCCCTCTGCCCTTGTCCCCCAGAAGCCATGATCCGGCCTCTCCTCCATCACGGCAGCCCCGCCTCTCCCTATTGCAGCAGCACCGTTGACCCGCTCCCCTGCACCTCGGCTGGCCTCCTCCAAAACACTAAATAGTCATGCGCTACCCCCTCTACCATGGTCGGATCTTCGGTACGACCCCCCTTATCCTCTAGTCGAATTTATAGCACAACGCAACACTGCGAAGAATCCCCCGGTTGCGACTCCCTTGGTCGCACCTTCTTCCGGTGAGGCTCTAGCCGGCGTGACACCTTCTGGCACCCTACATCTTGCTCAGACAGCTCCCCAGACCCTTGTCATAGGTGCAATATACCTCAATTGTTAATTCTTTCAATTTTATTAAGTTGTGGTTAGGGTTTTTGGTTTGTAATTTGGTTCAATTTTGGTGTAATTGGCTTAATGTTTTGGTGTTAGTTTATTTGAGTCGATTGCGGTGATTTTGGTGCGCGATTGGAGCATTTATTTGATATTTGAGGTTTTTCAATGCCAAGGTAGGTGGTTCCATGATTAATTGTTATTTGATTAATTAATTTTCAAGTTTAATTAATTTAGAATATTATTTAATTAACTGTTGTAATGCGAAGTCGATCTTCTATGAGGTTTGATTTGCAGTTGAACTTATTTGGGAGTATGTTTATAATATGTGTACTTGCTGCTGAAATTTCATCTCTAGTTAATTGTTAGTGTTTTTTTATTGTGAGAATAGCCTACTAATTAGTTTGTTTGGTCTGATTAAATTTTTACCTAAGGTTTAGTATGTCTTAATGTGTTTATTAGTGTGTTTAGATGATATGAGTATATTGTTGTTGTGAAAACCCATGTCAGACTATTCACTAGTGTTTTATAAATTGTGCGGATTATTTGTTAGGATGTACAAGTGGTGCAATTGGTGTTTTGGTGTTGTGTTAGTATACGTTCTGTATTAAATGATCATTTTAGTGGACTTTTGATGTTTTAGTCGTGCGGCGTATTTTTAAATGTGTTGGAAAGTTTTTCTGGTGGTTTGTTTAACTGTTGTAATGGTATTTTTAACTGCGTGAGTGGTTTCTTTAATCGCACGCATGATGCAAATTGTGTTCCTAAGGTGGCGTTGTGTACGTGGGGTCATGTAAGGGGGTTTGGGTCTGTCTAGTTTTTAAAGTATTGTTTTTCTCTTAAAAATTTATTTATGAAAATTTGGGTTGTTTTATTAAATAATTATTAAGGGTGAAAAAATGTTTTGGTTAAATTGTGTAAATGTTTTTGGTGGTTAAAGTCATGCGACGTGTGTGGATTTTTTTTTGATAAATTCTATTAGTGGTTTTTTTGATGATGAAAGTGATTTCTTTGACTGTGTAGTTGTTTTAATTGGTTGTGTAAGTGATGCAGATTTTGTTTTGGGATATTTTTAGTGTGCCAATTATTTCTAAATGGTTTCTTTTTGTGTGTGTGAGTGTAGTGTTGGGTAGAGATAACATCTCCTTTGTTTTATTTGTTTATGTTTGACATATGACATGAACTATGAACTACGTGAGTACAAATGGGAAGTCAGGGTACTAGGTGGGCGGACTAGATCTAGTGTGTTAGTGTTCCGGAGGTGACTCGACCCGGTTTCACTGGCAGGACTGACGATTGAAACACTAACTAAACATATACTTTTCTAAAGTTCGTGGTCTTCTAATCCACATTTTCTGAGGGTCGTGACCTTCTAAGCCACGTTTTCTGAGATTCGTGGCCTTCTAAGTCACGTTTCACCGAGACACAAAGATCTAGGGGACCAAGCTAGCTAACACCCACAAGGTCTCTCCCATATTAGTGCTCATTGGTCACTTTACGCTCATCAGTGTGACACATGGGTTATTTTAAAAAGTAAGGGTGTGTGTGTTTTAATTTAAGTTGTTCCATTTGAAACTGTTTTTCCTAAATCCCGTTTCCTTTAAAATTGTTCAAGCATTTACTTATTTGCTTTAATTAAAATTACAAATGTATTTTGTCATTTAATAATTATGTGTGGAACCTTTTTCTCTGTGGCATCCTACTGGGCTCTTGGATCACACCCTACATACGCCTTTGGGAGTATGTAGGTCTTGTTTCTTTTGTATTCCAGGTTGAAGCTTTGTGCATAGCATTGGTGGTTCAGATTGTTAGTGGCATCCTCGTGTTGGTTTGGTGGAGGTGGCTTGGGGATGTGACTCCTCATGTCGCACGGAGGTTTGAGTAGGAGTTTTGGTTTTTCTTTTATGTAGTCTCTTTTGGATTTTTAGTTCAAGTTCTAAACTTTAAATATGAACTTCGTATAAGGGTATGTTTGGTTGTCTGTTTTTAGTTTCATTTTATTCATCTTGTTGTTTGTTTTATATTTATTTATTTGGGTAAATCATTCCCAAGTCTGTTTTTGATACCCGAGAACTTGTGCCAGCCCGTGGGGATCGAGAACGCCCTTCGAGCCATGTCACAGACCGGGTCGGGCGTCGGGTCGGATGGAGACCTGTCCTGGTTCGTGGAAAAATGGTATCAGAGCAGACCCTTATTATTTGGGGTGTCCGGTAGAAGGAGATTAAGACACTAAGAGCTCAGGAGGTAGGTTACAGGTTAGTGCCTGATCACCACCGCTCTCGACAATACCTGAGCTACTAGGGGTAGTCCGGTTTTTGGGTCTTCTGGCTTTGTTTTGGATGAAGGATGACAATAGAGGTGACTCGATGTCACACTATGACCCCACATAGAGTAGTGACCCATGTGGATCCCAGGTGCCTAATTCAAGGTCCTCTGGTGTTATGTATTACTTGGGGCGTGGCTCACTACCATGTTGCCAGGTTGGGCATAATCACTAGTTCCTCATTCTGGTCTTTCATTGTTGGTTGTGATTTGTCCTGATTTTGGTTGGTTTTAGAGTGTTTTTGGAAATGAAGGTGGTTTTGAATTGAAAGGGTTCTTTATCTAATGGTTTCAAAATTGATAAAATGGGGATTTATTTTAATTTGTTTTGAAATTTGTGAGGTGGTTTTTTTTAAATAGTAAGTGTTTTCATTTGGAAAACTTTGGCTTATGTTTGGATTTGGTAACGAAACAGAAAGTGTGACCCTTGGTATTTCTTAAGATAGTCCGCATATGTGTGGGTAGATACGTGAAGTGCACATTGACACATATGTACAGGTGATTTGACTGGAAAGGGATGAAGGCTTGTGAGGCGGTTCATAGGATGCCATGGGTGGGGTTTTGGAATTTATGGCTTGGCTTGTTTTTTTTTCTAAAATGGACTTGAATGAAAAAAAAAGATTTCGGGACTTGGTTTTTTTTCTCGAAAAGTGGGTTTTGGTATTTTGAAAAGTATATTTTGCTTATGTCTGTATATGTTTGATTTATGAGTTTGTTACCTTTGGTTTGTGGTGTTGCTTTTGGTTGTGTTTGAGCTTGTTCGGGATTTCGGGCTGGTTGTCTTGGTTTGGGGTGTTTCTTTTGGTTGAGTTTTGGCCTGATGCAAGTTTTGATTTTTTTTTCATGTTGTTCTGAATATTCCACCTAGAAATTTCCTCAAAAGTTGTTAATGAGTCATGCCCATTTATGGTTTCTATTGAGTGTTTCTTGTCTTTCGAGTCACTTGGGGTTCGTTAGGGGTAGTGAAGCGGTTTGAGGGGAGTAGAGTATGTCTTTGGGTGGTTGGGGACTCCCGAGTTTATTAGAGTTCATATTGTCTTGGGTTTAGTGGAGGGTCTATCCTTGGACCAGTGGAGGTGGATGTCTCATTGTAGTTGGAGTTGAGATGATGTGGGAGGTGTTAAAGTCCGTCTTCATCCAATGGATCATACCTGAGGAGGTGAAGGTGAAAAGAGGTGAGATCTCATTCGTAGTTAACAAGACCAGTGGTTGGTGATGGCCTGTGTCGGCTACTTTAAGGAGTCGACATCTGGAGCGCAAGTGCTTGACAAATCTGGCGCCTCTCGTCGCTCGTAAGGGTTCCCCATTTTGCGAGCGGAGAGTACGAGAGGAACCTACCTTTGAAGAAATCTCTTTTTTCAGTGTTTACTTCTGGTTCGTCAGACTACTTTCTAATGTGCCATCGGTGTTTCCAGTTTGAGCATCCCAAGACATTTTGTCTCATCCCTCTGAAGTCCTGCTATTGTGTGATCATTTGGGTCACTGGGAAAGATTTCAAAAAAAATGTCGTTCGAAGAAGGAGCCCTGGTCGGGGGATGCTCGTGTCTGACTGTGAGGCATAAGATGCTTCAGCCATCAGAGCCCCAGCCTCAGGTCTCGGGGTGAAGCTTGCACATAGTCAGGGAGTCAGAGGCATGTGAGACCTTTTTTTGGTTCTTTATATTTCGTCTTGGAATAGAGACATTCAGGGTTTCCTTGTCCTTGTTTTTGTGCTGTTGTAAGTTCATCTTTTGCGTTAATAGTGTGATGAACTTATTCTTTCATGATCATAGTAGTTGTGTTCTTCTGAATGTGGCCTTTATAATTGTTTTTTTTTCTTAAAAGGGTATTTGGTCTTGTGTGGGTTGGTCCTGATTTCATTAGTGATTGTTTGGAGATGTGAGTGTTGGGGGTTTTTGTCTTGTGCCGAGAGTTCCAGGTTTTAGTGGAAGCGTTGTCTCACTCGTACTAAGGGAGTTGGATGTATTGGGAGTTTTAAATTGGTTTGGGGAATTCTTAGTTCCAACGGTGTTGTTATAGGGAGTTCATTTTTTTGGTGCCCTGATATTCCAGGTGGCCTTGTAGTGGTAATCTGTTTAAGTCTCAGTGGTCCCGCTCAACTCAAGTGGAGAATTTAGTATGTTCGGGTTGGGAGTTCCCACATTATCCCCTCCTCGGGTTGATGTGTGTGGGTTTTAAAGTTTCCGTGTGAGTCGAGTTCTTGTGGTGGGGAGAACCCTCTCGTGTTCTCCCCTCATTTTATGTCATGGTTTCTCTGTGACCGGTCGGGTGTGACTTGTGGAGTGAATCGTCAATCCAAGACTCTTGACTTTCCTTTTTGGCTCTTTTCGGGCACTGACTCAAGCTTTGGCTATCTTTTGGCTTGGTGACTTTCTGGGGGCAGAAAGTGTCTGTGGTGGGTAGAATTGTCACACCCCGACCAGGTTTGACGTGCGACTTGCGCGTGACTTATAAAATTGTGCGTCAACACGCAGTTTGACTTTGTCGGCGGTTAGTGTCGGGTGGCATGGTTCGAGTGTAGCCTGCTCGACCGCGCACTTGACGGCACGTGAGCCATGCGATTGCCCGATAAATAAATTAATTAAAGTTCATGTGAAATGAAATGAAGTAAAATAATAATTGAATAAAATAGAGTTTAAAAAAATGTTTAAGCATAAAATAATAATATTATTATAGTTTTAATAATAATATTATTATTATTTTGGTTGTTATTATTATTAGTAGTATTTTATTTATTATTATCAATTTGATATTAATATTAATATTATTAATTTAGTTAAATTAGTAGGTTTAAAAAAATCAAAACCCTATCCTACCCTTCTCCCCCCCATCCGCGGCGCACCCTCTCCCCCTCTCACGCTCGACCTACACGTCCTGCCCCAACCCTTCTTCCCCTTGTGCCGGCAACGCCCTTTGGCCAGACCTCCCCTCCATGTTTGCGTTGTGCGAGCCCCCCTCCCCTCCTGTCTTCTCCCCTCTCGTGGCCACACTGGCTCCACCGTCCTCACCCACACTGCCTCGGCTCTTCCGGCAGTAGCTCCGACCTTCGGCCGCTGAACCCACTAGCTCTAGCCCGCGCTCGCCCTCCACCCTTGTCCCCCAGCAGTCGTGATCTGACCTCTCCTCCATCACGGCAGCTCCGCCTCTCCCTATTGCAGCAACACCATCGACCCACTCCCCTTCACCCCGGCTGGCTTCCTCCAACACACCGAATAGTCGCGCGCTACCCCATCTACCATGGTCGGATCTTCGGTGTGACCCCCCTTATCCTCTAGTCAAATTTCTAGCATGATGCAACACTGCGACGGCTCCCCCATTCGTGACTCCCTTGGTCGCGCCTTCTTCCGGAGAGACTCCAGTCGACGTGACACCTTCTGGCACCCTACATCTTGCTCAGACAGCTCCTTAAACCCTTGCCATAGGTGCGATATACCTCGATTGTTAATTATTTCAATTTTATTAAGTTGTGGTTAGGGGTTTTGGTTTGGAATTTGGTTTAATTTTGGTGTAATTGGCTTTATGTTTTGGTGTTAGTTTATTTGAGTCGATTGCGGCGAATTTGGTGCATGATTGGATCATTGCTTTGATATTTGAGGTTTTCCGATGCTGAGGTAGGTGGTTCCATGCTTAATTGTTATTTGATTAATTAATTTGCAAGTTTAATTAATTTAGAATATTATTTAATTAACTGTTGTAGTGAGAAGTCAATCTTCTATGAGGTTTGATTTGCAGTTGAACTTATTTGGGAGCATGTTTATAATATGTGTATTTGTTGCTTAAATTTCATCTCTGGTTAATTGTTAGTGTTTTCTTTATTGTGATATTATCCTACTAATTAGTTTGTTTGGTCTGATTTATTTTTTACTTAAGGTTTAGTATGTCTTAATGTGTTTATTAGTGTGTTTAGATGATATGAGTATGTTGTTGCTGTGAAAATTCATGTCGGGCTATTCACTAGTGTTTTATAAATTGTGTGGATTATTTGTTAGGATGTACAAGTGGTGAAATTGGTGTTTTGGTGTTGCGTCAGTATACGTTCTGTATTAAATGAGCATTTGAGTGGACTTTTGGTGTTTTAGTCGTGCGGCGTATTTTTAAATGGGTTGGCAAGTTTTTCTGGTGGTTTGTTTAACTGTTGTAATGGTATTTTTAACTACGTGAGTGGTTTCTTTAATCGCACGCGTGATGCAGATTGTGTTCCTGAGGTGTCATTGTGTACGTGGGGTCATGTAAGGGGGTTTGGGTTGGTCTAGTGTGTAAAGCATTGTTTTTCTCTTAAAAATTTATTTATGAAAATTTGGGTTGTTTTATTAAATAATTATTAAGGGTGAAAAATTGTTTTGGTTAAATTGTGTAAATGTTTTTGGTGCTTAAAGTCATGCGATGTGTGTGGAATTTTTTTTTGATAAATTCTGTTAGTGGTGTGTTTGATGATGAAAGTGATTTCTTTGACTGTGCAGTTGTTTCAATTGGTTGTGTAAGTGATGCAGATTTTGTTTTGGGATATTTTTAGTGTGCCAATTATTTCTAAATGGTTTCTTTTTGTGTGTGTGAGTGTACTATTGGGTAGAGATAACATATCCTTTGTTTTATTTGTTTATGTTTGACATATGACACGAACTATGAACTACGTGAGAACAAATGGGAAGTCGGGGTACTGGGTGGGAAGACTAGATCTAGTGTGTTAGTGTTCCGGAGGTGACTCGACCCGATTTCACTGGCAAGACTGACGATTGCAACACTAACTAAACATATGCTTTTCTGAGGGTCGTGGCCTTCTAAGCCACGTTTTCTGAGAGTCATGACCTTATAATCCACGTTTTCTAAGGGTCATGACCTTCTAAGACACGTTTCACTAAGACACGAAGATCTAGGGGGCCAAGCTAGCTAACACCCATGAGGCCTCTCCCATATCAGTGCTCATTGGTCACTTTACGCTCATCAGTGTGACACATGTGTTATTTTAAAAAGTAAGGGTGTGTGTGTTTTAATTTAAGTTGTTCCATTTGAAACTGTTTTTCCTAAATCATGTTTCCTTTAAAACTGTTCAAGCATTTACTTATTTTCTTTAATTAAAATTGCAAATGTATTTTGTCATTTAATAATTATGTGTGGAAACTTTTTCTCAGTGGCATACTACTGGGCTCTTGTCTCACACCCTACATACGCCTTTGGTTGTATTTAGGTCTTGTTTCTTTTGTATTCCAGGTTGAGGCTTTGTGCATAACATTGGTGGTTCAGATTGTTAGTGGCATCCTCATGTTGGTTTAGGGGTGGTGGCTTGGGGATGTGACTCCTCATGTCGTACAGAGGTTTGATTAAGAGTTTTGGTTTTTCTTTGATGTAGTCTCTTTTGGGTTTTTAGTTCAAGTTGTAAACTTTAAATCTGAACTTCGTATAAGGGTCTATTTGGTTGTCTGTTTTTAATTTCATTTTATTCATCTTGTTGTTTTTTTTATATTTATTTATTCGGGTAAATCGTTCCCAAGTCTGTTTTTGATACCCGAGCACTTGTGTCAGCCCGTGGGGATCAGGAACGCCCTTCGGGCCATGTCACGGACCGGGTCAGGCGCCAGGTCGGATGGTGACCTGTCCTGGTTCGTGAAAAAAGTTGTATGTGACACTTTGATTCAAAAATCTATTTTAAATGACTTACTTTATAAATGTGTGACTTTTAAATGATTTCACAAAAATGGATATTTCTCTAAAAAAGTTTTACTGATCATTTTTAACTATGTCAACATCTTTTACTGAATATTATTCTTGATTGAGGTTGATTTATTGTAATACAATCTTCCATATTGTATTGAATGAGTATGGTATGTTTTACTGTGGATGTGATATTTTTATACCATTCATGGTTTATGATTAAAGTATTGACATTTTGTATGCTAGTTTGATAAAAAAAAATTGTTATGTTTCAACATTTTCATATGAGGAATGCAATGAACTTAATAAGTGATGGGTGGGGCCCACTATATCCCCTTGATGCATCGGTAGGTCTCACGAGACAAACTAGTGTCTTGGAACAAGGCCTTGAAAAAAAAATTATTTATAGTCTTGGCACGAGGCCTTGACTATGTGGTAATGATGTCCGATGTTAGAAATTCCTTCATTATGAAATTAATTATTACATGTGATTATTCGACTAGTAGAATATCCATGTTCATGTTTATATGGTAATGTTTGATTTATTTTCTCCATATTATGTTCAAGTTTATATTTAAAAGGTTGTTGTTTTTATTACACATCTTGTCTTAAAAGTTTATAGCTTCCGCTAAATTATTTACCCTTGCTGAGCATCTGAGCTCACCTCTTTCTTGTAACGTCTCGTCCTGGCTTACCATCGAATCGGTGGTCGGAACGATGGGTCACGTGGCCTCAAGCACGTCTCCCCGTACACCAGAGGCTACCGACTAGTAGAGAGAGTCTCGAGAGATGATAGTGGGGGAGAATATACCCTCATATCATAGTAACACAGTGGTATTATCAGAGTAAATATCATTCAGTAGTGGAAGCAGTAAGCAATTGAAAGACAGCAAGGAAAGACAGAATAATATTCATTTTATAAAAAGGTGTCAAACTCCAGTATACAATGCATGCATGTATAGATGATGATACATTTCTGAAAGCAGTAAACAATACAGCATGCTTTACAACAATACAAAAATAAAAGACAGCAAAGCCCGACGGTGAATCTCCTGAGCATCCCAAGCTCCTTCTTGGTCCTTTTCTCCTAACTCCTCAGGTACAAACAACACAGCACACAACCTAGGTCCTGCAAGCAGGAAGATCTACTCGGGTACCCCGATGCAATGGAGGCCCGAGTAGGGTGTGAGATATAAATCTCAGTAGGCCGGCACCACCGGTGTCTAACCCAATCCAGACAGTGTATAATAACTAAACAGTGAGCAGGTATGGAGAAATAATTAAACAGAATTACATAAGTAAATAACTCCCATCTAGGTTCCCAGGGGACACCTGATGGTTATACCTACTTCGGCTTGTTGCCGGTAAAGTAACCTGATCATGTCACCATATATATATATAAAAAAGCATTTAGATCATAGGTGGCGTGGGGTAAGAATGCCTCCCACCCATTAGTCGTGATTTGCAGGCACGAGGTAAGAATGACTCTCGTACCTATAGGTCAACTGGCAAGGGGTAAGAATGTCTCCCTTCCACACACGTATTGAGATTAGCGGGCACGAGGTAAGAATGCCTCTCCTCCCTAAATAAACTGGCAAGGGGTAAGAATGTCTCCCTTCTATACACGTTCATAATACTAGCATGGGGTATAACTGCCTCCCATCTGTCACAATAATAATACTGGCATGGGGTATAACTGCCTCCCATCCAGACACGTAGTCATCAACCGAAGTCAACTGGAAAGGGGTAAGAATTACTCTCTTCCAGACATGTAATGTCATAGTGGCATGGAGTAAAACTGCCTCCCATCTAACCACGTATCTGTCACACTCATCACTCTGGCATGGGGTATAACTGCCTCCCATCCAGACACACAATCATTCAGAGTAGATGGAATGGGGTATGAATTCCTCTCATCCATAACCACACACATTCATTAACAGCATTATAATACAATTCATAAGGCAGTACCTCTTATGCATTTCAAGTAAACATTCCACATTCACAATCAATCATATATCTCATTTCTATATAAGTGCACATACACATGTTCATCACAAGTATACTTAATGCAACTCCTCTCAAGTATTTATAATAATATCACATCATATTTATCAAATTTATACTTAAGGAAACTCCTCTTAAGTATCTATATCAAGTAATTAATATATTCAGTTTACTAACATAAGCCGTGCTTATTACGTTATCCCAAGGAGTGGTCGTACCACCCTAATCCGTTCATTTCTAGTTTAACCATTTCATCTTAGAGGATATGTTTATCATTATTTAACCCTTTAATACCTTCTAGAGGGAACATGTCATTTAGGTCATCCCACTAAGGTTACCATCTTACTCAATTTTCCTAACATGGCAAATTGACCCAAACACACGTATCACAGCATTTTCATTCCCTTTGTCTCAACAAAGAAAGTTCACATACAAGGCATAAAAAGGCACCACAACAATTAAGCAAGCAGGCATAAAAAGTTTATCACTACTTTTTATCTTGAAGGCAGCGCACCTCTGATTGATGGGTTTTATTATTAAATCATTAGTTTAGTGACCAAGCAACATCTTTTATCTTATTCCTGCAATTCACACGATTTGCACAGAAGCATTCAATTAGAACTAACTTACATAATTAAAATGCTAAGGCAGTGCAATATTAAACTCACTTTCACTTTACATAAATTAAATGGCGAGGAGAGGGACCCTACCTCAAGGTGGATCCATCAGTCCACTCCGACTCTTGGTGCTTTCTAACTAAGAGTCGCAGGCGAGTCGCCTAGTCTTTGGTGACTCAAAACCACGCCAAAACCTCGAATGTACTATCAAACAACCACAAAAAACCTTAATACACATAACGAGATAAATTTAGGCAAGGCGAAACCAACCAGAAATAATAAACCCTTACCTCGGGTGTTGGCGACAAACCAAAACGAAGGCGAACCCACACCGCGAGCTCAACGCACTGCCAACATCAAGCCGGGGGATCATAAACATCAAAATCCACAAATTCAACAAGTGAAAAACAAAGAGAAAGGTGAAAACCTCACCCCGAAACCAATCCAACGATCTGAAACCACCCAAACTGCTTCGCCTTCGGCGGCGGTTGCCGAAACACGCACCAAGGAGTCCCAACGGACCTTCCGCATAACCTAGAATCAAAGGAAAACCGAAAAACGCATCACCCTAAACCCTAGGGCGTTCGGCCGATTCTCACCGGGTGACGAATAGGTAGAAACAGAGCCAATAATAGAGAGGAGGAGATAGAGGGGAGCTTACCATAGAGATTTGACGAAGAAACGGCCGAAAATCGGAGGGAGGAGCTCGATCGAGAGGAGGCCGAGAGAGGGGCGTCGCGCGGCTCACAGGGGAGAGCCCCTTGGCTCCGTGCGGGTCAAGTGAGGGTGAGGGAGAGATTAGATTAGGTTTTTATTTATTTTATTTTCATTTATTTTAAATTTAACCAAAAACCTAAACTCAACCACGTGCACAGTTTGACCCGCACGGTTTGTCAAACCGTACGCAAACTATGTGGAGTCCTCTGCCTCCAAGACATCCACTGCACGGGCTAGGCGCACGGTTTGGAAAACCGTGCGCAACCCGTGTGCAAGCCACTGCCTCCTTTAATAAGGTTGCACGGTTTGGGCTGCACGGTTAGCCAAACTGTGCGCCAACAGTGCACCCTCTGCAGCTCTTTTGAAAACAAGGGTTCGACGCTTCTGAAACCTCTCAGGCCACCCGAGAAACTTAACGGGCCTTCACCCATGCCCAAAAACATTAAAAGGAAGGGTTAAAACCTTCAGAACCTTGTTCCGAAGCTCGGTCTTCAAAATGACCGGTTCAGTAATCGAAAAGTTCAAATTTCTTCGGGTTTTAGTCCGGTTCAAAACGCGGGTCATTACAACATTCCCACCTTAGAACTTCTCGTCCCCGAGAAGCCTTCGGGAACAACGTACACATCACCCAACTTACAAGGGTCGTGAAGCTTCGTTCAAATGATCACGTTGCGTTCACAAACGTCCAAAACACCCTTAAGAATCCATTAAACCCTACAGCGCTTAAGCCACCAAAACTCGAGCCAATGCTCGTTTCCCAAACGAAACACCAGGACAGCTCTTCCCGAGCCCATCCACCCAGAGACACGAACCCGTCATTGTCTCGCCAAGCATCCAGCCACAGGTACTTACCACCTTATATTTTTAACGTTAAGCAACCAACTCCAAACTACGGTTCAGAACACCATTGGAAATAACTTTCAAAGCACGCCCCAAGCATTCCCAAGGCGCTCTTCGTGTGATTTGAAACAGATCAAACAGCCAATTCTGCATCGATCTCAAGGCCCAAGCCGAGCCGATTGTTCATACTAGGCACTGGCTGACACAAAATGCACTTGCCTCTACCAGACGACATGCCTTAGAACGGTATGTCACCGACCACATACATTAAACAAGAACCCTGAGTCAAGCCATCTCCGGCTGACTATTTACAAGAACGCTCGGCCTAAACGGCCGACGTATTTCGAACAGAACCACAATGCCCTTCTCCAAGGCACCTTACGTTTAGCATAAACACGTTCATAGAAGCCTATACCCGACTTACGATGATGTTTCCAAGAACAAACCAAACAAGAAACCACACATCCCGCATGCAACGCCAAAAGAGAACTACCCGAACAAGCCCAGCGGCTTTTAAGCATTAGCACGGATAAGACCGACACTCTCTTAGTGCATTTAGAACGAGGACAAGATAGGGGACATGCTCGTCGCTAAGAATAATACACCAAGAGGACTGAAACGGATTCCAATTAATCATACCAGACTACTGTAAGGAAGAACAGTCGAACCTCAACTGGTCGACTTCAAGGAAGAAACTCGACTTCACCTGCCGACACATCCGCACGCTTTAAACTCGCATGCCTCATAGGCATTCAAACACGATCAACCCATTTCCAAAGGCATTCCAGGTACTATCTCTTCTACTTGGAAGGCCACATTTACCAGATTCGATGCGACACGCTCTCAACCTTAGGAGTGTCCTAGTCACCAAAGGAAAAGGTGATAACCTAGACGAGTACAAGCGTGCTAGTACACAAACACTGCAAACGATCGCGTGATGCTCCTCCGCCACAATCACATTACCAACCAAATGAAGAAGATTCAAAACAAGGAAACCGGTGTTTCAAAACACACGAGTCATTCGAAAGTCATCCCGAACACTGGGATGAAACAATTCTTTAACGTCGGGCCACTCTACTGAGGTGATGACCCAAAACCGCAACGAAAGTCAAAACCCAACGACCACCCGTCCGAACAAGGGTGTCCTTAGAGAAACAAGAGTCCAACAAGGGACAACAACACCCGAACGACACCTCATGTCAGAAAACTCATGGTACCAGCAAGGCATTAAAAAGCTAAGGGTGCTACCAACCATGGGCTAGCCCCTTACAAAGATCAAACGTCGACCCTAACGACGGGTCACGCCAAACAAAGTCACTCAGTTTAAAAACCGATCATCTAACCATTACTAAAGGAAAGAGCACCAACGGAAAGCACTCACGCTTCCATTCTAGGAAACTCAAAGAGAAGTCTGAACCATACATGAGGGCCTCAACACACCACTAAGGGTTCCATTACCAAGCCCTTAACATTTTATCTCATTTAAACTCTAACCATTTAAAAAATTCAACCACGCATAAAGAAAACATGCAAGTTTCACAAAAACTTCCTTTTAAGAACATCAAACATTCACAGGCATCCCGTCTTTATCAATCAATTGAGAAAAACAACATCATTTAAACAAAAGGGTGACCTACTAGGGTCTCATTCTATCCATCTCAGGTTCTTCAAAAAGCAACCCCAAAGTAGTTACTCAAATCCTTTTAAAAATTTCAAACACCCCAATCGGGTTATCTCATACAACACTTTCCAATTGTCCTACTAGGGCCCAATTGCACATTTAACAGTTAGACAGAACTTTTAAATTCTAAAATCATACAACCTTTTCCATTTAATCATTTCACAACACAACAAGCCTTTACATTTAATACGGGTTGCCATTTCCCAATTCATGAAGCGCCCATACACTTCATGGATTGAAAACTGACTCCCCTTTTTATCAAAACCAATTTACTTTAGAATTTTAAACTTAGCAGCCTTTTACAGTAGTTCGAATACATGGGTTATTTTTTCCCAGTTATAAGGCACCCATACACCTTACAACTGAAAACTAGCTCCCGTCATATTCGCAACCAACATATTCAACTCATGCCATTAATTACATATATAAAACAGAGCATGTCACTACAAGCAGCTAACACCGAGGCATGTTATAACAAAGAAGCACGACACATAAGCAAGATAGATAACATAGCATATTATCACTGAAACATGCTATCTAAATAGGAATGCTAATAAATACAAGGCATGGCATGCAATTCAAGACACGCAATTCGAATCAACAAGAAACCTAAAATGCAACTAAATGGCATGGCACTATGCATGGCATGTTAATTTCTTCTATGCCTAATATGATGCATGGAATGCAGCTCTCTTGTCATATCAGTCCAAGGGTAAAACTCAAGGAATTTCATAAACCATAAGCAGCAGAAAATACAACGGTCACTCAAGGTGAAATCATATCAACTGTAATAGCAAACAACATGAACAACAATTCCCAGCCCTGGCCACTTGGTCATTTCCCGCACGTGGGGCGATCAGTCCCAAGCACGACTATTAGACAAGCGCCGACACATTCCTAATCTCCTGTTTACCGACCCAAAAAAGTAAGTCAAAAAGAAAAGAAACACCTCTGATACCACTTTGTAACGTCCCGGCCTGGCTTACCATCGAACTAGTGGCCGGACCGGTGGGTCACATGGCCTCAAACGCGTCTCCCCGTACGCCAAAGGTTGCCGACTAGCAGCGAGGGTCTCGAGAGATGATAATGGGGAGACTATACCCTCATATCAGAGTAACGCAGCGGTATTATCAGAGTAAATATCATTCAGTAGTGGAAGCAGTAAGCAATTGAAAGACAGCAAGGAAAGACAGAATAATACCCATTTTATAAAAAGGTGGCAAACGCCAGTATACAATGCATGCATGTATAGATGATGATACATTTCTGAAAGCAGTAAACAATACAACATGCTTTACAACAATACAAAAAGAAAAGACAGCAAAGCCCGATGGCGAATCTCCTGAGCATCCCAAGCTTCTGCTTGGTCCTTTGCTCCTAACTCCTCAGGTACAAACAGCACACCACACAACCTAGGTCCTGCAAGCAAGAAGGTCTACTCGGGTACCCCAATGCAATGGAGGCCCGAGTAGGGTGTGAGATATAAATCTCAGTAGGCCAGCACCACCGGTGTCTAACCCAATCCAGACAGTGTATAATAATTAAACAGTGAGCAGGTATGGAGAAATAAGTAAACAGAATTACATAAGTAAATAACTCTCGTCCAGGTTCCTAGGGGACACCTGACGGTTATACCTGCTTCGGCTCGTTGCTGGTAAAGTAACCTAATCATGTCACCATATATATATATATATATATATATATATAAGCATTTAGATCATAGGTGGCGTGGGGTGAGAATGCCTCCCACCCATTAGTCGTGATTAGCAGGCACGAGGTAAGAATGCCTCTCGTCCCTATAGGTCAGCTGGCAAGGGGTAAGAATGTCTCCCTTCCACACATGTATCGAGATTAGCGGGCACGAGGTAAGAATGCCTCTCATCCCTAAATAAACTGGCAAGGGGTAAGAATGTCTCCCTTCCATACACGTTCATAATACTAGCATGGGGTATAACTGTCTCCCATCTGTCACAATCATAATACTGGCATGGGGTATAATTGTCTCTCATCCAGACACGTAGTCATCAACCGAAGTCAACTGGCAAGGGGTAAGAATGCCTCCCTTCCAGACATGTAATGTCACACTAGCATGGGGTATAACTGCCTCCCATCCAACCACGTATCTGTCACACTCATCACTCTGGCATGGGGTATAACTGCCTCTCACCCAGACACACAATAATTTAGAGTAGATGGCATGGGGTATGAATGCCTCCCATCCACAACCACACACATTCATTATCAGCATTATAATACAATGCATAAGGCAGTACCTCTTATGCATTTCAAGTAAACATTCCACATTCACAATCAATCATATATATCATTTCTATATAAGTGCACATGCACACGTTCATCACAAGTATACTTAAGGCAACTCCTCTCAAGTATTTATAATAATATCACATCATATTTATCACATTTATACTCAAGGCAACTCCTCTTAAGTATTTATATCAAGTAATTACCATATTCAATTTACTAACATAAGTCGTGCTTATTACGTTATCCCAAAGAGTGGTCGTACCACCCTAATCCGTTCATTTCTAGTTTAACCATTTCATCTTAGAGGATATGTTTATCATTCTTTAACCCTTTGATACCTTCTAGAGGGAACATGTCATTTAGGTCATCCCACTAAGGTTACCATCTTACTCAATTTGCCTAACATGAAAAATTGACCCAAACACACGTATCACAGCATTTTCATTCCCTTTGTCTCAACAAAGCAAGTTCAAATACAAGGCATAAAAAGGCACCACAACAATTAAGCAGACAGACATAAAAAAGTTTATCACTACTTTTTATCTTGAAGGCAGCGCACCTCTGATTGAGGGGTTTTATTATTAAATCATTAGTTTAGTGACCAAGCAACCTCTTTTATCTTATTTCTGCAATTCACACGATTTGCACAGAAGCATTCAATCGGAACTAACTTGCATAATTAAAATGCTAAGGCAGTGCAATATTAAACTCACTTTCACTTTACTTAAATTAAAGGGCAAGGAGAGGGACCCTACCTCAAGGTGGATTCATCCGTCCACTCCGGCTCTTGGTGCTTTCTAACTAAGAGTCGCAGGCGAGTCGCCTAGTCTTCAGCGACTCGAAACCACGCCAAAACCTCGAACATACTATC
Organism: Viscum album; assembly: GCA_963277665.1. NCBI lineage: Eukaryota > Viridiplantae > Streptophyta > Magnoliopsida > Santalales > Viscaceae > Viscum > Viscum album. Next base: position 624,247,378 of record OY728134.1, on the reverse strand, counting down.
AAACAACCACGACGAACCTTAAGACACATAACGATATCAATTTAGGCAAGGCGAAACCAACCAGAAATAATAAACCCTTACCTCGGGTGTTGGCGACGAACCAAAACGAAGGCGAACCCACACCACGAGCTCAACACACTACCAACATGAAGTCGGGGGCTCATAAACATCAAAAGCCCCGAATTCGACAAGTGCAAAACAAAGAGAAAGGTGAAAACCTCACCCCGAAACCAATCTGACGATCCAAAACCACCCGAACTGCTTCGCCTTCGGCGGCAGTTGCCGGAACGCGCACCAAGGAGTCCCAACGGACCTTCCGCATAACCTAGAATCAAAGGAAAACCGAAAAACGCATCACCCTAAACCCTAGGGCGTTTGGCCGATTCTCACCGGGCGACGAATAGATCGAAACAAAGCCAAGAAGAGAGAGGAGAAGATAGAAGGGAGCTTACCGTGGAGATTCGACGAAGAAACGGCCGGAAATCGGAGGGAGGAGCTCGATCGAGAGGAGGCCGAGAGAGGGGCGTCGCGCGGCTCACAGGGGAGAGCCCCTTGGCTCCGTGCGGGTCGAGTGAGGGTGAGGGAGAGATTAGATTAGGTTTTTATTTATTTTATTTTATTTTATTTTAAATTTAACCAAAAACCTAAACTCACCCACGCGCACGGTTTGACCCGCACGGTTTGCCAAACAGCACGCAAACCGTGCGGAGTCCTCTGCCTCCAAGACATCCGCTGCACGGGCTAGGCGCACGGTTTGGCAAACCGTGCGCAAGCCACTGCCTCCTTTAATAAGGCCGCATGGTTTGGGCCGCACGGTTAGCCAAACTCTGCGCCAACCGTGCGCCCTCTGCAGCTCTTTTAAAAACAAGGGTCCGACGCTTCCGAAACCTCTCGGGCCACCCGAGAAACTTAACAGGCCTTCGCCCACGCCCAAAAACATTAAAAGGAAGGGTTCCAACCTTCGGAACCTTGTTCCGAAGCCCGGTCTTCAAAACGACCGGTTCAGTAATCGAAAAGTTCAATTTTCTTCGGTTCAAAACGCGAGTCATTACATTTCTTAGGTTTTGTTTTCCTAAGATTCCAATAAGTGTATTATGTTTGATATGTAGGGTTAAGCTAGAGGAATAATGGCGTTCTCAACGGATTATTTATGTTGTGTTTTATGTTTGAATGTGTAATGTAACGTTCATGTATGTAATTTATTTTTCAAGACTACTAAACTGATCGGTCATTTGGGACTTGATTCCTTGTAATCATGCCAATATATTAAAATAATGCACCGGCTCCGGGCTTCTAGGGTCGGGGCGTTACGATTATTATTATTATTATTATTATTATTATTATTATTATTATTATTATTACTACTACTACTACTATTACTACTAATACTATTACTATTATTATTATTATTATTCTTGGTATTATTATTATTATTATTATTATTATTATTATTGTTATTATTATCATTATTAGTATTATTATTATTATTATTATTATTATTATTATCATTCTTGTTGTTGTTGTTATTATTATTATTATTAGTATTATTGTTGTTATTATTATTATTATTATTATTCTTGTTGTTATTATTATTATTATTATTATTACTACTACTGTTATTATAATAATAATAATAATTATTATTATAATTATTATTATTCTTGTTATTATTATTATTATTATTATTATTATTATTATTAGTATTACTATTAGTATTAGTATTATTATTATTATTATTATTATTATTATTATTATTATTATTATTATTAGTATTACTATTAGTATTAGTATTAGTATTATTATTATTATTATTATTATTATTATTATTATTACTACTACTATTCTTATTCTTGTTAATAATAATAATAATAATAATAATATTATTATTATCCTTATTATTATGATTATTATTATTATTATTATTATTATTATTATTATTTTTATTTTTATTTTTCTTATTCTTATTCTTATTCTTATTCTTGGATTTACAAACGTGCCCTTAGCGTCCAAATCAGGGGAACATTGCCTTCCCGGGAACATTGTCTCCCCGGGGACGCGATGATTTCGGGCATTTGAACTTCGGCCGGCACCGGAAGCCCGACCAACGACGAAAGCGCCGGAAGCAAGGCAGGTGAAAAGTGATGCATCAGAGACCCAGAAGGAGGTGTGAAAGCACGGCCATGGGGGCCATAGTGCTCGACCTCCGGCCAGGACTCGGGATCGGACCTTTTTCACTCGGTAATTTTCAACTGGACTGCTGGTTTACTTGTTTTTTAAACAATTTGAATCGTGTTTGCTTGTCGTTCTTTGTTCCAACGACCGTTTTTCTTCAACTCTTCACGACTGTCAAATCCACCAGCATGTTCTCATCGTTTCGGCGGGACGTTTGCGTTGTCAACATCGACTGATCGCTTGTCGTGAGCGGTTGCCTCCTCGCGCTTCGATTTATTATCGTCTTAGTCCGGTGAATGAGAGCCCTGCTTAGGTCTAAGCGACGCTTGCGTCGTTAATTTGGCCGATTATTTGTCGTGGGACGGTTATCTTCGCGCGCTTGTGTTCACTATTACCATGGTTTAGTGAATCGGAGCTTTCATTCATTTGCATCAATATCGGCATTTGTTTTCTCCTACGATTTTTTGGCTGAACATCCACAGAATGAACTGGGGTTGTTTTGCTTGTTTTTCAGGCATGCCCATATGCGAAGCTTTTGCGCAGATAGAACAGCAGCCTCAAATTTACGACGTGGTACACGTGAAGTATCTAGACGAGGTTGGTGTGCTGATGTGTACTATATTTAGTCTTGAATGCAAGCACAGTTATCGGAACTGGACTGGGAGGGGGTACCATTCCATCCCCTCCTAAAAATTGATCGCAAACAATGATCTTGTCCCATAGACCATCTTGTGCTTTCTCACCTTAAAAACCACTCTAAAAAAACCGTATTGCCTCGATTAAAAAAATAAATTAAAACCGCTGAACGTATTCAGTTTGTCATAAATTGCAGCTTTTTTGGAGAAATATCTTTTATTAAATGGTTTAACCCCATTCAATGATCTTAATATACATTCTCTAATTTTTATCCCTCATCACATTTAACGAAGGTTACTTCAGAATAAGTAAATAAATATGTTAGACGATCCAATTTGTGACTAATAGTTTGGATTTTGAGATGTCTCATACCCATGTCTTATATTTATGATCATAGATTGTATAATTTATGCAATTTAGGTGTAATGATGGTTCCTCTAGTACATTATGTCATAATGATTTTATTTTGATGCACTCCATAAAAGTTGTTATGTTTTTCCAAAAAGAAAAACAGTATTTTGACCAGAATCTATTCTGTTTACTAGACAAAGGGGGCCGTAAAAACTACCATCAAATTTTAAAACTGTTGAACCCGGTTAATTGTATTTTCGGGTAAAGGGTATTTTCAAGTCCCACATCGGATTACTCCAAATTGTAATCATTTTTATCCATCTATAAAAGAATGTCTTCGCCTCACCTCGAGGTAAGGAGAATTCACCGACTACATGGTATCAAAGGAAAACTCCTAATATTTTTTTTCCTGTGCTCATTCCTCCCGACGGAAATCTCCGACTCCCTATGTGATGTCCCGGCCCGCCTTCCTTCGGCGTCTCCCGGCCCCCGCCTTCGTCGCGGTCTCCCGACCCCCCGCCTCCCTCGCGGTTTCCCGGCCCCTGACTCCTTCGGCGTTCCCCGCCCCCGCCTCCGTTGCGGTCTCCCGGCCCCCGCCTCCCTCGGCGACTCCCTGCCCTCGTCCTTCGGCGACTCCCAGCCCCCGACTCCTTCGACGTCTCCCAGCCTCGCCTCCGTTGCGGTCTCCCGACCCCCGCCTCCCTCAGCGTCTCCCGACCTCGCGTCCCTCGGCGACTCCCAGCGCGAGCCTCTTGCGCGTTGCCTTTGCCACCGCGCACGACTACTCTCCCATCTGGCTCCTCCTGCGTTGCTCTCCCGGCCAACACCTCCTGCGTTGCTCTCCCGGCCAACACCTCCTGCGGCGGCCCCATCTCCAGCGGCCCCATCTCCAGCGGCTTGCCTCCCGCACGACGGCCCTCCGACGACTCCATCTCCGCCTCAGCAGATTTCCCGGTGTCCCCTCAATCGGCCCGCCTCCCTAAGCGCCCGCCGACTCCTCAATGGTTGGCTCTTCCGCCCGCAACCCTCCGACACCACCTTCGGTCGCTAGCTCTCCTGCAAGGCCGCCTCCTCGCTTCAGTTGTCGGCCTTCTCGCACGGCAGCCCCACGCTTCATCCCTGCGCTTGTGCGCCCGCCTAAGCGGCTGCCCCGTGCTCTGTCACCGGTTCTCCCGCAAGGTGGTCCCCCTTCCCTGGCACACTCTGCATACCTAAACATGCCTTTATCCTCACCATCATCCAGTACCCGTTACAAACTAGCACTCTCGAAAGAGGAAATTGCATTTATACAATCTTATCAGGTTGCTTTGCCATCTTCCTCTTCTCCAGCCACCATTGCTCAGATTGATGGCCCTACTGCGTGTATATCTCATCGACCGACAACTTGGATGCTTGACTGATGCGTCTTAACATCTCACAGGGGATTCAGGTATGTTCACTACCTATCATGCGTATACTGGTGCCTCTGCAATTACTGTTGCTAATGGATTGATAATCCCCATTGCGAGATTTGACACATGCTCCTTGACCCCGTCTATTCGCCTGGCTTCAGTTGCTCATGTTCCTCACAATCCATTTAATCTTATCTCCATCAACAAACTCAGCAAAGACTTAAATTGTGTTGCTACTTTTACATCTTCTGGTGTTGTTTTTCAGGAGCGGTCGATAAATCGGGAACTTGGTCGAGGTCATCTTAGGGATGGGGTGTACATGTTCGATACCCCACCATCTCTTGCTTGCTCATCCACCTCTGCTCGTGCCCTCGACCTATATTTTCGCCTTGGTTATCCACCGATTTACGTCTTACATAAGCTTTGCCCCCAATTCAGTTCACACCTTTCCTTCCACCATGAATCCTGCAAGTTTGCTAAACATTATCAGACGGCGTATGTTCCTCGATTGGAAACGCGTGCAACGAATCCTTTCGACCTTGTTCATTCCAATGTATGTGGTCCTTGTAGGGTTCCTAACCAGTCAGAGTACACTTATTATGTATCCTTTATTGATGACTACTCGCGTATGACATGACTTTACCTTCTTCGTGATTGGTCTGAAGTGTTTTCTATTTTTCAGACCTTTTATCATGAAATTCATATTAAGTTCTCCACCTCTATTAAATGTCTCCACTCTGAAAATAGACAAGAATATTTATCCACTTTCTTTTAGCAGTTTCTCAAGGATAAAGGAATCATTAATCAGACATCCTGCCCCGATACACCTTAACGGAATGGAGTGACCGAGCGTAAATATCGTTATATTCTGGAGACTGCTCGTACTCTCCTATTTCACATGCAGGCGCCTCTTCATTTTTGGGGGATGCCATCCTTACTGCTACATATCTCATCAATCGTCTTTCTTCTTTTATCTTTCAGGGGGAGACTCCTTTTCGGGCTCTGTTCTCCTCTCTCCCTCCTCACCCACTCCCACTCCGTGTGTTTGAATGTCTGTGTTATGTTTGCGACACTCGTCCCAACCTCTCCAAGCTTTCTCCCAAATCACTTCGTTGCATATTCCTCAGATATTCCCGCACTCAACGCGAATACCGAGGTTTCTCTCCAGACTTACGGTGGTATATTATCTCTGCTGATGTATCTTTTGTTGAGAGTTCTCCTTTCTCTCCTCCCACTTCCCATTCAAACACCACCATCGATGACTGTCTTCCTTTCATCATCCACCCACCTCTGCCTCTGGTGTCCCACTCTGTTGATCACCGGTTTGACACTGTCTACTCTCGTCGCCCATCGGATGTGTCTCCCGTCTAGGCCGCGAACACCATCTCCCCACCTTCGTCCGACGCTCCTGCTCCGGCAACAGACGATTTGCCCATTGCACTGCGAAAAGGTTCTTGTTCTTGTCAGCATACTCCACTTCACACATCCTCATACAAAGGTCTTTCCACTTTGGAGACGATATCTATTCCTCGCACGGCTGGCGACACCAAATCTCACCCTGGGTGGCTTAAAATGATGCGGGATGAATTGCAGGCTCTGGACGATAATAATACTTAGGATCTGGTCCCCCTTTCGGCAGGTAAACAGGTGGTCGACAACAAATGGATTTATACGGTTCGTCTCAATGCAGATGACACTCTTCATCACCTTAAAGCCAGACTTTTGGCAAAGGGATTTGCTCAGACATATGGTGTCGACTATTTTGATACTTTCTCTCCGGTTGCAAAAATGATATCTGTTCGATTATCCATTTCTCTTGCCGCTCATTACCATTGGTTTCTTCATCAACTTGATGTTAAAAATGCCTTTCTTCATGGCTTTCTTGAAGAAGAGGTATATTTGCAACCTCCTGGTTTTCGTGCCTCAGGAGCCGACTCTCATGTCTGTCGGCTTCGTCGCTCTCTATATGGACTCAATCTGTCTCCTCGTGCTTGGTTTGGTAGATTCAACACTGTCGTCACCTCATTTGGCCGATCTCAGAGTATGAAGGACCACACTGTCTTCTACCGCACGACGTCCTCCGACTGTATCCTGCTGGTTGTGTATGTTGATGATATCACCATCACTAGGAGCTACTCAAATGGAACGCCCAACTAAAGGAGCATCTTCAACACCACTTTCAAACCAAAGATCTCGGTCCTCTGACATATTTCCTTGGCATTGAGGTCTCTCGTTCTCCGGACACCATCTTTCTTTGTCAACGAAAATATGCCTTGGATATCTTGCAGGATGCTGGTTTGACTCAGGCAACTGCCGTTGACACTCATTTTGAGCCCAGAGAATGGTCTCTCTATGACAACACGGAACCATATTCTCACCCAGAGAGGTACTGTCTTGTGGGAAAACTCAATTATCTCACCATGACTCGTCCAGACATAGCCTGCGCTGTCGGCAAGGTTGGCCAATTCATGGAACATCCGACAAAATCTCAGTGGGATGCTGTCTTTCGCATTGCCAAATACATTAAGAAAGACTCTGCACGTGGTCTTCGGTATTCAATCATGATCATCTGAATATTGAGGCTTTCTGTGATGCTGACTATGCGGGTTGCCTTGCTACTCGAAAGTCTACTTTTTGGTTTGCCGTTTTTCTGGCAGACAACCTCATCTCATGGCGAAGCAAGAAACAAAATGTTGTCTCCAGATCCAGTGCTGAGTCTGAATACTGTGTGATGACCACAATCACTACTGAGATCCTTTGACTTTGTCATCTCTTCCATGATATTGGTTTTTCGCAGCAGGCGTCTGCTCATATTTGGTGTGATAGTCAGACAACCACAAAGATTGCTTCCAATCTCGTCTTCCATGAATGCACAAAGCATATCGAGGTGGACTGCCACTTTCTTCGCCATCACCTTGAGCAGCGCCATGTCAGTTTCAACCACATACCGACGACAGATCGACTTGCCGACATCTTCACCAAAGGGCTCTCGGGAACTCGCCCGGAATCTCTCAGTACCAAGCTGGACATCCACAACATCAGCGACCCAACTTGAGGGGGAGTGTGTATGGTCTTGTTTGGTGTCTTCTTTGTTTTTTTGTGGGACTCTTGGTTCAAGCTATCATGTACTAGGTTGAGGGGGAGTGTTGAACTCGGTTAATTGTATTTCTGGGTAAAGGGTATTTCTGAGTCCCACATCGGATTACTCCAACTTGTAATCCTTTTTATCCATCTATAAAAGAATGTCTCCGCCTCACCTTGAGGTATGAGGAATTCACTGACTACAAAAACTTTTTGCAATCTCCGGCATAGTTTCAGATCCGTCTGAGTAAGCACGGTTTATTCTGTTGGAGTCATGCTTGCCTTTTGTACCGGTGCTGATATCAACTGTCTTCATAAAACTTATGATAGTGTAATTTTCTGGAAAAACATCTAAGTGTCCATTTTTATGGATCAAGTTTGTAATGATTCATTAAGCTGTCTATTGATATTCACTACTGCCCTTATTATTTTTCATTGCAAAATTTAGCATTTTTGTTATTGCAACAACCAAAAAGCAAATTGAGTGTTTGGAATGGAATATATCATGTAACAAAAACCATTTCTCACTAACCCAATTTCGGGCTTGAACCCAAGTCATGCCCTTCAATCCTATAGGCCCACACTTGTGAGTTTAGGTTAATAATGATCCAAAGTGTTCGACACTAGTGCTCTTGATGGAACTTTGCATCTAATCTTGTCACTTGTAAAACTTCGCATTCAACATTAGTGCCCTCCGAGGAATTTTCCATTTAAACCTGGCATTCCCAACAGGACCTCATGTTTAGCCTTTAATCAAGCATGATCACAACCCATCATCTAAATTTACCCAATCTAATAACTCGAAATCATCAACGATGGACATCAAGGCTTTGCCTTGATATTATCAGCATAAGATGTTGCTTCGTAAGTAAAGGGATGTATTGTGCACCTTCCTCTAATGTCCCTAGAGCCTTGATAATGCAGTTTTAACCTTGGAGTTAGGTCCCATGTTGCTCACTCGCATGCTTATTTAGATCTTTCGTACTTCTAAACAAACTACACAAGCACATGTTACACAAAAAACTTGTTGTGGGGAATAAGTCATTTATCTACCAGATCTAGCATTTCCTTTGGTTCTCAAACCTTCTCCCATACACATGCTTATCATAGCATTGTGGGCCCTTAACTCTGTTGGTGCAAACTGATAAGGTTTATCAGATACCAGAATGGTCCTTTGGAGTGGATCCATGGAAAAAGAAATTTCTTTTTATGATGGTGATCCACACACATCATCAAGGAAAACATTAAAAAAAAAAAACACTTCCAAAACTGCATAGATCGAGCTCTTCCCATCACTTTTAATGAGTCAGCTGAGCAATGAACTGATCTACTGGGAGAAATGTGGCGTGTTATCTTGCTGCTTTGCGGCAGGGAATGTGCATGATTGTGGGGCATGTGTAGAGGTCCCCAAAAAAAGAGAAATAAATAAATAAATAAATAAAGGAAGTGGAGCAACATGTTGTAAATGGGAAAGTGAAAACCATGTATTTAAAGAGAATCTACTCTTTAAAGTTTTATTTCCCCCATTCCGTGTTTCCCTTTTCCCTGTAAACTTTACTCCATTAGTTCTCTCTTAATTTTGACAGAGAAAACGTTCTAGATGTTCATGTAACATGTTAAAGCATATCTATCATCTTTTGATCTCTGATAATTCGCTGGTTCCTTTTCCCCCTATTTGTTAATTCTGGATGAATTATTTTGTTTGACTATTTTTAGAGCATTAGGTTGTGATTTTTCTGAAAACACCTATTAATAGGCTGCTGTGTATAGGAGCCTCTTAAACTGGATATTGTTATCAGCTTTCCAGATCATGGGTTCCATCTGCGTTTTGATCCGTGGTCACAGGTATCCTTTTGTGTTGTTGAAGTACTTTTATCTTTTCTGCACTGGCCATGTTTCATTAAATTATGATTTCAATACATGGTCTTGGATTATGGTTTGGATTTTCGATGCATTGCAACTTGCGTTTTTGGTTTTTTATTTTTAACTCTGAGTACGTGGACACACTGCATTCGTTATATCTCAAATTTTATATATAACTTGAAAGAAAATTTTGAAATATGTTCGGGTCGAGTCTAGATTTTAGATTTTTCATAAGGTCACCAGTATACTCTCATGGAAATTTGATCATAGTTTAAAGTCTCACATTGACTTGAGACTATTTTTATGATTTTTGAAATGTCCATCTGGTTGGTTTCTTAAGGGCACTGCTTGGTTGGATCAAAAGGATAAATGATATGTTATTCCACCGTTTGGTTGAATGGAAATGGAGTCCGTGAGATAGGTGATTCCAAAAAATATTGGAATGGGTAATGACACTTCAAGTGGTGCCAATCCTGTTTCTGAGGGGTAGGAATGGAACTGAAAACACAATTTTGCCCCCTACTTTCAAATGATTTTATTTTAACTGAGGGTTATAATTGATATTAAGTAAAACCATTTGGAAAGCGATGAAACAGATCATTATTCTTTACCCATTCATTTCATTCCATTCCATTTCCGATGATTCTACAATCCAAACTGGCCAATACATTTGAGTTGTTGCATCCTGATGCTCTGCATGTATAAAGCTCAAATTGTGTCTTGCTTGTGATGTGAGGTATTTTAAGTCTAACATTGGATTGATAATATCTGTCGTGATGTTTGAAATATTTTTCTTGGTTGTTTTTTTTCACCATTAAATGGTCCTGGGTTTGAACATTGATTGATGGAAACCTAGTAGGGCCTCTTAAATCACGTGCCCATGCTTGATTAGATAGAAGCAAACTTAGTGTTCACATGCTTGTTGGGTTGTGATACCTTTCTTCAGGTCTCTTTATCCTTCTTTAGACATAATTATTTTTCCTCAAATGAAGCTTATTGCTCTTTCAACATTTCCTCTTTTATGTCATGTGTTTGAGTCCAAGAGGTTTTGTCCATATTACTGGATCATTTAACCTGTTTATGCGTAAGGCCTTTTGGTTGAAATTCCAATGTATATCTATTATAATCTGGTTTGATAGATTAACATTCTATCTGTAAATTAATTCTTTCAATTGTGCTAGAGGCTACGACTTATTGAAATCTTTGATGTCAAACGGCTTCAAATGCGTTATGCTACTTCTCTCATCGGGTGAGTTCTAAGTTTGTCTTCAATTTTCTCTCTCCATAGGCTCTTTGACTGGTACTAACAGTTATCTCTACATTCAGAGGGCCATCCACTCTGGCTACTTTTGTGGCTGTATATGCTCTTTTTGGGCCAACATTTCCAGGGATTTATGACAAAGATAGAAGCGTTTACAGTTTGTTCTACCCAGTATGTCGGTGGAAACATCATTAAAGCATTCCTTTTTAATTTTTTTTCAAGCTAATTAACCTTTTTTCTTTATTTGGATATTTTTATTTTCCTGTAGGGGTTATGGTTTGCTTTTCTTCATGTTTTAATCATTCTCAATTGTTTTTCTGTCACCTTGAGTTTTTAAATTTTTCATTATTATATATGTTGCAGGGCTTGTCTTTTGCTTTTCCAATTCCAATCCAATATACTGATTGCTGCCATGATGGAGAAGGTATTGCAGTTTACAGAGCTGAGGCTCCATTTGATGACATTTACTGAAAACTGCTTACAACACTTGTCACTTATGATTAGGGATGTACATAGGCTGGCCTCGGGTTTGGGATGGTTTTTTACCTTAGGGATATCTTTGAAGTCATGGCCCAAGGCCTGACTTAGCCCATTTATTTTTTTTGAAAAAAAGCTCGGAACCCTTGTTTAAAATATTAATTGCAGAATATTTTGATTTCCTTTAAAAATAGTTTCATATTTGTGAGGGAGAAGGTCAGACGGAACGTCACGGACCAGAAACAACGGGGAAGCAGAAACAGAGATCAAGAAACGAAAAAGGATTCGGGCAAACCAAGAAAAAGAAAAACAGAAGCAAATCGATGGAAACAAGAACATACAACTATAGTAAAATGCGGAAAAATAAAGAACATTGAGTATTTACGTGCTTCGGACCACGTTGGTCCTGCACGCACGACAAGAACACCACCACCATGACGATTTATTATTATGCAAAACAAAAGAATAACATACATACGACATAGAAGATGAAATAGAGAGAAATGCACGCTGACCACAGAAGCTATCTGAGCACAGAGACCTTGTTACTCTAGGAGCTATCGGTGAACCATGACTCGAAGATGGTAACGTACTCTCTCGAACTGGACGGACTCATGCATGCAACCCCACACCGACCGAGAAGAAGAAAGAAAATGCAACCCCACACCGACTGAGAAGAAGAAAGAAACACAAGCGGGCTTATAGTCCTGGACCTACACCAAGAACCCGGGAGGATGCTCATTGGAAGGGATGACCGGAGCTGCCCGGGCTAAAACTTCTTTGGAGACCTTGCGGTCGAGACAGAGCTTGCATGGGTCGAGCTCTCCACCGGAGATTGTAACCGGAACAGGGGACACTGGAGCCGTCGACGAGAGGCGGAGGGCCTCTCTCTCTCTCTCGAGCTCTCTTCTCTTTGAAATGAAGAAGCCGAAGAACCGCTTGCCTCTCTCAATGAAGTCGAATCAGCCAACAAATGAAGCGTTGCGGCCAGAGTCATAATGGCGGAGCAGGCAGCGAGGCAGACGTTTGTTAGGCGTTACAACTGAGGAGGGCATGTGTTCGGCCCACGATGAGCGGGAAGAATCGAGAACCCTGACCGGCGAAACAAATCGCGAAAATCCGGAGACAGACGGCACTTGGTGATTGGAGGCAAGGGAGGTGACTGGGATCATAGTAATATGTGAGGGCAAAGAAACACAACAAGGAAGCACAACACCCGCGTAGCAGAGCCGTCAGATCGGCCTCGATCAACAACCAGGAAGGAGCACCAAAGCATTAGTAGGATTGGGCCACGGGCAACGGGCCAGGGCAGTGCCAAGCCCAAAAAACAAGCAAGCAGGAGCGAAAGTGGAGGCCCTAACAGAAATAAGAACAGTCACCCTGCCCACGTATATGCATACAATGTTGTCAAAGTGCTGAGGCGCGTGCCTTGGCAAGGGGTGCTGCGAGGCGCGGCGACCTTGCTGAGGCGCAGCAAAGGCGCGCACCTCGCCCACCTTTCTAGCAGGTGCTAAGGCATGTGGCACACGCCGCTTAAAGAAATCGTACTCTTTTGTCAAAAAGTGGCGATAGGAAAGGGGCTTGGGGCTCTTAGTCAAAAGCAGCAGTAAATACACCGTTTATAGCAGCACAACCTATTCATTCGAAGCAGGAGGAGCAGATGCACAGTGGGGTTGGGGCTAAAAAAGAAGCATTTAATAAAATAATAATAAACATATTCCATGCCGGGCTCAAAAAAAATAGACAGCATAGGGGCTTCTTGACCACAGAAAGTGGGGTTGGGGCTCCTTGGTCAAAAAAGCATTTGATAAAATAATAATAAAAAAGTATTCTATGTCAGACTCCAAAAAAAAAGACAGCAGTCTGGGTAAACACATACTGGGCAAACTCCTTAGTCAAAAGATCATTTAATGAAATAATAATAAAAAAAATGTAAAAATAGACAACAGAGCACAACACATCCCGACAACACACTCCAGGACACAAAAAAAAAAAATACACATTAGGAATTGTTGATGACATGAATGATGTTCAAGAGGAAGATTCAAATGAAGGGTGTGACAGTGATAATGAAGGTTTCATTAATGATGAAACTTACATTGATGATAATTTTGAGGTTTGGGTTATCAAGGATTGATTATTTGTTTATGGTTTCATTAAAAGCTATCAGTGTTCACTTTAATTTGTATTATTTTGATTGATTTTTTGTTTTTTTAAATTTAAAATATTGTTGAAAACCGTTTATATTTAATATTATCATGGGATGCGGCTTAGTTTTGAGAGGTGCGCGCCTCATGCTGCATCTCCAAGCAGTCCGCCTTATTGCACCACATGCCTTTGACAACGATGTATGCATAATAATAAAAAAAAAAATGAAAACGTTTTTGCATGGCAAAACAAAAAACCGGCATTTTAATTTGAAAACAAACAGATTTCAACAAATCTTCACTTTTTCAAATAAAATGAAAATAATTCAATGACAGACGATGTTCTTGCAAGATCTATAAGCTAGCCTACCGGTTCGGGTAGATTTCTATAAAACAGAAAACCTAAGTCTACAAATATTTGCCCAACATGTATAACACTGAGCATGTGCCGCAACGACATATGTTCTGCCCGTACTGCCCATCTACTGCTATCATCCTACTAAACAACATTCTCAGAAATTAAACCAAGCAACAATATTATTACAGAGCTTGCCCACATACTCCTTGAGTCTCCACCGAAGCCGAAGGTACTACCAAGCATTCGAACACCTGCAAACAATAGAACAACCTTGCTCGACGTTTAAAAGCAGTGCATAAGAAACTCAGAAAAACAATAAGCTCAAATAACGTTGTAGTAAAAGGCAGTAGAACCAACAACCAAGAACAGGAAGCTGACTGGAGAAGAATCTCCCCGTAAGCCCGAACTCACCCTCTCTTCCCACCGCCCCCCTGTAAAACGCATGCAGGGTCAGTTCTAGGAACGCAGAAAAGAGACAACCTAGTGACTACGACCATCTCTAACAAAAGAGCTGCTAAACAAGACTACGATACATCCACAACAGCGAAACCGAGACATACCATATTAGATTGAGCCACACTATCTGTAGTTTTTAAGTCAGGGTAACATCTTTTAATATGGTCAGTCTTACCGCACTCAAAACACCGGAAGTTCTTAAGCCGACTCTTATCTTTCCGTTATTTATTATTATTTTGCAACTGACCCCTAACATGCATTAACCGAGGTTCAAATTTCACCCAACTAAGCTCCTCCTTCAAACCATGTGTTTGAAGATCACGGAACAAAACAACCGACTTGACCTCTTTCAGCGTTATAGACTCTACCATATATCATGGAGCCCTTTTAAGTATTGAAGGATTCTTCAAGAGAAGTCAAAAGAATTATGGCTTGATTCTCACCATCAACACTTACATCTATATTAGATATGTCAAGAAGAGCCATATTAAAATCATCAAGAAGAGCACGAACAAAAGAACTATGGATCATCTTGAAAGTATAAAAACACATCTTCTTATACAGATGACCGAATAAGGATTTAGACATATAAAGATGTTCGAGTTTAAGCCATATAGCTTTCGCCGTGGTTTCATGGACAACTTCGTGTAAAACTTTATCCCCTAAAGTCAACAGGAGCATGCAATGGGCGTTTTCGAGAATTCTAGGGTCGGCATCAACATGGGTGGTGGAAGACTGTCCTTCGGTGGACACAACCATTGCGAGTTTCTTGAGACCTAAGAGAGTGTTTGCGAGTCCATTGTGGACAAACAACACACATTTTTACTCTCCATAAATTAAAATCGTTTTCACCATCGAACTTCTCTACTTCTAGCCTAACTGAAGACATCGTTAACTCGAAATACCGCCTCTGATACCAATTTTGAGGGAGGAGGTTAGACCGAACGTCACGGACCAAAAGCAATGGGGAAGCAGAAACAAAGATCGAGAAACAAAAAAGGATTCGGGTAGACGAAGCAAATGAAAAACGTAAGTAAATCGATGGAAACAAGAACATACAACAATGGTAAAATGCGGAAAAGTAAAGAACATAAAGTATTTACGTGCTTCGGACCACGTTGGTCCTACGTGCACGACAATAACACCACCATCACGACGATTTATCATTATGCAAAACAAAAGATCAACAGACATACGACAAAGAAGATGAAACGGAGAGAAACGCATGCGGGCCATAGAAGCTATCTGAGCACAAAGACCTCGTCACTCCAGTAGCTAGCGGTGAACCTTGGCTCGAAGATGGTAACGTACTCCCTCTAACTTTTAGCACTCATGCACGCAACCCCACATCGACCGGGAAAAAGAAGAAAGAAAATACAATGCAACACCGAAGGCACAAAAGAAACACAAGCAGACTTGCAGTCTTGGGCCTATACCAAGAACTCGAGAGGATGCTCATTGGAAGGGATGACCGGAGCTGCCAGGGCTGAAACTTCTTTGGAGACATTGCGGTCGAGACAGAGCTTGCAACGACCGAGCTCTCCACTGAAGATCGTCACCGGAATAGGGGGCACAAGAGCTGCCGATGGGAGGTGGAGGGCCTCTCTTTCTCTCTGGAATGAAGAAGCTGAGAACCGCTTGCCTCTCTCAATGAAGCCGAATCGCCCTGAAAATGAAGCGACGTGGCCATAGTCATAATGGCGGAGCAGGTGGTGAGGTAGACGGTTTGTTAGGTGTAACAACTGGGTGCACGCAATCGGTCCATGGTGAGTGGGAAGAATCAAGAACCCCAGCTGACGAAACAAACTGCGCAAATCCGAAGACATGCGACACTCGGTGATTGGAGGCAAGGGTGGCGACGAGGATTTCCGTGATATGCGAGGGCGAAGAAACACAACAAGCACAACACTCGCGCAGCATGGCCGTTGGGTCGACTTCGATCAATTACAAGGACACCAAAACAGCAGTAGGATCGGGTCACGAGCAGTGGGCCAGGGCAGCGACAGGCCCAAAAAACAAACTAGCAGGAGCCCAAGCGGAGGCCCCAACAGAAACCGGAACAGGAGCCCCACACATATATTATATTATCATCCGGGTCACAAGCTGGGTCACCGGTTATGGCCCGAGTCTGACTCGGACATTAATTGGGCTTTTAAAAGTGACTCATTTATTATTCAAATTAAAAAAATTAAGTTCTATAATACAAATTTTGTGATCCGGACTTATTGGGCCAAGCAGGTCCGTGGGCCCATGCACGGATCTACTTATGATAAACTCTCTTGTATAAGTGTTTCCAGATTGCTTATTGAAAAAGTGTTTTTTCTGCTACCTATTTAAGTAATTTTCTTCTGGAATTTGAGTGTTTGTGTTTTTTTTTTCAGAAACAGAACAAACACCCTGTTTTTTTTTTCAAATTGCTTATCGTAAGTGATAAGTATGGGTAGACCTAAAAGGACCCTTAAACAAACCATTCAAAATGATATTGTTCTAAATGGTTTCAATGAAATTCATGATCTTCAATAAAGCTAATTGGGGAAGTTTGATCCATGTAGGCTATCCCATTTAACCGGGTTTAAGACTTGTTTGTTGTTGTTGTTGTTTTGTTGCTGCTTATCGTAAGTGATAAGTGTTAGCAGTTTTCAAAAAGTGTTGTCAAACAGTCCTTAATTGTTGTCCTGCCTACAATTAGTTGCGCAGATCCAAAAGTATTCTCATTGGTTTGGTTTCCTGTTAAATTGTGAAAGCGGAACTGCCACTGGAGTTCCCTGATGGCACCACTCCAGTTACTTGCCGTGTCTCTATATACGATGGATCCACTGACAAAAAGGTTGGTGTTGGATCCTTAATGGATAAGGCGTCTCCTCCTCCATTGCCTGCTGGAAGTCTCTACATGGAAGAGGTTCATGTTAAGGTTGGCACTCTCCTTTCTGTTCTTTCATTGCTTTAATAAAAAGTGTATTGATTGATCTGTATTGACATTGCCCAATGGAAAAAAATCTTTGTGTTCCAACCGTTTCTGAAACCATAATCATGACACTGTTAGCACACAAAAGGTCTGTTTGATGGCACATATTAAAAATTGTTTATAACCCCCATCACTTATGATATGCAGTTCGAAAAAATAAATAAGTGCCATGAAAACACTTTCAATATGTTATCTGGAACACTTGTACAAAAGCACTCATCATAAACATTTTTCCGTGAGTTATTGTCAAACGAATCCTAAGGCTGCATTTGATAGCACTTTTTGAATGGTGCTTGCAGCACTCATCACTTATGATAAGCTGTTTGAAAAAATAACTGTCGGTTGATCTGTTTCTGAAAAATTTCTTACACTTAAATTCCTGAAGAAAACCACTTAAACAAGTTGCTTAAAAGCACTTTTTTAGTAAGCAATCTAGAAACACTTATGCAGAACCACTTATCATAAGTGATAAGTGCTACAAGCAGTTTTCAGGAAGTGTTTTCAAACAGAGGCTAACTTGCTCAAACACTTTTTTATATATATCGCCATAGCTGTATTTTGTGCCTATCTCATCTTCACATGATTAATGAGACTCTCATCCATAAAACTCTTCCATTTGACTCCAGGACCTTTGTGAAGCACAATTTGAGCTCAGCTAAACACAAAATGGGCCATCTCAGGGTCAACAAGAATTTGACTCCAGGATGACGTGTTTAAGTAAATAAGGAGTTTTAGGTTATGTTTGGTATGAGGGAATAATGTTCTGGAAGTAATGAGTGGGGGAACTATCAAAAATCATGTTTGGTATGAAGTAGATGGAAAGACAAAATGAGTGCTGACAGAGTCGTGCAGCATCGTTAAACACACGGTCTGTAAATTTAGAATTTATATTTCACATTTCCCACACTAATCTACTAGCGTGTAGTAAAGTGGTAGCCCGATGCTGAATCCACAGGAACATGTGAATCCTATGTTAGATTTTCTCTATCATGTGAAACTTTTGATAAAAAATATAATTTTAGACAATATAAAACAATAATCTCAGCATGATAGTATTATTAACAATTCATTCAGAATAAATTTGATTAAATAATTAATATTTCATCCTTCTATTCCTATTTCTCTTCCATATAAGGAACTAGCCACTCATGATCAATCTAGAATCAGTCATGAATGGATGAAAAATCATTAAAACAGAAAGTAAAACAGAAAAAACTTGAATCAATGGGTGAATGAATTAAAAGAACAGAAAAAAAAAACTTTTATTGGCTTCAATGAAAAATGAACAAAAGCAATCTCTGGAAAACCTGGGCCACGTAACTCTCCAAAAAGTACTCTCCAAAACTCATAAAACATACTAAAAAGTCGATATCTAATTTAAAAACTAAGAAAATATAAATGTTCAAAAAACCATGGCGTGAAAACATAACTATGACGCGTGCCTCTTCCGTGTCCTAGTCAAAGCCCATATCCTAAATATCTAAATACTATTTACATACTCACCCCCCCTCAAGTTGGAGTATACTCCAACTTGCTTTCAAAATGATGAATAGATAAAGAGACAGCAAAGAGGTCCGTGAAGGTCTGAGCAGCAACAAAGAGGCCCGACGGAGGTCCGGGTAGGAGCAAAGAGGCCCGACAGAGGTCCGGGCAGCAGCCAAGAGGCCCGACAGAGGTCCGGGCAGCAGCAAAAAGGCTCGATGGAGGTCTAGGTTGCAGCAAAGAGTCCCGATGGAGGTCCGGGCAGCAACAAAGGGCCCCGATGGAGGTCCGGGCTTCAATAAAAAGGCCCGACAGAGGTCCGAGAAGCAACAGAAGCCTGATTGAGGTCCCGACTTCGACAAAAAAGACCTAGCAGATGCCTGGGCAGATGCGCCGGACCTGACAAAGAGGCTCAACAGAGAAGCACTGACTGCATTGGGCGATGCTGAACCGCTAAGGGTTGGTGTGTGGTAGGCGTGCTGCAGTGGCATGCGTGTTGGGCTAGCGCGGCTTCGGCTGTTGCGCCTGGAGTGCACAGCAGAAGGGATTGCAGATCTGGCAGGAAGGGACAAACGCCTGAAACAGGGCCCTGGTGCAGATCTGGTAGAAGTGTGTCTTGAAGAGGAAGTGCAGTGGGGCCTGGTAAGGTGCCTGAACAAGAGTAGGCTAGTGGCTATCACTCCTGGGCATGGAAAAAGCATGCACGCAGAAGGTACACAGAGAGCGGCAGTAACGGCACAAGATGTCAGGGTGCTGGAGCGCTGGGCTTGGGCACGCATGCTCAGGAAGCCCGCAGCAATGGGTGTGTCTGGGGGTTCGTGACAGCATGAGTGCACACCCAGCAAGGGGCACGATGCCTTGGCGTACGCACAGGAAGAGCGAAGCGGGTGGGGGAGAGTGCCTCGCCTGAGTCTGGCATGGTTGGAGATGGGCACCCATGTATAGGAATGCTTGGGAACTCTGAGTGAGGGCTGATAGAACGGGAGAAAAGAAACCCTAATGTATAGGCTATGTGGGGGGAGAAGTCGCAGTTTTCGTACCTCCTAAGTGGGATCGAGTTGTTCTATTTACAGTGAAGTTAAAAGATGTAAGCTTGAGATAGTGGGAGATTTGAAATTTATAATTCAATTAGATAAGGGAAAAGGATTGATCCAGTCAAGCCCCATGTCCTAAATATCTAAATACCATCTAAATACTCTTAGCAATTTAGCATATAACCAGCTTGACATGAACTTCACGATCGCTTCATTTACATTGCATGGTCGCTTGTGACCAATTGCACTGTTGCTTTGCCCTGGAGAAATATTAGACATGACTGCGGGTTGCTTGAAGTGAATTGCTCAGTTACTTATCGCATACGTTACTGTTGCTTGCGCTGTATCACACCTTTGATTATGCCTTTTTCAATTTCTTCACTTTCGTTGGAACAAACCTCATCTTCCATAGTCTAATCTCACACAAGAAGTGTTTTTTTCCACTACACCACAAGGTAGAGTGGTATTTGTGAGAGAACTGCATCCCTCAGGTAGCAAGCCTTCTTGTGGCTTATGAGCTCTCAATCATCCTCACAGAACATGTGTCTTATGTCTTTCTCATGGCTTGTGGGCAACATTTTCTTCTCATCTTTTCAGCATCTCATGAGCTTATCATCAATCCATAACTCCTCATCTCCTATGTGATGCTTTAACATTTATGATGCTTTGACAACCATGATGATTCGTCATTCTTCAGTATGGAAGTGGGAAGTGGACCTTGGGCAGGAGGAAAGGTATTGTTAGCATTGCAGTTGGATTACCTGGTGGGTGGGGGTGGGGTGGGGTGGGGTGGGGAAATCAGGGTATTCAAATGTTCAATTTCCTTCTCTCTTTGGATCTTGTCTCCCGGTTAAGAGGATACTCTTTTTCTCATAATCTCACCGTCGAGTGCAAAAAAGTAAACCAATCACACATGGACACAATAATCTACCTGGTTCACCCTCCAATGTGGATGAACTAATCCAAGGCACACGGGCAATGCATTGTTGCCATGCACAAATCACTAAACACACTGTCTCGTGATAGGTTTTAGGTACGGGCACTCCTCACCACGGCTCATCGCTTCCATAATTTTAGGGATTACTCACTACCTCTCAATGGTCACCCCCTTCCTCTTTCTCCATGCACTGTTTCAAGATTGGGAAAACGCAATTTATAGGTGTGCAAACTTTTACATGAAACTCTCTCAAAAATGAAAGATTACACCTTCAATGTGTTGGTATAGACACGATCCTCCTTGTTTAGCTAATGTACTCAACTAATCTCTTCTGCACATATGTACAAGAAAACACATCTCATTCTCTAATGGAGAATATTCTCACTTTCTCTCTTGGAGAACTGCACGTCTTCATCTCCTCCCCGCTTTCTTGTCGATCATCTTTTCTTTATATAGATTTAATATTTCTATATCTCTTCTTCATGACTCCATCAAGATCTTCATAGAATCTCTTCCATATTTTATTTCTTTATTTTCTCAATTTAAATCCTCCTTTAAATACATTCCACAACTTCATATATGACCACGATCAAATCCTTTTCCCCAAATAAGGAAACTACACTCTGCAGCCAACTCTTCCAAATATATCACTCCTCCCTTGGTCTGGATATGGTATTCATATCTTTGTATTTAAATCTTCATTTATCTCGACATTATCTTTTGTTTCTTCATTCTTCTAATTGCCTTTGAATTTCCATATTTGAATATCCAAATTCCTGTGTTTCAGCACCCGCGTTAGTAGAAAATAATATTTTGCCTCTCACACAACTTCCATTCATTTGATCTTATGCAACGCTGTCCATTCTAACGCAACACTGTTTCCGTTCATTTTATCTAATGCAGCACTGTTCATTCTATCTCATGCAGCACTGTTCAGCTTGCGTAATCTATTTCACGCAACACCGTTCCTCGCGTACGGAATGATTTGCTTCATGCAAATCGCGATTTATTTCATGCACATCTCAAACTCCTTTGCTGTGTTGAGTAACCTACTCACTTATTCACACAACTCAATTCTACTTCATTGCATTGGGTAACTTCTTCTTCTCTATCCCATGCATCTTGGTGCATTGAATAGACTTTGCTGAACTGTCTCTCGTAAATCCCTTTGTTTATTTTTCCTTCAGAATTCTTATAGAACTACAACAAATCTTCTTCCGAAGCTTCAATAGATCTTCCAGAACTTCAACTGATTTTCTCCAGGCTTCTTCAATTTTGACAACAAATGTACACTGATAATCCATTGGGTCCAACAATCTTTCCAGGTTGAGAAAAAATACAAAACACCAAAGATTTATTGGGTCCAACAATATTCCCTTTTGGATTTTGTTGTCAACCTGTATCAAACACATTCTCCCCCTAACATAAATATCCAAAGCATTCAAATACATCTTCTTCAACTCAAGAATTCTTTCAACTGTTTATCAATCTATATCATTATCTCTAAATTCACTTGAGTCAAAACTTGGTGTGAGATGGAGAGCATGCATCATCGCTCGTGGCTCGATGGACCCCTTTTGCTTGTTTGGCTCCGTCCTCCTCCATGTGGGCCTTCTCCCTCCCGATAAAAATGGAGTTGAATTAAAAATAACTGCTGCTATTGCTGAATAATACCTGGCAACCGAAGAACTCTCACGTTGATGACGTCCGGTGCTTGAATATGCTGGATGAAACAATGATCGACGAGTGGTGTCAAAACGGTTGAGTGATATGCCATCGGACTTATGGATCCAAAAGACTATGTTGAACGGCACCCGACTTGAGATCCAAATGTAGCAACTCTGAAATTTCTGTTTGATACTTTGGAATACTTTAAATAATTTTTTCGGTGTAAGGTGTGGGATTCCGGGGCCCGTGGAGCCTCGGTGTTGATATACTTAAAATATTAAATATAATATATCACGCGCGCACAGTTTTTCAGAAATAATTGAATAACTCCGGAACGGTGTCTCAAATGGGAAAACCAAGACCGCTATTAAATTTGGAATGCAGGTTTTACCCTAGTTTGAGTATATAAGCTTTATTGACATCAGGCATTGCGGCTTAGTGCAATCGCCTGCAAAACGTTAGGTAAATTAAATAAAGAAAATTAATTTATAAATTTATTGCCTAATAGATGTTTTTAACCTAGCCAACCTCTATCAATACCCTGCTATAGGTCCTCTCTAGGGTTGGCTGCATAACCCTAGGGATGGAGGAAGAGGGCCGTGGAGGACGACGGCGAGATCGTGGGTCGACGATCGAAATATCACGAAGTATGTCGTAATCAACGAGGTTCTTGGATCTCGCCAACAACAACGACGCATAATCGTTCTTCGTTAGCGATCAATCCAAATTTTAGGCAGAGAGTTCGTTTTTGTTGGATTATTTCTCCATTCTTGCTTGCCATGATGAACACGAATTAATTCCTTAGAATTTAATTCGCGGATCGTGATTGTTGAATTGTCGTTGATTATTTCTCTTCCTAGAATTAAGAATCTGAGATTTATTCTTTTCATGGATTTGTTGATTTGATTATCCTCCATTCTACGGATTTCGTCAACGTTGGCCAAACAAACACGACCTCCGTTGGATGCTCACTTTTGTGTTTCATGTCTTCCTTCATTCTTCGACGTTCGTTATCGGTATTTCGGTTGGTCGATAATTTGACTTATCCTGGGGAACCGATCGACGTGCAATCGCTCTTTGGTGCAACAGATCGTTGGTGCAGGTTCGGTTTTGGGTTTGGAGACATGACAGAGGCGTGGCGACGACGATGGGAATCCGATGATGGTACGGGTGATGGTTGTTTCACGAGTCGGATTGAGCAGGTATCTCCGGAGGTGCGATGACAGACGTTTTCTGAGCAAAGGGTGGCCGAAATCCGACCACCGACGACGTTGCGGGTTTGGTCAACCCAAATCCGGGCGTTTTGGCGAGATTCCCTGCAGATTCAAAGGCGACAACGACGCGGGTGAGACGCGTGAAACAAATTGGAATTTATGTGAAAACTCGATATGCACAACGTGTAGTTGGGAAGAACACATGACGCGTGGGCCCCTCTGTGCGGCGGGAAAGGTTTATGCAAAGAGTTAAATATCACACACTGTGTGACCCTTAGCCGACCAGCTCGACGTGTACAAATGAGTACACGCCCAGAAAGCCATGTGACGCCACACGCTGTGTGTTCGGGCACACCCCGTGTACTTCGGAAAGTGCACGGGCATGGGTAGGTGACACACGCCCGAGTGTCAGCCCAACCTCTACGCGCCGTGTGTCTTACCAACTCGCCGTGTATCAAGAGGAGGACATGCAATGTGGAATGGCTGGACACGGGCATGGCTGGTTTTAGCGGGACACGTTGCGTGTCCCTTGGACACGCCGTGTGTCCCTTGGACATGCCATGTAGTATTCTCAAAATCCACCTTACGTATCTCCTTCTTCGGGACTGAGATTTGGGCCCGCAAGGAGCCCATTCTGAGTAGATTCCGTGTACGATGCGATGATGACCTTTTGACGCGCCCGCACACGTCGTTTAATTCGCACGAGTTGCGGTCAGATTAGATTTATTGTTTCCCAAACTACATTTGCTACCAAGGCGTAGTATAGTGATAGCGCGGGGTCGATCCCACAGGGAAAGCGAGCTGGCAGACAAGAACTAAGGCTTCAAACCCCATGTGTAGGAGTCCTCACAGGTTGATTGAGTTTGGGAAAACTAATGCTAACGAGATTGGGGTTTGAGATCAGAGAGAGAAAAGGGATCAAGATCAATTTTGGGATTCAAATAAAAGGATAAATTCAATCCTAACTTAATATGGTCCTAAGGTTTAGACTGCGAAGCAAGCAAAAGACACTAGTCGACTATGGTCAAACCAACTAGATCGATCTAAGAGACAACTATTCTTTGATCTGGAGATAGCTACAACCTAGATGCATTAAGCCCAGCTTCCGAGGCAGAAAGTATCATAGGCTATTGATCATAACCTATTATACTCCGATCAGGTCAGAGTCGTTCATTCAAACTTCCCAGGGTCAGGGTTGCTTAAACGAATTAGATAAACAATTGTTGTTTAACCTTGTAGGTTGAGAAACCCCCTTGCCTCTTTACCTCAAAGTGAGGCGGAGACATTCTTTTATAATGTATGAAAAGGACCACATCGGACCACAAGTTCGATGTGGGATACAGACTCCAACACTCCCCCTCAAGCTAGGTGTACCTAGCTTGGACACATAATGAAAAGAAAGCAACAAAAAAAAAACAGACGCTAACACTCCCCCTCAAGCGCCCAGCTTGATGACAAATACAAGACAAAAACATAAGAAACGGAAATAATAAAATCGTTGTTGATGCTGCTCCCCCTCAAGATGGTAATGTGATGCCGCTGAAAAAAAAAGGATGGGTCATCGCCGGAAATGTGCGGGGCCGGACAACAGAGCGCCGGGAAATCCACACTGGCGGGTCGGTCGTCAGAGCGTTGGGAAAATCCGCACTACGGGCCGGTCGTCAGAGTGCCAGGAAATCCGTAATGTCGGGCCGATCGTCAAAGTGCCGAGAAATCCGCTCGGGAGGGCCGGTCGTCAAAGTGCCGAGAAATCCGCAATGGCGGTGCCGGTCGTCGAAGCGCCGGGAAATCCGCAGGAGGAGGCTGGCGATTGAGGCGGGAATGCCGCGGGAAGCAGGAAGAGGCCGACATGGAGGGAGCAGTTGAGCAGCGGATAGGGGAGGCGACGTTGTAGCGGGATTGCAGCGGAGGTGCATGGGGAGGGATCTGGCCGAAACAGTCTGGAACTTCCCAGAACTGGAAGGAGCAGCCTGGATCTGGCCGGATATCACCGGATCTGGCTGGATTTTGGCAGATCTGGGAGATGTCGCGTGCAGGGAGTGGATCCGGCCAGAACTGGCCGGAACTGACAGATGGTGTCGCCGAGAGGCCATCGCGCGGAGGAGGGAGTCGCGCGCTGCGGGAGGAGGGATCTGGACGCGGCGGATCTGGACGCGGTGGATCTGGACGCCGCGAGCCTCGACGGGAGCCGCGTCGAGAGGAACGCCGGAGAGCCGTGTGCAGGGAGCCGCGTAGGGCAGGCCGTTGGGGCAGAGGATCCGCGGACGAGGTTGCCGGACCAGCGCTCTAGGAGGGAGGTGTGACGGAGGGTCGCGCTCGGGAGGAGCTGCAACGGAGGGTCGCGCTCGGATTGACGGGGCCAGTGCGCGCAACCGGGAGGAGACGCCAGAAGTCGCGTGGGCAACGGGGAGAGGCGCCGGGGAAACAGGCGCTGGGAGTGCCGCGCCTGGGTCGGGAGCGGAGGAAGACCGCGGGAGATCGCCGGGGAGAATCGCCGCAAGCGCGGCTGGACGGGAAGTGCCGGGAGGCCCGCGCTGGAGATTCGTCGCACAGGGGAAGCGGCGCAGCGGAGAAGACGCGAGAGGCGGGCCGTCGGTAGAGCCGTCGTGCGTAGTGGGAGAGGCGGAGCCGACTGGAATGTCCGCCTGGAGAAGCGAGAGCTGTTGCGCACAGTTGCGGGAGCTGGAAAACCGCTGGGGAAGGCGGGAGCCGCTAAGGAGGCTGGCGCAGCGGGAGCCGGGAGGTAGGCCGCGATCGGGGGTCGCGAGGCTGGGAGGAGCGCTGACGGGATGCGAGCAGCGCTGGAGGGACGCTGGGATGGTCGCGCTCGGGAGGAGCCGCGCCGGGAGGGAAGGCGCACCGGGGGGAAGCCGCGACGGGGAGGGGTCGTGCGCAGGAGGAGCGCGCGCCGGGAGGGAAGGCGCAGGGGAGCCGCATCGGGCAGGAGGTGCCGGGGAAGGAGGGTGCAAAAATGCACCGGGGAGGAGCAGCGGGGGGGGGGGGTGCGCAGGAGGACGAGAGTCGCGCGCATGGAGGACGGGATGCGCGCCGGGATCTGGAGGGGAAGGAGCACTGTGGGAGGACTGTCGCGTGGGAGGACCGTCGCGCGGACTGCGAGAGAGGCGGCGCTGGAAGCCGGTGCCGGCAGGGGGGAGATCCGCGTCGGATGCGGAGGGCCTGGAGGGAGTCGGCCGATCGTCGGGATCTCGGGAGGGCGCCGGAAAGCCGCGCGTAGGGAGCCGTGTAGGGAAGTTGCGGGAGAGGCGGAGCCGACCGTATCACTCGCCTGGAGAAGCGGGAGCTGTTGCCGACGCGGGAGAAGCCGTCAGACGGAGCGCGCGCGCGTCGGACGGGATGCGCGCAGGGATGACCTCCGATTGCAGGAGGGAGGCGGCGCTGGGATGCCGCCGAGGGCTGCCGTCGGGTGGACATACCCAACTTGATGACAAAACAAGACGAAATAAAATAAAGGAAAAACTGCAAGACTGATGCACCCCCTCACGATCGTAGCTCCCCTTCAAAATGATGGATGGATGATGTTGCGGGCGCAACAGAAGAACCACACAAAGGCTGGGTCGGTTGACGGAACGCCAGATATGCCGCACTAGTGGGGCCGGTCGATGAAACACCGGGAAATCCAAACTAGCACCGAGAAAACCGCACTTGTGGGGCCGGGGACAGGAGGCGGGGATTCCGCAGAATTGTTGCGGGGTCTGGCGGTGCCAAAGGGCTCGAATCCAAGGTGGTCGAGCTGCTGCGCCACGGTGGATGAAGTGCAAAGTCGTGCCGGCGGAGAATACCTATGGCTCGTAGTCCATGGAGGCCGCCGCCCAGCCCCCCATGGGGAAAAAAAATAGAGAAACCCTAGAGCAGAATAAAAATAGATGGGAGGGGGTCGGTATTAGGTTCCCTCTGATACCATGTAGATTGAGAAACCCCCTTGCCTCCTTACCTCAAAGTGAGGCGGAGACATTCTTTTATAATGAATGAAAATGACCACATCGGACCACAAGTCCGATGTGGGATACAGACTCCAACAAACCTGATTACTATCCTTAGGGTTATCAAGTTGAGAATCAAAGATTTATTAAATTCTGACACCCCTACTCTCGATCCCTATCCTAGGTGGTTTAGCCACTCATGGTAAAATTGATCAAGAATAGGTAAAGAATGGAAAATATAATAAACATACCAATAACAATTGAGATCAAGTGATTAAAGATCATGCATTCAAGATTTAAACAATTAAAACTCAAATCAATCACAACTCAAATCAATCACAACTTAAATCAAGCACTTACTTGAAATAAGAACAAGGAAGAATGCAACACGAGTTTCGTTGTTGATTGGCAATTGAAACGGAGAACGCACGTAGATCGTCTTGGCGATGTAAAAAGAACGACGAATGCTTTGCAAGTTCAATCCATGGTGCTTGAATAGACGTAAAACAATGAAAGAAATTGATACAAGTTGAGTTTAGGGAGGAGTTAGAAGTAGAACGAGAGAAGAATCAGAGAAAAATGTGAGCGCCCAACATTCTGTCTGCTGCACGCCTGCTGGAGTACATAATCGGGATATTACACGATGTGTAATGGGTATTCACGTCGTGTAATTCCGATCCAAGGTTTTCTCCGCAAATTTTGAATCTGCACGGATCTCGCTCAAATCTCGTCTTGGATTTTCGAGATTTGGAAATTGACACCTTTCACGACGTGTAACTGGTCTGCATGCGCGTATCTTCCTTCGGTCTGGATCTTGAAAGTAGGAATTGAGTTTGAAAGTTACACAATGTGTATTGGTGAATCATGTCGTGTAATCGCTTTATGGCTTGAAATTCTTTCACGACTTGCTTCACGGCTTGTCATATGCTGTGAAAGATGACTACACGTCGTGTAAGTGAGCTTCACAACGTGTAATGAACATTTTTGGTCATTTTCTCCAGCTTTTCCTTTGAAACCTTGGAAACCTATTTCCTAAAATAATCAACACATACCTGGTGCATTATCGAGTAAAACATGAATAATCATTATTCAAATGACAGCAGAATGTAAATATGATTTCATCTTATCACCTTTGTTTCGATATTTGAGATACGACGCAGGGTGATACGAGCGAGACGCTTCTTCCAGCGACGCTTAGTCGATGACAGTGATCAGGTTTGATCATCAGAGTGATGTCGTGGTCGATACTTTGACTCACCAGGACGCAGGCCCCACATGTCCTATATGCAGATAGAGTCGTTACTCCCCCATACTACAGAGGGTGCGAGTCCTCTATCTATGAAGTAGTACCCCCCGCCATCGAGCTCCGGTGGGGAGCGGGTCCTCCATTGGAGATTGTGCTCCCTCAGCTGTGGAGCGCAATAGCGAGGAGCGGGCCTTCTCTGATTCTTGTGAATTTGCACATGTGTATCAATATCTTGCGAGTTCAGTTGTGCTTCAGTATGACAAGACTCGACGAGTACGACCTCTCGGATGAGTGCCATCAGCATAGCGAGACCCGATGAGCGAGTTCTCTTGGATGAATGTCACCTTTGAGCCTCGAGCACAATCTTAGGCTGGCAGTGAGGGTGTGAGCTCACCTTGGGACTTCAAGCCTTCCTTTGAGCATATCTGAGTTATCCTATTTATCCCTTTTGCTTTGTGTTTTAGAGCTGACTCCCTTTTCGATGCTTTGTGTTTGGTAATTTCGGGGTGCCCTATCGGGTATGTTTATACTCACCCGTGCATGGGCTCTGCCCGCACACATCATGTCCTATGAAGAAAAAAAATCTTGACGGAGTCCTAGGAGGACCAAGTGCAGGTGGAGTTTAGTTGTGCTAAATGGATCGCAAACGGTTCCGGGAGTTGCATCTTGACAACAATCCCCCTTTTGCTAGTAGGTTGGACTTTTTTTTGCATTTATGGTGGGCTTGTATTTGACCCTTTTCTTTTTTGTATACTTTGTGAGATTAATTGTTATGCATGCATTTACAGTATCAGTTTATCTTCTCCGTATTTTATGAGTGTATGGAGATGTGTGCTTGTGTACAGGTACTTTAGGTTAAGACCTCCTATATGTGTGTTATGCCTACTCGGCGCTAGTCGCCAGCCCCTGGGCTATTGGAGGTGTGTTTGGGGTGTCACTTTGCTTATTGCTAGTCAGGCGGGCCCCGATGGGTCTGGTCATGATAGAGTGGTATCAGAGCATGTCGTCTTAGGATCAAAGTTTAGAGATAGTCTAGTCGTGAGGTTTGGTTTGAGATCTTGGGCGATAGTGTTAAAGTGTCCCGAGTTTGGCTCTCAGGCCAAGAAACCCGATGATGGTACGATGACCGATGTATCCATTCACCAGGACTCTGATGACCGGCTTGTAGACTCAACACATGTAGACACTGTTTGCAGGACATACATTGGTGCATGCATTATATAAGAATGAGTTATGGTTCCATGTCCTTCTTGAGTCAACTCCCCAGATATGCTCTTGACTGAGGTACATCTTGTTAAGCCATAAGATACCACCATGTAGACAGCCAGTGACTAATGCCGCAGCAGGATCACGATGATGACCCACCTGACAATGAGGCCTCAGTGTTAGAACCTGATCATGAGTTTACCCCTCCGGGTGGATATCGAGCGGTGCCTCCACCTGTTGAGCAGTATGCTGATCCATTCCCGATGGTTTAGGTGGATGCTCCCTGTTAGGTTGAGCAGTAGTTGTTGTTGCGAAAACCCTGGGAGCAACGAAGCGTAAAATGATCCACAGAAGAGTAAAAGGAAAAAAAAACAAAAGAATAAGAAGATCTTGGACATAGAGATTTACGTGGTTTGAGAAATGATCTCTACGTCCACGGAGAGACAAAATTTCACTATGATTTGGGAGAACAATTTACAGGAGATCTCTCAGAGATTCTAACAACGAAATCCTAGCCTAAAATGAGTTACAAAAGGAGCAAGACGATCCACTGTTCTACCAACCGCATAGGAAGTCTGCATCGCTACAGTGAAAGGTGGCTGAAAGCCCGCATCACAACAGTGTTGCGATCACACAAGTCTAAAGTGCTACAGTGCTAGTGTCTGGAAGTCCGCGTCGCTACAGTACCGTTGACTCCGGAGTCCGATTTGCTATAGTGCCCTGTCGGTGTCGGTCGGTCAGCTCTGCTGCAGTGATCAGATTTGCTACAGTCCCCCCAAATTTAGGGAAGTAACACTTAGGTTTGAGAAGTGTGCCGTTGATAGGGATTTTCCTATCTACTTGGCAATTTTGGTTTAGTTCAAAACATGAGAGCTTCAGTTCTCCATTATTGTCAATTGATTTAGACTATACGGTTTTTGGGAGGGTTGGTTGGGCTGTTACAGCTAGGTCTGTGATCACAGAACAGAACTGTCACGACCCCCTCCCTCCAAGGGTACCCCTCCTGGACCGACGATGAAGAGAGATAATGACCCCCCGAGTCCCGCCTTCAGTAGGCCTCGGGTTGGCGACTGACACCAATGGTATACAAATCTCACATATAGAAGACATTACGCTCAAAGATGATGTAAGATCAGGAGATAGGATAATCATCCGCAAATCAACTCCATGACATAATATAAAAGAAAGGAAACCAAAACCATCCCGCAATGCATGTATAAAGTAAACAAATGCAAAGAATCTCCAATAATAAAAATCCCAGGGTTTGGTCGTGGGGTCGAGCCGGCAGTTTATTCGCCATTTCTTTGTAGCATTGTGTACTGCACTTGCGACTGTACCAAATTTTTAAAAATCACGAGGCAGCGAAACTGCAACAACTCCAATGTCTAAGCTTCAACGTCTAAGCTAGTAATGTCCAACACGGTCCATGTAGTCCTCCTGGAAGCCTGAAAAACTGTTTGTATATGAGTGAGGTGAGCATAACATGTATACTCAGTAGGATCATACCCAAAGTTTCTCATGCATATGTGAAAAGAGTATACTAATACACATGTGAGCAAACAACAGAACCAACAACACCTAAGCAGGTCAACTAACCAATCTCATCTTTATTAAGGCACGCTCATCAAATAACACATCCAAGTATAATAACATAATAAGAAGCATATCGATAAAAAGGGTACCTCGCACCGCTTTCCACTGATTTGCTGCTCTCAAATCCCAACGATGTACGTCCTGACGCTCTCATCTTTTCTGTATAGTCCTGCCCGAAGACACTTGGGCAACTACATCATGCCAAACACCCCGTGTGCAGCTTGTCATCACATCCTGCCTGAAGACACCTAGGTCACCACATCACATCTCGCCCGAAGACACCTGAGTCATCGCATCACATCTCAACCACTGCCACATATCCAGAATAGTATGGTATCGTGAACATGAAGGACATCAACCTCGCGACTTCCTCTTACCATGCACGACCCCCACTATGAACAATCTCATCAATCTCATCAATCTCATCAAACATCACCACTAGTGCACTTTTGACTTCTGATCATCACAACCTGTGTATAAGAACCTCACCTGGAAGAGAGCGGAGAAGAGGGGGTAACCAGCCATTCGTCCTCACCATCTTGGATGTTGGGAAAAACACCCCTCAAAACATTTGGGTGTTGGCACATAGTGCTCAACTCGGGTGAGGTGCGTATAGAAATCACAATGAAAATATAATATATAATAGTTACACACACAAGCCCAACCTATGAGTTCTCAACAAGAATACCATGCCTACTCACAACATCGTCACATGGCCTCACAACCTCCACCACTATCTCCGCCACTTCTAAATGCATTACACCACACAAGCAAACCACAACCGCAAGCCACATTCCATCTTTCTTTTCAAGTTAAGCCATTTCCAGATTTAGCAATTACCAATCATTCTCAATTTATCAAGCCCATTCATTTCATGTTAAACAACAACCGTTTAAGCCACACTTCCCATTTCAATTCAAGAGTTCATTAATCATTCCAATCCATTATCCAATTTAGCCCATTAGCCATTCCAGTTTCATCATTAATATTTAATTCCATTACTACTGGGCAACCGGCACAACACATCACAAGCACAAACAACCCATCCTCACGCCAACAACCTCACATTGCCACAATTACACATCACAATCTCTTCCTCGTCACAACCGCCACATATCACAACCACATATCATCACATCCGCCTCACACACTGCAACCACATTTCACAACCACTTTTCACATAATTCATTTCGGTTTAACAAAAAGGGCTTTCATCACATATACTTTACTTTTCAAGGGCATTCTCTCACAAATCGAGATTCCATGGGCAACCAATTCATTAGCCATATGTAAGTGATTAGTCATTTCATTTAAGGCGATATCAAACAATCACACAATCAAGGGTTCCACAAACATATCAATTCCAACACAAACAAGGCTCCCAACAACCGTTATTTTTAGCAATGACATCAAGCATGTATAATCTCATTAACAAAACATCAAAAGCGGTAAAACATGCATTTCCTTTCCCCATCCCCTTCAATTTCAATTAAACCAATTATTATCTTCATTAAGCCGGTGCATACCATCTTCCCAAAGGATAAACAAAAACACGACCCCTCCCGCATGTACAACTAAAAGAAAGACGAAGGATCCCCTACCTCGAACAAAGCTTTCCGAACCGTTGTGTAAAGTTGGAGCAAGAGGAAGACGACCACCAAACACCACAATGAAAAGGAACATCTTGATCAACCTAGAACACACCGGTCCACATCATTCCCTTACCAAAACAACACCAAAACCATCGGTTCTCTTGACAACGAGAAAACAGGGAGAAGAAAAGAGGGAAACTCACCTAAAACCACCAAGGATCGATCTCTTAAGGTTGAGGTTGAAAGCCAATGAAAAGAGGGTGAAAGACCTCCTAAGTACGCACTTGGGTCGCCCAAGAACCGAGAGAAAGGCCGGAAGAATGATGGGGTTCGAGGGGGTTCAGGATTTTATAGGCAGTCAGGAAAACATAAGACCACGACACAACACCCCTCACCACGATGCCGAACTGCCGAAAAGGGACAAGACTACGATGCAAGCTTCCCATTGTCACGTAGACTTCATCATCTGCCGATAGTTCTGCGATGTTCGTATCCTTCTCTTCAACTTTCTCTTTCTCAGCAACGTACCTTTTGCGCTCTCCACAGTCACTTTATAGTGACCCTTTTTCTCGTACCAGAAACACGTGATTTCGTTAGGATCACGTCCCCTTGATTTTGGCTGTCATTCTTTACCTCCTGATTTCTGATGTCGACTTCTCTCACGTTGATCATCTCGCATCACCATGATTTGCTCGCCTGAATGCGTCGCGGGTCTTCGGAATGCTTCTGAATCTTGAAGCGACGTCATCACCTTGTCCAGCTTCAATATTTCCTTCCCCACGAGCAATGCAGCCACAATCCCATCAAATGAGCTTGATAGAGATGACAAAAGCAAAAATGCCTTGTCTTCCTCTCCAACCTTCATACCGAGCCCCAATAATTGTGTCAGAATCTTGTTGAATTCGTTGGTGTGATCTAACAAATTTGTTCCCTCGTTCATGCACAACTGATACAATTTCTTCTTCATGAATAATTTGTTGGTGAGCGACTTCGCCATATACCGCTGCTCCAACTTCTTCTAGATCTCTTTCGGTGAGGTCTTGTCCAACACCGAGTATTTTACCTCATTCCCTAAATACAGTCGAATTGTGCTGATGACCCGCATCTCGAGCTCTTCCCAATCATCGTCACTGGTTCTTTCGGGCTTTTCTCCGATCAACGGTCTGATCATGCCCTGCTGCACAAGAATATCTTTCACTGTGCTTTGTCACAAGCCGAAATTATTCCGACCGTCGAACTTCTCAATCTCAAATTTTGACAGTGCTCCGCCACCAGCCATTGTCGTTGTCACAAAACGCCATCACCACCGTCTATGTCACATCCTTCTGAAACCACTTGATGGAGTGCGAATTTTGAAAAACTAACCGTACGGATGCGCCCAGAACGGTCCAAATAGTCTGAATCGACTCTTGGATCGCCGAAAACGGAGTCCGATTGGCCGAGATAACGCCAGAACCATTTCAACGGTCCAGATCACCTGCTGACGTGGCGCTGACGTGGCACACCGAAGCACCTACCGGAATCTCACCGGAATTTTGGTTGGCGGTGTGAACAATACTGGCTTCTCCGACACGGGGTTATTGTTCCCCCGCAGTTTTGACCAAACTTTGACCGAGCTTATCTCTTTTGTTTCAGCTCCGTTTTCAACGCCGCTTGCGCCGTTGGAATCGTCTCGTCGTTCTCTTCACGGATCTGGCCTCGGAAAAATTTTCCGACCACTTTCAATTTTCCGGTCACCGGAAAACTTACTGTCGGTTCTCCGTTTCGAACTCCGCTCGCTTCGACTCCTTTTGATACCACTTGTAAGGGCGCAGCGGAGGTGCGTGGCACCACAAATCACACAAAAACGGAGAAATCAGAATAACACAAGGATTTTAACGTGGTTTGGTCGGATGACCTACGTCCACGGGAGAAGGGGGGCCTTTCTTTATTTCTTCTCTTCGGATAAAACTCAACGGAGGCTCACACAGATTACACTCAGATTCACATGATCGCTTATGGGATTCAAATCCCGTTTTAAAGAAGCAAACATCATCTTCTCTGGTTGGTTTGGGTAGCTCATCTACCCATGAGAAATCCTCCCGTCGCCTGCTGTAGTCCACGAAAGCTGCTGTGTCGGCTGGGTGGCTGCCAACCAAGAAAGCTGCGCAGCAATTGTTGCAGACAATGAACTCTCCCCTACTGAATCCTCCCCAAATTGGGAGTGCCCCCCACAATTTGAAGGTGCGAGGGGTATCAAGCGACTTGAAGTTGGTGGTGGTCAGGCTGCTATAAGCTTCGAGACAAGGGGAGCAGGTGATTCTAGTGTGGATGGATGTTTGACAGATTCCTATTGATGTGTTTGGAAGCCGAAGGCCGGGCTGTGGTGGATGTTACAATTGCTGATAAAGCTGTTCTCCTAGTTGTCACTCAGATTGGTCTCGGGGGATATGCTTTTCCAGTGACTGATGATTTTTGGTTGATGGAAACACAATGTTGTTCCACTCCGGCTGCTAGTTGCTTCCGAAATACTGCACGGGTTGAATTTCTTGTTCAAGATGTTGTTGAAACCAGGGCGGGAATAATAAAGCTCCAACCCTGCTTGCTGCGGAAGCAGTTCTTCACCTTGGGGAAAAAGTGTATTTTTAGTGCGGGGGAAATGTTAGTAATTTGGCTGTTGGTACTGGTGGGGCTGTTGAGTACAAGGGGCTGGGGATGTCACACCTGTTTTTTTTTAGTCATTTTATTTATTTTATTTCTCTTGGCGTCGGGTGTTTTTGCGTAAGTGCGGGTGAGTCCCGGTTTAAATTTTTAATGTTGGGACGAGTTTATGGTTTGGGATAGTGCGCGAACACCGTACGTTTAAGACGCGCAGTTCGCTTGGGCACGTGCTTTCCGCTTGGGTACGTGCAGTCCGCTTGCAGTCCGCTTGGATACCGTACGGCGTGCGAATACCGCACGGTCATCCCGTTTTTAACGTTATGTGGGTAGATATATGTATATGTATGTTTATATTTTTATATATGTGTATATATATGTATATCTACGTTTGTATGTGTTTATGTTTTAACATTATGTGTAAATATATATAATGTATGTGTACTTATGTTTATAGGTGTATATATATACACGTATGTTCACAAATAAAATGTTTTAACGTTATATGCTTATGTGTATACATGTTTATATGTAGGTTCATATAAGATGTTATATATATGTTTATATATATATATGTATATATGTATTTATGTTTATATATGTTATATATATATTTTTATATATGTATATGTGTTTATAATAATTATGATTTATTATTATTTTTATTTTTATTTGATTATAATAATTATTATTATTATTGTTTGTTATTTTGGTATAATTATATTATTCTTAAAGTTTGTTAAATTATTATTACTATTAATTATATTATTATAAGAAAAAAAATGAAACCCTAGTTCCCGGCCCCCCCTTTCCCCCTCTTTCCCGTGCACCCCCCCCCTCTCCTTCTGTCCGCCGCGAAACCCCCTCGGCCGGAATCCTCCTTGCGCTGTCCGCCAGTGCCCTCGTCCGGCTCCCTGTCTCCCCTTGCCGCACCGTCCTCCGCCGGTTTTCCCCTCCGCCGGCGTCCCTCCGTCGCCCTCGCCCGACACCAACCCTCCCCGTCGCTCTCCCACAGCGCCGCTCCGCCTCCCCTCCTCTACCGACGCAAGGCCGCCCGCCTCCCGGTCCAGCTCCGACCACCGTCCCTGTCCGGCTCACCCTCCCGACTCGCCCTCCTCCCGACCGCGCCGGCGCCGCCCCTTCCCGTCCGAATCTGGTCCGGCGAACCGCCGCCGTCCGTTCGCCGGTCGCCGGTGCTCCTCCGAACCCGACCCCCCCTTTTTTCGGTGCATTTCCGGCGAACCCGACCCTTTCCGGCACGTTTCCGACGAACCCGACCCCTTCCGGCGCGTTTCCGGCGACCCGAACCCCTGCGCAGCACCTCCTCCTTGTTCCGGCGTGACCCGAACCCTTGCGCGCGCCTCCGCCTTGTTCCGACGCGACTTGAATTCCTTTGCGTAGTACCTCCGCTCTCAGCCATCGCCTTCCCCTCTCACCGGCGCTCTCCCTTGCGGTTGTTCTTCTCTATTATTATTATTATTTTTATTTTATTTTTATTATTTTTGGTGTTATTCTGAAATCCATAACACTCTAATATCGCGTTTCATTTTTGGCGCGTTTTGCTCTGTATCCAGGTTATGCGTTTAGCCTGCGGAGTGATTTTCTTCCTTCCGTTAATGCGCTGTTGGATTCGCGCCCCTCCGAGGAAGGTGAATTCGCGTATTTTTTATCTCTGGATCACTCCGTTAATGTTTGCACCCTTCCTTTTTGTTTTAAGACTTGTTTCGCAGCTTTGTTATGCGCTTAATTATCTTGCTAAAGAGTTCTGATTTTTTTTAGAATTGAGTTGCGGACCCCTGAGGTTTTTATCTGGTCCAGAGTCAGCTTTATCTGAGTTGTTAGATTTAACAATGTTTTGCTGTTTGCGTTGCAGGATATATATATATATATACCTATGATGTATGGGTATATAGTTGTATATATATATAAGTATGCACTTCAAGGTCGCGTGCGCTTTGGACATGGGTTAACCGAGGTTGCGCAGTTGGTCTGCGGAGCGTCATTTCTCCTTCCGTTGAGGTTCTACCGTTTTCGCACGTGTCGAGGTAGGTGTTTCCAACCATTTCCCTTTTAGATTCAAACCTTGAGCACTTGAGTATTTTCAATTAATCCTTTTATATCGTTTGCATCTCTATCGTATTTATGAAAAGCATCTGGCTTAGTTATATTGCTGTTTTAAATTTCTGAAAGTGGCTTTTGATGTTGGTTTATATGAAATGCATAGGTTCTTGGTAAAGTTAAATTAATTGCTTTGTGATGTGTTTGGTTGCAATTGACAGTGATTGTGTTTTGGAAATATAAAAAAATTGCTTTGGTGTGTTTTTTTAACAAAAAGACGAACCAGTAAGTTGTTTTAGAAAAGATTTGTAAATGGTGATTGGTTTGAGAGATGCATTTGTTTTTATAAAGTGTTGTGAAAGAATTTGAATTTGGTTTCAATGCTTAAAGTGTTTTATGAAAGATGGTTTTTAAGGCGATTCTTCTAAAAACTAAATGTGCCAGCCATTGGATGTTGGCACATCCATGGGAGCACTAGGTGCTCACATGGATGTGCCTCCAAATGAAAATGACACATTAAAACTATATTTTCTTAAAACAAGGTTTTGATGAATGGTTTGGTGTTTAAAAAAAAAACGAAGTGGAAGCGTGGTTGGCCCGGTTGGCTTTTGGTGTGAGTTGAATGGTTGTTTGGTGTAAAGGTCCGTTTGAAATTTTAAAATGTAAAGGGATGATTGTGTTGGATTTTGAGAAAAGTGGATTGTGCCCGATTGGCAACCCAACCCATTTGTGAAATGTTTAAAGGTTCTAATGTTGTGAAGGCCCGGTTGACACCTTACTGAATGTGAAAGAACTCTTGATGTGTGCATGCTTTCGGGGCACCTCTACAGGGGGACTTCCTTTGAGGGTTGTCGTGTAGCGGTGTCCGTGTAAGGGGTTGGCAAGTGCGGTGAGATGAGTCACGCGTGCGAGGGCCTCCCACCTACACAGTATTACTAAAACCTCCATGGGTTCCTGGGCGTCTTATAGATTATCGAGTGACGGTTGCTTGCTAGCCCTGATTAGACGGGTTAGTACCCCTGGAGTCGTGGACAGGCCAGGAGGGATGTGCCACTGGTTGGCTATTAGGGCGGCCAGTTGGTTATTGACTATGGAGTACCACGCCGGCAGGTAGTCTGAACCCGAGTACGTCCAGGGGTTTTCTAGGGATGTTTAGGATCACCCATGGTTGTTGCTTACTTCTGCTTGTTTACTTTTACTTGCACTTGGTTTCCAGCATTTACTTATTACCTGTTCGTCTTTTGCATAATGTGATAAACATAGATTTGAAATCCAGTTATTTTAGAAATTC
The DNA here is from genome assembly GCA_963277665.1 of Viscum album. Classification (NCBI taxonomy): domain Eukaryota; kingdom Viridiplantae; phylum Streptophyta; class Magnoliopsida; order Santalales; family Viscaceae; genus Viscum; species Viscum album. Next base: position 624,208,321 of record OY728134.1, on the reverse strand, counting down.
ATTGTTTTGGGAAAAACTGGTTGTGGCGTGTGTTGGTTTTGAAATGGTAAATTCGGATCATTTTTCCTTTAAAATGTGAAAAACCTATTTTCTATCATGGTATGTGCAAACTAGTGTTTTTTTTGGGTTTGTTTCTGAAAAGTGGTATTGGTTGGATCCTGTGGTTTACTTTGGCATCCCTACTGAGCATTTTTAATGCTCACGCCTATATTATCATTTCAGTTGCAGGTTCAGCTTCTCGTACAGGTTTCTGGTTCAGCTGCTCAATGTTGGAGCAGCGTGGTTTTGAGTTGGGTGGTGACCTAGGAGGTCACAAGGAGGTATGTTTGACTTATTTGTCTTTCTGCTGCCAGTTCTTATTTTTTATCGTCAGTTTTTATTTGTCTGCTTATCTCTTTCGCATGGGCCAAATCGTTCCAATGATTAAAGTTTTGATGCCCGACACTTGTTGCCATCCCGGGGGGATCGGGAACGCCCCTCGGGACTTGTCGCGGACCGGATCGTGTGACCGGCTCAGGGTCGACCCGGGCTGGTTCGTGACAAAATGGTATCAAAGGAGACCCTTGTTTTTGGGGTGTCTGGTAGAAGGAGATTAGGACCGTCAGGGCTCAGGAGGTAGGTTACGGGTCTGTGCCTGATCACCACCGCTCGTGACGAGACCTGAGTTACCAGGGTTAGTCCGGGATTTGAGTCTTTTGTCTTTGGTTATTTTGGATTGAGGGATGACAATGAGAGCGAATCAGTTCACATTGCGGCCTCACGTGGGGTGGTGACCCACGTGGAGTCCAAGTGCCCGGTTTAAGGTCCTCTTAGTGTTATGTCTTACTTGGGGCATGACTCACCACCATGTCGCCGGGTTAAGCACAGACACTGGTCCCTCATTCCGACGGTTCATAGTTGGTTGTGTTTCGTTTTGAACTCGGTCTCTCTGTGTGTGCGTTGAAAATGAAAGTGTTTTCGAAATGAAAAAAAAGGGTTTCTTCCAAATTGTTTTTGAAATTAGTAAAGTGGGTTTTTAAAGAGAAAGTGTATTGATTTGGAACAATATGGCATGTGTTTGGATTTGGTAAGGAAGAGGTGTTCGAACCTTGGTATTCCTTATGGAGGGTCACATGTGCATCGATATGTACGGAGAGTACATAGGGGGCACTTGTTTGCAGATGATGTGAGCGAGATTGAATGAACGCACATGTGACGGCTCATAAGGTGCCATAGGAGGGTTTTAATTTTTTTAAAGAAATGATGGTTTTGGAAAGTGATTTATGCCTGTGTTTGTATATGTTTGGCTTATGGGCCTTTTGACCTTGACTTGTGTTGTTGCCTTGATTGAGTTTTGGCTAGATGCCGGTTTCGATGATGTTTCACGTGTTGTCATGAGTATGCCGCCCAGAAAGGTTGCTAAGGTTGCTAATGAGTCATGCCCAGTTTTCAGTTCTTTTGCATGTTGCCTATCGATCAAAGAAATCAAAGTCCGTGAGGGGTAGTTGTGTGGTTGTGGAATTGGAGTGGGTCTTCAGGTTGTTGGGAACTCCCAGGGTTGTTAGGGTGCGTACCGTCTCAGGTTTATTTGAGGGTTCAGTTTTAGACTAGTAAAGATGAGATGTCTCATCGTCGTTGGAGTTTTGGGTGTGATTGACGGTGGTCGACTTCTGCGAAGGTTCCCCACCTGGCAAGGAGTGTGGGCCAGTGGAACCTGTCTCCAAGAAACCATCCTCGTTGGTACCGACTCATAGTTCGTCGGACCGCTCTCTTGTGTGCCACCAGTATGGCATGTCCAGACATTCTAAGTCGCCTTGCCGCATCCCTTCGAAGTCTTGCTACCGTGTGGCTGTTCAGGCCACCAGGGAGAGTTCTGGAAGAAGCGTCGCTCGTGAAGGAGTTAGAGACCAGGAGATGAAAATGCCTGACTGTGAGGCAGGAGATGCTTCAGCCATCAGGGTCCCAGCCATAGGTCTCGGGGTGAAGCTCGCGCACAGTCAGGAGTTGCCGAGGGTGTGTAGAACCTCGCTTCGGATTGTGTTTCCAGCTTTCTAAAGGGAAAAATCCAAAGTTTCCCTTGTTCTATTCTTGTCACCGTTGTAAGCTCATCATAGTTGTGGTAATGTGATGAACTTGCTCTACCACAGTCTAAGCAGTCTTATCTGTTCTCAGTGTGTTTTCAAATCGTTCGGTTCTCCTTGAAGGGTGATGGGCCCGCGAATGAACGGGTCGTTCTAATTTTGAGTTGGGTCTCAATTGTGCGCGTTAGGGGGATGTTTGGTTTTGTGAAATTAACGGGCGTTGTTTTGGGGTCCTTTCTGAGTTCGGGCTGGGAATTCCCTAGACTCTGGTTGCGGTGAGGTTTTTCTTCGGTCAGTGTGTGAGAGGTTGAGTTAATTTTTTTTTTATCCTTGGGTTGTTGGGTCGTTTCGTAGAAAGCTTTCTGTTTAAGTCTCTGAGTGTTGTTCGGTCTATGTGGAGGAATTAAATGGGTTCGGTTTGGGAGTTCCCGTGTGCCCCCCCGCAGGGGTGGTGTGTTCGAGTTTCAAGGTCTCCGTGTTAGTAGATTTCTGTGGTGGGGAGAACCCTCCCGTGTTCTCCCCTCAAACCTCAGACAATAATTGTACTCGAGTTGGTCGGGTGTGACTTGTGTTGGTAATGGCCACCCCTAACCTCTCAGTTTCTTCTGGTTTTGCCTGGGCACAAACTCGAGGTATGCTAACTGTTGGCTTGGTGACTTTCTGGGGGCAGAAAGTGTTTGTGGTGGGGAGAATTGTCACACCTGTTTTTCTTAGTCATTTTATTTATTTTATTTCTCTTGGCGTCGGGTGTTTTTGCGTAAGTGCGGGTGAGTCCCGGTTTAAATTTTTAATGTTGGGATGAGTTTATGGTTTGGGATAGTGCGCGAACACCGTACGTTTAAGACGCACAGTTCGCTTGGGCACGTGCTTTCCGCTTGGGTACGTGCAGTCCGCTTGCAGTCCGCTTGGATACCGTACGGCGTGCGAATACCGCACGGTCATCCCGTTTTTAACGTTATATGGGTAGATATATGTATATGTATGTTTATATTTTTATATATGTGTATATATATGTATATCTACGTTTGTATGTGTTTATGTTTTAACATTGTGTGTAAATATATATAATGTATGTGTACTTATGTTTATAGGTGTATATATATACACGTATGTTCACAAATAAATATGTTTTAACGTTATATGCTTATGCGTATACATGTTTATATGTAGGTTCATATAAGTTTATATGTTTATATATGTTATATATATGTTTATATATATATATGTATATATGTATTTATGTTTATATATGTTATATATATATTTTTATATATGTATATGTGTTTATAATAATTATGATTTATTATTATTTTTATTTTTATTCGATTATAATTATTATTATTATTATTGTTTGTTATTTTGGTATAATTATATTATTCTTAAAGTTTGTTAAATTATTATTTCTATTAATTATATTATTATTATTATAAGAAAAAAAAATGAAACCCTAGTTCCTGGCCCCCCCTTTCCCCCTTTTTCCCGTGCACCCCCCCTCTCCTTCTGTCCGCCGCGAAACCCCCCCCGGCCGGAATCCTCCTTGCGCCGTCCGCCGGTGCCCTCGTCCGGCTCCCTATCTCCCCTTGCCGCACCGTCCTCCGCCGGTTTTCCCCTCCGCCGGCGTCCCTCCGTCGCCCTCGCCCGACACCAACCCTCCCCGTCGCCCTCCCACAGCGCCGCTCCGCCTCCCCTCTCCTGTGCCGACGCAAGGCCACCCGCCTCCCGGTCCAGCTCCGACCACCGTCCCTGTCCGGCTCACCCTCCCGACTCGCCCTCCTCCCGACCGCGCTGGCGCCGCCCCTTCCCGTCCGAATCTGGTCCGGCGAACCGCCGCCGTCCGTTCGCCGGTCGCCGGTGCTCCTTCGAACCCGACCCCCCCTTTTTTCGGTGCATTTCCGGCGAACCCGACCCTTTCCGGCACGTTTCCGACGAACCCGACCCTTTTCGGCGCGTTTCCGGCGACCCGAACCCCTGCGCAACACCTCCTCCTTGTTCCGGCGTGACCCGAACCCTTGCGCGCGCCTCCGCCTTGTTCCGGCGCGACCTGAATTCCTTTGCGCAGTACCTCCGCTCTCGGCCATCACCTTCCCCTCTCACCGGCGCTCTCCCTTGCGGTTGTTCTTCTCTATTATTATTATTATTATTATTTTATTTTTATTATTTTTGGTGTTATTCTGAAATCCATAACACTCTAATATCGCGTTTCATTTTGGCGCGTTTTGCTCTGTATCCAGGTTATGCGTTTAGCCTGCGGAGTGATTTTCTTCCTTTCGTTAATGCGCTGTTGGATTCGTGCCCCTCTGAGGAAGGTGAATTCGCGTATTTTTTATCTCTGGATCACTCCGTTAATGTTTGCACCCTTCCTTTTTGTTTAAGACTTGTTTCGCAGCTTTGTTATGCGCTTAATTATCTTGCTTAAGAGTTCTGAATTTTTTTAGAATTGAGTTGCGGACCCCTGAAGTCTTTATCTGGTCCAGAGTCAGCTTTATCTGAGTTGTTAGATTTAGCAATGTTTTGCTGTTTGCGTTGCAGGATATATATATATATATACCTATGATGTGTGGGTATATAGTTGTATATATATATATATATATATATATATATATATATATATATATATAGATAAGTATGCACTTCAAGGTCGCGTGCGTTTTGGACATGGGTTAACCGAGGTTGCGCAGTTGGTCTGCGGAACGTCATTTCTCCTTCCGTTGAGGTTCTACCGTTTTCGCACGTGTCGAGGTAGGTGTTTCCAACCATTTCCCTTTTAGATTCAAACCTTGAGCACTTGAGTATTTTCAATTAATTCTTTTATATCGTTTGCATCTCTATCGTATTTATGAAAAGCATCTGGCTTAGTTATATTGCTGTTTTAAATTTCTGAAAGTGGCTTTTGATGTTGGTTTATATGAAATGCATAGGTTCTTGGTAAAGTTAAATTAATTGCTTTGTGATGTGTTTGGTTGCAATTGACAGTGATTGTGTTTTGGAAATATAAAAAAATTGCTTTGGTGTGTTTTTTTAACAAAAAGACGAACCAGTAAGTTGTTTTAGAAAAGATTTGTAAATGGTGATTGGTCTGAGAGATGCATTTGTTTTTATAAAGTGTTGTGAAAGAATTTGAGTTTGGTTTCAATGCTAAAGTGTTTTATGAAAGATGGTTTTTAAGGCGATTCTTCTAAAAACTAAATGTGCCATTGGATGTTGGCACATCCATGGGAGCACTAGGTGCTCACATGGATGTGCCTCCAAATGAAAATGACACAGTAAGACTATATTTTCTTAAAACAAGGTTTTGATGAATGGTTTGGTGTTTAAAAAAAAAAACGAAGCGGAAGCTTGGTTGGCCCGGTTGGCTTTTGGTGTGAGTTGAATGGTTGTTTGGTGTAAAGGTCCGTTTGAAATTTTAAAATGTAAATGAATGATTGTGTTGGATTTTGAGAAAAGTGGATTGTGCCCGATTGGCAACCCAACCCATTTGTGAAATGTTTAAAGGTTCTAATGTTGTGAAGGCCCGGTTGACACCTTACTGAATGTGAAAGAACTCTTGATGTGTGCATGCTTGCGGGGCACCTCTACAGGGGGACTTCCCTTGAGGGTTGTCGTGTAGCGGTGTCCGTGTAAGGGGTTGGCAAGTGCGGTGAGATGAGTCACACGTGCGAGGGCCTCCCACCTACACAGTATTACTAAAACCACCATGGGTTCCTGGGCGTTTTATAGATTATCGAGTGACGGTTGCTTGCTAGCCCTGATTAGACGGGTTAGTACCCCTGGAGTCGTGGACAGGCCAGGAGGGATGTGCCACTGGTTGGCTATTAGGGCGGCCAGTTGGTTATTGACTATGGAGTACCACGCCGGCAGGTAGTCTGAACCCGAGTACGTCCAGAGGTTTTGTAGGGATGTTTAGGATCACCCATGGTTATTGCTTACTTCTGCTTGTTTACTTTTACTTGCACTTGGTTTCCAGCTTTTACTTATTACCTGTTCGTCTTTTGCATAATGTGATAAACATAGATTTGAAATCCAGTTATTTTAGAAATTCATTGTTTTGGGAAAAACTGGTTGTGGCGTGTGTTGGTTTTGAAATGGTAAATTTAGATCATTTTTCCTTTAAAATGTGAAAAACCTATTTTCTATCATGGTATGTGCAAACTCGTGTTTTTTTGGGTTTGTTTCTGGAAAGTGGTATTGGTTGGATCCTGTGGTTTACTTTGGCATCCCTACTGAGCATTTTTAATGCTCACGCCTATATTATCATTTCAGTTGCAGGTTCAGCTTCTCGTACAGGTTTCTGGTTCAGCTGCTCAATGTTGGAGCAGCGTGGTTTTGAGTTGGGTGGTGACCTAGAAGGTCACAAGGAGGTATGTTTGACTTATTTGTCTTTCTGCTGCCAGTTCTTATTTTTTATCGTCAGTTTTTATTTGTCTTCTTATCTCTTTCGCATGGGCCAAATCGTTCCCAATGATTAAAGTTTTGATGCCCGGCACTTGTTGCCATCCCGGGGGTATCGGGAACGCCCCTCGGGACTTGTCGCGGACCGGCTCGGGTGATCGGCTCAGGGTCGACCCGGGCTGGTTCGTGACAGGGGAGACTGTCCGAGAGCAGTGGGCTGGCTGGGCATGTGCTGGAGGGTAGGTAAAAGGGAATAACTGCCTAGGGGCAGTCTTCTACTTTGATTAGGATAGGTTGTTTTGGCCAGTTGTATATTAGGGGCAGCTTTGTAATTTCTTATAGATAGTGGTGGGGGTTGTTGGCTGGTGGGTAGGAAAATAAATAAGGGATCAGCAGGTTAGGGAGGGGACTACAATTTATCATTTGGAATTTAACGCTGTGGCTGGACCTTGGGTGGGTCTGGCTGGGCTCCTGGAAGTGGTCTTCTGAGGAGAATCTCTTCCCTCGTCTCCTTCTACTGTAACTCCATTCCTCCTGGAGAATAACAAGTGCCACTGTTGTTTGTTCTTTCTTATCTCTCTCACACTCTTTTGTCCTAACACCGAACATCTGATAGTCAAACATCAGCTGTACCCCTTTAACATTATGTATTTAGATCATAAGACATATATTTAAAATTACGGTCATAGTATTTCAGTTTTCTCATTATAGCCGGAAATTGCCATAACCTTTCGAGACGACATGTAATCTAAGGACTTTATCTTATATATGGTTACACACATGAGTGATATTATTGTCATGGTAAGTGAAACATATGTATCGATCAACTTGTATACATGAAATGGTAATCAAAGTATACATTCGAATTGGGTCTAGGGAACCCACTCTCACAACAGGGATGACATTGAGAAGGGGCGACGTGGTAGTTGGGGGGGCGAGATGACAGGAGGTGCGCACATTAGGGGTTGGCACTGATCGTATCTGGGTGTAGTAGCGTGCATCGTCTGGTGGATGCAACAAGAGGTGTGCGTGGTTGGGTCGGGGGTGGCTTTTGGCCAAAGGCACCCCGGTGGGGGGCAGTCGACTGTGATGTTGGGCCTTGGGGATGCCACCCCCCAACAGGGGAAACCCCTATGGTTTTTTCTGTGGAAGGAGAGAAAAGAGAGACGAGGGGGCTACAGTTGGAATCCGCTCTGATCCCATGTAGAAAGAGGGACCCAAAAACCTTACCTCTGAGCGAAGTCGGTGACTTTATTTATAGGGAAACCAATACAAAAGATAAGAGAGATTTGAAATTTAAAATATCGGGATAAGGCCGACCCAGCCAAACCTATCCTAAATATCTAAATACTCTAATACTCTTCATTGATGGAATCATCAATCACAATTCGTGCATTAGTTTGTAACCCATGGTAGTAAATTTGCATGCATCCGAAGGTCCAATCCATGATGCTGGCATTTCCTCAGCAATTCCTTTAAATGTTCTCAAACTTCATAAGCAAATTCTCCTTATTGCACAAAATTCTGAACATTGTTTCTCAACTTGACGGTCTTTGATGGGGAAGTTTTTGTCCAGAAATTTCTTCGCAACCGTATCCAATGTATGAATTTGATCTTCGAGGCAAACTCTTCAGGTGCTCCTTGACCCGAGATCTGAATGAAAAGGGAAACGCCCTCAGTCAAAGTGCATCATTGGAGATTTCGTTGTACTTGAATGTATGGCAAATTTCTAGAAAATTGGACAAGTGGGTGGTGTCCGTCTTCAAGTTGCATCCTACCAAATTGGATGGTGTTTTGAATCATTTGCAATACACTTGGCTTGATCTCGAAAGTTTTAGCTTGCATCAGTGATCTCACAATCCTAATTGTTGCTCCACTAATGGATGGTAGACTATTAGTCCATAATCGTCCTTTGCTCCGACTGAGGTGGATTTTGTGGACCTTGGCTGGGGTGCTGCCCCATCAAAGGCCTGTTACCTCTGCTTGCTTGCAACTAAACAAGAGCCGCTCAATCTCCAGATTAAAAGACAACAGTTTGTCAAACTTTTTCCTCTTCAATCGAGTGATTGTTGTTTTGCTCATCCACCAATGAACTTGTGATGATGAAAACAATGTACAAAATATGATTATCTAGTGTTGGCTTCATCATTTAAGGTAATCTAGATTCCTTCCAATACGGGTTGAATTTTTGTTCTTTCATCGGAAAATAAATTTTATTGACATAATTGTCCATGATTTTATGTGTTGTTGACATGAATGCCCTTAATAAGCGGAAAATATTTTATGATTTTTTAATTAATTAATTTTTATTATTGAACATAATTCATCAAACTTTTTTCATGCATATCAATCAAATTGTTGTGTCACCAATCCCTTTCTCATTCACTTTCCCCCTTTTTTTTTGCGTTTCAATCATATGCACTCCCCTCATACTAAACCTAGCCTTAGGTTTGGTGGATAATTTTTGAATAGATTCAATTTTTAATATTTGGATCTGATTGTGTACACGCTCTGTTTCTTGCAGCTTGGAGAAGAACTGTTTTTTACAGTTGGTGGTCAGCATATCCCTTTTGGAGCATCACCACAGGTATGTTTGATTTTGAATCTATTTATGTGGTTAATCTCCAGTATATCATCCCAAAATTTTCCCCCTGTTATCTTTAAATAACTTTCATGGCCCTTTCCTCATCATATTATCCATTATTTAGGGTCCATTGTTTCCGTTTTTTTTTTCCATTTTAAATATATTTTTTTCGTCGGAAAAGAGCTCTTTAAAGAAATGGTAAGGTGTTTGTTCGAGCTTTTAAAAGTAATTCGAATCTGAAAATGAATCTAATTTGTCATTATTTTTGAAAAATTGTTTTGGATGGTTTCTGATTAACTAATAATCACATTTAAAATAGAAATTATTTTTTATAATTGCTACAAAATATAAATTTGGAAATGCTTTTCATGAAATCTCTGGATATAAGCCGTGTAAGTTTTTCTGTTCATGCAGGATGTGTGGACAGAATTAGGTCGGCCTTGCGGAGTCCACCAAAAGCAGGCAAGGCCTTGCAGCTTCATTCATTACTGAAGGAATCTGTTAGATACGAGAATATTTAAAGGGATTATGGCTTTTTAGCTCTAAGTTTCCATTATTATTTTAAATAAGCAACCTGGAAACAGATTTATTGTATTAATTGTATAGGTAGATCAAATGGTGATTCACTCTGACCCGCGTCCAAGAACAGCCTTGTGTGGTGATTACTTCTACAATTATTTCACACGGGGTCTGGATATTCTATTTGATGGTCAGGTATCATCTTCTTATATTTTGCATCGAGGGCCTGTCTGGTAATGAAATGAAATTGATTGTAGCAAAATTTCTTTATTGGTTTTGCAGACTCATAAAATCAAGAAGTTCGTTTTGCATACAAACTACCCTGGGCATGCGGATTTCAATTCGTACATAAAGTGCAATTTTGTTATTTTTAGCGCCGATTGTAAGTTTTGTCATGAATTAAGGTATCAAAGCATTTACAGTGTTTCTGATACATTACTTTTGTTGTTGACCACAGTCGGCGATTCGTTTCATGATTCAAATACTTGTCAAAACTGCATTACGCCGAGCACAAAATGGGAGCAAGTGAAGGTAACGGGTTTCCTCTTGTTTCGTCTTTAATGTTTTTTTTATTCTTTTTTTCTTTTTGTCAACTTGTAGGAAATCCTCGGTGACTGTGGGCGTGCGGTTATCCAGACACAAGTTTCTACTAGCAACCCTTTTGGGTCAACTTTTGTATATGGGCATCAAAATGTCGCATTCGAGGTATAAGATTTTCATGTCTTTTATTTGTCGCCGTCATTCCAAAACTTATGTACGTTGATTTTTGGTAGCAGGTTATGAAGAATGACTGCATTGCCACGGTAACGCTCTTCCAGTCCTGATATGCTATTTATATTCTTGCTTTTTAGCAGGAATCTATCAATCTTTATGTTAATAAAATGTACACCTTTATATTTTTAACTATGTTGTAACATTAACTGGGGTGGGTGGAAGGAATTGTATGTATGTATAAATAATTTACAACTCTGTTGTAACATTAACTGGATTTTAGTATTCATTAACATTTTCGTGGAAGATGTCTTTTTATCAATTTGATTTTTTCACTACTTGATTTTAAGTTACATTTTTTTTATTAAATGATATTAAGTCTTCATTTTTTATAGAATAAATTACATAAATCATTCTTAAGTAAATTTTAAATCTGTTACTGATTTTGTCCATTTTGTTTTATTTTCATTTTTATACATAAACCCTTTCCAACCCTGTCCTATCTCCACCTAAATGGACACCATACCGAGTCTTGGATGTAAATCACGAGCCTATGGATTAAAATTAGGGATAATGAATCCAGAATCAAAACAAGCACTTAATGCCAGTTTGGATAAAAAAACATGGAAAACTCCAACGAAGTACTAAAAACATTATGGATTTTAAATTAAATTGATATTAACTTTAGTTTAAAATACTGCAGGTCCTTAATTGGAATTAGGGCTCTATTTTGGTCCTCAACTGTCATTGCCCCTTAAAATTACCCCTGATGCTGTCCGTCAGAGGTCTAAAACCGCTAGACGTGTAATTGCAACATTTTTTACACAGAAACCGAAACCCCAGACAAGCCATGAAGGAATATTTTATTTTATTTACATTTTTGGTGCAATTTTTTTAGAAAAAAACTTATTTTCAAATCATTTCATTATTAAACATTTGATTTGGAGGGTTTAAAAAACACACACATAAGATGTCCGATAAACCTTCGAGTTATGGTATGCATGTCACGTTACCACGCCTAGGCACACCACCCAAATAGTTAATTTCAAGTTCCGCCACCAACATGACCAGGTGAGTTTGCAAGGACATAAGAACAAAAACACAATAGCTGCACGGTTATGAGTAAGTATTTATACACAATAGAGTCATCCCAACTTCATAGTATAACATACACCACCAAAATGTGCAAACAATAAGAAGGGCTCTCAGAAACTAACTCCCACCCGTTTCATAACTCAAACATTAGTACCTCTTATCTCCAAAACTTGATACCACACGTGGCGAAGGGAAACAACATCTGCCTAGTTGGTCATTCAACAAATCGCTCACTCAATATATATTAGGCCAAATCCAATCTCTCATTGCAGATAATTTTCATGTAACGAAGTAGTATGATTACTATAACTCAAATAATAAAACATATAATAAATATATAACATCCCATCACACAACCCATCCAAAATCCAATCCCTTGTCACCAATTCATCATTTCAATGACCCTATCATCGTTACTACTTCCTAGCCCATTAACAAGAGGATAAGGTTCAACGACATTCCTATGACAAAGCAACCTTGATCCTCGTCTTGTCAACATGAGGAGAGATTACATTTAAGAGGTAGTGATACTTGAAGCATAAGGAAAGATTGATCCTTGTTTCTTGGCAAGAGGAGAGAAATAATGGCGCTCATGTTAAACTGAACTTTCAAGGGAATCCTCATGTCAACGAGTTTGAAGTGAATCTTAGGACATCATAACTAGTCAAACATATATCCCTCCACTTAGGCACGTTTATCACTTTGAGAAATCCTAGGAAGGATGTATCAAAATCTTATATTTTCATTAACATATTCCAAGTATAATCTATCATAGTTGTCAAACCACAATCCTATATCAAATATACCAAGGAAACATCACACCACCCTATTTGTCTCATTCATAACAGTCGAAAACCACCTTTGAGAAATAGAGTTATATCTAATCATTTAGGAACATAAAACTATGACAACTATTATAGAACTCCATCCCATATCAAATGAATCAACCTTTGTTCTCAGTGCACCAAGGTAAGGAAGGGTGAACAAAGTGCCAAGGCCTAAAAAACATACTACCACCCTGGTTATTCACCAGATGCCCAACGACACCCCATTGGGAGCCCGATGGGAATCCACCGAGAACCTATTGTTAACCGAGTGCTTGATCAAAATACCCCATAGTTTTACTGTGAAATTTCCTTTAATTAATCCTATGTGTTGGATAACTTGTCTTACATGCAACACCGAACTACAATAAAAAATGTTTTATTCTATTAAGGTAGAATATTACAATATAAAATGAACATTACAAGATAGTTAAATGAAGCATAATTAGGAAAATTTAAAAAGGAATAAAACCAAAAGTAATTAAAAATACTACAAGATTGAAATATTTATCATCATGATTTACCATGAAGATCATACCATTGATGATGGCTGTAGAAAAAATGAAAACATTATAAATATGATAAATATCTTGAGAAAGAAATGAGGGAATAAGATGAATAATTTTAGAGAAACATTGAAGGTTTCAGAGGGAAATATAAGCATTAGGTGGATGCCTAAGTTTGGTTTGTTGTCAAAATCAATGAATAAACATGAAGACCTATATGAATGCAATCTGAAATTCCATAGATACGATTATGTACATTTATTTTATAATTAATTTAAATATAGAATTACCAACTCCACAATATTCTTCTTGATAAATTTTTCATTGTAGCTCTTATTGCATTATTGTTGTAATGGAGAATCCAAACGAGGATCTCTCTAGATGTATCCATACACACTCTATGAATCCTCGAATGACGTTCTAGATATTCCAGATGCTAGCGTGGAAGAATCAAGTGCTTCATGTTGTTCGTTATTGATCACTATGAGGAGCTCTTGTTTTCTCTCTCAGTTCTTGAGAGGGGAGAATGAGAGAATTCACTCTAGGGGTTGAGAGAACTTTTCCAACAGTGTTAATGTATCTACTTGGAAAATGATATATTTTAGATCATATAATCAAAGTCAATGTATGATAAAGTCCTCTGTGATTAGTGATTAATCATGGAAAGAGTAAGTTGTAAAGAATTTGAGAAACATTAAAGAAGGATGGTGATGATTCTTGGAGAATTGTTATGGTTTCATTGGATGTCGTTTGGTAAGACAATTCTCCATGTCAACTCAAGTGATTATAGATCTATTCTTAATGTCCAAGGCATGTACCAATTGCACTAGGATATGTGCACATTGTTTACAACATATGAAAGGTGAAGATGTTTTGAGGATGATGAGCTTTGGAATATATAATTGAATTCCAAAATAAAAGAATGAATAGATCCCAAGAACTTGTTCTATGATTATTATATATTCTTGGAAGTTTATAGAGCAATTTTGAAAATAGAACCATGCAAAGATAATTTATTTTTTCAAGCACAAGAGCCTCAGCCCGGTTGGTGAGGACTCAACAAGTACATCCAAGAGACCCAAGTTGAAATTCGGTCGGAGACATAAATTTCGAATTACTGTAGCAGTACTGTAGCAGACATTGTTCGATATTGTAGCAGTCGACACTATTCATCCATTTGGGCTTTCGGGCCACCGGTTTGGTCTTCAAGTCCTTTACGGCCTTCAGGCCACCCAAGGCCTTCGGGCCACCTCAAGGCTTTCAGGGCACCTGAAATTGTGCTTAATGGACCAGACATACTCTACAAGAAGCAGACTCTAGATGAGAATTCAGAGCAGACATATTCACCAGAGTAGAAGCTAACAAATTTGGAAGAAAGAGAGGGTATAACATTGCCATCGGGACCAGCCTGTGCATGCACGAGAAGTCTAGCCGAACAACCATGCGGAGGTGGAGAGCTGACATCACGATGTAGAAGCTAGGGAGGTGCAGTTCCATGTAGTTATAGTATGAATATTTCCTCTAAGACCTACAAGTCATTTAATCTCTAATCCTATGAGCCTTGTAAGGGTTCCCCCTCCTCCCTTGAAAGGGGGATTATCAAAAATCAATAAAAAGAAGGCCTTCAGGCCATTCGGGTAATTTATTTTTTCATGAGGAGAAATGCGATGATTGTCGTGTTGTTCTTTAAGAGCTCAAAGGCACGTGTTAATGGAAAATAGAGATGAGACATTGTCTACAATAGGATGATGTGAATAAGGAATTTGAATTGAAGGCCATGAAATATTCATATCATTGCATAAGGAGAATGTGAAGTTGCTTGAACAAATATGAAGAATTTTTTGAAGGCCATGAAAAATATATTTTGCATGAGGAATACTAAAAGGAATTTGATATTGAAGAAGTTTTGCAATTTATCACTGAATTATAAATCAAAAGAAAGAGTAGGATAGTTTGGCTTTGACATTTGAAGTTGATTGGGAGTTATATGAGAATTTTTGTTAACTCTTTTTTATGGGAGTTTGATAAAAAATGGGCCGTAAAAAAACAAGTGCATATAACGCTATCCATCTATTTTTTTTGTTCTGGGATCACTACTAGAAAATAAGGTTATATCCACGGTTTTAAATTGCAGCTATAGGCCCAAAAATCGTGGCTATAGGTTATAGCCACGGTTTACCCAACCGTGGCTATAGGTTATAGCTACGGTTTACCCAACCGTGGCTGGTATTGGCATGGCTATAGGGTAAACCCTATAGCCACAGTTTTGAAACGTGACTAAAGGCCTATAGCCACGGTCTAAAAAACTACAACATAAGCTAAAATCACCCACCATTTATAGCCACGGTTTAAAACCGTGGCTATAGGTCTTCACATTTCCTAAAAAAAACCATCACTATTCAGCCGGTGTTGGCCCCTTACACACCCCACTGTCCCCTTGCGCACCCCTTGAACCACCCCTGCTGGACACCCCCACTGCACCCCCCTCCTGGACAGACCCCCCTCCCCCCCCTCTGGACAGACACCCCCTTGGACAGCAGCCCCCCTGTCCCCTTGCACACCCCTTGAACCACCCCTACTGGACACCCCCACTGCACCCCCTCCTGGACAACCCCACCCCCTACAAAGCCCCCCTTGCACCCCCTGCACACCCCCTTGCACCCCCGGTCCCCTTGCACACCTGCACACCCCCAATGCACACCCCTTGCCCCCTTGCTAGACCCCCCTTACACCACCCCTACTGGACACCCACCCCCCTGGACAGACCCCCACCCCCTGGACAACACCCCCACCCCCTGGACAGACACCCCCCTGGACAGTACCCCCCCTGGACAACACCCCCACCCCCTGGACAAACACCCCCTTGGACAGCAACCCCCCCAGGACATACACCCCCCTGCACCCCCACCCCCCATAGACAGACACCCCCTGGACACCCCTCCATCCCCTTGCACACCCCCTCTGCACACCTGCACACCCCTGCTGGACACCCCTTGCACCCCACCCCCTGGACAGACCCCCCCCGTCCCCTTGCACACACACACCCTCCACACCCCTGCTGGACACCCCCTGCACCCCCTACTGGACCCCCTGATAGACACCCCCCCTTGCACCCCCTATCCCCTTGCACACCCCCCTGCACACCCCTGTTGGGAACCCCTTGCACCACCCCTGCTGGACCCCTTGCACCACCCCTGCTGGACACCCCTTGCACCACCCCTGCTGGACACCCCCTGCACAACCCCCCCCACATCCCCTCTTGCACCCCCTAAACATCCCTTGCACCCCCCTGCACACCCCTGTCCCCTTGCACACACCCCTTCCCCCCCTGCTGGACACCCCCACTGCACACCCCTGTCCCATTGCACACACCCCCACTGGACACCACCCCTTCTGGACACCTCTTGCACTACCCCTGTTGGAAACCCCCTGCACAGCCCCCTTGCACCCACATGCACATTCCCCTTGCACCCCCCTGCACCCCCTCCTGGACACCCCCCTTGCACCCCCCCGCACCACCCCTGCTGGACCCCCCATTGCACCACCCCTACTGGACACCCCTGTCCCCTTGCACACACCCCCACTGGACACCACCCCTGTTGGACACCCCTTGCACCACCCCTGCTGGACACCCCCCCTGCACAACCCCCTTGCACCCCCCATGCACAACCCCCCTTGCACCCCCTGCACACCCCCCTCGCACCCCCCTACACCACCCCTGCTGGACCCCCCATTGCACCACCCCTGCTGGACACCCCCACTACACACCCCTGTCCCATTTCACACCCCTCTTGCACACCCCCACTAGACACCACCCCTTCTAGACACCCCTTGCACCACCCCTGCAGGTCACCCCCCTGCACAGCCCCCCTTGCACCCCCTGCACATCCATGTCCCCTTGCACACCCCCCTGCCCCCTTGCACCACCCCTGCTGGACCCCCTTGCACCACCACACTTGTAAGAACTCGGTTTTTGCTATAAAAGACTTTGGAATATTCTTGATGTTATTCCAGAGCAACACCTTCAGACGTCATGCGATTCCGAGCCCCGGTGTGGCCGAAATTAAATTTTCAGTGCGTTCACACTCGGCAAACCAAATAAATGGGATAAATCCTAAACGGTGATTTGGATCCTAAATCTGAGTGCACGGATGGGTCCGAAATGGGGTTTTTACCCTAGTAACGACATAAAACATGTCGGCGCGGGACGTTGGGACCCCTCACCCGTTAACGAAACATTAAACAGATAAATAAATAATTAATTTGTTCGTTTAATGGCTAAACTCAGGTATCTCTTAAACGGTGGCTCGTATTGGAAAACCTAGGGAACCTTTGAGTCAAGAACATGCCGTTTACCCTAGGAGGGGTGTAACTTTCGCGGGCGCGGGCCGTCAGTGAAAACTGGTCCCGGGGGCGTTTTCGTAATTTGGCAGGCTCGAGCGTTCAATTTTATAACTTTTGAACGGGGCCTCAGATTAAAATTCCGAGACTGCCGTTGTGCTCGGGAGGTGGTGTTTACCCTAGGCGCGGCCTAACTTTAACCACGATGGGGGTTTTGGATGCGGGTGTTTTCGGGGTCGAGTTTTTAATTAAGGAGTTTAATTATTTAAACTCCTCTCCCTCTCCCCCATCCTCATTCCTTCCCCCCTGGAGAAACCCCTCACCCTAACCTCCTCTCATCCTCCTCCTCTTCCTCCCTCCCAATCAAGGTGGAAGCGACAACTGTGGGGTGCAGATCGACGACGAAGCTCCGGGCAACGCCCAACATGTAGGAGTTTTCGGTTTTGCGTTTTCATTTCCGAACTCTTCTTTCAAGTTGAGTTATAGCATCGAATTGCTGTTTAATTCCCGAGAAAATCTCACGGTTGCGTAGTACTTTTTCCGAGATTTCCATCATCTGTTTCGGTTTGTAAATTCGTGTACTGAGGAGCTCACAAACGTCTGCCGAAGATTGCGGGTTTAAGGGTGTTTTCCGGTGGTTTTTGAGGTTTTCCGACTGGATTTGGGGGTTCCGGCAGCAGGCGGTGCGGGCTCCAGAACAGCGGCATCAGGCGGCGGATCGGAGCAAGCGACGGCGGTGGCGACTCCTCCGCGCGGCTGTGCTCTAGGCGGCGGGGTCGGATGGGCGAGCGGACAATGGAGGTGGTCGACGGCTCGGCTGGGCGAGCGGACAGCGGAGGTGGTCGGCGGCATGGCTGGGCGAGCTGGGGGCGACAGCGAGCGGGAGAGGCCGGCCGACCGGCGTGCGTGCGCAGCCGGGGTCGCGCGACGCGACCCCGTGGGAGACCGCGGACCCGCCAGCGGCGGGTCTCCGCGTGGAAAAGCAGCCGACCGGCGCTGGGCGGTCGGTGGAATCTTTAAAAAAAAGAATAAAAAAAGAATAATAATAAGTTTATAATAATAATAATAATAATATTATTATTATTATTATGAAAATGATTTATAATTGATAAATCATCCGCAGGGCATCCGATTTGGGCACCATCTGCGGCGACGCATCCCTTAAATTGAGACGAACTTTTTGAGATGGTCTCGGGAATTTTTAATTCCCGAGACGAGGGGTTCGGTGGCACGACACGTGCGTTAAGTAAGTTTGGCGTTTTCTGGGATTTCTTGTTTTGAGCGGCGCAGACACATCCGATGTCCGTTTTGAGCGCCGTCAGTGGCGTTGTGACCCTGACATTGAGACGGAGTTTTCCAGTGTGGTTTCGGGCGTCGAAACCAGAGTTGAGGCATGGGCCCCACGACCCGTCTTTTAAGCTGCGAGCAACGTTTAGCAACTTTTTCATCGGACGTCCGTTCGGGGCGTGCGACCAGTCGATTTTTGGGTGTTTTTCCGAGGGCATTGCTTTGACGCAATCTGTCCGCTTTAATTCCGCATGGTGGTGCGGGCCCCATGAGGGCCGTTTTGGGAGTTGGCGGTGATTTCTATCTTTATCACCAGGTGTCCGTTTCAGACAAATGAATAGTCCATCTTGTGTACTTTTTCGAGAGGATCGCAACGGTGTGATCCGTTCGTTGCGTTTCAGGACCGAGATGCGGGTGCCACGTAGAATCTCTCGTGCGCGGTTTGATGAAATGCACCTTTTTCTCCGGATATCCGTTCCACTCAAGTGAGGAGTCCTTTTGACGTGTCTTTCTGAGGATATCGCAATGGTGCGATGTGCCTGACTGTTTTTGGGACCGAGGATCAGGATCACGGGACGCCGTTCGGGCGTAAAGCAGTGTTGGCGACTTTTACGTCGGATATCCGTTGGAGGCGACTAAGTAGTCGATCTCGCATGTTTTTCTGTGAGGATTACAACGACACGATCTGTTTGGATGTGCGAAGTCTCTTTCGAGACCTCATTTAAATGTGGAAGCATGAAAGGTGTACCGGTGGAGGTTCTTCCTACGGTGTTTGCAGAGAACCCTTGGCGTGTGATCGCATTCACTCTTGGGAGAGTGAAGTGAATGCTTGAAGAGATGTGGTTGGCCGTGCCTGGGTCGATGAGGTGGCAAGTTGGAGTTGTTACGTTTACGCCTTCGCGTTGACGTTGGGTGCCGTGTGCACGATAGCCTTTGGGTTGGAACGTGGTATACTCTGGGAGTATATGGGAACGCTTGGAGGTACATGTGGTTGTTTGTACCTGAGAACATTTGTGCGCTTGGTTGGAGTTGACTTGGGGCCACACGTCATGTGGGCCCCATGTGTGTGTCGTGTTATGCTTTGCGTACCCTTAACCTCTCGCGACGTAGAGGGTCCCTCTGTTCTCGTCTGTTTGACCAGACGGGTTGAGTTTCCACCTGGTTCTGTTCTCATTTGTTGACTAGAAGGGTTGAGTTTTCCCCTGGTTCTGTTCTCAATGGTTTGGTCAACAGAGATGGTTTGGTTCCTCTGTTTCTTCAGCTGTGAGGGGTTTCAGTACCGTGCCCCTTTTACCGGACTGCGGCACCGTTTACGACTACGTGTGCTCATACAGCGTGGGTGTTTTCCCACTTTCTGGGATGAGTTGTCTCACCTGCTTCGATAGTGACTTAGCGGATTGGAGCGTGATCGCCCTGAGGGGCCCGGGGAGTTTCTCCCGTCCCTTCGTGTTCCCTGGTATAGTTCTTGTGGATTCTGTGTGACCAACACATTATGCGGGCACCGATCTTCTACCCAGGAGGTTGTTTCCAGCAGGGTTGGCCAGAGCGGTACCATCCAGCAGGGATGACCAGTGGGTTACCATCCAGTAGGGATGACCAGTACAACGGTGTTCACCAAGCAGTACCATCCAGCAGGGATGGCCAGAGCGGTTCCGGGTTTACCTCCAGCGGGGCTGGGAAGTGGTCCCCGATGCCGGGTTTACCTCCAGCGGGGCTGGGAAGTGGTCCCTGATGCCGGGTTTACCTCCAGCTGGGCTGGGAAGTGGTCCCTAATGACGGTTCTGCGCCTCCCTCCAGTGGAGTACCCTTTTACGGGACTGGGCATCAGGACTCGTCGACGACTTTAGCCGGGTCTCCCTCCAGTGGATTACCCTTTTACGGGACTAGGCAGTGTGGCACCCGTCGATTCTTGCCGGGTCTCCCTCCAGTGGGAACCCGTTGACTTCTAGGGATTACCCTCTAGCGGGGCTGGGCAGGGGGTCGCCTGTCGACTTTGAGGAGACCTCTCGACTGCGGGGCAGTGACGAGGTGTGGTTTGACATTCCCCCAGAACTCTCAAGTACGAGGGGCGCTTTCCCCAACGAGACGCGTCCTTGAGACGCGACCTAAAACCGTGTGGGCGAGTTAGTGCCGCCCAAAGTGGGTAGTGTCAAGGTGTGGTGATTTGAGCCCCTTGAATTGTAGTTCGGGGTAGACGTGCGGGATGCTAGGCATCGATGGTGTTTACTTCTGGGACTGTTGGCTACTCACTTTCTTGGGATGAGCTACGGGATGGAGATCCCCTTACGATCTTGTTTGGGATTCTTGTTTGAGCATATGGATATGTATATGCCTTGTTCTAGTACCCACTCCTTGGGTTTTGGCTACTCTCCTTCCAGGAGAGGTGAAGACGCGCAGGGTATGCCACGTTATTTCTGTGTCTAGATTCTCATGGTTGGATGAGTCTACTCTCCTGCTATAGGTAGCAAAGACTCGACGAGAAGTTCATCTTCTCACCGTTTCCAGCTCCTTGTGTCCGGACGAGTCTACCTTTTTTATCTTGTTGGGTTGAGCTGGACTCTCTACTGTTACTCTTCACTGCACTTTCGGTTGTACTCTTTTACTTTCCCTTGTTCGATCTACTGCACACCCTTCGGTACCTGCTTTGTTGCTCCCTTGAGCCTTCGGGGTATCCTACTGAGTATTTTTATACTCACCCCTGCTTGGGCTTTGCCCGCACTTGGTGTGCCCTTGCAGATGACGAACATGTTGGTCGTGACTTCAGAGGAGCTTAGGAGTTCAGGAGCTTGGACCGCGTGCGGTGGTCGTAGTCGAGTTCCAGGTGTGGGATTCTCCTAGTAGTTTTTGTTGGAACCATGGTCTTCTATACATGATTTGGAGTATGGTTTTTGTTTGTTTTCAATCATCAATGGAAGTTCGGATCGTGTACCAGCAAAGAGATTATACCGTTCAAGCAGACAACAGTATTGAAGGTGGCGCCGTTTCCCAGTGTTTGCCAAATTTTTGGGGTCCAAAATTTGGAAGTTGCTGAGCATCGCGAAAAGTGGATTTCCATGAAGATAATAATTAAATATGGAAAATGCATGAATTTAACGAAGAGAGGATGCATGGTTTGGAAATCGTGAAGACCAGAAGAATGGAGGTGGTGATTCTTCGCGATTACGTCAAAGCTTTGCGAACGGCAGAGGATGAAGAGCATTGTGGCGATGAAGAGATTTGTGAGGGAACTTCGCGGCGAAGGCATGAAGGAAATGACAGAACGCTCCGCGATTACGACGAGCTCCGCGGAGGGAAAATTGCCACAGTGCTTCGCAATTTTGAGAGAATTTTGGCGGGAACTTCGGAGCTTTGCGATTTGAGCTGACATGGCGTTGACTTCGCGCGGAAGGGTCGAGGGTCGGTGGAATCGCCTATAAATACAGGTCGAACCCCTCGAGAGAAGGGGGGAGAGCTCTCAACGAAAATCCTTTGCTCTCAGTTTGTAAAGGTCACTCGTGAAGGCAGTGTGCTTCGCGAAGGAGGAGCTTCACGACGGCTATTCTAGCTCCACGAAAGTCGTGCGCCCCTCGTTGGCTCGGTGAGCTTCGTGAAGAGGCAGGAGCTCCACGACATCCAAGCATTGTGAAGGCTTGTGCATCGCGAGAGTGCTTCGCGATTGAGCTTCGCGAAAAGGCAGGGACTCCGCGAAGGCTTGTTTGAGCTTTGCAAAATTGGGAGCCTTGCGAAGTAGTGTACTTTGCGAAGGCCCTTTTCAAAGGTTGTTTGCCCAGTGGATAGAGGAAAAAGAGGTATTCATCAGTGGATGAAATTTGAACTTTAATAGATCATCAACTCAGGACTCTGATGCAAGTAAAGTCTCATGCTGAACAGGAGACAAAGAACTTCATGTCTATCTATTGAAGAGACCTTAACGTCTATAAATTGAGTGGGACTTCACCTAAAGGTAGTGAGCCAGGGGGAGTCAACGGGAGTGACCCGAGGGACGCAGTGAGCTATCCTTGAACCTTTGTAAGGGAAGTGAGCCTGGGAAGAGTGACTGTGCCCAAACATTTGTAATCTACAGCTAGTGAAGCATAGTGGATTTTGGTACGACCGAAAACCTGTCGGCGTATGCTCCTTGGACGTAGCCCTTAGTGGTGAACCAAGTAAAAATAGTTGTGTCATCTCTCTGCATGTGAATGTTTCATTACTGATCATATCCATCATACAGGTTTAACGGGTTCCTACCAACGTGGGAACAATATCCATAACTTTAAGAAGAAAAAGTTGACACCCTGATTCACCCCTCCCCTCTCAGGGTGTCCCGGGGTCCTACAAGTGGTATCAGAGCAAAAGGTTCACGTATGTTGGATATTCTCCAGTAATTCTATTTAGAAGAGTATTTGAGTCTCTTTCCTAAAGTCAACAATGAAGATCAGTCTTGATGAAGAGTCAGTCATTTTTGAGCAGAAGTCTACATCTAGTAAGACCATGACAAATAGGAAAAAGAAAGAGAAGAAGCAGCTGAAGAAGTCCCTCATATCCAAAGAAGATGCAGTGTCTTGTTCTCCATTCCATTCCAATAATGAAGAAACATTAGGCTTGGAAAGTATCGAGCAGGTAGCTCAGGATTCTACCAGAGGAAAGGATGACACCCCTAATTCAAGCTTTCTGGAAAAACTGAAAAAATATCTGCATGATATTCCTGAAGAAAGGGTTTCTATTATTTGCAGCCTATTCCAATCTATGCAGGTTGAGATCACTCGATTAGAAAGGGAAGCTGACAATATGGAAAATGGGTTGGAAAGAAAAGTTCTGGAAAGTATGAAGCTCACCAAACAGGTTAGAGTCTTTGAAGAAAAAGAGGAAGTCAGTAAGACTTTAAAAGAAAAGATCCATGCACTTGAAGATGAGCTGAAAAAGAGCAAAGAAGTCAAGAGTTTGTGTATGGAAGAAACTTCCATGAAATTCAGGGAACTTGACTCGTTGCTACAAAACAAAGTTAAGATGCATGAAGATGAGATTGAAAGATTGAAGAAGACTTTTGAAGAGAAGATGATCATGATTGAAGATCAGAAGATCATCCTAAATATTGAGGGTCAAAAATTGGAAGCCCAGTTGACCAAGATTGAGAATACACATATTGAGACTTCACAAAAGAATGAAATGAGTGATGCCTATACTCAATGTTTGTTGGAGGAATTTAAAGCTGAAATACTTCCAACAAGTGACAAGAAGATTATGACAACTCTTGATTATCCACATCAAGAATCAGTTGCTGCTGATACTCAATGCTCACTGGAGGATTCTATTGTCGAAAGACCTCCAACATGTGATAAGAAGATCATAACTTCACTCATTGATCTATCACAAGCAACTAAGAAAATGAAGGTACCATCCAAACCATCTTGTACTCATGTTTCTAAATATGTTCCTACAATCAGTGCAGGTTGGAAGAAAAGTTCTAAACAAGTATGGATGAGGAAAGGTGAGAAGAATAAACCTACCACCATGGCTAGGGTGGATAAGAAGAAGAAGGAGGAAGTTGGTTCCCCAAATAGAGCACAAAAGATGAAGAAGATGGCCCAACAACCTCATACAGAAGAAACAAAAAAGAAAAGATTTGTGGGCCAATGTTGGTGCTGCAACAGATTTGGGCACTATGCACTGGATTGTTTTTATAATCCCTTACATGGAAAAGCATAGAGAAAGCCTATATCAAAGGGAAGGAAACCAGAGAAGAAGAAGCAACGTCTTCAGGTTCAGAATCATCTGTTTACCGCAAACAGATTTGGAATTCTTGATAACATCTGTGATGTATGCAACGACAGTGATCACAAGGTAGGCACATGTCCATATCAACATGATTTCACTGTTGATAAGAAAAGAAGACCTCTGATTCCGTCTAAGTATGAATCAAGTACCTTGGGTAGAAACCAGAAGAATGGTGTGAGCACACATTTCTCCAAGAAGATATCAAGTAGGGAAGTTGAGAAGACCCAGGATTTTAGATCCATTAAATTGAAGGGTCATTCATCCAAAAGAATAACTAAGGGGGATGAAACACAAATGAACCCATGTGGAAGATCCAAACCAGCTGCAACAGTTCCAAATGACATATTGGTCATCTGGCCAGAAGATTTGAAAAGAATGAGGAAACTTGAAGATGAAAAATCCAAGGCTGGTGTTAAAGGAAAAGAAAAACTTTCACGTGAGGAAGACAGAGTGCAGGAGAGATTGCAAACCAAGCAAAACACTTGTGTCAAAGAAGTTCTGTGTGAGAGATGCAAGAAATCTGGTCACTCTGCAAAAGGTTGTCTAACCTTAATACCAGAACAAGAAGCAGTCCTTAAGAGGAGTAAGAATGTATCATTCATGATGGCTATTAAGCAGAACAATTCTCCACACAAAGCAGAAGAGAATGTAAAAAGATCCATGCCACATCAACACATATCAGAACATATGTTGAAATATTCAGGCATGAAGACTGGAGTGAACAGAGAAACTTGGTTGAGAAAAACACCTCAACCATGCAGCTCATATTGATGAAGCAAGGATGAACCACCTTATTCCCTTAATCATTGGTGTATTGTATTTGTGATAATAATGCAGGGAATTGAAGGTGAAGCATGCTCTCAGGGGGATAACCTGAGAAGAAATGAATGCTGTCAACTCTTGATAGCTAAATCTGAAAAAGTTTCCATCCTTAGTAGATTATTCAATTGATATTCAAATATTAAGATGATGAAGGATCACTCTTGATGAAGATGACGAGGAGTATTTCCCTTGAGGGGGAGAAAAATGAAGAAGCTTTCAAAATCACTATTTCAATCAATATCAACTCCAGCTGGACTCAAATGTAGTTACTCTGTGAATTTCTTGAAGAACATGTCAATGGAGAAGGTATGTCATTTCTCAATCTCTATCCCTTGGTTACTCAGATCAAAGATCATTATACAAAGGGGGAGTAACTGAATTGATCACTGATATAAGAAGAATGGAAGTGCCCCAAGGCCACTTATCCCGCCAATTGCACTTGAATGTTTTTGATCTTTTTGCTGATGTGAGTGCAGGAGTTTCAGGTGGATAATCTCATATCACAATTATTATTCTCGTCCTGGAATGAAAGTGGAAAACCCTTGAAGACAATGTACATGAGTTCTCATCTCATGTGGTATCATGACCAGTGAATAATGGACAACCTTGTTGTCTAAATCAGATCCTCTTGTTTTCTACACCGATCATTGCTTAAGTATACTTAGAGTGAAATGATTAATGACACATTGCTTAAGTATAGGCTGATACCCTCTATACCAGGTGCTTTTTATTTCATGTCAATAAGGGGGAGAGAAAGTGAAATGAAAGTTTGAAGAGAAAAGTTCATTGAAGAGAAGATTCCTATTTTGACATTGACAAATTCATTTCAGAAGATGTATAAGGTATTGACAACAAAATACAAAGGGGGAGATTGTTGGAACCACTTTGTGTATAAGGTTGTATTTGTTGTCAATAGTTGTCAATAAAGATCAAAATAAAGGAGATCAAGAAGTACTCCAATGAAATGGAGGAATGGAAGATCAAAATGAAGGAGATCATGAAGTACTCTGATGAAGTGGAGGAATGGTAATTCAGATGATTGTTGTACTGATCATAAGTTCAAAGAACATGTGTCAAAGGTGACACATTGTTTACAACAATGAAGAATGTGAGGTGTAATCCATCTGAGGATGATTAAAGATGAAGACCATGCAATTACTCATGATTGCATGAGAACCATGCAAGATACTTCTTGAATAATTGAATCATATGCTTTGCATGAATTAGATAATGACGACTGAAGAAGAATACAATGTGCAAGGGATTGGACTTCTGAGATGGTCATGCAGAGATTGAAATTATGAGATGGCCATGCACATCACATTATATCAGATGATGATGATTATAAAGTTGTTCCTTCAAAGAATACATATCACGATAGTGGAGTTTGTGATAACAGAAGAAGAGTTGCTGAAGGATTCAAATCACCGAGAAGAAGTGTTTTTTTTGAGGTGATTATTCTTGTTGACAAAGCAAACAAACGACATACAAATTTGTTGACAAAAGGGATTTCATGATGGCATGTCGAGTTCAAGAGTTGTGGTCAAAGATCCATGTTTGATTCAAGAACGTCGACAAAGGAATGAATTATGAAGGAACTGATGAGCAAGTGGCTGACATCCTGACGAAGCCATTGTCAGCAGCTGTGTTTGAAAAGAATCGGTTGAACCTTGGTGTTCAGTCGCCTCTTAGTGCATAAGGAGGATCCAAAATTCCCCTATCCCCGTTTGTGATAACTGTTTTTATCTGTTTATGGCTATGATACAGGTTTATGGGGGAGATACTATCCAGGGGGAGTATGGTTTGAGCTGAACGTTAAAAAAAATTACCGGTCTTTGGATTTATTGTCAATGGGGGAGAAAGGAGAAAGGAATAAATTCAGGCAACTTCTATGATGAGAAGAATGAGAAGGAAAACAGTGGAACCCAATTCAAGCCTCCTCTCTTGTTTTCTACACCGAACATTTCTCACGTAGACTTAGAGTGTTGGCTGAGTTGATTCCTGCGTTTTTGGCTTTCACATAGATGGAGATCTATTGAATTTATTTTCTGATTGCCAACAAACCCAAAGGGGGAGATTGTTGGAACCATGGTCTTCTATGCATGATTTTGAGTATGGTTTGTGTTTGTTGTCAATCATCAATGGAAGTTCGTATCGTGTACCAGCAAAGAGATCATACCGTTCAAGCAGACAACAATATTGAAGGTGGCGCTGTTTCCCAGTGTTTGCCAAATTTTTGGGGTCCAAAATCTGGAAGTTGCTGAGCATCGCGAAAAGTGGATTTCCATGAAGATAATAATTAAATATAGCAAAGACATGAATTTCGCGAAGAGAGGATGCATGGTTTGGAAATCGCGAAGACCAGAAGAATGGAGGCGGTGATTCTTCGCGATTACGTCAAAGCTTCGCGAACGGCAGAGGATGAAGAGCATTGCGGCGACGAAGAGATTTGTGAGGGAACTTCGCGGAGAAGACACGAAGGAAATGACGGAATGATCCGTGATTACGAAGAGCTCCGTGAAGGGAAAATTACTGTAGTGCTTCGCGATTTTGAGATAATTTTGGTGGGAACTTCGGAGCTTCGTATTTTGAGATGACATGGCGCTGACTTCGCGCGGAAGGGTCGAGGGTCGGTGGAATCGCCTATAAATACAGGTCGACCCCTCGAGAGAAGGGGGAGTGCTCTCAACGAAAATCCTTTGCTCTCGGTTCGCAAAGGTCACTCGCGAAGGCAGTGTGCTTCGTGAAAGAGGAGCTTCACAGCGGCTATTCTAGCTCCGCGAATGTCGTACGCCCCGCATTGGCTCGGTGAGCTTCGCGAAGAGGCAGGAGCTCCGTGACAGCCAAGCATTATGAAGGCTTGTGCATCGCGAGAGTGCTTCGTGATTGAGCTTCGCAAAAAGGAAGGGACTCCGTGAAGGCTTGTTTGAGCTTTGCAAAATTGGGAGCCTTGCGAAGTAGGGTACTTTGCGAAGGTCCTTTCCAAAGGTTGTTTGCCCAGTGGATAAGGGAAAAAGAGGTATTCATCAGTGGATGAAATTTGAACTTTAACAGAGCATCAACTTAGTACTCTGATGCAAGCAAAGTCTCATGATGAACAGGAGACAAAGAACTTCATGTCTATCTATTGAAGAGACCTTAATGTCTATAAATTGAGTGGGACTTCACCTAAAGGCAGTGAGCTAGGGGGAGTCAACGGGAGTGACCTGAGGGATTCATTGAGCTATCCCTGAACCTTTGTAAGGGTAGTGATCCTGGGACAGAGTGACTGTGCCCAAACATTTGTAATCTACAGCTAGTGAAGCATAGTGGATTTTGGTACGACCGACAACCTGTCGGCGTATGCTCCTTGGACGTAGCCCTTAGTGGTGAACCAACCCTCTCAGGGTGTCCCGGGGTCCTACGGTTTTACCTTTTTTACCTGTTGCCGGGTTGTGACACTTTTCTAGTTGGGCGCGTGTTTTTCCCCTTTTCTTTTTAGTTTACCTTCAACTCTTGCTTTGTACTGTTAGAGGTCGATGCACTTTGTGGTTTATTTATAGTAGTTGGTACTTTAATTTTCTTTTTACTCTGCACTTCTGCATTGAGTATGCTGCGTGTGTGTGTACAGGTTCTCAGGAAAAGGCCTCCCTGAGTGTTTAGCCTTCGGCGCTTGTCGCCAGCCCCTGGCCTATGGAGGCGGGCTTGGGGTAGTTGCGGCTCGAGCCCGGGTAGTGTCAGGTCGTGAAAAAGTGGTATCAGAGGTGGTTCATTCCTTGGGGCATTGTTCGGACGTCCCTAAAATGGAATTGGTTGGGATTTAGGGCAATAGTGTTAACATGTCTCGAGAGCGGCTCTCAGGCCAGGGAGTCCAGTGATGGTGCGACGACCGACGTATCCATTCACCAGGACCCTGATAACCCGCTTGTCGACTCGTCATGCTGAGACATTTGTTGCAGGGAAAATTGGTTTGTGCATCACATAGGATTGAGTCTTGACTGTCCTTCTTGAGTCAGCTCCCCGTTGTTGTTGTTGTTATATACACATATGCTCATCTGACCGTGGAACTCCTTGATAATATTCAGGATGTCTTTGTGAAGACAACCAACTAGAATACCAGCTTTAGTTCGTGACAACGACCCTGTGAGCTACGAGGCCTCAGTCCAGGACCCATCATGCGAGTCCCTTTCTCCGGGTGGGCTGGTAGCAGCACCCCCACCTGGTGAGCAGCAGACAGCTTCAACAGAGCAGGCGAGGCTTGAGCGCAGGTTGAGCGTGCACCGTGAGTTCCAGCGGCAGAGACCGCTGAGGTTCGGTGGTGAGCCAGACCCTCAGGCAGCAGAGGTTTGGATGGAGACAGTGGTTCGCCTTTTCAGGCTTGTGCAGACGCCGGTAGATCTTATGGTGGCTTTGGCCGCCAACCTTTTCCGCGGAGCAGCTTGGCGT
The DNA here is from genome assembly GCA_963277665.1 of Viscum album. Classification (NCBI taxonomy): domain Eukaryota; kingdom Viridiplantae; phylum Streptophyta; class Magnoliopsida; order Santalales; family Viscaceae; genus Viscum; species Viscum album. The sequence continues at coordinate 624,179,004 of OY728134.1, read as the reverse complement.
TGGTGGAGTCTGGTGACTCAGTTTCTTGATGAGTCGTCGCTTTCGTGGGGAGACTTTCAGTTGTTGTTTCATGAGGAGTTTTTCCCCTCTTTCTTACACTCCATTCGGATTCAGGAGCTCCTGCAGTTTCAGCAGGGAGGGATGACAGTGGCCAAGTACGCGACTAGTTTCGCAGACCGTGCACGCTTTTACCCGGACTTGGTCCATGACGGCAACTTCCGAGCACGGAAGTTTGAGAATGGTCTCCAAAGAGATATTCGTGCTATTATAGTACCCTTGGGCATTCCCACTTATGCCGGGGTGATAGATCAGGTGCTGGTGACATAGAGCTTCCTATCGCGTTCTACAGTTGGTGGTGGCAGCAGGCTCGAGAGAGCCGAGACGTTTGCCATAGCTAGTGGGCGTCGGGTGACAGAACCTCAACGCAGGTGGCTTTCTGATAACCGGACTCAGGGGTGTGGTCGTACACCACAATGGCGCCGGAGGGCACCAGTGTAGCCTGGAGAGCACCAGTGCTATGGTTGCGATGGGCGAGGTCACATGGCACGAGACTGCCCGACCAGGCGCGCTGAGAACATCGGACAGGCAGCAGGTGCACCACCGCGGAAGAGGCAACGTCGTGATCGGAGTAGCGCCCAAAGAGGTGGTGCTAGTAGAGGAGCGGGAGGAGCTGGTAGTGGGGGACGACTTTACGAGGTCTTCCCATCACCACTAGGCGGTCCACGTCAGGCTCCAGGAGCTGGCAGTTGGGACCACAGACAACCACGAGCTTTGGATATCTATGATCCTGCAGAGAATGAGGTGATAAGAGGTACGCTCTACAGCTCTTCTACTTTTTGCAGTAGAATTTTTAGGCTCTGTGTGTGAAATGGTTTTCTCCCTGCTCCTTGTTTGAGTTGTTACCAGGGTGGCGCGGGGCATCGGTGTAACCCTGTGTTGGTAAGGTAAAAGGCGTGGGACCTTTTTCTTTAGTCGATGGTGTCGACTCCTTCGCTCTCCGAGCGTGTAAGAGAGTCTTAGTCGTGGGACATTGACTGTGAAACCTTGCGTGACCAAATATCCTTGGGTGTTTCACCATATGGATATTCTGAAGGAGGGAATCACCAGGCCTTGTTCCAAGTGCGGGCGGTGATTCCAGTCGTGACATGCGACATAAGGGTTCAGATGGGGAGGTGAGCTACCCCCGAGAGCCTTCGGGCCGTTTGAGACCGTGCGAAGGGATGGCGAGGTTCCCTACCGCCTTTCCCTAACCCCAAAGTCTGGAGTGGGTGCATGACGTCTCCCGCGTGGCTTACCTGAGGAGATGTGTGCGTGCTCCTATGCACGTCATCGGTGAGGGCATACCTCACGTGAACAGATCTATCCTTGGTTCTTGTGCCGTGATGCGGGATTGTGCAAGAGTTCTTCTGGGTACAGGAGAGCCAGGTGTGGTCTTAGTACCCTAAGTTGTTCCATGTTTTTGCTTTTCGGGGATGAAAAGCTTAAAGGAGGGAATGATGTAAGAACCCAGTTTTTGCTATAAAAGACTTTGAAATATTCTTGATGTTATTCTAGAGCAGCACTGTAAAGACCCTGAAATTTCAAGGAATTTTTTTCCTTAATTTCTTTGTAATTTTACGAGTATGTGGTTTCTGACGGCACCTGATTCAGAGGCCCGGTGTTCCTAGAATCAATTTCTGAAGTTTAGCTCGGGTACGTTCAGTGAACGAATGCGCGAGTTTTTATATCTTTTGAACCGGTGCTCGGAATTGAAATCCGAGGGCACCGATGAACTCGCAATGCCAGTAATTGCTTAAGGGGACCTTTACCGTAGTTGCGTTTGTGCGGGAGGAAAAGTTAAAATTTGTGGATTAAATAAGAAGTGAATAAAATTGTGGAACAATTTTTTTTATATCTAAGGTGGTTATATCCTACATGGGGGAGTTGGGGTGGGACCCACAAGCACCTAACTACCCATATGAAGATATATGTGAGGTGGGGCCCACACGAGCCCCAACCTCTCATCTTCCCATAACTCTCTCTAACCCCCTTTAACACCTCTTCAATTTAATCTGACAACTCCCCTTATTATGACAACTCTTCACCTCCCTCTTCCCCTCTTAAATGCATGCCAACACATTTTAATTAAGGAGATCAACCTCTTTAATTAATTAAAGAGTTTGATTTATTTTGAAATGGAATGACACTTCTATAAATTGGGAGAGATTATTTTTATTATGGGGTTAGCAAATATTTTGTGGGGGAAAACTCTGGAGAAATAAAGATTGGTGTTCTTCTCTCAATGAAGAACATCGTCCACTCTCGACGAAGAACGACTTCGACGAAGAACGCGAAGTCACCGACGGCGTTCCTTCTCATCTTATTCCTCCGCGTCAAGGGATTAGACACCGCTGTGGGGAACGTCGCCAACGATGATGACTCTTCCTCTAACGTAAACGGAATCGACACCGATCTTCCGCGTCGTCCGATCATCGCGACGTTCGTCTTCCGCAGTTCGATGACGTGCGACGTCTTATCGAGGTAGGGGTTGTTACGTTCAAGTATTAATACCATTCATCATCGATCTTCATTTTCTTGAGTTTCGTTGGGCCGCATGATACCATCTTGTCGAGGAAGGGTTCGGACCGCACGAACACAATCCGACCCTTCCGCTCTCGTTTGTTGTTTGTGGACGATGGAGGCGGACTGCGAAGAACCGGCCGGCGTCGGGCCGACCACGAGCGGATTGTCAGCGCATGATTGCCGGGTCGCCCAAAGGCGCGACACCTAAAGGTTCCGGGCGCAGCGGAAGCGCTTGGGTGGATGTGCCCACTTGTCTTTTTGTCATGAGCAATGATCAATCCGGGAGCAATACGACGATAAACGCCAGTCTCCACAGATCCAATCACAGAAAAAGACAAAGAAGATGGTTTGTCCTGGAACCACAAATAAGGATCGTTACAGGTTGATTATAATTAATTTAATTAATTATAAAGAAATACCTTTTGGGTGTTCTTTATTCGTTGATGTTCTCGATCATGTTGTCGATGTGATCCGTCATTGCGTCGCAGAAGCCAAGTGTAGACTCCCTCTAGCGGTGATCCACACGTGTACCTCATATCTCTGGATGCCGCCGAAGGATTCTCTGGGTGCTAGCGTGGAGAAGCCTTTGCTTGCATTGTCCGCCTTAGATCATCTTGATCCGATGGAAGAGGATCTCTCTCGGTCTTGAGAGCGTTCTTGGAGGAAGATGTTCTTTCAACCTTGAAAGAATTCTCCAGAGATGTTGTGCACAACGATTCTCTTGTGTGTGGGAAAGGAGTTGGGGTTGTGAGGATATTTATAATCGGGTGTGTGGGGTTATAGAGTTATGACAATAAATAAATGCGTTACGCGTTTTATTTATTTCATTGACTCTTATTTAAAACCTCCATGTCGAATAGATAATTCCTTGACATACGCCCATGCTGATTATAATAAATATCATTTAAAACAATATTATATCCTCAAAATCCCGACTGGAAAAACTACACGGCGTGTAATAATAAATACAAGGCATGTACTTGTTTTTCATTGAAAACTAAAAGGCGTGTACATTAAATGTACACGACGTGTATATCTTGTTTTCATTTATTCATTTCCTTTCCAAAATAAAACTACACGGCGTGTACATTTAATAATACACGGCGTGTACTTGTTTTATTTTATTTTTCCTCCATCATTTAAAACAACTTAGGCTTCCTTGAATAATTATTAAACCACGTACGAGAATAATCTTTATTCAACTTGAGATACTTGGATACACTTAGTGTGTGACCCTCTAGGCCTATTTCTCGTTGGCATTAGGCAGGCTTGCCTAAAGTCCAAGATTACTGTCTAGCAACGGGTCAAGGCACCCAAGAGAAAGAAGTTGATGCCACATTGACGTATCACCTCATACGAACGCTTACTGTGTAATTTAATCCCTTTGTCTCAATATCTCATCAAGCAGGTTTCATGGAAGTGTCATAAACCTATATGCTTGATCCGTCGTTCTTTGAATACCTGAAATAAACTCGTCGTTTACACCATGACCATGGAATTTAATGCGACAGTTCTATTTCAATCAAAGGGCCGAGATATCAACTTCCATAAATGGAAGGGAAAAATCCTTCCTCGACTTATCCATTAACAACATGTCACTCGTGACGCACCCAACGTACCCTACTTCCCGCCAACTGTTTGCGTGACGGTTTTCGTCAGTAAATCTAAGTGCGCGAGTCATGACATGAGTTAATGATAATCTTCCAGTCTAAGGACCATTACACATGCTCGCAGATAGCAATATCCGATGACACAAAGACATGCAAAATTACTACTGGCGGGTCTGTTCTCATAATCTCCCATTTAGGAGATTACCAAGTGAGAACTCCATGAGAGAGAGTCTCGTCTTCTTACGAGTACTCGCACATGACGGTCTATATACTATGTGTCCTATCATAGTATGTCATCCAACTGCAGAACTTTATTGAAGAATATTGTTATAGTATTTCAAGGTTCTTATCATAGCGGGGATCTGCTATGACCTTATTAATGCAACAAATATTCCAGGACATTATTACATTATAGTCATGCAGAACAATGAACAATATATAATAAGTGAACATTCATGTAATCAAAGTACAAAACAGTTGGTTCTCAGGACACCAACCCTTACAAACTCCCACTTGGACTAGAGCCAACTGCCTACGACTTTTAGTCTGCTAGACCTCACATGATGATCATGTTTCTGCTGAGTCAAGACTTTAGTCAAGGGGTCCGCCACGTTGTCTTTCGTGGAAATAATGCTCATTGCAACTTCACCTCTCTGAGAAAAATCCCTCAAGAGCTGATACTTCCGAAGTATGTGCTTTGTCCGCTGATGTGACCTTGGCTCTTTTGCAAGTGCCACCACTGCAGTATTATCACAATAGAGTGTGATAGGATCTTTACTGCTCGGTACAACATCCAGCTCTTGGACGAAGCTTCGCATCCATACTACTTCTTTAGCTGCCTCAGAAGCTGCGATATACTCGGACTCCACTGTAGAATTTGCCACCACACTTTGTTTTGATCTCTTCCAACTCACTGCACCTCCATTCAAACTGAAGATGTATACAGTCTGCGACTTTATATCATCTTGATCAGTATGGAAACTAGCATCTACATGTCCTCTGATGACTAGTTCCTCGTATCCTCCATAAACCAGGAACATATCCTTAGTACGCCTCAGATACTTAAGGATAGTCTTGACTGCCATCCAATGGCGGTCTCCTGGATCAGCTTGATATCTACCTACCGCACTTAATGCGTAAGCAATATCTAGCCTCGTACATAGCATAACATACATGACTGACCCAATCGCGGATTCATAATGGATCCTTGCCATCCTCTTTCTTTCCTCATGTGTATGAGGACACATTTTCTTGGAAAGATGAATGCCATGTGACACTGGAAACAATCCTCTCTTAGACTGTTCCGTACTGAATCTCTTCAGTATCTTGTTAATGTATGTACTTTGACTCAGGCCCAACATTCTCTTGGATCTATCACGATGGATCTTGATCCCAAGAATATATGCCACCTCACCCAAGTCTTTCATGGAGAAGCATTTATGCAACCATGCCTTAACTAACTGTAAGACAGGTACTTCGTTTCCAATTAGCAATATGTCATCAACATATACTATTAGGAAAACGACTGCAGTTCCACTAAACCTTTTGTAGACACAAGTCTCACATTCATTCTTAACAAAGCCAAATTCTGTAACAGCTTCATCAAAACGAATGTTCCATGACCTTGATGCTTTCTTTACTCCATAAATGAATTTCCGCAACTTGCATACTTTATTGGCATCCTTTGGAGTCACAAACCCTTCAGGTTGTGTCATGTAGACATCTTCCTGGAGGTTCCCGTTAAGGAAAGTTTTTTTGACATCCATTTTCCAAATTTCATAGTCATGGTAAGCAGCAATGGCCAATAGGATTCTGATGGACTTCAGCATTGCAACCGGTGAAAAGGTTTCATCATAGTCAATTCCTTGACGCTGTCTAAAACCTTTTGCAACCAATCGTGCCTTGTAGGTGCCGACTTGCCCCTCCATGTCCAGTTTCTTCTTGAATACCCATTTATTACCAATAGGCTTTACATCAACTGGAGGATCTACCAAAGTCCAGACTTGGTTTTGGTACCTGGAATCCATTTCAGAATTCATAGATTCTTTCCACTTGGCAACGTCTGTGCCTTCAACTGCTTCCTTGTAGTTAAGAGGATCATCATTGTCAACCAATAATGAGTCACCATCCTCGGTGACAAGAAAACTATATCGTTCTGGTTCTCTCACCTCTCTCATGCTCCTACGTAGTTCTTGTGTCTCTGGAACAGATTGTTCTTCCACGGGGCTTTTTGGAATCTGTTCTCGTACCAACTCATGTGTATCTTGAGCCTCGACTTCATCGAAGTCTATCTCTCTACCACTATCTCTTTTGGAGATGTGCTCCCTCTCAAGGAATATGGCGTGTCTTGCCACTGTAACCTTTTTTTCTGAGGGGTTGTATAGGTAATATCCCCTTGTTTCCTTGGGATATCCTATAAAGATACACTTTGTGCCTCGGGGTGCAAGTTTGTTACCTGAAGAGGCCTTAACAAATTCTTCACTACCCCACACATGTAAATTCGATAACATGGCTTTGTGTCCACTCCATAATTCGTATGGAATACCATTTAACGATTTAGTTGGTACTTGGTTTAGTATGTGCGCTGCTGTTTGTAATGCATATCCCCAAAAGGATAATGGAAGACTCTCATGACTCATCATTTATCTCACCATGTCCAACAGGGTGCGGTTCCTCCTTTCACTTACACCATTCCACTGCGGTGTGTAAGGAGGAGTGAGTTGAGATAGAATCCCAAACTCCCGTAAGAAATCAATGAAGTCCTGATTAAGATATTCTCCTCCTCTGTCTGAGCAGAGTTTCTTAATCTTTTTACCAAGATGGTTCTCAACTTCATTCTTGTATTCTTTGAACTGATCAAAAGAATCTGACTTATACCTCATTAAATAGATATATCCATATCTACTAAAATCATCATTAAAAGTTATGAAGTACGAGAACCCACCCCTTGATTCAACTGGAAACGGTCCACACACATCTGTGTGAACTAATTCTAGAATCTCTTTAGCTCTTTCACCTTTCCCACTAAATGGGGATTTGGTCATTTTTCCTTGTAGACACGCATGACATATACCAAGTGGTTTTAGTTCGAAAGAATCTAAATACCCATCTTGATGTAATTTTTTCAAACGTTTCTCATTGACATGACCTAGCCGGTGATGCCAAAGTTGGGTGTGGTATGAGTCATGTGAATTAACTTTGTTATCGATTTCCATCACTTGGTTTGTGTAGTCTAACACATAAAGGCCGTTATATAAATGTGCCCTACCAAAACACATGATATCTTTATAAAAGTAGCAACATTCATTTCTAAAATTGAATATGAATCCATCAGTATCTAATCTGGATACTGAAATAATGTTTTTAGTAAGAGAAGGCACATAATAACAACCTTTCAAAACCAAGACCATCCCGGTAGGCAATGTGAGGTGGTAGTCTCCGACAGCTACAACAGCGAGTCTGGATCCGTTGGCTGCTGTAGATCTACCTCCCCTCGATCAATCTTCTTGAATCTACTTGGTTCCTGTATTTGGATACAGATGTGAGCACCACAAGCAGTATCTAATACCCAATTAGTAGAAACAGATAGATTGTATTCGATAACAAACGCACCTGAAGCTTCCCCTTGCTTCCTTGGCTGGGTACAGTTTTTCTTCCAGTGGCCCTTCTTGCCACATGCGAAACAAACAACATCCTATTCCTTTGCCTCCCCTTTGATCTTCCTTTTCTTGGAAGGCCTTGAAGATTCTTTGGGCTTAAAGCTATTCGCCTTCCCTTTCCTTTTATTCACCATGAGGACAGAAGGCTTTTCATGCTTCATGTCAGTGTCTACTTGGCGAATGAGGATAAGAAGATCAGATAGAGACTTCTCAATATTGTTCATGTTGAAATTAACAACAAAGTTTGAGAAGCTCTGGGGGAGTGATGCGAGAATGAGATCGGTACCCAGTTCTTCAGGGAGTTTAAACCCTAGAACCTCTAAGCGCTCAATGTAGCCAATGAGCTTGACTACATGAGGCCCAGCTGGGGCACCCTCTCCAAGCTTGCTCTGAAACAGATCCTTGGATATCTCAAACCTTTCCTGTCTTGCTCTCTCCTGGTATAAACCACGTAGGTGCTCGAGCATGCTGTAGGCATCCATGTCTTCATGAGACTTCATGAGCTCACTAGACATAGATGACAACATCAAACATTGAACGTCGAGAGCATCGTTCAAATGTTGATCATAGACCAGGAAATCTTCATCACTCGCCCCTGGGGCAGGAGAATCAGGAAGTGAGGACTCCAACACGTAAAACATCCGTTCATGGCGTAGGATAACCCGAAGGTTCCTAAACCATTCATGAAAGTTACTTCCAGTGAGGATATTGTCTTTATCCAGTATTGATCGCAGAGAAAATGTGGTTGATGTGTTTTTCATACTGATTCTACAAATTAAAAGAGAAAATTCATCAGTACTTTCTTGATTACATTTTATGAGAAATAATAAATTTTATTAAGTCTCCCACTATTTTATCAAGTCCCAATGGCCCTCACCATTGAACTCGGAATGTCCAGTTGCTTTGACATTCTAGTGGAAAGGATCCATATTCCCCTTCGCATAACCCCAAAAAGGGTTGGTCAAGCTATTTGAAGGTATTTAGGTAGGCAGGTCTTTGCCAACTGTGAGCTTACAGTTCCTTTATCTGTTGAGTGGACTCCCCAATCCTGAAATCCTGACTTGGATTTCCTCAACTCTTGCCTCCAATATTACATCAAGTCTAGCAAGAGCTACTTCTCTTGATGTAATATGGTTAAGTCAACCCAAAACCTTTCATAAGGGCTTCCTTTATAAAAGTAAGTGTCCCAAAAAGGGTTGGTCAAACACATAGTTTTATTGAGTCTTTCCCTTAATCAAGTAACGAAAGGCTTGGTCTGAATTTGAGGGATTTTATTCTTTATGCGTATTTTTGCATTATCACATGCTTGTTAATATTAAGTGATTCTTACTTAAGTGATTAACCATGTTCCGATAATGTTTACGCATAGTCTGGTTTTTATTTTATTCTATCTTTTCATGCTTGTTCATTTTATTAACTATGTGATCGCGACAACACATACATAATAAATAAACCATGCAATCAGACAAAAATAAAATAATATGGCATGATCATGAGCTTCTATTGGTTAGCTTATCTAGAGGTTTTGATAAGCTAACCCTGACCTAGGGAAAACACCTTGAACCTGTTGGTTCATGTTTTGCAGCTCCCACCTGTCCACCTTTGTATCTTCTTGCGTCGGTTTTTCCTCGGCTTCGGGATTTGAACCATCTTATCTGGCTTGGGAGATCCTCCATTACATGGGTTTACATTAAAGAAACCATGGGCACGCAGGCCCTACATTTTATTGGAATAAGGCTCGCAGGCCAACAAATTTAAAATAAATTTAAATGAAACCATACACATACAAAGGGTCTTTGGTCTAGCTCATGATCATCCATAGTATGAAACGACATTTACGCATATTTAGAATTCAAATTATTTTAATCGTTCTTTTATTTAAGATAAGACGCGCTCGAATTCAATTAATTATGATCTTATAATTAATCAATTCTTTAACTTAAATTCCTTTCTGAATTTCCTTGAGATTCTTCTCATCCATATTCCTTGTACGGGTCTTTGTACATTGGAGGAAACCTGGTGAAATTCCATTTCTGGAAAGTACACGACGTGTAGTTTATAATTACACAGCGTGTATTTTTCTTTTCACCCTTTATCCAAAGTACACGCCGGGGATTTGGCGTGTTTTCTGTACTTTGGAAATTTTAGAGTACACGGCGTGTAGATGAATCATACACGGCATGTACTTCTTTGTTACGCGGTAACTGGCCTGGCGATCCCATGTACGCGGTACGCGGCTTATCTTTGTACACGGTTTCACCTGGGTCAGAACGGACTACACGGCGTGTTGCTCCAACATACACGCCGTGTATTCCGGTTTCCACGCGCCGTTCAATTCTAGTCAACACGGAGTGATTAAAACTTAGGCATTATCAATTAACACGACGTGGTTTGGTTGACCAGTGCCGGTTCGTTGAACCTAAGTACACGACGTGTAGTTTTAATTACACACCGTGTAATCTCGTGTTGTACAGACAGAAAGAGCGGCTCCTCCGGATGAGTTCCTCATTTTTATTTTAATCAAAAATTAAAATTAAAAGGTTGTTTCTGTGATATGAATCGAGAAACGAAGGAGGAATAATAGATCTCGTTAATTCAGATTTATAGAACGATTTATTTCGAATTGAATCAAATATGAATGCGTAAATTATCAACGGAAATTAAATAACTATAATCAACGTTGTAACCTCGCTCTGATACCATTTTAAGGTTCCGGGCACAGCGGAAGCGCGTGGGTGGATGTGCCCACTTGGATTTTTGTCATGAGAAATGATCAATCCGAGATCAATACGACGATAAACGCCAGTCTCCACGGATCGAATCACAGAAAAAGACAAAGAAGATGGTTTGTCCTGGAACCACAAACAAGGATCATTACAGGTTGATTATAATTAATTTAATTAATTATAAAGAAATACCTTTTGGGTGTTCTTTCTTCGTTGATGTTCTCGATCACGTTGTCGATGTGATCCGTCGTTGCGTCGCAGAAGCCAAGTGTAGACTCCCTTTAGCGGTGATCCACACGTGTACCTCGTATCTATGGATGTCATCAAAGGATTCTCCGGGTGCTAGCATGGAGAAGCCTTTTCTTGCATTTTCTACCTTAGATTGTCTTGATCCGATGAAAGAGGATCTCTCTCGGTCTTGAGAGCGTTCTTGGAGGAAGAGGTTCTTTCGGCCTTGAAAGAATTCTCCAGAGATGTTGTGCACAACGATTCTCTTGTGTGTGGGAAAGGAGTTGGGGTTGTGAGGATATTTATAATTGGGTGTGTGGGGTTATAGAGTTATGACAATAAATAAATGCGTTACACATTTTATTTATTTCATTGACTCTTATTTAAAAACCCCACGTCGAATAGATAATTCCTTGACATGCGCCCACGCTGATTATAATAAATATCATTTAAAACAATATTATATCCTCAAAATCCCGACTGGAAAAACTACACGGCGTGTAATAATAAATACAAGGCGTGTACTTGTTTTTCATTGAAAACTACACGGCGTGTACATTAAATGTACAGGGCGTGTATATCTTGTTTTCATTGATTCATTTCCTTTCCAAAATAAAACTACACGGCGTGTACATTTAATAATACACGGCGTGTACTTGTTTTATTTTATTTTTCCTCCATCATTTAAAACAACTTAGGCTTCCTTGAATAATTATTAAACCACGTACGAGAATAATATTTATTCAACTTGAGATACTTGGATACACTTAGTGTGTAACCCTCTAGGCCTCTTTCTCGTTGGCATTAGGCAGACTTGCCTAAAGTCCAAGATTATTGTCTAGCAATGGGTCAAGGCACCCAAGAGAAAGAAGTTGACGCCGCATTGAAGTATCACCTCATACGAACGCTTACTATGTAATTTAATCCCTTTGTCTCAATATCTCATCAAGCAGGTTTCATGGAAGTGTCATAAACCTATATGCTTGATCCGTCGTTCTTTGAATACCTGAAATAAACTCGTCGTTTACACCATGACCATGGAATTTAATGCGACAGTTCTATTTCAATCAAAGGGCTGAGATATCAACTTCCATAAATGGAAGGGACAAATCCTTCCTCGACTTATCCATTAACAACATGTCACTCGTGACGCACCCAACGTACCCTACTTCCCGCCAACTGTCTGCGTGACGGTTTTCGTCAGTAAATCTAAGTGCGCGAGTCATGACATGAGTTAATGATAATCTTCCAGTCTAAGGACCATTACACATGCTTGCAGATAGAAATATCCGATGACACCAAGACATGCAGAATTACTACTGGCGGGTCTGTTCTCATAATCTCCCATTTAGGAGATTACCAAGTGCGAACTCCATGAGAGAGAGTCTCGTCTTCTTACGAGTACTCGCACATGACGGTCTATATACTATGTGTCCTATCATAGTATGTCATCCAACTACAGAATCCAAGTGTAGACTTCCTCTAGCGGTGATCTACACGTGTACCTCGTATCTTGGGACGTCTCCAAAGGAGTTTTTGGGTGCTAGCGTGGAGAAACTTTTTCTTGCGTTGTCCGCCTTAGATCGTCTTGATCTGATGGAAGAAGATCTCTCTGTCTTGAGAGCGTTCTTGGAGGAAGAGGTTCTTTCGACCTTGAAATAATTCTCCAGAATTGTTGTGCACAACGATTCTCTTGTGTGTAAAAGAGTTGAGGTTGTGAGGATATTTATAATCGAGTTTGAGGTTGTAGAGTTATGACAATAAATAAACGCGTTACACGTTTCATTTATTTCATTAACTCTTATTGAAAACCCCCATGTCGAATAATTAATTCCTTGACATGCGCTCACGCTGATTATAATAAATATCATTTAATAAAATAATATTATATCCTCAAAATCCTGATTGGAAAAACCACACGGCGTGTAATAATAAATACACGGCGTGTACTTGTTTTCAAAATAAAAACTACACAGCGTGTAATAATTAATACACGGCGTGTATTTGTTTTCATTTTATTCTTTCTCCAACATTAAAACTATTTAGGCTTCCTTGAATAATTATTAAACCACTTACGAGAATAATCTTTATTCTACTTGAGATACTTGAATACACTTAGTGTGTGACCCTCTAGGCCTCTTTCTCATTGGCATTAGGCGAGCTTGCCTAAAGTCCAAGATTACTGTCTAGCAACGGGTCAAGGCACCCAAGAGAAAGAAGTTGACGCCGCATTGACGTATCACCACATACGAACGCTTACTGTGTAATTTAATCCCTTTGTTTCGATATCTCATCAAGCAGGTTTCATGGCAGTGTCATAAACGTATATGCTTGATCCGTCGTTCTTTGACTACCTGAAATAAACTCGTCGTTTACACCATGGCCATGGAATTTAAGGTGACAATTCTATTTCAATCAAAGGGACGAGATATAAACTTCCATAAATGGAAGGGACAAATCCTTCCTCAACTTATCTATTAACAACATGTCACTCGTGACACACCCAACGTACCCTACTTCCCGCCAACTATCTGTGTGACGGTTTTTGTCAGTAAATCTAAGTGCACGAGTCATGACATGAGTTAATGATAATCTTCCAGTCTAAGGACCATTACACACGCTCGAAGATATCAATATCCGATGACACCAAGACATGCAGAATTACTACTGGTGGGTCTGTTCTCATAATCTCCCTTCTTGGAGATTACCAAGTGCGAACTCCATGAGAGAGAGTCTCGTCTTCTTACGAGTACTCGCACATGATAGTCTATATACTATGTTTCCTATCATAGTATGTCATCCAATTGCAGAACTTTATTTAAGAATATTATTATAGAATTTCAAGGTTCTCATCATAGCGGGGATCTGCTATGACCTTATTAATGCAACAAATATTCCAGGACATTATTACATTATAGTCATGCAGAACAATGAACAAATATAATAAGTGAACATTCATGTAATCAAACTACAAAACAGTTGGTTCTCAGGACACCAACCCTTACAGCACCGTCGTGCCGTGTGGAGTAGAGCCGGACCGCAGCCGAGATGGGCCGCGGTGGAGGGGCGTGACGTCGTCACGCGACGCCAGTTGAACAGAGCCGTGGCCTAAGGCCGTGGCGGATCTGGAAGGGCGGTCGACTGTGCCGACCGTCGGTGCCATCAAGAGGTGGGACCCGAGGGGTCCCGTGGTTACCCAAGGGACGGCCAACACGGCCGACCGTTTCGAAGAAACCGGGGGGGTGTAACCCCCCGAACCAGCAGCTAGGGTGGGCCCCACTGGGTGCCTCCACCCCGCCTGGTCGGCCAGCCACGCGGCCAACCGTGTGGGCCAAGCAGGCCGGACCGCGCCGGCCGGGCCAGGCCGCCAGCGCCGGGCCGGGCCGCGCCAGCCGGGTCGGGCCGCGCCTATCCGATCCGGGCCGCGCCCATTCGGGTCGACCCGGTTCGGGCCGACCCAGGGGGTGTTGGGCTGGGTCGGACCGGGCCCAGACCGCCTATTTTCGAAACATTTTCGGTTAAACGGTTATATAATGGGCTACAGACCTCCGATCGATGCACCGTCAGTTGCGTAGGGATCCTTGGATCGAGATGGTCGTTTCGGTATATTACACTCAAGTTTTTGGAGAATTTTGGGTACGACCGTCTTGGTTCGAACACGAAACCAATCGGGCCCTCGGAGCAGAAACACTTATAACTTAAGGACCGGATGTCCAATTGGCGTGATATCGACTATGTTGGATTCCTCTTGATGAGAAGGATCTTTTGGCATACTTAACCTAAGTATTGGACGTAGTTTGAGTACGGTCTAGTTGATTTTAGCTTAAAAACCAACCGGGCCCTTGGAACGGAAAAGCCAATAACCCTCAAACCGGACGCCCGTTTGACGAACCGTCAGCGGCGTTGGTAATCTCATTGAGAAACGGTTCCTTTGAGTATACCCCATGGGTGTTCGATGTAAAGTTGAGATACAGCCGGGTTGGTTCGTACACAAAACCAACCGGGCCCCGGGACTAAAAGGCTAATAACTCACAGACCGGGCGTTCGATTGACACACCATATGTTGTGTTGAGACCCCTATGACGAGGAGGTCCTTTGAGATAATTTCACGTGAGATTAAGTGACACTTGGAAGTATCGATCAGTAGCTCGTGGAGCGGACCCTCCCGGAGATGAGCGTACGGAGTACGAAGACCTTGTAGCTGGCTGAATCCTAATGAATGCTTGTCCGATTCGAGTCAGAGTGACTTGTATAGCCCAGTGGGGAGCACAACTGTGTTTGGGTGGCAGACCCACGGTGGGGAGCACTACTGTGTTTGGGTGGAAGACCCGCGGTACTCGACATAAGGAGTACCTCTGTAGGCTATTAGGGGGAGCACTACTGTGTTGGGGTGACATACCCATGGCGGGGAGCACTGCTGTGTTTGGGTGGAAGACCCGCGGTACTCCACAGGAGGAGTACCTCGGTAGTATAAGGTTAGTGAGCAGTGTCTCGGAGTCGTGACAGGACCACTGTACTCGACAGAGGAGGAGCTCTTCAGCAGTTGTGGTTTCGATATCGTGAATAAAAATCATGGTTTGAGCTGAGTCAATGACCTTTGTGTTTTCCTCATGATTGAGATGGGTTACTTGATAACTTAGGTATATGTATGGGCATATACCTAAGTAAAGGTTATATGTTGATATCTTTCCTTTGTGGTTTATCCTTGTTGGATTTAGTGAGACCTTGAGGGTCTCGGGGTCCCTACTGAGTACTGTTATACTCACCCCTGCACAGCCTATACCCGCACCTCGTTGTGTTGGATGAAGATGATGAACAACGCTGATAGAGACCGAGTGTACGAGGACTGGACGGTACCCGGAGGTGGACCTCATGACAAGTCAGTACCCGGAGGTGAACCTCACGACAAGTCAGTACCCGGAGGTGGACTTCACGACAAGACGATACTCGGAGGAGGTTGGCGGGCGAGAGCCTTGAGGAGGCTGTCTATACCTACCCTTTAGGTAGGATCCGAGGTGGACGACCCAGGAGCTGCTTCTATCTTCCAGCTGTTTGTCTTTTCTGTTGTACTTTCATTTAGTTGTAGCTGTACTTTTCAGTTGGGCTTGTATTCCGGCCCCTTTGTACTTTCAACACACTTGTTATACTGCTTTACTTAGTGTTTTCTTCCGCTTGTACTTTGGTTGTGTGTGTGATTACGTTTTATAAAGGTAATTCCTTCCCAGTTATAGGGATTTACTCCTTTGGTGCTAGTCTCCAGCCCATGGCCTATGGAAGGCGGGCTTGGGGTAGTTACGACACAGGCCCCAGGGGACGGGTCATGGCAAATTGGTATCAGAGGAGTTGGTTCTACCGCAGAACTTAGGACTCTATTTTTTCTTTTCTGTGAAGCAATAGTGTTAAGCGTACCGAGTGTGGTTTTCGTTTCAGGGAGTCCAGTGTTGGTGCGGTGGCCGACGTATCCATACACCAGGACCCTGACTTCTGATTTCCGACTCAGTTCACGAAAACACTGATTGCGTGTGTGTTTTCAAAAGTTTTCTTTAAGTCATCTCAAACCAGGTCAGCACACCAGGTATAGTCTTTTGACCATGTTGCATCTGTTTTGGATTCCTCCTCGCAGACAGTCAGTTGGAGTTCCCGAGAGAGTATACGATGATGGTCCACCGAGTGACAAGGCTCCGGTGCAGGACCCTCTTACTATGATGGCACATTCGGGTGGTGTACCTGTAGCACTACCACCCGTTGGGCAGCAGATGCCACCAGCCGTACTAACGGACGGTGCACGTTGATAAAGCGCGTTTCACGAGTTCCAGCAGCAGAGGCCTCTGAGGTTATGAGGTGAGACAGATTCCCAGGCAGTAGTGGACTAAATGGAGGGGATTTCTAGAGTTCTACACCTAGTTCAGACACTAGTAGAGCAGATGGTGATCTTAGCTACTGGTGTTTCCCAGTGAGTGACCATGAGGTTGGTCCACATATTAATGAGGCTTCGGTATGTGGACCGATGCCTGAGATAGTACCTTCGGGTAGTGTGCCAGCTATATCACTACCTGTTGGTCAGCAGTTACAACCAGCGGTACTGGTAGATGACACATGTAGGATTAGTACCTTACATGTGTTTCAGCATCAGATACCCCTCAGGTTCCGAGGCAAGCCCAACTCACAGGCGGCTGAGGACTGGCTTGAGGAGGTGGCTGAGAGTTTTCTAGAGCTTATATAGCTTCGGCAGGACGACATGTCGGTAGCTGAGTAGTCATCGAGGCGTACCGATCGTTCTTGGTACTTGATGACTACGATACGATCAGTGCTTTAGAGATCAGACCTCAGAGCGAGGTGTTTTTAAAGGACAGATGAATCTGTGGAGCAGAAGATGTGGAAGCAGAGCTAGGAGAGTAGCATGAGGTGGTGTACATTTCAACATGTTACAACCACCCGCCTTTGTAGTCCCCGTCAGGCTCAGGGAGCAGGAGGGCAGGGGAAGAGAGTAGCTGCATGCGGTCAAGGAGTGTGACCCAAGGGCTCTAGGAATGATTTGAAGTATGGTCTGTGTCTACTACTAGCTTCCGTAATAACAGACATTGATACGAATCATCCCTTCCTTCCATGAATCTTGTCCCAGACCTAGAGTTTCCGGTTAAGCCGTTGACTTGACCCTCACGTCTGGGGATACCTTTGGGAGGAGACACGATAATCATGCTTACACCGACGGTGTGATCTGACCCTTGAGGTGAGAGTTTCAGTTGGAACCTCTTGGAGGAAGCGTCGAGGCCTTACGATTTTAGTTTGGGTATGGACTGGGCAACTACAGTTCATACACATATTGACTGTATTAGGCAAAAAAGTTGTGGTTTACCTACAATGTTGGGGTGGGTTTTCCTTGGTCGGCGAAAAGGAAACCCCAGGCAGCACAGGACGGAATCATGCATAAGAAGGTGCATTCGATCACTTAGGATATGACCAAACTTACCTTTGTGCCAGAATTCTCCAGAGTTGCAGCACCACTTCCAACAGAGCTTTCAGGAGCCGAGATATAGGTTGCCCAGTGCACCCATCTTGAGGGTGTTGGTTACATAGTTCTCTACGACACATCAGGGACCAGACTCAGGTGTGTCCTGATGTAGAAGCGGGCAGTGATCACCTATGGTTCACGACAGTTGATAATGCATAGAGCAGATAGAAGTCCTATACTGATAGGAGATGGAGACCTATGGAGTTCGAGGATAGTGATCATGTCTTTATACGGGTCTTACCTCGACGAGGTCTACGGAGATGTGGCCGAATCAGCAAGTTATCTCTGAGGTTCATCGGACCCTTCTAGGTCCTCAGCAGGGTAGACAAGGTGGTTTACCGCTTGACCTTTCAACCACAGTTGCACCGGGTGCATGACGTCTTCCACATATCTCAGCTGAGGAGATTCGTGCACGACCTATCACGCATCATCGATCACGGGGAGTTGGACGTCGATGACAGGGTGACATTCATGGAGGTTCCAGTGGAGATTGAGGATCGACATGAGAAGGTCCTACAAGGACGGTCGATTCCTTTAGTGCGCATTCGCTGGTAGCACGGGAACCTCCAGAAGAGCACATGGGTGTGAAAGGCTCAGATGCATGCTCAGTACCTTCTTTTGTTTCCCTAGTGTGTGCTGTAGCATTACAGGGACATAAAGCCCTGAGGTGGGAGTAATGTAAAGACCTGTAAATTTCAAGGAATTTTTTTTCTTAATTTCTTTGGAATTTTACGAGTCTGTGGTTTCTGATGGCACCTGATTCTGAGGCCCGGTGTGCCCAGAATCAATTTACGAAGTTTAGCTCGGGTACGTTCAGTGAACGAACGAGCGGGTTTTTCTATCTTTTGAACCAGTGCTCGGAATTGAAATCTGAGGGCACCGATGAACTCGCAACGCCGGTAATTGCTTAAGGGGACCTTTACCGCAATTGTGTTTGTGAGGGAGGAAAAGTTAAAATTTGTGGATTAAATAAGAAGTGAATAAAATTGTGGAACAATTTTATTTTATATATAAGGTGGTTATATCCTACATGGGGGAGTTGGGGTGGGACCCACAAGCACCTAACTACCCATGTGAGGATATATGTGAGGTGGGGCCCACACGAGCCCCAACCTCTCATCTTCCCATAACTCTCTCCAACCCCCTTTAACACCTCTTCAATTTAATGTGACAACTCCCCTTATTATGACAACTCTTCACCTCCCTCTTCCCCTCTTAAATGCATGCCAACACATTTTAATTAAGGAGATCAACCTCTTTAATTAATTAAAGAGTTTGATTTATTTTAAAATGGCATGACACTTCTATAAATTGGGAGAGCTTATTTTTATTAGGGGGTTAGCAAATATTTTGTGGGGGAAAACTCTAGAGAAATAAAGATTGGTGTTCTTCTCCCAATGAATAACATCGTCCACTCTCGACGAAGAACAACTTCGATGAAGAATGCGAAGTCACCGACGACGTTCCTTTTCATCTTCTTCCTCCGCGTCAAGGGAGGAGACACCGCCGCGGGGAACGTCGCCAACAACGACAACTCTTCCTTCGACGTCAAAGGAATCAACACCGATCTTCCGCGACGTCCGATCACCGCGACGTTCGTCTTTCACGGTTCGACGACGTGCAACGTCTTATCGAGGTAGGGGTTGTTATGTTCAAGTATTAATATCATTCATCATCGTTCTTCATTTTCTTGAGTTTCGTTGGGCCGCATGATACCATCTTGACGAGGAAGGGTTCGAACCGCACGAACACGATCTGACCCTTCCCCTCTTGTTTGTTGTTTGTGGACGATGGAGGCGGACTGCGAAGAACCGGCCGACGTCAGGCCGACCACGAGCGGATTGTCAGCACATGGTTGTCGGGTCGTTGAAAAGGCACGACACCGTCGTGCCATGCAGAGTAGAGCCGGACCGCGGCTGGAAAGGGCTGCGACGGAGGGGCGGGGCGCTGTCGCGCCGCACCGGAGCTACAGGGGCCGCAACCGGGGCGGGCCGCGGCGGTGGGGCGCGGCGCCGTCGTGCTGCGCCGGTTGAACAGAGCCGCGACCTAAGGCCGCGGCGGATCTGGAAGGGTGGTCGACTGTGCCGGCTGCTGGTGCCATCAAGAGGCAGGACCCGAGGGGTCCCGCGGTTACCCAAGGGCCGACCGTTTCGAAGAAACCGGGGGGTGTAACCCCCCAGACCAGCGGCTAGGGCGGGCCCCACTGGGCGCCGCCACCTCGCCTGGTCGGCCAGCCACGCGGCCAACAGCGTGGGCCAAGCGGGCTGGGCCCCGCCAGCAGGGCCGGGCCGCGCCCATTCGGGCCGGACCCGGACCCGAGTCGGGTTGACCCGGTTCGGTCCGACCCAGGGGGTGTTGGGCCGGGTCGGACCGGGCCCAGACCCCCAATTTTCGGAACATTTTCGGTTAAATGGTCATATCTTGGGATACGGACCTCCGATCGATGCATCGTCAGTTGCATAGGGATCCTTGGATCGAGACGGTCGTTTCGGTATATTACACTCAAGGTTTCAGCAATTTTTGTGTATGACCGGGTTGGTTCGAACACGAAACCAACCGGGCCCTCAGAGCGGAAACACTTATAACTTAAGGACCGGACGTCCGATTGACGTGCCGTCGACTATGTTGGATTCATCTTGATGAGATGGATATTTTGGCATACTTCACCTGAGGATTGGATGTAGTTGGTGTATGCTCAGGTTGGTTTTAGCTTAAAAACTAACCGGGCCCCTGGAACGGAAAAGCCAATAACCCTCATACCGGACGTCCGTTTGACGAACCGTCAGCGGCGTTGGTAATCTTGTTGAGAAACGGTTCCTTTGAGTATACCCCATGGGAATTCAGGGTACAGTTGAGATACGTCCGGGTTGGTTCGTACACGAAACCAACCGGGCCCCCAGGACTAAAATGCTAATAACTCACAGACCGGGCGTCCGATTGACGCGCCGTCTGTTGCGTTGAAACCCCTATGATGAGGTGGTCCTTTGAGATACTTCCACGTGAGATTACATGACACTTGGAAGTATCGACCAGTAGATCGTGGAGCGGACCCTCCCAGAGACGAGCGTACGGAGACCTTGTAGCTGGCTGAGACCTGATGACTGCTTGTCCGATTCAAGTTGGAGTGACTTGTATAGCCCAGTGGGGAGCACTACCGTGTTTGGGTGGCAGACCCACGGCGGGGAGCACTACTGTGTTTGGGTGGCAGACCCGCGGTACTCGACAGAAGGAGTACCTCTGTAGGCTATTAGGGGGAGCACTACTGTGTTGGGGTGGCAGACCCATGGCGGGGAGCACTACTGTGTTTGGGTGGAAGACCCGCGGTACTCGACAGGAGGAGTACCTCAACAGTCTAAGGTTAGTGAGAAGCGCCTCAGAGTCATGACAGGACCACTGTACTCGACAGAGGAGGAGCTCTTCGGCAGTTGTGGTTTCGATATCGTGAATAAAAATCCTGGTTTGAGCTGAGTCAATGACCTTTGTGTTTTCCTCATGGTTGAGATGAGTTACTTGATAACTTAGGTATATGTATGGGCATATAACTAAGTAAAGGTTATATGTTGAGATCTTTTTTTTTGTGGTTTATCCTTTTTGGATTTAGTGAGACCTTGAGGGTCTCGGGGTCCCTACTGAGTATCGTTATACTCAACCCTGCACGAGCTATGCCCGCACCTCATTGTGTTGGATGCAGACGACGGGCAACACTGACAGAGACTGAGTGTACGAGGACTGGACAGTACCTAGAGGTGGACCTTACGACAAGTCATTACCCAGAGGTGGACCTCACGACGAGTCTGTACCCGGAGGTGGACTTCACAACGAGACGGTACTCGGAGGAGGTTGGCAGGTGAGAGTGTTGAGGAGACTATCTGTACCTACCCTTCAGGTAGGATCTGAGGTGGACGACCCATGAGCTACTTCTATCTTCCATCTTTTTGTCTTTTCTTTTGTACTTTCGTTCAGTTGTAGCTGTACTTTTCAGTTGGGCTTGTATTCCGGACCCTTTGTACTTTCAGCACACTTGTTATACTGCTTTACTTAGTGTTTTCTTCCGCTTGTACTCTGGTTGTGTGTGTGATTATGTTTTATAAAGGAAATGCCTTCCCAGTTATAGATATTTACACCTTTTGTGCTAGTCTCCAGCCCCTGGCCTATGGAAGACAGGCTTGGGGTAGTTACGACACGGGCCCTGGGGGACGGGTCGTGACAAGCACCTTCAGACGACGTGTGATTCCAAGCCCCGGTGTGGCCAGAATTAAATTTTCAGTGCGTTCACACTGGACACACCAAATAAATGGGATAAATCCTAAACGGTGATTCGGATCCTAAATCTGATTGCACGGATGGGTCCTAAACGAGGTGTTTACCCTAGGAACAACATAAAACATGTCGGCGCGGGATGTTGGGACCCCTCGCCCGTTAACAGAACATTAAACAGATAAATAAATAATTAATTTGTTCGTTTAATGGCTAAACTCAGGTATCTCTTTAACAGTGGCTCGGATTGGAAAACCGAGGGCACCGTTGAGTCTGGAATGTTCCGTTTACCCTAGGAGGGGTGTAACTTTCGTGGGTGCGGGCCATCAGTGAAAACTGGTCCCGGGGGCGTTTTCATAATTTGGCGGGCTCGGGCGTTCTGTTTTATAAATTTTGAATGGGGCCTCGGATTAAAATTCCGAGACCGCCGTTGTGCTCGGGAGGTGGTGTTTACCCTAGATGCGGCCTAACTTTAACCGCGTCGGGGGTTTTGGACGCGGGTGTTTTCGGGGTCGAGTTTTTAATTAAGGAGTTTAATTATTTAAACTCTTCTCCCTCTCCCCCATCCTCATTCCTCCCCCTGGCGAAACCCCTCACCCTAACCTCCTCTCATCCTCCTCCTCCTCCTCCCTCCCAATCAAGGTGGAAGCGACAATGGTGGGGTGCGGATTGACGACGAAGCTCCGAGCAACGCCCAACAGGTAGGAGTTTTCTGTTTTGCGTTTTCATTTTTGAACTCTTCTTTCAAGTTGAATTATAGTGTCGAATTGCTGTTTAATTCCTGAGAAAAGCCCACGGTTGCGTATTACTTTTTCCGATCTTTCCATCTCCTATTTCGGTTTGCAAATCTGAGTTCCGAGGAGCTTGCAAATGTCCGTCGAAGATTGCGGGTTTAAGGGTGTTTTCTGGTGGTTTTTGAGGTTTTCCGGCTGGATTTGGGGGTTCCGGCAGCAGGCGGCGCGGGCTCCGGAACGGCCGCAGCAGGCGGCGGATCGGAGCAGGCGACGACGACGACGACTCCTCCGTGCGACTGTGCTCTAGGCGGCGGGCTCGGCTGGGCGAGCAGACAGCGGAGAGGCGGTGGTCGGCGGCTCGGCTGGGCGAGCTGGGGGCGACAGCGAGCGGAGAGGCCGGCCGGCCGGCCGGATGACGTGCGTGCGAAGCCGGGGTCGCGCGACACGACCCTGTGGGAGACCGCGGACTCACCAGCAACGGGTCTCCGCGTGGAAAAGCAGCCGACCGGCGCTGGCCGGTCGGTTGAATCTTAAAAAAAAAGAATAAAAAAACAATAATAATAAGTTTATAATAATAACAACAACAATAATAATAATATTATTATATAATGATTTATAATTGATAAATCATCCGTAGGGAGTCCGATTTGGGCACCGTTTGCGGCGATGCTTCCCTTAAATTGAGATGAACTTTTTGAGATGGTCTCGGGAATTTTTAATTCCCGAGACGAGGGGTTCGGTGGCACGACACGTGCATTAAGTAAGTTTGGCGTTTTCCGGGAGTTCTTGTTTTGAGCGGCGCAGACACATATAATGTCCGTTTTGAGGGCCGTTAGTGGCGTTGTGACCCTGGCATTGAGCCGGAGTTTTCCAGTGTGGTTTCGGGCGTCGAAACCGGAGTTGAGGCGTGGGCCCCACGACCCGTCTTTTAAGCTGCGAGCAGCGTTTAACAACCTTTTCATCGGACGTCCGTTCAGGGCGTGCGACCAGTCGATTTTGGGTGTTTTTCCGAGGGCATTGCATTGGCGCAATCTTCCCGCTTTAATTCCACACGGTGGTGCGGGCCCCATGAGGGCCGTTTTGGGAGTTGGCGGTGATTTCTATCTTTATCACCGGGTGTACGTTTCAGACAAATGAATAGTCCATCTTATGTACTTTTTCAAGAGGATCGCAATGGTGCGATCCGTTCGTTGCGTTTCAGGACCGAGATGCGGGTCCCACATAGAGCCGCTCGTGCGCGGTTTGACAAAATGAACCTTTTTCTCCGGATATCCATTCCACTCAAGTGAGCAGTCCTTTTGATGTGCCTTTCCAAGGAGATCACAATGGTACGATGCGCCTGACTGTTTTTGGGACCGAGGCTCGGGATCACGGGACGCCGTTCGGGCGTAAAGCGGTGTTGGCGACTTTTACGTCGGATATCCGTTGGAGGCGAGTAAGTAGTCGATCTCGCATGTTCTTCTGTGAGGATTACAACGGTACGATCCGTTTGGATGTGCGAAGTCTCTTTAGAGACCTCATTTAAATGTGGAAGCATGAAAGGTGTTCCGGTGGAGGTTCTTCCTACAGTGTTTGCAGAGAACCCTTGGCATGTGATCACGTTCACTCTTGGGAGAGTGAAGTGATTGCTTGAAGAGATGTGGTTGGCCGTGCCTGGGATGATGAGGTGGAAAGTTGGAGTTGTTACGTTTACGCATTCACGTTGACGTTGGGTGCCATGTGCATGATAACCTTTGGGATGGAACGTGGTATACTCTAGGAGTATACGGGAACGCTTAGAGGTACATGTGGTTGTTTATACCTGAGAACGTTTGTGTGCTTGGTTGGAGTTGACTTGGGGCCACACGTCGTGTGGGCCCCATGTTCATGTCATGTTTTTCTTTGCGTACCCTTGATCTCTCGTGAAGTAGAGGGTCCCTCTGTTCTCGTTTGTTTGACCAGCCGGGTTGAGTTTCCCCATGGTTCTGTTCTCGTTTGTTGACCAGAAGGGTTGAGTTTTCCCCTGGTTCTGTTCTCGATGGTTTGGTCAGTAGAGATGGTTTGGTTCCTCTGTTTTTTCAGCTGTGAGGGGTTTCAGTACCATGATCCTTTTACCGGACTGCGACACCATTTACGACTATATGTACTCGTACAGCGTGGGTGTTTTCCCACTTTCTGGGACGAGTTGTCTCGGTCCGCTTCGAAAGTGACTCAGCGGATTGGAGCGTGATCTCCCTGAGGGGCCCGGGGAGTTTCTCCCGTCCCTGCGTGTTCCCTAGTAGAGTTCTTGTGGATTCGGTGTGACAAACACATTACGCGGGAACCGATCCTCTACCCAGGAGGTTGTTTCCAGCAGGGATGGCCAGAGCGGTACCATCCAGCATGGATGGCCAGTGGGTTACCATCCAGCAGGGATGGCCAGTACAGCGGTGTTCACCGAGTAGTACCATCCAGCAGGGATAGCCAGAGCGGTTCTGGGTTTACCTCTAGCAGTGCTGGGAAGTGGTCCCCGATGTCGGGTTTACCTCCAGCGGGGCTAAGAAGTGGTCCCCGATGCCGGGTTTACCTCCAACTGGGCTGGGAAGTGGTCCCCGATGACGGTTCCGAGCCTCTCTCCAGTGGAGTACCCTTTTACAGGACTGGGCATTGGGACTCATTGACGACTTTAGCCAGGTATCCCTCTAGTGGATTACCCTTTTACGGGATTGGGAAGTGTGGCACCCGTCGACTCTTGCCGGGTCTCCCTCCAGTGGGAACCCATTGACTTCCAGGGATTACCCTCCAGCGGGGCTAAGCAGGGGGTCTCCTGTCGAATTTGAGGAGACCTCTCAACTACGGGGCAATGATGAGGTGTGTCTTGACGTTCCCCCAGAACTCTCAAGTACTAGGGGCACTTTACCCACCGAGACGCGTCCTTGAGACGCGACCTAAAACCGTGCGGGCGAGTCAGTGCCACCCAAAGCGGATAGTGTCAAGGTGTGGTGATTTGAGCCCCTTGACTTGCAGTTCAGGGAAGACGTGCTGGATGCTGGGCATCGATGGTGTTTACTCCTGGGACTGTTGGCTACTCACTTTCTTGGGCTGAGCTATGTGATAGAGATCCCCTTAAGATCTTGTTTGGGATTCTTTTTTGAGCATATGAATATGTATATACCTTGTTCCAGTACCCACTCCTTGGGTTTTGGCTACTCTCCATCCAGGAGAAGCGAAGACGCATGGGGTATGCCACGTGCTTTCCGTGTCTAGCTTCTCATGGTTGGACGAGTCTACTCTCCTGCTATAGGTAGCGAAGACTCGACGAGAAGTTCATCTTCTCACCGTTTCCATCTCCTTGTATCCGGACAAGTCTACCTCCTTTATCTTGTTGGGTTGAACTGGACTCTCTACTGTTACTCTTCACTACACTCTCAGTTTTACTTGTTTACTTTACCTTGTTCGATCTACTGCTCACCCTTCGGTACCTCCTTTGTTGCTCCCTCGATCCTTCGGGGTATCCTACTGAGTATTTTTATACTCACCCCTGCTTAGGCTTTGCCCGCACTTGGTGTGCCCTTGCAGACGACGTGCATGTTGGTCGTGACTTCAGAGGAGATTAGGAGTTCGGGATCTTGGACCGCGTGCGGTGGTCGTAGTTGAGTTCCAGGTGTGGGACTCTCCTAGCAGTTTTACCTTGTTTACCTCTTGCCGAGTTGTGGCACTTTTCTAGTTGGGCGCGTGTTTTTCCCCTTTTCTTTTTAGTTTACCTTCAGCTCTTTCTTTTTACTGTTAGAGGTCGATGCACTTTTTGGTTTATTTATATCAGTTGGTAATTTAATTTTCTTTTTTACTCTGAACTTCTGCATTGAGTGTGCTGCATGTGTGTGTACAGGTTCTCAGGCAAAGGCCTCCCTGAGGTTTTAGCCTTCAGCGCTTATCGCCAGCCCCTGGCCTATGGAGGCAGGCTTGGGGTAGTTGCGGCTCGAGCCCGGGTAGGGTCGGGTCGTGACACCACTAGACACCCCTGTACCCTTGCACCCCCCCTTGCACACCCGCTTGCACCACCCCTGCTAGACCCCCTTGCACCAACCCTACTGGAACCCCCTTGCACCAACCCTGCTGGACACCCCCACTGCACCCCCCTCCTGGACAGACCCCCCCTAGTAGATTCAGGCTCTCATCCATATAGTGTTGGAGGAGAATTAACAGTGGCATAATGGCCACAATAGTTGGAGTAGTTATCTACTCATACAACATATGAAATCAACACAAAAATAATCCATTCAAAAATGGTGTCTGGTGTGTGGTTACACTTTATTGGAAGAACAAAGGAAAATTTCTCAAATCGAAAAACATAGGAAATGATGAAATTATTTATGGAAGAATTAATTATGCATGGAATGCCTTGGGTTTGTTATTTCTTTTTTGAACTGAAAAAGAATGGTCCTACCTGGATTCACTTCAAAGTAGTGTCGATTAAGAGATTGGAGGTGTGATGGTGGAATAATTAGAGGCTATGACTACTAAAACAAAAGAAGAAATTAAAAATACTAAGGAAACTTAAACTGTGGGTGATATGGGGAATTTAGAGCCTGTACAGATGCAGTGAAAGGAGTAGAAAGAGGTGTTTGAACTAGCACATGATCCTACCGAACTGACTAGTCACCAAGATCTATCCTTTTCTTTTCTAAGATGAAAAATAGGGAGAAAGCATAGATGAATATAGCTACATCAATGTAGGTTACTGCTATTTTTTCTTGTAATCTTGCACATATTGGATTATTTCTATGTGTTTTGGGGCGCAAAAGGATTTTATTTCAAGTATGACATTACAACAGGATCCTATGGAGTTTCCATTCCAATGGCCAACATCTGAATTTATGAAACCTATTTGGTTGAAGAGAAAACCTATGGAAAATATATATGTATATAAATATCTCAATGTGGTGGAAGGATGCAGGGGGGGACGTGAATCTAAAAAGGATACAATAAGGTTCTTTAAATGGTTGTGTGTTGAGAACGAAAAGGCTTGGGACCGAAGGGAATGTATAGAGGATCAAGACCAATGCACTGAAAAGAGTTTCATCATATTTATAAATTATTTTATATGGTATAAGGGTATTTTCATTATAATATAGTTTTTTAGTAGGTTCCAAAATCATTTAAATCTCCTGGACACCCTCTCCCCCTAGACACCCCTTGGACACCCCCCTGGACACCCCCACTGGCCCCCCCAAACACCCCCCTCGGACACCGCCCCCTGGACACCCCCTCCCCCCTAGACACCCCCTTGGACACCCCCCGGACACCCCATGAACTGAAAAGAGTTTCATCATATTTATAAATTATTTTATATGGAATAAGGGTATTTTCATTGTACTATAGTTTTGTAGCAGGTTCCAAAATTATTTAAATCCCCTGGACACCCCTCCCCCTAGACACCCCCTGGACACCCCCCTGGACATCCCCCCCAGACACCCCTCGGACACCGCCCCCTGGACACCCCCTCCCCCTAGACACCCCTAGACACCCCCATGCATACATATAAGTGAAAACATGCATATTAAGAAAAGGAAAGAAGAAAAAGGAAAACAGAAAACTCTAAACTGAGAGAATGTATAAAATATTTTTTCTAAAAAAATATAAAGGTACAGGATTCAAAAGTGCAAAAACTTGGGGACCAACTATCCAACCATGATACAGAGTAATGTCCAGAAGATCGAATATTGCACACTCAGGAGTAAACTCGAAATCATTAATTCTGCAAGCATGGTGTATGCCAAGTCAATTTGATTAAAAACACAACAAATGGTTACTAATGTATTGCAAAAAATGGTATAAAATAACCATTACCTCCTGAATTTTATGTTCACGTCAATCCTGATTGCAAGTCGTGGAAGCAAATCAATTGTATCGGCTATGTTCTGTTTCTGGTTCTCTGCATAGCATGCATCCCTATCCTGCATACCAATAAAATTCATCAAAATCAACAAATGATCAAAAAGGAAAATCCATCAGTAAGCCAAAAACAAGGAAATTACTTTGACATTACTATTTGAATTGATTAAGCGTTCTGCAACCAGGGAGAGCAATTTTTCCTGTGACACCTCCACCGTTTCGGAGTTCAAATTCAAGTTGTTTCTCAGTAGTATATCATTTCCTATCACAAATCGCAAGAAAATAATTAAAATGCAGAAATAGTAACATTTTTACCGTACGCAAGACCAGGCCAACTCGATAGCGATATATTAATTTGCACACTATTCAAGATTAATATAATACTTTTTATCATAGGTAAATTCAAGAATAAAAGCATGGTTAATCAGGTGGAAAACTACTGTATCAGATGGGAGGAAAACAAGATAATTTCAAAAATAACGTAATCATGTAATTAAGACGATATTGCAAATTAGAAGAGAAATCAAGATTCATGGAAATGGATAAAGTGGTAGAGGAGGGGTTTACATATGGTGAGGAGATACCCCCCTGGACACCCCCTCCCCCCTAAACACCCCCAATGGACCCCCCTGGACACCCCTCCTCCCCTAGACACCCCACTGGACACCCCCCACTGGACCCCCTGGAAACCCCCCTAAACACCCCCTCCCCCTAGACAACCCCTAGAACCCCCCCTGGACACCCCCATGCATGTATATACGTGAACAAATGCATATTAAGAAAAGGAAAGAAGAAAAAGGAAAAACGAAATGAAAACTGGGAGAATGTATAAAATATTTTTTCTAAAAAAATATAAAGGTACCAGATTCAAAAGTGCATACCTAGGGATCAACTATCCAACCATGATACAGAACAATGTTTAGAAGATCGAATATTGCACACTTAGGAGTAAACTCGAAATCATCAATTCTACAAGCATGGTGTATGCCAAGTCAATTTGATTTTAAACACAACAAATGGTTACTAATGTCTTAAAAAAAATGGAATAAAATAACCATTACCTTCTGAATTTTATATTCACGTCAATCCCGGTTGCAAGTCGTGGAAGCAAATCAATTGCATCGACTATGTTTTGTTGCTAGTTATTTACATATCATGCATCCCTATCCTGCATACCAATACAAGTCATCAAAATCAAAAAATGATCGAAAAGGAAAAGCCACCAGGAATCTAAAAATAGGAAGCCAAACTCTCTTTTGAGCTCTTTTACCTGCATATATTCACATCCCCCACGACCCCCCTCTTGGAAAGCCCCCCTCCCTCTTCACCCCCTGCTTGCCCCCTGCACACTGCCCCCAGCCCCCTTCCCTTCCCCCTGCACACTGCCCCTCCCCCTGCACCCCCACACCCCTACCCCACCCCTGGACCACCCACCTACATATATTCACAGCCCCCTGACCCCCTCCTGGACAGCCCCCTCCCCCTACACCCCCACACCCCCTGCACACTGCCGCCCGACCCCCTTCACCCCTAGCCCCTTACACACTGCCCCCTCCCCCTACACCCCCACACCCCCAGCCCCCTCCCATCCCCATCCCTGCCCCCTGCACACTGCCCCCCTCCCCCTTCACCCCCACACCCACACCCCCAGCCCCTCCCATCCCCCTCCCTGCCCCCTGCACACTGCCCCCTAGCCCCTTGAACCCCACCCCAGCCCCCTCCCAGCCCCCTCCCTGCCCCCTGCACACCCCGCACACTGCCCCCTATCCCCCTGAACCCCTTCCCCCTTCCCCCTGCACCCCCTTACCTTCCCCCTGCACACTGCCCCCCAGCCCCCCTGCACACTGCCCCCTGCCCCATGCACACTGCCCCTCCCCCTGCACCCCCACACCCCCTGCCCCCCCAGCCCCCACCCCCTGGACCCCCACCTGTATATATTCACAACCCCCCGACCCCTCCTGGACAACCCCCCTCCCCCTACACCTCCACACCCCCTTCACAATGCCCCCCTATCCCCCTTCACCCCCGCCCTACCCCTGTCCCTCCCCCTACACCTCCACACCCCTGCCCCTCCCAGCCCCCAGCCCCCTTCCCTACCCCCTGCACACTGCCCCTAGCCCCCTGCACCCCCCTCTCTTCCCCCTCCCCCACACCCCTCCCTGCCCCCACCTGCATATATTCACAACCCCCGCCCCCTCCCACCCCCCTCCCCTGCACCCCCTGCACCCTGAACACTGCCCCCAGCCTCCTTCCCAACCCCCTACACCCCCTTCCCCCTGCCCCCTCCCCCTGCACCCCTCCCTGCCCCCTGCACACTACCCCAACCCCCTGACCCCCTCCCCCTTGCACACTGCCCCTTCCCTGCCCCCTGCACCCCCTCCCCGCCCCCTGCACACTGCCCCCTCCCCCTACACCCCTCCCTGCCCCCAACCCCCTTCACCCCCTGCACCCCCACTAAAATATTGTTGAGTTACCCATTACCGGAGTTAAATTTTATGGAAGAGATTCACTATCAATGGAAGGTAGGAAAGAAAACACAAAATGTGATTATATCAAGTTAATGAAAACAATTATCCTAATGAATTATTTAGATTTACTATTCCAAATTCTTACTCAGATCATAACCTAAAAATTGTTGGAATATAGGGGTGGAAAATGGGGATGGATCATTTACCTTTAATGTTTAATAATACTTGGCTAACAATTCCTGGATGTAGATAAGTGGTTATGAATAGATGGAATAATGTATAAAATGGAAGAACTCTTCAGATTGTGGCTAAAAATAACATAAAAATCATATCCCAATTGATGGAGTCGGGAAAAACCTCCCTTTACATGTTGGATCAGGACAATAAGGATAATTAGAATCATCTTGTTTATTTTTATGATAGAAATAAATAATAGAATATTCCTACCTGAGTGTAACTCCAACTTCACTCTAAATTGGACGATCATTTTTATCTCAAAGAGCACATGAGCCTCAGCCCAGTTGGCGAGGTCTCTCCAAGTGCATCCATGAGACCTAGGTTCAAAACTAGGTAGAGGCATAATTTTGGGGCACTATAGTAGTACTGCAGTAGCACTCTAGCAGTACTGCAGCAGCACTATAGAAGTTATTGTAGCAGTACTATAGTAGGTACTGTTCGGTACTGTAGCATCTAGAACTATTCACATTGGGCCACCGGTTTTGGCTTGGAGTCCTTAAGGCCTTCAGGCCAGCTAAGGCCTTCAGGTCATTAAGTCTTTCGGGCCACCTCATGGCCTTCGTGCCACCTAAAGGCCCCCAGGGCCACCTGATTTGAAATTGTACAAACAAATTCTACAAGGAACCACTCCAGAGGAGGAAAGAGAAGGGCACATCCACCAGAGAAGGGATAAACAGACTTTGGAAGAATGAGAGGGTATGGTATTTTATATCGGTACCGCGCCTGTGCACCCCTGCACATGGACATACTAGTCGAACAATCATGCAAAGGTGGAGAGCTGATCACGATGCAGATGTTGGGGAGGAGCAGTTTCAAGTAGTCATAGTCTGTATGATTTCCTTAAGACCTACGAGTCATGTAATGTCTCTAAGGCTACGGGAAATGTAATTCCTAAGCCTGTGGGCCTTGTAAGGGTTCCCCCTCATCCCTTGAAAGGGGGGTTATCAGAAAATCAATAAAAAAGAAGGCTTTCAGGCCATTTAGTCATTTTTATCTCAAAGAAATAATGATATGGAAACAATATAATGTAAAGAGATTTTAATATGGAGACATGAACTCTAATATATCTCATCAACTACACAAAGAGAAAAAAGTAAGATGGTGAGAAAATTCAATTCAGATTAATGACTCCCTCTTCACATATAACAATGAAATCTTAAATGATGTGTTGGAATCCAATCAAAAAAATAAATAACCTAGACATGCTTATAAGGATGTATTTCAGGCATTCTAATTACATAATTAAAATACCATCTCAAGTATATTGTAAAGTTTTTTTAAAAAATCACCAACTGTAAAACTAAAAAATTCCTAATTGGAATACTTACATGTAAAGAAACAAAAAAATTATCTGAAACAAGGACAAGACCTTTATCCAAGTTAATATCCAAACCACATAGCATCTTTTAACTGCTTGGTCCCTACAAAAAAGGTATCTATAAGTCACAATTGAAAATTTATACGACCATAACTCCTGATGGCCAGTTAAGAGGTTGTCCCAAACCATATAATGAATTGGAAGTTTCTAATAAGTCATACAATGGAACAACATTTGTGACCCATTGGAAAACACTACCTCCCTTATGGACATACCCCCCCCTGCACCCCCACACCCCCTGCACCCTCTTCCCCCTGCACACTGCCCCCCAACCTGCACCCCCACCTGCACCCCCACTGCCCCCACATGCACCCCCACTGGACACCCCTCACACCCCCACACCCCCTGCACATTGCCCCCCTTCACCCCCTTATCCCCCCTGCACACTTCCCCCTTCCCTGCCCCTACACCCCCTCCCTGCCCCCTGCACACTGCCCCCCTCCCCCTGCACCCCTCCCTGCCCCCTGTACACTGCCCCCATCCCCCTTCACCTCCCTCCCTCTGCACCCCCACTAAAATCTTGTTGAAGTACCCATTATTGGAGTTAAATTTAGATGGAAGAGATTCACTATCAATGGAAGGTAGTAAAGAAAACACAAAATGTGATTATATCAAGTTAATGAAAATAATTATCCTACCGAATTATTTAGATTTAATATTCCAAATTCTTACTCAGATCATAACCAAAAAATTGTTGGAATCTAGGGGTGGAAAATGGGGATGGATCATTTACCTTTAATGTTTAATAATACTTGGCTAACAATTCCTGGATGTAGATAAGTGGTTATGAATAGATGGAATAATGTTTAAAATGGAAGAAATCTTTATATTGTGGCTAAAAATATCATAAAAATCATATCCCAATTGATGGAGTCAAGAAAAAACTCCTTTTACATGTTGGATTAGGACAATAAGGATAATTAGAATCATCTTGTTTATTTTTATGATAGAAATAAATAATAGAATATTCCTACCTAAGTTTAACTCCAACTTCACTCTAAATTGGATGATCATTTTTATCTCAAAGAAATAATGATCTGGAAAAAATATAATGTAAAGAGAATTTAATATGGAGATATGAACTCTAATATATCTCATCAACTGCACATAGAGAAAAAAGTAAGATGATGAGAAAATTCAATTCAGATTAATGACTCCCTCTTCACATATAACAATGAAATCTCAAATGATGTGTTGGAATCCAATCAACAAAATCAATAAATTATACATGCTTGTAAGGATGTATTTTAGGCATTCTAATTACATAATTAAAATACCATCTCAAGTAGATTGTAAAGTTTTTAAAAAAAATCACCAACTGTAAACTAAAAAGTTCCTAATCAGAATAATTACATGTAAAGAAACCCAAAATTATCTGCAATAAGGACAATACCTTTATCCAAGTTAATATTAAAACCATATAGCATCTTACAAATGCTTGGGCCCTACAAAAAAGGCATCTATAAGTCACAATTGAAAATTTATATGACCATAACTCCTAATGGTCAGTTAATAGGTTGTCCCAAACCATATAATAAATTGTAAGTTTCTAATAAGTCATACAATGGAACAACATTTGTGACCCATTGGAAAACACTACCTCCCTCCTGAACACCCCCTCCCCCTACACCCCCACTAGACACCCCCCGCACCCCCTACACACTGCCCCTACCCCCTTCACCCCCACTACCCCCCGCACACTACCCCCTACCCCCTTAACCCCAACTGCCCCCACCTGCACCCCCCCCGCACCCCAACTGCCCCCCACCTGCACCCCCACTGCCCCACCCCACCCACCTGCACCCCCTCTATATAGTAATCAATATAAGAAAAATCCTATATAAATTACGTCAATGAATAGAAATCTTGACCCAATTAAAGATTTAATCGATCAACAACTCTTGATGAGATAAAATAATGTGAGGAAATTATTTCATAAAAATATAAAACTATATAAGAATCTATAAGCATAGTCTCTTTAATAGTCACTGGCTTGGTTCTCGACATTGTACGTGCATTCTTTACTGTATATTGGAACACAAATTATGGTCCACCCTAATATTTCATTCCATAATGATCTTTAAACTTAACCGGAATTCATTATTATTAAATTTATGATATATTTAATGCTAACTTAGATGAAACAAACTATATTTGAAAGCCTTTAGTGAAGGAGGAAGGAACATTGCTACATTGATATATAATATACTTAAAAAAATAATTTCAGGTGGCCTAATTTCCCACATAGATGAAAAGTCTTCATATCTACTTTAAATATTTATTTAAAATGTCTGAGCCTCTCAAATTGAAAATAAATATCATCAGTCTACACCTCGATTTAATTATGGGAATGGGTTTTAGTAGATATTGAACTATCCCACTACTTTCCCTTCAAAATTTCCCATATTTCCTCTTTTGACCCTATAAATAACTATAGATTCATACCTATATTAGACAATGTACTTCCAATATAATCCATTTTAGAAATATATATTTTCTTTATCATTTATATGTCAACCACTTCAGTATATATTAGTAAGAATAAGAGAATAACCATGGATCGTATTTTTGGCCTCAAGCCTATTTCGAACTGAAAACATTAAGACATCATTTGAAATAATATAAGAGAAAAATTATATCAACATAAAAAATTATTGGAATTCTCCATCACAAAATGATTTCCCATATCAAGAGTCATGAAATTCCAGAATATTGACACCTTTATAATTTTAGGATAAATTTATTAGTGGAATATCTCCTTAAAACCTTTCTATGGGAGATCTTCTTGTAACTTTTCTTGAATAAATGACACTCATTATTTCTAGCTAGGTCTGTCCAATGTATAGGTGGAAAATTAATTTTGGAGGTCTTATGTCTCTGATGAAAATATAAAATACATACGATCTTATCTAGTTTCTCCATAGGTTACTAAGACACTTGATGTCTATAAAAAGGAAGTTTATTCCTTTAAATAAATTCCTAAGAAAAATCCACTATACAAGATAAATCATGCTCACCTTACCTATCTAAAGTCCAGATAGTCTGAATAACTAACTCAATAATATCCAGATCCTCTGTAGGATTTCCTTATAGACTGTTATCATTAAAACCCTCTTTACAATCCATCAGTTTGATTCTTTGATTAATTCCCTATAGAACATAAATTATGAAACCAAATCCACACATAATTCAAAAGTCATGTTCGATGAATATAATTACTACTCAATGAAACAATACCATCATATAAAAAAACTTGTCTGTAATTCATTTTAAACAAATACTAAAAAAATAGAAGCAATTTTAAATAATAAGAAATCAAAACTTCAAAAATTGGATGGATTTCAACAATTTCAAAATTTGGTTATATGGATTCCCAAACCATGCACCAACTGTTTGAACCATCTTTGAAACCATATAGTGGTAAATTCATGGTCAATAAATTATTTAAAACATATATAGTAATCATAAATACTTTAGATTCTTCGCATATTTAGTAAATTTAATATATTTTTCCTAAAGAAATTCATAAAAATTTCACAGATACCATAATAGTAGTGGATTTGATCAAAATATCCTAAAATGAACTTTCAAAAAACGAAAAATTTCAAAGTATAAATCCCGAATTTCCATGCTAACTCAATATTTGGTAAGATAAATAGTTATTCAGGCAATCTCACATACCTATCTCTAGAGTTCGAATCATATTATCTTAGGCATACCTTTACTCCCTATGTAACATGAGGGATATAATACAATTTTATAAAAAACAACCTTGGATAACCTACCATATCACCAAATCTATAATTACACAAGGCCCAAAGTGATTTATTGATCACCATGTCATACTGACAATCTATAATGCCCCGACCCCAGTTACCCAGAGTCGGTGCATTATTACGTAACATTGGAATCATCATAAAAGATCAAGTCTCGAAAGACTGATTAGTTTAGTAGCCTTGTAAAAACTAGATACATTCATAAATGTTATATTACATCATAAAGTGAAAAATCACAATAAAATAGTCTCCATAGTCCAAACTCATATCCCCTTAAGAATATCCCTGCAAGTCAGTCATAAAATATTTCTTCACATCCTGGGAAAAGTAAAACATAGAAAGGGGTGAGCTCAGATGCTCAATAAGGATAACAATATAGCAGAAACTTTCATAAATAAACGTAAACATTTAAGGCAATGTATAACTAAAACAAAAGCCTTTTAAACTTGAACTTCAGTATAATATGACAATAATAAAATGAAATAATTCCATTTACTTATTCACATGGATATTCTACTAGTCAAATAATCACATGCAATATCAATAACCACTTTCATAATGATGGAATGCATAATGCCAGACTATCATAACCACGTAGCCAAGACCTCGTGCCAAGACTACAAATAAGATTTTTTCAAGGTCTTGTGCCAAGACACTAGTTTGTATCATGAGACCTACCGATACATCGAGGAGCTATAGTAGGCTCCACCCGTCACATACTAAGTCCAATGTACTCCTTATATGAAAAGATTTAAACATATCATAAACCATAACATAATCGTATCACATAAAACATGCATAAAGGAAACATAAAATTTCCACATTTCAATCACAATATATCAATACAACACATTGATATAATAAAACCATTTTCAATACCAAAATAAAAGAAAGTAAAACTTGGTATTTATTTTTCATTTAAAAAAATTTATGGCTTATAGAGGAAGCCGAAGCTCAAATAATGGTCACAGTGGCAGAGAAGTCGTTGTTGCCGCATACGTACAACAAAAAAATTCCCTTTTTTCATTTAGTAAAATGCTTTGTATAAAAGATTCCTTTTAAATAAAATTAAAAGTCAAAGGGGTTTATACACCGTATAAAATAAAGTTTTGTATAAAACAAAATATGCCTCAATGAAAGGAGATTGAGACGAAGTCCCTTACCTTATGTCCAACTTGACTCGATCGTTCTTTAATCTCCTGAATAATAAACTAGAGTTAATCTATACTTTCTTAAGAACCTTTTTCAAGTTAATTACCCCTTTTATATCACTTATTACCATGTTATGAAAATTATGTAGTCATTTAAGTTAATAACGGTCATTTTGTCGGTCTTTGGTACTTGAGTCAACAATAAACTTCTTATAATTACAAGTTGTTTATGTGGTAGTATATCCATTATCTCCAGAATTATATTCATGATGTAGATATAATATATATCATATATATCATATATATCCAGTATATAAATGCATTTATAATATTACATAACATTTAGAGGTAAGAAATGAAATGCACCGTTCATAGAGATGGTAAGCCGTACGTACGCATGAACACTACTTTCATTTCTATTTCATATTTAATGGAATGAGATCATAATTATATAAATGTGTATTGTAATTACAGTATAATATCATATATAATATCATTTACTCCATCATTTACACGTCCCACATATGGCATTAACGATTCAAATCACTTTGAGGGGGCGGTAGTCCGCACTTCCTAATATGAAATTATCGCGTTTACCCATAATGGAAATCATAAAGGTATGCCATAAATGAAAAATACAGAAGAATAAGGAAAACATAAACATAATATATATCATATATAAATATAGTGACATCTTAATGGCTACCATGAGATGTGTTGAAAGAATATTGAACAATCATCGTTTCGTGAGGCAGTAATTCGCCACCCACAGAAACAGTATGTTCTTTAACCATTAGACGAAGGTATGTGTAAGTGTAAATCAAATCCTTCTCATAACAAAATCCTATTATATTGAATATACTGGTTTTGTTACAAAATAAAGTAATAAAAAGAGTTTAATGGGTTGGAGAAGCAAAATAAAACAAAAGAACATAAGAGAAGACATTACCTTAAAATCGGGTAACTCTTCTTGATTTGAGCCAAAGGCTTCCTTGGGAAGACTTCTGCCCAAAGTGAGACTTCTAGGAGTAAGAGAGGGAAGTTGATAGAGTATTTGGACAGAGGTTGGCCAAGACAAATGGATTTTATGGTGTGAATATGGTGGTATAGGTGGGGGCCTTTTATAAGAGGAGAGGAGGGGCACTCTTGCAAAGTCATGAAATGTTACATTATTATATAATGAGTTTCGGATTTTAAAGGTTCCACAATTAAATATTTCGAGGATAAGGTGATAAGGGTTAGAAATATACCCATCCAATAGGTTTTTTAAAAGTGTAAGTCTTAGATTTTACATTATCTTTTCATTTTATTTAAATTGTTAATTAATGAGGTAATCGCTGCATCATCATGGTGTCATAAAAAATTTAATTTATTTAATGTCTAAAAATTATTAAAAAAATATCATGATGTAGGAAATATTTTTTAGATTTCCAATGAATATTTATAGCTGAAAAGTTACCTTATATAACTCCATGTAAAAAATTGTTTTAGTAAAATAATACATGTTTGTTACACTTTTATTTTTACTTTAAATAAAAAGTTATTAATGTCATTTTCTTACCCAAGTGGCTCCATGGGGCCCCCAAGTTGACCCATGGATTGTCTTGGTCGGCCATGAATCATAAAATAAGTTTAGTACAAGTGTAAAGGTAATTTGAAATTATTATATCATTATATTTACCTTAAATTACACTAATTACCTTTAATCACGATTAATAAAACTTAAAAGTTACTATTCATCAAAAATTATTTTCATCTCATTGAAACAAATTTTTCTTCCTAATGACAACCATGTATGTCGGATTTTTAAAATTCAATACACAGAAGTAGTAATGTTTCATTTACATGAAAAATTAGTTTTTAAACTACCACTTAGTGGTTTCACTATTCATAAAAAATTGAAGTTTTTCAGAAAAATACCAAAAATTCAACATAGGCTAATTCTGATATTCCAAATCCAAAAATGAAGTCCATTTTGAAATATAAAATTTATATAATTTCAAAAAGTGGGTATTACTATTCATATGACTACTTTGATTGGTTGCGGTGTGTTAGAATCTCGAAGTTGCGTACAATGCAAGCTCTTGTATTATTGAAAGAGAAGCATACCGTGGAAGCTTGGGGTGTTACATTCTCCCCTCCTTCAAATAATTTCATCCTCGAAATTTCTTACAATATCACTATATAAAAAGACTCGGGTGATTCTTCATCATAAGTTCCTCGGGTTCCCACGTCGCCTCCTCTATCTTATGGTTTATCCATAGAACTTTTACCAGACGAGTCATTCGGTTTCTCAGCACCTGTTCTCTTGTATCAAGAATCCTTACGGGCTCTTCGCAATAAGACAGATCGGGTTCCAGTTCTAATTCCTCATAGGTGAGTACATGTGTTGGGCCAGGCATGTATTTTCTCAATAGTGATACGTGGAACACATCATGAACTTTGGAGAGACTTGGCAGCATTGCCAAACAGTAAGCTACAACCCCAATTCGTTCTAGAATTTCGAGTGGTCCAATGTACCTGGGACTCAATTTACCCTTCTTACCGAAACGTATAACTCCCTTCCATGGAGATACCTTCAAGAAAACATGATCTCCTACCTGAAATTCCCAATCCTTCCTTCGGTTGTCAGCATAGCTCTTCTGCCTACTTTGATATTCTTTGATGTGGTTTTGGATTACCTTCACCTTTTCCATCGTTTCCTCCTCTAGTTCTGGGCCTACAAGTTTTCTTTCACCAACGTCATCCCAACAGGTTGGTGTGCGACACCTCTTTCCGTATAACGCTTCATATGGTGCCATCCGAATACTTGAATGGAAGCTATTGTTATAGGAAAATTCTACCAGAGGTAAATATTGATCCCAAATACCCTGAAATTCAAGTGAGCATGATCTCAACATGTCTTCTAAGGTTTTTATAGTTCGTTCTGATTGTCCATCTATTTGAGGGTGGTAAGAAGTGCTCAAACGAAGTTCAGTATCCAAGACCTTCTGAAGAATTTTCCAGAATCTTGATGTAAAATGGGGATCACGATCCGAGACAATCGATAGGGGTACTCTATGAAGTCTCACAACTTCATTAATATATAGTCTTGCTAGTCGTTCAAGTGGTAGATCTTCTCTTATAGCAAGAAAATGTGCTGACTTGGTAAGACGATCAACAATGACCCCATATTATGTCATTCCTTCTAGGAGTCTTTGGTAGTCCCATGACAAATTCCATCATGATATTATCCCATTTCCACTCAGGTATGGGAAGAGGTTTCAATACTCCTCCAGGCTGTTGCCTTCCAGCTTTCACTTGTTGACAAATCATACATCTTGACACAAAATCGGCAATCTCCCTCTTCATGTTGTCCCACCAAAAATGTTCCTTCAAATATTTATACATTTTAGTGCTTCCAGAGTGTATAGAGAAATTGGAACTATGAGAATCATCCAACAATTCTCTTTTTATATCAGGTATATCAGGAACACAAAGTCTCTTCCCAAACTTCAAAATTTCATCTTCATACACAAAGTCACTCAATTTCCCATCATTCACAACTTTAATATTCCTTTGTAACTTTCCATCACCGGTCTGAGAACTCTTTATCCTTTCTAGTAAAGATGGTTTGGAAACCATTTGAAAAAGCATTGATGTTTCACCTTCCATGGTGATTCCCATATCCATCTTTACTAGATCCATGTATATAGGGTCCTTTTCAACTCTCATCTTGTTCAAAACTCCATGATCCTTTCTACTCAAGGCGTCTATCACCTTATTTGCCTTCCCTGGGTGGTAGTGTATCGTGAAATCATAATCCTTGAGTAGTTCAAGCCATCTCCTTTGCCTCATGTTGAGTTCTTTTTGTGAGAAAATATACTTCAAACTCTTGTGATCAGTATAAATCTCACATTTTTTACCATAGAGGTAGTGTATCCATATATTCAAAGCAAAGATCATAGCTGCTAACTCAAGATCATGAGTAGGATAGTTCTGCTCATGAATTTTTAGCTATCGTGATGCATAGGCAATAACCCTATCATTCTGCATAAGGACACAACCAAGTCCTTTCATTGATGAATCAATATAAATAACGAACCCATCATTCCCCAATGGTAGATTCAATATAGGAGCATTGACTAATATTCTCTTAAGTTCTTCAAAACACTCTTCACACTCTTTTTTCCAGACAAATTTAACCCCTTTACGTGTGAGCTTCGTTAATGGGTTAGCCAATCGGGCAAAATTCTAGACAAAACGTCGATAATAACCTGCCAAACCAATAAAACTGCGTACCTCAATTATACTCGTCGGTGCTGGCCATTCTTGAATTGCTTTGGTCTTAGAAGGATCAACAAAAATTCCATCCTTAGAGACAATATGGCCAAGAAAAGAAATCTCCTGAATCCATAATTCACACTTGCTAAACTTCCCATATAATTCATGTCTTCTAAGAGTCTTCAGGATAATGCGCAAGTGAATTTCATGATCTTCGTAGCTTTTGGAGTATACCAAGATATCATCAATAAATACCACCACAAAATCATCAAGATATTCCTTGAAAACTATATTCATTAGATCCATGAATACAGAGGGTGCATTAGTCAATCCAAAAGGCATTACTTTAAACTCGTAATGCCCGTACCTTGTTCGAAATGCTGTCTTCAGAATGTCTTCCTTATTCACACATAACTTATGGTATCCAGATCGAAGGTCAATCTTTGAAAAGTATTGATCTCCATGAAGTTGGTCAAATAAATCATCAATGCGGGGTAGGGGATACTTGTTCTTTATTGTTATGGCATTGATCTCCCTATAGTCAATGCACAGCCTCATAGATCCATCTTTCTTCTTAACAAAACGGATAGGGGATTCCCATGGAGAAACAATAGGGTGAATAAATCCCTTATTACTCAATTACTATAGTTGTTTCTTTAGTTCAACTAATTCCACAGTGGCCATTCTATAAGGGGTCTTCGATATAGGCCTTGATCTAGGAATTAAATCAATGGAAAACTCAACTTCTCGTTCTGGAGGATGTCCTGGTAAATCTTCTGGAAACACATCTACATATTATCTCACAATAGGTACATCCTATATTTGAACATTACTTTCCTCGCCCTCAGTCATTTCATTTTCTTCCTCCCCAATAATTGAATTTAGTTGAGCTACTGGGGGTGGATCTAAATAAGAATTAGGTGGTGACGATTCTGCTCTAAAGAAAAGGTGTTCCTTATCATCATCACCAAAAATCATAACCTCCTTCTTCTTACAATAAATCTTTGCATCATAGTCTGAAAGCCAATCCATACCGAGGATTATATCAAACTCAATCATAGGTATGACAATGGGATCAGTAGATAAAGAACATTTATGTGCGCTAATGGGGACTGATTCACAAAACTTTGTTGCAATGATACTTCCCTTAGGAATTTTGACTGAAAATTCTCTTATTAAATCAAATTGGAAATATCTAATTTTCTTAGAAAACTGGGAAGATATGAAACAATGCGATGATCCAGAATCAAATAATGCATTTTCTAAACTTGAGGAAACCATTAAATTACCTGCCACCACGTCTTTCGGAGCTTCAACCTCAGCAGTAGTGATAGCATAAGCTTGGCCTTGATCCCTTGGCCTCTTCTGAGGTAAGTTCCCCTGACGCTTAGGACATTCATTTAAATAATGTCCCATATCTCTATAATTATAGCATTCCACATTGAAAACAACTCTCTTTCCCTTGCAATCATGAGCTTGGTGGCCTTTTTCACCACACTTGTTACAGACTCCAATTCCCTTCAAGAAAGTATCAGGGTGTTTCTTCCCACATTTACTGCAGTACTGATATTCAAATTTTCCCTTATTCCTCTTATTTCCATTTCCAGATTGATCAGAATATCTCTTCTTCTCTTTCTTTTCTTTAAATTCATAAGACTTAGAGA
Source organism: Viscum album (assembly GCA_963277665.1). Classification (NCBI taxonomy): domain Eukaryota; kingdom Viridiplantae; phylum Streptophyta; class Magnoliopsida; order Santalales; family Viscaceae; genus Viscum; species Viscum album. The sequence goes on along the minus strand of OY728134.1, from coordinate 624,135,426 downwards.
ATTCCTTTTCCGTCTTGATAGCACACGAGACAATATCTTCGTACGACGAGAAGGTTTGTGAGACTAATGATCGACAAAGAAATGGTTTTAACCCATCAAATAAATGATCAATCTTACTTATTGGGCTACATATATAATCCACAACATGCCTCGCTAACCTTGTAAAGTTAGCCTCATACTTTGCGACATTATCATCCTCCTTCTACCTCAGACTCAGAAATTTCCTTTCCATTTCTTCTCGATGGTCATGTCGAAAGTATTTTTCTAAGAAAATTTCCTTAAAATCTCTCCATTCTATACTTGATACTTCTTCATCTTCCTTTGTGTTTTGAATCAGCGACCACCATTGATCAGCATCTCAAGTGAGGCGGTAAACTGCCATGACAACTTTCCCCCTTTCGCTACTCCCCAAGGCATGGAATATTTTCTCTAAGGAGTTTATCCATTGCTCAGATACTAATGGATTTATACCCTCATTAAATGTTGGCGGTTGTTTCCTCATGAAATGATCTAACATTGACCCTCCACGTTACGGATCAGGGTGCTCCATACGAGTAAGGTTATTATTCATAACCTGAGTGAGTTGTCCCAGTATGGTAATAAGTTGATCAAAACCAGTTGTATCACCAGCTCCACTATAATTATCTTGAGCAGGAGGGAAATCCCTACATGGAGTTCATGCATTGATACAGTTTCCATTCCTTCCACTAGGCGCCATTTCTAAACAATGACATAAACTAGATTAGTTTATGAATCAAAATACATAATAACAAACTTACAAAACACTTAACATAAATTGAACTATTTATGGATATAATCCATAATCATAAAAATGTTTTCTTTGAGGAAGTATATACTCATAAACCCTTCATAATGGTTTTTAAAGAAAATGAGAATTATCCTAAGCATATCCCCCGAGAGTGTCGTAACTAAGAGTGCAGCAAGGCCCGTTGTCGTGCACCAGTTCCTGTTTGAGTCTAGGTCAAAGCGGTGTTTTGGGTTTTACCCCAAGGTACATCTGTGCCAGAGCTACCTCTACCTTCTCGTATCCAGACATGGATGTATTGCTTGGAAAACTCACAAAATCTCTATAATACCAAAATTCTAGGAAGTTCTTCTATACTAATCCTCAAAGTCTATCATAGGGCTATGTTCTCTAATAAGACTTTATCTAAATCTAGCTTCCAAGGTTAATACTAAACTGCCTCTGATACCAATTGTAACGCCCTGACCCCATTTACCCAGATTCGGTGCATTATTACATAACATTGGCATGATTACAAAAGATCAAGTCTCGAAAGACCGATTAGTTTAGTAGCCTTGGAAACACTAGATACATTCATAAATGTTACATTACATCATAAAGTGAAAAATAACAATAACATGGTCTCCATAGTTCACACTCATATCCCCTTCAGAATATCCCTACAGGTTAGTCATAAAATATTTCTTTACATCCTGGGAAAAATAAAACATAGAAAGGGGTGATCTCAGATGCTCAGTAAGGATAACAATATAGCGGAAACTTTCATAAATAAACGTAAACATTTAAGGCAATGTATAACTAAAACAAAAGCCTTTTAAACTTGAAATTCAGCATAATATGACAATAATAAAATGAAATAATTACATTTACTTATTCACATGGATATTCTACCAGTCGAATAATCACATGCAATATCAATAACCACTTTCATAATGATGGAATGCATAATGCTAGACTATCATAACCACGTAGCCAAGACCTCGTGCCAAGACTACAAATAAGATTTTGTTAAGGCCTCATGCCAAGACACTAGTTTGTCTCATGAGACCTACCGATGCATCGAGGAGCTATAGAGGGCTCCACCCGTCACATACTAAGTCCAATGCATTCCTTATATGAAAATGTTTAAACATATCATAAACCATAACATAATTGTATCACATAAAATATGCATAAAGGAAACATAACATTACACATTTAAATCACAAGATATCAATACAACACATTGATATAATAAAACCATTTTCAATAACAAAATAAAATAAAAGTAAAACTTGGTATTTATTTTTCATTTAAAAAAAGTTATGGCTTGTAGAGGAATCCAAAGCTCAAATAATGGTCACAACGGCGGAGAAGTCGTTGTCGCCACATAAGTACAACAAAAACATTCCCTTTTGTCGTTTAGTAAAACTCTTTGTATAAAATATTACTTTTGAATAAAAGTAAAATTCAAAGGGTTTTATACACTGTATAAAATAAAGTTGTGTATAAAACAAAATATGCCTCAATGAAAGGAGATTGAGACGAAGTCCCTTACCTTGTGTCCAACTTGACTCGATCGTTCTTTAATCTCCTGAAAAATAAACTAGAGTTAATCTCTACTTTCTTAAGAACCTTTTTCAAGTTCATTATCCATTTTATATCACTTATTACCATGTTATGAAAATTATGTAGTCATTTAAGTTAATAACGGCCGTTTTGTCGATCTTTGGTACTTGAGTCAACAATAAACTTCTTATAATTACAAGTTGTTTATGTGGTAGAATATTAATTATCTCTAGAATTATATTCATGATGTATATATCATATATATAATATATATCCAGTAGATACATGCATTTATAATATTACATAACATTTAGAGGTAAGAAATGAAATGCACCGTTCATGGAGACGGTAAGCCGTACGTACGCATGAACGCTACTTTCATTTCTATTTCATATTTAATGGAATGAGATAATAATGATATAAAGTTGTATTATAATTCCAGTATAATATTATATATAATATCATTTAATCAATCCTTTACACGTCCCACATATGGCATTAACGATTCAAATCACTTTGAGGGGGCGGTAGTCCGCACTTCCTAAAATGAAATTATCGCGTTTACCCATAATGGAAATCATAAAGGTATGCCATAAATGAAAAATACAAAAGAATAAGTAAAAAATAAACATAATATATATCATATATAAATATAGTGACATCTTAACGACTACCATGAGAGGTGTTAAAAGAATATTGAACAATCATCGTTTCGTGAGGCAGTAATTCGCCACCCATAGAAACAATATGTTATTTAACCATTAGACAAAGGTATGTGTAAGTGTAAATCAAATAATTCTCATAACAACATCCTAGTATATTGAAGATACTGGTGTTGTTACAAAATAAAGGAATAAAAATATTTTAAGGGGTTGGAGAAGCAAAATAAAACAAAAGAACATAAGAGAAGACATTACCTTAAAATCGGGCAACTCTTCTTGATTTGAGCCAAAGGCTTCCTTGGGAAGACTTCTGCCAAAAGTGAGGCTTCTAGGAGTAAGAGAAAGAAGTTGAGAGAGTATTTGGTCAGAGGTTGGCCGAGCCAAATGGCTTTGATGGTGTGAATAAGGTGGTAGAGGTGGGGGCCTTTTATAAGAGGAGAGGAGGGACACTCTTGGAAAGTCATGAAATGTTACATTATTATATAATGAGTTTCGGATTTTAAAGGTCCCAAAATTATATATTTCTAGGATAAGGTGATAAGTGTTCGAAATCTACCCATACAATAGGTTTTTGACAAGTGTAAGTCTTAGATTTTACATTATCTTTTCATTTTATTTAAATCGTTAATTAATGAGGTAATCACTGCATCATCATGTTGTCATAAAAAATTTAATTTATTTAATGTATAAAAATTATTAAAAAAATATCATGATGTAGGAAATCTTTTTATATTTCCAATGAATATTTATAGTCTAAAAGTTACCTTATATAACCCCATGTAAAAAATTGTTTTAGTAAAACAGTACATGTTTGTGACACTTTTATTTTTACTTTAAATAAAAAGTTATTAATGTCATTTTCTTACCCAAGTGGCTCCATGGGGCCCCCAAGTTGACCCATGGATTGTCTTGGTCGGACATGACTCATCTAATAAGTGTGGTACAAGTGTAAAGGTAATTTCATATTATTATATCATTATATTTACCTTAAATTACACTAATAACCTTTAACCGCGATTAATAAAACTTAAAAGTTACTATTCCCCACAAATTATTTTCATCTCATTGAACCACATTTTTATTCCTAATGACAACCATGTATGTTGGATTTTTGAAATTCAATACACAGAAGTAGTAATTTTTCATTTACACGAAAAATTAGTTTTTAAACTACCACTTAGTGGTTTCACTATTTATCAAAAATTGAAGTTTTTCAGAAAAATACCAAAAATTAAACATAGGCTAATTCCGATATTCCGAATCCAAAAATGAAGTCCATTTTGAAATATAAAATTTATATAATTTCAAAAAGTGGGTATTACTATTCATACAGCTACTTTGATTGGTTGCGGTGTGTTAGAATCTCGAAGTTGCGTACAATGCAAGCTCTTATATTATTGAAAGAGAAGCGTACCATTGAAGCTTGGGGTGTTACACAAACACCAAGGTTATCAAGGATATTATTTAAGAATTATTTTAACCATTAAATCTAATAAACAATATAAAAACCCTTATCGAGAGTCCAACATAATGTACACATACATTGGGCATCCATTCTAATTTAATGAACTGTTAAAAGATAATAAACCATCCAAAAAAGTAATAAGTAACAAACACTAAAATAAACACCCAAGAATAATTTTATATGGAAAATATAAATGAGTGATACATGGCATGCCAAACTATAAAAGAAACCAAAAGAGAGAGAATAAAAAAGTGGATGATATATAGTACATCTCAAGAATAATGTAAACATCCTAAAATTCCACATGATTCGTCTCTTTATGATCAGGGTCACTATTAAATGTAATTATCACCAAAATAAGGAAAAAGTGATAAATATCACCACCAAAGGTAAGATGACCCTTTATGTTAAACTGTATAAAAAATTTAGTTCAACAAACACATGAGAACACTTGTAGGAGAATGGTCATAGTACCTTAATAAGAAATCCATGCCCTAAAATAAAGCAGAACATGGGATGAGAACCATGAGTCTAATGGGGTAACCTAGGAACTTGATAAATGTGGATTCAGTTTCAAACCTATGATACACTCCTAATACAAATGAACCCTGAATTACCATCATTGGCCTCACTAGGATATGACCCCCCTAGAAATTTCCAGAACTATACTTGAGAACACTTGTAGGAGAATGATCATAGTAAGAATGACACTCATCTTGATTTCCCATATAACTATCAAATGCTCCAATGTGAATATTTTTAACTATAAATCACATAAAATGATTATAAAATACCGTGGAGGGCGGCGTTGATTGGAATCATCGGAGGGGGGGGGGGGGGCGCCATGGTGATAGAGGTCGTCGGGGAGGAGGGAGCTGCGGTGACATACATCGTCTGGGAGGAGGGCGCCGCTATGAGAGAGGTCGTCGGGGAGGAGGGAGCTACTGTGAGAGAGATCGTCGGGGAGGGCGCCGCTGAGAGATAGGTCGTCAGGGAGGAGGACACCGCTGTGAGGGAGGAGGAGAGGTCGTCGAGGAGGAGGGCTGCGCGGTGAAAGAGTAGTAGATCGGGGGAGGAGGAGCAGCCCAATAATAGATTGGGAAGAAAAAAAATAGCGATGAGGAGGGTTGCGCGGTGAAAGATTAGCGGATCAGGGGAGGAGGAGCATCCCGATAATAGATTGGGAAGAAAAAAAATAGCAATGATATAAAAGATATACCCATGGTGGTTTGATTAAATTGTGACAATAAAAAATCTATAGCCACGGACCTATAAAACCGTGGCTATAGGTCCATGGATATAACCTTAATTTCTAGCAGTGGATGTTTGATCAAGGCTATTGATCATCTTTAACCTCTTCTCTCCCATCACACTTGTGAGCTCCCTGATGCCACTGGTTCGATGTCTCAAGCTACAACCAGCATCCTACTATCTTTGGTGATCGATACCAGATATAGAATGAGACATGATCAATATAATTCATGAAATCTATGTCTTTCATCCATGCTATAATATGAAGAATATGATACTGTCTGAGCTAATTCATAGTTGTGAGAAATTTCTATGCGCCTAGAGGCTTGCATAAGTTCAAGATTTAAAATATGACGAAGTATGTGTTTATCATTACATGCACATGAGACATCACACAAATCCATTTACATGAAGATGATACCTTTTTCAACATCACATGTTTCCAAATAAAGATAAGGAAACCTGTGTTCGTAAATTTAAGAAACAATGAGATCTTAAATGTTTTAAATAATGGGATTGACACGATATATTACTTGGTCATTAAATTTGATGAAAATTCAAAGGATATGTGGTATAAATCACCTATAAATATCAAGCATCTAAGGTCGAGAGTTCTACTTCTGACCGAGATAATTAAGGCTCTCATTTTCCATAGAGAAATAGAGCACCACGAAACTTCTTGCTTTCGCGAAGAGAATTCCATGCACTCGTGCTATGATTTCTAAAGCCTCCATGATCACATAATGTTTGAATGATTCTATGAACTAGTTTATAATTTCCTTAGAATAAGATTCATGTACACACTGTGTTATGCGAAGCTTATTTGACTTTCCTTGAAGCATAATAGCTTTGACAAAGAAGAATAACCTATGCACTTGAACACTTGTGAAGAGGTTGAGAAGACCTTGTGTAATTTATGGTATATGAAAGAGGTATAAGAACAATAAATAATACTACTTCTATGAAGACATTGAACTTGAATAAGAGAGATCTCATCCTTATCACTTGTGCAAAGAATACATGTGACAAACGTTGCATACAATACATGCATGCCATGCACTCTATGTGTATACATTGAAACAATCCAATCAGAAAATAAAAGAAGGATATTGAGAATCCTAAACCATTTCCATTTAACAAAAGTGATATTAAAATAATTTAATAAAGTTGAGAAGCACATAATTTTTTTTCTTAAATTATAGGATTTGAAATATTTGAGTTGAGAATTTAAGAAGAATATTTTTTGAGGAATATCATTCTAAGAAAGAAATGAGTTGGAGTGGAAGTTTCACCTTCCATTATTGAAGAGTACTAGGATGACATGCATATAATCAATTTTTTTGATACAATAGAATTTAAAGACCAACAGTTGAGGAACAAGGGTATTCAATTGATGAAAAGACATCTAGTGCAATAGATCGATCTTATTCAAAAAGTTATTGAAATGAATCTTTGAGGAAATGGTGGTTCCAGTATAAATAATGCCATCTATCTTTTAAAAGACCTGGATATTTCTTATAAAACCTATGTTCAAATTGAACTACACTTGTAATCACTACAAATTATAGTGATAATAAAATCTGTGAAACAACCATAAGTTGATCATGTCAATGAGTAAGCATTCTCATTATGGCCAAACCTTGTAAAAATTTATATGTTTTTCTATCTCATTTATTATCCACATTACACATGTATGTGATTTTTGAGAGAACATATTATATCTATTCCTCTTAACCATGGTAGAGGTTTGAGAGTATGAGGGGATAATTGAAAATAAATTATAAACTCAGTAAAAGTTGAGTACAATTATTCACCCCCTATCAGTGTCCCTGCACGATCCATCCGGGCTCTAAAAGTGGTACCGAGCATAGGTCTTCCTCTAATTAGATCAAAGTTTTTTATTCCCAGTTTTTACAAGGTTTATATGAAGTGTAGATTTGAATTTGATATTGAAGTACTTTAGGTGGAAGACCTAGTCTCCACTCCTATTGAAGAAGACATGAAGGTCTCTACCAAGACTCTAAAAAATAGGAATAAAAGGGAAGCAAAGATATTGTGGAAAATCTCAAAGAAATTAGAGAAGGATCAATCAAAATTTGAATTAGATAAAGGTGATAAATGTTATTATATCAAATCTATTTATAATGATCATTTTGAAGAGACTATCTCAAGTTATGGAGAGTATAAGGAGTATAATTTTATCAAAACTGTTGAATACTTCTACTATAAATTTGAAATATATACGAAGAATGTTCCCAATGAAGTGGTTTCATATATAATTTGTTTTGTAAATGATATTCTTGATGAAAAATTACAACTTGAAGAGTAAATTAATAAACAAGAGGATTAACTTGGTAAGAAATTCAAAAGGTGAAATGCTCTCACAAAACTCATTAAAGAAAAGGAAAAATCCGCGACTCTTTAAAATGAAAAGATTTCATTAATTGAAGAAGAATCGCAAAGGAATGTTTATGAAAGCATCATGAGTAAAATTTTTTTTTGGTGAAGTAATCCATGCACTTGAAATATTGTTCAATGTTTATATGAATATCATAGATCCTCAGCTTAAAGGAAAAACTTTTAAGGTCAAAGAGATCCACATTTTAGTAGAAGAAAAGAATAAGTTGCATGAAGAGTATATTCAGAAGATCCATGCACTAGAAGAATAACATAAAGGTAATATCAGTTTCAAGGAATCCTAATTAGAAGTTAAATCCAGAAGAATCAAAGACCTTGACAACTCTTTGATTGAAGTTAGTAAGAAATATGAAGATCAGATTAATAAAATGAATGGTGAATATGAAGCTAGACTGAGATCAATTGAAAATTTTAAGTTTTCCCTCAATATGAAATGTCTTGAACAAGAGGTTAAATTGAGAAATTTTAAGGAGACACATGCTGGAACTTCCCAAGTTGCTGAGAAAATGAATTGTTCCATCCAAACATATGAAGAGAGTCACGCCCTAAAAAGGGATGTTTATATACAAACTATTGACGAGACTTATGTATCTAAAGAGACTAATATTGGTGGAAAGAAGAACTCAAAATCATCTCTTAATCAACCACATACAATATCATGGAAGAAAGAATCCCATAACCTAGTTAATTATGTTTATACTAATGCAGTCTCATCTACGCTAATTCAGGTTCAAAACCAAAATTTGGGAATATGTGGGTAGATAAAAATGATGTTAAATTACAAAAAACTAATTATGGATATTGTAAATATCAATAAAAATAACTCCCAAAATGATTCTCTAAATAAGGAAAGGAAAATCCCAAAATATTAAGGCACTAAATCTAGTCAGAATGGTACAATAAGAAAAAGAATTAGATTTATTGTCTATTGTTGGTGTGACTGGAAGTTTAGACATAGAGCTTCTATGTGTTATCACAACATGAAAATTTATAAATACTAAAAACTTCCTAAATTAATGGGGAGTATATGTGAAGAAATAAAGAAACCTTATAAACAGAAGTAGATCCTATAGAAGATAATGAATCTATACACTAAAAACAGATTCAAATATCTTGAAGGTTTTTGTGAGTACTGAAACATATGCGGTCACATAGAATAAGAGTGTTGTTATTCACCAACTAGGTAAAACTACTATGATAATATGAATATAATACCACAACCCAAACAAAAACAGGTTATAAAGAAAGGAGAACTAAATTCCTTGGGAGATAGATAGGTGAATGAATATGTTCAACAGATAGAAAGAACTGAACAAACCACTCCTAAGAAGATTGAGAAGATGGATGCCAAGAATTTCATTTCAATTAAGAAAATATGATTCTACTATGGAAAGAGAGTCCATACCATGTATCAATGCAAACATACCATGGTAATTAAAACCAATAAAATCAAGGTGAATTGACAAACATCCATCGTAGGGTGTGGAAAAAGAAAACTTATTTTTCTAATGCAGCACAAAGGCTGACCAGGGTCATCTCACTTGAGGAGCTTCATAGTTTTTCACCTAATTAATCTAATTAACCTAAAATACTAATTTTTAGTTGTTTTTATTTATTATATAAAATAAATTAAATTTAAATGAAAGGAGAGAGTGAAAAAATTAAACTAAAATGTAATGACATAATGTGATTAGAAAAGAATGAACTTGACCTTTATGGTTTGATTTATGGGTTCCATAATTCTACTTGTTGGTGTTTAAATTTATTTTGATAGTTTAATCATGAAATCTCACTCTTAAACTACTATTTTTTATTTAGTGATTTTGAAATCTTGAATTCCTATAGAAAACTAAATTCCACCTCCTCCTATAATCAAGTTCGAAAACACACCTCAATCAAGAGTGTGACATCTTCCAAGACCTGACTCCATTGTATGTCATTTCATCCACTAAATGGCTCGAATTCATCATATGAAGAGCTTATGTTTAGTAGAAGGAAGTGAAAAGTTTTTAACAAAATAATATAAGTGAGTTTGAGTTTAGTGTCATGGTGGGAAATCGCCACACTCATACACTTCAATCTTTCTCACCAAAAACTTAATAAAACTTATGAATTTAAGAAAAAAATGAATGTAAACACCATTTATGTCCCCCAGTCCAAGCCTCAGGTTAGCTTCTCATTTTTATGGTAAGAGGTCACTATGGTAGATATAAATAAAAGAATAAAAGAAATAAAATAAAAAGAATAGAAGAGATAGATAGAAAAAGAACAAAAATAAAATAAAATGGGATGAGAAAATAAAATAAATCAATTTAGATATAAGAAAATTAAAATAATAAATAAGAAGAAGGTGAAAAAGAAGGAGTGAATAAGAAGAAGAAGAAGAAGACGAAGAAGAAGAATGAGATGGGATAGTGGAAGAACAAAAAATTTTTAATTTAAAAAATGACGCATGAATTAATATTATAAAATAAAATTAATTAAATTACAAAAGAAATAAAACTATAAAGAAAATTTAAAAAAATGAAGCAACATTCATCATGGAATTTGGAATCCCCTCCCTCTACAGTGTCAAACTCCTATTCTAGTGGGAAGCAATCCTCATTTTATTGGGCTCAGTCTGCCTCAATCTCCTCCTCCTTCAAGTCTTCCCTGAGACCTGGAATTACATTTTAATGAGGATACTCAAATTTACCCTGAAGATATTAGGGTTTTGAGATTTGTAGCGTGGTAGAGATCCATGCAGGTCAGTGGCTTCGACCTTTCCTTTGGTTGGGCATGGGATTTATGGGCTCCATGGGCACACAACAATAGTGGTTCATGGAATGAGGGACTTGGTAGTGGTAGTGGAGGTATCATCCTTTATCCAGCCTTTGAAGTGGACAGATGAAGATTCGAATGGATTTGGGATGGTCGACAGAGGTCACAAGAGGTGGGTAGTGGTGTTCCCAGTCGGTGGTAGTGATCATTGGCTCGAGATTAATCTTCAGGGTGGTCTGTCATGGTGGTTCCTAATTAGTAGCATTGGAAGATGATGATGTCAGGTGGTGTAAGGTGGAAGAGCCAAGTTGAATGAGGGTTCTAAGCAGAGCAGAGGTGTGGGCGAGTGGGAACGATGTTATTTTTGTTACGATGAACAGTGACCACATATAAGTTGTCCCACATCGGAACTTCAGGTGGAGGAGGTGATTGCTTAAATGAAATCAAGCCACATCCTCATGCTCAGAATCTTGCTTTGGGGATGAGCTCCTAGTACACATGCACACACATGGGACACATAGCCCATGTGGGCCTTGTCCCAAGCTATACACCTGTAGGCTCTTCTCACAGGCCTCCTACTGCATGGGCTTGATCCACCATGTGTCTCACATCTCCCCCTTATCTAGCTCAGGTAAGATTTCTTGAGCTATTTTAGCCAACCATCCCACCTTGTGGGATGGCTATATGGTAGGATGGCTTGGTTGAGGGCTAACATGAGTTTGGCCCAATTTTTTTACCTAAAATAATAATAAAAAATCATTAAGTAATATTTCAAAATAATATGAAAATTAAATCCCAAATTTCAAGAATAAAAAATTTCATTCATCTAAGATCCATTTTAATTCCTTTTTCATAATTTCCCATTTTTAAATAAAACAATGTATTATATGGGAATTATCCATTGAAATTCATCAAAAAATCATTGAAAATTACTTAAAAATATGCACAAAATATGAGTGTGTCAAATATACTCACACTTAAACTATAATTATCCTCAATCATTAAATCTCAACATTGAATTCAAGAGGTCACCGATTATTCCAATATTCAAATTTCAAAAAAATAAAATAAAACAATTATCAATGTTAAATTAAACTTTAAAAAATCTAAATAAATATCAATTTAATTTCTCAATTTTCAAAGAAACAATTAATCCAAGTATTTTAATTTCTCCCTTTTGAAAATGGTGGAACTTCTTCTTTAATCCATTCAAGTTCCTAAATTTATTATTATTAAACATGCCAAATCATGATTTACCTCACCTTTGAATCTTTTATCTCACCACTCGTGATACAATTGAAGTAGAGTTATGGTCATATCATGAGAACATGATCCTTCTACATAGGCTTGTAAAGGAACTAATTTCTCCACTTTGTAAAGAAAAAAGACACATATAATCAAGAGGACTTTAAATAGAGGTTCAAATGATTTTGAGGCTTAAGGTTGGTAATAATTTATGTTTAAAAATTCAAGCTCAAAGAGGATGTTTATCTCTAAAGTAAAGTGCATGATATTCAAAAGTAAAGGCTATATGAATTTCTCCCCTTCAAATTGTGACAATTCCCACTTTCTACAAACTCAAAGTAAAGTTTATGACACATAAAAGCATAATGAATAATGTGCACCTTCTTGAATTTTCTCTAATTTTATACTTTTCTTTCAAATAACTTTTTCATTTTTTATTTTTTGAAAGTTATGCTTGTAATAAACCTCACATAAACCACCTAACCACATATGATAAAAATCATTGGTCTCGTAATGGTTATTTTTGATTCCTCCAAGTCACAACCCATTTTTATTTTTTTTCAAGAAGGGAAAAAAATTAAAGTACAATGTATGAATATATTTTTTTCAATACCCAAAGATAAAACCCACAAACTTTTTCCTTAAAATTAATTTCATCCCTTTTACCATGAATTTACCAACCCCCAATATTCAAATTTAAAATATCATTCAAATACTATGATGAGGGTAGTAATTAATAAAAAATGGATTAAAAAATGGATCATCCCTAACAATTTCATTCATGGTTTCCATGTGCTAAAAAAGGATTAATGTAAATGTGGTCTCAATTATAAGGGATTTTTAAAAGACACCTCAATCATATTAAATGTGTTTTTGTATAGTCATTACCTTTTAAAAGTTTCAATGTAAGTTCTGGTACGTGGCATGTCCCAAAAACACGGAAGAAATACACTCAATAATAAATAGGAGGTATTTGGTAAAGAAATCCTCTCGGGAATGGAAATTATAATATTGGAAAATCACTCAAGGAATGAATAATAATAACAAATCAATTTACATGAATTTTAGAAATACAAAGTGTGAGAAATGATAGGGAAATTTCATTTACATGAATCAATTAATTCCCTCAAATAATGAGTCCCCATTTTAATATCCATTATTCAATATAATCATTTAAATATCTATTTTACTCATTCAATATTATTATCTTTGAAATCTGAAACATGGAATCATAAGATTCCTAAAAAAACTCATGTATTCTAGATAAGTTAATTAAAGCATAAATTCAAAGCATGGGCATGCAATTTTTTAGTTTAAATATCAAAATAGGTTGTTATAAAAAAATGTAGGGAGTTTAAGGAATAAGCATTAAAAGTGGACCACCTTTTGAAATGAAGTTTTAGTAATTTTCCTCCATTGTATAGGGGATTTGTTATTCCATCATGGTCCTAAAAAATAAAATTACTCAATTAAGCATAAAGATCGTGCCATTAGAGCTCAAAAAATGATAGGAGGATAGGGATGAATGCTAATTATTAAGAATAAAATTGAAATATAAATTATTATAAATAAAATAGAAGGATAAATATTAGTATGATCCCCAAAGTGGGCCCTATATTTTTATTACTTTCAGAGGGAAGTACTAGCTGTTATGCATAATCTGATGGTGGTTGGATATTATTGGATTTGAACCCCCACATATGGATTTTCCTAGCTTTCACTTCTTTTTTGGTGAGGAATGATCCATGGATAAAGTATATGAAATACTTCCTCTTCACAATTAGGTATAACTTGCATGGTGGAGGTAGGATGAAGTATGAATCATCCTCCTTCTTGGTTTCCACTCATGAAACCTCATCCATCTTATCCAGTACTTTCTCAACATAGGCTACTTTAATTTTGCGATCAAAGGGAAAGTAAGAAAGCATTTTTACTTGAAAAAAATTTAAATTTGAATAATCATAAATATTATTCCTTTAATAATGAACAACCAATGTTTTGATTTCCTTCGGATCAACTACTTGAACTTCTTCACATGATTATTCTATTTCATGATCATCAAACCAATGAGCCTGTACCCGAGTGGTAAGGGCTCCTGCTTGGCACCCAAGAGACCCAGGTTTGAAACTAGGTGGAGGCGAATTTCCGGGGTACTATAGTAGTACTGTAGCGGTACTATTTGGTATTGTAGCAGCTGAAACTATTCACCTGATTTGGGCCTTCGGGCCACCAGTTTGGGCCTACGGGTCTCAGGGACTTCGGGTCATCAAAGACCTTCAGGCCTCAGGGTCTTCGGGCCACAAAGACCATGGAGTAGCCCAATTCACATAGAGCAGGCCCCAGAAGAGGATTAGAGCAAGAGTAGTAGTCACCAGATGCAGAGCTAACCAGATTGAAAGAATGAGAGGGTATGGAAACCACCATCAGGACCAGGCACCATGCAGATTTGTACAGGGCAATGCTAGCCAATCATCAATGCAAGGTGGGGAGCTAGGCAATCAATGATGCAGAATATGGGGAGGGGTAGCTCTAGTGGGTTGGGCCTACGGGTCATGTAATGGGAATAGTATTCCTCTGGGCCTTCGAGTCATGTATTAGCCTTCAGGTTGTGTCGGGCCTTATACCTTGGGCCTATGGGTCATATAAGGGTTCCCCTTCAACCCTTAAAAGGGGGATTATCCATAATAAAATAAAAATAAGGCCTTCAGGCCATTCAGGCATGATCATAAAAATAAGGGAGATCTATGTGTTCCTCAGTAGGTACAACTGTTGTTTCTTCATCTTTATCAAAGGCCTAACAAATATTTTCTGAATATGAAAATACAATGTAGTGGGAATTAATTATCAATTTAGAACAAATAAAAACAAATGAAATAGAGTTTAAGATAAGATCAATTCCCTGAATTGGTTCAAATTTAATATTTTCTTCAATGGTTAGTGTAGTGCCCTAACCCCAGATAGCCCGGATCTAGTGTCTGCTACTAATTAAATTGACATGATTATAAGGAATAAAATATCAAAGGAATGAAAAAGAGCATTCTTTTTTTTACGATTAAAAGTTAGAAAAATGAATTGTTAAGAAAGCGACAAGAAGATTCCTTTAAAAACATCGGTAAAATAAAAAAGGGTAAAAATGTATTTACTAAATCATTTTAATTTTTTTTGAAAACATTTTAATAAAACATGGTTTTTAGAAGAAGACAGGTTCTTCGACTAAAGAGAGATACAAAGTTGGGTTTTCTGAAAAACATTTTCTAAAAAATTTTCAGTACTAAAGAGTGTAAAAATGGTACTAATACTTGAAAATGATCATGAATAACTAGAGGAGATAAAATAAAATGTTTTATTTAAAAATGGTAATATAATTTCCTCAAATTAAAATACCATTGAAAGATCATTAAATTTATTATTAAGTAAAAAAATCTTTAAACATTCCAAAGTCTCCCATATCACTTTGAAACATTTTAAATCATAATCCTCATGGAGGAATAACATTAAATGAAAGTTTAAAATACCATGAAGATAAAAGGATTAATGATATAATATAATAAAATGGGAAATAGATACACCACAAAAAATATGTAAGTAGTGAACATTACATTTATCTCACAGATGTAAAAAAGTGAGATGAGAATCCATTACCTTGTGTTTCCTTTCAGGTGAATGTCCTTTAACATCCTGTATAATAAAATTATTTTAATTTTATACTTTATTGATAAAATTTTTCATATTTATCATTAATTTTATTTCACTTTTTTACTATGTTGTATACAAATACTTAAAAAATTATGTTTACATCAGGTGTTTTGACCAAATTTAGTTTATGTGTCAAAAACGACTTTGTAGGTCAACTATGGTCAAAGGGGTCATTATATAACATCTAAAAAAATAATAATCATGACATAATAATCATATTTATACATTAATTATACTTTTAAAATCAATCATTAAATATGGTTATGAAAAAATTAATCAACGTTACGATCATAAAGACGGTAGGCTGTACGTACGCATGAATAACGTTCCCATTTTTTAATGATCATTATGGAAAGATGGTAAGTAACACCATATATTTCCAGAATGATCATTATATCATAAATAAAATGTTATTTAATAATATATACTTATATATATAATTTTTGTGATATAAAAGGAATAACATTGTGTTGAGGAGGCGGTAGTCCACACGTCTACGAATGACGTTATCACTTTTTAATTGTGTGATAGGGTAATAATGAAAATGATATATATATATATATATATAGTATATTTACAGAAAGGTAATTATGTCATGTATATAATATATATATTTTTTATTTAATATATGTTTAATTGGAACCATCCTTTATACATTCCATATATAGTGTGAACGAATCACATCACTTTGTAGGGGTAGTAGTCCACACTTCCTCAAATGATGTTATCGTGTTAACGTAAAATGGAAAGTATTAAAGGTATATGTAATAAAAGGATTAGAGAAGTATAAATAAATTATAAATATCATATATATCATATATAAACAGAGTTTACATCATAAAGACCACCATGATAGTTGGTAAAGGAAAAAGATGAACAATTATCATTTCGTGAGGCAGTAGTTCGCCATATATAGAAACAATATGTTCATTACCCATTAGATGGAGGTGTGTGTAAGTGTAGGTATAAAACTTGGAATAAAAACATATAAATATATTTATGATACTGGTGTTTTTACATGATCATATATTAAGGATATTTGAGGGGGTGTAGAATGGAAATAAAACAAAAAATCTTGAGAGAAGACATTACCTCTTAATCGGGTAACTACTTTTGGTTTATACCGAAAGGCTTCCTTGGAAGGATTCCTGACCAAAGAGAGGATTAAATTTTGATGGGGGGGGGGGATTTTGAAAATATATATGGGTAAATATTGTCTGAACCTAAGTGGTTTGATATATGTGAGGAATGAGGAGAGGTGGTGGCCTCTTATAAGGGAGGAAAATGACTCGCTTGGTATTTTTGTAAAGAAGTTAGGTGTACCCACATTTTTACCTCAAAAAAGTCATAAAAAACAAAATAAACTCAATAATGTAAGGTTAATGGATGAATTATGTCCATATAATGGGTTTTGGACAAGTTTATAGGTCATTTGGGCCCCTAAGTTAAAGGTTTAGTGCTTTATTAAGCTTAATTCTGCCTTAATAATTGTAATTAATTTTAATCACTTTCACTAATATTTTTGGCCAATTTTTTTGGGTATTATTAGACAGTATAAATTATAATGATTACAAATATATAATCCATTTTTTATAAATTACAATCATATAATTGGTAGGAGTTGATTTAAATTTAATCCCATGGGCGGGACGACAATGCAGTTTTTTAAAGTAAAAACGTCCAAAAGTTTGCTATGTTTTTATAATCAATTGCAAAGTGAAATTGATTACAATGAAATAAATAGAATTAAATGATAAAAATATGATTCAATTAAACTTTAAAACCAATTAAAATTATAATTTAATCTTATAAATGAATTAGATGAAAAAACAATTTTGAACTAAAATTCAGTATTTTTAACTATTCATTAAAAAAATGAAATGTTTCAAAAAAATATCAAAATTTCACCCTAACCTAATTATTATGTTTTTATTTCAAATATTAATTTTATTTTAATATATTAAACCAATTAAAGTTTCAAAATTAATATTTAAAATGAGTTTTCCATTAAAAGGCGGTAAAATTGCTTTTATAAAAATATATGTTTTTATGTATAAACTAGGTTTTGTTCTTATATTATAAATATTAAACCCAATGGATGAATATAAAAAATGTTTTATTGAATATATAGAATATATATTTCATTAAAATCAGTACCTAATTTTAATTAATTATGTTTATTAAGAGAAAACTTCTTTAGAAGCATAAAAATAATAATATTTCTTTTTATATCCAATTGGTTATTATTTTAATTTCTCATTAATTGGTAACCAATGAATTCATTTTATATTGGTGTAAACCAAAATTTTTATAAGTTATTTCTTACTATTCATAACTACTAATTTAGTGTCTAGTTTATATCATATTATACTAAATAATAATATTTTAATAATATATTATTGTTCGGTAAAACTCGGTCTTGCATGTAATGAAAGCCATCAAAGAAGACCACTCTTGCATGTAACGCACACTAAATCAGTGTTGAATGTATTGAAATATATAGAATATATTTTAAATAGTAAATATATTATAAAGTATCCAGATATTATATTCCCTTACACGCTTGGTGTTGCGTGTCATATACGCTATTGACTATAAGGTTCTTTAGAATTTTAGGGTGTTACATTCTCCCCACCTTAATTAAATTGCATAATCACAATTTAAACTTGATATTGGTGATATATTGTTTAATGTTTCCTATTTTTAATTCCCAAATCATGTGAAGGGTTCGTAAAACATCCTCTAAAAAAGAGAGAATAGGAAGTACAAAGGTCACATGGACTACCATGTAACTAGGTCTCTAAGTAAGAGAACATTAATGGAAAGTGAAAATATGTACTTGGAAGAAAAGATTAAATATTTATAGGGAGTTAATTAGGTAATAAATCATAAAAAGTTAATTATCAATAGAAAGTTAAGGGCCTCAAATCCATAAATATTTGATGATTTAAGAGGCCATCGGTTCAACAAAAATTAATGTATTAGGACAACATTTTATTTTTAAGTAATTTTACTAATGTTGGGTAATTCATTTACTACCAAAGGATATAATGAAATTTACTTGATATATTTTAATTTCATGTGAAAAATCCTAACTTTTGGTTGTGCTTTAATCAAATTATAATTTATCCCTTTAATCCCAGAAATTAATTAACAATAATGATTTTTTTCCAGAAGCACTAAAAGAAACATTTAAAGGATCACAAGGCCTATAAAAGAGTTACAAGTCTAACTATTTTTCTTTAACTATCTTCCTAAACCAATATAGTTCATATATTAATCTCTAATCCTCAAAAGTGATACTACTTCTTTATCATTAATATTTGTTCCTCAAACTTTTTAACTAAAAACAATGAAAATGTAACTAGTACATTGCGTAGGTCAGTGGTTGGTGTGAAACCCTTATCATCCTTTGTTCATGGTTTCAATAACCGTGGCCTTTCTGGATTTTATTGGTTCTCACTCGACTTAAAAGTTGTACTTTTCTAAATCCAAATTAATATAATTCTCAAAATAAATATGATGGACATCCTTGAAATTAGGTTAATCACTAAATAGACCTTTAACTAAGGTTTTCAATACAGCCCTAATGCATAAATACTTCATCCATTTATTTCCACATAGGACCTTACTTGGTCTAGTGTTTATCCATAATATCATTTTTTGGATTTCTAAATCATGAAACCTTATTTTTAAATCTAAAACACCTTAGGTTTAACCTTGACCATTCTTTATGATTATCCATTCAAATTCTTCATATTTTTTTGTAAATAAAATATTGATTATCCTAATAAAATCCCTCAGGAGTGTCAAACTAGGTGTACAGTAAGACCCATTTTCGTGTATCAGGTTACCCTGAGTCAGACTCGGAACACCTTATTAGAGTTATTACTCCTAGGTATATCTGTGCTAGAACCACGTCCACTTGTAGTATACAGACAGGGATGTATTGCAAGGAATACCCACATAATATCTACCTTATAAAAATTCTAGTATGTTCTTCTATACTTACCAAAAATTCTGCCTTAGGGTTATGTTCTCTAACCTGTGTTTTCCTAAATCTAGTACCCAAGGTTGCTACTAAACTTCCTTTGATACTAACTATAGCACCTAGACCCTAGATAGCCTGGAGCTAGTGTTTTCTACTAATTAAATTAGCATGATTACAAGGAATTAAATATTTAAGGAATGAGAGTTTATTAGTATTGGTAACTATATACATACATGAGAATTTTATTACAAAAGAATACACTAATTTCAACATATTTTTCTTCTTATTTCTAAATAAATAAGTTCAAGAATAACTCTAATCTATATAGTAAATCCCTATATATATTTCATAGTATGCTACTTGGATTCTTGGGGAAAGAAACATAATAAGGGTGATCTCAAATGCTTAGTAAGGGTAAAGTATAGCGGAAGAAATAATGAATCAATGAGAGTATCCAATATAGAAAGGTAAATAAATGAACACACATTCCATCTAATCAATAAATTTAATGGAAGTGTGTAAGTAATATAGAAAGGTAATAACTAGAAACACATTTCATTCAAATAACTAGGTAAGGAAAAATAAACATGGAAAGATAAGAAACTGAAAACACATGCCATTTAATCAATAAACTGAGAATGAGATGCATCCATATATTTTATCATGTAAAAATATCATGGATAATAAATAATGAATCAAAATGAAGGCAATGATTAATTATTGGATGTCATGTTCAGGCACATAAAAACCTATAACATCAAGATCCATCCTTGGGATAATTTCAAACTATAGATAGAAACATGTTTAATTTATGTAACTTATTTGTCTCATGAAAACCTATCGATGCATTGAGGAGCTATATAAAGTCTGGGCTCCATCCATCATTGCATGTCAAAATAATTCGGTATTTTGAGTAATCGATTTAATTAATAAACAATATGCCTTATCTAATATCCATATTAAATAAAGAATATGGATATATCAATATTTACCCAAATAATCAAACAACTATAAAATTATACCCTGTATGTAAAGAGGTATACAGTTTAGGCAATAGTAATATCCATGATAAATGAAATGGATAATTTAGGGAAATTAAATGTTCAATGATCATAGGAGATTGAATATTTCAAGGGGATTGGAAAATGAATCAAGGAAGTGAATGTGAATACTATACTTGGACAAATCAATCTTAAACCATCCATAGGAAGATTATGGATGGTTTCAATACAACATATCCCAAGTGGAGTAAAAATAAGGGTTGTTTTCGTTGATGAATATAAATACTATAAAATGATCTTCTAAAAGAATCCTTGATGAAAATAACCCTTTATTATAAAAAACCTTTTGAGAAACATTTTTTTGAAAATAAATTTTGAAAATATTTTGTTTAAAAATTAACCTTTTAACCATGAAAATGAATCTTCAAACAAATGACAGAGGGTAAATCTTTACAAGCTGTACGAGGTAAAAAGAACATTCCTTTTGCACAGTTAAAGGTTAGAAAAATGCATTGTTCAGAAAGCAGTAAAAATATTCCTTTAAAAACATTGGTAAAATAAAAAAGGGTAAAAATGTATTTACTAAATAATTTTAAATTTTTTTGAGAACATTTTAAAAAAAAATGGATTTTAGAAGAAAATAGGTTCTCTGACTAAAGAGAGATACAAAGTCGGGTTTTCTGAAAAACATTTTGAGTACCAAAGAGTGAAAAAATGGTACTAATACTTGAAAATGGTCATGAATAACCATAGGAGAGAAAATTAAATGTTTTATTGAATGATGGTCATAAAATTTCCTCAAATTGAAATACCATTGAAATATCATTAAAGCTATTGTTGAGAAAAATAATCTTTAAACATTCCAAAGTGTTATACCACTTTGAAACATTTTAAATCATAATACTCATGGAGGAATAACATTAAATGAAAGTTTAAAATACCATGAAGATAAAAGGATTAATGATATAATATAACAAAAGGGGTAGTATAAACACCACACAAAATATGTAAGTGGTGAACATGACATTTATCTCATAGATGTAAAAAAGTGAGATAAGAATCCCTTACCTTACATTTCCTTTCAGGTAAACATACTTTAATGTCATATATAATAAAATTATGTTAATTTTATACTTTTTAGAACATTTTTAATATTTATCTTTACTTTTATTTCAATATTTACTATGTTGTATACAACTATTTAAACAATTATGTTTATATCAGGCGTTTTGACCAAATTCAGTTTATATATCAAAAACGACTTTGGTAGGTCAACTATGGTCAAAGGGGTCATTATATTGCATATCCTGAATAATAATCATGACATAATTATCATATTTATAAATTAATTATACATTTAAAATCAATAATTAAATATTGTTATGAAAAAATGAATCAACGTTATGATTATGGAGACGGTAGGCCGTATGTACGCACGAGTAATGTTCCCATTTTTCAATGATCATTATGGAAAGAAGGTAAGTAACACCATATATTTATAGAATGATCATTATATAATAAATACCATGTTATTTAATCATATATACTTATATATATAATTCTTTATATGTAAAAGGAATCACATCATGTCGAGGAGGCGGTAGTCCACATGTCCACAAACGACGTTATCACTTTTTAAGCATGTGAAAGGGTAATAATGAAAATGATATATATATAGTATATTTATAGAAAGGTAATTATTTAATTAATACAATATATATGTTTTTTATGTCACATATATTTAATTTAAACCATCCTTTATATGTTCCATGTACTGTGTGAACGAATCAAATCGCTTTGAGGGGGTGATAGTCCACACTTAGTCAAACGATGTTATCGTTTAAAAGTAAAATGGAAAGTGTTAAAGGTATGTGTAATAAAAGGATTAAATAAGTATAAATAAATAATAAATATAATAAATATAATATATAAATAGAGTTTCCATCATAATGGACACCATTATAGGTGGTAAAGGAAAAAATTAACAATCATTGTTTCGTGAGGCAGTAGTTCTCCATACACAGAAACAATATATTCATTACCCATTAGACGAAGGTATGTGTAAGTGTAGGTAAAACACTTATCATAACTAAATATAAATATATTTAAAATAATGTTATTTTAAAATGAGCATGGAATAATTATATTTTATGGGGGTGGAGAATAGAATTAAAACTAAAAATCTTGAGAGAAGATGTTACCTCTTAATCGGGTAACTACTTTTGGTTTATACCAAAAGGATTATTTGGAAGGATTACTGACAAAAGATATGATTAAAGGTTTAGGGGATGGATTTTTGAAATATATATGGGTATATATTGTATTAACCTAAGTGGTTTGAAAGGTATGATGAATGAGGAGAGGTGGTGGCCTTTTATAAGGGAGGAAAAAGACTCACTTGGTATTTTTGAAAAGAAGTTCGGTGTACCCACATTTCTACCTTAAAAAAGTCATAAAAAACCAATAAAATTCAATAATTTAAGGTTAATGGACTAATTATTTCTAGAAAATTGTGTTTTTACAAGTTTCTAGGTCATTTGGGCTCCTAAGTTAAAGGTTTAGTCCTTTATTAAGCTTAATTTTGTCTTAATAATTGTAATTAATTTTAATCACTTTCACTAATATTTTTGGTCAAAAAAAAAGTTAGAAATATTATACATTATAAATTATGTTTATTCAAAATATGTAATCCATTTTTACAAATTCCAATCATAGAAGCGGCAGAAGTTGATTTAAATTTAATCCAACAGGCGAGATAACAATGCAGGGTTTTAAAGTAAAAATGTCCGAAAGTTTGCTACGTTTTTATAATAAATTTCAAAGTTAAATTGATTAAAATGATATAAATTGTATTAAATAATAAAAAAAATGATCTAATTAAACTTTAAAATCAATTAAAATTTTAATTTAACCTTATAAATAAATTATATGAAAAAGCAATTTTGAACTAAAATTCAGTATTTTTAACTATTCATTAAAAAATGAAATGTTTCAGAATAATATCAAAATTTTACCCTAACCTAATTATTATGTTTCTATTTCAAATATGAAGTTTATTTTGGAATATTAAATCAATTAAAGTTTCAAAATTTTTATTTAAAATGGGTTCTCCATTAAAAGTCGGTAAAATTGCCTTTATAAAAATATATGTTTTTATGTATAAACTAGGGTTTGTTCTTATATTATGCATATCAAAACTAATGGATGAATTTTAAAAAACATTTTATTGAATATATAACATATATATTTGATTAAAATTATTAACTAATTGTAATTAATTACATTTATTAAGATAAAACTCCTTTGGAGGCATACAAATAATAATATTTCTTTTTATATCCAATTGGTTCTTATTTTTGTTTGTCATTAATTGGTAACCAATGAACTCATTTTTTATTGGTGTAAACCATAATTTTTATAACTTATTTTTTACTATTAATAACTACTAATTCAATGACTAGTTTATATCTTATTATATTAAACAATAATATTTTAATAATATATTATTGTTCGTAAAACTCGATTTTGGGTGTAACACAAGCCATCAAAGAAGGTCTCTATTACATGCAACAAATTCTAACTCAGTGTTGCATGCATTGAAATATATAGAATATATTTTAAATAGTAAATATATTATAAAGTATCCAGATATTATATTCCCTTACGTGCTTGGTGTCACATGTCATACACGCTATTGACTACATGGTTCTTACTTTAGAATTTTAGAGTGTTAAAGTTAGTGCCACTTGGAGTAGGATGGTAGAAATCAGAGGTAGGTAGTTAGGATCCTCCATATTTTCTTCAAATTCCACCACTTTTGTGGTGTTTTCCTCCATGGATAGAGATATGTGCAATGGTTCTGGATCTTCTACTTTTTAGAGACCAGGGAGACTAAGTTGTACCACATATTCATTATAGAAGTCATACAGATCTTGTTGATCTCCCACACATAGCTCTATAGGCAAGTATTATTCATTATGAATCCACTCCAGTTCATCATGGTCATCCTCTATCTAGTATTTCAAATGTTTGGGTTGCAGATACTCCTTAAGAATGACCTAAACTTCTTAGATTTACTTAGAGAAATTAGGAAAGACCAGTGGAACTTCCTACCTGACCTCCTAATGTTCTTGATCAGGTTATGGTTACTCCAAAAATTCACAAAAATATTCAAATGTTAGTTATAATTTTCTCTCCAATTGTTCTATGCTTTCTCTAAGTTCTTTCACCTAGGATCTATCATAACCAGTCTCTTCTACTTGTTTCTCTTTCAACTGTGAGTAGTCTACCCATGCATAATAATCCAAATTTCAATATATTATAGGAAATGATTTTTTTATGATTTTTTAAAGAAATAAAAAATATATATACTGAGTGTGAAAAAGAAAAAATAACCAAACTAATGATCCTATCCCTGGAAATGATGCCAGTTTTAATTCACGCCTATTCTAGGGAATGAAAAAAGAAAATTTATCTTTCTAATGCAACATAGATTCTGACTAGGGCTATCTCACTTGAGAAGCTTCACAGTTGTTCACCTACTTGATCTAATTCACCTAAACTACTTATTTTTGTTTTTTTATTTATTCTATTAAAGAAATAGAATTTAAATGAAATAAGAGAGTGAAATAATTAAACTAATAAGAAATGAAATAATGTGATTATAAAAGAAATATCTTGGCCTTTGTGGTTTGTTTTATGGGTTCCATCATTATCCTTATTGGTGTTTAAATTTATTTTGATAGTTTAATCACAAAATCTCAATCTTAAACTACTATTATTTTATTTAGCGATTGTGAAATCTTTAATGCCTATAGAAAACTAAATTATTCTTCCTCATATAATCATGGTTGATGGAACACCTCAATAAAGAGTGTGACACCTTCCAGGACCTGACTCCATCATAAGTAATTTCATCCACTAAATGGATCGATTTCATCATATTAAGATCTTATGTTTAGTAGAAGGGAGATAATTTTTTTTAGAAAAATAATAGAAGTGAGTTTGAGTTCAGTGTCATGGTGGGAAATAACCACACTCATATAATTCACTCTTTATCACTGAAAACTTAATAAAATTTATGAATTTAAGCATAGAATGAATGGAAACACCACTTACCTTTTTCAGATGAAGCCTCAGGTTAGTCCCTCATTTTTTAGGGTAAGAGGTCACTGTGGTAGATAAAAAGAATATAATAAAAGAAATAAAATAAAAATAATAGAATAGAGAAAGAGATAAAGAAATAAAATAAAATAAAATTAAATGAGAAAATAAAAGAAATTAATTTGGACAGAAGAAGAAAATTAAAAGAATAAATAAGAAGAATAAGAAGAAGAAGGATAGAAGAAGAAGAAGAATAATGATATGGGATAGTGGAAGAATAAAAAAATATTAATTTAAAAAATGATTCATGAATTACTCGAGACCTAGGATCCCGTTTGAATGTGGATACTCAAATGTATTCTAAAGATTTTGGGGGTTTTGAGATTTGCAGCGTGGAAGAGATCTATGCGGGGAAACATCTTCGACCTTTCCTTCAGTCGTGCATGGGATGCATGGGATTTGTGGACATGTGAAAATAGTGGTGCATTATAGGAGGTATGTGTAAGTGTAAGTGGTAGAATACTCCTTAATACAGACTTTGATATGGTTGGATGAATATTTGAATGGCTTCAGGATGGTCTATAGAGGTCACAAGAGGTGAGAAGTGGTGTTCTAGGTCGATGGTAGTGATCAACAACTCAAGATCAAGATTCAGGGTGGTCTTCTATGGTTGATCCTAGTTAGTAGCAGTGGAATACAATGACATTAGGTGGTGTTAGGAAGTGAAATCAAGCAGCGTAAGTTGTCCGAGTAGAGTAGAGGTGCAAGCAAGCAGGAACTATGCCATTTTTATTATGATAAAAAGTGCTCCCATATAAGTTGTCCCACATAAAAAATTAAGGTGTAGGATGAAATTTATTAAATGAAATCAAAATGTATCCCTATATTAGAAGATTACTTCAGGGATGGGACTCTGGTACAAACACACACACACACATGAGCCACATGGCTTATGTGGGCCTTGGCCCAAGCTACACACTCGCAGGCTCTTCCCACAGACCTCCTACCACACAGGCTTGATACACCATACAACTTACATATCTCCCTTCACCGAATTAGGTAGGCTTTCCTAAGATGGTTTGGCCGATCGACCCACCTTGTAGGTAGGCTATATGGCAGGCTATCCTGGTTGAGGGCTAGCTAGAAATCATTAAGTAATATTTCAGAAGAATATCAAAATTAAATTCCAAATTTAAATATTAAACATTTTCATTCATCAATGATCCATTTTAATTCCATTTTCATAATTTCCTATTTTTAAATAAAAAATTATATTATTTGGGAATATCCATTGAAATTCATCAAAAAATTATTGAAAATTAATTAAAAATGTGCACAAAATATGAGTGTATCATGGATGAAATAAGAGAATCAATCCAGGAGAAAAACAAGAAGATAATATTGATTTGAGACATTAATAAATTTTATTTTAATAAGTTACCCAAGAAAGGTAACTCAAAAAACATTGAAGAAGCTATGTGAAATCTCCAAAGCAGAATATGTTAAGAAGGAATGCCTAATTTTTTTTCCCGATCAAGTGAAAAATACTAGAGAAATGAAAAGTATGAAGATGAATAATTGGATAGAAAAAAGGAAAAAGGAAAACAAGTTATTCCACATGAATAATAACTTGAATTTCATGAGAGGTTTTCAAAAAATGACAACTCAAGTGTTACATAAAAATTTTGTGGAAGGTGAAAATGGACAAGAAATAATACAATAAATTATATGAATATTTTACCCGCTCAAAAAGATATGTTCAAGATATAAAAATAAGCATCAAGGGAAGATATTACACTACTGGAAAACGTGAATATAAATAATCCACACAAGATGAAGATAAATGAAAGTAAAAAGTACATACCAGCAAAGAAATATTAGAATATGAAATATAAAGAAGACATAAACATGAATAGTTCTATAGGAACTCTATAGTTACAAGTAAATTATTCTCTGGGTTAAAAGTAAATACCCAACCCTTTTTCACTTATTAATAATCTAATAAGTGTTCCACCTTATTTCATGACTTTTTGTAAAATATGTGTTTGCCTACATTGTAGGGAATTGAATGTGAAGTTCATTATTAAGAGGAGAATTGAGTGAGAAAAGTGGAAGACAAAAAGTTGGAATGATTATTCAAGATATGATAAAAAATTAAATTTTTGCACAATGATAGATCATCAATATAAAAATATTTAGGACTATATGATGAGAATATCCACTAGGTAAAATTAATGGAGTGCGCTCCTTAAGGGGGAGAAAACATAAAGAAGTTTCTATTAAGGATTGTTCCATGAATATCTAGAAGTTTATGTCATCTCTACAAAAGTTAATAATTGAGGTAACCTAATCAAACTTCTCACCCTTTACTTGATTATATCAAATACATGCATATAGGTGGAGTGTTAGTTTATGAGTTATCTTATAAAAATGGGGAGTAAATTATCTTTTCACTTGAAATTTATGATGTATTTAATAGGTGAAGTTCATGGTATATATTTCTTGAAGTATTTTTTTATTCTTCCCCAAGGATTAAAAATATATAAATTATATCACATTATGAATTATTTAATAGTCAACATTGATGTCTTGGTGAAATAAATCTTGTTTTCTACAATAGTTTAGCCCATATAGACTTAGATTTGACTAGATAAAGACTCATTTATATGAAAACATTTGGTATCATCCTCATTACAAGTTAACAAAATAAATATTTTTCATTTATTTTCAATAAGGGTAATAAGATACAATGACTTTATTTAAGTAAATGATATTGAAAATGAACCCAAAAGGGGATATTGAAAATCCCATGTTGATGGTTGATGAGTATGGTTGTATTTATTATCAATAGATAATAAGGAATCAAAGTCAATGTATGATGAAGTCCTATGTGATTATTGATTAATCATGGAAAGAAAAAGATAGAAATAATTTGAGAAACATTAAAGAAGGATGGTGATAATTATTGGAGAATTTTTATGGATTTCATTTGTCAAGATAATTCTCTATGTTAACTATGGATATTTTAGAGCTATTTTTAATGTTCAAGACATATTTCAATTACACTAGGAGATGTTCACATTGTTTACAACATTTTAAAGGTGAAAATGTTTTGAGGATGAAAAGATTTGTAATTTATAATTTAATTCAAAAATAAAATAATTAATAGATCCAAATAAGTTGTTCCATGCTTATCATATATTCTTGGAAGTTTATAGAGTAGTTTTGAAAAGATGACCATGAAAATATAATTTATTTTTGCTTGATGAGAAATGCGAAAATTGTTATGTTGTTATTTAAGATCTCAAAGGAATGTGTTAATGGAAAATTGAGATGAAAAATTTTATACAATAGAATAATGTGAATAAGGAATATGAATTGAAGTCCATGAAATATTCATATCATTTCATTTAGAGAATGTGAATCTGCTTTAATAAATATGAATAATTTTTTAAAGGTGACACAAAATAAATTTATCATGAGGAATACTAAAAAGAATTTGATATTGAAGAAGTTTCGGAATTTATCATTGAATTCCAAATCAAAATAAAGAGAAGTTGGGTATTTTGTATTTTTCATTTTAAGTTGATTAGGTAATATATGAGAATTTTTGTAAACTCTTTTTATGGGATTTTGATAAAAAATGGGCCAAGAAATGACCAACCGAGGACCCACTCATCCACACATATGAGACCCAAGGGTCAACCATATGGGAGAGGGTCGACCCATTTATCCATGGAGGTAGAAGGATTTGGGAATATAGTGTCCACAAGGAGCATGCACAGAGGTAGGTGCACATGATGTGCACACAGAGGTGCCTAGGGGACCACACAATGGTGTGGCATGGCCCTTGTGGGCTGGTGTGTGAATGTGTTTCAGGTTCCAAACCCCAATTCCAGATCAAAAGTTCAATGAAATATAGAGTATTATATATCAGTACCAAACTAAGTTCAAAGATGATAGGGAATGGGCGTGGAGTGTACATTGTTCCTCCATAAAAAATATATACACATATAATGAAATTAGTTTGATCTATTTATTATGGGGTGTTTGATCATGGATATCGATCATCTTTAACCTACACTTGTCTCTCACACTTAAAATCTCCCCAACACCATTGGTTTGATGAAGAAATCTACACACAATATCCATCCATCTCCGGTGATTGA
Source organism: Viscum album (assembly GCA_963277665.1). Taxonomy (NCBI): domain Eukaryota; kingdom Viridiplantae; phylum Streptophyta; class Magnoliopsida; order Santalales; family Viscaceae; genus Viscum; species Viscum album. The sequence continues at coordinate 624,105,351 of OY728134.1, read as the reverse complement.
TACCAGATCGATAACGAGACATGCTCGACATCATGCATGGAATTTATATCTTGTATTCATGCTATAATACAAAGAATATTCTACTGTCCATTCTGATTTGTAGTTGCAAGATATTTCCATGAATTTGGAGGCATGCATAAGTTCATGCTTTAAAAATATGATGAAGTATGCATTTATCATGGAATGCATATGATACATCATGTGGAGCTGTTTATGTAAATACACCACCTTTTTTAGTGTCACATGTTTCTAAAGAAAGATATGGATACTCACATTTGTAAATTTACAAAATGTAGAGATCTTCGGTGTTTTAAATAACAGGATTGGCATGAAATATTATTAAAGCATTCAAGTCAATGAAAATTTAGAGGTGATATGGTTGAATTCACCAATAAATATCAAGCATCCAAGTCTAAGAGTATTTCCACCAACTGAGATAATTGGGGCTCTCATTTTCTAGAGAGAAATAGAGCACCATGAAACTTCCTTCTTTTGTGAAAAAAATTCCATGTGCTCATGTTGTGATTTCTAAAGCCTTCATGATCACATGATGTTCGATTGATTATATGAAATAGAGTATATAACCTCACTGTGTTATGTATAGTAGAAAAGATAATAATATCCTTCATACACACTATGTTATGTGAATCACATTTGAGTTTCTATGAAACATACTATATTTTAAGAAGAAGAATAGCCTGCATGCTTTAACACCCACGTTAAGGTTGATAAAAACTCTTGTACTTTCTGTTATGTGAAAGAGATATAAGAACCATGAAGCATAATACTTATATGAAGATAGTTAAATTGAATAAGATAGATCCCATTCTTATCACTTACATGAAGAATACATGCGAAAAATGTTGCATAAAATACATGCATGCTATGCACTCTATGTGTATGAATTGAAACACTTTAGTCAGAAAATACAAGGAGACCAATAATGATAAACTATTTTCATTGAAAGAAAATTATATTAAAATAATTTAATAAATTTTAAAATCACATAAATATTAACAATAACACTTATTATGTGCTAGGAGATAAGATATTTGAGTTGAGAATTCAAGAATAATAATTTTTTGAGGAAGAAGGAAACCTTCACAACATTACAAACTCTTAAGTTGATCATTCTAAGAAAGCAGTGAGTTAGAGTGGAAGTTACATATTCCAATTAGTAAAGAGTATTGGGATGAATTGTATATAATCAAAATTATTTATATAGTAGCAATTAGTTACCTACATTTGAGGAACAAGGGTATTCATTTGATATGAAGACATCCAGTGCAGTATAGAGATATTTTCCAGAAAGTTATTGAAATAAATCTTTGAGGAACAATTGATTATAGTATAAAAAATCCAATCTATCCTTTACAGGATGTATATATTACCCATCAAACTTGTGTGTGAATTTAACTGCACTTATAATCACTAAAAATTATAGTGATAATAAAATCTGTGAAACAACCATAGGTTGATCATGATAAGGAGTATGCTTTCTCATTGATGCATAACCTTGTAAAAATATTTGTGTGTTTCTATATCATTTATTATCTTCATTACACATGTATTTGATTATTGAGAGTTCATATTAAATCAATTCTTTTTAACTAGGATAGAGGTTTGAGAGTAAGAGGGGATAATTGAAAAGAAATTATAAACTTAGTAAAAGTGCGGTACACTAATTAACCCCCTTCTGAGTGTCCCTACATGATCTATATAAGATCTATAATAATAATAATAATAATAATAATAATAATAATAATAATAATAATAATATTATTATTATTATTATATCCCATGACATGTGTTAAATATAATATCATTTATTAAATAAATAAATTAATATTTAAGATTTTAAATATATCATTTCCATCATATCATTAAACACAACCCATATTATTCCAAAGAATTTATCAAAACTTGAATAATAACACATATTCATTTGATAAAACAAAATAAATATTATATTCACTAAACTTTTTAATAAATATTTATTTTAAATATTAATTTAATTTAAATAAATATTTATTTTATTATATTCAATAAACTCATGAATAAATACATATTATATTAATTACCTTGTTAATAATTAAACAAGAGATAAAAATCAACTCACATATTCTAAAACTCGAATATCTTGTGAATGGATTTCTATGATAAAATTTTAATAGAATAAATACTATTTCATTAACAAAAAAAGAAATTTATTCTTAAACTTAAATTCAATATAATTTAATGAGATTCTAGATATAGTTAGTGTGTGATCATCTAGGCCCCTTTCTCAATGAAAATAGTAGGAACTTACCTAAAGTCCAAGATCATTATCTAGCAATGCATCAAGATACTCATAGATAAATAAGTTAGTGTAGAAGCTACAAAAACTTTTATACAAACATTATTATGTAATATAATTTTATTTTCAACTGATATCTCATCAAAAATGATGTATACTTGTGTCATAAACTTATATGATCAATTTTTCTTTCTTTGATTTTTTTAAATAAACTAGTTTGTAAAATACCATAGATGTGAATTTAGTCAAACATTTTCATTTCAATCAAAGGGATAAATATATCTTCTTCCATTAGTATAGAAGGGGAAAATCCTTTTTTGACTATTCAATTAATTCTACATCACTTATGATGTATGTGACACATACTACCTCACCACAATCATATATTATCATGGTCTTCATCAATGCATCTAAGTAAGTGATTTTTGATACACATTAATAATGATGTCAAGTAAAAGGACCAATAAACATGTTCATATATAAGAATATCCAATGACACATAAAATATGTGAAATTCCTATTGGCAGGTCTTCCTTCATGACCCCCCTTCTTGAATATCACCAAGTGTGAACTTCATAAGATTACAACACCTGACAATTAGACACCATTTGTGTCCCATCAGATTTATGTATCTAAACTAGAAGACATATTAATTTAAGAATATTATCATAACATCTCTAGGTTCTCATTATAGAAGAGAACTGTTATAAACTTTTAATGTGACAAATATTCCAAGGAAATTATCACATTAATGTTATGAAAATGAATAATCATTATGTTATAAATATATAAATTATTGTAATCGAAAGTAAAAATTCAGTTTCTTATAGAAAACCAATCCCAATAGATTCCCACTTACACTAGATCCAACAACTAATAAATCTTAATCCTCTATCTCTTATATTATGTTAAAGATTCTAATGAGGTATGACTTTAGTTAATGGCTCTAACACATTTTCCTCTATGGCTATTTTTATCTACAACTTCACCTCTTTGAGTAAAATCTCCCAAGAGGCTATATCCCCAAGTATACACCGATTTTACTCTTTCATGAATTTGGAATATTTACTTTAACTAGGTCTATAATATTATCATAACATATATTGTGATAATAATTTACTTTCATGAAACAATTCCAAGATCTAGAAATAATTAGTGCATATTTTATACTATTTATTTAGCTTCATCAGAAGCCTCAACATACTCAATATTTGTAGATATGGATACCACTTGATTCAATAAGCTCATATTATTCATTTCTTTATCCTAAATGTGATATCATATCAAATTTATCTGATGGAAAATTAGTTTTGTGTCCCCTTAACAACTATAATTAGATATATTTAATTACCAATAATAATAATTCTTCAAGATTAGTTTAATGATTTTCCATCACGCTTTATGCTTAGGAAACATGAAACTTATTATATATCATGGAATATATGATATATCCCATTGTATAATCCTATGTATTTCTATTCATCATCTCAATATCCTCCAGTTTCTTAACACATAGTCTTAGAGAGATTTATGCTATGTTACATAGATAAAAATCACGCTTTAATTATTCCATCTTGTATTTTCAATATATTTTCAATATATAAACTAATACTTGGTCTAAGAAAACTAATATTATGTTCTTTATAGATATATTACCCCAAAACCTAGGACACTACTTTAATTCATTCATTAGATAAATAATTTTCAACTTAGTCTTAACTAATTTTAAGACCAATATTTATTTTCCATACGTTATTAACATATTTCTCTTGGAAAACCATGGTGCGCCCACTAACCACTTACAAACAAATATAAAAATAATCATACCATGATTTAATGATTTATACGATCCATAAATGGATCCTTTAAACATTTATATAACAATTATGGTAGAAATTATGGAAAATTGAATTCAAAATAGATTTCAACATCTGTATTGGTGAAAAAGTTTCCACATAGTCAACAATTTGACTAATCTTAAATCTTTAACAAACAATATTTATTTAAAGGCAGTCAATTTACCATTCATGTCCATATTTTTCATGAATACCCATTTGAAATTTATGGGATTTAAATCATCTAGAGAAACTACCAAAATATAAATCTTGATTTTGGTGCATGGAATTCATTTCTGAGTTCATATAAACTTAAAAACTTTAGGTTATTTCCATTTATTTCTTACTTGTTGGATAATAATTCATTATTATCAATGAATAATATATATCACCTATCTTGGTGATTATAAAACCATCTATTTAGTTTTATATTTTCTATGCAGTATGTGTCTTTAGAATAACTCCTCCCACCATGTCTTATTGAGTTAATGTTACTATGCCAACTCATGAGAATTTTGAGCCTTTACTTGATTTAAATTATATTAATCCTATTATCTCAAATAGAGATTTAGTATTTCTCTTGACTACCACTTTTCTATCTTAGGGATCATAATATCCTTAAAAACTTAGGATAATTAACTGATATTCCCATTGTGTTTTTCTTGATGCAAGTTTGTTTCCTAAATAAGACTTAACAAATTATTTTCATAAAAAACACATGCATCTGTGACATAATGGTTTTATTTCATATTATAAATTATATGATGTATATTCAAATTATGTTTAGAATATGGTTAAGTACTAACATTTCTATTTATAAAGTATATTTTGAAAAGAACAATGGAATATTTTCAACACTTATAAGCCTCATCATCGATCCTTATTATAATAACATCATCACTCTGATCCTTAAATATCTTAAATAAATATTATTCAACAAAATAATTTAACTATAGATTATATTTTAATTTTTTCACACATATCTTGATAAAATAATTCTTGAAGATTTTCAGTTTATCACCCTTTTAATGTCAAAAAGGTTTCTTTGACTTCAAACCTTATAAGTAAGAATGTAAAATACCAAATATTTTTAGCTATAAAGAATCTAAATACCCTTATTGCTACATCATTTACATTTAATTATATTTTTACTTGAACAAGAATTATCATGACATAACTAGGTATTATTTTTGTCTTATATTTTATATTCATCATTAATTATTGATATTAGACATCTGTGATTTAAGTGTGATTAAAATATTAAATGAGTATGGTATACCATAAAAAAATTCATTTAAAACATTAAATAAAGTCTCATTATGTCTACAATCAACATTGATATAATGGTTTTGGTAACACCCAATATAAAATAATTGTTTTCAAATACAGGAATATTTCCACTTAGAAATGCAAAGTTTGATCATTTCTTAGCTGACATAGGAGTTAAGATCCATTTTAAACTTTAAGATTAAATTCATTCTTGTAATATTTCTAGTCGTACATAGTTCCTATATTTAGATAAAAATACACTATCCACATATTATAATTAATATCCAAGAAGAGAAATTGAAATATTACATGGAATGATGAATATACCTGAAGTAAAAAATTATACTTGCTTCATCTTCAATTCATTATAATTCCTATTCTTGTGACATTTTCTACCACATGTGAAGCAAATAGCCACCGTTTTATTTGTCTCCCACTAAAACTTTTGTTTCTTTGATGGATGTTTCAAAGGAACCAATTAAAATTTTCATTGTCTTTTCAACATTTTCCTTTACTTCGTTCACCATAAGGATTTAAGAAACAAATTACCACATATCCTTATCAACTTGGAGAACCATGGTCAAAAGATTCTTAATTTGATTCTCTATAATATTCATTTTATAATTTTTAATGAAAATGAATAATATAGGTGGTAAGGATGAAATAATGAGATTTATAGATAATTTATTATCCATATAGAACCCCATCTTCTCTAATTGATTGATTTACTATTGGAGCTGGTGTTCTAGAACCAACTGATTATACTTTTATTACATGTTTATTTGATCATTTGAATATTAATAAAACATTTTATTACATATTGTTCATTGTTCTACATGAATTTAATGTAATACCGCCCTAGTGTATCTATTTCATTGATAATGTCATAGAAGTTACCCACTATGATGAGAACCTTGAAGTTCCATAATGATATTCTTGAATATAGTCCTATAAATGGATAACATACTCTAATAGGGAACATAGTTTGTAGTCTTTTAGGTGCGAGTATTAATAAGTGGATAAGGCTTCTTCTCATGAAGTTTACACTTGGTAATATCTAAGATAGAAGTTTATGAGAATAGATCCTACAGCAGGTACTCTGCATGTTTTTATTATTATCAGATATTCTTATCTGTGAGCATGTGTAATGGTCCTTAGACTTTAAGATTATCATTAATGCATGTCATGATTCACAAACTTAGATTTAATAATTAAAACCATTATGTCATAGGTTTATGAGAGTTAGGGTACATTGGGTGAATCACGAATGACATGTTATTAATGGATAAGTCGAGGAAGGATTTTTCCCTTTCATATTTATGGAAGTTGATAACTCGACCCTTTGATTGGAATAAAACTATTGCCTTAAATTCCATGACCATGGTGTAATGACGTGTTTATTTCAGAGAGTCAAAGGAAGATGTATCAAGCATATAGGTTAATTATAGAGATATGAAACCTTCTTGATGAGATATTATGACAAAGGGATTATATTACACAACAATTGTTCATATGTGGTTTTAAATGTTACGTCATTAAGTCCTTTCTCTTGGGTACCATGACCCATTACTAGAGATTAATCTTGGACTTTAAGAAATCCTACCTTATTCCAATGAGAAATAATCTTATAGGGTCACACATGAAGTACCTCTATTGGTTTTGATTAAATTCTATTTGAATTTAATTAATGGAATAAATACTAGTATCAATACTAATGAATAATTTTATTTAAGTTTTATTGACCAATAATATTCACATGGTAATAAATAATTATTTATTCATTAATAAATAATTTATTTTATAACATGAATATTTAATAAATATTTATTCACTGGATTGTGAATAAAAAATTTATTTTATATATTGATGAATGAAATATTTAATGAAATATTTATTCATGTATTCAATAAATGCCGAAGAGTTAGAGAGGACCAAGATTGCGTCTAGTGACGAGTATTTATTTAAAAGCTAGTAAATAATATTTAGCATTGTGTGAGTTAGTGAAGGCCATATAATAATAATAATAATAATATTATTATTATTATATGACATGAGGTTTTGATAATTATTATTATATTATTTAAAGTGTGGTACACAATTAAATAATATTTTAACCTAAACCCCAGCTCTATAAATAGATGGTTATTTCTATTATATAGGGTTAATCGAGATTTGAGAATCATTGAGCACAATGGAATTATCTCTCCATTCCTACTCCTATCTTCCTCTCAATAAAGAGAAGTACTAAAGAGATTCCTTTAAGATCAAAGGAACTAGAAGTGATCAACACGATCTACACAAGACAATTGATTTGCTGTGTTAGCACCCAGAAATCAGTTGACATTACTCAGAGATCAACGGATCATGTGTGGATCACTGTTAGAGGGATTCTACACTTATATTCTCCCTAACACAACAAAGGTAATCCGATAAGGGTTTTTCATAAGATCAATATCATCATTGGAGAAAGTTTCTAAGATGTGATAATGTTTTCTCCCAATCTTAAATAAATTAATTATTAATTTATTGTGAAAAGATACTCTAGGGGTTTTGGGTTTTCTTTAAATCAATATTCAATTGATTTTTTTTGTTCATGGAATTCACCTCATGTACAATATTGTGAATAATATACCAAATCGTCAAAACCTTTACAGTTTATCACCCACCAAGGCCCTTTTGCTGCACTTAAAACCTTCAAGTGGTATTATAGCAGTCAAGTTTTAAATTTATAGTTAATTATTTATTTTTTGATATGTATGCACAATAATGATTTAATTTTCATTTCAATATTTATTCATTCTTTAATAATATTTTAATTAATATGTTTTTTACATATTAATAACCATCGTTTAGTATTACATTTTCATAAAGGGATAAAAATAGTTGAAGAAAAACTAGACTGGAATTGGGAAGTGCTGAGGATTCTAGTTGGATAACATGGGACTAGATGGTGTGTAGCTAGAGTAAATGTTGTTTACCCAAGTTCATTTCACTTTTCCATGTCATAGGATACACGATGCACCAATCAGTAACTATACACAATGCTTTTATCATACACCATGTGTAGACTGGGCCAACCAAACACATGACATGTCAGATTACATGGTGTGTAGTTGGCGTACATGCAGTGTAGTCTACATGGTTTAGTGGAGAAATTCATGCAAGAGATGTGGTCTTATACATGATCAACACCACATAATATTGATATCTTGGATCATTAATAAAATAAACAATGTGTATCTAACGTACACAAATTGCAGTTTATTAATTCCCACATCTAAAGTACACACTGATCCATTCAGCAAGAGAAGAAGACACATGAAATTCAAGATACATGGCATGTATTTGGATTATAAATATTGCGTAGTCCCACATCCAATGAAGATGCAAAGTGCTTCAGCGGGTTGCATGGACACATGAAATTTGGACCACACGACATTTAGATCTTTAGTTTACACCATGTAATACATTGAGATACATGATGAATACCCAAGCGTGTATCCTGTGTATATAGAAAGTGGAACACATGACCTGTAGCTGGTTAGTATATGTTGTGTAGCCCAGTCAAGATACACACTCAATCCCCAAGCATGTAACCTGGGTACATGATAGTCGAGGTACATGGTGTGTAGCTCATAAGTACATACTGTATTGTCTCCCAATAAAGAACATAATTAAATTACATTAAATTTATAATTGAAGCATTAAAACTTAGTTATATTGTTTGGAACCATTTTCATTTGACAATTTAATAATGGTTTTAAATAATTATTAAATGCTCAATTAATTTATTATATTATCTGTAATTATTGAATCTTCCATTTATTTTCCATGAATGCATTTATGACGGGTATATCTAAGAAAATTTGGATAGTCATTAAGATAAAATGGAATTAATTAATTAATTAATTAATTAATTAATGCAATAAATTTTATCTTAATAATAAGGAATGAATATAAATAAATGTTTACCGATTTTACTATTGCGTATTATTTTCTTGTGTATAAACATTCATGAGCTTGAACAAGACCTGTGTATGCATTGGTTTTATTTAATTTTATTTATTGTATGGGTTTGTAATTATTAATTATTAAATTAAATATGATGACCTTTGATTCATCCCTCATTCCATTATTATGCAGGACCTATATATCCAAGGTTATTTATGTAATCCTCTTTAACCAATCCTTTGGTTCCCCTCACCTATGTGTGAGTTATAAATACTTGTAATAAATTGAGTATCCCAAAGCATGTGGAGGTAGTTCAAGATGGAACCAAGATGATTCCAATCTAGGTGATACACAAGTAGACAAGTGGAATGATACAACTCATGATAAGTCTGAAATAAGGAGTTTTCCCTAGGTCATAGGTTGATTTATTGTCCTCTTAATAAATCAGCTGTTAGATTAGCTCATGATCAGGTTATTTTTTTATGACTTATGAATTATTTATTTTATATATGCAATAATTCAATCAAATAAATTAATTAATTAATGTACGAAGATGGAATATAAATAAATGGATTATGCATAAATGTTTTATCACAACATGGTTAATCACTTAAGTAAAATAAAATTCATATTAACATAACATGTAAAATATAAAACAAGATAATTTTATACAGAATAAACAAAATCCATCAACTAAATATTAATTCAATCACAACCTTCCATTACCTGATTAGGAATAAAATCCTTATAAATAAGTTTTTGACCAACCCTCATTGGGACACTTACTTTTAATGTGGAGTTCTTATGAAGGTTATGGGTTTACTTAACCATCTTACATCAATAAAAATAGCCCTATTTATACTTGATGTAACTTGAAGGAAAGTGTTTAGGAAATCCAAGTTAGGATTTTAGGATTGGGAAGTCCACTCAACAGATCAAGGAGCTACAAGACCATAGTTGGAAAAGTCCTGCCTATATAAATACCTTCAATTAGAAATACCAACCCTTATTGGGTTTATGAAAAGGGGAATATGGATCCTTGCCACTAGAATTTCTAAGATACTAAGCATTATGTGTTCAATGATGAGGGTTTTTGGGACTTCATAAAATATTGTGAGATTTAATAAAAATTTAATTATTATTATTTATAATGTAATGTGTAATAAAGAAAAGTACTAATAATACGCTCTTTTAAATTTTAGAATAATGAAAATTTCAACATCCACATTATCCCTATGATCTATATTAGAGAAAGACCATCTCCTCACTAGCATTAACTTCTAGTATTGGTTCAAATTCCTTCTGGTTGTGTTGCTTCATGAATGGAAATCTTACAGCTAGAATCCTCATCACCTAATCCACCCATGAAGGAGGTGAGTGATGGAGAGATCCTTGTATATAAAAAACATTTGAGTGATGTAGTCAACATTTAATGTTTTATGATATAATATATGTCTAATGAATTTCTGAAGTCTCATGAAAATATGGATGCTTATAGAATGCTTGAGCATCTTCTTGGTCTATACCAGGAGAGAGATAGACATGAATGGTTTGAGATATCCAAAGCAATATTTAAGAGTAAAATTAGAGAGGGAGCACTAGATGAGCCTCACATAGTAAATCTCATTGGATATGTTGAATGCCTATATATTCTAGGGTTTAAACTCCCTGATGAACTATACGCCAATCTCATTATTACATCACTCCCTTAGATATTATCTAGCGTTTTTTTTAATTTTAATATGAACAAGTTGAGAAGTCTCTCCCACATTTTCTTACTATTATTTTACAAGATGATAAGGATATTAAGTATGAAAATACTCACATCCTTATAGTGAATAAATAGAAAGGCCAAGTGAATAGATATAAGATCAAAGCTTCTTTAAAACACCCTTCTAAGAAGAGAAAGATCAATGGGAAATCAAAGAAGCAGGATGCTATCTATTTCACATGTGGCAAGAAGGGCCACTGGAAGAAAAACTTCACCTATCCAAATAATCAAGGGGAGTATTTAGGTACATTTTTTATCAAGTATAATTTATTTGTTTCTACAAATTGAGTATTAGATATATCTTTTTGTGATCACATATGTATTCAAATATAGGAACCAAATAGATTAATAAAGATTGATTGAGGGGAGGTAGATCTATGAGTAACCAATAGATCCAAATTAGTTGTTGTTGCTATCAGGGACTACCACCTCACATTTCCTATGGTAATGATCTTGGTTTTTAAGGATTTTTATTTTGTACTATCTATTACCAATAAAATTATTATAAATGTACATAGACTTGATACTAATGGATTTATTTTAAAGTTTAAAAATAAATATTTCTAATTTTATAAATATATCATTTTTATGGAAATGAACATTTAAATAATAGTCTTTATGTGTTGGACTACACAAACCAAGTAATGGAAATCGATAATGAAACTACTTCACATGAATCATGCCACACTTAACTTTGGAATCACCATCTAGGTCATGTAAATTAAAAGTGTTTTACTAAATTAAATCAAGATGGATATTTATATTCCTTTGAACTAAAGCACTTGGTTTATGTCATGCATGTTTACAAAGTAAAATTACCAAATCCCCATTTATTAGAAAAGGTGAAAGGGATAAAGTGATTCTTAAATTAGTTCATACCAATGTGTGTGGACCTTTTCTTATTGAAGAAAGGGGTGGTTACTCATACTTCATAACTTTTAATAATTATTTTAGTTGATATAAATATGTCTAAATGATGAGGTATAAGTTATATTCCTTTGAGAGATTCAAGGAATACAAGAATGAAGTTGAAAACTATATTGGTAAGAATATTAAGAAACTACACTCAAACGGTGATGGAGAATATATTAATCAAGACTTCATTGATTATTTACTAGAGTTTGGGATCATATCCTGACTCACTCCTCCTTACATGATATAGTGGAATGGTGTAAGCGAAAGGGGGATACACACCTTATTAGACATGGTGAGATTAATGATGAGTCATGCAAGTATTTTATTATCCTTTTGGGGATATTCATTACAAACAACAACAAAAATACTAAACCAAGTGCTGACTAAAGCAGAAGATGGTATACCATACCAATAATGGAATGGATGGAAACCCATGTTGTCATACTTACACGTGTGGTGTTGGAAAGTGTTTTTAAGGCCTCTTTAGGGAACAAACTTGCAACCTAAGGAACAAAGTATACCTTTATAAGATACCCCAAGGAAATAATGAGATATTTTCCATATGAAACCTCAGATAAAAAGGTTATAGTGGAAAGAAACACCATATTACTTGATAGGGAATACATATCTAAATGAGATAGTGAGAGAAAGATATAATTTGATGAAGTCTAGGCTCAAGGTACACAATAGTTAGCATGGGAAAAAATTTCAAAAATCCCCATGGAAAAAGATGTTCCAAAGACGCAAGAACAATGTAGGAGTACCCGAGAGGTTAGAGAAACAAAATGATATGGTTTTTTAGTCATCATGGATTATGACTAATTATTAGTTGATAATAATAATCCTCTAGCCTACAAGGAATAAGTAAGTGACAAAAATGCTTCCAAGTGGAAAGAAGCAATGGATTTTGAAATGCATTCCATGTACCAAAACCAAGTTTGGATTTTGGTAGATCCTTTAGTGGATGTAAAGAATATTGGTTGTAAATGGATATTCAAGAAGAAACTGGAAATGTATGGTAAATTCATCACCTATAAGGCACGATTGGTTTTAAAAAGGTTTAAATAGAATCAAAAAATTAACTACAATGAAACATTTTCATTAGTTTATATGATGAAATCCATCGGAATTATACTTGGAATTTCATCCTTCCATGACTATTTGATTTGGAAAATGGACGTCAAAACAACCTTACTTATTGGGGAAATTCAGGAATATTTATTTTTGACACTACCTAAAGGGTTTGTGATTATAAATTATTCCAAAAATGTTTGAAAATTGAAAAAAATCCATTTACAGATTAAATAAAGCATCCAGGTCATGAAACATTTGGTTTGATGAGGCCATAAAGGAATTTGGTTTCATAAATAATTCATACGATCCTTGTGTCTATAAGCGGTTCAGTAGGAGTGTGGTCATTTTCTTAATATTATATGCCGATGACATATTACTTATTGAAAATTAAATACCAATATTACAGTCTATTAAAGACAAGTTAAATAATTAATTATCCATGAAGGACTTAGGTGAGGAAAAATATATTCTTGGGATCAAAATTCATTGTGATAGATCTAAGAGACTACTCGGCCTAGGTCATGGTAAATGTATCAATAAGATACTAAAGAGATTAATTATGGAACAATCCAAGAGGGAATTTTTTCCAATGTCACATGAAATTCATATTTTCAAGAAAATGTATTATCATACACATGAGGAATAAAAAAATGGCAAGGATTCCATACATGTTGGAGATTAGATCAGTCAATTATGATATGCTATGTAATAGGATAAATGTCGCTCAATGTAAGGGAATCACATATTTGATCGATATGAAGATTTCCTTGGAACAACTACTTAAGATGTGTGTGGAGAATATCAGAGATGATCTGGTCCTTACCCTAATCTCCCTAAACTATCTGGTAAGATTTTTGGAGTTCTCTAAGAAATATTAGTGGTTGGAAGAAGCCTTGCAGCGGACCAAAAAACGATCACATCCATTACCCCTTCTAGATCCCATGAGAAGGACCATAAAATAATAGATATCTACCACTATGAATGTAGAGGATCTTGATCTAGTACACCTATTGGACCCTTTTTCAGATGAACCTTGCCAAGTGAATCCCCTCCAAGCACAACCTCACCTAGTGTAGCCTCTCCAGGAGAAACTATCTCGACAAGAGAATTCAGATCCATCCCCCCATCAGGTCCATGATCTTAGGTTGAATTTTACAAAAAATAATAACAAGACCCATTCCTTCAAGGATGTGCAGGTCCCAAGATATTTCATATATGCATTGTAAAAGGGAATCCTGAAATTGTTGGAATGAAAGAGACCCCAGAAGACTAAACTCAATGACCACACAGATCACTACCCATATCACAGAATCCTTGGAAATACCATTAAATAATGATTCATCTTCAAAGATTAGATCTAGGACCAAGTAGATCATGGTTTAGTTAGATTGGAAAATTTCTTGGAACATGTGACACATGTCACCTCTAACCTTGATAGTAATAGAGAAGGCTCTGGAAAGTGGAAATAGGTTCCCATCCATGGGATGAAGAAGTATAATTGCTGGTTGAATCATAAGATAGTTTCTACCACCCATGGTATCATCTATTCCCAATTGAGTAAGCTAGAACTCTCTGTGATTTTCATGCCTCCTCCAACCATTTCCTACACATCTATGACACAACCTCATAAGTGTCAAAAGAATAGACGTCAATGAAATAAGGTAAATCAGAGTCCTCCACTAGTGCCAAAACATTCTCTTACACTTAGAAAATTCATGCCTACCTAATTGGGATATGTTACCAAGGTATTCCTAGCCTTGGATTATTCCACCAATGAGGAACAAGAATACACATCCATTAATTCTATTGAACTAGTGGATCACCTCATATTGCCCAAAAGTGTGGACTTCCATACGAACCCCTTAGTCACCTTTGGCCAACATTGAAGAAGGAGAGGTAGGGGAAATCCAAGATGGCAGAATGATCATGCTAGTGATTCAAACTAGGCTGTTCATGCTACTGAGACCAAAAAAAAAATCCTTTCATAGGAATCAATGGGTAAAACTCTCCTGGTATTCTCAATTAGTAACCACCCCACAGTAGACTATATTGGTTGAATGCATAGCTTAGTCACAAGTGCATTGTGATAAAAAAAGTCTATCTAGGGCCCGAACTCAGCCAATTGACATATATCCATCATTTTTTTAGAATAGACTAGCTAACCACTGGTATAATATCATCGATATTATACAAGTCTCAGTGCCTCAGCCAACAGTTCCTTCTACACCCTTTGCTAAATAATGACCCACTACAAATCAGAATATGCCCCTAAAATGGAAGTATGATGTGTTGAATCACCTCAATGACATACCTATGAGGCTCTCAATTCTTGAGGCACTCCACCTGTCAAAGGAAATGTGTGATATCCTCATAAAATATTTAAAAACCCCCTTTAGTTCAAGATTGAGGTAGTTGCTGCTGCGACTTACTATACAGAGGAGGTCGAGCGAGAGGAATGTCAGGCCATCACCCCATTTTACAAAGAAGATGGGGGTGTCACTATTCAAGGGAACTTATTCCCACTGTATATCATAGGCCAATTCAATGCCATGGAAATATGCTACAACATAATGGATACTAGCTTCAAGATCAACATCATCTTGACATGGATGCTCCATAAGTTGGGACTTATATAAGCATATATGAATCCCTAAAACCTAAAAATCCATGGGTATAATATTCATGAAAATAAAAAACGTGGAAAGATTCAACTAAAGACATAATTTTGTGGCTTAATATTAAGCACTGAATTTATGGTAGTCTCATAAGATACTACCTATAACACGCTACTGGTAAGACCCTAACTTCATATACATGAAGTGATACAATCTTCGTACCACCAATGCCTCAATTACTCCCTTGATGGTCAAGTAGGGGTACTCCAGGGTGATGCATCCCCATTTAAATCATGTGATGTCTACTATCTAGATGCTGGATACTAAAAAAGAGAAGGAAACAGGTCTATACTGATGGGGTTGATCACATAAATTCCCCTAAAAATATAAAGTCCGCTATAAATGATCCATGGGTAGACTTGAAAGATAACTTTGTTCTATCAATTCATCAGTTAGAGCCCAAAATTATAGACCCAGGGGGTTGTTTCATCATCTCCAAGAAAAATGAGTTCTCACAGATTACCTCATACTCATATTGTGAATAGTATATAATGATACTGGAATGCCCTAATCATATGAAGTACTGATAATTATGACCCATGGAAATCAATCTATGAAATTCCCTTATTTTTTGTAAATCAGGGTTTACTCAACAGAGGTAGTCTTGTCACCATTACTTCGATATCAAGAGAGGGCCTCATTGCCAAAATCCAAATGGAATTGGATCAACAACTTTTGTCAAAACAGTCTCAATAGAATGGGAAACACTCATTGATGATTCTATATCCACCAGAGTAGGCTCTATTGCTCCCCCTAGGTTAAATATCCCAAAATATTCACCTACTCTCTTTGATCCTTCTATCATAGATTAAAAAGAGGATTTGGAAGATTCCCCTCTTGCATTTGAGGAGGGTGTCTCCACCACTGTTGATGAGATAACCTAGGTGAACCATGGTACCGAGGAAGATCCAATACTGACACTGATCAACACATCCATGTCTCTAGAAGAACAAAAACAATATGTGGACTTCTTAAAATAGAATTGTGATGTATTTTCTTAGATCTATGATGAGATTCCAGGTATAGACCCTTAGGTTTTCATTCACCATCTTTGCCTCTCAGTGGTTCATCACTGGTTCAAACAACCTCCCAGAAAGATTCACCCTTCTCATGGCTCCATGGCCAAGGAAGAAGTTGAAAATATTATTAAATACAAATTTTTCAGGGAGGTCCAGTACCCTAGGTGGCTAGCCATCATTGTCCTAGTTAGGAAGAAGAATGGGATGATTAGAGTCCGTATCAACTTCAAGGACCTCAACTGCTTTTGAACAAAGGATGATTTTCCCTTCTTAGTTATTGAGCTATTGATATATGCTACAACTAGGTTTTGGGAACTCTTCTTAATGGAAAAATACTCTGAATAAAATTATATCTAGATGTACTTAGAGGATGAGAAGTCCACTGCCTCCATGTCACCTCAAGGGACTTTTTGCAACCACGTGATGCCTTTCATCTTGAAGAATGCTGAATCCACTTACCAATGGTCCATGCACCACATCTTTAATCCAATCCTCAAGAAATTGGTGGAGTGTTATATGAATTATTTCATGGTCTAATCCTACCAATTTCAGGACCATCTCAAGGATCTTGAGAAAATTTTCAGCTTCCTCTACTCTAGACACATAAAGATGAACCCCCTGAAGTGTTAATAATAGGTTACCTCTAAAAAATTTATCAACCTTTTCATAAGATATAGAGGAATATATATTAAATCATAAAAAATAAATGCTATCAATCAAATTCATATCCTAATAAATATCTAGGAGTTGTGAGGCCTCTAAGGAAACTTAGAATATATACATCGATTTATTGAAAATATGGATGGAAAGTGTAATCATTTCTCAAGACTCATGAAAAAGGATACATTTACCAGTGGGATGAGGACTACCAGAATACCTTTGAAGATATTAAGCAGTTCCCGCTAAAGCCTTTGGTTATGATGCCACTTGTCTTAGGAAAGCCTTTTTCCCTCTATGTGACCACCTTAGAATGGTCCCTTGTCACCCTTATAGACCAAAAAAATAATAAGGGTAGAGAAAACAACCTATAATATATCAGTCGCATGCTCCTTGACACAAAGACTAGATACCCCCCCCATCAAGAAGAGTTTCCTTACATTGGTATTTGTAGTGCAGAAGTTGCAACATTATTTATAGCCCCATGAGATACAATTGGTGTCCTAAGTAGGCCTACTAAATTACAACCTCAATTTCCCTATACTGATAGGATGACTAGAACACTGGGTGGTAATCCTCCACCTGTTCAAAATCAGGTTTTTTCTATGAAAGGCCGTCAAAGTCTAGATACTAGAAAAGTTCCTAGCCACAAATCCATCCCTTGAAGAACTACCCCTAGATTTTTATTTTTTGGATAAATCTATTTTCTCAGTGGATTAGGCTATACCATATTAGTAGATGCATTTTTATGGTGCCTCCCAGAGCCTAAATGATAGAAGGATCAATGAAACTAAGATTAATAAGGTAGGCCTAGGGATCGTTTTCATCACTCCAACATAATCCATATTTCCTAACTCATTCCTGTTGTTAGAAGGCTACACAAACAATGCGGAAAAGTATCAAGATCTCATTAAAAGTCTTGAGTTGAACCTCAAAATTGATGTATCCTATTTATATGTAAAGGGAGACTCTGATATATTCATCAATAAGATCAAGTGAGTAGGCCTAGGGATCGTTTTCATCACTTCAACATAAGCCATATTTCCTAACTCATTCCAGCATGGTGTTCTCCTACTAGAATAAGCCAAGAATGAGCAAATCCACCAACGTGCCACCCATTTACCCTAGAGAGTATCCACAACCTTGAGAAATATTTATATAGGAATAGGTTCAATGGAATTATCCTCCATTTTATCGAAGGAAATGAGATACCTCAAGTCATGCAGGAGGTTCATAATGGATCCTGTGGCACCCATCAAGTAGGATTAAATCTCTCCCACTAAATTTGGAGGTTGGGATAATTATTTTCCACCTTGGTTAATAACTTCTTTGAGTTCTCCAAGAGGTTTCATGTGTGTTATATCTCTACTATATTTGTGAATCAAACGCTATAGATTCTTCACACTACCAAATATTCTTTTACCTTTTCAATACATAGAATAAATGTTGTGGGACCATACCTTCTAGAGATAACTCGACATTGAAGGTTCATTTTGACCACAACATACTTCTTTTCCAAATGTCCAGTAGCGGTTCCCATCAAGGAAGTCAAAACTTAGTCCATGATTGAGTTCCTGAGCTCCCACATCATCCATCAATTTGGGGTACCTCACAATATTCTCACTGATAATGATGCCAATTTTGGGCTACCAAGTTGAAGAATATGTACTCTAAGTACAATATCCAATCTAACCATACTTCTCACTACCATGCATAGGAAAATGGGTAAATTGAGGTTTTCAATAAAAAAATATCTAATATATTTTAGAAAATGGTGGGAAAAAACAAAAATAGTTGGGTTTACAAGATACCTAATGCCTTTGGGTCCCATCAGGCAACAACTCGAAATTCCACCCAGGTGACCCATACTCCCTGGTGAATAGAACAGAGGTGGTATTACCCATTAAGGTTCAATTTATATCACTTCAAATGGCTGTTTTTGACTATAATATACTAGAAATAATGGAATAAGTCTACCTGTTGTGTTATAATACCTTAAAGAAAATAGGTTTCAGGACTTACATAACTTAGAGGGGAACCAGAATAGGATAAAGAGATCATTCAACAAGAAGAACCGCCTTCATTCCTTCCTCTAGGGTAACATAGTACTGGCTCTCAGAACGCTGATGATACTTGGAAAAAATCCACCAAAGTTGGAGCCTAAATGGGAAGGACCTTGCATTATCCATAAGGTCTATTCCAAATAATCATAATCCTTAATCACCATAGATGGAGATCATATCACACCTCACACCAATGCCAAGTTTCTCAAGCAGTATTTCACATGAACCTTTGGTCAAAACTATGAGACCATAAATTGAAGAAATAATGGTCAAATCTTCACAATCTCAAACATCATAAACTAGGGTCAAAGCTCTAAAAAATTAAACTAAAATTAGTCCCCATGGTTTGTGTTATATAACCTTAAATTAGTAGCAAATACAGTTTGCGTTGTATGACTTTAAACTGAAAATCCCAATGTCCTTAGTTAATGATGTTAAATTGTAATCTTACTCTGTTCAATAATAATAGGATGTATCACATAACAAGAATGATATGAAAAAAAAACCATCCTTAGAACAAGATGTTAAACTATAACCTTACCTTATACGATGAACAAAGGGTTCCTCATATAAAAAATATGAGATGATTAAATATCTTCTCTAGAGAAGACACCACCTTACCAGTAATGGTATCTTACCATTCCATGTTCTAGAACTACATGTCGATTGATTACCAATTTTATGGGATACTTAGTGACTCCTAGAACCCATATATTTTTCTCTAGACTCCAGTTCATCATAAACCCTTCCCTCAGGGGGGAATCATGTTCACCAACATCTGGCCATTTGGCCCCACTTATAATTTGATCATTATGACCTCAAACTATATGCATTTTGTTTTAGTATATCTATGTTGCACATGGGATTTTATAAAATACTTTTAATTATAGGTTTTACCTCTTTCATTCTAGAAAAACATTCTCAAAACAAACATTCCTCCAATCCAATCCTTACAACTTCTAACTATTTTCCAAATTCCCCTGGTCCAAACCTTATGACCTTAAACTATGTACAATTGGTTTCAGGATTTCTTTGTGTGGTGCATAGCCTCCTGGGCTCTGTCACATTGGGTTTTCAATCTTTTCACCACCTAGTAATCCTTGAAGTACCTGTTCCCATTATAGTCTAAGTATTATGACCTTTAAACCATATTCACTAGCCTAATTATGGACAATCACTCAAAAGTCACTTTTTATTTATTCTAGAAAAAGATGAATGAGACAAACCGAGATTTAAGGAGGTATGTAATGATGAATCCCTAAAGAATCACCATTAACAATAAAATTACATTCATGGGGGAGGGTACCTATATTCTGATAAATAATAAATCTATTCTGAGGACTTTATAAACTAGAAAGTTTATCCTCCATGAAGTTTCCTTCCCTAAGGGTGTGTGAGTTCTCCAGCTCATTATTCATTATGGACACTCATTCACATGATTTTCTTCATCCCTGGTGTTTCAACAAACTAATGGCCGCATATCTTTTTCACTGCATTCTCATTAGATAGTATTCCACCTTACCAGGGTTGGTCTCC
Source organism: Viscum album (assembly GCA_963277665.1). Lineage (NCBI taxonomy): Eukaryota > Viridiplantae > Streptophyta > Magnoliopsida > Santalales > Viscaceae > Viscum > Viscum album. The sequence goes on along the minus strand of OY728134.1, from coordinate 624,084,290 downwards.
TGCTACACCGAGTTTCATAACTACATGTTTCTTTATTCCTATTCCCATATGATATGTAGTTATTCCTAGACCTCCTATCTTCGGGCCCAACCACAAATTCATTACAAAACCACCCATTACCTACAACACTATTACCCATAAAACTCCCTTATGGGCATCCTATTTAGGTATATTCCCTAATCATATTCCTTAGCTTTCTAGAAAATTAAGATTCCCTCATGACCCCACATGAGGAAGGAAAGTATTTTCAGCTCAATGTATAAGCCCCACAAACATCCTCATTAGAATATGTTAAACTGTAGCCTTACCCCATGCACACCCAAGATGCCTAGAAAATATTCTACGAGAAAAGATGAAAATCCTAAAAACAAGATGTTAAAATATAACTTTACTCTATGCAATTAATGTAGGATTCCTCTTATCACAAATACAATATGATTCAGTGTCCTATCCAGGGAGTTCACTACCTTACCAGCGTTGGTCTCCTACCATGCTGTGTCCTAGAACTATGTGTGGCTTGATTCCCATTCCCATGGGATACATAGAAATTCCCACATCTCATATCCTGGGTCCACCCCCCATTATCAACTCATTGCGGGGTATTTCCTCCATCAACATCATGAAGTCAACTTGGGTATGGTTTGTCAAGTTTTGTGTGGAAGAGGGTCTCTTTGGACCTCCTTTCATGTTAGGTTATCACTATTTCATGCCACACAATACTCTTTAGGACACCCAAAACCTTTTTTCTAATCTCTATGACCATAAACTAGCATCTTAACCTATATTCTGAGCTCCATGACCTTAAACTAGTATCAACCAAAATCTAATTTGTACAACATTAAACTATAAAGACCAATGTATTTAGTGAAAAATGTTAAAATGTAGTATTAACCTATGCAATAAACATAAGATTCCTCACATAACAAGTGTGTGATGACAAAAAACCAACATCCTCAGCATATGATGTTAAACTATAGCCTTAACCCACATGAAACCAAGATGCCTTATATTATGAATATGAGATAAACCAAACAAATTTTCTCATCACATGATGTTAAACTGTAGCCTTACCCCATACAAAATCGGGATTCCTCATATTATTAATATGAGATGAAACAAGCCTAATTTTCTCATCACATGATGTTAAACTATAGAATTACCTTGTATGAAATCTAGATGCCTCATATGATAAATATGAGATGAACCAAACCAACATTCTCATCACATGATGTTAAACTGTAGCCATACTCTTCATGAAACTAGGATGCCTTATATGATAAATATGAGATGAACCAAACTAATTTCCTTAGCACACAACATTAAACTATATACTTAAATCATATGAAACTAGGATGCCTCATATGATAAATATGAGATGAACCAAACCAATATACTCAAAACATGATGTTAAACTATAAATTTACCCTGCATGAAACTGGGATACCTCATATGATAAATATGAGATGAACCAAGATAAAATCCTCAGCGCATGACGTTAAATTGTATCCTTACCCTATATGAAACTGGGATGCATCATATGAAAAGTATGAGATGGTTTGATATCCTCACTAGAGAGTATGTCACCCCTTTAATTTCGGTCTCCTACCATGATGTGTTCCAGAACTACGTGTGGTATGATTCCCATTTTTATGGCATACGTAGTGACACCCATATCTCTTATCTTGGGTCTAGCCCTACCATCGACTCATTTTTAGGTCTTTCCCCTTCAGGATAGGCTTGATACTGTACAATCCATTCTTTTATTTAGCGCTCCTGAGCGTGTGGTGGGAAGATCCCCATGGCACTCAACATTCCCTTCGGAACATTTCCCACTTTCATGTCTGCATTTCATGCTTTATTCAATTTGGATAATCATTATCCTCTTGATCTGAATGATATCCATAACATCAATGGTTCCTAGACACATTGTCTCACCTACCATCATGGGATCATGCTTCAAAGGATCCTTGATAACATATGAAAAATCCTATGTTTCGAACTCAATCAACAGTTGATCATGCATTTGTTCACCCCATCCTTGAACGACATAGATATAGAACCTACATTTCAAACATGGTAAATAGTTTTTACCCACCCATTGGTCATTACATTTTTACCATCCAATTCTTGGAATTCATGATCTACTATCGTGGGACTTTCTCAGGTCAATAACCTCTATACCTTATTGTGTGGACCCCTAAAAACAACATGAACTTTGTACCAATCATTTTTTCTCGCAGCGATCATGGTTCATTTGAGCTTAGGATTTAGGGAAACGTTTCCCTAATTAGGTTGAGAGACACGGGTTCCCCCTTATGGTACAAAATCTATGACCTTAAACTAGGATCCCAAGTCCAAGCATCATTACTTTAAACTATGTGAAAGTCACCATGGGAATGTGTCATGTAGCGCCGAGCCTCCTTGACCCTAAATTCATGTTGGGATGTCACTCTTCCATGACTTTAATGATATTTTGGGTCATTAAACCCTATTATGATCTAAAATCTACGACCTTACAATAGGATCCTAGGCTCAAGAATCACAACCTTAAACTATGTGTAGGTTGTCTCATAGATGTTTCATGCGACATCAGGCGACCTCCTTGGTGCTCAATTCACATCGAGTAACCTTTCTTCAATGACACACATATTCATTCTAGACACACAAAATCTAGTCCAAGTATTATGATCACAAACTATTTTCAACCCATGGTCCAAGAATTATGTCCTTAAACTATTTTCAACCCATGTTCTAGGCATCATAACCTTAAAATATTTTCAACCCATGGTACATACATCATGAACATAAACTATTTTCAATCCATGGTTTGGGAATTATGAACTTAAAATATTTACAACCCATGGTCCAAGTATTATGAAATTAAACTATAAGAAACCCATGGTCCAAGTATTATAAACTTAAACTATTTGAAACCCCATAGTAAAAAATCTACAACTTTAAACTAGGAGACCAAGTCCAAGAATCATGAATTTAAACTATATTCAAATTTTCGTTGAAATGTGTCACCTGGAGCCATGCCCCATTGGCCATCAATTCACATTGGGTCACCTACCTTCAATTCCACACACACTCCTTTGAGACACACCCGCTATGGTCTAAGAATTATGACCTCTAAAATGTTTTCGACACCTTGGTCCAACTTGTATGACCATAAACTACCCGAGGCAACATCCTGGTCACAAGGCACTAAACTGTGTTGTGAACATCCTAATCAAACGACGTTAGACAATGAGGTGTATCATCCTCATCGTATGAAATCAAGCTGTGTGTATATAATCTTCACCATATGATGTTAAACTGTGTGTCCATCATCCTCATTACATGATGTAAAACTATAAAGCATCTTATAACCTCACTTGATAAGCCCCTTACCCCATTCGGTGTTGGTCACCTACTGCATCATTCATATTCCTCAACCGTCACTCGGTACTTGAGATGATTCTCTCCTTTGAAGATGATTTCAACCTTTTTTATGAACGATAAAACTACCAAATGTTCTCAAATCCATGATGGCATAATTTCAAGAGAGTTTAATCCCATTCAAACATTCCATCAGTTCATCCCCATGCTTCACGTCTCCCTTGATTTTGATCCCCATCAACCTTTCATGTCTGAATGGGCCCCCCTAATGGAAATAGTTCTTAGCCAAACTTTCTCACCTACCATCCTGGGAACATACCCCAAAAGACTTCTGATGATATTTTGAGATAGGTCCTGTGTTTTGAACATGGTCAATGGTTGACCCTCATTTTATTGTCCCCACCCTCATAAAAATGATAGTGGAAGCTATGTTTCATACATGGTCATTATTCATCCTCTATCATTGTGCTACCCCTTTTTTGTTCCAAATCCTGACCATCTTGATTCATGCTCTTCATTATCCCCTTTGTTTGTACAAAATCCAAATCCCCTGGTATTAACCCATTCTTACACTAGTGCACATTGAGAAAGAAAGTTAGATGTGCAGAGAGTATCATACTCCAATAAAAAATTTCTCAGTCAGGACACTCTCTATGGTCAATAAATGAGTCCAAAACCTAAGTGTTCGATCCTTTTCTAGAAATCTCATATAAATAAGAAATCTTCTATTTGTATCTTCTTTCCCACACTAAGCATGAATCGTGCGGGCTTAGGGATTCATTATTGGTTTCCTTGTTAAAATGAATAGATATGAAACAAAAAAACATTCTAAAGAACACAGGGAATTAAAAAAAACCATCCAAAGTTTGGGAGGTTCATCCACATGTTGGATCCTCTCATTTATTTTAGGATAAGATAAGATTCGCTAAGGTTCATCCCTAATGACTGATCACTCAAACTCATAAAACCTCTATGAAGTAGCCTCTAGAGTTTGCTACTGCTCCACCAAATTGATCGCCTCCTCCTCTATGACAGGATAAAATTCTTTGGTCCTGATTCACACTTGATTCTTCTCATATTAAAACTCATCCACCAGATATGATTCCTCCACTTCCTTATCCTCAACCACCACCAATTTAGCCCTTAATTACCTAATGATCCCTGCCTGAGTAGTTATGATGGACACATGCTCTTGTGACTACCTTTCTAGGAGAGCGATCTTATCTTTAGATAGTTGGAGAGCCTGAGTTCCCCAAACCTTCTTCTTATTCTAAAAAAAATTAAAATCTTACCACTCGGCACATTCCAATTCAACAAGGAAGTCTTGAGATAGTTTATAAAGGCTACTAGAAACCACCCCACTAGTCTACAGGATGACTAACCAATGGAAGTGAGATCCCACTCAGTTTGTAAGATCAACCAGTGGAGCACAAGTGATGAAATTACACACAATTATCTATAAATTGCATCAAAAGACTCAATTTTCCTCAAAAACATCCAATCAATAATCCTCAAAGTCCCAAGGTGGTGCATGATCGTACTGAGGAAAGACTAACAACACATCATTGGAAGGGTCATCTATAAGTAGGTCATTGGGCGGGATGAGCCCCAAGTCTAGGGAAAATGTGTCTTCACCTAATCATTCACCTATAGAGGGAGAACCATATTACTCCTATGGAACTTATAAAGCATTCTTGGACCCAAAAACCTCCTTAAATGCCTCTTTCGATGGAATGATCTTGACCTCCTTCATTGAGGCCTTAGCTACAACAGCCACCATTGATAAAATTTCCATGGTAGGCTCAACCACCAAAACTACCTCAACTAGCCATATTGTTGGCACAATTTTAACCCCCTCCATTGGGGCCCTAGTCTCAATAGATCCCTCATGAGGAACCTCTATGGATGGTCCAACAACCACAACCTCCCCGACCATATCTATTGGGACATCAAAATCCAACGTCACTACCTAAAATTTAGGCTCTACTGACTTGAGCATCGATGCTAGTGGCTGAGCCCTAAACACTATTTGAACTACCATTTAAAGCATGGTTTTAGCCAAGCCTGACTTATGGAGAGGAAGAACAAAAAAGGGGTTAAAATGAGGAGAAGGATTATAGAAGTGATATAGTCTATCTAGTAACTCGGAAATATTCATGGGCAATTCCCCTAGTGGTAAAGTTTCTCCAATATTTTTCACCTCAATTGAGGTTCCAATTCAGAAGACGGTCGGACTCCCATGGAAAAAATATTAGGAAGAGGCCCTATTCCATCCCCCTCAATGGTTAGGGCTCTATCATCATCTACTGAAGGTTCATCATGAACCTCCCCATACTCCATGCTCTCAGATTCCTTGATAGGTGAAAAAGGAGTTAGGAAGTAATATTATAAGTTGGATAATATCCAAGACACACAAGATCAGAAGATTTACGTGATAAATTATAGTATTTTGATCCCAAAGGGAGTCCTGATAGGAATATCTTCCCCAATACTCCTATGATTCTTCTCTTTCAACCACATTGGAATCTAATTGATCCATAGAGAGACTCTAATAACATGGAATGCCCAACATAACCTTTACTCAGTCAGTAAATAGACGCACAATGCCATGAGAGTAGATCCATTCTTCTAGATCCACCATGTGTTACATTTCCCTAGCTTAGGGAACATGTAAACCTACCCTCGTATGACCCAACCTAGTGAGGAATATTCCCTAAGTGTGGAGAAACTATCATGTCCCATGAAGATAGGTGATTTTCTTGTAGATCCCCCAACTCACCCAGGCGTCAAGGAAAATAGTTTTGTTTGGAATGTATGGGAAACCTAGTATCTTCCTTGGACCTTAAATGTGTGCCCTTGGAACTTCTTTAGAGGGTACACCTTACTCTCATAGTCTCTTTCCTAGGAGTGTTGATCCAATTTATTCTCCCCCTCCTTGATACTTCCACCTATGCATGATCGGGAATTTTCATCTCTGCAGCCATTGCTCCACCCACTAGACCAACTCTGCCTTCGTGGAATGATATTCCCGCCACTTTACCTCAACCAAATGTCTATGGGACCCCTTATTAATTATTGAACCTATTGATTCATTGCCTCATCATGTATCCAGGGTTTTCTCTCTCCCAACTTAATTTATATTCATAGATAATACCACATGTGACTGTAGCTGGAGAAAACTCATTTTTCTCTTTTCCATCCTTGTGTGTGAACATGCACCATATTTTCCTAAGGACCGAGTGGTGGAACTCACTAGAACCATTTTATACACCTATGGGGTGAGCCACTGGAGGCAGTAGAACTGCTTTGAAAAGTAGTGTGGGGTGTACAGCTCGTAAATCACCTTATAGTCCACCCTCACCACCAATACCTCACCTTGAAAGTCTAGGAGGTATGACCAATTCTCAATGGTACCCATTACATTATCATTCACCGTTCCCATGAGAAGAGGAAACATATGAAAAATGAAGCATTCTTCTAGCCCGATCCTTACTAATATTTACACTGAGCCTAAGTTAAGAGGCTGACTCCCGATGATTTTGAGAAACAATGACTGAAAATCTATGGTGGGAGGGGATATGGGGTTCAGATATTCATATCCCCCCATGTGTATGGTGATATAACCATATAGAAAGTGGAAGGGTCTACACACATAGAAGAGAGTCTTCCCCTGACTGATATGGAACAAAAATTTGTACAAATTCTCTAATACCAAGACTTCTAGGTTGATGCATTTCCCTATATTCAGCATCACCTCTATAATGAGGGTGCTCAGTCGCACCCCCCATGTGGGCATACCAAACCAGAAGAATCCACCCAATGTTACGAAATCATAGATTATGTAATTGATTCCTTTATCATTCATGTCTTATGAACTACCAAGATTTATGACATGATTCAAGATTATGATCTATGATATGATGAGTATGGTTTTCAAATGTTAGGTTCATGTTCTCATACCCTTATGATCATGTTATGCTTAAGTGATCATTGATATATACCTTGCTTACCCTTATTGAGAATATGTGATCACCCTTTATTATGTTTCCTTTCCATAGGTTATGAATAATGGTTTTATGTATGATATTTCTAAGAAGGGTTTTACTTATGAAGATCTTAATGGGATATAATTTAGTTAACTTATGATCTAGTTGTTTGTGTATCCAAGTTTCCAAAGATACTAAACCTATATGATTTTGGCATGGATTGTAATGTTATTTATTGAATATCCATCTATTAAGATGTGATATCTATGTATGAAAAGTATGGTTCACTATAATAACATTTTATAAACTTAATTTACATTTATTCCATATATTTATATTAGTTAGTTATCATATATTTTCAATATCGAGTGTGAGTAATCTTGATTGTTTTGATCAAGTTTCACAATAACGACGTTTTTCTTCATTCTTATACCAAATTATATCATTACCATATTATAAAATCCATTTTAATTAATGTTTTATAATTATTTATAATGCTATAATTTTATTCCCTGAGAGTTTTGGTTACGATCAATAAAGATGAATTTGGAGATGAGCATGTTTCAATGATTATTAGGGATTGAAGGTTGTTTTCTTAAATAATGAGTTAAATTTTTATATTTTTATTACATAAAAAAACTAATTATTTAATTATTTATATCATATATTAACAAAAATTAAATTCCCATAATCATCCATGAATAAACAATCCAAACAAGAACCTACCATAATTAATGGATGATTGTGAAGTGATTTAGTTGAAATATTATTATACCAAAAGCATAATGATCTTATTTAGTGTTTATTAGTGTGATATATCAAAATTTTAAATAATTATAAGAATAAAATATCATACATGAAGCAACAACATAATACAAAGAAATCATTTTTCTCTTAAAACGCTCTTTTATAAGGTTGAATTTACCACAATTGTTTATTGCTCATATTGTTTATAGGTTTTCCAATTTGTCTTTTAAAAACCTTAATAATTTTATAAAAATTATATTTATCCATTCAAACAATTCTCATGATCATACATTTAAGGTAGTGATGAAAAGAAAAATGAAAATCGATCGTTCCATGGAGTGGGTAGTCCACACGTATGCATATATGATTTTTTTCATAGAAAAGAGAAAAGGAGTAATATGGTTTACCATTTAAGAATATAAAATATATAATAAATATAATAATTATATATTAAATTCCCTATTAGGACCAACCTTGTAAGTCGGTGAAGAAAAATGAAACATGTTGCGTCGTGGATGCGGTAGTCCGTACAACGCATGAATGTCGGTTTCGTTTTTCTTAATAGAAAAGGGAAAGGTGGTTAATACTTGCACCATAATTATAATAACATAATAGTATAATAATTATACTTATTTTATCATTTTAATATATTGTATTGTAATTTTAGTAAAAATTCAAATAAATAAATAGAAAATAGAAAGGAGTGGTTATAAATTTATACCACACTACATGGATTATCTTGTTTGTGAAGGGGTTAAACCTTTGAGGGATGGTCTTTTGAGAAGATCAGAACCTCTTTAAGTTGGATAGGAGTGATGAGGAGGGGGTTGGGAAGATTTTTGGCCGAAATTATGGGTTTTTTATGAGTATAAGTGGGGATAGGAGAGCCCCTTTTATAAGTTAAAAGGGATGACATTTTAATAAATACCCAAAACTTTTTAATAATGGGAAGTCACTATCAAGAAAAGTAGCTCTAAAATTAGAAAATAATAGACAGGAGAAGGTATAAGTTATAAAAAGGCCTCAAAAAACCATTCCCAAACATGTTTTAAACATGTTTTTGGTATTTCCCTCTTGGTTGAACCAATTTTCCCCTTTTGATTTTTATCAAGGTAAGTAATTTTTATAAAAATAATTTATCCTTTATGATTGAAAATAAAATGATACTTATTACCTAATTTGTACCTAATGATTCCGAAATTTAAATTAATTTTATTAAATTAATTTTTAATAAATTATAAAAATTAATTTTTAAATACTAAATGTATAATGGATTAAAAATATTTTTTTATAAAATATAAATTATGACCTATAATGTAAAATATGGATTTTTAAATAGAAAAACATTTTTTAAAATTATAAATTCACTTATAAAATACATATTAGTCTTATAAAAATGTTTCATGAATTTCTTATTCATACTTATATACTAATAATGTCAAAAAATTCATGTTATTTGTAAAAAACGATATTTTTCACTATTCACCTAAAAATCATTTTTTAAGAAAAATATCAAACATTAATCCTTAGATAATATTGAAATGTTTGATAAAAAATTATTGTTTTTCATATTCAAATTATAAAATTTATAAATTATATTTTAAATGAAAATACAATATATAATTAAAAACCACTTTTATTAAAAAATAACCTTTTAAAACTTAGCGTTTTCATTCTTATTTCATATAGTTTTCTAGATAATTGAATATTAATATAATATTTTATAAATATAAATATCAACTTTTATAATAAACTTTTAACTATGATAAATTTAACTTATTTAAATAAAATACCCTATTTTTTAAATTCGAAATACATCCTTTTTTAAATATTAATTGAAGAAAATAATAATATGTAGTTAATTTAATTGTTATTATCTTTTTATCTACTATTGATTATATTTTTCATGTAATTTTAATATTTTTCAGTTCATTTTAGCCGGGTGTTTTATTAGTTTGGTGTTGCTTGTGACACAAGCTATTGAAGATAATGTTAATTTAAGGGATCCAAAATCTTAGGTTATTACATTCTACCCCTATTAAATAAATTACACTCATGAAATTTTAATTATTACTCATTGATAAAAGTAGGTGAGGGTAATCTTAACATATCCATCATTCGGGATATAACTTCTAATATGATATCTACCTTACTCTCTTAGGCTATACCAAGTTACTTATCTTTCCTCAAACAACTTTAATCATTCATACAATCATGTACCCCTGTATTTATATACCCAAATAATATATTCTAAATTAAATACATTTAAAAAAACCATTTGAATCTCCAAGATATTAAACTATATAGAAATCATATATTCCTTCAAAAATTAACTCTTATCTTCAACCACTAGTTCATAAAGCCACACACCATTCTATATATATGATGATCCTAAAAATGAGGTAAACATAACTAAAAATATCATGAATCAATTTTTCATTAAATAAATATTCAATTACATGGATATTAATAATATCTAACTCACTTTTATCAAAATCAATCAACCATTTATTACCTCAACATCAAGCATATATTAAACCTAAGATCTATCCATACATCAATAATGTCTTCTCCAATAATTATCCCAAAAAATACAACCTTGTCATAAAATCACTTTTCATGGTTATTGATACCATTTAATATATGTTTTAATACCTTTAAAGAAAAAATACTAAAGAATAATTATAATCACCCAACCTTAAATCATCACATAATATTGTGTTTTAAATAAATAATTTATTTTCTTGCATTTATGAGGACCTTTTCAGGTTTAGAGTTTTATATAATTAGGCTATAACTCTTACACAATAAATATATACATTAAAAAGTGGACACCTCCCATCAATATCCATTTTCCACAATACATTACTTTTAAAATGAAACACATTTTCTTTTCATGTAAAATATTCACAATTTTCAACTTGACTTCATCATTTTTCTTACTCATCCTTAAACCCTGTATTTTTTTAAAACAAGGGATGAGCACAAAAATCTCAATAAGGGAATTAAACAAAGAAGAAAATAAAACTATTAGTCCATTTAAAAACCACAAGATCATATAATAGATTTTTTCCTTTAACATTATTATATTTGATCTAAAAATGAAATGACCTGACCCACTAGGGACCGTATGGATGACGATAAACTGAGTGTGATAACCCCAAGCCTGCTTTCAATAGGCCAAGGGCTAGTGACTAGAACCACATAGGCATACCATACACATGAGAGACCTTATCCTAAAGTAACTATACACATTCATGCATCTCTATATACTAGTATAGTGCAAAAAGGTAAAAAATCATAATATAAATGCATACATGACATCTATCCCACATAAGAGTACAACAATAAGTACAGTGAATGAATAAGGTCCAAACAAAATCACATAAAAAATTAAAAGATAAAAAGATTCTAACAAAATGGGGGAAAATACCCATAAGAAACACCTTGTATGAACCACAATTTGTCTATCTCAAATGTGATCTACCTACTCTTGGTCCACCTAGGACTCCATCAAAAGGCCTGTCATTTGAATAAGACACAACATGTGTGGAAAGATCCCATGTAGGGGTGATTATAAAAAAACCCAGAAGGACACCTCGAAATCACCAAACATAAATCACCAAGAGAGTAGTCCGCTCAATAACACAAAGGTATGTTAATCAAGATATGATAAATAACAATATATATCCATATAAATCAGATATGATCAAGATAAACACTAAGTTTAAAGGTGAGTTCATGAACTCACTGATAGCCTATGATTCTACTAGAGGCTCAAAGTTAACACTTGTTTGAGAGAACTCACTACATGATCCTTTAAATCTCTGATGGAACTCATCCTAGAGGTCTCACTCATCGGGTCTTATTATACTGATGGTACTCATTCAAGAGAACATGTTCTCCAGGTCTTTCCATGAAGAAGAATAAAGGAATCTAAGAGGGATCATTCAAACCTGATCAGACTACACCTCATCAGAAGAAAAAATATGTGAATACACAAATAAGATATCATTCCTAGATCCATGAGGTATGTTGGACCCTGTTTGGAATAACCCACTAAGTTGGGGATCGTACGCCTGTGTATGTTAGTCACACCAATTCCTAAGACCCCACCTAGGGAAGAAAATAATGATAGAGGATCCAAATATGGGCCTCACAGAGGGATTCCATAACTTTAACTAAGACTAAACCCATAGAGGGTATCACATCATATGCTTAGGATATGATGCCTCACTATACCCTCTTGGGGATGGACCAAGGGAATATACCCTAGAGAAATAGGTCCATACTGAAACAGTTCGAGGGAACTCACCCAATATCATGCCAGAGATGAACTAAGAAGAATAAGGGCTCTAATATTTCCTTTAATTAGTAAAAGGAATATACCTAGGAGTACACAGTGTTTCTCACTAATCTTAACACTACCCGTGTCTCACTCTCACATGACATGCATTTCTCCAAAATACATGCCGTGACCCTAGGAGTACATGGTGTGTAAATGGTCATCCTGGAACTTGGTGTGCTGTCTACTCAAGATTGTTTAGTAAAGACCATGCTTGTGTACTCAAGATGTGACCATGTACACTGACTGTGTACACTGACCGTGTACACTGACCGTGTACACTGACCGTGTACACTGACCTTGTACACTAACCATGTACACTGACCGTGTACACTTACCGTGTCCGAGTAACTTTTTTAACTACATGACGTTTTCCCCATGTCACACAAAGTGTAGGGGATGAGCCAACACTTTATGTGTCCCATATTCCCATGCCTGTGTACCTTCCTAAGTACACAGTGTGTTCCCCTCCATACATAGTGTGTGGGGACACATGGTTTCCTGGCCATGTACTCCCTATACACGACAAGCCATCTAGGTTACACGGTGTATGATACCACCACACAGTGTGTGGGGTCACATGGCCTCTTATTTTTGTACTCTCTATACATGTCAAGATGGATATCAATAGTTCACATGGTGTGTGGATGTAACACACAACATGTGATATTTATCTCCATGAAGAAATCCTAGATTCCACTCAGAGGGGACTAAATGGTTTGTGTCCCTGAATTACATGCCGTGTATGTCATATTTTTCCAAAACCTATTGGTTCTTCACGTGGTTCCACTATTTCCACTTCCACCACTCGATTCTATAAAATTATCAACCTAAATCATATATTTGGGTTGATTATTCCTGTATCATCATTGATGGATGGATTCTAGCCATCCAATCCACTAAGGAAATGATCCTTGTCACACCGTGCTTCCATCACTGCACTAAACTATGGACTGTGGGTCTCTGATCTGAACCATGATCACCTATGGTCAACAATGCATCTCAATAATAAAAATATAAAACCCATGGTGATGATCCTTTGTTCCAAATATTGATTGCACAATGATCATCCACCAGGTATTTGTTGAACCACTAACTAAATGGAATGTCGATGATAAACACAGAATGAAAGGTGGGGGAAAATAACCAAACATAATAAAAGGAATAAAACTCATCCATTTTTTGGGTTATTATTGATTCATTTAAATTATAATGATGAATGAATAACTAATAAACAAATAATAATCAAATATCATCAATTCCTAGCCATAGGAAGATAAATCACTACCTGGTGAATCGGTTCCCGACGCTCTCTCTGCTCTCTTCATTGATAAAATAGGTGTGATGGAAGTGGTTGTGGCCCCCCTAATCTATAGAGGGTGGGTGTGAGTCTCTCCTAAGGCCTCTTATGAGGATTTAATTTCCCCTTTACCATCTCTCTTGTCATGATTTTATTCCATATTTTCTGTCAATTTCTCTTTTTCTAAAGTTTTCCTCACTCTTTGAGGAAGAACCTTTGATCTGAGTCTCATATATAGAGTTCACCGAAGAATCAAGTCTTTTGGATATGAATTTTGTGGCACTATCTCAGTCTCCTCATCCTTAGTTTTCCATTTTCGATAGATTTTTCTATGGATCCTGGGGTTTGTAGGGTTGTTTGGTCGTCGATCTTCTGGATAAGTGGAACTTCATGATTCTTTTTTCTTTGTCGGAGGATTTGATTCGAGCTTGGTCCAATGCTCTGTGCATATGAAATGGGAGACACTTATTCCTCTTCTGGTGGTCTTACAACTTCCATATGAAAAGAGACACTCCTATAATGACTTTGTGGGTAAGTTTTCTCAAGATTCCTCTACCCTTCAAAAATCTTGCAATCATTTATGTTCTTGGAAACCTAGTCAAATGTTTCTTGTATGTGGATAGTAGAACAAATTCTATCTCCCATATGATACCACCTACATATGTATTGGGGTAAAAATTTAAAAACCATCAGTAGAGTGGATATAAATCAATGTTGGTGAGGATTTTAGATGCAAGAAACCAGTGGTATTTGAATCATGGTCGGATTACTATCTTTCATGTAAGCATATGAGTCACCTTATTTTGAATTGTCATCAAGGTAGGTGGGAGGAGTTTGTGGTTCCCAATTTGATGATTCAACAACCACTCAATAAGAAGAAACCCTCTATCCTAATAGTAAATTATGGTGATCCTTACAGCTCTTTCCTGGACCTTCCCTCTTAGAGAGATCTGAGGCCCATAGTTGATGAAATGAAGGAGGATGACATTTTCAAATGTCTGAGGAATGCTCTTGTTTGTCCATAGCCAAGCGATCAAGATCCTTTGTTTATAGTGGAAACACATGAGGCTAATACTACTGCTATTATGGATCCAACCATCAATGTGATTTCAAGCTCCTATGTTGGGGCTGTGCGTTCTATTAGTGGAATTTCTTCTAAAGCGGTGAATTAGGTTTCAAGTGAGGGTGTCTTAGTGGGATGTAAAACTAAAGAGACCTCAACATAAGGTTCATATGGCTGGGTGAATTTCATGAAAGTTTCCAACCCAAGAAGGAACTTTCCAAGTTTAATTTTAAGAAATCCTTTTCATGGTTTGGGTTCTGTAGAGTGTGTTCGGGACCAAGGTGGGAATGAGGCTACCTTTAAGGATTGGAAACAATTTTCTAGAGAAGAATCAAGTAATGGTAATTCTGATCATATCTATAGAGATAGTGTGGAGGATTATACTAGTATAGGACTTTATATCCCAAGAATAAAGAAGGGGGGGGGGGGGGGAAGGGAAACAAGGACTCCAGGAGTTGTATTCTTACTAAGAGGAAGAATTTAAAAGGGTGGAAGGATTACTGTTACCTTCCCCAAACCACGGAGACAAGTTCTAACTAAAAATAAAAGATCAAAGATACGGATAATGTATCCATGTCTAAGTAAAAGGAACATGAAGGTGGATTGACCAAGTTACTTGGGAAAACAAATGGTGTGATGGAAGGTCACAATCAGATGAAGGGTGATTTTTTGGTGGAGGAACTTTCCTTCAGTGATGTTTTTACTGGGACGACCGACCATCACAGAGGAGAATATAAGGAGGTGGAAAATAAGGGTTCAACTTGGGATCTTATCAACCACTTGGAGGAAGAAATTTTGGAGGTGGAACTTTTGATTAAGGCAACTAATGAGGTTGCTAAATGAATTTATGAGAGATTAATACTTGTGGAAACAAATAAGAAGCAATGCAACTAGATCTACAAGAAAGACCTTATTATTATAAGAGGATTAAATTAAAGGAATATGAAGGTGAAGGATCTCAATAAATCATGGTACAAGATGACCTATTGGTTCAAATATATTATCAAGGACGACCCAGGAATAAAGGTTAGTGGTCTTCAATGAAAACTTTATAAATACTATGATTCTAATAGGATTAAACTATATTTTAGTGGTTTATATACTTATTTTGGTACATGATTATTTGTGGTCCGTCTTTTGTGGTTTTTCACTTTTTCCTTAGAAGTGTTTGAAAATAATAAAAATGTAGCTTTTAGGTCAGAAAGATAAATCACTACCCGCAAAACATGATCATCCCATGAATAAATATGTTGGTGGAGTTGGTTCATGTTCATCATGGGATAATAAAATGGGAATTAAACCAATTAAAATAAAATTTCCTACCTCAAGTTTGAATCAAAATCTAATAAATAACAATTTCACATCATTGTCATTGGAAAGATCTATGAACTTCATTGTCACACCAATCACAAATCCATGATCCATTGTCATTCATCCTAGACCCCCCCTTTGATGGCCCTCTCTTAATCCATATAGTTATGCTGATAACCCTAGAAATTTCACATAACTGGGTTTAAATAGGAGATAATTAGTTCATGATGATTAAATAAATAAATAAATAAATAAATTTATATATTAATCCTCCCATGATTTCATATAAGCCAAACACCCTATGTACACAATGGATATGTCTCACCTAGGGTAAAACCCACATTCCAAATTTAATGGTGGTATCATATTTCTAATTAAAGACTCTATTCAGGACCTATTATATTATTTATAAAAAACTAAGTGTGTGTGATATAATATATTTAATATATTTAATATAACCACACCAAGGATCTCTGGGCCTCAAAATTCCACGCTGACTTAGCACCATGCTTCAAAAATATTCCTTAAAATATTACAAAGTATTATATTGAAAAAAGTCATTAAATTCTCCCCATGTTCAATAATTTTCATCTATAAAAGTGAAATCCAACTCACAAGTGAGGATATTGAGTTTTCAATTGGATTTCCCACTCTCATGAGCTCTCTTGAAGTTTCCCACACTGTTAAGAAACATTCACCCAATGGAATAAATTTCCCATGAAGGGTCTTATCCTACCATTTCTCAAATTCCATTGAGATAATAAAAATCCTCAAAATGTTTATTCCACCCTCAATTTCTAGCTCATCCTGGTCGAAATCATGCAATGAGTTGTGCAAATGCCTCCTAAGCTACCACACGTGGACAACACCAAGCACTCAGTATAACTGTGATCACATGGTCAAGTGGCACACCACCTTTCTTACCCAACACAATAACTGGAAAAAGGTCCTATGAACCCCAAATATATCTTTAAATATAGACCAAATCCCTATAATCCTCAATGTGGTGGGATATATTAGAACACATGATCTCCTCATCAAAAACCAAAGGCCAAAATCATTAGTCCACAAAGGACTATTGAGATTCATGGGAAGTCCTCATCTACCCCTAGATGAACTACACATTTCACATCCATTTGTAGAACCAACTATAGGCCCAAAATAATTTTATCCTACTAGATCCGACCAATATAATGGTGACCTATAGGGTCTCCCATACATGAAATAAAATTGTGGTACACTGAAAATGGAGTGGTAAATGTTGTGATACACAAACTCCACCAATGGTAGATGATCCTCCCAACTATGGACCAAAACTAACATGAAAAACCGAAGCATGTTTACCATAACTTGAATGGTTCGATTTACCAAGATATCTTTCTGGGGTAGAAACACTATGCTCAAATGACACCGAGTCCTAAAATCCTCCTGTATATTATCCATAATCATGATGTGAACTTATTATCATGGTCTGAAATGATTATTGAGGGAATTCCATGAATCAAAATTACCTCCCGCATGTATAGGCATCTTAAAATCTCCACTAAACTCTGATTTTGGATTTTTAGGAAGTAGGGTAACTTGGTGTCTATCTATGACCACTTAGATATAATTGTGAACTCTCACTATTCATGGAATCCCCCATCACAAAAACAAAAAAGATACCACCCCATTTCCATTTCCATCTAGACACCTCAGCCTCCACCTATAGGAAGGTGAGACAATAAGAGTTAAACTCAGAAATATGATACAACATCCTTGGAAACTTATCCTAATGATAAAGGATCTTGTAACACCCACACCTAACCTAGGTGTAATAATAAGTTAAATCAAACTCCTTAGTACCTCTTCTCATTACACGATTGGTGTCATAGTTTTTCCTTGAAAAAAGATGATGTGCTCTCCATCTTCATAATAATCCATCGGGGACATGTCCAGTGGATTTCTGGTCACATAAGATCTCGAAATCGATACCCCTAAGTTACGAATCCCTAGAACACTAAATATGTGGAAGGGTAAAAACCATTAACTGGAGTTATTCCCCACCATCCTCATATTTAAGGGTCAAATACAAATAGGTCAACTGTTCCGTTATCTTTCTTGAAAACAATAAATAGAAAACCTCACTCTGAGTATCTTCTACCACCACCACACTCTCAGCTCTCTCTCAAACTTGAACTAACTCAACCTTTACTGGGTTCACTATCACTCCCTAATATAAGAAGATGTATCCAAATAAGTGGACCTCCTAAATCCAAAATTGATACTTCAAGTGCTTCACATAAATCCGGTACTCTAAGAGCATGTACAAAACCATCCTCAAGTGTCTCAAATTCTCTACCTATGAAGAAAATTATATTAGGATGTCACTGAAGAATAATACCACAAATCAATCTAATAAGGGATGTAAGATCTAGTCTATAAGTATAAAAAACACTGCTGAGGCATCCAATACACTGAAGGGTATCACTACGAACTCAAAGAAACTATAGTGACTTTATAAATCCACCTTTGGTACACATTCCTATCAAAACTAGAGTTGGTGATAACCTATATTGAGGTAAAACTCTAAGAACCACTTCCCCCATAACCACTGGTTGAAGAATTCATTAATTCTCAAGGGTGGATACTCCTCCATGATATTCACATAGTTTAGGTGACATCAATCCACACCTAACCTTAAGATCTCATTTTCCTCATAGGAAAACAACACTAGGTTGCTTAGGAAAACAAACAAGGTCTAACAAATCTCTACCTACTCTGCATATTTCTCTAATCGCACATTCGAATATCATAGTTACATTTGGTCATTTGATATGATAGCATAGATATTGGGTTGTCCCTAGGTTAAGGTCCATGCAGAAAACAAAATTTTGATGAAGAGGTAATCCTGGTACATCCTCAGGGAATATTTTATTATACCTTTCCGACATCATAAGAAATTAAAATCTCATAGCATCCTCTACTCCAAGGGTTACACTAGCCAACTAATAATAAGTTGACTTTATTATCCTGCACTTGATATCATCTTGATCTTCCTGGGATTCCTTATCACCAAATAATAAAGATTCCATCCCACTAACTTGATTACACTATAACCCTCACTGGTAATAGTCAATATGATCATGGATAGTGGGAAAATATTCCATACCAAGGGAACCATTATAGGGAATCCTGCATCTATAGAAATATTCCACATGAGGCTCTCTCTCCTCATAGAGTCAGGTCACATTGTTAGAAGAAGTGTGTGATCAACGATCCTCCTCTACATGAGCCTTTGAACATAAGGGTTGAGCATAAAGGCTCTACTAGCATCGTTAGGAATCAAACATGGGATACGTTCAGGGAAAATTTTCTTATGATAGTGCACTAAAACTATAGTTGGAGTAAAGAAGGAACACATCATACCTCGAACCACACTCGAATCCTCTAATCATAGCTTCTATTGAATGAAGCTATCCTTTCCCTTTCCCACCTATTCACCACAACCAAGGCTCACTCCAACACCTTATCACATCAGGACAAAATCAAACATACATGTCAAAGGAACTCATCCAACACACCTAAATACTATCCACTTTTATAAGTATTAACTCTCCTTCATGATTTTGGATCACATCATAATAATGAATCTCAGTGGGGGAAGTGTACCTCCCCCTTATGTGTTTGAAACCATGTCAAACATCATTAAAAGAGGGATCTACCGATGTCCCATATCACCCTAGAGAAGTCTTGCCACCAAGACCACCATTAGGAGGGGTCCTATAAAAGTGGGACATCTACACCACAAGACCATTCCAACCCTCTACCACATGAGAAGGGGGTTTGTATAACTATGAAAACTAGGCTATATTTATCTATGAAACTCATGAAGTAGACTCAACACAAGTACATCATATATCAATACCACTAGAGCCAACTTCTTCTCAAACTTATGAGGAGCATCCACCTAAACTA
This sequence comes from Viscum album, assembly GCA_963277665.1. Lineage (NCBI taxonomy): Eukaryota > Viridiplantae > Streptophyta > Magnoliopsida > Santalales > Viscaceae > Viscum > Viscum album. The sequence continues at coordinate 624,064,200 of OY728134.1, read as the reverse complement.
CTGGAGTGGATCAGTGTGCTGCTGAATGGGTAGAGACATCACTCTTAATCCACTTGAAGTAAATGAATCCTGAAAAAATACAAAAACTGTAGCCTCATTTTCAATAGGATCATAATGATTATCCAACCAAATAATCCTAGCTGGCTATCATCATGGAAGAATCCAATGATAGATGAGATGCACCATGGTCAAAAGAGAATATTTGGGGAGGTGAATCAAGAAGTAAATGTAATTTCAACCCATTACAATATGATTAATGTACCAATGTTTTCCCTATAACAAATTCCTAAATGCGTCAAGTCAACAATCAGGTTATCAAATCCCTAGTGAATGGATACATCAGCCGCTACACCAACATAGGGTTCCTTTTACTAAAATACGAGCTCAAAACACTTTAAGACTGTTTCCCTAGTTCCCAAACCAAACCTCATAGCTATAAAATATCCAAACTCTAGTCTTAAGATGAAAACTACTATTATACCACTATGTTATGACCCAAAACATCGAGGCCCACCTGAATGGTGGTAAGCCAAGTGTGAAAACCCTAAGATTTCCTCCAATAGGCTAGGGGATGATGATTAGCGCATAGTAGACATATCATACACATGGGATGCCTTAGCCTAAAGTACCTGTATGCATAAGCACTTCTCCATATACCAATATAGTGCTGAATGCTAGAAAAATCATAATATAAATTCATGCATAACATTTATCCCAAATTAGAGTACAAAAAGAAGCACAAAGAATGAAAAAAGGTCCAAATACAAGCAAAAAAAAATGAAAATAGCCCAACCTGCTAACATCATAGGGGAAGATACCCTTAAGAAACACCTGGTATGAACCACAGTTTGTCTTAATCAACTATACTCTTCCCTCTCTTGGTCCACCTAGGAATATTTTCAAAAACTACCATCATTTTCATAAGACAAAACATGGGCGGGTAGATCCCATAAAAGGGTTGAGTATAACAATACCCAATAGGACACCCCAAAATCACCAAACATAAAGTATCAAGAGAGTATTCAGCTCATCACCATGAATTTATGTTAATCAAGATACGAGACATAAAAATATATAACCATATAACCCATATATTCTCAAGATAGACACTAAGACTCAATTTGAGGTCACAACCTCACTTCCATCCTAGTATTATAATATAGGCACAAAGGTAGCACTCTTATAATAGAACTCACTCCATAAGACTTTCCATCCCTAATAAAATTCATATGAGAGGTCTTACTCATCAGATCTTACTATACTGATGGCACTCATCTGAGGGACATTCTCATTGGGTATTTCAATGAATAAGCACAAAGGAAGATGAGATAGATCATCTGAGATACAAAATCGATCAAACTTCACCTCATCAGAAGATAATAGATGTCGATACATAGATAAGGGATTATTTCTAGGTCCATGGAGTATGCTAGACCCTATATTAAATAACTTGATAAGTAGAGGATTACAAGACCGTATATGTTGGTCACCCTGATTCCTTAAACCCCACCTAGGAAAGAATATAATGGTAGAATATCCCACTCTGGGCCACATAGAGGGATTCTGTAACTCTATCAGATACTAAACCTGTAAAGGGGTTACATCCAATGCTCAAGATGTGATTCCTCACTCTAACCTCTTAGGGATGTACCAATGAAACACACTATATAGAGATAGGTCCATAATAAAATGGTTCAAGAGAACTCTCCAATGATAATACCAGAGATAAATTGAGATTAAAAAGGGATCCAACCTTCCATTTAAGGAGTATATGACATGTACCTAGGGGTACATGACGTGTCTCACTTCACCTAGCACTACCGTGCCTCACGCTCACACGACATGCATTTATACAAAATACATGGTGTGACCTTATGGGTTCACAGTGTGTAAATGGTTTTCCTAGAAATTAGTGTGATTATTACTTAATCCCATGTAATAAATCCTATGATCATGTACTTAATTCATGCCCATGTACACTATCTTTTTATAAGTAATTTTTTTTACATGACTTGTTCCCCACATTACATGGCATGTTGGGTCTGGGATGAAACTCGGTGCATGCCATCTTCCCATGCCTATGTACCTTCCTAAGTACATAGTGTGTTCCCCACCATAAAAAACATGTGGGGACACATTGTCTCCTAGGTGTATACTCCCTATAAACGCCAAGCCATCTGGGTTACATGGCGTGTGATCCCACCACACGACGTGTGGGGTAACGTGACCTCCTAGGTGTGTAATCCCTATACAAACCAAGTAGTCAGCTAAGGGTTATATAGTGTACAGAAACACCACATGATGTGTGATATTTATCTCTACATGGAAACCCTAGCCACCACTCAAAGGTGACTATAAGACATGTGTTCTTGAGCTACACATCATGTATGTCTAATTTTTCAAAAACCCACCGGTTTTTCATGCATTTCTTCTCACATATCCTATGCTATTGGATATTCCATCACCTTGAATCATGAATCTAGGTTGACTAAACCTACCTTGATTATGGTGGCTGTATTCTAGACATCTATTACACTTGGGAAATGATCCTCGTCACACCGTGCTACCATTGCCACACCAAACCACAGATCAAGGGTCTTTGATCCAAACCTCGATCGTCTGTGGTCATAGAGACACCTCGATCATGTCATAAATCCTAATCCTAAACCTATAGTGATCATATTTTTGTTCCAAATACTTAATGCACAATGATCATCCATCAGTTATTTGTCAAATCGCCAACTAAATTGAATGTCGATGATGAATGCATGATGAAATGTGTGGGGAAATAATAGAACACAACAAGTAGAATGGAACTCAACCATTATTTAGGTTATAAACAATTTTTTTCTATTATAATGTTGAATAAATAACCAATAAACAAAAAATAATTAAATATTATCAATTCCTAACCATAGGAAGATAAATCACTACCTGAAAAACATGATCAACCCACAAATCAATCTGTTAGTGGAGTTGGTTTTTGTTAGTCATGTGATAATCAAACGAGGATTAAAATAATAAAAATAAAATTATTTACCTTGAGTTTGGATTAATTTATAATGAATAATGATTCCACATCACTGTCGTTGGCATGGTCGATGAACTTTGTTGGCACACTGATCTCTAAGCCATGATCCATTGTCATTCATCCAAGAAATATCCTTCAATGGCCCTCTATCAATCCCTAGGGTAATATAGAAAGCCCTAGTATTTTTCCATTAATGGGTTTAAATAGGATATGATTAGGTAATGATGAATGAATGAATGAATGAATGAATAAATAAATAAATATATTTATTAATCCGACCACAATTTCACTCAAGTCAAACACCTGATGTGCACAAAGATTATGTCACACCTAGGGTAAAACCCCCATTCCATATTAATAGTGGTATAAGATTTATAATTCTATAATCTATTCAAGATTTATTATATTATTTCTAAAAAACTTCTTGTGCGTGACATAATATATTTCATTTTTTTAATATCACCGCACTAAGGTTCTTTAAGCCCTAAAATTCTACGCCGACTCAACGCCTAGCTTTGAAAATATTCCTTAAAATATTACAAAGTCTTATAAAAAATAGATTTATTATACAAATAATAATTCAATTATAAATGAATTTTTTTTTACTATCCAATGTTTTTCATAAAATACTTTATAAGAAAACATAAAGGCAAAATCATAACCATGAGGGTTTCTTAGAAAAACGAGAACCCATGATTTTTTTCTTAAAATATTTCCATTAAAACTCATTATAAAGAATATAAAATTAATGTAGGTTTCTTGGGATATCATATTCATAGAACCCTTATGAGAACCCTTAAAAGTGGAATAACCTACTTGGTTAATTCCAACATAATGTTTTGAAGAACACAATCATTACTTGATGCATTGAAGGGATATATCAGGATAAAACATCATAATAAATAATCTATAAGGACCATAACACACATAAAAACATATTATTTTGAAATTATATCATCAAAATCATAAAAATACACTTTTTAACCCATAATTAAAACATTTTAAGATATTGATACATCCCCTTCCTTTAAAACCACATTTTCAAAAATAAAATTCCTAGAAAAAAGGGAAGAATGAGTTTTCTTTGAATAAAACATGTTATCTTATAAAGGAATCCCAATATCAAATAATGGTTACTTTAATGGGAAAATACTTTGACATCATATGTGTTAAAACAAAACATTCCTTTTTTTTATTTTATAAATAAAGTCAAAACATTTTGTATAAAATATGTAAAAATGTTTATTTTGAAATAAAGTAAAAAAGAGACATAAAATTTCATTTATAATTTATTCATTTAAATTTAAATACATCCATAAAATAATTTTAAGAATATGGATATGGAGGAAAAATATTTATAAAAGAAATCTTTAAAAGATTTAAAATGATGTTTTAAGGTAAAACGTCCCTTACTTCGAGTCTGAATTGTCATGTACATTATTTATCTTCCTGAATAATAAAATTATGTTAATTATTTAATTTGTTAATAAATATTTTCAAGTTTATTTTTTCCTTTTATTTCACTTATATCCATTTTATACTTAATTAATCAATTAATTAAGTTCATGTCATACATTTTGAGAACATTCAGCTTATAAGTCAAAAATGGATTGGGTAGGTTGACTATTGTTAAATATATCATGATTATATAACTTCAAGAATCTTAATAATGTTATAATTATAATTTTTATATGTTTTTATACTTTTAAAATCAACCATTTAGGATGTTTATAGAAAATTAATTACGTTACAACATGGAGATGGTAGTCCGTACACACGCATGTACAACGTTTCCATTTTTCAATGAACATGAGGGAAAAAGGTAGGTATTATTTTATCTTTAAATAATGGTAATTAAATCATAATATAATATTATTTATTTAAATCCAACCCTATAAATAATCCATGTGAGGTAGTGATGAAAGAAATAAAATACATCAGTTCGTGAGGCAGTTGTCTACACGTACACATGAGCAATGTTTTTATTTTTCACTGGATTATAAAGAAAGAAATAGAATATTTATTTTCCACTATAGAATGAAATTTATATCATATATATCATATTAGTTCATTTGGATCAATTATTATTACCATCTATAAGATTTAGTGATGAAAAAATAAATACATTATCTCGCGAGGTGGTAGTCCTCACGTACGCATGAGTGATGTTTTTTATTTTTTCCTCAAACGATTAAGTAGATGAAAAAGGTTTAAAAAATAAACATAATTTTTTTAGTATATGGTATATAATTATGTTATTATATGAAATGTTTAATATAGTTTTGAAGTGGGTAAAATAAGAAATAAAATGAAAACACTCGATTAAGAACTATACCTCTTCTTAGGAAAACCTCTTTAGGTTTATAACTAAAGCCTTATTATGATGGTATTTTGATACAAAAAAGACATATAAAACATGGATAGGGATGTTAGTAAGGGATTAGGGTAGGTATTGGATGATATAATAGGATCTTTAAGTGTGAAGAAGAGATAATATGAGGTTCCCTTTTATAAGTTAGGGAGAGGACACACTTGGAGTTTTTCTAAAAGATTAAAATATATTAATGTATATCCCAAAAAAATGGCTCTAAAATAGAATATTTTCTAAGATGAGAAAATATATGGTTTTAAATATTACTATAAAATAGGATTTAGACGAGTTTTTAGGTCATTTTGACCCTTTTCATTTTTTTTAACCCTTTTATACCATTTTAACTCTTAGCGTGGTAATTGATTTTTTTACCATAGTTATTATTCATAATGACCAAAAATGAAAGTTAACTCATTGAAAAATTTAGAAATGATGATTATAAATATGTATTTTTTTATATAATTCAATTTATATAAGTGGAAAATTTACTTTTGAAATCAGAACACGTAACCTGATGAAAAATTATTTTCTAGAAAAATGCATTTTTATGTATAATTGTTTTTACCAAAATCAAGTGTAATGTTGATTAAAATGAAATTTATTGGATTATGTTTAATAAAAAGTAACTAATTATATTTTAAAACTAATACAAAATAAAAATTTACTTTGAAAATACATTAAAATAAAGGATAATTTTCTTAAAAATCGATATTTTCTAACATTCACCAAAAAATCAAATTTTTCAAAAAATTCCCAAAAATTCACTCTAAGATAATTTTAAATTTTTTATATAAAAAATGATATCCTATTTTTTGAAATTAAAATTTTAGAATTTATAAATTATTATTTTTTAAATAAAACCATATAATACATGTAATCATATTTAGTGTAGATAAAACTATTTATTTTTTGAATGAAAAATTACTTAATATTATTTTAGTGAATATAACTATATAAAATATAATTTATGAATTTTAAATAATTAAATTTATATATTATCAACATTACCCAGGTTTTTACATTTTCCCCATTTTGTAAATTACACCATGTTAATTTTATTCACTTATTAAATAAGTGGATATATTTTTCCTTCCTAGTATTTTCAGATTCCCATGTTACTTATTCAATCATATAGGTTTTCCAAAAAACCTTAACCCAGTGAATCACCTTATTCCATATCACCCACTATCTATGGTTAGGAATCTAAGCTAGTTATTCCTCATAAGAAAGTTTCTTTTCTAACCACACTAATTTAGGTCTCAAAACATTAGATTCATCTGATATATATTTTCTTAATAATGAAATATGAAACACATCATATACCTAGCATAAAATTATAGGAAAGGCCACTCAATGGGAAACCGATCCAACCTTCCCCCAAATTTCATATGGTCCAATGAATTGAAAACTTAAATTTCCCTTTTTACCAAAATGTATAACAATTTTCTATATTTATACTTCAATAAAACCATGTTCTCCTACCTTGAATGAAAGATATTTCTACTGGTTATACGCATAAATTTTCTACCTATTCTGAGATACCCTCATTTTTTACTGAATCACCTTAACATTATCAACCACATGTTCTATGATTTTTGATCATAAAAACATTATCTCACAAACATCATCCCAATAAACCTATGTTCAACACCGATTTAAATATAATTCCTCAAATGATGTAATTTTTATACTAAAATGAAGATTGTTATTAAAATAAAATTAAAAAAGTGAAAGATATTGATCCCAACTTCTTAGGTATTATAATGAACAATCTTAAAGAATATCCTCCAAAGATTGAATATTTCACTTTGAATATACATCATATTAAAAATAAAAATATATAATGAAATTTAATTTAGAACCAAATGAATTCTAAAGTCTTTTCTAAAAATTAGTGGCAAATATGAGATCATGATCAGATACAATATAAAGAGAGACTCTATGAAATATGATTATATATTTACCATAAATTATAGAAATATGATCTAGAGACATATTATCTTAAATAGGAAGATAATTCATATATTTAATCAAACATTCAACAACAAACCATATCACATTATTACCTAGAGATGTATTTGGTAATCCAACCATGAAATCCATAGATATATTCTCCCATTTTCATTCAGGCATTGGAAAATAATGAAGCACAACCTTTAGTAATTAATGTTCTACTTTAACCCATTAAAAAGTCAAACATTTCACGGAAAATTCAACAATGTATTTCTGTATTCATTCCCACCAAAAATGTCCTTGAATATCTCTGTACATCTTGATGCTAATGGGATGAACAGAAAATGGAGAACTATGAGCTTAAATCAATAATTTTTTCTTCATCTTGGAATAAAATGGCACACATTATATTTTTTATGAATCTCAAAACAACTTCTTTTTCATTGTTAAATTCAGAAAACTTAGATTTTCTGATCAATTCTACCTTTTCCTGTAAAACATGATCCTCCTTTCAAGATTGAATAATTCTACCTAAAAATGAAAACTGTACTGACACTTGAAACAAAATAGTGGAAGTTTCTACATGCACAATTTATAGACCAATATTCATCAAATATTTAACCAAATGTTCATGTTCCAATCATAGAATATTTAATGATATTTTTTTGACTTAAAGCATTCACTACTCTATTTACATTTCCTAGATAGTAATGAATCATGCATTCATAATCCTTAATCAATTATAGTCATTTTATCTACCTCATGTACAACTATTTCTGAGTGAATATATACTTAAGAATTTTATGATCAGTATATATTTAAAACTATACTATATATAAAAATAGTCTCCATATTTTTAAAGAAAACACTATAACTACCAATTCAAGGTCATGTGTATGATAATTTAGCTCATGAGGTTTCAATTGTTATGAAGTATAATCAATTAAATGATCATTATAAATTATAACACAACAAATTAACTTTAAATAAACATCATTGTAGATGGAAAACTCACCATTTCTAGATAGAAGGGTCAAAATTACAACATTCACCAATCTTATTTTCAATTCCTAGAAATATTCATCACTTTTTTTTCATCCAGATGAATTTAACTCATTTTTGAGTTAACTTAGTTACTATTCTAGATAACCAATAAAAATTTTCAATAAAACATTTTTATTAATGTTCTTATCTAAGAAAACTATAAATCTATGTGACATTTATAAGACTTGGACACTCTTCAACCACTTTAGTTTTATCTAGATCAACAGTTATTCCATATTTATTTATAATATGTCCAAGGAAATAAATCTTTCAAAACTAAAATTTGTATTTACTAAATTTTCTTTATAACTTATTTTATTTTAATATTTTTAGAAAAATTATCAGGTGTTTTTTATGATCCTCATAATTGTTCAAAGATACCAAAATATCATCAATAAATAAAACCACAAATTCATTAAAAAAATAATGGGAAAATCTATTCATAAGGTCTATTAATACAACTGGATCATTTTTCAACCCAAAGGGAATAACCACAAACTCATAATGCCCATTCCTAGTATAAAATATCATCTTTTAAATGTCATCCTCCTTTACCTTCAGCTGATGTTACATATACCCGAGACAAACTTTTGAAAAAAATGTGCTCCTAAGAGATAATAAAAAAAGTTGTCTATATGATTCAAAAAATAGTTATTCTTAATAGTGATGTTATTCAATGCTCTATAATCAATGCGGATCCTCATGGAAGAATCCTTATTTTTAAAAAACAAAACATGATCGCCCCATGGTGAAGTGCTAGGATGAATAAAACCTTTCTTAAGAAACTCTTGTAACTACCTTTTCAATTCTAAAATTCCTACATGAGAAATTTGATAAGGAGGTTTTTAAATTGGATTAGAATCTGGAACTAAGTCAATAGAAAATTCAATCTCCCAATCATGTATATTACTATATAATTCATTAAGAAATACATCTAGTGTCACACTATGAAATTTTAAAAGAACACTATGTTTGATATCCTATGATGAATGCAATATCAAAATAAAATAAACCATCATACTTTTATTTAAATAAATTATCACAATGAAAGAAAAACACTACTATATCATGAGGTTGCAATATGAAACAACATGAAGAAAAGTAAAAGTGAAGCAAATGAACACATAAATAAAAATACCAAAAACATATAATATTTATCCTCATGATTTTCCATGAATATTGTAACCCCAAAAGAAACTGTATAAATAAGGCAAAGAATTAGGAATAAAATAGACATGGTGAGAGAGAAGTAAATGAATAAATTTTAGTGAAGCATATAAGGATATATATAGGAATGTAATATGATCGTTATATATATGGCCATTAAAAAATACCCATTGTATATATATTTATATAATAGTTATATATATATATATATCCATTAGGTATATTTAAATTTTATTTTTCTATAAATGAAGATTAAATCGTTTGAAGGTAAAAGAGAAATCTTCAATAAAACTATTTTTATGTGCATGGTGTATTTTTAACTTAATAGATTAAATTAATCACTATTGATAAATGAAATTAATAAAATAATTATATTATATATTCAATTAAATAAATTAACATTCATTTAATTGTGGTTATTAGAAAGGAAATGAGAATAATGTCATGTTATGCTTAAATTGTACATTTTCTAAAAAAATGGTTTTATTGCTTTTATGAGAAAATATTATAATTAATTTCAAAAAAATTTATAAAATTTATTTGAAAAAAATAAAATTTATATTTTAAATAATCATATAAAAATTAGCTTAGGGTGTTTTTTTTGGGTTTTTTTATGAAAATATTGATTTTCGAGTGAGTAGTGAAAAATACTTATTTTTATTAAAAACTGTATTTTTGTTTCAAGTATTTAAAAAATTAATTTTTTTTTTAAAATAGTTTCAAAGTAAAATTTGTTCTATTATGTTATGAACAATCCAATTAATTTTATTGGAGTTAATTTTATAGTTAAATTTAGTAAAAAACATTTATAATTGAAAATACATTTTTCTAAAAAAACTATTTTTCATTGCATTTTGTGTTTTTATTTTGAATTAATTTCTTACAATTATATAAATTAAATCCTAAAAAATTGATTCCTTATTTTTAATCAGGAGTTCCAAAATTTTTAAATAACCCCCTTTTATTTTTGGCTATTATGAATAGTAACCATAGTAAAATTTATTACCCCAGTAAAGGTAAAATGGGTTAATTAGGGTTAAAAATAACGTGATAAGGATTCAAATTCATTTAAATGATTGTATTAATTTAATTTTAAGATTATATTTCATCTATAATCATCTAAAATTCTAAAATATAACCTCTTGTTTTCATTTAACTTTGATTCTGAACTTTATAATATTTAAGTAAAAGATAAAGTAAAAAATGCCACGTTCTTGCTTTTAACACAATAATATTTTGAGAGAGGGATAAAAATTATGTTTGATTATAAATTTTATTTGAAATATTAATAATTTTTTTATCATGTTATTTTCTAAATTTTTATTGATGAATTAATTATCTTAAATTCTTAGGCAACACAAACATAGTCTTTATTCAATTAATAGAAAAATTAAATAAATGATTTTAAAATTTTTGAAAGTAAAAAAATTTGGGTGAATTATTGTTCAATGATTTTTTATATAAAAATAACATATTAGGAATGTATTAAAGGTTTATATTCAAATTAAATAACAATATTGATTACTTCAATGTCAAAGTAAATGAATAGTGTCAAAAATGACAATAATGATCTTTTATGAAAAATAATATTATATTAAGTTATTTAAAAATCATAAAAAATCCTAAAAGAGGAAAATTATAATGATAAATTTTTCTAAAATGTCATACCTTGGCCATATATTATACAATTGTTACCTTATAAGTATAATTATAACCCTTTAATATTAAAAAATTGTTATCGCAATTAAGGTTGAAATTGGTTGATGAAGATGTTAAACCAAAAAATATACTATAAAATGGCACTAAAACCCGTATAAAATTCATTGAATGATTATATTTTAACCATATACTCATTTTCTTTCAATTCATGGCTATTTTAAATCATTATACATGATAAATACATTATTTATATTTAAACATTTTAAGTAATTCCAAGTGTGTCATTTCCCTCCCTTACAAAAGGACACATATTCTCTCTTTTATTTACACAATTTTGAGCCATATATCTTAAAAAACCTTCCAAATTATCTTATAAAATAAAATACCCATGAATAAAAGTTTTTTTATTTTTAAAATACCATTACAAGGGTCCTTAAGAAAGTATCTAAAGGAGGCCTACCGAAGAAGAGGTAATCATCCTACCCAACATATTTCAATTTATTTCTTATTTTACCTCATCTAAATCAGTGGTATTAATCATAAAATAATAAATTAAGTATAATAAATATACTTAAATTTTATTATTATTATTTAACCACAATTATTCACAATCTTTTCCATCAAATGGATCGTGAAAGTATCACTCGTTCGTATGTGTGGACTACCGTATCTGCATAGTGATACAATTCATTTTCATTAACCACATTTCATGGATGGGTATTATGATGGGTTTAATATTTATAAGTTATATTTATGAAAAAATTATTATTCTATAATTATAATTCCATATCTATCTTCTTACCTTCTAATCCATTAGAAAATGATAACGCCGCTTGTGTGTAAGTGCAGACTACCACCTCCACGAAGCGATGTGATTAATTTTCCATTTAATTTTTAAATGGATTGTAATATGGAAATATTTAATGAATATATATTATATATATGATATAATAATTATTATTTAAAGTTTAATTTTTATTTACCTTTTTTATTTTTATCTATCAAAAAGTGAAAATAACGTTTATGCATATGTACGATGTATCGTCTCCATGAATGGTGCAATTAATTTTTCTATATCTATCATTTACGGATGAATATAAATATAAATATAATAAATATATATGATATTTATATCATAATTAATGTTATTTATTTTATTTAAACATGATCAAAGTACAATTACCAGAACAATTGAACCAAAATTCTCATGAAAAACAAAATAATTAACACCCATAAATGACAAATTTAATAAGGAATTATTAATAAATGGGTATTGAAATGTTATAAGTGGACCATATATGATATTATAAGTATATAATTTTTTTAATATAATTATAATAATTTTAAATTTATTTTACAGGAGGTTAGAGTGCCTTCGAATTAATTCAAACCAGAGGTAATAAATTTATGTTACAATCTCATTTTTTTGAGATTGTTTATGACCAAGTTTATGATGAAAATATTTTATGACATATCTCCCAAGAATACCTTGAATTTTATTATAATCCATTTATTTCTATAGATTACATATTTTCATTTTATTTTCCTCTCTTTAATTACTCAAGAGACTAAAATGACATTTTTAAGGAAAACTGACTTTATTTCTCTCTTCGGTTGAAAATTATTTTTCTTTCATATCTTTGTTTTATAAAAATGTTTTTAATAATGTTTATTACTATTATTTTATGACTTTTTAAAGTGGTTTTTACCCATGTTTTATTTTTTACAAAAATTATCAAAAGGAATCTTCTTGTAATTTTCTAAATGAGGTACCTTTGACTTTTTACCGAAAATGTGAAATGAATATCTATTTTAACATACATGGAATGAAAATAATTTCCCACTATCATGACCACTCAATTATTTGAAGCTTCATTTAAAAATTTCAAAGTTTATTTTTAAATAATTTTTTTAGTCGATATTTTGGAAATTTTTAGATTTTAAATAGGTGATTTTTAAGTGAAAAGGGAATTTTCCTAAAAAAAATTACAATGATATTTAAAGGAATTTTTCATATATAATAACATCCTTTGATGTTAATTATGAATTATTGGGGATATAATCTATTGAAAACATTCACTTTAATTCTTTAGATGACTTATGATGATGATTATTTGAGGATGATTCTATGAAACCCACTTCTTTCCCATAGGTTAATTAAGTTATGATGAAACCTTTATGAAACTCATTTCTTTTCCATGGGTTATGCTATGATGAAATTATAAAGGTTTTATAAAGCCCATTTCCTTTCCATGGGTTATGCTATGATGAATTTGTTATGGTCTTGTGGCACACATATATATTATTTTCATTATGTGATGGATGGGATCAGAATTATATACCATTCCATTGCATTAGGTAAATATGAATATATCATGAGATAATAATGATTTGGATGGGGAGTGAACTCAGTTCAGTAAGAGAATATTTCTACTATGACAGTCTTGGGATTGAACCTTGACTAAGGATATAATTGAATGGGGATTGAATCCAATCCACTATGATAGTCTTTACAGTGAGCCTTAAATAAATAAATGATTTTATATGATTATTAATATGACACAAACTTATGTCTTATTCCAATGGTATTCTCTCATGGATCATTGAATCCTTTATGATTCATGTCTTATAAACTACCAAACTTTATTCCATGATTAAAGATTATGATATATGATATGATGGGTATAGTTTTTCAAATGTTAATTACATGTTATCATACCCTTATGATCTTGTTATGATTTAGTGATCATTGATATCTCCCTTGTTTACCCTTACCGAGTATTTGATCTCACCCTTTCTTATGATTACTTTCCTAGGTTATAAATAAAGGTTTTAAGTGGGTTATTTATGAGAGGAGTATTATGTGGAAAGATCTTTGTGGGAGATATTGAAGATCTTTCATGAATAAAAATATTGTGTATATAGTCTCTGAAGACACTAAACCTTTATGTTTTTGGAATGGATCGTAATGTTATGTATTGAATATTATTCTAAAAAGATGTAATATTTATGTATGAAAATTTTGGTTCCCTATAGTTGGTATTAAAGAAGAGTTTAGTCAATATTTAGAGATTATGATTAGAGAAATTTGGTGAAAACCCCGGGGATAAGTCTAAGTATAGGATAAAAACCTAATTTTTTAGTATGGTATAAATTATTTGGTTTTCCTAGAAATAAAATATTGAAAAAATACTATAACAATAGTTTATAACCATTGGTATAGGCCCCAAAACCATTGTTAAATACTATACCAACGATTTGGGTGGAAATGGACTTGTCTGCTGTTGGTATAGACCTATATCAACGATTTTGGGAAACTATTGGTATAGGTGGTCTATACCAACGGTTTCCAAAATGTTGGTATAGGTAATTCAAAAAATAAACTCTATATTATTTTTGATCCCCGTGATGTGGCTCTATATTTATATAGTTTTTCCACATCTTTTTACTTAATTTTTAATGACTTAATTACTTATTTAAGCACCTTTTACTAAATAATTGTATATTTGTATTTTTTATAAATAAATTTGTTAATTAATAAATTTTTATAATTAATTAAGGATTTTTAGCCTTTAAATTAATTATTCTAATCTTACTTTACTAATCTAATTTAATTATTTCTTAATTAGTTTGGTTAATTAAAATCTGCTTGAATTTTTAATAAATTAACATCTATTTTAAACAATTATTTAATCACCATATTTTTATTTATCTAACATAGACTTTATTTTAATATTTTATCCTTTAATTTATATTTATTAGAATAAATTAACTTTTTTAATTAATATGTTTAATCATACTACTAATTAATTAAGTTAAGAATTTGAGTTTAAATTAAATGAAATAGCGCAATTTTAACTTTGAGTATTCACTTAGTTATCTAATTGATTAATTAAGAGTTTTAAAACATTAATTATTTAATCCTTATAATGCAATTAAATTATTAAGTCATTAAATTTTGTATTTAGTCTACCAGTTAGGCAGACAAGAGCCATCTGTGACCTGTTGAGTCACCAATGCTGTCCTTTTTCACTCGCTGCAGACCCTTTAATAAATTTATTTAATAAATTTTAATTTTAGTATTTTATCATCTTAGTTTAATATTTATCTAGTTTTTAATTTAAGTGTTAACAATTTAAAACTTAAATTGTAACTTTTAAGTTTAAAGTTTAACAATAATTCTATTTTTAATATATGTTGTTTAGTCTTGTTCTAATTTTTAATTTTAATTAACATAAGATTTAATTTTAAGTTTAATTTATGTATTTTTATTTTTTTTGTCTTATCGTTAGTTCTTTATTTTT
Source organism: Viscum album (assembly GCA_963277665.1). Classification (NCBI taxonomy): domain Eukaryota; kingdom Viridiplantae; phylum Streptophyta; class Magnoliopsida; order Santalales; family Viscaceae; genus Viscum; species Viscum album. The sequence continues at coordinate 624,048,671 of OY728134.1, read as the reverse complement.
TTAAAGTCACCAATGTTGTTGTATTTTGGTACCGGTTTTTTATCGACCACTGGTAACCTTAAATGTTTAAAGCTTCTAGTGACCTTCTATTTTATCCAACAATGACCTTTTATTTAACTGCATCAGTGACCTTTTATTTTAAACTAACGGTAACTTTTAATTTTGTTCTATCGGTGAACTTTTATTTTTGAAGCTATCGGTAGCCTTTATTTTTGTTCTATCGGTGACCTTTTTAATTTTATAACCATTAGTAACCTCTTCTGTGCTGCTGCTCCTCACGCGGTTCCTCCCCTATACCTCACCGTTAAGTATCCTCGACCGATGCCGCTCCCCTACTTCATCTTACGTTTCCACTGAAATCCCATCTCCTTTCTCATACCTACACTTCACATACCATTTTCTCACGTCAACGGACACTCCCCGACATCTCAGACCTCATCCAGTACAAATTGAAGAAACACGATAGGGAATTGCATTCGATTTGGAGAGGGACGCTACTAAAAGTCGCTATGAGGCTGGTCTGAGAATAAAGTTGAAGTATCACCGCCATCTGGAAGAACCGAAGCCGAAGAACGTGTGCATTTTGAATCCACTTACCATCGTGAAGTTTTGATCACCCTATACTATGTTTGAATCATAGATTCATCGCAAAATTGAATAAACACACTACCTACAGCAACTTCACGCACCAATTTACCTGAATCAAGCAAACAAAATTTCACAATCCAAAGGAGAACTTATAAGGATCCAGAATTTTTCTCAAAATTAAGGTCTTTACATATCTAAAGCAAGGATTCACTGTTCTTAACCACTGTATACTGAGGCTGACCTATGGAGAGTCAGCCGAACTCATGTCTTTGCGCTGTAGACCTATTTTGCACCATCACCGTATGATCTGTCGCCACCACTGGTTGTCGTCGAGTAGACGTATCTTCCTGGATACCACATTTGAAGAATCCATCATAGATCTAAAGAAAGTCGCCGCTGGACTACAACACCGCTGTGGTAGAACTAGAGATACCTCGCTTGAGGGAGTCATTGTGATATGATTTTAAGACCTATTGTCACCGCTGAAACAGGAAGATGCAAACCATCTAGGAAGAAGGAGATATGCAGAAGACGCCGCGAGTTGAGGAAGGGAATCCACGCCGTGTCACTGATGCTGGGAGGAGGAGCCAAGGCTGAGCTAGAGGTGGGGAGTGGTGTTGTCGATGAAGCTGGAGGAGTTGAAGCCATTTTGTTCATCGCTGTAGGAGTATTAGGGAGCCGCGACGCTGCTTCCAGAAGAATAAAGAACTGAGAACCCCCCCCTGTAGTACTGATTTGGGTGGTGGGGGATAGATAAGTTAAACTAAAAAATAAATAAAATAATTAACAAAAAAACAAATAATTAATATATTAAACAAATTAATATATTATAATATATAATAATGTTAATTTATAACTATTAAAATATTATTAAATAAATTAGTTATTAAATTAAATTTAAGATAAAATAATAAGACTTATTAAAAACTAAATTAATATTCTATAAATAAAATTAATTATTAATATTAATTAACATATTTAAATTAATATTTTAATTATAATTCAATTTAAACAGAATAAATAAATTAATTAAATTAATAAAGTAATTTATTTGGATTTAATTTAAGTATCTAATTAAGTTATACTATCTATTTTTTAATAATAATTACACAAATTAAATTACTTAATTAATAAAAATAAATTAAAAACATAATAAATTTTATCTAATTAAAGATTTAATAATTAATTAATAACTATCATATTAATAGTTATTCTAGTAAATAATAATTATCAACTTAAGTATTTATTAATTAACTTCAATTAAATTTTTAATTTAGCTTTAATTTTAAAAATAACTATAATATATTATTTATTTTCTTTGTGTTTTTACTGCTTGTTTTGTTCTATATTTTGCAGGTTCATAAAAAAATTGAAATCCTGTCCAGATTCACTTAACTAACTCACTAGGAGTTAGTTACATGGACAAAGATAGCGCAACGTGCCGTCACGAAAAAACGTACGTGTGCGGTGCACAAGTGAGAGACTTTAGAAGTTGGTGGAAACGTGCAGTGACATGCAACAGATGATAGATGATTTTTGAAGTAGAGCAGCATAGAATTCGGGGAGGCTGATATTCATTCCATGATCATATCTATTGGAGAGAAGATCCAGGGACTCTAATTCTAATTCCACGCAACATTTTTGTGAGTGAAGATTTTTGGGAGCAGTGATGGAGTTGAGTTGCAGACTAAGGAGCCCGAAGGTAGAGCATCACTTAGGGAGTTATTCCTCCTCCATTATTTAATCATTGTACTCTATTTTTAGTTGTTTTCAATGATATATTTCATTATGAATGTAGGCTGAATTTCTAGCTTGGGAACTTTAATCTTGGTTGGTTTATCTGTTAAAATTCTCACTTCCTCTTTGTTTGACATCAGAAGTGATCAACGAGATCAGTTATGATGTTAAATAAAATTGTTCACATATTATTGTAAGAAAATTCATAGTTTCAAGATCAATTGGAAATATTGAACTTGATCATCATTTTGTTGAAGTGTTAATGTCATTACAGTTGGAGTTTTATGATGAGTTTTATTTCAACTGTATTATTTTTCAATTTTTTAACAATAGATGATCTTTAGAGTGGCAAACTCTAAATGTCATACCTCTATTTAATGTGTCTTATGGTGAGGAAGATATATCAACCAATTTCTAAGGTGTGATTTAATTAATTTCAGTGGAGAGTTATCCTTTTAACCATCAAGTTTAGAATTCCCGATAAAATTGTTGATCTTAGCTCCTTTGCCTTTAAAACTATGTATTAGTTACTATTTTCTTTTAGTTATCAGTGTTTAGTATATGATTAGTCTCTTGGTCTATTTTTTTTCATAATCAATATATATAAAACAATATCAAAAATGCTAAAAAGTTTTTTAATATTTTTTACTTCACTATTGATAACAATGAGGTTTTTAGTTTAAAAACCATAGAATTACTCACCTACATTCTCTTTGGATCGACCTTGCACCACTGTGCTAGTATAGATTAATAAATGTAATTTTGAGGTCCGTGATGACCTCCGACCACATCCAAATTTGGCACCATCATTGGGGAAGGCACACACTAAGAGTCTAGGGTTAGAAAAATAATAAAAAAAACATTTAAAAAAAACATAAAAATACATTAAAAAATCATATAAAAAATGTCTGTTTAAAAAATTTTGTGAACATTTTCTACTTAAGCTTTTCTATAAAATTATGCCTGTTTTGTTTGATTGTGTGTGTTTTTATCTGAACATTTATTAAGAAAAATGGAACATTATGAGGGTTGGAATCAGAAATTTGGGCCACATTGTGTTTGTTGTGGACGTTATGGGTGCACTGCCTGGTAGTGTGTCTATAACCAACCACAACAGATTGATTACATTGAAGAAAATGAATATTTTTTGCTCAGTCTCGACACCCTAGATAATATTGACCTAATTGATTCTAAATTGGATGCTAGGGTGAAACTATTGAACACTTGGTTAACTAAAATCCATGAAATTCAACTTAGATATTTTCAAGAGTAAAATAAAAAAAATGAAAAGATTGGAAAAACTTCTCTTGGAATTACCAAAAATGTTTAAAGAACAAGAAGAATTTGAATAAAAAGAAAAAGAAAAAGTGTATAAAATATTTGAAAATCAAGTGGAAGAGGAAAGTGATAGTGAAACTGGGCAAGTAACCATTCTCTTTGAAAAATATGATTCTGTTGAAATAAATATAGAAATAACCAACTCACTGAATCAAATAAATAGCATTGAAAATCCAAAAAAGAATTTTAATGCTGTTTAGTTGGACAATTCTGAAGATGAATTAAAATAGATTGAAAAGGAGTGATCAGTTCTCTTCATAATCCCTATATTGGAAAAAACCCCTATTTTAGAAGTTTTGAGAAGGAAGTCACTCGGCTAGAAGATATATTTGAGAATGGGAATTTTAATCTTAAAAACTCTTTACCCAAATTTTTTGATGTTGTGAACAATGAGTCTGAACATAATATTGGGAACACTTTGGAAGATAACCTTAAGTTGGAAATCATAGAATCTCAAATTTTTGAACCTCAATTGAAAACCTCTCTTCCTTGTTTTGAACCTATAAACCCAATAATTTCTGAAATGTTGTTGGATTATGAGGATAAGGGAATGATATTTGAAGAAAAGTTGACTGATGAGTTTTCATTTCCCTTTTCTCATTGTGATCACTTATCTGAAATTTTTGTGTAGTGAGATTGGAAGTAGTGTTGTCATTCCTGGGGAATACTGTTTAAATTTGATCAGTCTTGAACATGAATTTATTGATACTAAATTGAACATTACTTCTGATTTAAACTTTTTGGAACACACTACAGACCTTGTTTTGGGAAATGATCCTTTTTAACTTGAAGTAGAGGTTGAACACACACTTGAATTAAGCAGAATTGAGTTTTCTGAAGCAGTAGATATTCAGTGTGAGTTAACAAATGATGAATTGTTTGAATATGTTTATAATATTTTCAAACCTAAAAGTTTGGTTGAACAACAATTAACTCTTCCCTGTAGTTCACTTACATCCTCAACTGATTCAGGTGAAAAATATTATCATGATGTTGATAGTAGTTTAGAAGTGGATTTATGCTTGAGTTCCATTGTACATGATTCTATTCAGCACTTTAATGAATCCCCCTTTGAACCTACTATTCAGGATTTACCCATTTCACCCTTGAATGTGAATCTGTTAGTGTTAAAGTTGAAGAAGATAGCTATGAGGACATTTTCATACCCTTTGAAGCACCTAATACATTCCTTCCACTTCCTAAAAATGTTAATATTTTCAAATCTGAAACAATTATGGTAGTTGAGAGCACCATGTCCTTAACAGCTAATGGGTGCTGTTTAGGTATTTTTGCAGTTTATGAGAATTTAGTTTTAGTTTACTTAATCTTAGGTTCCCATAAAATTTATTTCTCCATTAAAAAAAATTGGGATAACCACATGTGGTGGTTCCTATTAAGGAAACCACATCCACCTAGTGACTTCATTTAGTTTTAGGTGAGTCTGGATGGGGACTTTAAACCTAGTGCTGCATGGGAGGAAACCCATGGTTTTTTTTGTTGTGTTAATAATTTTTTTATTAAATAAAGTCTAACTGAAGACTTTAACTCAGTGCTTCATGGGATTCAACCCATGCTCTTTCTTTGTTGTCATTTTTGTTCTGTTCTTGTTGTACTTGTAATAAAGTGCTGCTTTGCTGCCTTCTGTATGCTCTATTTCTGTTGTATTTTTGTTCCTAGTTTACATGCTCTGTGTTTTTAGGATGCTGCTGCTATGTTAATAAAGGAGTGTAATTCTCATATTGAAGTATTAATGAAAAAAATCATAAGTCAGGGAAGTACCTTACTATTATTTTTTATTTCATTATTCTTCTCCTCACTACTTTAAAAAATCTGCTTCATGTTTTTCATGAAAAATCCTGCTTTATATGTTGCTGCTTTAAAAAATTCTTCTTGTATTGGAATGAAAGTCTAATGTATGTCTCTGTGTAAATAAAAATTCTGCATGTACCTCACTATTGAAAACTGAATTTCATTGTTATTAAAATCTTCTCACTGCTTGAAATTAAGTGTGGGGGGTACATGCAGGTTGAAAAATTTTGTATTGAATCTGCTTTAGGTTGGGGTGTTCTAGCATTCTTTTTTTTTCTCTATTGAACATATTTTTGAACTCAATCTATTAAAATGATTACACCTCATACACAATGCACTTACACCTCTCATGTTACTTTTGAGTTGTATTGAAAATTATTCACTGAACTTAAATGATAATGCATGAACTTGATTTAGAAACTGCTGTTAAGTTATTAACTATGGAAAACAATATCTTTGAACTTTAATGTGACCTTTATACATGTAATTAATCTACTAAAATTGATTTTTTTTGAACCTTAATTGTTTAATTGTTCTTCTCCACTTTATAAGTCAACTTTGGGGACAAATTTGGGTTTTAAGTGTGGGGGAGGGGGTCAATTATTGACTGTTCTAAACTGTTCTTTAATATAAGCCCATCAATTACCACTGTAGTTTAAAACTTTTTGAAAAAAATGGTTAATTTTTTTCAATTTTTTTTCATAATTTTAGGCTGTTCACTATCTCTCATTTGGGTCTTGCCTTTGAATGATACTTGATTGGTAGTTAAGAACTGCTTTGATTCTGAAATTCTTGAGGATGGATGATTACTGAGTGAAATTGCTTAGTGATTTAATAGAAATTTGGTTTAGGGACTAGTTTTGAGAGTGATTTGGGTAACCTGTCTATGGAGTTAGGATTTTAACCCTTGGAATTGGAAGTTTGATTTTTATTCTAGGGGATTGATTTTTATTTTATTTATTAAATTAATCACATTAATGAACTAATGTAAATAATGTTTTTATAAAAATCTTTTGAAACTAGAGTAGTCTAGGCATCTGGGATCCCACGGTGAATCTTTGAACCCTAGATGATAGGTGTGTTTCTGTTTACTAAAATCCCTATGTACAATTTGAATAGGTGCATTGCACAGTGCTGAGCACATTGATACATGGCTTGAGAAAAATTAAATAAAGTTTCTAGGGTCAAAAAATGAGTTCATTAAGGTGAGGTGAATGATGAACGCCATATAACGAAAGGATCATTTGGTTTATATAGAATTCATTTAGGTTGTTTCATTAAGGTTATTCAAAAAAATATATATTTATTTTTGGAACTTTAGAAAGAGTCTTTATACATAGTTCCTATTGTTAAGTTCTTAACTTCACTAATGTTTTATCTCTTGTCACTCTTGAAATTAGAACTTGAGTTTGGATTGAAATGAGTCACTAAGTAGTATCACATATGAGGCATGACATCCTTATTGTTTGATGATTCATTGTTTTCTAGATTACCCTTTGAGTATTTGTTCTAGGGAAGATTCATTTGAGCATATTTCTCAAAAAGCCTATTTTCATATTCTGTTCTCTTTTCTTAAGTGCTGGACATGTTATGGTTTGAGCTGAAATCATAAATACTAAAATCTGTTTTTCAATGATAATAAATCAAGAAATTTTTTGAGGATAAATAATGCTTAAGTGTGGGGGAATTTTATGTAGCTCTATTTTTACATAGTTTTGCCACATCTTTTTACTTAATTTTTAATGATTTAATTAATTATTTAAGCATTTTTTAATAAATAATTATACTTTTGTATTTTTTATAATTAAATTTTTTAATTAATAGATTTTTATAATTAATTAAGGATTTGTAGTCTTTAAATTATATATTCTAATATTAATTTACTTTTCTGATTTAATTATTTCTTAATTAGTTTGGTTAATTAAAATCTGATTGACTTTTTAATAAATTAACATCTATTTTAAACAATTATTTAGTCACCGCATTTTTATTTATCTAACATAGACTTTATTTTAATATTTTATCCTTTAATTTATATTTATTAGAATAAATTAACTTTGTTAATTAATATGTTTAATCATCTTTCTAATTAATTAAGTTAAGAATTTGAGTTTAAGTTAAATGAAATAGCGCAATTTTAACTTTAAGTATTCACTTATTTATCTAATTGATTAATTAAGAGTTTTAAAACATTAATTATTTAATCCTTAGAATGTAGTTAAATTATTAAGTCATTAACTTTTGTATTTAGTCTACCGGTGAGGCAGACAAGATCCATCTGTGACCTGTTGAGTCACCAATTCTATCCTTTTTCACTCGCTGCAGACCCTTTAATAAATTTATATAATAAATTTTAATCTTAGTCTTTTATCATCTTAGTTTAATATTTATCCAGTTTTTAATTTATATGTTAACAATTTAAAACTTAAATTGTAACTTTTAAGTTAAAATTTTAATAATAATTCTATTTTTAATATATGTTTTTTAGTCTTTTTCTAATTTTTAATTTTAATTAACTTAAGGTTTAATTTTAAGTTTAATTTATGCAGTTTTATTTTTTTGTCTTACCATTAGTTATTTTTTTAAATTCAATGATGTTGTTGCGTTTCGGTACTGGTCACTTATTGACCATCAGTAACCTTAAATTTTTAAAGCTACTTGTGACCTTCTATTTTCTCCAACAATGACCTTTTATTTAACTACATCGATGACCTTTTATTTTAAACTAACTGTAGCTTTTAATTTTGTTCTATCAGTGACCTTTTATTTTTAAAGCTAGTGGTAGCCTTTATTTTTTTTCTATAGGTGACCTTTTTAATTTTATAACCATCAGTAACCTCTTCCGTGCCGCTACTCCTCATGCAGTTCCTCCCCCATGCCTCACCGTTAGGTATCTTCGACCGATGCCGCTCCCCTGCTTCATCTTACGCTGCCACTGAAAGCCCGTCTCCTTTCTCATACATGCGATTCACATAAAATTTTCTCACACCAATGACCACTCCCCGAAATATCAAACCTCATCCATCACAAATTGAAGAAACATGATAGGGAATTGCGTTCGAGTTGGAGAGAGCCGCTACTGGAAGTTGCTCTGAGGCTGGTCTGAGAATAAAGTTGAAGTATCACCACCATCGGGAAGAACTGAAGCCGCACAGGTCGTGTGTTTTGAATCCACTCACCATCATGAAGTTTCGATCACCCTATACTATTTCTAAAGAATATATTCATCGCAAAACTGAATAAACCCACTACCTACAAAAACTTCACGCACCAATTTACCCGAATCAAGAAAACAGATTTTCACAATCCAAAGGAAAACTTATGAGGATCCAAAATTTGTCTCAAAATCAAGATCTTTACTTATCTAAAGCAAGGAGTCTCCACTCTTGACCACTGTATACTGAGGATGACCTATGGAGAGTTTCCAAACTCACGCCTTTATACTGTATACTTGTTTTGCACCACTTCCATAGGAGTCATCGCCACCACTAGTTGTCACCGAGTCGACGTATCTTCTTGGCTACCACGTTTGAAGAATCCTTCATAGATCTAAATAAAGTCATCATTAGACTGCAATGCCGCTGTGGTAGAACTGGAGGCAACTCGCCTGATGGAGTTTCCACGATCTGGTTTTAAGACCTGTTGTCACCACTGGAACAGGAAGCCGCAAACCGACTAGGAAGAAGAAGATCTGCAGAAGACGTCATGAGCTAAGGAAGAGGACTCCACACCGTGTCACTGATGCTGGGAGGAGGATCTGAGGCCTAGCTAGAGGTGGGGAGTGGTGTCGCTGATGAAGCCGGAGGAGCTAAATCAATTCTGTTCATCGCTGGAGGAGTAGCAGGGATCCACGACGCTACTTCGAGAAGAATAAAGAACCAAGAACCCCCTATAGCACCGATTGGGGGGGGGGAGATAAGTTAAACTAAAAAATAAATAAAATAATTAACAAAAAAAATTAATATATTAAAAAAATTAATATAATATAATATATAATAATGTTAATTTATAACTATTAAAATATTATTAAATAAATTAGTTATTAAATTAAATTTAAGATAAAATAATAAGACTTATTAAAAACTAAAATAATATTCTATAAATAAAATTAATTATTATTATTAATTAACAAATTTAAATTAACATTTTAATTATAATTAAATTTCAATAGAATAAATAAAATAAATAAATTAATATTTTATTTTTTGGATCTAATTTAAGTATCTAATTAAGTTATACTATCTAATTTTTAATAATACTTACACTAATTAAATTACTTAATTAATAAAAATAAATTAAAAATGTAATAAATTTTATCTAATTAAAAATTTAATAATAAATTAATAACTATAATATTAATAGTTATTCTAGTAAATAATAATTATCAACTTAAGTACTTATTAATTAACTTTAATTAACCTTTTAATTTAACTTTAATTTAGAAAATAACTATAATATATTATTTATTTTCTTTGTGTTTTTTATTGCTTGTTTTGTTCTCTATTTTGCAGGTTCATATGGGAATTGAAACCCCATCCAGATTCACTTAACTAACTAACTGAGAGTTAGTAATATTGGCAAAGATAACATGACATGCCAGTCATGAAAAAATGCTAGTGTGCGGTGCACAAGTGAGAGACTTTAGAAGTCGGTGGAAACATGTGGTGACATGCAGTAGATGATGGATGATTTTTAAAGTAGAGCATAAATAGAATTCGGGGAGGCTGATATTCATTCCACGATCATATCCATTGGAGAGAAGATCTGGGGACTCTCATTCAGATTCCACACAACATTTTTGAGAGTGAAGACTTCCAGGAGCAGCGATGGAGTTGAGCTGGAGACTAAGGAGCCCGAAGGTAGAGCATCACTTAGGGAGTTCTTCCTCCTCCTTTATTTAATCATTTTACTCTATTTTCAGTTGTTTTCAATTCTAGATTTCATTATGAATGTAAGCTGAATTTCAAGCTCAGGAGATTAAGCTTGGTTGGTTTATCCATTAAATTTTTCACCTCCTCTTTGTTTGACATCAGAATTGATCAGCAAGATCAGTTCTGATGTTAAATTAAATTGTTCACACCTTCTTGTAATAAAATTCATAGTTTCAAGATCAATCAATGAGATTGAACTTGATCACCATCTTTTTGAAGCGTTAATGTCATTATAGTTGGAGTTTTACGGTGAGTTTTATTTTAAATATATTCTTTTTCAATTTTTTAAATAGTCGATGATCTTTAGAGTGGTGAAATTTAAAATTCACACCTCTATTTGATGCGTCTTCTGTCGAGGAAGATATATCAACCAATTTCTAAAGTGTGATTCAATTAATTTTAGTGGAGAGTTATCCTTTTGACAATCAAGTTTAGAATTCCTGATAAAATTGTTGATCTTAGATCCTTTGTCTTTACAACTATGTATTCATTACTTTTTTATTTTAGTTATAAGTGCTTAGTAAATGATTAGTCTCTTGGTCTATCTTGTTTTCATAATCACTATCTCTAAAACAATATAAAAAAATCTAAGAATTTATTTAATATTTTTACTTCACCATTGACAACAATGAGGTTTTTAGTTTAAAAACATTATAATTACTCACATACCTTCTCTGTGGATTGACCTTGCACCAATGTGCTATTTTAGTTTAATAAATGCAATTTTGAGGGCCGTGACGACCTCCGGCCACATCACACCGCACCTCAGATTTATATTTCAATGACCTAACCACTAAGCTATAATGATTTTTGAGAACATAATATGATAAATATGTATATGTATATTTAAATGTAAATTAAATTTTGATGTGTTAAATGTTATTTGATAAATGAATTCATTAAAAATCTAAATACCTATACCAACGGTTTGACTATTGGTATAGGTGTTTTGATTTTTGGGACCTATACCAAAGATTTTGGATTTTTTATAATAAGTTATTTAAATAGAAGATATACCAATGGTTTTTGACAAACTTTTTATATATCCATCACCTATACTAATAGTTTTCAAGAAATCATTGGTATATGGTCATTTTATGAAAGCTATACCAATAGTTAAACAAAAACTTTGGTATAAATTAGACCTTTACAAACATTTTTGGACAAACCATTGGTATAAGTTCATATTATGGTACCTATACCAATGGTTTTTTCCAAACCATTGGTATAGGTATGTTATCTAGATACTACAAGTGGATGTGGTTTTGTAACAGATGTATATAGGGGTAATAAGCCAGAAAAGAGTTGGTTGAGTATATATTTACCATCATTTTGGTAAATGGTGAGTGTTCCATTATAACACACTTGTTTTTTCACTCCTGTAGGATATGCTGGGGTTAACTCACATTTTCCTTATTAATCATTATGAAGGATTTGAATAGATGATAACCAAGGATAACTTAGGTTAAATCTAATGTGTCTTAGATTAAAAAGAAGGTGTTATGATTTAAATAACCTATGAATGATTTTTCATGATTATATGATTTCTCATTATGTATATTATTTCTCACACTACAATTCTTGGTTTTAGTCAATGGATAGAAATAAGAGGATTCATGTTAATATTAAAGTTGATGGATAATGGAATGATTATACTAATGAAAAACCAAATTAAATGGTACCTGGATGGTGAAACCTTGTTGTTATTCCTAATCAACTATCCCATTATACAACTAAAAATATAAACTTGGGTGAGTTTCCTGACATACCTAATAATAAAAAAAGGGAGTTTCAAGAAGACCATGAAGGGAAGAAGATTCATCTTCCTACATGTCAAGTAAATGGGAAGAATAAATTAGGGAAATCTCTCATAGGAACAAGAATATGTTTTATGTGTGGAAAATAAGGGTATAGAGAAATTAATTTCCAAGGAAAAACGAAAATTTCTATGGAGGGATATAAAGTTAATCCTAAGGTACCACTTATAGTTTAATTTATTATGTGTGGGGAATATGGACATTATCCGAGTTAATGTCCTAATGAAAGAGTTAATTCCTAGACTAAGGAACTATCTATGCTATGTGTAACACACCAAGGTTTTCTAAAAATAAATTTAAATGATTGAATTTTTTTTTAAGGTAGATATTTATAAGTATCATTTAAACATAATTTTATTTCTTCTATGTTTTGAATTTCAAGAAACTGTCATCTACAATTGTGTTCAGTATGTTATTTAGAGTCTGATGAAACCAACTTGTTTTTTTGTGAATAGTAACATACCCTTATGAATAGTAATATGACCCTAATGAATAGTAAATTTTATTATTATTTTATTTTATTAAGTCTAGAAGATAATAACATCTTGGTTAATTTTTCACTGTGATAAAGAAGTAGTTATAGAATTAGAACTCTTATTTTTTTAATTAAGTATGATTTTATTTAAAAGTTAAATTAATAATATTTAGAAAATTATTTTTGAAAAATTTACTTCATTTTTGAATTCTACACATCAAAAAATGGTTAATGTATTTTTTTGGGAGTTTTATGAAATTCAAGAATTTTTGATAAATAGTAAAATACGATAAATGATAAATACTTAATTTACTGCATCATAGGTGATGCAAGGATGATGTAAGCCCACTTGGTTCGAACTCACATGAAATTTTTACTATTTGGGGGTCACATGAATTGATATTATTCATAGTCTTGATAAAATTATTATAATAATGATTAAAATAATCTAAAATACCTCCCCTCCTCCACTATAAATACCACCCTCACTCCCCTATTCATCCCACACCTCTCAAGCCTTGATCATTGTCTAATTTCTACAAATTTCCCTCCCCAATATTCTTTCCCACGTCCTAGAGATGATGGTTTCACCAAAAGACCAAAATCAAATCCCTTAAGAAGGATTTGAGGAGAAGGGATCAAGAGGTAAACAACCTCTTTTATTTTATTTCTTTTCTTTCATTTTATGTTATTCTCTTCCATTCCCTTTGTCTTGTGTTGGTATATTTCATTAAATATTTCTCCTTACTATAAATATTATGTATGAATTATGAGATATTCCATTACTCTCATCAATCTTGTTTTTATTAAATTTTAAGAGGCGCTGTTAGGCTGCCAAATTTTCGTAAGAAATTTCCCAAGTTTTTATTTTATTTCATGATTCCTTTTTCTTCTTTCCTCACCCCCTATTATCCAAGAGGCATGAAATCTCAAGAATCATGTATATTTTGGATGTTCTCATGTTTATGGAAAATTCATCATCATCATTATTCTTCTCTCCCACTTATTTAAGGAATAAAAAACATTGTCCGTGATGTGTCGAATTACCGACATCGTGGACGATGTTATTTCAATTTCCATTAATTATTATAAATCTGGTAATGAAACAATTTATATGGTTGAAACATATTATAATATATTTTTTATGACTCATCCATGGTTCTGGAATTATATTGTACTCATGGTTCTAATTTATAAGACTAAATGAGGTTGTTATTATCAAAGAACCACTTAAATGATCTAAATGAACATCATTAATGTTTTAACTTATGAATCATCCTCATATAAAGTATCAAAGTGATAAATGGTATAATTTATGGTACTTTAAATATTTAAATACTACTCCATTCCAATTATGGAGTTTCACTTCCAATCGACAAGAACAACCATCATAAACCAATCATGGAAATCATGTGAAGAACTCACCCAAAAGCGGTGCAAGGAACAAAATACTAACAATTAAGGGGTAAAAGGAGGTTTTTAAATGACCATATAAGATGTTATAAACATTAACATGTTTCTTTAATATACTAATAACACTCTTTTAACCATTATACAGAAGTTTTAAACAAGTTTGAAGTAAGACAAGCCTAAGGTAAGGGAATTATTAACCCGATTTCCATTCATTGGGTTAACATTAAACTTCGTCATTTATGTGGTATTTATATTGTTTTTGTGATTAATTATGTTTATAATATAGTTAAAAATTTGTATTTACAGAGTATATACATATTCCATCCACTCTATTAAGTCACACTTCAAGTATATGATGTTTATGAGGGACTTTTCTTCTAAAAACCTCTTTTAAAATTCTGTTTTACATGATTCAAAAGCAATGTTTTTATGCAATTATTTATGTTGTATGAATATGTTTTGGTTATTGAGAATTGTTTATGATGAAGTTTGGGAACTATATTTCCCTCCAATGCATTGGGTATGAGTAAGTTGGAGGTCGGCCATATGGTTACTCCAAGTGTAACTGCGACGGTTACACAAAGTAAGGTAGCCGTGAGGGTTACAAATTTTAAGGTAACCAAGATGATTACAAGATTATGTAAGTAATGCCCCAAGATACATCTATGATTATATTTATGTTCTCATTTTTTTGTGGATCTTGTGTAAATCTTATGTTATATGAAGTAAGTATTTATGGTTGAAAATCATTTCTTTTGAAAATGTTTTCATACATTATGAGTATTCATGGACTAATGTGATTTTTTTATTCTTTTCCATCCCTTACAGAGCTTTTGTGCTCATCCAAAGTTTTTAAATGATTTTTATAGGTTAATAGACGTGTAATACAAGGAAGGAAGACACATTAAATATTGAAGAATTGTCAAGGAGTCTTGTTTTAAGTTTTAATGTTTTATATTTTGAAAAAATGGGAACTGTTTTTATGGTATCCAATCTATAATAATGTGTAATGTCATGAATGTACTGTCCTAATTCTCTAAAGATCTAAACTTGAAAATATCTTCAATGTAAAAGGAAGTGTTTTCTTGACTAAATTCATGATTATGTATGTAATAAGGTCGGGTCCTTATAGTTGGTATCAGAGGATGGTTTAGATAACTTTAGGGGTTAGGGTGATGTTAATGGAATACCATAAATGATCTTCACTCTATGTTTAATTTGTGATAGCATTTAAATATTACCATGTTGCTTCATCTAAGATATGTTTGTTCAGAATGTTTGTATGCAGAAGTAACAGGGATGCTGAAGAGGAGAGGCACCGACAGAATGACATCCTTCCGGAACTACAGCCCGGAATGGTAGGGATTGGAACTGAGCAGTTTGTGACAGTAATGGCTCAGCTAATGCAGGCAATAAATGGTGGTGGTATCCATGCAAGAGAACCAATAGAGGTACCAAAACAGAACATGAAAGTAGTGGAACATTTTATGAGACAACATCCTCCTGAATTCAATGGATCTTCTGACCCAGTGGCATCTTAAGGATGGATCAAATCCCTTGAAAAGATATTCGATGTTATGGGATGTTCAGACAATCAAAAGGTAAGTCTTTCCATTTATCGTTTTGAAGGGGAAGCTGATCAATGGTGGTCAATGGTAAGGAATATCAGGGGTAGTGTAACACCCAAGGTAAATAAAGAATATGACATTTTCATATTTATCCATATTTGTGAATAAAATATTGATATGACTTTAAAGGGGACGCTATGTTCGATGGCGTACCCAACACACAACAACGAGTTTCTTGGGAATCTTACGTTGCACTATAATAATAAAATAATATTATTTTAAATGGTAGTTAACATGTAGCCGTTGTATTGGCGGGAATGGATATAAATAACTAAAATATGATTATATATGTTTTTAAATGTTTTTACATTTATCCAAAAGAGGATAGAGGCTTAAAATACGGAAAGAATTCAATTTTAGGCGTATATGCCCTAGTTTTCACTAAAGGTTCACTTATCACCTTTTGATGGAGAACTGTCATTAAATATAGCTTTGTTCACTCTTATAAATTCTATTGGACCAAATAAAACTCTTCTTTAGAATCGGTACATCAAAATTTACTTTGTGTAAATTTTTGGTACCTTTCCGATAAAGTTCATTTTTTTAATGAATAATGTAAAATGTTGTATTTTAATTCAAAACCTCTTTTTAATCTAATTTATTTATATCATTAGATTATCTTTTGAATTGGTTTTAAAGTTAAATTAGAAAATATTTTTACCATTAAATCCAATAGTGGTCGTTGGAATTAATTTCACTTTGAAATCGGACTTAAACTAGTGTCAATCTTTTGATACTTATTGTTTCATAAAAACACGCTATTTGCTCTGACAGCGGGAATTAATTATTAAATTAATTAATGTGACTTATATATTTTGAATTTTTTAAAATAGACTTCATTTTTGAATTCGTAATATCAAATATAGCTTAGGGTGAATTTTTGGTAATTTCCTGAAAAACTTCAATTTTTGATGAATAGTGAAACCACTAAGTGGTACTTATAAAAACTGATTTTTCCGTTTAAATGAAATTTTGCCATCATTGTGTTTTGATTTTCAAAAATCCGACATACATGGTTGTAATTAAGAAGTAAAATGTGGTTCAATGAGATTAAAATAATTTTTTTGGTGAATAGTAACTTATTAAGTTTTTAATCGCGATTAGTGGTAATTAGTGTAGTTTAAGGTAAAAATAATATTTTAATAATATGA
Organism: Viscum album; assembly: GCA_963277665.1. Lineage (NCBI taxonomy): Eukaryota > Viridiplantae > Streptophyta > Magnoliopsida > Santalales > Viscaceae > Viscum > Viscum album. The sequence goes on along the minus strand of OY728134.1, from coordinate 624,031,784 downwards.
GATGACCTAGACACATGTCCTACCCTCATTGGATGTGTCATGGCCGACCAAGATAAGCCATGGGTCAACTTGGGGACCCCATGGATCCACTTTGGTTGGAAAATGACATAAATACCTTTTATTTAATGTTAATGTAAAAAATGGCACAAACATGATATGTTTTACTAAAACAATTTTTAAATGGGGTTATACAAGTCCGATTTTTGATTATAAATAGTAATTGGAAATCTAAAAAGATTTCCTACATCATAGTATTTGTTTATAATTTTTAGACATTAAATAAATTAAATTATTTATGACATAATAATGATGCAGCGATGACATCATTATTTGACGATTTAAATAAAATGGAAAGATAATGTAAAATATATGAACTACACATGTTCAAAACTTATTGGATGGGTGGATTTAGAACCCTTATCACCATAGACACGAATTATATCAATGTGGGACCTTTTAAAACCGAAACACATTTTCAAATAAATTAATATTTCTTTACTTTCCAAAAGTGCCCCTCCTCTCCTCTTATAAAAGGCCCCCACCTCTACCACCTTACACACACTCCTCAAGCCTTTTTCTTGGCAAAAACCTGACCATTTACTCTCTCCACATCCCTCTACTCATCCTATAGGATTCCCTTTGGGCAGAATCCTTTCAAAGGAAGCCTTTAGGATCAAATCAAAAGAAGTTACACTTTTAAAGGTAATTCATTCTCTCTTGTTCATTTGTTTTATTTTGCTTCTCTAACCCCCTAAAATATTTTTGTTTTCTTCTTTTGTAACAACACCAGTATCTTAAATATACTAGGATGTTTTTATAAGATTTATTCTAGCTACAATCTCACACAACTACATAAAATGGTTAAAGAACATACGGTTTCCGTGGATGGTGAAATTCTGCCTCCCGAAATGATGATTGTTCAATACTCATTTAACACCTTCAAAGGTGTCCATTATGATGTCACTATTTTTATATATGATATATAATATTTTTTATGTTTTCCTTAAGCTTCTGTTTTTTTTCATTTTGGGCATACCTTTATGGTTTCCATTATGGGTAAACGCGATATCTTCATTTAAGGAAGTGCGGACTACCGCCCCCTCAAAGTGATTTGATTCATTAAATACCATATGTGGGACGTATAAAGGATGGAACTATGATATTATATATGATATTATAATGGAATTATAATATACCTTTATATCATTATTATTCCATTCTATAAAATACGAAATAGAAATGAAAGTAGCGTTCATGCGTACGTACAGCTTACCGTCTCCATGAACGGTGCATTTCATTTCTTACCTATAAATGATTATGTAATGTTATAAATGCATTAATTTACTGGATATATATGACATATATGATATCTACATCATGAATAAAATTCTGGATATAAATAACCTTTGACCACACGAACAACATGTAATTGTAAGAAGTCCACTTTCGACTTAAGAACCAAATATCGACAAAACAAACATTATTAACTTAAATGATTACATAATGTTTATAACATGAAAATAAGTGATATAAAAGGAATAATGAACTTGAAAAAGGTTCTTAAGCAAATATAAATTAACTCAAGTTTTTTATTCAGGACGTTAAAGAACGATCGAGTCAAGTCGGACCCGAGGTAAGGGATCCTACTCCTCTCTTTCTTTTTAAGTACACACTTTTATGTCATTAATTTTAAAGCTCATATTTCTTGTTATTGGGATGATATTTTATATTACATTTACTGTAATTTTTATGTTCATGTGATGAGAGACCCTATTCTCTCTCATAAATCCATTTTGGAAGTTTTGAGTGGCGCTGATAGGCTGCCGAATTTTCGTAAGAGATCTAACCTCTCTCTTTCTTTTAAAGTACTCTCCTTTATGTCACTTATTTTAAGATCATATTTGTTATGTTGGGGGATGTTATTTTATATTCCTCTTTCTGTAAACATTATGTTTATGTTATGAGAGACCCTATTTCCTCTCATCAATCCATTTTGGAAGTTTTAAGTGGCGCCGTTAGGCTGCTGAGTTTTCGTAAGAGATTTTTCATCTCACTTTTATTCCCGTGAGATTTATGCTACATTTGCCACAATTTCCATTGAGTGGTTTATGTACTACCCACTATTACACTCCTTTTGTAATATAATTCCATTTATGGGTATTTACATATTCATTGTATGACACTTCTTCAATGGGGTGTACTTTTCGAAAGTTACCCAAGTCGGTAAGGTAACCTTTCACCCTCCTATTTTTAAAAGACTTAGTTTGTTATGTCTTTTAATTCACATAATATTATGTTGGAATATGTTCTTCTATATCCTGATTGATGTAAATTTTATGTCCAAGTGATGAGATTCCCTTTTTATCTCTCATCAACTCATTTTCTGAAGTTTTGAAGTGACGCCGTTAGGCTGTCAAACTTTTGCAAGGGAACTTCTTAGCCCAAATTTGATTCTTTGGGATAAACTTGTACTCATTGAATATGTCGTTCTATGAATATGTGTGAATAACCTCTGATTGTTTTACACTTAATATCCACTTATATTTGGTGTATTCGTTTGTCACACATAATTATGCAATTGATTTATCCTTAAACCAAGGATACCGTCTTTGTAAGGGACTTCGTCTCAATATCCTTTCATTGAGGCATATTTCGTTTTGTAAACAAATTTATTTTATACGGTGTATAAACCCCTTTTAATTTTACTTTTATACAAAAGGAATCTTTTTCTACGAATCATTTCACTAAAGGACGAAAAGGAATGTTTTTTTACGTACGCGGTGACAACGACCTTTTCCGCCGCCGCGAGTATTATTTGGTCTTTGGCTTCCTCAACAAACCGTAATGTTTTTAAAATAAAATAAATACCATATACTCTTTTATGTATTTTGGTATTGAAAATGGTTTTGATAAAGGATTCTATTATGATATATTGTGATTTAAATGTGGAAATGTTATCATTCCTTTATATTGGATTTATGTTTTATGATTTATATTGGTACTTGGACATTTTAATGGGTGGTTATGTTATAAACCATATGACGGGTGGTGCCGTGAATACCAGGACGGGTGGTTATGTTATAACCTCCAATGCATTGGGTATGGAAGTCGGCCGTATGGCTATTCCATTAAGTATGTATGGAAATTGTCCGTATGGCTATTCCATTTAAGTGATATGTGTGGAAGTCGACCGTATGGTTATTCCACTTAAGTATGTTTATGTCCCAAGTTACCTTTATATATTTTATGTGTTCTTTATCTGGGTTTTATGGTAATCCTTTGGTTACAAAAAGGTAAGTACTGATACTTTTTTTCAGTGAAGATTTTTTACTATTTCATGAAGGTGAAGGTATTACTTTGATAGAGTATACATGGTTTACTTGATGTTTGAAAAAATAACAGTTTTCATTCTTTGTGTATCCCTTACTGAGCTTTTTATACTCACCCCAAGTTTTTTTGAAATGTTTTTCACAGTACTTAATGTGGAATAAGGTCAAGGATGGTATCAAGGGAATGTCATGCTATATAAAACATGGAACTAGACATGTTTCTTTTAAGAGTTTTTTATGGAAACTTAGTATAAGTGACTACTTTGTAATCTTTTGAGATGTAATAGTTATGTTATAATTATCTAAAACTCTAAACCTGAAAAGATCCTCGACCTGAATTATTCATTTAATTCAATATTAAGTAAGGTTCAAGGCCAGGGCCTTATAGTTGGTATCAAAGGTCGGTTTAGATAACTTTAGAGGTTAGGGTATTCTTTAAGCATAATTGACATTACCATAATGGTTAGGATTTCAGAAAGAGTCCTAGTTTTAGATAAAGTGAATGAGTAAGTGTATCTTAGGGTTTACCTTCCTCATTAGTACATGATGGTTTTGTTGATATACTCACACTGACCTTTTTGGTTTTAGTAAATGGCTGGATCTAGCAGGCACTAAAGTGACAACATGTTTGAAGGAAACTGTGGTGGTTCTCTGATTAAGATACTAGATAAAATGGAGGATTCAATGAGGAAACTCGTGGTTGTTCTAAACCAAATATCAAGGAGTCATGATCAACCACTTGAACCTTGGTATGTTCTGCAATTCATCATGTACGAGATGACAAATCGATGTGGAAGTTCAGGTAATAATTAAAAAGGTAACCATTAGGGTTTATATGATCCTTATTTTTGAGGTAATTATGGGTTATTATATGTTATGATGGAAAATGAAAGGCATGAGATAAACTTGAGGTTAAAATATGTTATGTTTATTTTTGAAGATTTTATCCCTTTTTGGGGAATGATTTGAGAATTATATAGTTTTGGAAAAAGGACAACACGTAGACCATGTGACTACCCGTCACGTCGGACAAAGCTGCGGGAATCGAACCCACAATCAAAGTGCAACTGGTATTTATCGCCTACCACTGGACTACGTGAAGTCCCTGGTTAGTTTGACTGATTCTTTTTTTAAGATTAAGTTTATTTTGGTTTATTTATGAAAATGATTAACCTATCATAGAGGATATGTGATTAGGTTAATTACTTTTCAATACGAGACTTTAGGAGCAACTGATGTTGTTTGGAGATAAATGTTACGATTTAACTTGGAAGACTATGTGACTAAATCATTCAAATATTTGGGTTTCAATCTTATTTTGGTTTACTTTGAAGGATTTTATGGACAAATTTTTTATCTAATGGTCTTCGTTGAACTCTGGGTTTTGTTGGACAAATTTTGGAGATTAAGCATAGATTTTCTTTTTAAAGGGTTATCCTTTTCTGGATTATCTGATCTTGTAGTAACCTTTTTGGTTTTAGTTTTGGTTAAGGTTTGAAGACATGGGAATTGTATAGTTATTTTTTTGTGGATTAGGTTCTCCTCTAAGAAGTTGTTTATAGTACTCTTAATGCGAACAAGTCTTCCTAAATACTTGTCTTTTGGAAAAAAAGATGATTTTGATTAAGGAATCTAGTAAAAGTTGAAAGTCAACATGATAAGTGATTATGTTTCCTTATGAATAAATTCCTCAATAAAAAGTAACATAAAACAAAAATGTTGTCTATTAAATTTTCTTACTGGGGAATCGAATACCGTTTAACCCATCACAAGTTTGTGATTTTCTCATTGTTAATTTTCTCCTAGACATGTTTACTATCACTCTCCCTCAAGAACATGACCCTTTGCTTTTTCTTCCATGTAAATGTTTTTCTACATGGAATCCTAGTATAGGTTAACTCGGGTGACCTCTGTACTTATCTTCCTTTATTTTAAAGTGATTGTTTTATCGACTCTTGTTCCGATGTGGGACTTTCAAGGATGTTTCCAAGCTCAATTTTAAAAATTGCAGGGACGCAATTCCCAAAAGGGGGGAAGGATGTAACACCCTAGGTAAATAAAGAATATGACATTTTCATATTTATCCATATTTGTGAATAAAATATTGATATGACTTTAAAGGGGATGCTATGCTCGATGGCGTACCCAACACACAACAACGAGTTTCTTTGGAATCTTACATTGCACTCTAATAATAAAATAATATTATTTTAAATGGTAGTTAACATGTAGCCGTTATATTGGAGGAAATGGATAGAAATAACTAAAATATGATTATATATGTTTTTAAATGTTTTTACATTTATCCAATAGAGGATAGATGCTTAAAATACGGAAAGAATTCAATTTTAGGCGTATATGCACTAGTTTTCACTAAAGGTTCACTTATCACCTTTTGATGGAGAACCATCATTAAATATAGTTTTGTTCACTCTTATAAATTCTATTGGACCAAATAAAACTCTTCTTTAGAATCGGGACATCAAAATTTACTTTGTGTAAATTTTTGGTACCTTTCCGATAAAGTTCATTTTTTTAATGAATAATGTAAAATGTTGTATTTTAATTCAAAACAACTTTTTAATCTAATTTATTTATATTATTAGATTATCTTTGTAATTTGTTTTAAAGTGAAATTAGAAAATATTTTTACCATTAAATCCAATAGTGGTCGTTGGAATTAATTTCACTTTGAAATCGGACTTAAACTAGTGTCAATCTTTTGATACTTATTGTTTCATAAAAACACGCTATTTGCTCTGACAGCGGGAATTAATTATTAAATTAATTAATGTGACTTATATATTTTGAATTTTGTAAAATAAACTTCATTTTTGAATTCGTAATATCAAATATAGCTTAGGGTGAATTTTTGGTAATTTTCTGAAAAACTTCAATTTTTGATGAATAGTGAAACCACTAAGTGGTACTTATAAAAACTGATTTTTCCGTTTAAATGAAATTTTGCCATCATTGTGTTTTTATTTTCAAAAATACGACATACATGGTTTTCATTAAGAAGTAAAATGTGGTTCAATGAGATTAAAATAATTTTTTGGTGAATAGTAACTTATTAAGTTTTTAATCGCGATTAGTGGTAATTAGTGTAGTTTAAGGTAAAAATAATATTTTAATAATATGAGATGACCTAGAAACATGTCCTACCCTCATTGGATGTGTCATGGCAGACCAAGAAAAGCCATGGGTCAACTTGGGGACCCCATGGAGCCACTTTGGTTGGAAAATGACATAAATACCTTTTATTTAATGTTAATGTAAAAAATGGCACAAACATGATATGTTTTAATAAAACAATTTTTAAATGGGGTTATACAAGTCCGATATTTGATTATAAATAGTAATTGGAAAGATAAAAAGATTTACTACATCATAGTATTTTTTGTATAATTTTTAGAAATTAAATAAATTAAATTATTTATGACATAATAATGATGCAGCGATGACATCATTATTTGACGATTTAAATAAAATGGAAAGATAATGTAAAATCTATGAACTACACATGTCAAAAACTTATTGTATGGGTGGATTTAGAACCCTTATCACCTTATACACGAATTATATCAATTTGGGACCTTTTAAAACCGAAAAACATTTTCAAATAAAGTAATATTTCTTTACTTTCCAAAAGTGCCCCTCCTCTCCTCTTATAAAAGGCCCCCACCTATACCACCTTACACACACCCCTAAAGCCTTTGGCTCAGCCAACCCCTGCCCATTTACTCTCTCCACATCCCTATACTCATCCTAGAGGATTCCCTTTGGGCAGAATCCTTTCAAAGGAATCCTTTAGGCTCAAATCAAAAGGAGTTACACTTTTAAAGGTAATTCATTCTCTCTTGTTCATTTGTTTTATTTTTCTTCTACAACCACCTAAACTCTTTTTATTTTCTTATTTTGTAACAACACCAGTATCTTAAATATACTAGGATGTTTTTATAAGATTTATTCGAGCTACACTCTCACACAACTACATCAAATGGTTAAAGAACATACGGTTTCCGTGGATGGCGAAATTCTGCCTCCCGAAACAATGATTGTTCAATACTCATTTAACACCTTCAAAGGTGACCATTATGATGTCACTATTTTTATATATGATATATAATATGTTTATGGTTTCCTTAATCTTCTGTTTTTTTTCATTTTGGGCATACCTTTATGGTTTTCATTATGGGTAAACGCGATATCTTCATTTAAGGAAGTGCGGACTACCACCCCCTCAAAGTGATTTGATTCGTTAAATACCATATGTGGGACGTATAAAGGATGGAACTATGATATTATATATGATATTATACTGGAATTATAATATACCTTTATATCATTATGATTACATTCTATAAAATACGAAATAGTAATGAAAGTAGCGTTCATGCGTACGTACGGCTTACCGTCTCCATGAACGGTGCATTTCATTTCTTACCTCTAAATGATTATGTAATGTTATAAATGCATGAATGTACTGGATATATATGACATATATTATATCTACATCATGAATACAATTCTGGATATAAATAACCTTTTACCACACGAACAACATGTAATTGTAAGAAGTCCACTTTCGACTTAAGAACCAAATATCGACAAAACAAACATTATTAACTTAAATGATTACATAATGTTTATAACATGGAAATAAGTGATATAAAAGGAATAATGAACTTGAAAAAGGTTCTTAAGAAAATATAAATTAACTCAAGTTTATTATTCAGGACGTTAAAGAATGATCGAGTCAAGTCGGACCCGAGGTAAGGGATCCTACTCCTCTCTTTCTTTTTAAGTACACACTTTTATGTCATTACTTTTAAAGCTCATCTTTCTTGTTATTGGGATGATATTTTATATTACATTTACTGTAATTTTTATGTTCATGTGATGAGAGACCCTATTATCTCTCATCAATCCATTTTTTAAGTTTTGAGTGGCGCCGATAGGCTGCCGAATTTTCGTAAGAGATCTAACCTCTCTCTTTCTTTTAAAGTACTCTCCTTTATGTCACTTATTTTAAGCTCCTATTTGTTATGTTGGGGGATGTTATTTTATATTCCTCTTTCTGTAAAAATTATTTTTATGTGATGAGAGACCCTATTTCCTCTCATCAATCCATTTTGGAAGTTTTAAGTGGCGCCGTTAGGCTGCCGAGTTTTCGTAAGAGATTTTTCATCTCACTTTTATTCTCGTGAGATTTATGCTACATTTGCCACAATTTCCATTGAGTGGTTTATGTACTGCCCACTATTACACTCCTTTTGTAATATAATTCCATTTATGGGTATTTACATATTCATTGTATGACACTTCTTCAATGGGTTGTACTTTTCGAAAGTTACCCAAGTCGGTAAGGGAACCTTTCACCCTCCTCTTTTTAAAATACTTCGTTTGTTATGTCTTTTAATTCACATAATATTATGTTGGGATATGTTCTTCTATATCCTGATTGATGTAAATTTTATGTCCAAGTGATGAGATTCCCTTTTTATCTATCATCAACTCATTTTCTGAATTTTTGAAGTGACGCCGTTAGGCTGTCAAATTTTTGCAAGGGAACTTCTTAGCCCAAATTTGATTCTTTGGGATAAACTTGTACTCCTTGAATATGTCGTTCTATGAATATGTGTGAATAACCTCTGATTGTTTTACACTTAATATCCACTTATATTTGGTGTATTCGTTTGTCACACATAATTATGCAATTGATTTATCCTTAAACCAAGGATACTGTCTTTGTAAGGGACTTCGTCTCAATCTCCTTTCATTGAGGCATATTTCGTTTTATACACAACTTTCTTTTATACGGTGTATAAACCCCTTTTGATTTTACTTTTATACAAAAGGAATCTTTTTCTACAAAGCGTTTCACTAAACGACAAAAAGGAATGTTTTTTTTACGTACACGGTGACAACGACCTTTTCTGCCGTCACGAGTATTATTTGGTCTTTGGCTTCCTCAACAAGCCGTAATGTTTTTAAAATAAAATAAATAACATATACTCTTTTATGTATTTTGGTATTGAAAATGTTTTTGATAAAGGATTCTATTATGATATATTGTGATTGAAATGTGGAAATGTTATCATTCCTTTATATTGGATTTATGTTTTATGATTTTATATTGGTACTTGGACATTTTAACGGGTGGTTACGTTATAAACCATATGACGGGTGGTGCCGTGAAGACCAGGACGGGTGGTTACGTTATAACCTCTAATGCATTGGGTATGGAAGTCGGCCGTATGGCTATTCCATTAAGTATGTATGGAAATTGGCCGTATGGCTATTCCATTTAAGTGATATGTGTGGAAGTCGACCGTATGGTTATTCCACTTAAGTATGTTTATGTCCCAAGTTACCTTTATATATGTTATGTGTTCTTTATATGGGTTTTATGGTAATCCTTTGGTTACAAAAAGGTAAGTAATGATACTTTTTTTCAGTGAAGAGTTTTTACTACTTCATGAAGGTGAAGGTATTACTTTGATAGAGTATACATGGTTTACTTGATGTTTGAAAAACTAACAGTTTTCATTCTTTGTGTATCCCTTACTGAGCTTTTTATGCTCACCCCATGTTTTTTTGAAATGTTTTTCACATGGCTTAATGTGGAATAAGGTCAAGGATGGGATAAAGGGAATGTCATGCTATATAAAACATGGAACTAGACATGTTTCTTTTAAGAGTTTTTTTTATGGAAACTTAGTAGAAGTGACTACTTTGTAATCTTTTGAGATGTAATAGTTATGTTCTAATTCTCTGAAATCTAAACCCGAAAAGATCCTCGATGTGAATTATTCATTTAATTCAATATTAAGTAAGGTTTAAGGCCGAGGCCTTATAGGTAGAGAGGATTTTGATGCCTTAGAGTGGGATGAATTTAAAATTATTTTCCTTGAAAAATATTTTCCTAAGGTGGTGCGTCTTGGAATGGAGAAGAAATTCCTTGAATTGAAACAAAAGGAGGAAGGTTCAGTGGCTGTGTATGAATATAACTTCACCCGACTGGCGAGGTATGCTCCAAATCTTATTCTGGATCTTGATAGAAAAATCAACCACTTTTACTCAGAATTGAAGCCAAGGTATTAAAGGGCTTTGGCCTCCCGTGAATTCGAAAGTTATGAGAAACTTGTCCGATGCACTGAGAGAGTAGAGATCGAATTTGCTTATGATCATGTGCATTTTGGAAACAAAGAGATGAATAGGTCCCGTTGGCAAGCAATGGGTAAGAATCAACCAAAGAAATCTGATGGTAAGAAAATCCAATTTCCAGTTTGTGAAAAGTGTGGCAAGAAACACCCTGGGGAATGTCTTAGAAAATCTGGGAAGTGTTTTAAATGTGGTAAGTTTGGACATATGTCCCGAGATTGCAATGAAAATAATCCAAAGACTAATCCTAATAAGAAAACTGTAAAGTGTTTTAAATGTGGTGAGATGGGTCACTATGCAAATGTTTTCCCAAAGAGAGATCCGAATGATGCAAAGAATCCAGAATACAAGTAGAAAGGTGTAGTGAGATCTTTTGCGACTACATCAGTAGACTTCAGGACATCCAATGAAGTTGTATCAGGTAATTTGTTTTTTTAGTCATATTTTTCTAAAGTTTTCTTTGATACGGGGTCTACACATTCCTTCATCTTTGAGAAATTTTCTGGTAAATTGGAAATATCACCTCAACAAATGAGGCCCGAACTTGTTGTTAAAACACCAGGGGGAAATTTTATAGTAAAGAGGAATTATAATAATCTTTCTATTGTGGTATGTGGAAAGTATTTACCTAAAAACCTTGTTTTTTTACCCTTAGTCGAGTTTGATGTTATTCTGGGGATGGACTGGCTTTCTGATTATCATGCTAAGATTGACTATAGAGCTAAATAAGTTCTTTTTCAGAAAGAGTTTCTGTTTTTATACAAGAATGAACCCATACAATTGATAACATATCAGGAAGCTTAGAAACTATTGAAAGATGGAAATGAAATTTATCTTACTCATATTGTTGAAATCAAGGGAACTATTCAAATTAATGATGTGCTAGTGGTAAATGAATACCTTGATGTTTTTACTGATGAGTTACCTGGTGTCATATCTGATCGAGAAGTCAAATTCACAATTGACTTAGTTCCTGATGCTAAGCCAATTTCAAAACCCCCATATCATATGGCTCCAATAGAACTTCTTGAATTGGAAAATCAGTTGCAGGATTTGCTTGACAAAGGTGTCATTCGTCCCAACACTTCCCCATGGAGAGCCCCTGTTTTGTTTGTTAAAAATAAAGATGGTTCCATGAGAATTTGCATTGATTATAGAGCTTTGAATAACATCACTATTAAAAACAAGTATCCTTTGCATCATATCAATGAATTGTTTGATCAACTTCAGGGAGCTCAGTACTTTTCCAAGATTGACTTGAGATCCGGATACCATCAGCTGAAGGTGAAGGAGGATGACATCCCGAAAACAGCCTTTCGTACTAGATATGGGAATTATGAATTTGTTGTTATGCCGTTTGGATTAACTAATGCAGCTGCTGTATTCATGAATCTTATGAATAGAGTATTTCATGAGTTCTTGGATAAGTTTGTGGTTGTATTTATTAATGAAATTCTGGTTTTTTCTAAAAATAAAGAGGAGCATGAAAAACATCTAAGGGTTGTTTTGAAAACTTTAAAAGAAAAGAAACTATATGGAAAATTCAGCAAGTGTGATTTTTGGTTGCAAGAGATTTCTTTTCTTGGGCACATTGTAAATAAGGATGGAATAACAATTGATCCTTCCAAAAAAAAAAGTAGTTGATGAATGGAAAAGACCCACAAATGTTACAGAGATTTGAAGTTTTCTGGGCTTATCAAGTTATTACCGATGGTTTTTTAAGAACTTTACACGGTTATCTAGCCCAATAACTAAGTTAACACGGAAAGGGGTTAAATTTGTTTGGACAGAGGAATGTGATGTTTGTTTTTAGGAATTGAAGAAGCGATTGGTGAATGCTCTAGTTTTGGCCTTACCTTCCCGGAATGGTGAGTTTTTCATCTACAATGATGCTTCTTTGAAGGTACTTGGTTGTGTTTTGATGCAAAATGATCATGTAATTGCCTATGCTTCGAGACAACTTAAACCTCATGAGATAAATTATCCTACACATGATTTGGAATTGGCAGCTGTGGTTTTTTCTTTGAAAATATGGAGGCATCATCTATACGGAACCAAATGCCAAATATATACTGACCATAAAAGTCTAAAGTATATATTCACTCAGAAGGAATTAAACATGAGGCAGAGAAGATGGCTAGAACTGATAATGGAATATGACTGCATGGTCGATTACCATCCTGGAAAAGAAAACAAAGTAGCGGATTCCTTAAGTCAGAAACATCATGCATCATTAACCATGCTACGCTTGGAACATGATCCCTTGATTAATTATTTGATGAATTTTGGCTTAGAAGTTGTTGGTGCAGGGAATATATCTGTTTTGTTTCAGGTTTCAGTGCAGTCTTCATTGTTAGAAAGAATTAAGCAAGCACAGAGGGAAGACCGTGAGCTACAGAAAAAGGTAGAATTGGTTAAAGTGGTTAAGTTTCCAGAATTTAACCTTGATAAAGATTGTGTTTTATGATTTGGAAAAAGGTTGTGTGTGCCTTGTGATCCTCAGTTTAAGAAATAATTTTTGTGTGAAGCTCATAGTTCTCCATTTTCTGTTCATCCTAGAAGTACTAAGATGTACAGATACCTTCAGGAGTATTATTGGTGGATTGGGATAAAAAGAGATATTGTTGATTTTACCATGAGATGTTTGACGTGTCAATAGGTTAAAGCAGAGTGACAGTTACCGAAGGGGATACTTCAGCCTTTTCCTGTTCCAGAGTGGAAATGGGAGAATGTATCCATGGACTTTGTGGTGGGACTACCAAATACTTCTCGAGGTAACAATGCGATTTGGGTTATTGTTGATCGGATAACAAAGTCTGCACATTTTATTTCTATTCAAGATACAATGTATTTGGATTAGCTTTCTCAATTGTACCTCAAGAAGATTGTCAGGTTACATGGAGTTCCTCTTTCCATTGTGTCTGACCGAGATCCCAGGTTCACTTCTACATTTTGGAAGGGACTTCAGAATTCATTGGGCACAAAGTTAAATTTCAGTACAGCTTTTCATCCTCAATCAGATGGGCAGTCATAACGAATGATTCAAACTTTGGAGGACATGCTTCGATCTTGTTCAATGGACTATCAGGGAAGTTGGGATCAACATCTTTATTTAGTTTAGTTTTCTTATAATAACAGTTTTCATTCTAGTATTCAGATGGAACCTTTTGAGGCCTTGTATGGGAAGCAGTGTCAGACTCTAGCGTTTTGGGATGAAGTTGGTGAAAGAAAGTTGATGGGGCCAGAATTAGTTAAAGAAGTGGCTGAGAAAGTGAGGATGATCCAGCAATACATGAGGACAACTCAGAGCAAGAAGAAAAGTAATACAGATAACAGAAAGGAAGACTTCTCTTTCGAGGTAGGTGACTATGTTTTTCTTAAAGTCTCTCCTTGGAAAAGTGTGATGCATTTCGGTAAAAAAGGAAAGCTAAGTCCTCGGTTCATTAGTCCTTTTTAAATCTTGGAGAAAGTTGGAACAGTTGCATACCGCGTAGCTTTGCCTTCGAGTTTGTTTCAGGTACACAATGTTTTTCATGTTTCAATGTTGGGAAATTATGTGCCAGATTCATTACATGTCTTGAACCCAGAAGCAGTTCAGTTGGAAGAGAAACTTTCTTATGAAGAGAAACCAGTTCAGATTCTTGTTCGAAGGGAAAAGGTATTGCGGAATAAGGTAATCCACCAGTTAAAGGTTTTGTGGAGAAACCACATAGTTGAAGAAGCAACATGGGAGTCTGAAAATCCTATGAGGGAAAAATACCCTCAGTTGTTTAATAAGTAAATAAAATTACAAGGACGCAATTTCAAGAAGGTGGGGATAATGTAACACCCCAAGGTTTTATAAAAATAAATTAAAATTCTTGAAATTTTTTTAAGGTAGATATTTATAAGTATCATTTAAACACAATTTTATTTCTTCTATGTTTTGAATTTCAAGAAACTGTCATCTACAATTGTGTTCAGTATGTTATTTAGAGTCTGATGAAACCAACTTGTTTTTTTTGTGAATAGTAACATACCCTTATGAATAGTAAAATGAATATTAATATGAACCTAATGAATAGTAAATTTTATTATTATTTTATTTTCTTAAGTATAGAAGATAATAACATCTTGGTTAATTTTTCATTGTGATAAAGAAGTAGTTATAGAATTAGAACTATTATTTTTTAGTTAAGTATGATTTTATTTAAAAGTTAAATTAATAATATTTAGAAAATTATTCTTGAAAAATGGACTTCATTTTTGAATTATACACGTCGAAAAATGGTTAAGGTAATTTTTTGGGAGTTTTCTGAAATTCAAGAATTTTTGATGAATAGTAAAATACGATAAAATACGATAAATGCTAAATACTTGATTTACTGCATAATAGGTGATGAAAGGATGATGTAAGACCACTTGGTTCTAACTCACATGACATTTTTACTATTTGGGGGTCACATGAATTGAGATTATTCATAGTCTTGATAAAATTATTATAATAATGATTAAAATAATCTAAAATACCTCCCCTCCTCCACTATAAATACCACCCTCACTCCCCTCTTCCTCCCACACCTCTCAAGCCTTTAGAATTGTCTAATTTCTGCCAAATTCCCTCACCAATCTTCTTCCCCACGTCCTAGAGCTTCTGGTCTCACCAAAAGACCAAAATCAAATCCCTTAAGAAGCATTTCGAGGAGAAGGGATCAAGAGGTAAACAACCTCTTTTATTTTCTTTCTTTTCTTTCATTTTATGTTATTCTCTTCCATTCCCTTTGTCTTGTGTTGGTATATTTCATTAAATATTTCCTCTTACTGCAAATATTATTTATGAATTATGAGATACTCCATTACTCTCATCAATCTTGTTTTTATGAAATTTTAAGAGGCGCTGTTAGGCTGCCAAATTTTCGTAAGAAATTTCCCAAGTTTTTTTATTTCATGATTTCTTTTTCTTCTTTACTCACCCCATATTATCCAAGATGCATGAAATCTCCATAATCATGTATATTTTGGATTTTCTCATGTTTATGTAAAATTAATCATCATAATTCTTCTCCTCTCCCACTTATTAAAGGAATAAAAAACATTGTCCGTGATGTGTCGAATTACCGACATCGTGGACGATGTAATTTCAATTTCCATTAATTCTTATAAGTCTGGTCATGAAACCATTTATATGGTTGAAAAATGTTATAATATATGTTTTATGACTCATCCATGGTTCTGGAATTCTATTGTACTCATGGTTCTAATTTATAAGACTAAATGAGGTTGTTATTATCAAAGAACCACTTAAATGATCTAAACGAACATCATTAATGTTTTAATTTATGAATCATCCTCATATAAAGAATCAAAGTAATAAATGGTATAATTTATGGTACTTTAAATATTTAAATACTACTCAATTCCAATTCTGAAGTTTCACTTTCAATCTACAATAACAGCCAACATAAACCAATCACGAAAATCATGTGAAGAACTCACCCAAAAGCGGTGCAAGGAACAAAATACTTACAATTAAGGGGTAAAATTAGGTTATGAAATGACCATATAAGATTTTATAAACATGAAAAATTTTCTGTAAAATACTAATAACACTATTTTAACCATTATACAGGAGGTTTAAACAAGTTTGAAGTAACACAAGCCTAAGGTAAGGGAATTCTTAACCCGATTTCCATTCTTTGGGTTAACATTCTACTTCATCATTTATGTGGTATTTAAATTGTTTTTGTGATGAATTATGTTTATAATATGTTTAAAAATGTGTATTTACAGAGTATATACATATTCCATCCACTCCATTAAGTCACACTTCAAGTATATTATGTTTATGAGGGACTTTTCTTCTAAAAACCTCTTAAAATTCTGTTTTACAAGATTCAAAAGTAATGTTTTTATGATTTTATTTATGTTGTATGAATATGTTTTGGTTATTTGGAATTGTTTATGATGAAGGGTGGGAACTATATTTCCCTCAAATTCATTGGGTATGAGTAAGTTGGAGGTCGGCCGTATGGTTACTCCAAGTGTAACTGCGATGGTTACACAAAGTAAGGTAGCTGTGAGAGTTACAAATTTTAAGGTAGCCAAGATGGTTACAAGATTATGTAAGTAATGCCCCAAGATACCTCTATGATTATATTTATGTTCTAATTTTTGTGTGGATCTTGTGTAAATCTTATGTTACATGAATTAAGTATTTATGGGTGAAAATCATGTCTTTTGAAAATGTTTTCATATGTTATGAGTATTCATGGAATAATGTGATTTTTTTCTTCTTTTACATCCCTTACTGAGCTTTTGTGCTCATCCCAAGTTTTTAAATGATTTTTCACAGGTTAATTTATGTGTAATAAATGTAAGTAAGACACGTTAAATATTTAAGAATTGTCAAGGAGTCTTGTTTTAAGTTTTAATGTTTTATATTTTGAAAAAATGGAAATTGTTTTTATGGTATCCACTCTGTAATAATGTGTAATGTCATGAATGTACTATCCTAATTCTCTAAAGCTCTAAACTTGAAAATATCTTCAATGTAAAATGAAGTGTTTTCTTGACTAAATTCATGATTATGTATGTAATAAGTTCGGGTATTTATACTATGCTAATAATTTAAGTGAATGGATTGAAGATTTTATGTTTTGGGATTCAAAAATTATGCTATAGAAGAGTCATATCAATGATATTTTGGTTATATGAATCATGAAAAATATAATTATTATTTCACAATATTTTTTATTTAATTATTTGAAAACACATTTATTGATAAGGGGTATTTTTGGGTGACACATGATTTAGGGACAAATAACCCTCAATACATGCTTGATATAATAATTTTTAGTTTGAATAACGATATGATTAAGTAAATTGGATAGTATTGATGACCTTAAAATTTATTGGTGATTTTATAGAAAAGTGGTTTATGTGATATTCAGTGAATTTTACATAATTTTTAGATTTATGAAGTATATTGGAATGTTTTTAAGCATTTATGTTTTTATTGAGGCTTTATATGATGTGATTTTAAGGATACTTGAAATTGATATTAGGTTTTAGGAAGAATAATTTTTTAAAGTTTAAATAACCCTTTAGGTTAATACATTATTTGATGTTAATTTAATTATGGTCTATTGGATATTTGGATAAAAATAATCTTGATGGTTTAGAAGTGATTCATTGAAAAGGTGATATTTTCAAATATATTTATAGTCTAGATAAGGGTTACCTTTTAGGTCAGTATTTAAATTTGATTCATGATATTTTATTTAATTTCACTACCTTATAAGATTATATAGAGATTTATCATGGTGATTAATGATATTTTGGGAGATGTTTCATTGGGTTTAGGTATATATAACCCTAAGTTTAAACATGTGATTCAACATGAAATATTATTTAGAGAGAATAAAATTAAATTTTTGGGGATGTAATATGAAAAGTATGTGATCACCTTTGAAATTAAAAATTTATTGAATATTGAGGTTATTGAGGTAATTTTGGATATAGGGCTATTTATTTATGGAATGATATAAGTTCAAACTTTGGTGTTATTTGGTAAATTTTAGAGTAAAATTTATTATTTCTTCACATGAAGGTCTATACATTTTGAATATTATCTTACCTTATGCTAACCGTTTTATTTTTGTTTAATGTTTAAAGATAGGTGGAATAACTTGTTATCCTTTTATGGATTATGTGATCAATTAAAAGTTGATGTCAGTGCTCCAAGCATGAAAAATTCATTCTCATCATTTAGAGGAAAATATGAGATTGTGGTTTAAATTGATTAAAGAATGAAATTTTACTTCTAAATTATGTATATTTCGTTATATTAATAGTCTAAATGGTAAATGAATTCATCAACTATATGAGAAGTATCTTAAAACAAAAAATTTTATACTATTACATTAATTTATAATGAATAAATGGTATTTGATCACATTTACCATCACATTAGTTTTTGACATGGTTCCCCCTATTTACATCTCTAATCCTGTGAAATGGATTCGTTTAATCCTGAATGGGAGCTGCCGCTTCTTCAACAACCGAGTGTGAATGTCTCGGGTGGGAGATCTAGAGAAGAAAATGGAATTTCTTTTGCTGAGGCGCTTGAGGGATCTTCTCAACCTGAGAGCACTCAAAGTAGGCCACCAATGGTTAAGAGGACTGGAGAAGGAGCCATAATGATCACTGCGGATCCAGATGCTGTTAAGCAGCGACTGCAGGTATGCAAATTCTCTATTCTTGGACGTATTTCATATGAGAAGGGTGTAAAGCCGTGGTCCTACAATGAACTCAAGCAACGAATCTCGGCTTTCTGGAGCATTACTAAATGGCGTCTCATTCCAATTGGAAGAGGTTTTTTCCATATTGTTTTGCAGCAACAGGATGACCTGAACCGATCCTGGAGAATTGGGTCCCTCAATTTGAAACCAGGCTTTTTTCGCCTCTCTGAATGGGATCCACATTTTAATCCGTTTACATAGAAATAATCAATTGATCAGGTTTGGACAAAAATCCATGGCCTGCCCTGGATATACTGGCATCCAAAAATCCTGAATGACATTGCTTCAGGAATTGGAACGCCCTTGAAAATTGATCACAGAACGATCAATAGTGACCTTGGTCTTTTTGCTAGGGTGTTGATTGAGATTGACATGGAGTCTTTGCCCCCAAAACGTGTTCTCCTTGAAGTCAATGATCACTTCATTGATCTCTTCCTGGATTTTGATAACCTGCCCAAGTTTTGTGAACATTGCAGAAAGGTGGGGCACTCTATGGACCAATGCCGTAATGTTCAAAGACCCATGAAAGTAGCTCCAAGAAGGAATGTCTGGAAGGAGGTTCCAAACATGAAACCTGCTTCCCACAAACAATATGTTAAAAAAGACACCAGCATTGCCAAGCAGGCTATTCCACAAACTGCAGATCCTAGTATAAAATGGGCCGACTTAGCTGAGGAGGATGAAAATCCCAACTTACTGGCTGAAAATGGGAATGGTGAAAACTATTCCCAGCAACAGGCTGTGGACAACATTGAACAGGAAGAGAGTCTTGAATTCTCGACTGAAATGTTTGATTTTGTTTCCAATCTGCAAATTGAAAATATGACTCTTGATTTGATCAACACAGGACTCCTTGAGGTGCTGAACTCCTGTCAGGCCGAACTGGAGCATACTCTCCTAACTACCGATCCAACTCCTGATCCTTCCATCATTGGAACTGTGGATTATTTCAATAGAGACACTCCGCTGTCCGATCCCAATCTGCAGCAGGGAAGCCTCTCACTTCTGTCCGAGCAGGATGCAAGGCAGGTTGAGGATTCTTCTCCCAAACTGAATTCTGGGCAGGATGATTTTCGGGAACAACCGGATGTACCCATGGTTGCTAAACCCAGTGATGATCTGTTTGATGTTCCCACACCTGTTAATAAGGTCACTCCAGCAAGGGCTACGACAACAATTACTTCAGAATGCAGTAAACCAAGAAGATCCTCCAGGATTATGGCTGGTGACAGCCTGCAAAAAAAGGGGCCTAACCCCAATAAAAATCTTGAATGAAGATTCTTTTTTGGAATTTCCAGGGCATAGCCAACCCTGGAACTTCATGTTCTCTTCGGCTGCTTGTGACTAAGAATAAACCTGAAGTCATTGGTTTAGCTGAACCAAAGACAACGGACATGAGAGCTATCTCTCGGCTTGACAAACTGGGTTACAATTTATTCCATTCTGTTCATGGGGATCAGCAGGATCGGCTCTGGATTATGGTGCATAGCCGTGTTGATAATCCCACCCTTGTTTCTACCCATACACATATGATAACCTTCAAATTTAATTTCCAAGCTCAATGTCTTTTCTGCTCAATTGTTTATGCCTCCAATAACTATTTGGTTAGAAGGGACTTGTGGAGTCATATTTCTAATCTGTCACACACCATTGGTGCTTCTTGGCTGCTCATTGGGGACTTCAATGCTATACTCCAGGCTGATGAAAAGTTGGGACACTCAAATATCATTCCGGCTATGGATTATTTTCTTTTATGTGTTGAAAGATCAAATCTCACTGAGGTTAACCTGCTTGGAGCCAAATACACTTGGTATAGGAAGCACTTAAATGGCATGAGAGATAATCGGATTGATCGTGCTTTTGTTAATGATAAAGTACTAATTAACTGGAGGACTATTTCTTGCGTGACTCTTTCCAAACATAACTCAGATCATCATCCAATACTGTCCAGTTTTATTGGAAACTGTGAGTGACATCCTCTCCCGTTCAGGTTTAACAATGCTTGGACTACACTCTCTGAATGTTCCACGCTTGTAAGAAACACTTGGACTCTGGAGGAAAATAATCATCCCTTATCTTGTGTTTTTAAGCTGCGTTACCTTAAGGAAAAGCTGAAAATTTGGAGCAAAGATAGATTCAGCCTCTTGGATCAAAAAATCGATTCTCTTGAAAACTCCTTACATGGCATTCAACAATCAATGACTGATTCTGACTTCTCTTGCCTTGCTGGACAGGAAGCTAAGTTATCATTGGATCTGAAAAATCTGCTCACTCTTAGAGATAACATCCAAAAAGAGGTTTATATGGTGAAGTGGCTAACAGATGGGGACAGAAATACTAAGTTCTTTAATTCCTTACAGAGGAGTAAAAAAGCTTGCAGGCCACTATCTCTTCTCAAAGATGGAGATGTTATTTTGGAAGATCACCAGAGCCTCTCGAATCATATTGTCTCGTTCTATCAAAACCTCTTCAATGGTTTAAAAAGAAACGGGCAACTCCTGGATGGCATTATACCTGCCCTTGTTAGTGATGAAGATAATGCAATGCTAACTAGATTACCCTCTGATATTGAAACAAAGAATGCTGTTTTTGGTCTGAAAAAGGACAGCTCTCCTGGACCTGATGGTTTTACAAATCATTTCTTCCAATGCTACTGGGATACTATACAGGATGATGTTTGCCGGATGGTCAAACACTTCTTTACTAATGGAGCAGAAATTCATGGAATCAATGCTCAATTCATTGCCTTAATTCCAAAGGTTGATAATGCCAGTGACATTAATCAATTCAGACCTGTCGCCCTGATCAATACTATCCAGAAAATCCTCACAAAGATATTGGCTAACAGGCTTGCACGTATCTCTGATAAAATCATTTCCTGGAATCAATTTGGCTATGTCAAAGGTAGAAGAATACATGACTGTCTTTTTAATGCTTTTGAATGTGTGAACCTTCTGCAACAGCCCATTAGAGGAGGGAGCATCGCCCTTAAGCTGGACATTAGGAAAGCTTTTGACACCATTGATTGAGACTTCATAGGTAATGTTATGCACCGATTTGGTTTTCATCCGACATTCATTCAGTGGTCCTACACCTTGCTCAGCTTAGCCTATATTTCCATCCTTGTCAATGGATCACCTGAAGGTTTTTTCAAGTGTTCCAGAGGGGTGAGGCAAGGGGACCCCTTGTCTGCCATTATTTTTTCAATTGCAGGGGATTACCTTAGTAGACTGATTACCTATCATGCTGACAACGGAAATCTGAAAGTTCTTCGGGCTAACAGGGGTAACCCTGCTCCCTCACATCTTCTCTTTGCTGATGACATTATCATTTTTACTCAAGGAGGAAAAAGAAATATTCAGAATCTCAAATCCATCCTCGATCACTATGAGCTTGTCTCTGGACAGGAGGTGATTTGGAATAAATCCTTCATCTTCTTTGGGAAAGGCATTACAAACTCCAGGAGGCACTGTATGATTAATAGTCTTGGAATTAAAGAGGGCTCCCTCCCTTTTACATATCTTGGAGTCCCAATTTTTTTTGGTAAACCGAGATCCACCTATTTCACTGATGTGGTTTGCAATGTTAGAAGAACTCTCTCTAATTGGAAAGGCAAAGCTCTCTCTATGGCAGGTAGAATCTGCCTTGTCAAACATGTGATCATCTCCAAACTTGTATATTCCTTTATGGTTTACTCCTGGCCTGCATCTACCTTTAATCTCCTTAACTCACTCATGAGGAATTTTGTTTGGAGTGGTATTATCCTTGAAAGGAAAATTGCTACTGTCCCTTGGAGAAAATGCTGTTTACCCCTCACTATGGGGGGACTTGGCATTAAGAACATTGAATGCTTCAATAATTCTCTTCAAGCTCATTTTATCTGGAGACTTATAAACGAAAACTCAGTCTCTCTGGCCTTCCTCAGAAAACGAATTCTCTCCAGACTGATTGCTGGTAAACTCTCTTATATGCACTCTTCTGTTTGGCCTGGTCTGAAAAAGATCTATCAAACGATCAAGAATCATTCCCATTGGTTGGTAAATGCCTCTTCCAACTTGAAATTCTGGAGGGATAACTGGACAGGGGCACCTTTGGCCGAGGATATCAATGCTGATTCTTTGGATGTTGATCTTGATGCCTCCATTTCTTCCCAACTCGAGATGAGACACAACCTACCTATGCAAATTCTGGAAATTGTTAACTCCTATGATTTCATAAATGCTGATGACATAATGGTTTGGGAACCATCTGTGAATGGAATGCTTGATTCTAAGAGCTTATACCACCATTCCATACATATTAATAACTCTACTGCTGTCCAGGCCTTTAGGAGATGGATACAACCCTCTCGGTACACTCTTCTATGGAAAATTCAATGGAAAAAACTCCCAATGGACAGCAACCTTCAAAGAGCTGGCATCTCTCTTTGCTCAAGATGTGACCTGTGCCACCAACATAGAGATTATCTGGATCATCTCTTTCTCTCTTGCAAAAATGCTGCTTCAATCTGGATTATCATATTTATCCTTTTTGATATCTCTTTACCGCGTGTTGACAATGTTGCAGATTTTCTGCACTTTATTACAGCCGGAAATCTCTCAATGCAGATCCATGTCCTCTTCTTTGTTGCCTGTGCTGAAACTTTTCACACCCTATGGCGAGGCAGGAACAACATCAGGCATGGAAGGTCTGCTTTCAATCAAAATTCTGCCGTCTCTAGTATTCTCACAATGACCAGAAATGACAATCAGCTTCATTCTAGACAATGTCATAATTCTATCAAAGATTTTGTAGTACTGAGGAGGCTACATTTGTCAGGTAACTTCCCCAAACCTTCAGGCACTATAGAAATTTTCTGGATCCCTCCCCTTGCAGGTTGGATCAAATGCAACATTGATGGTGCCTCGAAAGGAAATCTTGGACCGTCTGGTTATGGCATTGTGTTCCGAGATGAAAATAACAACTTTCTAGAAGGCTCCTATGGCTCTTGTTGTCATGTCACTGCCCTTGAAGCTGAGATGATGGCCCTTATTAATGCAGTGGATATGGCTCATCAATGAAACTGGAATGATCTCTGGTTTGAAAGTGATTCTTCTACTATAGTGCAAGCTGTCCGGAAAAATCAGATTCACCTTGCCTGGAAACTCACCCTGAAATGGATCAAATGCTTTGAAATTCTTGCCTCCATGAACTTTATCATTACTCATGTATATCGTGAAGCCAACTCTGTTGCTGATAGGCTTGCTTCCAAGGGTATCTCTGAAGCCTCTAGAGTGCACATAACCACACCTGATGAGGATTTTACTAATTTTCTTAATAGAGACAAGTGTAAAATTTCCTCCTTTAGACTCCTGTAATTTGCCTTATTTATTTGAATCTTTTCTTGATTTTCTAAAAAAAAATGAATAAATGGTATTTTTACACCCCATTTATTTATGGTTTTTTAGTCATTAACTTTCTTATGATCATTCAATTTCTTATGATCAATGTTTTCCATTACTATCTATCATTATTTGGACATTACATTTTACCTCCATGACCATTTTTTCACTTCCCACTAATGTTGTCATATTTGGAATCCTAGTTATGTGTTACTCTAAATTTCCTTCATATTTCCTTTTCCCCATTTTTAAGAGGATTTTTTATTAACCCTTTTTACGATTTTGGTTTTCAACAAAGGAAATTTCAAATGTCAAACCCTGAATTATTGAGCTCAAATTCAAATTGTGTGGAGGAAATTTATTAGGGGGGATATATAACACCTCAATATTTTAAAAGAACACTATGTTTGATATCTTGTGATGCACACAACATCAAACTAAAATGAACCACGATACTTTTATTGAAATAAATTATTAAAATGAAAGATAAACACTAATAAATTAAGAGGTTTCAATTTGAAATAACATGAAGAAAATTAATAGTGGATAGTACTAGAAAAAAGGAAATACCAATGGTTTGAAACTATTGGAATAGCCCCCAAACCATTGGTATAGCCTATACCAATGGTTTGGGTGACCGTTGGGTGATTCTACATCAGTATATAACTATACCAATGGTTTGAAATTTTTTTTGGTATAGAATACCTATAATAATGGTTACCAAACTGTCGATGTGGGTAATTTTAAAAGAAAGACCAATACTAATTGTTTGGTCAAACCGTTTCTATAGGTCTTATATTGAAAAAAATCCAACACTGGGTATTCATCCCACAACCTCCTGCTTATATTCCAATGACTTTACCACTATCCTATGGAATCTTATATGTTTACACAAACACACACATATATATGCATGTATGTATAAAAAAATTTAAATCAAAGTATTTATTATTGCTATTATTATTATGCATAAATAATGACACCACCTATAACAATGGTTTGGTAAAACTATTGGTATAGGTTTCCATAAAAATGACCTATACCATTGTTGTTTTCTAAATAATTGGTATAGGTCTCCATAAAAATTATATATACCAATAGTGTGACCAAACCATTGGTATATGTGAACATATACATACCTATACCAATGGTTTTCCCAAACTATTGGTATAGGTGTCTTGGAAAATTACTTATACCAATGGTTTTGTCAAACCTTTGGTATATGTATTCATATACATACCTATACCAATGGTTTTCTAAAACCGCTAGTATAGGATTCCTACACCAATGGTTCTTCAAACCATTGGTATACAACCATTGGTATAGCTCATATTTTCAGTAGTGGGAGTAAATGTACATATAAAAAATAATAATATATACATATAATATTTATCCTCATGGTTCAACATGAATACTGTGACCCTAAATACAACTATATAAATAAATAAAATAATTAGGAATACAATAAACTTGATGAGAGAGGTGTAAATGAATAAATTTTAGTGAAGCATTTAAGGTTATATATAGGAATGTAATATGACCATTATATATATGGATTTTTGATAAATAACCATTCTGTGTATATAAATATGGAAATTAGATATATACCTATTAGGTATATTTAAATTTTATTTTGTTTGAAATGAATATAAAATCATTTAAGGGTAAAAGAGATATCTTTAATAAAACTATTTTTATGTGCGCAATGTATTTTTTAACTTAATAGATTAAATTAATCACTATTGATAAATTAATTTAATCAAATAATTAGATCATGTATTCAATTTAAAAAATTAATATTCATATAATTATGTTTATTAGAAAGTAAATGAGAATAAGGCTATTTTATACTTCAAAAGTACATTTTCTAAAAAAATGGTTTTTATTACTATTATGAGAAAATATTATAATTAATATCAGTCTATTTTAGAAAATTTATTTTAAAAAATTAATTCATTTTTTAAACCATCATATAAAAATTATCTTAGGTGGAATTTTTGGGATTTTTCTGAAAAGATTGATTTACCAGTGAATAGTGAAAAATATTGATTTTTATTAAAAAATGTATTTTTGTTTCAAGAATTTACAAAGTTACATTTTTTTAAAATGGGTTCAAAGTAACAGAAATTATTTTATATTATTAATAATCTAACTAACTTCATTTTATTCAATTTTATGGTTTAATTTAGTATAGAAACATTTTTATACTTAAAATGGTATTTTTCTAAAAAAACTACTTTTCATTGAATTTTATGTTTTTATCTTAAATTAATTTCCATCGCATCTAGAAATTGAATATTTAAAAGTTGATTCCAGATTTTGAATCATGAGTTCCAAATTTAGTAAAAAAATACCTTTTAATTTTTTCATTATGAATAATAACCAAAATAAATTTTTATTACCACGATAAAGGTAAAATGGGTTAATTAGGGTTAAAACTAATGTGATAAGGATTAAAACTTATTCAAATGCTTTAATTTATTTCATTGGATGACTATATTTCATCCATAATCATAAAAAATTCTAAAATATGACGTTTTTTTTCATTTAACTTTGATTTTGACCTTTATAATATTTAAGTAAAAGATAAAGTAAAAAATGTCACTTTCTTACTTTTAATATCTATAATATTTTGTGTCAGGGATAAGAATAACTTATTTTTGGTTATAAATTATTATTTAAAATATGAATTATTTTTTATCGTGGTAATTTAATTTTAATTTTTAGTGATGAAACAATTACCTTAAATTCTTACAGAATGCCGACAAAATATTTATTTAATTAATAGAAAAATAAAATAAATGATTTTAAAAATATTAAAAGTAATACAATTTGGGTAAATTATTATATTAAATGAATTTTATACATAAAAATAACATATTAGGGATGTGTAGAAGATTTATATTCTCATTATACAACCATCTTGATGACTTTAAAGTTAAAGTAAATCAATAGTATCAAAAATGAAATTAATGACATATTATGAAAAATAAAATTTTATGAAAAATAAAATTTTATTAAATTAATTAGAAAATATAAAAAATATTAAAATTGGAAAATTATTATGATAAATGGTCTAAAATGGAATCAATTTTCCATTTATAATCTAATTTTTACCTTATAATTAAAATTATAACCCTTTAAGTTTAAAAAAGTCATTAACACATTTAAGGTTAAAATTGGTTAATGAAGGGGTTAAACCAAAAGCTATGGTTTAAAATGACACAAAAACCTATATAAAATTAATTTTATGATGATATTCAGAAAATAAAATCTTTTTATTATCATTAATGGCTATTTGTAAGCATTATACTTGAGAAATACATTATTTATATTTAAATCTTCTAAGTAATTCCAAGTGTGTTATTTTCCTCCCTTATAAAAGGACACCACTTATCTCTCTTATTTACACCAATTTGAGTCATATATATCGACCAAAACCTACCAAATTCTCCTATAAAATTATTCATCCATGAATTAGAGGTTCTTTTCTTCTTAAAATTTCATTCCAAAGGTCTTTAAGAAATGATCTAAAGGAGGAATACCAAAGAAGAGGTAATCATCCTACCCGACCTCTTTCGATTTATTTCTTATTATACCTCCTTTAAATCTATAGTATTCATTATAAAATAAAAAATTCAGTAAAATAAATGTAATGAAATTTTATTATGATTATGGAACCAACAATATTTACCCCCCTTTCCATCAAATGGGACGTGAAAGTATCAATCGTGTGTACATGTGGACTACCACCTCCACATAGCGATACAATTCATTTCCCATCACCATATTTCATAGATGGGTATTAGGATGAGTTTAATGTTTATAAATTATATTTATAAAATAATTATTCTTTTGAAATTATAATAACATATCTACCTTCTTAAATTCCAATCCATTAGAAAACTATAATGTCGCTCATACGTACGTGTGGACTACCACCTCCAAGAAGCAATGCGATTCGTTTTTCATTTATACTTAAATGGATTGTAATAATGATATATTTAATTAATATATATTATATATATGATATAATAATATTTTTTAAAGTTTAAATTTTATTTGCCTTTCTTTCATTCCATACTTTGAAAAGTGAAAACATCGTTCATGAGTAGATACAACCTACCATCTCCATGAATGATGTAATTCATTTTTCTATCACTATCATTTATGGACTACTCTATATATATATATAATAAATATATATTATATTTATATAATTATTAAAATTATAGATATTATGGAACCATTATCAAAGTACAAGGATCGGAACTACCGAACCAAGATTCTCATGAAAAATGAAATAGTTAACACTCAGAAAAGACAATTTTAATAAGGAATTATTAATAAATAGGTTTTGAAATTGTATAATTTCATAATATATGAAATTATTAGTATTTACATGACTCTATTATATAATTATAATAAATTTAAATTTATTATAAAGGATTTTAGAGTGATTTCAAAGCAAGTCGAACTTAAGGTAAGAGATTTATGTTATAATATCATTGTTTATTGGGATTGTTTATGATCAAGTTTACAATAAAGTTTTTTTATGAAATATATCTCAATAATCCCATGAATATCATTATACTCTAGTTATTTCTATAGATTAAATTTATTTATTTAATCTTCCTCTCCTTAGGTACTCAAGATACCAAAATAATATTTTTAAGGAAAACTGACTTTATTTCTCTCTTCAGTCGAAAATACTTTTTCTTAAATGTCCATGTTTTATAAATTTTTTTTCAAGAATTTTTTTAATATTATCATATGATATTTAAAAGTAATTTTACCCATGTTTTAATTTTTACAAAAAAATATAATTGGAATTTTCTTGTCATTTTTTGAATGAGGTATTTTTGATTTTTTATCAAAAATGTGAAATAAATCTTTATTTTAATGTACATGAAATGGACATAATTTACCACTATCATGACCACTCAATTATTTGAATATTTATTTAAAATTTTACAAGTAAATTTTAAATAATTGTTTCCCTTAATATTTGGGAATTTTTTAGATTTTAAATATGTGATTTTAAAGTGGAAATGAAATTTTCCTCAAGAATTATTCTATTGATCTTTTAAAGGCATTTTTTATCTATGATAAAATTCTTTGATGTTACTTATAATTTATTGGGGATATGATCCAATGATACCATAAAATTTAATTATTTGGATTTATTGTGATGATTATTGTTTAAGGATGATACTATGAAATCTGTTTCTTTCCCACATGTTATTTAAGTTATGATGAAACCTTTATGAAACCCATTTCTTTTCCACAGGTTATGATATGATGAAATATTTATGAAACACATTTAATTTACATGGGTTATGATATGATGAATGTTTTTTGATCTTTTTTCACACATATATATGATTTTAATTATGTTATGAGTGGGTCTGGAATTATATATCCCTCTAATGCATTGGGTAAAAATGGATATATCATGAGATAATAAGGACTAGAATGAGGATTAAAAATAGTTTAGTAAGGGAATTTATCCACTATGATAGTATTAGGAGTGAAAATTGAATAATTATATGATATAATTAGGGGAGAACCCAATCCTATATGATAGTCTTGGAAGCTATCCTTGACTAAATAAATTATTTTATATACATATGTGAATGCCACAAACTTATGTCTTATGCCGATTTTACGTTCTCATGGATCACGTTATTTGCTTAATTTATGATTAATGTATTATGAAATACTAATATTTATGCCATAATTAAATATTATGATATATGATATTCTAGTTATGGTTTTTAAAATGTTAATTTCATATTTTCATACCCTTATGCTTATATTATGATTTAGTTATCATTGATATCTCCCTTGTTTACCCTTACCGAGCATCAGAGATCACCGTTTCTTATTTTTTCTTTCCACATGCAACACCCAAGATTAAATTATAGAAAGTGAACATTATATTTTGATAAAACTATAATAAAATTTACATTTTAAAATTTAATGCTACAAAAATTCTAATTTTATAGGATGAATATCAATTTTGAACTTAGTCAAAATAAACCTAGAATGATTTTTTGAAAATTTTCCATAGAAATAAGATTTTATGAATAATTAAAAACATGGTATTTAAATATTAATTATTTAATTTGTAATAATGTTTTTAAATATATGTAATTAACAATTTATTGACTATCAATTTGATATAAATAAATATAAGATCATCTGGAGGTAAAAAGTGATATTTTTCAGAAAAATATTTTTTTAAAAGAATAATATCTTTTCATTTTAATTAATTAAAATAATATTTAATGATGAATTATTGAAATTAAATTTATAGATTATATATCTAAATATATTAATTTATATCCATATGATGATGATTATTAGTCATATAGTTAATGCAAGATCATCTTATGATTGAAAAATATATTTATGGAAAAACTATTTTTCGACACATTTTGTGGGTTGATTTTTAAATTAAATTCTACCAATTATATGAATTTAATTTGATAAAATGGATTCCATATTTTTAATAGGAATAATTAATATTAGGTAATATGTTCAATTTAATTTTTGGCTATAATGAATAGTAAAAATAGTAAAAATTAATTATCATGGTTTTGGTTAAAACGAGTTTACCAGGGGTTAACCTAAAAAGAGAAGGGTTTAAATGACCTAAAAAATTTATCAAACACAATTGGTTGGTTTTATTTAAACCTTATAATTTTTTCATTCTAATTTAACCCATTTTAGAGCCATTTTTCCAAAAAGTGACCTGACATTATTAAAAAAGTTTAAAAAATTACAAGTGTGCCACTCAACTTAATTATAAAAGGGAACCCCCTCCCCTCCCTTCATCACAAATATCAAGGAATTTATATTTAAATAACACCACACAAATATCTCAGACATATCCTTATATATGTTACATAGGTGTGGTCTTCCCAAAACACTGATTGAAATTATTTTGTGGATTTAGTCTCAAATCACTGCACAATATTCATGAAAAATATATTTATTGTGCGTCACTCTTATTCATGAAATCATAGAAACAACTCTTAATCCATATATGGTATCATGTGTGGTCTTCTAAAATTATACATGCATTATTTCATGTGCATGAAAATATATATACTGACTATACTTCCCTTGATTATACTACTTTGGTTCACATTCACATACATAGTTCCTTCAAAAATTTAACACCTCATGGGTATTCCACTTAATATGCACATTATCTTTATGCATGCACACTGCATATATCATGCACATAATTCAAAAACCCCTGATGCATACAAATATCCTCTTCACTATTTCTTCAAATAGAACACTTCAAACAACAAGAATTCTTCATGAATGTTTATTGCATGACACCAATGTACTTTACGTAATACCTCCTTTGAAGGAACTAAAATATAGATTTTCTAAAACTCAGGTCATTCACTAAAAACTCTTTAACATATGGATATTATTTCATGTATGATTATCAGACACCTTTTCATAACAAAAAACACAGGCTCTTTTATTCAAAAATCTCAGAAGATCATGAAACTCATGGTTTCTTCATAAAATAGAATGGGATAAATCTACACTGGTCCATAGAACTTAAATAACCATCGTGCGATTATGAAGGTAGATGATCAACATGAACACATGGAATTCCCTTCACAAATACATATTGTTTCCACTACTCTATTTCTATCTTAGTGCTCTCAGATTTTAATTCAGATCAAAACAAAAAATGAGTTCCTTTGATGGTACTTATAGATAAGCCTCCACCAGCTTATCTCATGTCCAAAAACTTACCTAAGCATGAACATCACCTCATCTCATGCTTTGCAACTATATAAGAACACCGTCATCGATAATATCACATTAGCTTTCCGCTTTTTATCCTCATTTTGGTATTTTTTATATCATGCAAATGAATTTTCATAACGATTCTATCATGTTTGAATCATCAGGATAATGAAATGATTCTCAAAATATTTAGATCAATTAATCAGACATTGCTATATGAACATTCTAATGAACAATATTCCTCTGATGAAGCTCTATGAAGAATATGATGGTGGCATAAATTGGATGAAATAGATCAAGAAGATCATACAATTGTATTTATTTTCATATTTTTAAAGAATATGAACAATAACCAATGGATGAAATCTCACATAGATTATTTAAGTGGATTACCACTTCATTTTATAAAAATGTGATACCTCAGCCGGCTAGAAGCAATAACCTGGGTATGCTTCCGACTCCTATTTACACCACCCCATACCAGAACCCTCTGTCATCGTGCTATCCCACACGGTGGATCACCTCTTCTCTCTTGCACTTGTCTCTCAGTGTTCTATGTACACACACAACCCTTTCAACCTATGCTGGCTAGACAGGGAGTTGACTTCCCACTTAAGAAGTGGTCGCGGTCCTCCTTGGCTAGGTAGCATGTGGTAGGATAATATTTTTGTCCTACTCTCTCAAATAGAGTTAATCTAACTATTTTATACTTACCACCAATCCAATAAACCATTTATTCTATATGTTATACAAAATATGTCCTCATTAACATAAATCTTTGGAATTAAGAACAACACATCAATCATTACAATTATAACTCATTGAATTTTCATCTTCTCAACTTATTGAAAACAATTTTAACTTTAAAAAAGCAATTGGGTTCTTCATTCATGATATTATTGCATTTATATTATCAAGGTATATATTTCATGCCCAATTTATTGATTAAATGACACATGTTTTCAATTATTAACCTTTCCATATTAAATATGTATTATTTAATCATAATAGACTCCACTATACATAACCCTTAATGAGCATTTGATCTCACCCTTAATTTTCTTACTTTCCCCAAGTTATAAAGAAGAATATTTGAATGAGTTTCAAGGATACTAAATATTTAATTTTGTTATGTTTTACATTTTATTACCAATGTAAAATGAGAACCATGTATGTATATAGCTCTCCAAGACTACTAACCTGATCATTCATTTGGGATTATAACCCTTATATCTATGACAATATGATAATTTAACCTCCAGATCTCAGTTACTGGATTCAGGGTTGTTGCTGTTTGTATTAGAAGATATTTAGAGGAAACCTTGGGAACTAGATTTAGGAAAACATATATTAGGGAAAATAACCCTATAAATGAATTTGTAGATAAGTCTAAGTATAGTATAGCATCCCAAAGTTTTGGTAAAGTTGTGATTATGTGGTTTTCTTAGCTATAAATCCATGTCTGGATATTAAAAGCGTATTTGGTTTTTGCATAGATGCATCTAGGTCTAATAACCCTAAAAAGAGTTGGTTGAATATATCTTGACCATAATTTTTGTTCACAGTTAATGGTCCCTTATTATGAACTTAGTTTTACACTCTTAGTGGATATTACTTGGTTAATTCACATTTTATTTACAAAAAATTGTGAACGATTTGAATTTTTTTATGATTTGAGAATATTCCCAAAGAAACCAGGTTTATAATTTTGATATCAACAATGAATAAATTTTCAATTTATGTTAAGTGTTATACTAGATTTAGAATTATATATTATGATTTAAAATTAATAATGATATGATTTAATCCAATTTATGCCATTATTTATAAATGGTGCATGGAAAAAATAATGGTATCAATCCTCATTGAGAATGTCAATACAAATGGTGTAGGAGATGAGTAAATCATGGACATATCAAGGTAGATGACCTAGGTTATGACCAATAACCTTGTACATATGGAGTGATAGATGTTTTATAGTGCGATACACTTATATTTTATCATTTCATTTGGCAGAATCCCCCAATATTTAATGGTAATACTAATCCAATGGTAGCTAAGAAATGGATTAATTCCCTTGAAAAGATATTTATGGACTTGGGATATGATGAAGAGGAAAATGTTATAATGATAGTATATTATTTCAAAGGTGATTCTTATCAATGGTGGTCATTTATCCATAACACTAGGGATAAAGTAGAAATAAAACACATAAAATAGAGAGATTTTAAAGACACATTCTTTGATAAATATTTCCCTCTTGAGAAACAAACTGAAATGGAGAGGAAGTTACTCAGTTTAAATAAAAGGGAAGAAGAAATTATTGAGAAGTATAAGGAAATATTTAAAATACTATCTAGGTATGATAATAATTACATACATAATACGAAAGGAAATATTGACCATTTCTTTGAAGTAATTAATACAAGTCTCTGAAGGGAATTGGTTTCTCAAAAATTTTCATCATGTGATGAAATAGTTTTATGTGCCATCAAAACAGAGAATGAATTTTATAGATCCTATATATTAAAGTGAAATCAAGAGAAGAATAGGTTATATGATCACCAAGAAAAAGGGAATGCATGAAAGAAGAAGAATAAAATGAATAAATTTTCATTATATGAAAATTGAGGAAAGAAACATCTTGGAAAATACATGAAGGTCATGAGAGTTTATTACATGTATAGTGATAAGGGCCATCAAGATAATGAATGTAAGGTAAATAGAGAGACCACCACTATCCAGTTCTTCAACTATAATGAAATAGGGCATTATTCAAACCAATTTCCCAAGAGTCCAGAGAATCTACCACAAAAGAGGCTAAGGGGATAAGGCTATGCTTATATAATCACTATAATTGAGGTTGAAATTCAAAAATATGTAGTGGAAAGTAATTTAATCATAACCACATATTTAGATAATTATTTATTTAATTATGGATCCTATAAATCTTTTTATATATTCCGTGTTTTCTATGAAAATTACATATTTCCCTAGAATATTAAGAATGGAGTTTTCAGCTAAAACTCATTGTCGAAATCTCACCACAACAAGGATGTGTTAGGCGATTCCCATTATGACACATAAAAATTCCCTATTTTTAGACTTTATTATTATATATATGGTTGAATTTTATATAATACTTGGAATGGATTGATTTTCAATATATAATTCAAAAATTTATTGTAAAGATAAGGAAATTATGATTTGTGATGGAGATGTGGAAATCCTTATGTAGAAACTTCATCATTTGGATCATTTCTAAATCTGCCCCCAGTAGCTCTTCTGAATGAGATTCTTAGGGAAGAATAGAAAACATAATCTATGGATAGAAAAGGTAATTTTAAAATTATTGTTGTACCTATTGTATAGTAATATATTCATTAATTTCCTAAGTAATTACTTGGATATACACCAGAGCATAAAGTTTAGTTTTCCATTGATTTAATACCCGATGCAAGACTTATATCAAGGAATATCTATAGAATGGACACTATGGAATTATTGTAATTAAATAAAAAACTAGAGGATTTGTGTAATAAGGGATTTATAAACCTTATTATTTCACCTTAGGGAGCCCCTATTCTTCTCATTAAGAAGAAATGTGGATCTATGAGTCTGTGAATTGATTATAGAGAAATCAAGGATATTATGATCAAGAAAAAGTATCCTCTACCTCTCATTGATGACCTATTACATTAACTTCATGAAGATCAATATTTTTCAAATATTGAACTTCGTTCTGGGTATCATCAATTGTGAGTAAAGATGGAAGATATTAAAAAGATAGTATTTTGAATGAGGTATGAACATTAAGAGTTTACAATAATTCCATTTGGATTGACTAATGTACCCTTTTTTTTATGGATCCAATGAAAAGAGTATTTAAGTAACATCTTGATGATTTTTTGTGCTATTTATTGATGATATATTAGTGAATTCTAAAATCTATTAGGACCATGAGAGTTACTTGAAGATAATTTTTGAGACTCTTATAAGAAAAGAGTTATCTGGGAAATTTATCAAGTGTAAATTATGAACTTAAAAAATTTATTTTCTTGGAAACATTGTCTCAAAGGATAGATTATCAGTTCATCCTGTGAAGAAAGAGGCAGTCAAAGAATGGCTGACACCAATGAACATAACTAAGTTGTATAGTTTCATTGGTTTGGAAGGTTACTATCTATATATTTTTTCAAAATTTTTCCTAATTGGATAACCTATTAACCAAGCTTACATGTAAAGGGTTTAAGTTCATATGTAAAAAGAAATATGAATAATGTTATGAATAATTAATGTGGAGATTGTTCAATGATCTGATTTTGAATCTACCATTAGGAAAAATGGATTTTTGATATATAGTGATGCATCTAAGAAATGACTTGGTTATGTCTTTATAGATAATGATAAATTTATTTCCTATGCATCAAGGTAGTTAAAGTCTCAGGAATAGAACTATCCAAACCTTGATATTGATTTGGAAATTGTAATATTTTCTTTTAAGATATGGGGACATTATCTCTATGGTGAAATATGTGAGATATACACAGACCATAAGAGCCTAAAATAAATATTTTAATTGAAAGAGATCAATATGAGGAAAAGACAGTGGCTCAAGCTACTCAAGTATTATTATTTATCAATACACTACCACCCATGGAAGGAAAATAAGGTAGTGGATGCATTGAGTAGGAAAGATCATGGAGTTTTGACCCAAAATGAGGACTGATAAGGATCATATGTTCATAGATCTAGTAAATATAAATATG
The DNA here is from genome assembly GCA_963277665.1 of Viscum album. Lineage (NCBI taxonomy): Eukaryota > Viridiplantae > Streptophyta > Magnoliopsida > Santalales > Viscaceae > Viscum > Viscum album. The sequence continues at coordinate 623,995,077 of OY728134.1, read as the reverse complement.
AGAATTATTAAGGAAGGGGAGACATCAATTCTTTTTGAAATTATTAAAAAACCATATTTATTGGAATATATAAAAATTTCTCAATATGATGATGATAATTTTTATAAGAAAATTAAAGTTTTGAATCATGGGAAATTGGAAGACTTCATATCTGAAGATAACATTTTGAAATTTGGAAAGAGGATATATATTCCATCTATACCCGAGATGGAAAGGGAATTATTATATGATTCTTATAGCTCTAATTTCTATATACACCCCCATAACACCAAGATGAATAGAGATTTAAGGGAACATTTTTTGTGGGATAATATAAATTGGTAAATTACTGATTATGTATAAAGATGCTTGGTTTTTCAACAGGTTAAGGATGAGAGATAGAATCCTAGAAGATTAATGCAACTATACCCATTTCTATGAAGAAATGGGTTTTCACTGGATTACCAAATAATCCTTGAAATAATGATGCAATATGGGTTATTCCTGACATCCTTACCAAATCTGAACATTTCCTTGCTATAAGAGAATATTTACCTCTTAATAACATCACACAACTCTATATTAATGAATTTTTAAGAATTCATAGGACACATATTTCAATTTTTTCTAATCATAATCCACAATTTATATCAAAATTATGGAAAATTATTCTAAAGGCTCTAGATACTAAGTTTCATTTGAGCACCGCTTATCACCCACAAATCGATGGACAATCCGAAAGCACTATTAAAACATTATAAGACATGTTAAGGTCATGATAAATTGACTTTCAAGGTATGTGAGATTAGTATTTACCTTTGGTATATTTTTTCTATAACAATATTTTCCATTCAAGTATTTAAATTTCATCGTATGAAGAATTATATGGCAAGAGATGTCATACTTTAATCTGTTGGGATGAAGTTAGTGAAATAAATCTTATAAAACTAGATCTTGGTGAGTATAAAATGAAAATGTTAAGGAATATTTAGAATAATATTAAAGTAGATCAAAGTAGACAAAAGAGTAATACTGATAACCAGAGGAAAGATTTGTAATTTCAACCGAGAGATCATGTTTTCTTGGATGTATCTCTATAGAAGGGTGTTATAAGGTTCGGTAAGAAAGGGAAAATGAGACTCAAGTACATCATACCTTTTGATATTCTAGATTGAATTGAAGATATTTCTTAATAATTGGAAATTACAGAATGTCTCTCTAAATTACATGATGTGTTCCATATATCATTATTAAGGAATTACATGCCAGACCCAACACATGCACTCACCTATAAAGAAATAGAATTAGAACTCGATCTATCTTACTATGAAGAGGCCATCCATATTATTGAAACTAGAGAGAAAGTATTGAGGAATAATATGAATCAATTGGTAAAGGTACTTTAGAAAAATCATAAAATACAGGAAGAAAATCGGGAACCAGAGGATGTTATGAAAAAGAACCACCCTTATTTGTTTCTGAAGTAATATCCATTAAAATTTAGAGGATGATTTTTTTGTAGCAGGGAATAATGTAGCACCCAAGATTCAATTATAGTAAGTAAAAATTATATTTTTATAAAACTATAATACAATGTAAATTTTAATATTTCATGGAACAAAAATTCTAATTTTATACGATGAATATCGATTTTGAACTTACTTGGTCAAAATAAACCTAGAATGATTTTTTTGAAATGTTCTCTTAAAAATAAGATTTTATAAATAATTGAAAATGTAGTATTTAAATATTACTCATTTTATTTATAATAATATTTTATAATATTTTTAATTAACAATTTATTGACTATCAATTTGATAAAAATAAATATAAGATCATTTGGATGTAAAAATTGATATTTTTTAGAAAATTGTTTAAAAAAAGTATAATGTATTTCCATTTCAATTAATTAAACTAATACTTAATGATGAATGATTTAAATAAACTTTATATTATATATATATAAATATATTAATTTATATCAATATAATGATGAATAATAGTCATATATTTAATGTAAGATCATCTTATTCTCGAAAAATGCATTTCTTAAAAAACTGTTTTTAACACATTTTACTGGTTTATTTTTAAATTAAATAATCAAATTATATAAATTGAAATTGATAAATTGGATTAAATATTTAGAATAATAATAAATAATATTAGGTCATAAGTTCAACTTAATTTTTGGTCATAATGAAAAGTAAAAATAGTAAAAATTAATTTCAATGGTTAAGATTAAAATGGGTTTACCAGGGGGTTTACCTAAAATGATAAGGGTAAAAATGGAATAAACACTTGATAAACCATATTTTTTGGTTTGATTTATACCTAATTCTTGTACTCTTATAATATTAACCATTTTTGATCCATTTTCCAATAAAGTGACTTGACATTATTGAAAAACTTTGAAAAATTACAAGTTTGTCACTCACCTCAATTATAAAAGAGAACCTCCTCCCCTCACTTATTCACACCTCTAAAGATATTTTTCCTGAACAAAACCTGAAAAATATCTCTAAAAAATCCTTATATACTCTATATAGGTTATTTTCTTTCTAATATACCAACCTCATAGTCCTTAATAAGAGATCCCAATGATGTTTTTTCTAAGCGAAGGTAATCATCTTTACTAAGATCTTTCTTTTTTTTACTTATTCTTTTATCACCTTAAATATTGTATTAAAAATTAAAACATAATAACATAAGTATCTCACATATACTGATATTTTATTATGTTAATGTAATAATATTTAACCATATCCTTCTCCATAAAATGGGAAGCAAAACCATTGCTCGTGTGTATAGAGAACTACCGCCTCACGAACCAATGTAACTTGTTTTTCATCACAGAATCACATGGATAGTAATAATGATGAAATAATGAATATATATGATAATTATGATGTGATATTTAGTTTTTAAAATTAATATATCAACCACTTCCTTACCCTTTCACCCAGTAAGGAAATGATAATGTCGCTCGTGCGTATGTACGACCTACCATCTCCACGAAGCGATGTGATTCATTTTATATGTCCAAATTTAAATGATTATAAAATATATATAATGAATAAATAATATATTTATAACTTTAATACTATTCTATATATGATGTAACTATATCCTATGCACAACAACCATAACATACATGAAAAACATGTATGAGAAAACGAAGCAATTAGCACCTAAAACTATGGTAATAATAAAATATTATTAATGAACAAGTGATAAGATGATATAAGGGGATCATATATGATATTATAAATATGAATATGGTTATGGAATAAATTAATAACATGGTTAAAATTATTATATTTGTGGTTAAATCATGTTAAACTAAAGGGAAGTGCGAGTTAAGGGGTTTCATAACTCAATTTATTTTCATTGGGTTATATCACCTCTTCGCTGTCCTTGATGTTATAAGATTATGTGGGTAATGAATTTTGACTATTTTATGTTTTATTTCCACTTGTTTTATGTGTATTTACATTTCATACACATAATAAATTCATTTATCAATTCTCACTTCAACGGTATGATCATTGTAAGATATTTTATCTCAATTTACACTCAATTGAGACATATTTTTTTATTATAAACCTATTCACTATTATGCGGTGAATATACCACCAATTTAATATATTTAACATAAATAAATATTTATTTATGGTTATTTATGATTTAATTAAAGTTTACTCTTCCAATGGGGTATAATTTAAAAGTTACCAAAGAGATACAAATTTATTTTACAATCTCATTTTTTTAGGATTGCCTTAATTTTCGTTGAAGGAATATTATAATCCATCCTTAATAAAATCCATCTATTTTATTATCATATGTATATTAAATGAATTTTCATATTTTATTCCAAATTTTCCTCTATTTTTAACTTGAATTAAGCAAATAAATTTTTAAATGAAAATCCTATTTTATTTCTCTTTTAAATTAGATGTATTTTTATTCCATGTCTATATTTTTCTAAATTGTTTTACAAAAGTATTTTTTATTACTCAAATGATTTATTAAGGAAATTTTAAGTTATCATTAAAATTTTAAAATGTTTGAAAGGAATATTTATAATGTTTTTTTAAGGTTCATTTTTTTACTTTCTTTATAAAAATTGAAAAGGAATGTTTTTAACATATATAGTGTTAACAAACCTACCACTGTAACCGTTTTATGATATTTACCTTATTCTAAAAATTTTCAATGGTTTTAAAAATATTCTTTTAATGAAATATAATTTTAATATTTCAATTCCATTTTCATTATTTTTCCAAATGGTATGATTTTATTATAAAACCTATATTTATGATGAACCGATTGTTATCTCTTATACCTTATTAATTTTGTGTTCATTAATTGTCTTATCAAACTTTAACATTTTTACGATCATTGGAAATTATATTTTTTTATAAATATACATATTTACTTGTATCATGGATATGATTATTTTCTAAACCATACACCATTTTTACATATAGTTCTTTCGTATGAATGTTATTTGAATGATTGGGGGAAATATTGATAAATTCGTATTATTTACTCAATACAAATATTTTATGATAAGGAATATTGTTTATAAATTTAATTGATCATTCAATATATGAGGAATTCATTAGACATGCAGTGAAAATTGGGGCCCAATTATAGATATCCCCATGATGCAGTGATAGTCTCATGAGTTGAATCATTTGGCCAAATTAAATGGGTTTTTTGGTGTATACCTATCCATAAATTAAACTATATTGACATAAGGTCTTGATGGTATTGATATCATGATGTATGGGATCATGAATTCCAAGATTAAGCATTTCCTTAATTTATAATTTATTTATTATTATCCATGATATTATTGCATTGATATTATCCACTAACGCATTTAGTGCTCAAGTTATTAATTAAATGGAATGTGTTTTCAACTATTTACCTTTCCATATTGATTATTACTTATTTACTCATAATATATTTCGTTATTTTTAACTTTTACCGATTATTTGAGCTCACACTTATTTTGTTTCCTTTCCTTAGGTTATGAAGAAAATATCTCTAAATGAGTTTCTAGGATGCAAAATGTTTACTTTTTTTTATGTTTTACATTTTATTCCCATTTTAAAATGGGTATCATGTATGTATCTAGATCTTCAAGATTACTAATGTCAATAACCAACCTAGATTCTTTGGTACTCTAATACCAAAGTTAGATTTGGCATGGACTAAAGGGAATTCCTGATCCCCACCGGTTGGTGACTAGCACCTGACATTATATCAATAGTTAAAAGGGAATTATTTTTCTATAAAACAATAGAAGATAAGTGATAAAATTAAATATTATCAACACTCCAATGAGATAAATTACTAGAATTAAAAAGGTAAAACAATAATAAATTAGTACATCATCAAAATACACAATGCCTTTCATGGTAAAAACTTAGACACATCCCATGAAACAAGCAGATCACATCTACACCAGTCACCTACATCACTTAGGGTCCCAAATATTAAGAACATTCACAGCCTCCAAGTGGAACTTTCCCTTTTCTCAAACCTAGAATAAGATAATCTAAAAATTCCTGATGGAAAATGTAGATTGTGATATATAAAGACTAGTTACTTATCAGTGCTTCGTAGTCACTCCAAATAGCTAGTTGGTTGTGGGAAAATTAATTTATGGAATGGTAACTGGGTAGGTTCAACTCTTGACTTCCCAGGTTGTCCGACTCTGGAGATTTCTTTTTCTTAGGCTAGCAATTTCAGACCCTTTATTCAGGAAATTTTCATGCACAATCAACTAAAGGTTTTATAGGGCATCACATTGAACTATGATCCTGATAAACTTATTTTCACAGGGTTGACCTCGGGGCTGTTCTCATCCAAGGGGTATCATTCTGTGAATTGGGTGAATGGTTTACCAGATATCTGGAATGAAGTAGTTTTGTGTAATGATCTTCCGGTGAAATATAATTTTCTTATTTGGTGTCTTCGAAATTAGGATGTTCCTATGAATGTTCTGGTGAAGCACAAGGGGATTTCAATTGCATCTAAATTCTTTTGTTGCATGATTCCCACAGAAAAGTGGACATATCACCTTTTCTTTTCCAGTGACTGGGCAGTCACTGTTTGGGGCTTCCTGGGTGATGTCTTCGGATGAGAAGGTCGTGTGGTCTCAGCTATGGATTTTTTTTCAATATTGGTTCTCTAGAACTAAAGGCAATGTCTTTGAGAAAAAGTCAAGAGTAGTGTTGCTTATTACGAGATGCTGGAGTGTTTGGAGCGCTCGCAACCAAATTTGACATGGAGGTCCAGGATGTTCACACCTGGCTCTGGTGGTTCGTGCCAAGAGTACCAGGATTGATTTGATCCCACTCGTTAAGGGCTGGGAGATTGTCTCCTTTTTAAGGATTTTCATTGATGGTAATTATTTCACCCCCATTTTCAAGGTTGTGAATAAGAAGGGATGTTGGGTGAAGTGGAAACATCTGGACAGTGGTCTGAGGCTCAATGTGGATGGGTCCTGTGTGTCTAGTTTTATGAGGGGGGGAGTGATTTGTGACCCCTGAGGGGTGGTGATATTGGTTTTTAGTGATGGATTGGGAGTGGGAGACTCTATTATGGTAGAGGCATATGAAATTATGAAAGGTATAGAGCTATGCCATTCCCGTAACCTTATGCTTGAGTAAGTGGAAACTGACTTGGATATTCTTCACGGGTCGATGCGAGGGACACTCCACATTCCATGGACCATTGCCTACATTATTATAAAATGCACACGTCTTCTGGATTCACAGGTGATACTTAGTCACACTTGGCGTGAGGGGAATAAGGTTGAATATTTTTTGGCCTTTGTGATTACCACTGGCGATCAAAGTATTTTTTTTCCACCTTGGGATCTCTTCCACAGGCATGCAATAACTTTGTTAGGGAAGATGCATTGGGACTCCATTATTTTAGACCTCATTAGTCTTGTTTTGTATGGGGCACTTCCAATCTTGAAATTTTAATAAAAAATTAATGTTGTATGGATGAAAGGCATGGAAAGAAATTTATATATTTTCAACAAAACATGATTTCAATTAAAAAATATAAAAGATATATTAAAACAGGCTTAAATGAAAATTTTATTAAAAAAATTTATATAGATCAGTTGGTATGAATAAATAAGTTCTATAAGTTAATGGCATGTAACCATAAACTCAATTATATCATAGAATCATGTATCAATATATGCATTACATTATTTTCTGGTAATAGGATCCTCATGCTATTCATCAGTGATATCGGCTCAATGTGTGCACCACAGGGGTAAAATCATGCCATATTATATTTATGTCAGTTTTTTCATCATTAATGCAGTGTTATGGGGTTTGATCTTAGTTTTCTTATTCTAATTACCCACTAACTACCCAGTCTAACATGTGATTTAATAAATCTATCAATAAATCAACCAACCAACCAACCAACCAATCAATCAATCATGGTCAAATACATCATTTCAAATCAGTTCAAAATACAATTGCCTACTTTTAGTTTTCAACATGCCTTTATCATTTCAAAATAAAAACATAGGTTTTCATAAATTCATGAATTTTCAAATCATCATTCAATTTAATCCATTTATCTAAAAATAAATTTCCAAACCAATCCATCCATTTTTCTCAAATCCACCCAAAAATTTCAATTCCATTGAAATAGGGGGGGGGGGGGGTTCACAATCTCTAGGCCTTTTTCAAAACCATCGATCAATCATCTCAAATCTACATTTTTAAATCATTTAAAAGATCATTTAATGTCAATTACTCCATTTAAGGTTTCAATTTTAGGAAAAAATCATATGTAACCACATACCTTTAATTAACAATTAAATCAACAACCATAATGGGAAACACCAATAAAGAATAAGGATATGGAGACCAAAAATTAATTCTTAGATAATAAACATCAAGATCAAACTATGATTTAATCGATAAACACAAGATCATACCATTACTAAATAAGGGTAGCAGTGATGAGGAGAAAACCATAGCGAGGGAACTCATTGGGGTTCAAATTCCAAATTGAGATGTCCAGAAGGGAAGAAATAACTCACTATGCACGGGAGGAAGCCTAAATTTCTTGGGAGAAGATCCTACTGAATGAATAACGAAATCAGGCATGTAACACAAATAAAATCACTATAAATGAGAAATTTATGTCATAAATTAAGAGTTTATGGAGTAAATGTATCAAATTTTACATTTTTCAAAAAAGGAATTGCCTTGGGTTAAAAACAAAAAGAGTGATGAATTTATAGTGTAAGTTCATCTTTTACAGAGTAAATTAGTTTGCACTATAATCTATTCTTATAGATTATGTTTAGTAGAAAATTTATGTCTTAAATCAAGGATTTACAATATAAATTATTTTTACAGCCATCACCCAAAAATAGAAGCCTATAGAAACATCCAACAACTTCCATATCACCCCGAACCAAAAAGGTCACCCACTAAAACCCTTTAAAAATTTACACTTAGACAACATTAATGAAAAAAACATATATCCCATAAATTTGGGCCATTTTCCCTAAAAAATTATCTTCATCCTCAAAAATATCGAAACAAACCCAAAAAATAAGGGAATCAAATAAATAGTTAATAGGTTTTTGAAATAAGGTAATGGGATGTTAAAACCTCCACACCATAAAAACTTTCTTTTCTCATAAATCCTATCAAGAAGTTTCCATATCAAGTATATGTGGCCATTTCTCTCTCATCACCGCCTCTTGATCCCAATTCTCATGAGAATCAGAACCATGCTACTATAGAACACAGACTAAAGGTATAGTATTCCCATGAAAAACATTTGTATTAGAATTAGCAATATTGATTGGATGCTCAGTTATGGATAAATTAGGTTCAATGTCAAGATCTTTACAAATCAAGAGATAAGAAGGGTCAAAAAGATACTTTCAAAGCCATAATACATGGAACACATTTTGGATCAATGTCAACTATGGTGGAAGTTCCAAATTATAATACACTTTCCCCACCAACAAAAAAAACTCAAAAGGACCCACAAAGCTTGGAGAAATAATTCCATATTTCCAAAGATTTCGGTGACCAAATTGATTTAAAACTCTCAATAACACCTGGTCACTAACTGAAAACCCCAACGATCATCGATGGAGATAAACATAAAATTTATACTGACTTTGTGCCATCACTATTTTATGATGAATCAACTAAATATTCACCATCTTATCTTGGAAGAAACTTGGTACAACCAAGGAAGATTCACTAATATCTGACCAAAAAAATATAGTTTTACATGGAAATCCATAAAGGCCTCAAAAGAATCCATTCTAATAGTGGACTGGTAACTATTATTATTGAAAAACTCAACCATTCCCAAATGGATGTCCCAATCTCCACCAAAATCAAGAACACAAGCACAAAGAATGTCCTCAAGAATATGTATAAGTTTCTCTACCTGTCTATCCATATATGGATGATATTCCATGATCAAACATACTTTTGGATCAATGTAAACTTCATTGGAAGTGATAAATGGTTGACCACTTTCCCCACTTACTCTACAATCTTAAAAGGACCCACAAACCTCAATGTAATATTTCCCTATTTTCCAAGATGTTGGTGACCCAACAAGGGTGAAACTCTCTAAGAAACTTGTTCACCAACTGAAAACTCTAACTATCATTGAAGATGATTAATATAATATTTATACTAACTATGTGCCATCAAAATTCTCTGATTAATCAACTAAATCTTCATCATCGTCTCTTGAAATAAACTCAGTACAACTAAGGAAATTTAACCAATATCTAACCAAAACAACAGATATCTACAAGGATATACATAAAAGGTCTCTAAAGGAGATCTTCTGATAGTGGACTGGTAACTATTATTATAATAAACCTCAAACAATCCCAAATATTCATCTCAAGATCCACCAAAGTCAAGAGTGAAATCATGTATCATGTCCTAAAGAATCTGTATATCTCACTATGTCTGGACATAAATTTATTGATGATATTCAGTTCTCAAATGTACCTATAATCTCATACCTTCCTAGTGGACTCTCTATAACTGAGAAGTAAAATAGGGATTCTTATCAGAGACTGTAGCAGACATAACTCCATGTAATCTAATAATCTCCTGCATGTAGAGATTTTCGAAGTCCACAACTTTGGTTTCATATTGAATGAGTATAAAATGATACAATTTGATTAGCCTATCAATCATAACCCATATCACATTATTCCCTTGATGGGAATGTGAAAACCTAACCACATAGTTCATAAAAATATCACTCTGCTTCTAAGTCGACATTGGAAGTAGCTAAAGTAAGGCTAAAGGTCTCTGGTTCTTGGCTTTGACCTATTGGCAGGTATAAAAATGAGATACAAATTTAGCGATGTATTTTCTTATAGACATCCACCACAATCATTGTAACATATTATAGAACATATTCATTTTACCTAGTCAAACTGCACACTAGGAACTATGGAAGTCCCCCATCACAACCTTTCTTATAAGAAAAGGTACAACAAACTGATTTTGAAAAAATAGGATACCCTCTAAAGAGAATGACCACTCACCAATGGTATCCCTATGATAAATAATGTCCCTAATTCCACAAAATTCATCATCAAGATTCTTATCCCAAAGAATCATCTTGAGAGGAAAGGAGTTCAACCGCATGCTTTCCAAAATTACCTCTGACTCATTCTCTCAGACTCCCAAATGAAACTGAGTAAAGAGAGCCATTAGATTCCACTATTATGATGATTCTTTCATGGCCTAGGTTAGAAGTTTCCTACTCAAAGTTCCATCGATGAAATTTCCCTTACTAGGGGTGTAGGAAATGTCGAAATCAAAATACTATAGGTACTCCACCCAATGTCTCTATCAGATATTAAAATATTTTTAAAAGAATATATAACTCAAGATCTTATGGTCAGAAAAGATGGTAAAAATTTCACAAAAAGGTAATGCCAATAACTCTTAATATCATGAATCATAGCTATGAGTTAGAGATCATGGTTCAAATAAATCTTCTTATTCATCCTAATTTATATAGAACCATAGGATACCACACAATCAACCTACATGAGGACACAACCCAAACTTGAGCCTGATGTGTCACAAAAGACCACATAGCCCTGCTCAACCTTAGGAAGAGTCAACACCAGTGCATAAGTCAAAAGAAATCTCATCTCAAAAAATAAATCTAATAATGCTCATCCCAAATGAACTTCACTTAAATCCTAGTGAGAGAGATCATTAAAGAGTCCAACTTCAAGAAATATCTGATGAATTTGCAGAAATATTTCACCAAGCCCAAGAATCTCTATATCCTAAAAACATTACATGGTTTTCCCATTTCATAACAGCTTTCACCTTATAAGAATAAACTGAAATACCATGTTTTGAGACCATGTTTCCTAATAAATTCACTTCAAGAATCTATAAATTTCATTTTAAAATATTTTTATATAGTTAGTTATTTCTCAAGGTCTCTAGAACTTCTCTCAAATGAAGCACATGTTCCTACTAGGATTGAGAGTAAACTAGGATGTAATCCAAAAATAACACCATGAATGAGTCAAGGTATTCATGAAATATTCTTCTCACTAAAGACATAAAAATTATAGGATCATTGGTTAGACCAAATGACATTACAAGATACTCATAATGGCCATACATACTCCTTAAAGATATCTTATGAATGTCAGATTCTTGTATTCTCAATTTTTAATAACCAAATTAAAGATCAATCTTAGAGAAACTCTTTCCCCTTTCAATGCATCAAACAGATCATCAATACATGATAATAGATAGTTATTATTTAACATGACTTGATTGATTTTCTGGTAATCAACACATAGGTGAAGCGTTCCATCAATTTTTTTTGCAAAGAGAATAGGTTCCACCCAAGGTGAAACACTCATGAATATAAATCCTTTCTCTATAAGATCATCCAACTAAGACTTTAACTCTTTCAACTCTATTGGATCCATAAAATAACAAGGAATATATAGTGGATGAGTATTAGGTACTAAATCAATAGAAAACTCCTCATATATTACAGGTGGAAAGCTAAATAAATTGAGGGGAAAAACATCATAAAACTCGATGAAAACTAGAGGGAGATCATCACTCAAATATTCTCACTCAAAGTCAAAATAAAACACTGATATTAACCTACCCAACTCCATAAAGGAAGGTTTGAATCTATCCAACCTCATATCCCATTCTCCCTAAAATACACGACACACCCCATTAACCGCAATATAGGAGACCCATTGAAAATAATAGTCAATTCGAACCTTATGAGAAATAAATAAATCCATATATAAAATGACATCAAGAGGTTTCATATAGAGAACCAAAAAAATATAGGTAAGATAAATATATGATAGAGATAAAACACAAGTAGGTCACCAAATACCCTGCTCTCTCTTCATTCCAAGGGGCGTAGTAATATCCATCACATAAGACAAAATATTAATAGGAAGATTTAATAAATTCACAACACAAGTTGATATAAATGAGTGAGATGCACCAGTATCAAATAAACCAGTCACTAAAGATGAATATATAGTGATGGTACTCCTCAAAGTTGATGGATCTACATCATCTTCCTCTGGAGACTCTTCTATTGTGTGAATAAGATTCATTATAAATGCTTCTGGATAGAACACATTTTCCCTCGAAGCATCTAATTTCACCATAGTAATTTTTGGTGATAATGACCCCATGCCACTGCATAGAGTAGAAAAGAAGTGTTAGAACCTCTATAGGTAGTCTGAGTGACCAAACAAACTATAGATATTGGGTTCCTTAGAGAAAACCTATTTTGAATGCCTAACCTTTCCACACTGGAAGCAAGTCAAAGGGCCTCTACTAGGCATTTCTAGATGTTTGGATGATTCCTACTATCTAGAAACACCATGAGACTCATCATGATTTCTCTTTACTTTAAAGTAACTCATAAAAAATACCACTAATAGAAAAAGGAACTCCTATTAACCCTGAAATACTAGCTAGGTTAAGCTCAAACATCAATGATCTATCCAACACATCAACATAAGAAGTGAGATTCAATAGGAAAACCTACAATTAGATATTTGGTTGGAGTCACATCTCAAACTATTGATCTCTCATATTATCATTAGGCACAACCTTGGGTAAAAACTGAAAAAGATTACCAAAACAACTCACATACCATGTCACAGTCCTATCACCCTGTTGAAGGTTGAGTAGCTCCATAGATTTTTTGAAGACCATCAACTCTGGATAAAACTTATCAGTGAAAATAAATCTAAATTCCTTCCACTAAAAACCCTCATGCATCCTTCCATCTCCTTCTAGGTCACTCGAGCTTAAAGTTAGAACATTTCACCTTTATAGATTTTGGAATTTCTAAGAACTCAAAAAGTATTTAAATATTTTTTAACCAATCCTCATACTATTGATGATCATGAGAACCTAGAAAATATGGTGATTTTTGATGAATAAACTCTTGAACATGATCTCTAGATTCATCCCTTTGAGGTTCCAATACTGGAGACTAAACGTGAAAAAATGTAGGTGCCTATCCAAAATCTTGGACAACACACACCACTATCTCAATAAGATTTGGGTCAACCAGAGGATTCAATTGTTTTGGTTCACCAGAAACTTCCTCCTATAACCCATTCAAACATCTTCTTGGAGGTACGATGCTAAAAAATAAACAAATAACTTTGGAAGAATCATTAAGATAAGAGTCATATGAATATCCATTCCATCAGTAGAGTTCAAAATTGGTTTTTTTCAAGATACTCAGATCAACAGTTGGTAAAAGATTAGAATCAGATCAAAACATTACTCAAGACACTTTTCCCAACCACACATGGTGACTTAAGGCTCCTTATGATTAGAAATAGTTAGGTACTCAATCAAAAATACCTCAAAAGTCCCATATAACCTACAAAATGCCTACCAGTAAAACCTAACTACATATTGACATGATGTAAAAGTACACAACCTAACCTACCTTTGATACCACTTTGTCAAAAACCATTTTGGATAACTAGCTTTGACATAACCTGAAGGGTATTCTCGATCCTCACAGGTTGGTGACTAGCACTTTACATCATATCAAGAATAAAAAGGGAATGATTTTCCCCAAAATAGTGGAAGATAGATGATACAAGTTAGTATTATCAGCACTTTAAAGGAAGAAAGTACCAAAATTAAACATGTAAAATAATATCCAAATAGTACATCATCAAAATACATAATGTCTACCAAGGTAAAAAATCAGACATATCCCATGAGACAAGTGGATAACATCTCCTCCAGTCACCTCCATCACTCCAAGTCCCAAAGATCAAGAAAATCCACCACCACCAATTGGTTCTTCCCATTTACTTAGACTTAGCATAAGATAATCTACAAATGCTTGAAGGTAAAGGTAGGGTGTGAAATATAAATTCTAGTAGGGTCTCAAAAAGTGTTCCATAATCTATTTTATAAAAATTAATCCAAATATTCTTACACTTTAAATAAAACAAGTCATGATATGAAATTTATATATTTTAAAAAAACATTATTTCTATTCAAAATGATGGAATATACATCAAAAAAGGTTTAAACGAACATTTTATATAAAAAATTTATATAAAGAATTCAGTATGAATAAATCTGTTCTCTAAATCAATGGCACATAATAATCAGGTCTAGTATATCATAGCACCATGTATCAATCCCTACAGTATTCAAGTTTCTTATAATAGGATCCTCACACTACTCATTAATGATCGCGGATCAATGTGTTCACATGTCCTAAGACTCAGGATGTTAGGAATCAACTCCCCATTGGGGAAAAAATCATGCCACAATATATTTATGTTAGTGTTTTCATCATCAATCTAGTGATAAGGGGTCATATCCTAGCATGCTTTTCCTAATTACCCACTAACTACCTAGGATCACATGTGATTCATTCAATTAATTAATCAATAAACTAACCAAAAAATCAATCATGGGAAAATAAATAATTTCAAATATGTTTAAAAAATAATTACCCACTTTTAGTTTTCAACATGAATTTCTCATTTCAAAAACAATACATAGGATTTCATCAATTCATTACTTTTCAAATCATCTTTAAATTTAAGTCTTTTATCTCAAAATAAATTTCCAAATCAAGTCATTTATTTTTCTCATATCCACCCAACAATTTCAATTCCATTAAAATTGGGTTTTTTTCACCATATCTAAGATTTTTTCAAAATCATCCATCAGTCATATCAAATCCAAGTTTTTAAATCATTTAAAAATTCATTTCAATTTAATTAATCCATTTCAGGTTTCAATTTTAAGGAAAAATTATATAAAACCACCTACCTTTAATCAAAAATCAAATCAAAACTCCCAACAGAAAATGGCAATGAATAAAAAAGGTGAAAGAGAAAAATAAGAAAATTATAGATAAGAAACATAAATATAAAACTCTAATTAAAGTAAAAAATATGATATCATACCACTTTCCAAGATGGGTAGAAGATAAGAGGATAAAAACATAGTGAGGGAACTCTCCGGGGGTCAAACACCAAAATGATATTTTCATATGGGAAGAAATCATTCACTACACATGGGATGAATCCTAGGGTTATTAGGAGGATAAACTATGGAATTAATAATAAAATAATGTGTTTTTAACAAATAAAACTACTGAACATGAGGTATTTATGTTGTAAACCAAGGGTTTATGGCATAAATGCATCAAGTTTCATATATGTTGAAAATGGCATCGCCTCAAGTTAAAAATACACCGATTTAAAAATTTATGATATAAGTTCATATTTTTTTGGTGTAGATTAGTTTGTATTATAATACATTCTCACTTCTTATAGCTTTCATAAATTTTACATCATAAATAAAGGAGTTATGGCATAAATTATTTTTGCAACTAGCATCTAGAAACAGAAGCCTATAGAATCATCCAACAACTTCCAACTCAACCTAGACACAAAAAAGGATCCCTATAAAACCCTTTAAAAATATATTCCCGAACTATATTAATTCAAACAAACATGCATCCCTGAACTTTAGGTTATTTTCCCAAAAAATTCTCTACATTATCCAAAAGCTCAAAATTAACCCAAATAAAAAGGGAGTCAAAAAAAGAGTCAAGAAGTAACTAAAAGAAGGCAAAAAGATATTATAATTAAATTTACCCATACTTCAAGATTATAACCCTTTTAACTATGACAATGTAATAAATTTACCACTAGATCTGGGTTACTAGAGTCAGGGTTTTTACACCTCAGGTTATGAAGAAATTTTTTAAGTAGGGTATGTCTGAGAAGAGTATTATGTGAGAAGATATTTGTGGCAGATGTTGAATATCTTTCATAAATAAGAATATTATTATCTATTCTCCAAATATAGGAAAAATTTATAGTTCTTGTATTGATTTTAATGTCATATATTGAATATTCATTTAAAAATATGTAATATTTATGTTTGAAAAGTTTGGGTTTCTATATCCAGATATTTATTTACTATAGGAATATCACTAATTTTAATAGTTTCTTATTAATAAGAATATATGAAAGATAAATTTCATTTATATCTTTAATAATTTTTTATCATCTTTATATGTTATCAAAGGTATGAATTCATTCTTTTATACAAAATAAAAATCATAAAAAACAACTTTAGCTCTATAATTTATCTTACCGTGATAGAAAAATAATCCAATCCATACATAAAATAACATAAAACTATAAAAGGGGAAAGAAAACAAGGTTTTCAAGTAAAAAAATTCCATATATGATAATAATAATATTATTATAATTTATTTTTTCCTTAATACTACCCCATGTATTTTTAATAAAAATTATAGCTTTATTTCTTGAGGTGAAATTTCAAATTTATTAGAAAATTTCTCATAAATAAAAGGATTTAAAAACCAAAAATAAAAAAAGACATTTTTATAATCTGAATAAACAAGTAATTCACCTAACACCACATCACTAGACATCCTAATATCTACAGAAGTAGTCATAAAGGATTTAGCCACACCTTTCTTCTTGATATCTTGATGACTACCATTCTTTATTAGTATATTTGGAAAAGTACTCACATAATGACCCATCTCATTACAATTAAATCATTTTACTACTGAATTTTTATTATTTGTATGATCATTAATATGATCTTTTTATTTTCATTCATGAGACATATTTCCAAAATCACCACATAAAAAACACTTTCTAGTCTTTAAAAGACATTCTACTAGGTGCTTTTTACCACACTTATCGTAAAATGAAAACTTTATTTTCTTACCTTTGGATTTATTTGATGAATGATTCCCCATTACCTACCTATGGAAATAATTTTCTAATTATTTTTATAGAATACATGATCATCAAGAAACTCCATTTCTACCTTATCAATACATAAAAAAAGATTCTCATAACCTTTGAAGTCATGAGAATCCAATTCTATTAAATATTTGGGGTTTAATCCCGAGTAAAACCAATTAATTTTACTATCAAGATCCCAAAATACAATTTGGTGTGCACCATGATAAATGGGTGAAGTTTTGTTCATACACAACCACTAAATATTCCTCTTTCTACCTCAATTACAAGAATTTGTTTTCCATTCTAAGTCAAACAAATTTATTAAAATACTTATCAAGGAGAATATTCTTAAATTAACCCCATTTCAAGGTATAAATATCTTCTATTTCTATAATATTATTAACCATTGACAACCACTGATTGACTTCACCTTCAAAATGATAAGTAGAAAGAGTTAACTTTTGATAATATGAACAACCCATGAATTAGAATATATTCTCCAAGGATTTAATGCATGGATACCACCACCTTTTATAGCCTTCATAAACTGAGCTATTATAGAAAAAAACTACTCTATTCCAGTTCCAACCATTCCAAGTTGGTGATTTTGAAGGATATTGTCCTTTTGGTGGATTCATACTTCATCTTCCCTATTTCCTCTTTAGAATACCATTATAAATAGACATAGTTTATATGAAGAAACATGGTAATATTAAAAATTATATATCATTATAACCATAAATTATAATCTTTTAAGGGTAATTACTTACATTATCCTAACATCTAAAATTATCTAAACCTTCGTTTGATACCAAATATAAGGACTCAACATTAAAAAATTACATAATATTGAGTTTAAAATAAAGAATTAATTTTATTTAATTCCTAAGGACCTTTTCAAGTTTAAAGTTTTAGATAATTATCTCATAACCCTTAAATAATAAACCCATACATTACAAAGTGGACACTTCCACTCAATATCTATTTTTCCATAATATAGTACTTTTAAAATGGAACATGTTTTTTTTCATGAATAATATTTAAAAATCTCAACTTGAATTCATCATTATTCATACTCATACTTAAACCGTGTAAAAAAATTTAATAACATGTTATGAGGATAAAAATATCAGTAAGGTATATGAAAAAATATTAAAAGAAACCTTTTAGTCCATTTCAAAACCATGATAGAATATAAGAGAGTTTTCCTTTAACATAATTATCATTGAGCACAAATAATATTTTAATTAGACATGAAAAAAGATTTAATGCCCAAATTTTTTCATTAAACAATTTATAATAAAAAATAAAGGCAAAACCATAATCTTGAGGGTTTCTTAGAAAATATGAGAACCCATGAAAAACATTTTCTTAAAAACATACATTTTTACCCTTAAAGGAAAAAATAGTTCCTTTAAACAAAAGATCACTATATTACCTTATAAAATCAAAATATTTATATTAAAACTCATTATAAATAATATAATATTCATGTAGGTATATTGGGATATATATTTACAGAA
This sequence comes from Viscum album, assembly GCA_963277665.1. NCBI lineage: Eukaryota > Viridiplantae > Streptophyta > Magnoliopsida > Santalales > Viscaceae > Viscum > Viscum album. The sequence goes on along the minus strand of OY728134.1, from coordinate 623,976,213 downwards.
CCCTTATAAGAACCCTTAAAGTGGATCAACCTACTCGGTTAATTCCAACATATTTCTCTAGAGAACATAATAATTACCCAATGTATTGAAGAGCTATATCAGCATCAACCATCATTATAAACAAAGTATAAGGACCATAACATACATGAAACACATAAAAATATTTCATTTACATCATCAAACTCCTAAAAATATACTTTTTAACCTATAAGTAAAATATTTTCGAATATTGATATATCCCTTTTCTTTAAAACCCCATTTCCAAAAATAAAATACCCAGAAAAAAATAATAAGGGTTTTTTATTTGAATAAAATATGGAATAATGCTAATTAATCCAAATATAAAATAATGCTTTTAGTATTGGGAAAATACATTGATATCATATATGTTAAAATAAAACATTCATTTTTTCCTTCTGTAAATAAAGTCAAAACGTTCCATATAAAATACATAAAAAGATTCATTTTTAAAGAAAGTCAAAAGAAAAAAAATTTCCTTTATAATTTATTTATGTAAATATAAATACATCCATCATTTTTTTTATGAATATGGAAATGGAGGAAAAAAATTTAGAAAATAAATCTTTAAAACATTTAAAATAAGGTTTTATAGTAAAGTGTTCCTTACCTTGAGCCTGAATTATTCTTTCAGTTTTTTATATTTATAAATAATAAAATTATTTTAATTATTTAATTTATTAATATTTTTTTTCAAGTTTATTTTCCCTTTTATTTCACTTATATTTATATTATACTTAATTGCTTAATTTATTAAGTTCATGTCAAATATTTTGTGATCATTCAATATATAAGTTAAAAATGGATTAGGTAGGTTGACTATGGTCAAATGAATCATGATTATATAATTTAAAGAGTCTTAATAATGTTATAATTATCATTTTTATAAATTATTTTTTCTTTTATAACTAACCATGTAAGATGGTTGTGAAAAATTAATTATGTAACAACATGGAGACTACAGTCTATATATACACATAAACAACGTTTCCATTTTTCAAAAAACATGATGGAAAGAAGATAAGCATTATTTTATCTTTCAAAAATTATAATTATATAATAAAAATAATATTATTTATTTAAATCCACCTATATATTCAAGAAATGTGAGATAGTTATGAAAAAAATAAAATACATTGCTTCGCGAGGAGGTAGTCTACACATACACAAGAGTAATATTTTTATTTTTCATTAGATTGTAAATAAATAATTAGAGTATTTATTTTACATTATATAATTAAATTTATATCATATATAATATATTATTTCATTTTTATCCATTATTATTACCATCTATAAGAGTAGGTGATTAAAAATAAAACACATTTTATTGCGAGGCGATAGTTTGCTCGTACGTACGAGCGATGTTTTTATTTTTTATTAGATGGTTAAGTAGATGAAAAATAATTATTGAATAAACTTAATAACATTTTATTATATGGTATATACTTATTTTATTATATGACATTTTTTAAGATCATTTTTAAAGAGTTAAAAGAAGAAATAGAATGAAAATACTTGGTTAAGAACTCTACCTCTTCTTAAAACAACCTCCTTAGGTTTATACTAAGATCCTTCTTAGGATGGTTTTATGATAAAAAATAACCTATAAGATTTGAGTATGGATGTTAGGAAGGTATTCTATTAGTTATTTTCTAATATAATAGGCTCTTTAATTTTTAAGAATAGAGGATATGGGGTGTACATTTATAAGTGAGGGAGAGGACACACTTGGATTTTTTTAAAGATTAAAATATGTTAATGTATTAATCAAGAAAAATGGCTAAAAAATGGATAATTTTATAATATAAGATAACATAGAGTCAAAATATTACCATATAATAGGATTTAGAAATTTTTTTAGGCCATTTTAACCCTTATCATTTTATTTTTAAACCTTTTAACCCGTTTTAACTATTATTGTGATAATCAACTTTTTTAAAAAGGTACTATTCATAATGAAAAAACGAAGTGAAATTATAATTTTTTTTAGAAATTATGATTTAAAATACTTATTCCATTTTATATAATTAAATTTATATAAGTGGTAGAAATTAATTTTAAAATAAGAACACATAACGCGACGAAAAATGGTTTTCAAGAAAAATGCCCTTTTAAGTATAAAAATATTATTATACCAAAATAAGGTGTAATGTTCATTACAAATAAATTTATTGGGTTATGTTTAATAAAAAGGAACTAATTAAATTTTAAAAATAACCCAAAATAGAATGTTACCTTTTAAATACATGAAAATAAAAGACAATTTTCTTAAAAATTAGTATTTTATACCATTCACAAAAAAAAACAGCTTTTTTCAGAAAATTCCCCAAATTTAAATATAATATTATTTTGAAATTATGATATAAAAATTATATCCTATTTTTAAAATTCTAATTATAGAATTTATAAATTAGTTTTTTTAAATAAAGCTATATAATACATGTAAACAAATTTAGTATGAATAAAACTATTTCTATTTTGATTAGAAAATTACTTAATATTAATACAGTGAATATAAATATATAAAATACAATTCATGAATATTAATAAGTAATTAAATTTATATATTATCAAAATTACCCACATTATTACAAAAATTCATAGATGTTTTATATAATCCTTATATCATCAATAAATATCAATCACTAATGAAAATATCTTAGAGTATCAAGATTTTATTTCTCTTAAGATATAAATATCAATAACTTAGGTAGGAAAATGAATCTCACCTTTTTAAATCCTAGAAATAATAAAATAAAAATTTCAACCATTTAAGTACGATTCATTATTCATTTATAAGGAATAGTTGTTTCTAGATGCATACCTTTCTTAGATTTATTTTTAGGATCCCATTTCAACCAAATACTAAAACAAAAAATGATTATTATAATATCCAACAAAATTAGATTAAATTATCATATTAATATTAAATATCAATCCCAAGATTCTTTCTCCAATGACACATTCCTTTTAATCCATGATAATTTCATTTTAACTATGTCACACTTGGTTCATCATATTACTCACTTGGTTTTAACTAGGTTACTTTAAGTTGAATTATCTTATACTCCTTAACCTAATCCCTTAAACTAAGTAGGAAATAAATCCTTCATAATGGTTTATAAAGATAATTTAATTGAACAAATCATATCCCCCAAAGTTTCTATATTGATGTGAAATTTTAAGCCCATTCACCATGAACCAGAGTGAAGATCGAGTCAAATCTCAATTAGCCTTTTTAGGGTGATTTACACTAGATGAATCTATTCCATAGCCACATAAACTTAATAGTATCTAGAAAGGGTTATAATTTATTGGAGTGCCACAAATTATCTACTTTTAACAAAAACATTAAAATTTCATCCAATACTTAGACTTATCCCTTAGACTTATCTCTAGGATTTTCACTAATGTTATCTTATATTATTACCATAAATAACTACACTAATCATAAAAAATAACTAAACACTCCTTTTATACCAAATATATAAAACCAATATAAAAATACACATTTATTTCATTATTTTACATGAATAATCATTCCATATCACAAATAGTCGCACAAACTGAAGAACCGAAGGTTTTTTGTCTTTAGATACCAGCTAGATACGAAAATTATTCTACAATATTTGTAAAACTTTATCCATAATTGAGCTAAAATAGAATCATTATAGGCTTATCATAAGTTACACTCATCTTAATAACTTGGGGAAATCAAAACATAAAAAAGAGTGAACTCAAATTCTCAGTAAGGGTATACATAAGCAATAAAAACCGAATATCATAAGTGATCATATAATTTGAATATGGATAAAATTATACCCAATAAATCATAGACCATAAATAATTTAATAAGTCTTGGCATAACATAATACATGAATTGAAAGAGTTTGGAAACACCAGTCAATAAACATAATCCATGAGAGTATAATATAGTCATGAGAATAAGAATAAAACTATGAAATATTTCAAACATGTCACAAAAATAATCAAATAAATCATATATAAAGGCTACCCACCAATACATTCATCACAAAATAGTCTTGGTATAATCACCCATGTAACTTCTTGGGATTGGGATCATCCTCTCATATATCCTTGGTTTTGGGATAAAACCTCTTGTATATCTCTTTATCTTTGGATAAATCCTCCCACATACCCTTTATCTTGGGATAAATCCTCCAATATTCCATTTTTATTAGGATAAATCCTACCATGTACACTTTATCTTGGGATAAATCCTCATGTATATGCTTTGGCTTAGGATAAATCCTCCTTTTTACCCTTCATCTTGTGATAAATCCTCCCATGTACTCTTTTGAGATCATGAGATATAAACATTACCAATGCATTTAATGGATATATAGGACCCCAAAAGTTATCATCCATATATATTTTTTAAAATTTAAAATAATCATTCATTAAAACATAAATAATTAATGGAAACAAAAATGGGTTTCACAACATTTCCAGATGGTATCACCAAAATTGACCTCAAGAATTTAAATGATTGATACCCAAAATTCAATCACCCAAAAATATTATTTCATAAAAACAATTAGTGGGTGTTTCATGAAAAATAATTTATTATAAAATAATACCTTTAAAGATAAAGTAAAATGTAAGTGAAACTATTAAAGAGTTTTTATAAAACTTTTTTATCATTATCATAAAATATAGTGTTACTATTCACATTTAAAAGTCATTTTTGAAAAGGTTAAGTGATTTTTTTGAAAACACTTTACTTTTAAAAAGAATATTAAATAGTGGAACCTTAAAAATGACATCAATATTTCAAAAATTTAATGTGAGAACATTATGAAAATATGTATTTTTTCTAAAAAATATTTAAAAAGGAGCCTTGAAAAATATATAAATGTTTCAAAAAAGTGATGTGAAAACTTTGGAAAATATTTAATTTTTTAAAAATAAACTTCAATAATAGATCCTTGAAATTAAATAGAGGTTATCAAAAATAAATTTGGAGTGGAAGATAATACATTTTATTTTTAAAGGATGGAAAACCTTTAGAATATTTTGAAATTAATTTTTTGAGAAACCACATCATAAAAAGAGTTAATAAAACTTCCATTTTAAAAGAGAAGAAGGGAAATATGTTGGTCACATTATTAAACACATATTTGGATTTGAAAAAGAGAAAGGAAAAATATTTTTGAGAATAATAAAAATGGAAATGGAGGTAACACCATATTTAAATGAGATGATATTATTTTTTTAAAAATGCTTCCCTTTTATGAGAAATAAATTCATTGATAAATCATATTTGTGTTAAAAAATAATTTTCCCCATATAGAAAAGATTAAATATCTTAGGAAATAGAAAATATAATAATTTATTAAACATAAAATAATTACGCTCAAGAAATAACATTTTAAATCAAATAAAGAAAATTGAGTTAACAAAATCCCTTATGAATTTCATAAGTCACGAAAAAAGGGATATTTATAAAGGTTTTATGTGTTAGAAGTGTAAAAATCAAGAAAAGATAGAAACTAACACATAATATATACAAAGGTAATAATGTACTTAAATAATATGATATAAGTTCAAGAAGAATAATCATAACTCAATGAATGAGAATTGAGTTTCTAAAAACACTTATGATAATCATAATGTATGAATAAGAGGGTTATGATGAAATTGAAATTAAAGTACCATGAAATGAGTTGTATTAATTATAATTAAATTAAATTATTCAGTGAATACACCATATAAAATAAATCATGCTGCACAATATCAAACATGTCTCATAGATTTAAAAATGTGACAAACTCTTATATTGAATTTCCTCTTAGTTGATTGAACTATAACCTCCTTTATAAAATAATAACAATCTTAATAACCTATTTAAAAATATTATTCATGAATATAAACATTATAAACTTCATTTACAATTATTACCTACATGTTTATTAGTTAGTTGTCATCATTTTTAATATCAGGTGTGAGTAATCTTAATTGTTTTGAACTAGTTTTATAATAGAAGTATTGTTATTCATTCTTCTCCAAAATTTAATCATTACCATATTATAAAAGGTAAAAGAGTTTATATTTTATAATTATTTATAGTTTTATAATTTCATTCCATGGGTTTTTTGGTTATGGTCCTTAAAGATGAATTTTGCGATGAACATGTTTCGATGATTCTTAACGATCGAAGGGAGTTTTCTCAAATAATGAGTTAAATTTTTATATTAATATTATAGTTACAAGAAAATAATTATTTAATAATTTATATGATATATTACCAAAAATTAAATTTCCATTTTCATACATGATATATATTTATATAATTGTTCAAGTAGGTGGTTAAACCAACCTAAACAAGAACATACCATAATTAATGGATGATTATGAAGTGATTTAGTTGTAATATCATTATAAAAGAATAATAATAATATTATTTAGTGATTAGTAGTGTGTATATCATAAGTGTAATAAATTATAATAATAATTTAACATATTAAAAGTTATTACATAATACAAATTAATCATTTTCTCTTAAAACACTCTTTTAGACGGTTGGATTTACAATGGTAGTTTATTGATCATATTGTTAATAGGTTTTCCAATTTTTCTTTATGGAACCTTAATAATTTAATAAAAATAATATTTATCTATTAAAACCATTTTCATGACCAGTAATTTAAGGTGATTATGAAAATAAAAATGGAAATCGATCATTCCATAGAGACGGTAGTCCATACATACACATGAATGATGATTTCGTTTTTCATAGAATGAGGAAAAAGAGTAATATGATTTATAATTTAAGAATATAAAATATGTCATAAATATAATAATTATATATTAAAATAATTATCATGACTATAATTTTAATTATGTGAAGGAAAATTAAATATGTTACGTTGTGGAGGTGGTAATCCGCACAACTCATGAATGAGAGTTTCATTTTTATTAACAAAAAAGGGAAAGGTGGTTAATTATTATACCATCATTATAATAAAATATAATAATGATAATGATACTGATGTGATAATTTTAATATATTGTAATGTAATTTTATTAATAATACATGTACACAAATACATAGAAAAGAGAGAGGATTAGTTAGAAATTTATACCTCACTACTTGGATTATCTCCTTTGCGAAGGGAGTTAAACCTTTAAGGGATGATATTTTAAGAAGACCAAAACCTATTTAAGGTGTATAGAAGTGTTTAGGATAGGTTTTTAAAGTTTTTGAACTAAAATTAGGTGTTTTTAGTGTTAGGTTAAGTTAGTAGAAGAGATCCCCTTTTATAATTAAAAACAGATGACATTTTTGTAAATAAAAAAAAACATTTTAATAATGGGAAATCACTCTCAAGGAAATTATCTCCAAAATTGAAAAATAATGGATATGGGAAGTTATAAGGTTAATAAATTCATCAAAAAACCATTCCCACACATGTTTTAAACATGTTTTTGGTCTATCCCTCTTGGTTAAACCCTTTACACGCTTTTAATTTTTACCGAGGTAACTAGTTTTTACAAAAACAATTTATCCTTTATAATTGGAAATAAAGTGGAATGTATTACATAATTTGTACCTAATGATTCCAAATTTGAAAGAAATTTTATTATATTAATTTTCTAAAATTTATAAAAATTAATTTTAATATACTAAATGTATAATATATTGAATTTTTTTGCAAAATACAACTTAAGTTCTAAAATGTCAAATATGGGTTTGTAAATTAAAAAAACAATTTTAAAAATATAAAATAACTTATAAAATATATATATGGTCTTATAAAAAGGTTTAATTTATTTTAAATTCGTACTTATATGTTAATAATGTCATAAAATCCATGTTATTGGTAAAAATAGTATTTTTTACTATTCACCTAAAAATCAATTTTTTTAGAAAAATCTAAAAAATTCATCCTAACATAATTTTTATATTTTTAATAAAAATTTAAGTTATTATTTTCAAATTAAAATTCTAAAATTTATAAATTATCTTTTAAATAAAAATACAATATATAAAGAAAACAACTTTTATTACAAAAATAACCATTTTAAACTTCAATTATTTTTAATATTATTTGATATAGATTTCCGAATAATTGAATTTTGATATATTATTTTATTATTCTAAATAATAACTATTATAATAAAATTTTAACTATGATCAATTTAATATATTTAAATACAATATCCTTTTTTTAAATGGTTCTTCAAAATGCATCCTTTTTAAAATATTAATTGAAGAAAATAATAATATATAATAAATTTAATTTATTCTTATATTTTTATCTAACAACAATTATATTATTCATGTAATTTTAATATGTCACGATTTTTTTAGTTGGGTGTTTCATTCGTTTGGTGTTGCGTGTGACACAAGCTATTGAAGATAGTATTAATTTAAAATTTTCAAAATCTTAGGTCATTACATCGATAATATGTGTCCCCTTTTCAATATTGATATTTTACCCAACAACATTATTTAATATTTCTATATTTTTATATTTGAACTATTAAATTTTATCCTTCAACTTGGACTTCTTTTCTTCCTTTTTCTTTTTGTAGAGTTTGGTGTCATGAACCACTCTATTGGATTTCTTCATTTTATTTCTCCAAACATCCATCCTGTCAAGTACAACCTATATATATTATTTGATACCAACTCTCCCTTATAATTATACTTCATCATCATTTTTGTATTCCATTGTTTTTAAATTTTCAATAACAACCGCAATAACATCTTCTTTAAGGTCTTTGTGGTCCTCAACTTCTTCTATTTTTATCACTTATAAGCTATTATCCTCTTGTGAAATTAATTAATTAGTCTTAGAGAAGCTATAATGAGTATTCCTCTTACCTTTCACATTATTTAATATTTATTCATGGTTACTTCATCATCCTTATCCCATATGAAACAAGAGTGCTATGAAGACTATAAAATGTCACATCCTTTTCATCTTTATTATCAAGAACAAAGACTTTTGGATTAAAACAGGGTGGGAATCTTCTCAATATGTGATTGAAAATATTCACATCATTGAGGATTTTTATGAGTCCACACATATCCTCTATAATCACATTTACCCAATAAAATCATTCATCAACATATTCATCTGAGTTCATCCTTAAATCCTCATAATTATTCCATAGAACAAAAAATGTATATTCCTATAACTTTGATCCACCTTCAAAGATATTAAAAAGCTTTTTCCACATGGAATCTTGGTATATACATGACATTATCTTAATGTAGATTATGATGGAAAAATCTCACCCTAACACATTGATACCCTTGGTGTATATATCTAACTATTTATGATATCTTTTTTTTATAGGGAACCATTTTCCACACTACCTGAGATCCACTAAATAATAGCTGTGTAAAAATCCATTCTTAAAGATAATAAATAGTGATACCTTATATTCTTAAATAGTTATGTTTTTTTTCCATAAAAGATCATAATCCCTTTATGATTTATAACTTCCATGAGTTCTACTAACTTAAACTTTTGGATCCAACACCACTTTTTGTCCCTAATCATGTTGAATACCTTGGGTTTGGGGGGTGGGTGAATTAATTCATGTAAATTTATTTAAATAAACCTCTCTTATTATATTGTTCCACTATTATTAAGAACATCTCTCCCCATCAAAATAGGATATTAAGTGATAAATCAAGTAAAGAGGTACATAAACTATTTTTGATTGTTTTACCTACATTGGTAAAATCCATGGATCATACAATGGTTATGTAGTGATGTACTAGAATTAATAAGTGTATTATTTATTTAAAATGTTCAGAGAAAAATAACTATCCTCTTTTGGTTCACTACCAATCACGTTTGGAGAAGTCACTTATCTCTCAATTAGTCACACTAAAGTTTTACAACATTTAGAGAAGACTCACTATCCCTCCTGGTTCATTACTAATCATTTTTGATAATTCAATGCTCTCTAATCTAAAGTGTACTTACTATTCCTTCAGAATATTCTTTAAATGCACTGAATCAACTTTTCTTACACCATAGTTAGTGTTTCATGATGATCTTATTTCATAAAAATGATGACTTTCACTTTACCATATAACTTCAAGGAAATTTATTTAAGATTAATGTAACCCACTTTTGTGAAAAAATTATGTTCATGTAAAAATCATTCATATAAACACTGGTTCATGTAACACATTTTCTACACACAATTTTTGGTCGCATAAAATCCTCCATGTAAGAAATACAATCATGTAGGTATTACATGAAAAAAAATTCTTGTCTACCCTCTAACTATTGTACACACTTAATGATGAAATTAGTTCCCTATTTATAAGAAAAAATATTTTATCACACAATCCTTCATGATTATTTAAAACAAATCTCCTTCAATTCATGAACATCACTAAGTTCATGAAAACCCATTATTTGATTCCAATTTTCTTTGCATGAGATCTTGAATGATTTGTATAATAATATTTATTTTCCCCAAATCTCTTTAAAATATTATCAAATAGACTTCAAACTCCCCCATATCCTTTCCTTCACTGACCTAATGGTTTTCTCAACTTTATAACTTTTTACACATGATTTTTCAATAAAAACAACCTATAATCTCAAAAAATTCAATCAGAGGGATTTTTCCAACACCAAGAATGATAGGGTAACTTATCTTGATGATAAATTGGTAATTTCAACCTAAAAATTTCATTATAACACACTGATAGTTTAAATTTACCTAATGAGGGACATAAGTAAACTTTTAACTATGGTTTTATTCCAACAAAAGTAATTTTAGGTATTTAAATGACTTAATATTTTAATTTTAGGGATTTCACTAACTTATCCATAAATATTATTTATTTTATTCCTCACACACTTGTTAATTTTATGTGAAACATATATAAGTAATTAACAATGTATGATAAAATAATTTATTCATTAAATATGATTGTATAAGATATTTATATTTTATTCATTATATTTTTTTAATTAATTTATGTGAGAACTTCCTAAAATAATTAACCATACTCGATGAAGTATATATTATGCTATTTATTTTATTTTATACAATAAGTCTTGCTAATTTATTTATATCATGTGATCACATGTAATTAAGAAAATAAATAAACCATGAATCACAAAAATAAATAAATAACCATTCCCCAATAAATTCAATAAAGATATGAAATGATCATGAGCGTTATAAAATGGTTGGTTTATTGAGAGGTGATAAACAGACCTTAACCATTGGAGAAAAAATTCTTGATACTTAACTTGTATTGAGTTGTAGCATCCACCATTATACAATGTATAAAATTGTTTTGATTCATCTATCTTGGGTCCTAAATCATATCCTATGATCAAGAACAACATACTCTACAAATAAAAACTCACATGAAAGTGAGGGATACCATGGGTTTAGGGTCACATAAAATAATCATTGGATATAAAGGTTTGTATATAATATAGGTGAGAGAGATTATTTATATATTATTATATTTAATTTAATTATAATTATAATATAATAAACCTTGAAAAAGATAATTAAATTAAATAAATCAAATATATACATAGGTTGGTTAAAGAACATTTTCATTCACAACAAGCAATGACAACCACATTTAATATTACTAGCATTCATTTCTAATCATTCTTTTTAAAATAAATTAACTTGAATTAATAAATTAATTAAAAAATTAATAATTTAATTATTTACCTTAATCTTTTTGAAACTTAAGGTCCTTGTGTGATGTTTTTAGAAACCCATTAATTTAAATTAAGTAAAGTAAATAAATTAATTTTTTATTTAAAATAAATGTGTACATAGATTTTATATTAGAGGAAACATGATTTGTATATAATGTGTAATGTTATATCCCTTTACAAGAAATTTAATTATTATACAACATGTATTATTATACAATATTTCATGTGATACATGTCATATTTAGTTCACATCATTTACTTCATACTACATGACCTGTAATTCTACACGATGTGTTGCTACATACATGAAGTGTTATTTCATATGTTCAAACCACATAGTCTTTGAGGCATGCATGACTATATGACACACCATTAATGTACGTAATGTTTATATCTAAAAAAACATATGTAGTACATGGAATATAAATGACCATTATATGTTATGTTTTGGTATTCAATACACAATATGTATAGATGCTGCATGTTGACCCATATTATATGCCGAGAATTACTCGACATGCACTTTGTGTGGAGTGATACATGTTACATAGAATGTAATACAATTAAAAATAATGTTTTATATTTCATGCTATTAATTAATATAATTATTCTTCTAGAATTATGATATTATAATAATATCACTTTCATACTCATCCATTGGTTATAGAATGTTCATGTTTGGGTTGGTTTAAAAACCTACATGAATAATGATATAAATATTTATCATGTATAGTTATGGAAACTTAATTTCTGGAATAATATGATATTAATAAGTAAATAATATATATTTTTTTATTCAAGAATACTGATATTAATATTTGACCCATTATTACGATACCACCTTCCATTCATTAGAAATTATTAGAATAAGCTCATTATCGATTTCATCTTCATGAATCATAAATAAAACTATCATGAAATGAAATTAAAACTTTATAAATAATTATTTAAAATCTATTTCAGTACCTTAAATAATATAGAAATAATGAACCTGGTTTCAAAGTACTAGGATCAACATCGACATTACAAAGTTTGTGTGAAGCAATCAAAATCACTAGCATCCGATGATGAAAAAAAATCTAATATATGTATAAATAAATATTTTAATTAAATAGTAGAAAGAGAAATAAATATGATTAAGGTTATGAAATAATTTATTAAAATGGTTATGTTTATTATATAATATTTTAAATAACTTTTCTTTGAAGTTGAGATTTAAGGTAAGGGGTTTTTTATCTCAAACTTCCTTCTTTGAGACATGTTTCATATTATGAACCTATTTTTGTATATATGGTTTATATATTGACTATTATGAATATATTTTATTCATGGTAATTAAATTTATATTAATTTTTTTATATCTCAAAGGGTCATGTTTCAAAGGTTACCAATTCCATATGGTATTTTGTAAACTCAATTCCCTTTTATTGTATTATAATATTTCTTAATGAGATTCATTATTATAAGATTGATTTATTATATCTAATGAAAATGTTATATTGAATTTAATCCTTCTTTTTTTGGGAATTTAAATTTTCACACCAAATTATTCTTCTTGAATAAAGTTCTTTATTTATAAAAATGTGACATTGTTATGAATAATTCCCATCTTCTTTAATAACTCTTTATCTTCCATGCACATATTCTTTATTTCAAAAAATGTTTCCCATTATTAATTTGAAGCCCAAATTTTTATTTTATCATGTGGCCTTAATATTTCTCTTTAAATCTCTCTAAAAGAAAGCTTTATCACTCTTTTAAATGATGCAATTTTCAATATAGATATTTTAAAATATTAAAAATGAATTATTTTCACGATCATAAATTTTATCTTCCACTTCATAATTATTGACTTAATACTTATTTAATTTAAAGGTTAATTTATTGGTATTTCTTCCAAAGTGGTATTTTAAAAAGGTTTTCATGTTAATTTCTTGAAAATTATTTTGAAAGTGACTCGTAAATTCATCTTTTTTACAACAAGGCTAAAAATGTTTATGAAATCTCTTTTTGTGATTTTACTTCAATTTTATTCTATATAACTAAAGGATTTATCTCATATAGAGATAAGTTTCATGATTTAACCTATAAATTATCTTATAATATTAATTCTTTTGGGTGATTTAATTTAGGTATTGATCAACCTACTCTTGATGTCATATTATGTAATACCTTTAAGAAATGATATGAAACCCATTTTATTTCCATAGTTTTTTTCATGATATGGTATATAGTCAATTTCATATGGAACACATATGATTTATGTTGAAGTGTGGGGTCTTATATCACCCTCCAATTCATCGATAAAGTTTATATCTCATGAAGTTAAAAGGGTACATGTGAGGTTATCCCAATACTAATGGGTACATGGAAGGTTATCCCAAGACAAAGGGTACACATGTGGTAAGCCCAATCCTAATGGTACATGGGTGGTATGCTTAATCCCAAGGTTACATAGATATTAATACCAATACCAAAAGGTACATAGGTGATAATATTATGCCTATTGATGTTATATATAGATTTGTTTATGTTTGGGCACATTAAATTTTTTATGATTACTTATGCTTATGCTTATGCTTATGCTTACACCACATTTCTATATTATAGGCCTATGTTATGATCCCTAACATGGGATTATTATCTCATTATTTCAAACTCTTATTATATGGTATATATTTTATAATTTTAGATTACATGACTTTCTATTATATGGATAACTCTTATTGGTTAATTTCCTTTTAATTAGACATTTCTCCCATGCTCATGTTTTCTTATGCTTGTGGTCTAACCCATGATGACATGTTGATATGTTTTTCCATTACTAAACATTTGACCTCACCCATTTATTATGTTTTACATTCCATAGGTTAAAAAGATGAGTATAACATATGATATGATTATAAATAGGTATAGGATAGTGAGATTATGGAGAAATGTTCATTTTTTAAATAATATTTTTATATAGCTAATACAAAAAGACACTAAATGTAACAACCCCAACTCCAGTAACCTAGAGCTGGTGTCTTATTTATTAAATTGGCACTAGATTCATGTGATCACATCCTAAAGGTCTGAATAATTTTGAATTCTTGGTAAATTATATACATACTTGAATCTCATATTACATTAAAAAAAAATACAACACAATATTTTATTTGATGGCATCATTATTTTATCTAGAATATCATTGAATATTATTTATATTAAACATCCTAGGATTCTGAGGAAAATGAAAAATAAGAAAAGGATGAGATCATATATTTATTAAGGAAATATACCCAATAGAATCTATTATGAATAAATAATACATAATTAATATGGCAAGGTATATAACTAAAAAACACATTCCATTTAATCAATAACTTGAGCATAAAATGTACATATGGATAATATCAATGTAATAATATCATGGATATTAATAATTGAATTATCAATAAAGGAAATAAATAATGTTGGATGTCACAATCCCATGCATCGTGATATCTTTAATGTAAAAGAATTGTGCTATGATAGTTTAATCGATGGGTAGGTATACCTTAAAAACCCCTTTAATAAGGCTGGAAAACTGATTTGTCTCATGAGACCTATCGATGCATCGAGGGGTAACCTATAACCAATTCCCATCCATATTTTCATATCCAATGCATTCCTCATATATTGAATGATCAATTTAATTCATAAACAATATTCCTTATCATTAAATATCCATATTAAGTGAAGAATACAGAATATTAAGATTTCCCTAGTCAATCGAATGACTTTCAAAGTAAAACACTATATATAGAAATGGTATACAGTTTAAGAAATAAGCATATTAATGATACAAATAATATAGATATATAAGATAAATTTAATGTATAATGAAGAATAATCTTAAGAAATTAAATGTTTCAAGAGTATTTTAATGATAAAAATTAATAAGAGATAAAAGATGACCACTAATTCATCAGAAATATAGGTTTTGAAATAAATTTAAATATTTTAGTGAATAAAAGAAAATATAAGATACACATTAAAATATTATATAATTAAATAATTTTATTTTTAAAACCATTGAGAAATTATATAAGAATATAAGAGATCATAAAATGATTATGGAAATGGGAAATTCTGTTAACACCATAAATGTTAAAAAAATATTCCTTTTGATATTTTGTAAAAGAAATTAGAAAATGACCCTTTTAGAAAACAATGGAACGATTCCTTTAAAATATTTTAAAAATTCAAGGACAAAATGAAATTTCCTTGATAAATCATTTTAGTAATTAAAAATTAATTTTGAAAAACAATTTTTAAAAACATGGACATAGAAGTAAAATATACCATATCAAAAAGAGAAATAAGATTGAATTTTATTTTAAACATATCTTTGCATGATTCAAGTTTTAAAAGGATAAAATTTTGAAGAAAATATGGAAAATAATTAAATATAAAAAGTATAAGAAAATATATGGAGTTTATAAATGATATATTATAATATCCCTTCAATAAAATTAAAGGATATCCCAAAAAAATGAGATTGTAAAGTAAATCCTTACCTCTTTGGAAAATTTTCAATTGTAACCCCGTGAAAGAGTAAACTTGAATTAAAACATTAATAATAATTAATAAATAGATATTCATTGAAAATAAATAAATGAGGAAATATATAAATCACATAAAATTGAATAGGTGAATCATACCAAATATGTATCAATAGAGTGGAAATTGAGACAACATCCCTTATAAAGATCATAACATTGAAGTGAAAATTAATCAATGAAGTGAATATGTGTATTAAATTTAAATCAAAATAATTTTTTTAAAATAAACATATAATAATCAAAGTTAATCACACACACAATCTTATCATATTAAAAGAAATAGAGAAGTAATATAACTCAATGAAAATAAATTGAGTTATAAAATACATTAATTCATACTTCAACTTAGTTGAACATGATTTGACCTTATTTATAATAAATTGAAATTTATTATAATTTTATAATAGAAAAATATATCCACTTATTATATCATATATTATCCACTTATAACATTTAAATACTCGTTTATTAACAATTATTTATTAAAATCATCGTTTCAGAGTGTTAACTATCTCATTTTTCATGTAAGTTTTTGGTTTTTTAGTTTTGGTTATTTTATATTTATCATGGATACATCATATAAATAATTTTATTCAGGATATAAATATCATATATACTCAAAATATAGATATTTAAAGTCATCTATAAAATATAGAGATAGAAAAATGAATTACAACATTCATGGACATGGTGGGTCATTCGTATGCATGAACATTGTTTTCAATTTTTTATAGATGAAATAAAAGAAAGGTAAATTATAATTCAACTTTATATAAATATAATAATATCCAAGATATCATATATATTTAGTAAGTCTATCATAATTACCATCAATGTTAAGTGGTGATGAAAAAATAAATTCATCGCTTCATGGAAGTGGTAGTCCACTCATACACATGATTAATGTTTTTATTTCCCATATTATGAAAAATATTTGGATAATGGGTGTTATTATAATGAACCAAACACTTATAAATAAAATTCTATTGATAATTGAATTAAATTCCCTATTATGTAATGTGGTTATAGAAAACACATGCACTTATTTGGTTATATATAGTCAGATTTAAAAGAAAATTAGGAATCATGAACATTGATAATATAGTTCTTTAATAGTGATAATATGATTAGTATTTATTAAGGGTTATTATAAATCCAATTTACATAGAAAAAAAATAAGTGATGGACTTAACTAGTAGGATTGTACACTATGAAACCTATTTATTAGAGCTTCCGAGGGAGATAATATCTCTGGGATTTACCCTTGACCAAGATCAAGCCAAGATTCAATAACTAAAGAACGAGTGAAACCATTTATGCAAGAATTTCAATCTCATCAATATCATGACCTAAACCATGTTCACCAAACCACCCTAAGAAAATATCACCATTGCACACCTTACCCTTAGGGCATTTTCTCATGTAATAAAAAGTTATTTATATCAATCCTAATATGTTGAATATATATATATTTTATTTTCTATAAAATAATTATTATATTTATTCCTTATTATTTTTACTTTATAAATGATTAAGTAATGAGTTTGATAAAAATTATATTTTAATACGACAAAACATGAATTGTATTTTTGGGTAATATTCAATTTCAATTAAGACATTCCTTTCAATGAATTCATGAATTTTTTAAATAAATGATATTTTAATAAAATATTATTATTAAATATTATATGTAAAATATAAATGATAATATAATTTTACGAAGTGAAAATATAATTTTTATAAGGGTTAGAAAATTGTTATTGTCAAAAAATCCAGTATTTTTCAATAAATAGGGAATTTAATTTAAAAGTGTAATTTATAATATTAATAGAATTATTTTGATAAAATAAATAATATTTTGGTAATCATCATTTTGAAATCATCCAATAATTATTTTTTTATAATTTATTGAAACAGTCGAATTTTCAGGTAAAAATTAAATATGTTATGAATATAAAGTATGTATTATGACATAATAATGTTCCAAAAGTGATGTAATATATACCATAAAATGTATACAAATCCATATATATATATATATATCCTTTAAAATAATGTATTTTTAGGTTATTTGATTATTTTTTTGATCCCTTTATGAATCCTTCAAAACCTATATTATATTTTATTGTTTTAAAATCAATTCTTTATAAACATGACTACCTTCCACATCACCAGGGGAATTATTTTAATGTGATCGGTTCATAGACTTATAAAATAATGGAAACCACTACAATTTGGTAGAAACCATGAGAAAAATCCATGGTAAGGTTCGTGGTTTAGATTAATTTATTATATAGAGTCAAAAACCTAAGTTTGTATAATAATAAATAACATCCCTCTCTTTTCCTATACAAACCAACCCAAAATACCATTCTTACCCACTAAAAATCCTTGGATAATGAATATAATATGACCTTTACTCTCTATATACTTACTAAGGAACCCAATCTCTCAATAATATCCTCCCAATCTTTTGGAAACACCCTCTCAGGGTAAGTGATCCTCTCCTTCTCCTCTTTATTCAAGAACCTCCTTTATGTTTTCCCTTTTTTTCCATTTTTTCATGTTGGAGTATGTTATCACACATCCCTATTACTACCATTATGATTTAAAAGTGTTTATATACCAATTTTAATCTCATTAATCCCTCCAATGATTAATTATGCATCCCCATTATGCTGCCTAAATTATCCTATGATTTTCCATGCCAAACATTTATTAAAGAACCCTTTTTGTATTGTGCCTTTTAATTAATTTCTTTTCATGTTTTATTATGTTCTTACATGTCCCTATTACTTCCCTTATGTTTTATAAGTGACTATAGACCCCTTTCACTCCCATTAATCCCTCCCATGATTCATTATGCACCCCCATTATGCGTCGAAATTATCCTGTGATTTTCCATGAAAAACCTTTGTTTTGTGAATAACATCACTATTTACACTCAATGGTATTCACCTAGATATACCTAAACTTATTTTATTGGGTACTTACATGTATTTATTCAACAATTTTTATTCATAGTATTAAATGTGATTAAATATGATCCTATGTTGAATGATCTATATGACACACTTATTCATGTACATGATATGAAATCGATGGGTGCACCCAAAATTATATAGTGCTCTAATGAATTGGGTAATGTTTTAGTATCATGATATGTCATGTATGATATTAGTGAGTAAGTGTAATTCATTATGAGATTTTTCCCACCATGTTATGATGTCTTGGTGGTTAGCCTTAACCTATGTTTATGATGTCAAGTTTTATATTGTTGCCACATTCCCATGCTGCCTTTATGTTATCATACTATATTATGATTTTATGTTCATTTATATGAATCAAACCCCTTTTATGTACCATTAAAATTCCTATTGAATAAAATGTAATACTTTCATCATGTTATGATTTTTTTATTCCCTTACCAGGATTTATAGCTCACCCCTTTCTTATGTATGTCCCCAAGTTATCTCAGGTAGTTTTAAAAGATATGGAATATTAAAATCATTTAAAGGAAGTTTTAAATAATATTGTTTTATCTATATGTCAAGTTGATGTTCTATGCACATAATTTCCAAAAGACACTAAGCTTAAAAATCTTTTGGGTTATACTAAGTGTGTTTTTATATAATAAATCATGAAATAAAGTGTATTAAAGATATGAGTTTTCATAGTTACATTATCATAATAAAAATTTATAATATTTAATATATTGAATTAATTATTTTATAGTGGATACTATGGATTTATAGGAGGTAAAATAAGAAATAAAATTGAAAATGATTGATTAAGAGTTATACCTATTCATTGAGAAACCTCTTTTAATTTACACCTTAATCCTTGAAAGTATGGTATTTAAGAAAAACTAGAAGCTATAATATGTTTTGAAGTAATATAGTATGATATTAGGTTAGGTTTTGGATGATATATAAGGCTCAACCATTGTGAATAATGAAGGATGGAAGTTTCCCCTTTATAAGTGAGGGGAGGGGCACCCTTAGACTACTTAAAGCATTAAATTAATATAAATTAATTTTTATGGCCCCTACTCGCAGATGGGGTGGTATGGAGGGAGGGTTTTTGGGGTTCCAGCCTCAAGGTTGAGTCATTGGTCCATTTATTTGCAAGTTTTCTTGTAGCGTGCGTGAGCCGTCCTTTGATGGTTGTAACTCAACCTTTTAAATTAATTTTTATGGTCAAATGCTCAAAATTGATATATGTTTAATATAGGTTGTGTGTAAGTCAAAATAGTCTTATAAAATTATATTTAGAAAAGTTTTGGTTATGTTTTTACTCTTATCTCTTAGTTTTAACCCCTAATTAAACCTTTTGATGATTACTTCAATATCCTAGTTTTTTTACTTTTTAGGGGTCAAGAAAGTTACTATAAAAGGAAAAGTTACCCATAAATGAACTATTTTTGATATTTTAAACTATATCCCACTAAATGTTCCTAATATAATATTTTTGTTCATTTTAAATCATTTAATAAAATATTTTTTATTATAAAATATCATTAATGTTATTTTTAGAAATACATGAAATATTATAAAATAATATGTGTCTAAACAATGTAAAATTATTAAAAAATGACATGTATTAGAATATAAGGAATATATGGTCTTAATATAATCATAAAATAAAATTTTTATATGTTTATATATCATTTTTAAACTATATATTTTGGTTTATCCCCTTTGTTAATTAATTTTTACCTTAATCGTGGTAATTACTTTTTTTCAAAATTAAAGTATAAGGTGAAAATTAGATTATAAATTTACAAAGAATAAAATTTTAGACCATTTAAAACCCTAATTGTCCTCTTTAAGGATTTTATTATTTTTAAATAATTTAATAAAATATATTTACATAAAATATTATTAATTTCATTTTAAGAACTATTCACATAATTTGACTTTGAAAACAAAAAACAAAAAATATAATTCGAATATAAAACTTTAAAACATCTATAATATGTTATATTTATCTTTAAAATATATTTTCCACTTTAAATAACCCAAAAAAGTTTACTTTTAGAGTTTTTTAAAATCATTTACTGGATTTTTTTATTACATGCATTAACACTGTATCAGCATTGTATAAGCATTTAAGGAAATTATTTCATAAATAAAAATAAAAAATAAATTAAAATCACATAAATAAATAAATAAAGTTAAAAATAAACTTTTATATTTGTTAAAATTTAATATTTACTCACATATATATTAGGAATAATTATTTCATATGCTATTTTTCCTATTATAGCCTTACGCAAGCATTACACAAGTATTTGGAAAAGTCACTTGTTATATAACTAAAAAATTAAAATATATATATCCATTAAAAAAATAATAATTAATATTTAGTAAAAAATTTGATAAAATACTTTAAATATAAGAAATATTTTCTTTAGGATACCAAACATGACTTTTCCAGTGCTGCGCAAGTACTGTGCTGACATTGAAAATAATTTTCATATTTATCATTAAATAAATTATAATTTATATATTTTGAATCATTTTTCTATGATATTTTTAGTATATTGTCATACAATATTTTTTACACAAGTTTAATAAATATTTATGTCATATTTATATCTTGGTAATATCATAAAATATACCGTATTTCATACAAACGGTATTTTTTATTATTCACCAAAACTTTAACTTCTTTGGAAAAATATAAAAAATTCATCTAAGGATAAATCAGAAATTATAAATCCAAAAAATATTTTCATTTTATAAAATCAAATTCCTATAAGTGAAATAATCAATTTTAATATAAACGTGATGAAAAATATTTTTTTTGAAAAATGCGTTTTAAGCATAAAAATTAACTTATCTAAAAATCATGAATATTTTTTATTAAAATGGAATAAATTAGATTATTATAAATCAAATGGATCATATGTAACTTTAATACCAAATAAAAAATTTAATGATACTTTTAAATTACTTTATTTAATGAAGAGAAATTAGAGCATTTGAAAAATCGATATTTTTTACTATTCACTAAAAAGTAAATATTTTTAGAAAAATACCTAAATTTAACCCTAAATTAATTTTGATATTATAATTTAAAAAATTAATTTAATTTTATAAAATAAAATTTATAAAAGTTTCATAAATTAATTATATTTTTCAATCACAAAATCTAATAAAATCATTTTTGAAGAAAATCCATTTTTAAAGAATGAAATGACTTAACTAAAATTTGAGTGCTTATTTCCTAATAATTCATCAATAAATTTTTTATTAGGACCATTATATATATATATATATATATATATCATAATGTAGTAACTCATATTCATACCTAAATAGGTTATAATGGTAACATTTAAATAATAATATATTTATAATATATTTTAATTCACTTAAAGTTGGATGTTGTGTGTTAAGAAAACTATCATGATAATAATTATTTTAAAATATTTTTTAGTGTGTTAAAATTTCCCCCTTAAATAAATTCCACCATCAAAATTTTATCTTGATCATCAAAGGTTCAATATTTGAAAATACCATTGTTGCAAACCCACATTTTACAAAGGGATAATAAAACTTTTTTTGAAAAAGGGGAAGTGGGAAACAAAAGGGTCACCTGAAATATCCCATATTTGGTTTCCTAGATAAGGATAACATTGGTGGAAAGTTAAAATATAGATAAAGAGGAGAAAACTAACATCTAAGGACTAACATACAGTGATAGAGAATATGGTCATGTGAAAGTTAATGACTAAAAAACCATAAATTAGTGAGGTATTAAAAGACTATAAATACATAGGAAATGAAGGTAAAATGATAATTTTTTTTATTTCAAGACACTTTTACTAAATTTGAGGGATTATTTTTCTTCTAATACAAAGAATATGATAAAATGTACTTACTTGATTTCTTTCCATTTCATAAGTACAATTTCATTCTTTGGTTGTTCTTAGATTAATTCCACATCATCAATTACTTTAATAAATGAATATTAAAGATAAACTTTCATGATTTAAGCACTAAAATTAACTATTATTGGATCATAAGATCTATAAAAAATTAAAACCCTTTCTTTCTTACTCTAAATATTTTCGAAAACCAAAATGGTTAGCACAAGTTATCCAATTTTAGCTTGGGGTTATAGGAGATGTTCGGGCTTCTGGTCGCTGTTGTTTTAACTTTCTTTTGGGTACTTGCATATTTACCTTTTCAGTTTTAGCATTTTTCCATGACATTACATATGTGAACTTGGGATTTCTTTTATATTTCAGCCTGAGTTGGAGTTGGTTGGTTTATGTCTTATCTCTCTCTTTCACATGTGATATTTTAGAGGGTAATGCCTCCCATTTGTGGGTTTACTACAACCTCGGTGCTAGTCGCCATCCTGAGTCCTACTTGAGGTGGGAATCATGGGTCAATGTATCCCTTCTCACATTGTCGGCCTAAGAGGGGTACACCTTGTGGGGAGGGGTTCATGGAACTACTGCAAATGACACTAGTTTCATCTTATATTGTATCTCCTGAATCACAACGTGTATCTCAGATAGCAATTAAATCATTCTCCACTCAGTATTGGATTCCTAAACACTCTGAGTCTAAGTTTTTCTACTCAAAGCATTAGCCACATTATTTCTTTTACTGGGTGTATATTCCAGTTCAAAATGAAAATATTACAAATACTCAACCCATCTATTTTGTCGAATATTCAAATGGTGCTGAGAAATGATATAGCTTATGCTCTTATGGTCAGTATAAACTATAAACCTTTCACCCAAAAGGTAGTGTCACCCACAATTCAAAGCATATACAACTACTGAAAACTCAAGGTCAAGCGTACATGAATCCTGTTCATGAGACCTCAGATACTGAGACACATACACCACAAATTTATCACTTTGCATCATTACATCTCCAATAATATCCCAGAAGCGTCACAATACACCGTTTAATCTTCAAATGACTCAAGTAGAACCAAAATTGGTGCAGACGTCAAACCATTCTTCAACAACAGAAAATATTTCTCAAAATGCTTTGACCATTCAAAATTTACTCTCTTTTTGGTAAAGCGCAAAAGTGGTGCTGCCAAATACGAAAATTCTTGGATGAATCTCATGTAATCTAGCTATCCCCATAAATATTTAGATATCGAAAACATTCTTGAGATGATCCCATGAAGCCACCGCCTACAAATTATCTAGGTTCAATGAAACAACTTCTTTAGAGATGATGTGCCCCATGAAGCATACAGGGTCAATACAGAAATGAAACTTAGATAGCTTGGAGTATAGTCGATTCTCTATTAGTGTACTTAGGATTATGTCAAGATGTTGGGAATGATCATCATGAGTAATGGACTACACTAAGATGTCATCCACGGATACCACCACAAACTAATCCAGGTACAGATGGAAGATCTTATTCATCAGGTCCATAAACACTTTTTGTGCATTTTTTTAACCCAAAAGGCATTAAAAAAAATTCATAAATCCCATAATTACTCCTGAAAGTAGTCCTCAGTATATCAAAAGTCTGAACTATCAACTTATGATACCCCGAACATAAGCCGATCTTCAAGAAAACACAATCTCTATTTAAATGTTCAAATAGATCATCAATACGCGGAAGAGCATATTGGTTCTTTAAAGTCATCTTGGTCAACCTCTAATAATTGACACCCAAACACAAACTCCCATTTTACTTATTTGAAAAAAAGAAGAAGTGATCTCCATGGTGACATACGTGGAAATAGAAGTCCTTTATACTTTAAGTATTCCATCTTATATTTGAGTTATTTATATTCTATCGACGCCATTCTGTATTGTGGAATAGATACTTGGTCAGCTCCCAACATGATCTCAAAAGTAAATTCCACATATCTTTTAGGTGGTAGCCTAGGGAAGTCTTCTGTAAAGACATCCTGAAACAGTTCCACCGTCGGTGGAAGGAAATATTTCTTAACAACTTCTTCATCCAGTAAAATACTAAAAATCGGGGCTATGAGCTCCCTCAGTTGGTGAGTAATTGAACCTGCTCAGCCTGCCAAGATATCCCACTCCCCAGGGTGACTGTAATGGTCACCCGTAAGAGCCTTAAATGTCCCCCCTCCAGTGGTAACAATCAATTTGGGCTCGGTAACCGACTATCTAGTCTATACCTAGTATTAGGTTGAAGCCTACCATGTGAAGGATATATAGATCCCATAGAAAACAGTACTCCTTGATCTCAAGAGAACATTCCATGAACCTACAGATGTCTTTAGACCGTACACATAAAGGTGTATATATCATCATAACCCAACTAAAAAACTCCACTGAAAAACTCAAACCATTAACATGTTTTTTAGATATAAAGGAATGAGAGAAACTAGTATCAAATAAGGAACTAGATGAGGTAGAAGCCACATGAATAGTAAATATCCCTGTCGATAGTTTAACCTCGCTATCCACAAGTGTAGGATGTACCACATGAAACTATTATGCTCCTCTCCCCTTTGATTCCATTTGACTCCTTTGACTTATAAAACTCTCCTGATATGGGAGTTTTTGTCTAGAAACACAAAATCTATTTCCTCTACTGCCTCAGCCAAGATGACTCCCACTTTGGGACTGATAAGGTGTAGAAGATCCCCTTCTCCTTCCCACACTCTAAATCTGTTTACCTATTTCATCACTACCTCACTTTATTGGGTTCTTACAGAACCTATAGAGATGTACCATCCCACCATAGGATATGTAATCCATACGGTGTCTTAGATAATGTTTACGATTATGTCTCGACCTACCAAAATAGTGTAAAAACACTCAATTAAAGTTCTGTGTAACTGACCACTCTGCCTGGTTACTCTTCTTTCCACTTCCCTGCTTAACATTCTCATAATGTCGATTCTTGCTCTCGAATGTCGAACCACCTGACTGTCCAGTAGAAACCACTTTTACGCCCATGAAAGCCTCTTTAAGGTTTCCCTCAGAGATGAGATCCTGATTTACCACTTTTTAAAACATCTTCAACCAAAATATATTCACTTGAGACTAAATTCAACATTTATGTCCATGTTAAAATCATCTTTTTGAATTAGCCTTGTATACTGCCAATATTAGAATTTTTTTAAGTATATAAATCGTCTAGAATATTCCATCAGAGACATATTCCCCTAAGTTAGCTTCATGAACTCAGCTTATTTCTTTTGTGTGAGCATCTCTGGATAAAATTTCTCAAAGAAATTCTTATGAATTCCACCCCATAGCTTATAGATGTCTATCCCAATTATGGATGTCCCACCAACGTTCCTCTTGACCACACCACATATAAGCTACCATCTTGTCTCTCTTCTCAACTGGTGTCTCCTAGTGGTAATGTATAGTATGGATAGATTAAATATTGAACTCATATTTCTCTAGACCACCCTATCCAGTAAAAGTTGGTGGGTGCTACAACTGAAACTCCCACATCAGATCATACATTCTTTTCACAACCCACCCTAGGTCTCTTTCCGTCAATTGCATGAAACATGTGATGTTCTCTAGAAACTATTCCTTCGCTTCCTCAACGGGAACAATTTGTGCCTCAGGTTCAACTACCGGAGGACCATTCCTAGTTATACACCCTGGTCATCCACTCAACAAGCATCTAGGATGCATATTTCTAGAAATCCAATGATGCATTTATTTTTTTTCAATTTCACATCAGACACTATTTTTTCATTTCAATTTCACAGGCAAGAAAAATAGTTTATGTTAAAAAACACACCCATAAACAGTTTTCTAGTGCATGCCTAAAATGAGGCATGCCAATATAGTCCTAAGTGCCTAGAATGATGAATGAAGACTAAACACTCATGTCATTCTGGGCAACGAATCAATACCCAATAAATTCCAGAAATAATAATTGCAACACAAAACTAGTGCCTCACCCATGTTGATATAATATCAAACTGCAAAGACAAATAACAATATTATAAATCCCACCCTGAGTACATGGGTTTTTCCTTGTACATGGGTTTTAATCTACCATACACGAGCTCATTACCAAGCCCTTACTTTTCTTAGTCTCTTGTCTTCCTTTCCCCAAGTAGTAAGACAAAATAAGAAGAATGAAAACCTCTTTTGATTCAACTTTGTAACGTCCAGGTCCGAGTGCTACACAATGGTGACCCGAGCTGATTCGGCACATGACCGCAAGCTTGTATCCCCATACACCAGCGGCTTCAAAAAAGAAGAGAGAGTCTGGTAAGTCAGTTGTGAGGAGACCATACCCTTTTTATCAAAGTAAAATACATGTGGAAGTAAAAAAAATCAATAGAGGAAGCATATATAATTATAACAGTACTAAAGTAACAATAATAACCAAGATAATAAATACAATACTCAACTAAAAGGTAAACATACAATGTATATATATATGTATCAAGTGTCTAAAAAATGAAACTAGATGTAAGAGGCTAGTAACTCCCAAGCAGTTTCTGAACCATATCCGGTTCCCTCAACAAAGCTCCATCCCCAAGTAGTAATCTAAACCAGGGATCTTTCCCTGGTCTTTTCCTGCAACAACATAGCCTATTCGTGCACCGATTAAGCAGCCCAAGTTGGGTGTCTGTATGATACAGTTGGTCACCACCAATAGTGTCAAAAACAAATCCAGTCAAAAGAAGTGTTTGTAGATATATAAATATTAAAATAAGACAATAGAGGATATAGTTTATATTTATCCTATAAACCTTTACATAATAACATAATCTTTTGGGCTCCCGATGAAACCCAAAAAACAATACCTACTTCGGAACATGAAGGAGTAGGAACCATTTCCCCTGTTAAATTCATAATCATTAGGTCATAGTATTCAATTAAAAAAATCCAAAAGAAACTATAGTAAAAAATAAATTAATGAGTGTTGAACATCATGGATAGGACACTTGGGAGTATTTCGAGCATTAGTCCCTATCTCATAACCCCATGGGTATTTGGAGCATCAGTGCTTATCCCATAAAATAATAATTTTATGCTTGTCATTGGTTCTAAAGTGAAATGTCTAGAAACCCTGTGGGTATTTGGATCATCATTCCATGTCCCACAACCCATTCCCAATCAAACATTTATATCACATATACCACATTATTCAATGGTTAATAAACCTTAATCATCCATCATAATTCTAATTCTACATATTGATTAATTAATTCAACCATTAATCACAACAATTGTTACATTAATTCAATACAAATTATTTAACTAAATCCATAATCGCAAAATCCGCATAACTAATCCACTAAATAATTATTTAAAATAACCAACTATTTAACCAAATTATGACCATCAATTAATTTTGAAATAGGTTAAACAGATCCATCATCACAAAATAATCATTATTAATTAATTTATTAATTATTTATGCCAACCAATTCAGTTACCAATTTCACATTAGCTAATATAATTAATTTACCCAATTAATTAATTGATTAAAAAACTCAATTATTATATACACCATGATATTTGTACAACAATATATGTATAAAAATACAAGAATGTGGGATTGGATTTTAAACCACCTACCTTATGTAAAAGATAATTAACACGTAAAAAATAGAGGTGTGGATTGATCTGATTCAAGAGGATAAGGAAAAATGAACACCATAAAAAACGCACGTCAACTATTGATAAATATCTTATGATAATTTAATATTTATTTATCATGTAATAATTACATATTATTTCATTAAAAATATATTTTATATTATTATGTGAGGACTACAAAATGATAATTGTTGAAAGATTATTTTATCAAATCATACATTGAAAACTTATTTTAAAAATATATATGAAATTATCATTTGAAAATATAAATTACCATTTATAAAACAATCAACCCTTTTATTTTTATTCCATCCATTTTTTAAAAAGAATTTTTAAAAAAGGATATAAATATAGAGTTAATAAATGAGATTTTAAAATAAATAAATATTTATATCTGGTTGTGCCCTAGGTTGATGGGCGCACAAGAATGGTGTTTGAAGGTTGTGGCACACCTAGTTTTCTATGAAGGAAGGAGAGGGAGTATAGGCCTACCCAAGTTACAATTGATGGTTGCACAAAAATGTTTCAAGTCCAACCATATTAAAAAGGACTAATCCCACAATAACCAATGAAGGCAATGGTTATTTAGGAACCCCATGCAAAAGACTCTACTCAAAAACCAAAATCCATGTTAATCTATTCCTTAGACTAAAATAATTAATTATGAGTGTATAATTCAATCTCATTGAGTCAGTTCCATTTTTAAAACATAAAAAATAGTTGAAATTTTCGGTTTTAGACTTCCTCCATTGTTAACAATTGAGAAAACATGTTACTTGGAGAATTTGAACAATATTTTTCAATTTCAATTATATAAATAATTCAATTATTTAACATTAAAATCAAATAATTTCAAATGACTGTTAAGAATGAAAACTATGCCCTAAATAGTGTAAAAACCACATTTCGGACCCAAAAGTGGTCTCATATTTCTCAAATGATGAACCTTTTGAGATATATTAACGATTTAATACATAAAAAACTGAATAAATAATTAACAAAAATAAAACAAATTGAGTGAGGCTGGCAAACGCTCATCTCTAACCAATGTTATACCTCATCTAGGGTAGACCCCCCAATCCAGAACCAATAGGCGATCTTAGAATTCCCATATTCCATATCATTTGGGAGTTATTTAATTATTTTTTAAAAAATAATATAAAAAATATTATTTAATAACTTTAAATTATGAGCGATCCATCCTAACGTCTAACACCTATATATGACATACTCAGCCTAGGGTAAACCCCATGTTCCAAATATAATAGTGATCTCAGATTACACAAATGATAAACCATTTTAGAGTTATTCAAATATTTTTTACAAATATTCTGCGTTAAAATAATGTTATTAGTATTTTTAATTAGTCTACACTAAGGCATTTCAGTCCTTAGAATATCACACTACTTACTGACTATCTTTGAAAGCAATCCATTAATATATTATAATGTGTTAATATGGCATTATTTCTTATGTAAATCCTTTAAACACTTATTAATTTGTTTCTCCTTTAAAAAATTATTATATTCTTCACATAAAATATTGATAATCTAAAAAAAGAAAACAATCCAAGGAAAACATACCTGAAAAGGAAACAAAATCATATATATAGCCTCATTATTCATGTTATTTGATTCATTGTCTCATAATCATATGTATTATGAGAATGTGAAGTTATAATTATTAAAATATGATTATTTTATATATTTGGTAAATAATTGAAAATATCCAAACACTGTTTCTTTTTGAGAGGCTTGTAATTTTATATTTTATCACCTATTAATTCTGAACATATGTTTTACTTTTTAATTAATAATTATTCAATGAAATTATCAGGAATAATTTTTTAAATAACTACCAATCTGAATTCATTATACCTTGTTGTAATTTAATATCAATAATTAGTGGTGTAGTACTCTTATTCTATCTATTGTTTTACATGTGCTAAAATAGTTGGGGAAGGGTTATCAACACATCATTTGTAATATCCCAATAATTGAAATATAAATTTATATTAACATTGTGTCTATTAAATGGTTTGTTTAACAACTAAAACAAACTAAAAAATATTTTAACAATAGTAATCTTTTAGAAAATAAAATAATTAGATATAAAAAAGAGATATTTTGGAATAATTTTATTTAAAATATTCTAGTTATTAGAAAATGTTCAACCATATTTCACATTATATAATGAAAATATTTTTTTAATATTAATTATAAATTATTTTAATTTATTTGAAAGGAAATGATAAATAATAGAAAATAATTAATTTAAATTATAATAGTAATATAAAATTTTTAGAGAAAAATAAAATATTAATTAGAAGTGAATACATCCGGTGAATATTAATTTAAAATAAATATGTATATATAATGATAATTATATTAATTAATACGAATTCTTCTATTAGAAAAATATTAATTTCAAGATCATTATATTAAATAGTAGTATAACATATAAATATGAAATTATCATAAATAAATTTCTATATTAATATTATTATGAGAATAAATATATTTAATTTGTACATATGTGTATAAAATAATTGTAAATAAATTATATTAACATATTATA
Source organism: Viscum album (assembly GCA_963277665.1). Taxonomy (NCBI): domain Eukaryota; kingdom Viridiplantae; phylum Streptophyta; class Magnoliopsida; order Santalales; family Viscaceae; genus Viscum; species Viscum album. The sequence continues at coordinate 623,944,786 of OY728134.1, read as the reverse complement.
TGAGTTTTATATTTATAATTATAAAATTTAATTGTTAAATAGTATTTTTTTAAAAAGTTCATATTTCATAACGTTAAATTATGTATTTGAAACCCCAAATAAATATATATTTGTACGCGCATAATGGAAATTTTTGTTGGCCTAATTGTAGGTTGTCCTCAGGTAAATATAAAACATGCTATGCATGGGTACTATAGTGCTGATGTAATGCTAAACATGATCAACGTAAGGTTAATCAATCACACACATAAGTGAAAGAATTATCCCATGTAAAGGTATCACCATGTTGCATAAGGGTCACCCCCAACATGTAAATGTAAAAACATAACACTCTACTCACATAAGGGTATCCGCCCAAGATAGGTAAGCATATCAAACCTCTACCTATGGATAAGTAAGCAACATAGAAACACATTTAAAGACAATTAGGGAATTTTTAATAGTAATATGATATGTCCATGAGTTACATAAGGGTAACCTACTCCACATGTATGGGTGTAATGACTTTAACGTAATGGTAATTCTAGTTTCAAATATCACATAAATGTTACTATATAGCCATGTACGTGCATTATACCTTAAACACCACCTATTAATGGGTCTAACAATCTTAATTTAATGGTAGAAAAAACCTACGCAAATTCCAACCCAATAAATAAAAGCATATGTAATGGTTAAACTATTCTCTAATGATCCACATAATGGTATTCAAAATATATGTAAAGGTAACTACGTAATTATGTATTTTTAATAATTTGGGGCATAAAATATTTTTATATTTAAAGAAAATACCACTTTATATCTAGGTAGAGGGAGATCTATTACATTTACCTTCGTCCTACAACCATGTAGTTCATTAACATGGACTGTAAGCTCAGTGTAACATCATTCCTACATCATCCTACAAAAATCTCCATGCCAATATCACCACCCACCTACATGATTTCTACATCACCACCTGCTTTCATCATGTCTGGATCACTAACTACATCATAAATCCCCTAGGTGATTTGTAGGATTATATACATAGTGTTTTGGATATAGGATTATGTTGTTTACCTCTCAAGTGCAACCCCAACTTCAATTGCATTCATCTATATTTGAATCTATGACATTATCAATTATCATGGCTTTGAAATTATATATATAATTGATAGAATGAATATATATATATATAATATCATCATATTACATTTTATTGACAGTGATTATCAAACAAAAAAAATATAAATATCAATATTTATAAAAAAAATTATATTGACATGAACTAGAACAGTTTAAATCTTTCTCTATTACTTGGGGTAACTAGACCACTCTAGAAGCTTCATGTTTGGATACATATAAATTATGAAATAGTTATTGGTTGGGAGTTATGATATCCTCTTGATCCGGGGTTTCAACTTATATGGCCTTAGATGAACATGTATATTATTCTCATGTATCATGGACATATGATTTGGGAGAGAAGGATAATATTGATGATATATTTAATATAAACATCACTATAAATGATATTTCTTAAAATGTACTCTATTAATTTAATGTGGTATGATTATATTTTAAAAAAAAATTTAAATAAGGATATAACCATTAGGCTAACTATTTAAGGGGAACCATTCCTTCATGATGGATATTATCTATATAGAACATAGTTGTATTCACACAGTATCAAGTGTGGGAGGAGAAGTGTGAAAAGGATTTTGTTCTATTGAAATCAAACTCTGATGAAGTGAAGATACAAATTAGTCCTCGTTTTTTTATAATGTGGCATGTAGGAAGAGAATAAGTTTGATTAAATATTAATTAAAAGGGAAATTTTTTTATTTAAATGAAAATATTGTTTTTCAAAAACCTATTGGTAATGAAAGAATTATTTTTACTAAATTTCTATTTTTAAAAACACTATATTTTAAGGGGGGTATTTTTAAAATATATGCATTAATTTTTTCAAGTTATTTTATTATTTACAGAAGATTTTTTTTCTCAGAAATATTCTCTTATGAATGTGTTTTTGAATGTTTTAATAATTCTTAATTTTTTTCCATATTGGCAATTGAAATGTTTCTTGATAAACCAATAATTTAATGTTTGAAAACCCACTTTTTTTATTGGAATTATTTTTTCAAGGATGATTTAGAATAATCCTTAATTTATCATATTATGTCCTAAAATTCTCCTTTAAAATACATATATTTCATTCATGATTTCATTTATTGTATTTATATGAAATATATTTATCATTAACATTTTATATATGTAATGAAAATAATTTTTTTATGTTAAATTATTAATAATTACTAAAAATTATTGAAGAATTATTATTATATTATTTATAATATATATGAAATTATGGATTTTAATTTAGGGAAAACTTTTTTTCTATTTATTAGATATGTAAATATTTTTTTTATTGAAACAAATATATTGAAATTTTATAATTTTTATGGAATATTATTCATTGATATATATTGAGAAATACAATCTTCATATTTTTTTTAAATTTGGCAATAGGTTATTGTTTATGATGATAAGGAATGGGTTGTAAAACTACAACCTCAACAAAAAATTATACTAAAATTTATATTTATAATATATATATTCCTAATGGACACATGGTTTTCTTAATTTTTTCAATGTATCATTAAATTAAAAAATAAACAATATTTCAGAAGTAGAATTATGACTCTTAAAAATATGAAAAATGGTTTTAATTCAAAGGATATTATATTAATAAATAAATGGGTTTTCATAAATTTTTTATTTTAAATGTTTTTATAATTATCTATTTTCTTGTATTTTGAAAACCATAATATTTTTTAGGGAAAAATATGTATTCCATAAAATATTTTGTTTCCCCAAAATATTCGATAGAAAATGAATTCTTTTTAAAAAGGGATTTGTAGTATTTTTTACAAAGAAATTTTTCAGTTCATGTTTTAAAATAACTTATTGGTAAATTATTTTCTCACTCCATGTTCTGAAATGAATTTTATTGATATAATGACATGTATAATATCAATTGTTAATGGCATCAATAAAGTGTCTTTCCCATGTGAAGCTAGAAAAGAGTTCATATATTATTTCATGAACTATGCAATGTATTATGGTTTTCATTACTCAAAAACTAATTACATAAAAGATATATAGGAAATATGTTTTAAAATATTTAAATTTTATGTTATATGTTTGAAAGGTTCAAAAAGGTTCACGTTTATTGAAATTAATCCAGAAATACTGTGTCTTTTTAGAACTAGATCTGGGAGTGTGTGTTCAAGGTTTCTATGGTTGGTATCAGATAAGGCATTATAAAACATTGTATTTTGGGATAAGACATGTTAAAGATATTATTATTATTATTATAATTAAATATTTTAATATTTAATTGGAAGATGATATTTTTTATTAGTTCAATATCTAATGATCAATCTTTTATAGAATTTCGAAAGAAATTATAGTTGTATAAACCTAAGGTTTATTATATAAATGATTTATTTGAGGAATTGTTTTTCTATATTCTATAGACATATGTATAAAGTTATTAATAACATTTAGAGTTGATTTAATCCATGATAGTGCAGTTAATGAAGTTAATTAAGAAATTTAATATTTGTTTAAATAATTAAAATTGATTTGATGTAATTTCTTTACAGGAGTAGAATGTGAAATCCCATGAAATCTTGTATGAATTTCTATTAGATTATGTTTTATTAAATGTATTATTTTATAATTTAAAAAAACTAAACTATATTTTAACATAAAATATATTTTATAAAATAATATACTTTCTTAAAAACAGTATAAATCTTCGAATAACTTAATTTAAATAGCCAAGTTATAAAAAAACACTGTTTTAATCATTTTAAATGTAAATGTTTATAATATTATGTATATCTTATTTTCAATTATTATATAGATTATGATAAGTGATATTTAATAATAAATATAAATTTTAATTTTAAGATAACATTTTAAAAAAAATTATTAATTAGAGTTGATATATATCAATTAGATATATATATATATAATCATAATTACATTTAATAATATAAATACTATTTTTTCATAATATTTATTTTAATTGATGTATATTAAATAGAAGCATAACATTTAAGGAAGATATTATTGTAAAAAAAAAATTCAAATTTAAAATAATTATTGGAATAAATATATTTAATTTCTACAAATATATATAACATAATTGTAAAGAAATTATATTAAAATATAATATTTGTTCTAGAATGATAGTTATAAAAATTACTTTTAGATTCTTATTATTCATAAAATTTTAATTTACAAAATAATAAACTAAAATTTTTAGTCATTGTATAATGTTAGATGTGTACTCATGTAAGTGTAAGTTATGTTGGTGTAAGGGCATAATTTTATTTTGTAAAGGTAACACCTACTTGGTTAGGTACTACATTCTCTACATAAAGATTCATATTTTGAACAAAATGGTAATCCTTCACTCTTATAAGGGTAAGAATAAGTTCATGTAATGGTATTGCTACATTGTGTAAGGGTCACTAGACCTCATGTATAGGTAAACCCCAGGTGCTCTACTTGTGTAATGGTAGTCACACAAGTTTATGTAAGGGTATAAAACATGTATGTATGGGTATGTATATTGAAAAAACATGTGTAATGGAAATGAGTTACTTTCATAAGGGTATAATTCGGTATGAATAGGTTACATAAGGGTAACCTACAACTAATATAAGGGAAAAATATATATCATTGAAATGAAATTATTTTTTCAAATATCACATAAATGAAACTATATTTCTCCCAAAGTGTAGTTTTCTTAAAACACAACCAGCATAAGGGTCTTTGAAACATTATATATTTGTAAAAAACACATATAAAAAGATTATTACATCAAATAAAATAATATTTACAGGTTAAAAAGGTTTGAAATCTCCATGTAATTGTATTTTAAACCCATGTAAAGGTAATTTCATAATTAATGATTTGAAACTAGTGCACTATCATCTTATTCCTAAAATTAAATATATAAAAAATATGTGGAATTTAAATATATTTAATATATCATCACATGAAATTTTTATTAAAACATAAGATCAAATGAAACACCAATATAAACACCTTCTCTTAAGAAATTGTTTTAGTTCTATATGAACTAGAATTGTTTCTAAATTTATATATAATTTGAAAAAAACAAGGCCACTCCCAAAGATTCTTATTTAGAGTATTGTATATTATGAAATTGTTATGGATATGGAGAAAATATCTCCCCATGATCTAGGTTTTGGAAATATGTCACTATATATTACCATGAATGTATCCTCTAATTTCATGGAGATTGGGTGTGGGAATGATTGATTATATAGAAATTATATTTTTCATAAACATCATTGTAAACGAGATTTTATAAAATCTCTTAAATTTGGAAAATGAGGCACTAGAACAATCATATAGCTAATATTTATATATAAATATATTGAAATATTGGGTTATTTAAAGGGACCTTATCCTTCATGTTACATATTATCTAAGATTCTCACAAATGTATCCTTAGAGTGTCAAGTTTGGGATGGAATGCGAGAAAGAGAGTCTATTATTTGGATATAAACATTCAAATAATGGTAGTATGATAAGAGTCCCATGGTTCTTTTAATTGATCCATATGAAGTGAACAACTAAGATGAGATATTATAGGAAGGTAAAATGTTCTAATTTAAATTCTATTCAGTTTTCCAAAACACTTATTATACAAGAATAATGATTTTTTATATTTATAATTTCCGAAAAACATTCTTTCAAGGGATTTATTTTTAATATATTTTCTTTAATTGTTTGAAGGAAGTTTCTTATTTTCATAATTAATTCTTATTTTGATAATATATATTATCTCATAGAAAAGTGCTTTGGAATATTTTATTACATTTTAATTTTTTTTCATTATAGAATGAGAATGTGTCTTCAATAAAATTATATTCTGTGGTCTAAAAAAATAAAAGAAAATTATGTTTTCATAGTTTCTTTATAGGAATATTTAAATTATCATTTTATTTATAATAATATTCTTTTAAATTATATGGATTTAATTCATGATTTAATGTAACATATGGGAATCAAATGTATGAAACATTAACATTCAATAAATGTTATGAAAAGTTTTTTTATGATTAATTTCAAAGAATTTTTGTAATGTGTTTCATATGATAGTTTAGATTATATCTAATCTTTATGAATTTATGTATTTTCCTTTAAGATAACCATTTTTTACTTATTAGGTATGTAATTATTTTCAAATATGATAATATATTATATTAATATGATTTTATTTAATGGTTTTTAAGTCAATTAATAATGGGAAATAAAATATTAAAAAAAAAGTTTCTAAAAATTTAGAACAAGGTCATTTTTTATGGAAACAAGGAATGTGGAGTGAACTCAGAACATCAAAGGGAAATTTTCCAAAAAATAATGTTTAGTACATCGATATTTATAGTTTCCACATGGTTTTATCAATATTTTCTAAGTATCATTAAATTACGTTAAGATATATTACTGTAAAAAGTCATGTTTTGATTTTTTTAAAGGAACAACATAGGTTTATTTCAAATGATATTATATTTATCAATAATTGGGGTTTTAAAAAAAAAATATTTTATATTTTTCTTAAAAAATTATCAATTATTATGGATTTTTGAGACATTAAATCATTGTTTGGATAAATTATGTGTTTCAAAAAATGTTTCATTTATATCCAAATATTTTATATAAATGTAAATTTTTTCCAAAAAACATTTATAGTATTCTAAAAGAGAAATAATTTAACATAATGTTTTTAAACACATTACTATGTAATATTATGATCACCATATGTTTTAAAATAAATTTAATAGGTATAGTGATTAGAGAAAGATCAATGATGAATGGTCTCGATTAATAGTCTTTCTTGAGTAAATTCATAAAATAAAAAATAGATTTTTCACAGTCTCTGTTATGGATTATGTTTTTTCTATTCCTATAAATATATAAACCAATAATATACTTATTCAAATTATGATCCATTATTTAATTTTGATGATATAGGATTAAAATGGTTAACAATGTGTCAGGTTTATTAGAATAAATAAAGAAATGTAATGTTTTTTGTTTTTGAAACTGAGTTTTAGAGTGTGGGTTCATAGTTTCTCTATCATTACAATGTTTTTAAAAAAAAAAATTAATATATTTTTTAAAAACACCATATTCAATGTTACAGGAATGGTGAAAATCTTCTATCATCAATAACTGAGAATGTTCTATTTTATCACCTTAATTTTTTTACACTCATGGAATGTGTCATACATCAAAATTGAATATGGATACTATATTGAATATTTGGAAACCTAATGGGAAGATAGTAAGAATCTAAAAAATGCATGGCTAGTGTATATAAGGAATTTATGAGGTTCTATTTAAAAGAGGTTTAGATGAATAATCATTTCAAAAAAATAGAGAGACTATGGATGATCGATGATTCTTTGGTTGTGTATGGTGGTGACCCTAATAATTTCCAAACCTTACATACATAATAAATATAGTTGTAATTAGGGGTTATTATAACCTCCATAATAAAAAATTCCAATTAATAATAATTATATATTTGTGTTTTCTTAATACAAAGTGTGTAGTCCTCTTGGTTAGAAAGATTTTTATCCTTATATATATAGCAATGATTTTTTTGTTTAATTAATGTTACATAGGGAGTGAATTTGGATAAAATTTTAGGTTGTCAGTACATGTATCCCTCAATTTGTACTTGAGAACATTAAATTCCACCACACTATACGCACATGTCATGTGGATAAACAATCATTACATGTTTCATTATGACTTAACTCAGTCAACTCATCTAGTACATGCCTCCATTTTTCATAGGTCTTACACATCCTTTACCCAACTGGAGATGATGTGTAGGATGAAAAGGCATGGAAAAGAATGCAGTATAAATTTCCTAGCTAATATTGGGGTCTAAAAACTATGTATATAAAATTAATGTATATTTACTAGACAATCTATGAAAATATTCATATCTTCTCACTCAATTTCCAGAACAGGGAACATAAGATTTACACTGTAAGTGTGTTTCTCTATAAATTATGATAGTTCATGCCTATTCATTATATAGGGTTTATTATGGAAATTTTGGAAATATTTATTTCATTGGATCCATAGATATGATGATAGATATAGTGGTGGTGTCATTTGGAGAAGAAATGGTGTTGGTAAACGCATGGGGACATACCGATTCCAAAGAATGGGTATTATCAATACATAATAGAGTACATAACCACCCTTATTCTTGGGGAAACATCTTCAATATAGAGATTATTTATCCCCCTCATATAATTTACACAAAAGAAGATATGGAATGAGCCCTAAAAAGGTACAATATCCCATCAACTGATATACTCAGTCAAGTAAGGTGTAGGTTCCCCAAAGTAATTATAGAGGAATTATAGGGAAGTGGTAAAAAAATTATTGTTTTTGTTCTATGGGTCTAGAAATTTTTTAGGTATTCCATTTTATCTTTTATGTATAATATATATTAATATGATATTTTATGATAGGTGATTATATTTATAGGTTACATTATTTCTCTAAATAATATCTCATTTATTCAATTTTCTCCGATATTTAGATTAAATGATATCATTTTTTATCCTTTATATCTTTTAGGAATCCTACTATATATTTTTATAATTTGTACTATAAAAGTAACACTAACACATATATTTTTCTATATAGATGATGAAAAATATGGGAAATACTTCATTGGATACATTGTTGGTGGTTTTTAGTGTATATTAGTGATTTTTTATGGTGGTTCTCAAGTCTGTGTTGACATGATATGTGATACATCGATCATTGTAGTTTGAGGATTTCATTTTCAATTGGATATTATTTATTTTATTTTCACTATTATTATTGTTTGTTTTATTCTTGTATCTTCTTTAAATTTAGTTTTTTTCATGCATGTTACATTACTATTGATTATTTACATGGTTTCTTTTATTATATTCTGTTACAAAGACACGTGGTTATAGTAATTTCCTTGTTAAGGATTCATGAATGTATAATATTACATCATGGTTCTAGTCACCATTCCTGGGCCCATTTTAGGTATGCATGGGTTGTAACACTTGGTTAATTATGAGCCTCGGTTATGCTTCAGTGAGTTAATTCTTGAAAAAAATCAAATTATAGATGTTTTAATCCATGGGATATATACCACAATTATTATTATCTTGTGTATCGCTTTAGGTTACTTATCAAAAATAGTTGAGGTGTAATGAGACATATTACCAATCCTAGGAACCCAATTATTAGTTTCAGTGGCCAATATATTCCTTAACTAAGACTCTTATAGTATATTTGGTGGCTCATGAGTCCAAGACACAAGCTTATTTTATTAAAAAGTTGGTACATATATCATGTAGCGAGTGGTTTTTTTTCATTCATAAATTTATTAACTTAACTCTTAATTATATGATTTACCTACCATGGGGATATATTTTCATATATAATATTCAACCCTATAAAGATCTAAACCATATTTAGTGGTTATTAAATGAATATCCCATGATAATGAATCATTCTCTAGTCACAAACCAATTAAGAAACATGCCCATAGTATATGGACTGGACATGGTGGTGTTTCCCTCATTAGTGGAGCAGAGAGGTCACCCCATCATATAATTAGAGAGAAGTCCCACAAAAAATAATATACAAAAAAAATATGGAGAAATAATTGATAACTAATAGGTTTAGTGATCTTCATGAGTTCAATGGAAAATGACTTTGATAGGTATGACAGATCATCCAGTATTAGGGGATTGGGTAGAGTTAGTTTCTTATGTTTTTAATTTATTCTAGACACATGTTTACTAGATGGGGGGTTTTAAAACAAGATCGCATCATATAAATTTGATCATTTGATGTTTTTACACATAGAATACTGATAAGGCAACACAACCATGGTTGTAGTTTTAGGGTATTTTTAATCGGTAGTACTGTCTTCTGATACTAAGTATGATAAAAGTGTTGTAAATTGTATACCACCAGAAGAGAAGAATGTTGATTCCTCAGTATTATTTATTGTCCATGAACCTTAAAAATATTATTAGTATTTGATTAATGAAGAATAAATTATGTCTAATAAGTTCGTTTGTGGTATTTATTGAGAGAATATAGTTAGGGTATACAACTATGTGTTCTTTCATATTCAATAATTTTTGAGCATTCATTATTGATTTATAATTATTTCGAAGAGTCGATTTTTTTTGAAATAGGTTCAAGGAATTTTAGAGTATATTCATAAATTATAGCTATCTAGTGAATTCCTAGAGGATCATACCATTGGAGGTCAGTTCATTCTCAAAACGGCTCTCAGAGGAAGTTTTTAAAAGAATTATTGATTTGGTTCACCTACCTAGAAGACATAACCTGATATTTTTGTGGAGGTATATGACACTGGATTTATGTATGTCCCAATATGTGGTTATTAGAAGATATTTAGACTATATCTTTGTTTGTACCTTCTTGATAAAGACAACTTAAAGATCAAGGGCCTCATTATGGTTGATACAGTCAACCTGCAAGTGGTAGATATAAAATAGGAGATAAATGTGTTTGATAATGTTGTTGTAGATGATGATTTTATCCACATCCACCACCACTACGCCTAGGTTTTCATTATTAGGTTTAGGATAATGGTGGTAAATGGAAATATTTTTATGGTAAATGAATGGTTACAATCATGTTTTGTATTAAATGGGTTGAGGAAAAATCTTTTTCTTCACTAGTTTAGTACCCATACTCATCAAAATATGAGTGATCCATTTTTTCTTATAACATATCATCATTAAGAGAAAGATATTCTAGTAGAGACCTTCACATGACCTCATTAAATAGATACTTCTACAGGGTGATATTTTACTCTCCCTAAAATATTACTTTAGTGTGATCTTATTTTCATCAAAGAGAAATGTTTCTAGGATCTCATTATACAATAGATGTTACCCTATATTGTTATAATTTTATTGGATTAATTATCTATAATCTATGACATGTTATGTTTCTATAATTTTAGGTTGATATTTCATTAGGATGATGGGTCATTATTTACTTTCCATTTTCCATGGGACCCTCATGTAGGATGAGTAGGTCCATCCCTCAGGAGATTGTGTTAGATTACCTCCATTTGTTTATATTTTCATTGTGAGTCACTAATAATATAGAGGAGCAGTTACCTATAATGTAAAATGAGTATAAGTTTTTCTTCTTGAAGAATTTATAAGGTTTCCACCTTTTCAAGAGGTTGAATTTTGAATTTAATTATACCCCAATACTACACCAATACCGTCAATAGGTTATTTGAATGCCTTGAACAATATTAGGGATATGAAGGTGTTGTTTGAGTGCCTATCATGGAAGGGATTTATCATATTTTTTCCCTCTATGCCACTTTTTCTCTATTTTCTAAGAATGTGTTTCTAAGAATGGGGATTTCTATTGAGTATCGCTAGTTGAATTAGTATACTGTTAACAAATAATGCCATCCAAGAATTGATCCTATCATCAATAAGTTGAAATAAGAATGGTGGTTCAAAAATTATAATCCCATATCCAAGTATCACATTAATTTGTCTTGTGAGTAGGATATCCTGACAATGAAATTTATGTGTCTCTAAGATCAATATTAGTTCTTATTGAGGCCATCTTTCATGATCATTTTCCTTGTTCTGTTACTATGTCACATATATAGGTTGTATTGATGAATTTATTTTCAAACTAAACATAAATTTTGTTTTTTGTTTTTTGGAGTAATATTGTGTGGGGTACATATAATATTAGATGGAATTGTAATGTTATAGAATAAACTCACATTATGAAAACATGGATCAAGAAAAAGTGAGTTTGTATAAAAATGACAATGCTCTACAAAAATATTTTTCTTACCTAGAAATTGAATGCCTTTTCATATATATTAAATTATACCTACAATATTGGGGTCATCTAGATGACTCATTATATATTTAATAGAGTTCCACAATCAATAAATAATATGTATGATCCATATACATCATTTTTATGGGTTATTACTTTGCAATAATTTAATGCACAGTATCATGACATGACATGTCATCCACATGATGAAGAGAAAATTGATTATTTTAGTGGTACTATATATTTAAAGATACCCATGTCATGAGAATGATCACACTACAACTAGTCAAGTGCCATGGTGGATCATCCCCTAACATAGAATCTACACCATGAGTAGTGAGTTCAAGTAAAAATATTATGTTGATATTTTTTTATTATATAGAAAGTCACCATTCAATCAGGGACCACTCCAAAACATAATTTATTCTTGATAATATATGAGGAAATCATGATATTATATTTAAATAATTAACATATGTTATTTTCCTATATAAGGTGTGTAATACCTCAAGATTTTTTAAAAAATATATAATTTTAAAATAAATTTTATAAATTTAATATTTTTCATTAGATGAAAAACCAATTTTAGAATTCATTAGATGAAAAATTGAGTTTATATTTGCTTACACATAACACTGAGTGTAGCATTCATTATAGACACAACTGAGTTTAAAAGAAACATGAAATACTGTTACTATTTAATATTAAAATTATCACATAACATATTGAATTAATATATGAATATGATTAACTAAATTATGAAAATATGTAGTTTACACATGTATATAAAATTAAATAATTTATGACAAACTATTTAGAATTGAAAATAATCCCTATTTAAAAATAAATAAAATATTTTTCCAAAAAACCATATTTATGCAAAAAAACAGGTTTTACGATAAGAAAATTTAAAAAATCAAATTTTGTGAATTATTTTAATGAAATTTATATATTATATTATCATTAAATCTTTTAAATTTTATCTTATTTATTTTTTACTTAAGAGATATGAATAAATTCAATTTTATGCTCAAAAACTGTATTTTTATATAAAGTAGTTTTTTCACATTTAGAGCACTAATTTTAATTTTTTTTAATTTTTAGAAACTATATTTGAAAATATAATCATTATTTATTAAATCCTAACATAATAATTATATTAGGGTTAATTGTTTATATTTTCCTATAAAGAATAATTTTTCAATAAATAATCAAAAATACTAGGTTTTACTAATAATTTTCATTTCTTATAAAGAATTTAAGAACATAATTTTTATTATTATATGGTTTTAAAAGTAAATTTATTACAAATTTAATTTTTTAGTCTGATTTAGGCAATTTCAATTATGCTCATATTGAATTGGGAAAAAATGGCATTCTATATTTACATGAATTTTCGTTTTCAAAAACTAATTTTTCTCCATGTCTTCCTGTTTAATTTTTAATTAGTTTTTTACTTATTTTATAGAATTTAGAAAATTGTATTATCTAATTTAAATCATAATAGTTTTTATTATATAATATGGTCAATTTAATTTTTTACCTTAATAAATGGTAAAAAAATGTTAATGTTTTTAACACTTGTATGGTAAAAATTGGGTTACCGAGGATTAATTTAAATAGATCAAGGATAAAATGACCTAGAAACTTGTCTAACACCCATTTTATTAGCATAATTAATACTTATCACGTTTAAGGATCATTATTGATTTTTTATCCTTTATTCATACGGAGAATGAAATTCCATTTTATTCTTTTCAAAAATACCAAGTGTATCCTCTCCCCAACTTATAAAAGGCCACTACTCTAATATACTCTTCACACATATAAGAACATTTGGTTATTCCATGAAACACCTAAATCAATTCATTAATTCCTTACTATCATCCTATAGTACTTAATTTTGTTAGAAACAATCCTTAAAATTCTTTTTATAGAAACAAAAAGTATATTTTTTGAAGAAGAGGAAACATCCCTAACCGAGCATTTTATTTTATATCTTCCTGAGATCCATCAATTATTTTTAAAACATAATGATATAATAAAAAAATAGCATAAATGTACATATATGTCTTTATATTATGTTAATGATCTAAAAAAATCTTCTTTTCAATCAAATGGATTATGAATTCATCATTCATGTGTAAGGTGGACTATGACCTCTAGAATATATGATATTCATTTTCCATCACCACCTATCATAGATGGATATAATTAGGTATTAAATCTTTTATATGATATTTATGAAATTTTTATACGTACTTAATTATTATATCACATATACCTTTTTGCATTTAATTCCATGGGAATACGATAACATCAGTTATGTGTGTGGTGGTATACCACCTCATGAAGTGATGTGATTCGTTTACAAATTTCCTAGTAAGATATAAGGTTTGTATTAATGAAAATATGTTACAACTATAGAAAATAACAAATATTATATAATTGAAATTTATTATTTTCATTTATTTCTTTTATTACATTAAGAAAATTTTAACAACATTAGCTTTGACCTCAAAATTCCCTCCCCCTATTTTAAAAACATTATTACCTACGTATGACCTACCATATCAGTGAATGATATATATCATTTTCTATATTTAACATTAATGGATTGATCTAAATAACTATATACTGAATATATATTATATTTATACAATGGCTATCATTATGAAGATTTAGGAAAACATTATCAAAGTACGAGGACCTAAATAAAAATATAAAATCCATAAATAAAAGAAAACAATGTTGATATTGCCTAAAACATGATGTTAACATTGTGTTGTTAATAACTGGCTAATAAAAGGTCCAAGTAAATAATAAATGGAATGGTATATATATTTATGGTTATTTAATATATTTATGGTTATTTAATATATTTATAATTAAATTATATTTATTATATAGGTGGTTAGATCATGTACGAAGGATTTCTAGACTTAAGTATTGTGATTTTCGTATCACTTTAATTTTTTGACTTCCACAAACCATATTCAAAATTTGTTTGATTTATGTTTTGTATATACTACCCATTAATGTATTTTATTATTATTATACACAAAAGTTTTAGTATTTAATTATTCTTTTATGATATCTCATTCATGGGTTTTATAGTTCAAAAGTCATTGAAGCAAGAAGGGATTTTTCTCTCAATATTCAATATTTGAGACATATTTATGTTATGCACCTATATTCTAGTATGAGGTGTATTTACACCACCTTTAACATGTAATATCATGAATTGATTTATTCTTATAATATTTTTTGTTTCATTTAACCTTAATCTCTCATTGTTCTTAAGATTAAATGTCGCCAAAGTGGTAATGGTTTTATGTTACAATCTCATTGTTTACGGGATTTCACTTGATTATGCATCCAATGATGAAATCAAATGATCAATATATCGAGTAACTAATTTATTCTATTCTCTTTTTAATTTTTTTTCTAGAAAATAAATGTTTCAATTTAGTTTCCACTCATTATATACTCAAGAGTTCAATATAATGTTTTTAGGAAAAATATTATTTATTTCTCTCCTCAGTCGAAAAACATAGTTTTCATTCAAAATCATGTTTTCTAAATGTTTTTTTAAAAAATTTGATTTTAATTTGTAAAATTACTTATTATAGAAATTTTTAATCAGGATTTACATTTAAAAAATCAAAATATTTTTCATGTCGTTTTCCAAACAAGGATCATTTTTCTTTTACTAAAAACATGAAATTAATTTTAGTTTTAACATGCATGACATGAAAATAAATTTCCTGAAATCAATACCATTATTTTATTGTAAGAATATTATATACTTTTTTCACCCTTATTTTAAATAAAACGGGATTCCAAAATATTTAATTAATTTTTAATTTGAAAAATACTACATTAAAATAGATATTATTTTCCTCATGAAACGTTCTAAGTAATTTTTCATTCAAAATAATTTTTCGTCTAAGATGAAATACTTTAATGTTATGTATATAGTATTGGGGACACAATCCAAGGATTCCATTGTTATTATTTCTTTTTATGGTATCTTATTATGATTAACTGATTTTTATGAAAGTCTTTTCTCTTCCATATGTTATATAATGATTAAATTCTTATGAAACCAACTAAATTTTCAGTGGGTTAAACCATGATAAAATGCAAATGAAACATGATTATTTTTCCAAATGGTATAAAATTATAAAATTATTATAAAAACTATTAAATTTTCCATTAGTTATAAAATGTTAAATTCTTTTGAAACATACTTCTTTTCAATGACTTATTCTGTGATGAAATTTAGAAATGATTATGAAACCTATTTAGTTTGAATATGTTATGTTATAATGATATGTATATGAAACCAATTTCATTTCATGGGTTCCGATATGATTAATGTGTTAATATCATGTGGAACACATATTTTTGTTTCTAATTATGTGACAGGAATGATAAAAATAACACTAAAATGTATTGGGTAAAGTTTGATATCTCACGAGATAAAAAATACTTGAATGGGTGGAAAATTATTGAGTAAGAGAGTATTTTCACTATGAAAATATTGGTATCGAACCTTGACTACAATGATTGAATACTAATTGAACCCATTTCACTATGATAATATTGTAAATGATTCTTGAACTATTAAGGAAATGACTTCCTATGCTTATGTTTATGCCAAAATACTATATCTTTTGACAATGTTAACATCTCATTGATTATATTCATTAATTATATTATATTTATTCTCTCGTGAAATTCCATGATATATTCCTTAACTCTATTTTATGATATATGATTTACATTTTATTGTTTTCATATGTTTTTATCACTTTATCATACCATTATTCTCATGATCTAATTATACCTCCCTTGGATACCCTTATTGATCATATGATCTCACCAATTCATATATTTTATTTCCACAGGTTATGTTGAATGATATTTTATATGATATGTCTAATATGGTTGGTATTTATGGAGAAATTAGTGGGAGATTTCATATCTCACTTATGGACTAGTTTTTTATGTTTCCATATATTAAAATTCACATTACCATTAAAATCCTCATGGGTGTGTTTTTGTAATGTAATGAGTATTAATCTAAAAAGATATAACATTGGTGTTTGTTATCTTTGGTTCTTTATATTTGTTATTAGATTATAGATTTATTTATACTTTGTAAACTGTAATGATAAATCTTCAGGGATATCCCTAGACATATTTCTAACAATATATCTATAAAAATGTCTAAGGATAAGTATATGGATGAATAACAGTATTGAAAAATGTCATGGAATTTTGTTAAAGGATTGAAAAATGGTTTGAATGAAATTAAATCCTTATGCAGATACTACATGTGGATTTTTTTTCTGGAATTTGTGTACTTAGGATTAATTATATAGAAAAAGAAAAAATAATCTAGACTCAATCTTCACATGGTGTGTGACTAAAGTATTTTCCACACATATGGTTTAACACTCCAGGGGGGCATGATTTGGATATTCACAATCTCCTTAAAAAAATAATAAAGGATTTTAATGATGACCTATGTTAATAAAAAAAGTATAATAGATTGAAAATATGGTTTCTTTAATTAGATATATTATAAGTGATTTTTCATGATTATGTGGTTAAAAATTATGATTATTGTTTAACACACTACGCTTTCTGGTTTTGGTCAATGGACGTATCCCATAGAAATAGTGTCAATGTTAAGTGTGATCTAAAATGAAATGATTGTACTCGTAAAAAGAAAAATATTATGGGATCTAAAATTTAGAATATTTTTTCTTTTCTCATAAAAAATTCTCAATATATGAATCATGTTGAGCTTCCAAACTAGCCATAGAGTTATAAATGTTCTATTGATTCCATAATGAGGAAATTTCCACCTTCTTTCAATGGATTCTATTATTTATTATTTACATATTAAAATATCTATAACAATGAGATGATATTTTTTATTCTCCAGTCAATAAAACATGAGAACATCATTTTTTATTTCTATTATTTGGAAGGATAAGAAGATAAATAGAAAATTCTCATAATGAATTCAAAGGAACATGATGAGATTGAATCCATGTAATGGAATGACTATTGGAACATATTTTTTAATAAGTACCTTCCTCATATTATTTTTTAAAAACTAGAAAAGGAAATAATTGAGCTAAAACAATATCATGACGAATTGGTTGGAACCTCTAAGGATAATTTTATAATACATGCAAGTTATTATTTTTGGAATTTTCATTCAACCTTAATGTAAAATTTATCGGTTAATTAGAAACATAAAACCAAGTCTCCAATGTGAATTTACCAAAATAAATATTTGTATCTATAATGTAATTGTCTATTGTTTTTTGTAGATGAAAATGGAGATTGGAGTGCCCCATAAATCTATTGGTTTTGATAAGAAAACAAATATTGAATTCATTGGAAACTATAAAAATCATGGAGAGAATATGATAAGACATCCTTTACACTTGATGTGTGAAAATAACATAGATAAAATTTTACTAAAGGGAATAATAACTGTTTTATGGGCGGAAATGAAGGTTATAAATATTTTAGTTGCTAAAGTGATGGGAAGAATTCATTTATTACTACTAATAGAGAGAAAGATCCAAAAAAATAACCAACCACACTCTAGTACATCATCTATAACGAGATTATGAATTATTAAAATCAATATCCAAATCCAATGGATAATGTGGATGATAATACCCCAATACCTCTGAAGAAAACAGAAAAAAGGGAAAGCTTATGAAATTATTATGGATAATGTGAATAGTGAAAATTAGGGCACACTTATCCTCCCATCATTAGTTAAGAATATCATATTTGATTTTATATGAATGAAATATTTGGAAATATTATTATTCATTATGTCTTTAAATTTCATTTGATTATCTCCATCAATAAGGACTCTAGAATAAGGAAATAACATTTTTCATTCTACTGATACAAGGATGAACCTAAGCTTCTAATGAAAATGAATTTGTTTAAGATAAGAAATTATAGAAGTAATATTGGGTGAATTAACTTTTGTAAGTGTATAATTATCCATGTATGATTAACATATTAGTTAAAGATACCATTATGGGATAATTATTTTAAGGTTGATCATATGTTTAGAGTCATTAAAACTCCCTTATTGGTTTTATGTGATGATAGTTGATCAATATTTTGGATATTTGAAGAGTAATTAATGGAACTAAAAACATATTGTATCATATATGTTTTGGTGAATATGTTTTTTGAGGAGGTAAGGATTAAAATGATGAGTATATATGTATAAAATAACTAGTAACATTTCTGGTTTATCTTATTTATATATTTATGTAATTATGTTTTCCAGTCGATCACCGTACTAAGTCAATAAAATTTATTACAATTAGAGAATATTTATCTGTGGATTAAAATTCCAGAACATATTTTCCGAAATTGGAATGAGTTAATGGAGATCCACATTCAATTGTATCTAATCTAGATCCAATGTTTTCCTTGATGTTTTTGTGAATTATTTATCAAGATCATAATATAGAGTTTAGTTTCCACACTACGTATCATCTTAATATAGATGGTATGTGTGATAGAACAATTAAACCCCTAGAAAATAATATATAACAATTTCCAATGTATTTAAATGGGAATTTTAATTAAAAACTATATATAGATGGGTTTTCATAAAATAATATATTTATATTCATCATTTAGATGGCTCCTTATGAATCCCTTTATGGAAGGAATACTAAAACATGAAATACTGGAATCAAATTTCATAATGAATTTTATTAAGACATGAGATTTATGATGGAGTGTAAGAGAAGGTTAGATCCATTAGACAACAGATATGGGTAGTTAGAAGTTGATATAAATTTTATATTGATAATCATCGATGTAGTCTAGAAATTGATGTTGGAGAGAATGTGTTTATAAAAATTTCTCCACATAATAAATAAAATAAAACTAATCTCTAGGTATATCAGACCATATAAAATTATTATTCATATCAGTATAGAATCATATAATAAGGATATTACACCAAACCTATATAAATTCAATGATGTGCATCATGTATCTATCTAGAGGAAGTAAAAATTCTGA
Organism: Viscum album; assembly: GCA_963277665.1. NCBI lineage: Eukaryota > Viridiplantae > Streptophyta > Magnoliopsida > Santalales > Viscaceae > Viscum > Viscum album. The sequence goes on along the minus strand of OY728134.1, from coordinate 623,924,728 downwards.
ACCCTCATATGTAGTGAATTTATAAGTCGTACAACATGATCAAGTCCTTTATTATGAGGAAGAACCATTGGAAATTATAGATCATAGTGAGAAGGTAGAATGAAATAATAACACTCACATAATCATAAAATTTTCAAAAACCAGTAGTTGAAGAATGTTATTTGGGAACCTGAGGATATAATACGACATACATATCTTCAGTTGTTTGTACAAAAAGTGATTAATTTGGAGGTTGATATTTATTTTTTTACGTGGATATTGGAACTCACTGAAAATATGTTAATTATATATTTTTTGAAATATATTTATTCTTTTTTATATTTTACAATACAAAAAATAGTGTCATTGGTATTATTTATATGAAACACCAATTTTAACTTTCATTACACACAACACTAAGTTTATCTTGTATTATATGCAACACAAAGCTTAAATGTAACATTACACACTGTTATTATTTAATATAATAGTTTTCACCCATTTATTATAATAGTGATAATGAATATGATTAACTATATTATGAAAATATATGGTCCACTCATGTAATTAAAATGAAATCTTTTGGGACTAATTAATTATAATTGAAAATAAAATCTATTTATAAATAATAAAAATATTCTTTTGAAAACTATATTTATACACACAAACACGTTTTACATCAATAAACTAAAAAAAATTGGTGATTTATTTCATTGAAATTTATAAATTATAAATTTGAAAAAAAATTATCCTTTAACTTATGTGTTTTTAATACAAGAGATAAGAATATATCAAATTTTATGATTACAAATTTTAATTTTCTAAAACGAATTATTGTATTATATTGATAACATATACTAAAAATAAAATATTCCACTTTTAGGAAATGTATTTGAGAAAATAAATTTAATTTTCCTAATAATCATGTCAAAATTTTCTTATGGTCAGTTTTTGGGTTTTTTCTAAATTGATTATTTTTTTGATGAATAGAAAAAAATACAAGTTTTTATTACGAATTTTTATTTCAATTAAAGAATTTAAAATCATGAATTTTTTAATAAGGGTTTAAAAGTAAAATAATCACAATAATATATAAATTAACTTAATTTAGGCCATTTTAATATATTTCATGTGTGGATTAGGATATGAAAACATTTTATTCTTATGAGAATTTTCTCTTTGGAAAACTGCTTTTACATCGTGTCTAAGGGTTTAATTTTAAATTTACAATTAACACTAATAAGAATGGAATTTTTTATAATGGATAACATATTTTTAATCAGAATCAATAATATTATCTAATAAATTAAAATTAATTTATGACTATAATTAAATTTAAAAATAATAAAATTTATTTAACGCAGTTAAGGTAATTTGTTTTACCATTGGGGTTAAACTAAAAATATAATGGGTAAAATGAACTAGAAACTTTTAAAAAAATCATTGGATGGGAATATATATACATTATCACGTCCATATTTTTCTAATAACCAATTTCATATCCTTCTATTATCATAAAAAACATGGACATATTTTATTCATTTCAAAAATAATAATTGTGTCCTCTCCCCCCATATAGAAAGCCACTGCCTCTCAAATCCTATTAATATTTAAATTTTTTTTCTCATCCATTATCTTAAAAAATAATGTTAAAAAATATGTCATATCTTCATATAGTCCTTAGTTTTGTAATAAATCCAACCCAATCATCATTTGGGTGATAACCAAAAGAAGTTTATTGAAGAATAGGTCACATCACTAAATAGATGTTTTATTTTATTTCTTCATCAAACACCTCAAATTATTATAAAAAATAATTTTATAATAATGTCAGTTTATTTTATCTACTCATATTTTGTAATGTTATGTTCATTATTTTCAACCATCTATACATCAATCAAATGGGACATGAAATCATCATTCCTGTGTACGGTATACTACTGACTTATGAAGCGATGCCATTCATTTTCCATGACCACCTCTCATGGATAAATATAATTATGTATAAAATTATATTATATTAATTTTGTGATATTATTATACTTATAAAATTATTATTTCACATATACCTTATTAACTTGAATTCTGTGGGAATACAATAGCATTTCTCGTGTGTATGGATGACTAGCTCCAAGTGAAATGTTATTATTCATTTAGGATTTTTGTAGATGGAAATAATGATGGTATTAATGAAAATTTTTATATATTTTACATAAAATTGTTCTTAAATGGCAATATTTTGTTTACCATTCTTTCATTAAATACATCATGAATATGGAAACAATGTTCATGAATACGAATGATATACTGTCTCCACAATAGGTGTATTTCATTTTAAATATATATATATTATGGGTTACTCGAATTATATATATAATGAATATATAATATATTTATATCATTATCTAAATTATAGATATTATTTAACAATTATTAATGTAATAGGACCAAAGAAAATAAAAAATAAAAAACGACATGAAAAACTTCAAAGTTATTTCACGAAACACGACTTTAACATGAAACTATTTATAAATTAAGAGTAAAAGTTCATAATAAAATAAAACAAGATATTATATATATATATATATATATATATTGTTATTTAATAGACTTATAATAGTATTTTTGGTTTGGCTTAGTGGTAATCACCCCATAATCCTAAATGAAAAATGGGGGTTAAAACCCCATTGGGAGCAGGGTAATGTAGCAGAATGTAACGAATGTAGCAGTGGTGGCACTGTAGCAACGGTAAGCACTGTAGCGTTGGCAGGGTACTATAGCATGAAGGTTCCGGGCACAGCGGAAGTGCGTGGGTGGATGTGCCCACTTGTCTTTTTTTCATTAGCAATGATCAATCCGGGATCAATACGATGATAAACGCCAGTCTCCACGGATCGAATCACAGAAAAAGACAATGAAGAAGGTTTGTCCCGAAACCACAAACAAGGATCGTTACAGGTTGATTATAATTAATTTAGTCAATTGAAAATAAGTACCTTTTGGGTATTCTTTCTTTATTGATGTTCTTGATCACGTTCCGGTGTGATTCGTCATTGCGTCGCAGAAGCGAAGTGTAGACTTCCTCTAGCGGTGATCCACACGTGTACCTCGTATCTCAGGATGTCGCCAATGGAGACTCCGGGTGCTAGCGTGGATAAACCTTTTCTTGCGTTTTTTGCCTTAGATCATCTTGATCTGATCGAAGAAGATCTCTCTCGGTCTTGAGAGCATTCTTGGAGGAAGAAGTTCTTTCGGCCATGAAAGAATTCTCTTGTGTGTTACGCACGGGGGTTGGAAAAGAGTTGGGGTTGTGAGGATATTTATAATCAGGTTTGAGGTTGTAGAGTTATGACAATAAATAAACGCGTTACACATTTTATTTATTTCATTGACTCTTATTTAAAACCTCCATGTTGAATAATTAATTCCTTGACATGCGCCCACGCTGATTATAATAAATATCATTTAAAACAATATTATATCCTCAAAATCCCAACAGGAAAAACTACACGGCGTGTATTAATAAATACACAACGTGTACTTTTTTTTCATTGAAAACTACACAGTGTGTACATTCAATGTACATGGCATGTATATATTGTTTTCATTTCCTTTACATAAAGAAAACTACACGACGTGTAATTATTAATACATGACATGTACTTGTTTTCAATGAAAAACTACATGGTGTTTAATCTTTAATACACGGCGTGTATATCTTGTTTTTCATTTCCTTCTTCCTCCATAATTAAAATGATTTATGCTTCCTTGAATAATTATTAAACCACATACGAGAATAATCTTTATTCTACTTGAGATACTTGAATACACTTAGTGTGTGACCCTCTAGGCCTCTTTATCATTTTCATTAGGCGGACTTGCCTAAAGTCCAAGATTACTGTCTAGAAACAGGTCAAGGAACCCAAGAGAAAGAAGTGGACGCCACATTGACGTATCACTTCATACAAATTCTTAATGTGTAATTTAATCCCTTTGTCTCAATATCTCATCAAGCAGGTTTCATGGCAGTGTCATAAACCTACATGCTTGATCCGTCGTTCTTTGACTACCTGAAATAAACTCATCGTTTACACCATGGACATGGAATTTAATGCGATAGTTTTATTTCAATCAAAGGGTCGAGATATCAACTTACATAAATGGAAGGGACAAATCCTTCCTCGACTTATCCATTAAAAACATGTCATTCGTGGAACACCCAACGTACCCTACTTCCCGCCAACTGTCTGCATGATGGTTTTCGTCAGTAAATCTAAGTGCGTGAGTCATGACATGTGTTAATGATAATCTTCCAGTCTAAGGACCATTACACATGCTTGTAGATATAAATGTTCGATGACACTAAGACATGCGGAATTTCTACTGGCAGGTCTGTTCTCATAATCTCCCATCTTGGAGATTACCAAGTGCGAACTCCATGAGAGAGAGTCTCGTCTTCTTCCGAGTACTCGCACATGACGGTCTGTATACTATGTGTCCTATCATAGTATGTCATCCAACCACAGAACTTTATTTAAGAATATTGTTATAGCATTTCAAGGTTCTCATCATAGCGGGGATTTTCCATGACCTTATTAATGCAACAAATATTCCAGGACATTATTATATTATAGTCATGCAGAACAATGAACAATATATAATAAGTGAACATTCATGTAATAAAAGTAAAAAACAGTTGGTTATCAGGACACCAACCCTTAAAAACTCCCACTTGGACTAGAGCCAACTGCCTATGACTTTTAGTCCGCTAGACCTCACATGATGATCATGTTTCTACCGAGTCAAGGCTTTAGTCGAGGGGTCCGCCACGTTGTCTTCCATGGAAATACTGCTCACTGCAACGTCACCTCTCTGAGTAAAATCCCTCAAGAGATGATACTTCCGAAGTATGTGCTTTGTCCGCTGATGTGACCTTGGCTCTTTTGCAAGTGCCACCACTGTAGTATTATCACAATAGAGTGTGATAGGATCTTTAATGCTTGGTACAACATCCAACTCTTGGACGAAGATTCGCATCCATACTGCTTCTTTAGCTACCTCAGAAGCTGCGATATAATCGAACTTCACTGTAGAATATGGCACCACACTTTTCTTTGAGCTCTTCCAGCTCACTGAACCTCCATTCAAACAGAAGATGTATCCAGTCTGTGACTTCATGTCATCTTGATCAGTCTGGACACCAGCAGCTACATATCCTCTTATGACTAGTTCCTCATCTCCTCCATAAAATAGGAACATGTCCTTAGTACGCCTCTATTGAGCCCTCTGGGAGATTGTTGAATTCTTCCTATGATTTCTGTTTTAATAATCACAAATCATCAATTACTTAATCCGGTTGGATTTCTCATATACATAATCACAATCTCTTAGTGAATCTGTTTATATTGGTTGGATCATGTTTTTATCTCTTTGTTATTGATTTTCAATTATTCTGGAAGTCTTCTGGATCAAACAGACACTTTGTGTTTTGTTAAGTGAACGGTCACACCGATCCATATCAAAAGACAATGGTCGCACCAATCCATATCAAAAGACAACTGAGACACCGATGCTGTTCAAGATGTCTCACCGATGCTGATCAAATGAGTCACCGATCATGACACACCGATGCTGATCATCTGAGTCACCGATCATGACACACCGATGATAATCAAATGAGTCACCGATCATGACACACCGATGCTGATCATCTGAGTCACCGATCATGACACACTGATGCTGATCAAATGAGTCACCGATCATGACTCACTGATGCTGATCAAATGAGTCACCGATCATGACACACCGATGCTGATCATCTGATTCACCGAAGATGTATCACCGATGATGATCAAATGAGTCACCGATCATGACACACCGATGCTGATCAAATGAGTCAATGATCATGACACAGCGATGCTGATCATCTGAGTCACCGATCAGGACACACCTATGTCTAGCCACCGATGCTGATGCTGATGACCTACCGATCACTTGACTCACCGATAGTCATAAAAAACTGTTTGAATTTCTTTATCTTTATTTAATCTGAAAAACAGTCATATTAGGAATATTTTAATGCTCTGTCATTTATTTAATGAAGGTTGTTGGATGTCAGGGAACCGTACCTCGTACCTGCAAAAAGAAATCATTTATTTTGCTGGAGCTCATGCTATAAATACAAGAAGTCCCTATTGGTGCAAGAATACCCATGTGAAAACGACGAGACACATATGAGTGAAAAGAGTGGTGGATGAGATAGTTTTAGAAGAAAAAGAACCTCATACACACTCAAGCTTACTCAAGAAGAGTTCTGTACATTCACGAGGACATTAAAGAACTTAATCGACTACATTTCTTACTGTCTCTGAACCTGGATGCCAAGCATACGACACTCTGTTTTTCAGACAAAAACCAGAATAAGACTCAGAACCATTTCTGAAAAAACTTAAGGAGTCCAAATCTTCACTGAAACCACTAGATTCATTTCTAAACTCTATATCTCTGCTCTGTGATTCATTATTTTACATTTCGAGCAGTGTGTGTTATCTGCTGTATTTAACACACACACTGTCTCCTATAATTTAACTGGAGGATCTGTAAATCCTCAGGAAACTCTTTACATCTTTCATTTCCCACAGTAATAGTGGTAGAGGTAGTGTGTGACCTGGACAGTTGGTTGCTGTTGTTCTGTTTCCCACGAATAACAATGGTAGAGGTCTTAGACCTGGACAGTTGTAAACTGTTGTGAACCTCGATCCAGGGTGTGGATCAAATTTATATAAATTGTTGAGAGGAATAAGTCTTGGCTTGAGACTGAACCTCTTGGTTATATTTGCTGTTCTATATCTTTCAAAGTTATTCCTTTTTATTCCGCTGCTAATTACTTTAAAACCAAAAATGGTTTAAAGTCACTTTGATAATTACACTTGCAAGTGTTTATATTAGTTGTAAATCAATAAGTTAGTTTCAAAAATTAATCAACTATTCTGTTGTGATTAACTGGGAAATAATCAATCCCTTGAGAACCCAACATAACCTTTACTTTGATATAAATTCACTACAGTTTAATTCAGTATTTTATTTGGGGTTTTTAAGACAAAGTTTTTAAAACAGAAATTTTAATTAGAACTCAATTAACCCCCCTCTTGAGTATCCACTCCGACCAACAATTGGTATCCGAGGTTGTTTAAATATTTTCTAAAGTACTCTATTTTTCAACTGTGATTTTAGTTGTATTTTAAAGTTCTTAAAATTTCTGTTATTTCTAAATTTTTATCTCTTTAAAATATTTGCTTTAAGTAAGCTTTCATGGATAATAGACTTTAAGGTGTTGCTACCAATAGACAACCATTTTTCAATGGCACTGACTATGCTCAGTGGAAAATAAAGATGAAAATTCATTTAGAGAGCATGAGTTTTGATATTTGTACTGCTATAGAATCAGAATATAAAATTCCTACTAATGTTAGAAATACTTGGAATGAAGCTACTAAGGCTTCCTACAATAATAATTTCAAAGCTATGAATTCCTTGTACTGTGCTTTAGGAGATGAGTAATTTAATAGAATATATTCCTGTAAAACTACTTATGAAATTTGGGATACCTTAGCCATTTCTCAGGAAGGAACAAATAATGTTAAATAAATGAGATTTAATACTTATACTATTAAGTATGATAATTTTAAGATGAAGCCTGATGAACCCATTTCTGACATGTATCTCAGGTTTAATGAAATTTTCAACACAATGGCTTTTCTGGGAAAGTATGTTCTATCAAAGGAACAAATTATGAGAATTCTGAGATGTCTACCTGAAAGATGGAGAGGAACTTCTGTCTCCATTAGAGAATCATGTGATATTGGTGAACTGCCAGTCAAGGAACTAATTGGCAAGTTAATGATGTATGAAGAGGAACTCAAGGTTAACAAAGAAGAATAAGATGAACCTAGAAGAAAGTCTGTTGCTTTCAAATCTTCAACTTCAAATAACAAGGATAAGGAGAAACTCCAAGCTATAAATGAAATTTCAAGCTGTGAAGACGGTGAAAGTGCTTCTGATAGTGATGCTGAGATGGCTCACATTTCCAGAAGGTTTGAGAAATTTTATAGGAAGAAGAAGTTTTTCAGAAAATCAAATTATAAAGGTAAGTATGACAACAAGGTACATTGGAAAAAGGATTGGAAAAAATATGAAAAATCAGATGAAGTTGTCTGCTATGAGTGCAAAAGAAAGGGACACATAAAAGCAGACTGTCCAAATTTGAAGTACAAGAAGAGGTATGAATACAAGGACAATAATTCTAAGAAAGCCATGAAGGCTACTTGGAGTGTTTCTGAGGATAGCTCCACTGAATCTGAATTTTCTGAAACTGAACACAGAAATAAGGAAAACATGTGTTTTATGACAAACACCTCTGAGGTAACATCTGAAACTCTTGCTTTAAATTCATATTATTCTGAAGATGATTCTGACTCAGAAAACATGTCAAAATCTGAAATATTTGAATATTTTGATATGTTAGAAGAAACCTGTAATGAGCTGAAAGACAGATACAAAGGTTTAAAGAAACAGTATGCTTTAACTATTAAACATAAATATGATCTTGATATTGAAATGGAAAAGAATGCTCAGTTGCTTAAAGAAAACACTGAACTGAAATTATCTAATGAGAAACTTAAGAAAGACTTAGAAAAATTTACAAATGGTAAAGATACTCTTACTCAGATGCTAGGTAATCAAATAGCACCCAGATATACTACTGGTATAGGATACCAACTTGGACAAAGGAAAATTACCAAAACGAAATTCATTCCTAAACCTGGATAGAATGTAGCTAGTTATGAAACTTCATATGATTCAACTAGTTATATTCATAGTTATGGATCTAATAAGGTTTATCTTTCAAAATCCGTTGACTCTAGAAATCTTATGAGACCCATTAGAAAAATATGGGTACCTAAAGTTTTATTGGCTAACCTGTCTAGACCCAAGAAGATCTGGGTACCAAAATCATTTCCTATCTAAATTTGTTTTGTAGGGAACCTGTTTAAAGAGATCCTGTAGAAAGACTTGGTATTTGGACAGTGGATGTTCAAGACATATGTCAGGAGAATTCTCATGCTTCAAGAGTCTAGTGAAAGTTAATGGAGTCTTTTTCACCTTTGGTGATAACTCAAAAGGAAAAATCATTGGCTTAGGCCAGATTGGTAACACTGACTCAGTATTAATTTCTAAAGTTTTATTTGTTGGTGGAATTAAATACAATTTGTTAAGTATTTCTCAGTTATGTGATGATGGTTTTTATGTTAAATTTAAAAATGATTCTTTCAATGTTTTGAATTATAAAAATTATTTAGTGTTTTTTTCTTTAAGAAATGAAAATGTTTATGCTGTTGATTTAAATTCTTTAGCTAAGAAAAATATTACTTGTTTAAATGATTTTCATAAAGAGTCTTGGCTTTGGCACAAAATATTAGGACACTGCAATGTGCATTCACTTAGAAAACTTTCTAGGAAGAACTTAGTTAGAGACCTACCCGAACTTGAATTTCCAGCAGACAAAGTTTGTAATCCCTGTCAAAAGGGAAAGCAACATAAAGTTTCTTTTAAATCAAAGAAAGAAGTTTCAACTTCTCAGCCTATCGAGTTGGTTCACATGGATTTATTTGGACCTTCTAGAGTTTCTAGTTTAAATGGGAAGCACTATGTCTATGTTCTTGCAGTTGACTTTTCTAGATATACTTGGGTATATTTTCTAGCTCACACAAGTGAAGCTTGTTCTTTCTTTGTAAAATATTACAAGTCTGTATAAAACCTTAGTGGACTTAAAATTAAAACCCTGAGAAGTGATCATGGCCGTGAGTTTGAAAATCATGAGTTTGAATCTTACTGCTCACACAGTGGCTATAGTCACAATTTCTCTGCCCCTAGGACACCTCAACAGAATGGTGTAGTAGAAAGGAGGAATAGAACCCTACAAGAAATTTCTAGGACTATGCTTAATGAGTATGACCTACCTGTTTATTTTTGGGCTGAAGCTGTCAATATAGCTTGTTATGTTATTAATAGAGTCTTGATCAGACCTGTTCTTAAGAGGACCCCTTATGAGTTGTGGAACCATAGGAAACCTAAGGTTAACTACTTTAGAGTTTTTGGATGAAAAGTCTTTATTCTTAATACTAAAGACAATCTCGACAAATTTGCATCCAAGAGTGATGAAGGAATTTTTCTAGGTTACTCTATTTCTAGTAAAGCCTATAGAGTTTTCAATAAGATAACCAAATGTGTGGAAGAATCTATTCACATCAAATTTGATGAAACTGATCCACATGAACCTAAGACCTCTCTTGAAAATCTTGAAGATAATTTCCTCTATTTTGAAGCCTAATGATAAAGACAGTGGACCTATAGTTAAAACATCCAGTTCTGGAAATTTTCCAGAACCTGCTTCTGTTGAACCTCAACCTGTAGATGAATCTGAAATCTCTAGCCCCACCTTTTCTAGACCAACTAGAATTCTAAAGAACCATCCTTTAGATGCTGTTGTTGGTAATCTAGATAGAAGAACATAGACTAGAGATCCTCTAAGAAATTAGGTTGAACATCAAGCTTTTCTTTCACAGTTAGAACCTAAAAATATTAATGATGCTATCAATAATGAATTTTGGGTAATGGATATGCAAGAAGAACTAAATCAATTTGAAAGAAACAAAGTCTGGAAATTAGTAGAAAGACCTAAGGACACTATAACCATAGGCACAAAATGGGTGTTTAGAAACAAAGTTGATGAATATGGAAACATCATTAGAAACAAAGCTAGGCTAGTTGCACAAGGTTACAATCAAGAAGAAGGAATTGACTATGAGGAAACATTTGCACCTCTAGCTAGATTAGAGGCTATTAGGATCTTACTTGCCTATGCCTCACATATGAATTTCAAGTTATATCAAATGGATGTGAAAAGTTATTTTTTAATGGTTTTATTATTGAAGATGTTTTTGTAGAACAACCACCTGGTTTCTCAAATCCTCATTTTCAAAATCATGTTTTTAAACATTCTAAAGCTTTATATGGTTTAAAACAAACTCCAAGAGCTTGGTATGAAAGACTTTCAAACTTTATTATTTCAAAAGGATTTACAAAAGGAATAGCTGATCCCACTCTTTTTATAAAAAGGATTTCAAAAGATGTGTTAATAGTACAAATCTATGTTGATGTTATTATTTTTGGATCTTCTAAAAATTATTTATGTACTGATTTTTCAAAGGTTATGCAAAATGAGTTTGAAATGAGCTTAATGGGAGAGCTTAATTATTTTCTTGGATTTCAAATCTTTCAAACTAAAGATGGTATTATTCTAAATCAAAGTAAATATACTAAGGATTTATTAAAACATTTTGGTTTGGATAGTATTAAGGAAAGTGATATACCTATGAGTACTACCTATAAATTGGATGTTGATGAAATTGGGAAACCAGTTGATCAAACCTATTACAGAGGTATGATTGGGAGTTTACTTTATCTTACTGCTAGTCGACCAGATATTATGTTTAGTGTGTGTATGTGTTCTATATTTCAAGATAATCCTAAAGAATCACACTTACTGGCAATTAAAAGGATTTTTAAATATCTTAAGTATACTGTGAATTTAAGTTTATTTTATCCAAAAGGACAATAATTTGACCTAACTAGTTATTCAGATGCTGACTTTGCTGGATGTAAGTTAGATAGGAAAAGCACATCTGGAACATGTCATTTACTTGGAAAGTCCCTAGTATCATGGTTTAGTAAGAAATAGAACTCAGTTGCATTTTCTATTTCTGAAGCAGAATATATTGCTACTGGTAGTTGCTGTGCACATATTCTGTGGATGAAACACACTTTATTGGACTGTGGATTTGATTTTAAACATGTTTCAATTAAATGTGACAACACTAGTGCGATCAACATATATAAAAACCCGATGTCTCACTCTAGAACTAAGCACATTGATGTCAAACATCACTTTCTAAGAGATCATTATCAGAAAGGTGATATTTCTCTATAATTTATTAGTTCTGAACATCAATTAGCTGATATTTTTACAAAGACTTTATGTTCTAAAAGAATGAATTTTATTAAACAAGAATTGTGTATGATCAATATGTGAAACTGATATGTGAAACCGATCTGTAAAACCGATCTGTGAAACTGATCTTTAAAACCAATCTGTGAAACTGATATGTGAAACCGATCTCTGAAACCGATCTGTGAAACTGATCTGTGAAACTGATCTGTGAAACCGATCTGTAAAACCGATCTGTGAAACTGATTTTTCAAACTAATATTTCTTTATATTACTTTTTATTATGTTTTAATTAATTAATTACTTTTATCTTTATTATGGAAACCCTAAATGATGAAATAAATGATACGCGACTATTCCTATTCCCCAAACCGTTGACCTTTCACTTCTCGCCAAGCCTTATTTTCTCTCTTCTCCTCTACTTCGAACCTTCAAACTCCTGCATTCCACAGAATCTTCAAATGGCTAAGCAAAAGAGACTAAGAAAAGGATCAAAAAGTCATGTACCTTCAAAGAGTGCTCGAGGAGAGTCGAGTAGTACCACTCAAAGATCAGTAAATCCGAACCTGGAAACTCAGATTGTTGCTATAGAAAAGAAAGTCAGTTCCGCCTGGCTTTTGACAAGTAAGTCTCTATTGTTACAAGTTTTAGAATCGCAAGGATGGAAATCCTGGTTCTTAGATAACACTCATGTATACTACCCAAAGCTAGTGCATGAGTTTTATATAAATCTGCAAGTTACTTTAAATGGTGTAGAGGCTTCCAGAATGTCTTTTGTAGTGAAATGAAAGAAAATATCTTTTTTTTCTAAACAATGGGTTAAATGTTTAGATGTACCCCATGAGGGTCGGTATGAGGATTATGCTGGAAATATTACTCCAACCACTGAATACTTCTCTTATGAGTTAGCTTTAGAGCTTTTGACTGGAAACATAGAGTCAAGGAGAATCACAGCCTCAGAGTTGGATGGTGAATGTAGACTTCTCTTTAAGTTTATTCAACACCAAATTTTCCCCAGGAAAGGATATTTTGCTGCTGTAAAATACCTTGATGTTTTTCTATTGTATTTTCTAAAGACCCATGAGAATATCAATTTGTGTAGATATCTAATGGTGCACATAGCTGGAATGGTGAAACCTTCTAAGAAAGCCACTGCTCTGTTCTATTCCAAAATGATCTCTACTATGTTAAAGAATCTGGAATGTGTTGATGAAGCTGATGAGATAGCTGAATCTGATAGTGCTTTTTGTGTTAACAAAGAAATTTGTAAAAGGATGAAAATAAACTGGAACCCATAGAAGAAATGCTGGGTTGCTGATGAGGACAAGTTGTATGAATCCTACAATCCCACTGATCATGGAAAGAGGCTGAAGGGTTTGAGAGACCCTGGTTTGAAATCAGATGAGGAGAAAATTTATTATGATGATGAGGAAGAAGTAGATGTTGAAAGGAATAAGGACACTGAAGAGTCTGGTAAATAAGGGATGGAAGAAGCTGAAACAGAAGAAGGAAGTCTGTCACCTCCTGATGATAGGAGTGATCCTGATACTGTGAGCCCTAAGAGAAGAGTGGACTTTGGATCTGCCAGTCCACCTTTACCCTTACCTAAATCAGAACCAGTTCTTGGTGATGAAGAAGCTAGTGACAATGAAGTATCTGACAGTGAAGTTTCTGTGAAGAATAGAAATGGGAATGATAATGATGATGATGATGATGATGATGATGATGATGATGATGATAATGATGATGATGGTGATAAATGACCATTGTATGGTCTTGTTGTACCTCCAACCAAAACACATCAAACTGTACCAGAAACAAATTCCAATGGCAAGAGAGATTCTATAGAAATTAGTGGAAAAGAAAGTTATGATAAACCGAAATATACTCTGTGTGCTGCTGTCTGGGATGATTACCCTGGTTTTGCTGTTTTGGGTTTAGAGTATTCTGAAGAAGAAGAGGAAGAATTAGAATCTGCTGCGGGCGTGAAGGAAAGCCAACTAGTTGAGGCAAGGTCTGCTCATGCAGTTGATGCTGCAGATGATCATCTACCTAGTTCTACTGTCTCTCAGTCTGATTTTGATAAGTTCAAAATTGAGTTGCTTGATGCTGTGAGAGATACAGTCAGAGAAGAAATTTCAAATGCTATTAGACCAGACCTGGCCAATACTGGTGAGTTTATTGGCAGACACATAGCCTCTCTAAATCAGATTCTGAAGGATCTACAATATGACTTAGTTTCTTTATCAAACGAATTTATATCAACAATCTATGGTATGATGGAAGTGTTGAGGAATCTGATTGAACATCTTACGAAGTCTGATATGAGTAAGTTGAAAGCTGAGATAACTCAGATAGTTTCTCAAGCTAGTACAACCAAAGTAACCAAGATCACTACTCGTGAGCTAGAGGCTCTAAGGCAGATTGTGCATGATGAATTGGCCGCCATTAGAAAAGTTCTTGATTTGGACTCATTGAGGAAGATGAAGGAGCACAATGATCACATTCATAAGATGGTAATAGTATATTCAACAGATTCCACTAAAACTTAGTGAGAGATCAAGGAAAAGGTTGACCATTACTTTTCAAAGATTTATACAAAGCATGAGATGACCGCAAATTTCAACATGTTGGCTGATAATCTGAAACTACCTCCAGTCACTCAAGCTTTCAAGACTCAAGTTCGTCAGTTGCAAGATTTTACTCCTACCTTAGAACGGTTCATAGAGAATAAGGATGATTTTGAGAAGGCTATGCAATATGATGCAGAAGTTATTCATAATTTCATAAATATTTTGAAGCCTTATCTGAATGAACAAGCCACAACCATTGTGATTCCTACTGCTGACCCTCTCAATGCCTCTGATGTTTCTCCAAATCAGATCTCCATTGCTCAAGCTCTATCTCAACTCTGACCAGTTCCTCAGCAATCTTCTCAACTAGCTGCTACAGCTCCACATCAAATCCCCATGGAATCTACTCCTCCACCTTCCTGAGTCATCTTACCACCTTTTCAAATTCTCTTAGCTCAACCTGCCTCCAAGACTTCCAACTTGCCAACCATTGATCCTTCTGACAAAGGAAAAGCCCCGTTACATCCCCAGAAATAGTTGTGTCTTGTTATTGATAGGGTGACCAGTGTTCTATTTGTACTTTGATGTACTTTGAAAAACTTCTTTTCTCTCTCTATTCTCTATGATGCCTTATTTTAATCTCTTCTTTATATGCTTTCCCTCCTTTTTGATTATCCCAAAGGGGTAGATTTATATCTATGGGGGAGAAACATACTATGGCAGGGGGAGCAATGTTTACATAAATACACAAAGGCATAAATTCAGGGGGAGATTTATATCTCATTGTGTTTTTATTATTATTATGCCTTGTCACTATTATTGATGATATATTATTTTTATTTATGGCTAAGATTTGTGATTATCAAAAAGGGGGAGATTGTTGAGCCCTCTGGGAGATTGTTGAATTCTTCCTATGATTTCTGTTTTAATAATCACAAATCATCGATTACTTAATCCGGTTGGATTTCTCATATACATAATCACAATATCTTAGTGAATCTATTTATATTGGTTGGATCATGTTTTTATCTATTTGTTATTGATTTTCAAGTATTCTGGAAGTCTTCTGGATCAAACAGACACTTTGTGTTCTGTTAAGTGAACAGTCGCTCCAATCCATATCAAAAGACAATGGTCGCACCGATCGACATCAAAAGATAACTGACACACCAATGCTGTTCAATATGTCTCACCGATGCTAATCAAATGATTCACTGATCATGACACACCGATGCTGATCATCTTAGTCACCGATCATGACACACCGATGCTGATCAAATGAGTCACCGATCATGACACACCGATGCTGATCATCTGAGTCACCGATCATGACACACCGATGCTGATCAAATGAGTCACCGATCATGACACACCGATGCTGATCAAATGAGTCACCGATCATGACACACCGATGCTGATCATCTGAGTCACAAAAGATGTCTCACCGATGTTGATCAAATGAGTCACCAATCATGACACACCAATGCTGATCAAATGAGTCACCAATCATGACACACCAATGCTGATCATCTAAGTCACCGATCAGGACACATCGATGTCTAGCCACCGATGCTGATGCTGATGACCTACCGATCACTTGACTCACCGATAGTCATAAACAGCTGTTTGAATTTCTTTATCCTTATTTAATCTGACCAACGGTCTTATTAGGAATATTTTAATGCTCTGTCATTTATTTAATGAAGGTTGTTGGATGTCAGGGAATCATACCTCGTACCTAGAAAAAGAAATCATTTCTTTTGCTGGAGCTCATGCTATAAATACAAGAAGTCCCTGTTGGTGCAAGAATACCCATGTGACAACGACGAGACACATATGAGTGAAAAGAGTGGTGGATGAGCTAGTTTCCGAAGACAAAGAACCTCATACACACTCAAGCTTACTCAAGAAGAGTTCTATACATTCACGATGACATTAAAGAACTTCATCGACTACATTTCTTACTATCTCTGAACCTAGATTCCAAGCAGACGACACTCTGTTTTTCAGAAAAAAACCATAAGAAGACTCAGAACCATTTCTAAAAAAACTTAAGGAGTCCAAAGCTTCACTGCAATCACTAGAGCCATTTCTAAACTCTACATCTCTGCTCTATGATTAATTATTTTACATTTCGAGCAGTGTGTGTTATCTGCTGTATTTAACACACACACTGTCTCCTATAATTTAACTGTAGGATCTGTAAATCCTCAGAAAACTCTTTACATATTTCATTTCCCATAGTAATAGTGGTATAGGTCATGTGTGACCTGGACAGCTGGTTGCTGTTGTTCTGTTTCCCACGAATAACAGTGGTAGAGGTCTTGGACTTGGACAGTTGTAAATTGTTGTGAACCTCGATCCAGAGTGTGGATCAAATTTATATAAAGTGTTGTGAGGACTAAGTCTCGACTTGAGACTGAACCTCTTGGTTATATATACTATGCTATATCTTTCAAAGTTATTCCTTTTTATTCTGCTACTAATTACTTTAAAACCAAAACTGTTTTAAAGTCACTTTGATAATTAAACTCGCAAGTGTTTATATTAGTTGTAAATCAGTAAGTTAGTTTCAAAAGTTAATCAACTCTTCTGTTGTGATTAACTGGGAAGTAATAAATACCTTGAGAACCCAACAAAACCTTTACTTTGATATAAATTCACTACAGTTTAATTCAGTATTTTATTTGGGGTTTTTAAGACAAAGTTTTTAAAACAGAAATTTTAATTAGAACTCAATTCACCCCCTCTTGAGTATCCACTCTGACCAACAGCCTCAGATACTTAAGGATAGTCTTGACTACCATCCAATGGTGCTATCCTAGATCATCTTGATATCTACCTACCACACTTAATGTGTAAGCCACATATAACCTCATACATAACATAACATACATGACTGAACCAATCGCGAATGCATAAGGGATCCTTGCCATTCTCTTTCTTTCCTCATGTGTCTGAGAACACATTTTCTTGGAAAGATGAATTACATGTGACACTGGCAACAATCCCCTCTTGGATTGTTCCATACTGAATCTCTTCAGTATCTTGTCAATGTATGTACTTTGACTCAGGCCCAACATTCTCTTGGATCTATCATGATGGATCTTGATCCCAAGAATATATGCTGCCTCACCCAAGTCTTTCATGGAGAAGAATTTATGCAACCATGCCTTAATTGACTGTAAGACATGTACTTAGTTTCCAATTAGTAATATGCCATAAACATATACTATTAGTAAAACGACTGCACTTCCAATAAACCTATTGTAGACACAAGGCTCACATTCGTTCTTAACAAAGCCAAATTCCATTACAGCTTCATTAAAATGAATGTTTCATGACCTTGATGCTTTCTTTAATCCATAAATGGATTTCTGTAACTTGAATACCTTGTTGGTATCCTTTGGAGTCACAAAACCTTCAGGTTGTGTCATATAGACATCTTCCTAGAGGTTCTTGTTAAGGAAATCTGTTTTGACATCCATTTTCCAAATCTCATAGTCATGGTAAGCGGAAATGTCCAATAGGATCTTGATGGATTTAAGCATTTCAACTGGTGAAAAGGTTTAATCATATTCAATTCCTTGACATTGTCTAAAAACTTTTACAACCAGTCATGTCTTATAGGTGCTGACTTGCCCCTCCATGTCCAGTTTCTTCTTGAATACCCATTTATTACCAATAGGCTTTACATCAACTGGAGGATCTACCAAAATCCCGACTTGGTTTTGGTACATGGAATCTATTTCAGAATTCATGGATTCTTGACACTTGGCAACGTTTGTGCCTTAAACTACTTCCTTGTAGGTAAGAGGATCATCATTGTCAATCAATAATTAGTCACCATCCTCGGTGACAAGAAAACCATATATTTCTGGTTCTCTTACCTCTCTTGTGCTCCTACGTAATTCTTGTGTCTATGGAACAGATTTTTCTTCCATTGGGCTTTGTGGAATCTGTTCTTGTACCAACTCCTGTGTATCTTGAGCCTCGACTTCATCGAAGTCTATATCGCTCCTACTATCTCTTTTGGAGATGTTCTCCCTCTCAAGGAATATGGCATGTCTTTCCATTGTATCCTTTTTGTCTGAGGGGTTGTATAGGTAATATCCCCTTGTTTCCTTGGGATATCCTATAAAGATACACTTTGTGCCTCGGGGTGCAAGTTTGTTACCTGAAGAGGCCTTAATAAATGCTTCACTACCCCATAAATGTAAATTAGATAACATGGCTTTGATTCCACTCCATAACTCATATGGAATACCATTTTTTTATTTAGTTGGTACTTGGTTTAGTATGTGTGATTCTATTTGTAATGCATATCCCCAAAAGGATATTGGAAGACTCGCATGGTTCCTCCTTTCGCTTACCCCATTCCACTGTGGCGTGTAAGGAGGAGTGAGTTGAGATAGAATCCCAAATTCCTGTAAGAAATCAATGAAGTCCTGATTAAGATATTCTCCTCCTCTATCTGAGTGCAGTTTCTTAATCTTCTTACCAAGCTGGTTCTCAACTTCATTCTTGTATTCTTTGAACCGATCAAAATAATCTGACTTATATCTCATTAAGTAGATATATACATATCTACTAAAATCATCAGTAAAAGTTATGAAGTACGAGAAACCACCCCTTGCTTCAACTGGAAATGGTCCACACACATCTGTGTGAACTAATTCTAGAAGCTCTTTAGCTCTTTCACCTTTCCCACTAAATGGGGCTTTGGTCATTTTTCCTTGTAGACACGCATGACATACACTAAGTGGTTTTAGTTCAAAGGAATCTAAATACCCATCTTGATGTAATTTTGTCAAACGTTTCTCATTGACATGACCTAGCTGGTGATGAAAAATTTGGGTGTGGTATGAGTCTTGTGAATTTACTTTGTCATCGATTTCCATTACTTGGTTTGTGTAGTCTAACACATAAAGGCCATTATATAAATGTGCCCTACCAAAACAAATGCTATCTTTATAAAAGTAGAAACATTCATTTCCAAACTTGAATATGAATCCATTAGTATCTAATCTGGATACTGAAATAATGTTTTTAGTAACAGAAGGAACATAATAACAACCTTTCAAAACCAAGACCATCCCAGTAGGCAATGTGAGGTGGTAGTCTCCGACAGCTACATCAGCAAGTCTGGCTCCGTTGGATGCTCGTAGATCTACCTCCCCTAGATAAATCTTCTTGAATCTACTTGGTTCCTGTACTTGGATACAGATGTGAGAACCACAAGAAGTATCTAATAACAAATTAGTAGAAACAGATAGATTTCATTCGATAACAAACACACCTGAAGATTCCCCTTGCTTCCTTGACTGGGTACAGTTTTTCTTCCAGTGGAACTTCTTGCCACATGCGAAACAAACAGCATCTTGTTCCCTTGCCTCCCCTTTGATCTTCCTTTTCTTGGAAGGTCTTGAAGAAGCTTTGGGATTAAATCTATTCTCCTTCCATTTCCTTTTATTCACCACGAGGACAGAAGGATTTTCACGCTTCATGTCATTGTCCACTTGGAGAATGAGGATAAGAAGAACAACCAGAGACTTCTCAATGTTGTTCATATTGAAGTTCACAACAAAGTTTGAGAAGCTCTGGGGGAATGATGCAAGAATGAGATCAGTACCTAGTTCTTCAGGGAGTTTAAACCCCAGAACCTCCAAGCGCTCAATGTAGCCAATGATCTTGACTACATGAGGCCCATCTAGGGAACCCTCTCCAAGCTTGCTATGAAATAGAGCCTTGGAGATCTCAAACCTTTCCTGTCTTTCTCTCTTTTGGTATAGACCACAGAGGTGCTCGAGCATGCTATAAGCATCCCTATCTTCATGAAACTTCATGATCTCACTAGACATCGATGATAGCATCAAACATTGAATGTCGAGAGAATCATTCAAATGTTGATCATAGACCAGGAAATCTTCATCACTCGCCCCTGGGGTAGGAGAATCAGGAAGTGAGGACTCTAGCACATAAAACTTTCGTTCATGGCATAGGATAACCCGAAGGCACCTAAACCATTCTTGAAAGTTACTACCGGTGAGGATATTGTCTTTATCTAGAATTGATAGCATTGAAAATGTGGTTGAAAATTTTTCATTTCGATTCTACAAATTAAAAGAGAAGATTTATCAGTACTTTCTTGATTACATTTTTTGAAAAATGAATTTATTAATTCTCCCACTATTTTATCAAGTCCCAATGGCCCTCACCATTGAACTCGAAATGTCCAGTTGCTTTGACATTCTAGTGGCAAGGATCCATATTCCCCTTCGCATAACCCCAATAAGGGTTGGTAAAGCTATTTGAAGGTATTTAGGGGGGCATGTCTTTGCCAACTGTGAGCTTACAGTTCCTTGATCTGTTGAGTGGACTCCCCAATCCTGAAATCCTGACTTGGATTTCCTCAACTCTTGCCTCCAATATTACATCAAGTCTATAAAGGGCTACTTCTCTTGATGTAATATGGTTAAGTCAACCCAAAACCTTTCACAATGGCTTCCTTTATAAAAGTAAGTGTCCCAACAAGGGTTGGTCAAACACATAGTTTTATTGAGTCTGACCCTTAATTATGTAACAGAAGGCTTGGTCTGACTTAATATGGTATTGAGGGATTTTATTCTTTATGAGTAGTTTTGAATTATCACAGGCTTGTTAATATTAAGTGATGATTGCTTAAGTGATTAACCATGTTCTGATAATGTTTATGCATAGTTCAGTTTTTATTTTATTCTATCTTTGAATGCTTGTTAATTTTATTAATTATGTGATCGCGACAACACATACATAATAAATAAACCATGCAATTAGATAGAAATAAAATAATATGGAATGATCATGATCTTCTATTTGGTTTAGCTTATCTAGCGGTTCTGATAAGCTAGCCTTGACCTAGGTAAAACACCTTAATCCTGATGGTTCGTGTTTTGCAGCTCCCACCTGTCCACCTTTGTATCTTCTTGCATCAGTTTTGCCTCGGCTTAGGGATTTGAACCGTCTCCTATGGCTTGGGATATCCTCCATTACATGGGTTTACATTAAAGAAACCATGGGCATGCATGCCCTATATTTTATTGGAAGAAGGCTCACAGGCCAACAAATTTAAATTAAATAAATTTAAATGAAACCATACACATAAAAAGGGTCTTTGGTCTAGATCATGATCATCCATAGCATGCAACGACATTTATGCATATTTAGAATTCAAATTCTTTTAATCATTCTTTCATTTAACATAAGACGCGCTCGAATTCAATTAATTATGATCTTATAATTAATCAATTATTTATCTTAAATTCCTTTTTGAATTTCCTTGAGATTCTTCTCATCCATATTCCTTGTACGGGTCTTTGTATATTGGAGGAAACCTGATGAAATTCCATTTCTGGAAAGTACACGGTGTGTAGTTTATAATTACACAACGTGTATTTCTTTTCACCCTTTATCCAAAGTACACACCGGGGGCTTTGGCGCGTTTTCTATACTTTAGAAATTTTAGAGTACACGGAATGTAGATAAATTATACATGGAATGTACTTCCTTGTTACGCAGTAACCGGCCTAGCGATCCCATGTACGTGGTACGTGGCTTATCTTTGTACACGGTTTCACCTGGGTCGGAACGGACTACACGACGTGTTGCTCCAACATACATGCCGTGTATTCCGGTTCCATGCACCATTCAATTCTGGTCAACACAGTGTGATTAATACTTAGGCATTTTCAATTTACACGGCGTGGTTTGGTGGACCAGTGCCAGTTCATTGAACCTAAGTACACGGCATGTAGTTTTAATTACACGCTGTGTAATCCCGTGTTGTATAGTCAGAAAGAGCGGCTCCTCCGGATGAGTTCCTCGTTTTTATTTTAATCAAAATTAAAATTAAAAGGCTGTTTCTATGATATGAATCGATAAATGAAGGAGGAAGAACATATCTCATTTATTCAGATTTATAGAATGATTTATTTCGAATTGAATCAAATATAAATGCGTAAATTATCAACGAAAATTAAATAACTATAATCAACGTTGTAACCTCGCTCTGATACCATTTGAAGGTTCCGGGAGCAGTGGAAGTGCATGGGTGGATGTGCCCAATTGGCTTTTTTTCATTATAAATGATCAATCCAGGATCAATATGACGATAAACGCCAGTCTCCACGGATCGAATCACAGAAAAAGACAACGAAGAAGGTTTTTCCTGGAACCACAGACAAGGATCGTTATAGGTTTATTATAATTAATTTATTCAATTGTAAAGAAGTACCTTTTGGTTGTTCTTTATTCATTGATGTTCTTGATCACGTTCCGATGTGATTCATCGTTGCATCACAGAAGCCAAGTTTAGACTTCCTCTAGAGGTGATCCACACATGTACCTCGTATCTCGGGACGTCGCCAATGGAGTCTCCGGGTGCTAGCATGGAGAAACCTTTTATTGAATTGTCTGCATTAGATCATCTTGATCCGATGGAAGAAGATCTCTCTCGGTCTTGAGAGCATTCTTGGAGGAAGAAGTTCTTTCGGCCATGAAAGAATTCTCTTGTGTGTTACGCACAGGGGTAGGAAAAGAGTTGGGGTTGTAAGGATATTTATAATCAGGTTTGAGGTTGTAGAGTTATGACAATAAATAAACGCGTTACGCATTTTATTTATTTCATTGACTCTTATTTAAAACCTCCATGTCGAATAATTAATTCCTTGACATGCGCCCACACTGATTATAATAAATATCATTTAAAACAATATTAAATCCTCAAAATCCCAACTGGAAAAACTACACGCCGTGTATTAAAAAATACACGGCGTGTACTTGTTTTTCATTGAAAACTACACGGCGTGTACATTCAATGTACACGACGTGTATATCTTGTTTTCATTTATTCAATTCCTTTACATAAATAAAACTACACGGTGTGTAATCTTTAATACACGGCGTGTATATCTTCTTTTTCATTTCATTCTTCCTCCATCATTAAAACTATTTAGGCTTACTTGAATAATTATTAAACCACATACGGGAATAATATTTATTCTACTTGAGATACTTGAATACACTTATTGTGTGACCCTCTAGGCCTCTTTCTCGTTGGCATTAGGCGGGCTTGCCTAAAGTCCAAGATTACTGTCTAGCAACGGGTCAAGGCACCCAAGAGAAATAAGTTGACGCTGCATTGATGTATCACCTCATATGAACGCTTACTGTGTAATTTAATCCCTTTGTCTCGATATCTCATCAAGAAGGTTTCATGACAATTTCATAAACCTATATGCTTGATCCGTCGTTCTTTGACTACCTGAAATAAACTCGTCGTTTACACCATGGCCATGGAATTTAATGCGACAGTTTTATTTCAATCAAAGGGCCGAGATATCAACTTCCATAAATGGAAGGGACAAATACTTCCTTGACTTATCCATTAACAACATGTCATTCGTGATGCACCCAACGTACCCTACTTCCCGCCAACTGTCTGCATGACGGTTTTTGTCAGTAAATCTAAGTGCGCGAGTCATGACATGAGTTAATGATAATATTCCAGTATAAGGACCATTACACATTCTCGTAGATATCAATGTCCGATGACACCAAGACATGAGGAATTTCTAATGGCGGGTCTCTTCTCATAATCTCCCATCTTGGAGATTACCAAGTGCGAACTCCATGAGAGAGAGTCTCGTATTCTTACGAGTACTCGCACATGACGGTCTGTATACTATGCGTCCTATCATTGTATGTCATCCAACCGCAGAACTTTATTTAAGAATATTGTTATAGAATTTCAAGGTTCTCATCATAGAGGGGATCTTCCATGACCTTATTAATGCAACAAATATTCCAGGACATTATTATATTATAGTCATGCAGAATAATGAACAATATATAATAAGTGAACATTCATGTAATCAAAGTACAAAACAGTTGGTTCTAAGGACACCAACCCTTAAATAGCAGCGGTATGTACTATGAGTTACTATATCAGTACTATTCACATAATGGGCTTTAGGATAAAAATTGGTCCTACGGGCCATGTAACGGGTTAAATGCCCACTGGGCCTTTAAACTATGTAATGGGTCTCCCTCTACCCAGTTAAAAGAGGTCTTTGCTTTGATTTAATAATAAATGAAGCTTTGACCCCAAAATTTATAAAAAAGACTTAAAATATACTTATATTTATTATATATAATATGTTTTTCTCTCTGAATGAATTTGAGACCTAAGGTAAGGCATTTTGCCTCACTTTTATTTTCTATGAGACACCTGTCATATTCACCATATGCTTATTTTATGTGGTGTATATACTGACCATTAGTATATTTTATTATTTTACGTTGAAAAATATTCATTTTATATATCCTTTTTTTATTTCTCTTTAAATGGGTTTATAATTCCAATTTTATTAGAGCAGTAAAGGATTTTCCCCCAATTATACCTTAGTTGAGACAAATGTATGTTATGCCCCTATATTCTTTTATGAGGACTATCTGAAGACCCATTGACTATTAATATCAAGATATTATTTATTCTCATGATATTATAACTCTCATTTATTATTCTTCTTTCATGAGACTTATGATCCAATATTACCAAAGTGGAAAGTGTTTTATGTTACAATCTCATTATTTTTCATGATTACTCATGATTATTATTCCCATGATTAAATACTATGATATATCCCTCAATAAACTCTAATATTTTATTCCAAACATGTTATTTATTGATAATATATGTTTCACCATTATTTTCCTCACATTATAAACTCTAGAGTTCAATATAATATTTTAATAAAAATTGACTTAATTCTTCTTTTTTGGTAAAAACATATTTTTTAAAAACAATGTGTCTTAAAATCATTTTATAAAAATATTTTTAAAATTATTAATATTATTTATTAAATAAATATTTACAAATGTCTTAATTTTTTAAAAGTTTTTAAAGTATTATTTAGGAAAATTTTCAAACTAGTCTTGTTTGGCCATTACTGAAAATGTAAAAGGAATCTTTATTTTAATGTGTATTGAATGAAACGAAATTTATTGACATTATGAATATTAATTTCATTGATACAACCATTAAATATTTTTTATATTTATTTTAAATGATTTTTTTACAATATTTTATTTATTCATAATTTTATTAAGGTTATTTTAAATGAAATTATATTTTCCTCGAGAAAAATTCTAAGTGATTTTCATTTCAAAATCATGTTGAACGTAGAATGAAATATATTTATATTACATTTGACTTATATATTATTTGATCCAAGGATACCATTATCATTATTTCTCTGAATGTTTTTCGTTTATGATGAAAAAAATATATATAACCATTTTCTATTCTGTTGGGTTTATAATGATAAAATGATTATGAAATTCTATTATTTTTAAATGGATTATACCATTAAAATATAATTATGAAACCTACTTAATATTCCCCTGGTTATACAATGATAAAATTATTATGAAACATGTACCTTTTTCCATGGGTTATACTATGAAAAAATTATTTTTAAAAGCTTTTATTTTTTAACATGTTATGATGTGATAAAAAGAATAAATGATTATAAAAAATGTTTCTTTTCTATAAGTTATGATAGATTTAAATGTTCATGAAACATATTTCATTTAATTGGTTATGATATGATTAATATTTTATGAAATTTTGGTATACATGTGTTTTATTTGTATTATTTAATGTGTGGGACCAATATCCCACTATAATGTATTGTGTAACTATTGATATCTCATGAGACAAATATGACTGGAATGAGTAGTGAACCTACTTCAATAAGGTAATTTCTCCACTTTGATAGACATGGGAGCGAATAGTGAATACTTAGATGGTTTGGTGAGTGAAACCATTACACTATGATATTATTCATAATAAATCCTTAATAACTAATGAAATGATTTACTCTAAATATATATATGAAACAAGTCTATATAATATGGAAATCTTATGCTCTCATGGTTCATATTCATTGATTCCTTATTCATTCATGTATTAAGAACTTCTAAGAACAATGAAATGAGTCATGTTTAAGATCTTTTATATGAATACAATTCTTTTCTAATGTTATTTTTAGATTATCATACAATTATGCTAATGGTATATTAATATCTCCCTTTTCTAACCTTACTCATAATTTAAGCTCTCATATTCTTATACTTCCATTACCTAGGTCATGATGAATGATATTATGCATGATATATCTATGAAGGGTTAATATTATTATGAACATAATGGGATCAATCATAACTCATTTATGGACCAATTGTTTATCTGTCGAAGCGTCCAAAAGTAGTATACCTTATGATCTTTAGGCATGTGTTTGTGTAATGTAATGCTTATTCATCTATTAAGGTATAATATCCATGTATGAGATGTTTGTTTCTTTACAATGTGTATCTTTTAATTGAAATTTTTTATTCAATTGAGTTGAACATCACACTACATTATGAATATTTCAAATAGGAATAATTAAATTATGAAGAATGATTGGTAATGAATAAGGTAAATATAAGAAACTATAGAAGATCATGTCCCTACTAGATTATGTGGGATCATAGATGTCTTGGTTTACTCAATTGGTGGTTTAAAACCCAATTATTGGTTATAATGTGGAATATTTATATAAAATGATTTATATAAATGAATACTTGATTTTGATGGTAATTAGATGATAAAAAAAGTGAGGATAGTTGATAGATCAATGAAAATTTATTGTAAAGGTAAATTTTTTTAGAATTACCAATGATGATCAAGATTTTAAGAAGGAAAAAAAGAACAAAATGAAACACCCATGCCGGTATAGTATTTATCAATTGTAATGAATTATAATGAGTGATCATTATGTCACATGTATTCTACAATTCTTCACAAAATGGTGAACATAGATATACAATAAATTAGTGTCCCTATTATTTATAATGAATCATTCATAAATATTTCTTACACAAACATTGAGTAGTGTTATTCCAGGGAATTTTGGCACATATTTTTCATTTTACCCATGTTTTATTCATTTTTCATGATCTCTATAACATCTATATCAACCAAAAAATAATTATTGTATCAAGATATTGAGTGTTCTTAATGATTAGTAGGGTAAATTTGTTCTTGCTAACATGAGAACATGATACAGTGGGATAAAGAATAATTGAACCCCAAAATTCACATATCTGATTATTTTATTTTTTATATTTTTTTATACTATAATATTATAGTATGTGCTATATTGTATTAAACATGCACCTCTATGTTTAATGGAACCATAACATATTATTATTTTTTATAAATTTGATCAATATTACCAAGCCATTAATATGGTTGAAATGAATATGAATAAATAGTTAATTAAAAATATATAAATTATTTAAAAAATATAAATATATTAATAATGTATTAGAAACAATATCTCAATTATTTATGATGAAATTTATTCGTAAAAAAACAGTTTCTTAAAAAATTATTTTTATTCATTTTTGTGAAAATAATATATTTAAATTTTGGAAACTTTGAAAATACTAATTTCTAAAATTATAATAAGTTTTTAAATTGGAATATCAATATTATAATATAGTGATATTTCTATATTTTATGTAAAATATAGAATTTTCTCGTGAATAGTCAAAAAATAATAATAATTTTTTTGTAAAACAATATGTTACTTATAATATTTTTAGTAAATTAAAAGCACCGTTATAATTTTAATATTATTTAAATTTAAATTATCTATAATTTAGTATGTTTTAATACAATTAATTACATTTAAATAATATTTATATTTAATTCTAACATATATTCATTTTGAGGGTTTAAAACATATATTTTTTTATGACAATACTAAAGTGCATAATATTTCTCTATTTTAACAAATTAAAATAATCCCCAATTAGTAATTATTTAAATGTAATATATATAATATATATATTTTAATTTTAATTAATTAATTAATTATTTTTTTCATATATTTATTACTATATCGTCTTATTCTTGAGAAATTTATTTCTCAGAAAACTGTTTTTTTCCACATTTGTGAGTTTAATTTTAAATTAATTTTTTTTGATTATATGATAAATTTGAAGAAAGATTTTGAAACATAATAATTTATATTATATAATGAGTTTATATTATATTCTGGTCATAATTAATAGCTAAAATAGAAAAAATTTGTTGTGACAGGTCGTGTTAAAATTGGTTTACCAATGGGTAAATTAAAACATATATTTAATAATTTTTTTTATAAAATGTATATTTTTAATTTTAAAGGTGATTATATTAATTATCCTTTCTATAATCCTTTATTTGTAATTTTTTGAAGAACTTTACTTGGGAGTGACATTACATTATTGAGTAGTTTTGGGTATTTAAAAGAATGCCCATCCTCTTCTCTTATAAATTTGAACCCCCTATCCCCTCATTTCAACAGTTGAAAACTGATTATCCATCCAATATTTACCCAAATCCATTAAATACTCCCATTAACATGTTTTAATTTCCTTGGTTTTGTTATAAATACAATCTTGGTAGGTTTTAGGTATAATCGTAAAGAGATGGTATGAACAAAAAGTTTCATTCATAAGAGGGAATATTTATTTTATTTCTTCTTCAACCTCCTTAGATATATATAAATCATTATAATAGAGTAAAATTATTACAACCCATATGAAAATATTTTATTATGTAAATTTAATGACATAAATTTATATCCATTTCCATAAAATGGGAAACAAAAACATCATTCGTGTGTGCGACACAATACCTCCTCGTGAAACGATATAATTCTATTTCCATCATCTCCACACACTTATGATTAGGATGATGGGTTTAAGTATTATATAATATATTCATTAAATATTAATAACTTTGAAAGATTAATATATCATATATCCTTTTACATTATTATCCATTTAAAAATTATATCATCGTTTATGTGTATAACAGAATACTGCTCAGTAAGTGATGTGATTCATTTTTTATTACCTAATATCGTGAATGGAAAATTTATGTTTACCTAATTAAATAAATCAATAATTATTATACAATTATAATTCTTGAGATATGTAAGAACACTTACCTTTATTCCATCATGATCATTGAAAAATGGAATCGTTACATATGTATATGTACAACTTACCTTCCCCATTATTGTAAGTAGTTCATTTTTAATAACAATATTTCCTGTTTCGTTTTAAAATATTAAATGATTTATAAAATTTTTTATTATTCTTTATATAATTGAATAGTTTTCCCTTTGACCATGGCCATCACACTGATTCCATTTTTAAATAATGAACCAAGTATCATCAAAACACCCGCCGATGACATTACTTTCTAAGTAAGTGAATAGATAATTAAAATATATGATGTAAACGATTTAATTTTTGTAATGAATAAGAAACTAATAACCTAGATGTGGTGTTTTAATTTTCTATATAATCAAATGATATATGAAATCATATTCCAAGTGATCGAATTATTTATTAGTCATGGAAAATTAGACAGATACATGATTTACATATTATAACTGAGAACATAATTTTCGAATATATTTTCTATTTTTGAGAATATCATTACTCCCAGAATAATATCCTTTCATATCATCATAGTGTAGTTCAAAGATTCATTTGAAGGGTTAAAATATAATGGTGATATCAAATGCTTATAAATGGTTAAGCACTACATAATTTATTATGTAATTAGAAACATAATCAACATTGCAGGGTAAGTAACACAAAACACATTCCATTTAAAAATCATGTATATTATGATAAAATAAGTAATAATCAATATGTTAAGGGAAATAATTAGACAAAAATTCAATTTAAACAAATTGAGTATCATTATTAGATAATAAATAATCAATATAGAACAATAAATAATAGAAATCACAAGATATTTAATTAATAACTATTAATGAAATTTATATAAAGATAATATAATTTTGAAAATATCATGGATAATAAAAAAAGAATACTAATTAATGTAAATTCTTAATTATTTGATGTCATGTTGATAGGAACATGATACATCTACAATTAATATATTTCATAATAACTTTTGATACTATAGGTAGAAAATAGTTTAATGGTGACTTTCTAATTAACCTCATGAGACTACAGATTCATCAAGGGGATATATATTGTTGTGTAACACTCAAAATATATGTTTGCAAATCATTTATTATATATTAAATAATATATATAAATCATGGTAAATATTCCATTCAATTAAATACCCATAAAAAATAAATAAGAATGATTGGAAATATTTTATCAGTCAATTATATAATAATAAAATTGAAATAACATCTGTAGAAATAATATATGGTTTAAGATAAATCATATAAATGGTAAATAATATGGATATTTTGGAAAAATATATTGTCTAATGTTCATAGGAGCGTGAAAATTTTAATGGAATGTTAATGATAATAAAAATTAATTAAAAAAGTGAATGTCGATGCTATCCATGGTAAAAATAATCATACACCATATAGAGGAAGAATATGGAATGTATGAATAAAAAATTTCTATATTGGAGTATACATAAATTAAAGGGTTGTTTTCATAGAAGAATTATAACACTATAAACTGATCAATAAAGAAATTCCTGGGTAAAATATCATTTTCATTTTGAAAATAATATTTTAATAATAAAGGATTAGAATACATTGTTAATTTAAATTTCATGAAAAATAAACTTTTAAACTCTTAATGAAATTTAAAAAATATTGACTGGTTATGATGGCCATAAATTTTTTACTTTTCAGGAATGTTAATAAAAAATTACCTTTCACATGTTCAGTATAATCCAAACATGTATTTTCTTGAAAATGAAATGAACATTTCCTAAAGAAATTAATAAATAATAATGGATAAAAATTTAGTTAATAAATACTTTTGAAATTACTCTAATAATTTTTTAAAATAATTTTAGAGAAAATTTTTTATATAAAAGAATATTTCCAAATAAATAGTTGGATGATGAAATATTTTCTGAAAAAACATTTTTTTAATTATTTTATCTAAAATTTTGTAGAAAATATTACTATTACATGAAAATATAATGAGTAAATATAATAGAATAAAATTAAAAAAAATTATTAGATAATGATCAAATAATTTCTTTCAAATGGAATTTTAGAATAAACGATCTATACGATGATGAAATTGTGAAATAAACCCTTAAAATGATTATAATATTGAAATGATATTTAATAAATAAATACAATACGTGTATAAAATATAAATAAACATAAAAAAATTTAAAATACAAAAAAATAAAAATTCATTGCACACATAATATTAAAATATCAAAGCCAACAATGAAGTAATATAACCCAATGGAAATAAACTGAGTTATCAAATGTTTTACTACAAGGTAACTTTCAAGACAAACACAATTAGGAAATTAATTCGAATTGAAACATAACAGACCAAAAACTATTAATGAATCATGATATTAAATGTCAAATTGTTATTATGAACACTAAATAATATAAATTAGGTGCACAAAAATAAAATATACCTCAATTAAGAGAAATTAAGATGAAGTATCTTACATTTTTTCGACTTGTTAAGTATGATCATTACCAGCTAGAATAAAATAATTCTTCTTTTTATAATTTCATAAGGAAATTTTTCCTTTTTATTTTTTCTTTTATTAAAATTATTTCCTTGTTATATATAATTACATAATCACTTATGTTTTTCACAGTTGTTTTAATGAATTTTGAATAATGTACAAAAAATTATTTTGGTAGGTTTACTATTGGTCGATGACGTCAAATAAAGAATAATAATAATTATTATATAATTATTAGATTTATTTTTAAATTAAAAATTTAATTCTATTCATGAATGATAGTTTTGATAAATTTAGTATGTTATAGTCATGAAGATGGTAGGTCGTATGTACATGTGAGTAACATTTCAATTTTTCAACTATCATTATAGAAAGATGGAAAGTAATATTTTTTATTTAAAAATTAATAATAATATGATACAAAAAATTTTAATTTTTTAAATATAATTCTATATATCATCCATGTGGTGTGGTGATGAAAAAAGAGTAACACAATTTTGTGAAGATATTAGTCCACATACACATGAACGACATTATAATATTCCAGTGGGTCAAATGGAAAGAATGAAAAATGACATAAGATCATTTATAAAAGATAAATATTTCATTAATATCATATTTATTTCATTTAAATCACATATATTCATTAATTATTTAATTATTACCTTACACGTAAAGCGTTAGTGATGAACGAATCACATTTCTTAGTGGAGCGATTGTCTGTCGTACACACTAGAGATATTACCGTATCCCCTATGGATGGAAATAAAAAATAATTAGATGATATAATGATTGAAGAGGTATAATTTTGTTTTAAATATCATATATAATATATATATATATATATATCATTATACCCAACCGTGATAGGTTTTAAAGGAGAACATGTCACATCGGTTCGTGAGACGGTAGTCTGTCGTACACAAGAGTGAAATTATCATTTCCCATTTGTGGGAAGATTATATGGATATATGTGACTAGAATAACATAATAAATTATCATTATTTATTTTTTTATTATATAATAATAAATTTATATTATATGAAGTATTTGGAAGAGGAAATAAAAAAATGGCTAGTAAAGAATTTTACCTCTTCTCAGACCACCTCTTTAAGAATACCTAAAATACTCCTATAGTGGAATTCGGAAAAATCCAGGGACACTTGGAAGAAGGAATGGAAGTTTTGGTGTGATTTGGTCTGTTATTGGCTGGAGGAAATGAGATTGAAGGTTTGAAGAATATTGGAGAGGGAGTGTCTTTTTATATGCGAGGAGAGTGGCACACTTGTAATTTTTTAATAGAAAAATGTGGACCCACATTTTTCATGTGACACAAGGGGTAAAATAATTATAATAGATACATAGAAATTATAAGGTATAAATATGTATATAAAAATCTTTTAACATGATTTTAGGTAATTTTATGCCTTATCATTTTATTTTTATCCTTATAAAATCAATTTGTACTATAATAGTACTAATTAATTTTTATTCTTATCACTACACATTATAGAGAAAATTAACATTTAAATTTTTAGAAAATATAAATATAAATATTAAAAACATGTAATATATTTTAATTAATTAAATTATTACAATTTTAAAATAAAATAAAGCCCATAGATGTAATGAAAAAGTTGGTTTGAAGATGAAAATTCTCATAACATAGATGGTTTTATTATCAAAATTTTATATTAAATGTCTGAAAAGTACCCTAAATGTATTATTTAAAACATAATTGTACTAAATTTTCCTAAAAACCAAATTTTAAAATATTTTATCTATTTAATAACTTAATTTAATAGGTTTTTTTCAAATAAAATCAACAATTTTAACTATTCATAAAAAATGAAAACATTTCAGCAAAATACCAAAAAATTACTCATTAATAATTTTGGTATTATGATTCCAAATATGTATATAAAATTTTAAAATAAATTTTTTAAAAGTGGAAGAAATTAATTTTATCAAAATTGTATAAGAAATAAAAATATTGTTTTCTTTAAAAAAAGTATTTCAGAGAACATTTCATTCTGTATCAAATGATTCTAAATTTATTTTTTCCAAATAGATATCTATTTTTTTTATAAATTTATTAACCATCCATTTTAACCACTATTTTATAATGGTATACTATATTAAATTTCATTTAGACTCAGGACTTCACATTCCACACGCTATCGAAGATTTATATATAATGAAATATGTTATGTGTGTTTTATTAGCTTAGTGTTGTGTGTAGAACATAAAATATCGAATACAAAGTTATTATTTTATTACCTCAAGGTATTACATTCTGAACAAAATAGGAAATATTTTTTCTCAAGAATTGTTTCAAAAATTTGACGAATTCATTTATTATCTAGGAATATATAGAAATATATTTACATAAACTTTTTCTGTTTCCTATGACTAATTTTATTCTATGGTTATGCTTTGATAAATTTTTATATTTATCAATTAATATTAGAAATGAGTATCCAAAAATGATTTATAATCATGAATAACTAGAATTATCTCTTAATAGATCGTATGATCCATAAAAGAGTGAACATTCCTTCCATCTATCTCAAAATATTTTCTCAATCCAATATGGATTTAAATAGATACCCTATATAATATAATTATCTCTAGACCTCTACAGTGACACTAATAGATCATCATTAATATTTATTTTCCAAATCATTTGTTTAAAAAAATACATATTGAACAAAACATCACATAGTCCATCGAGTTACCCTTTTTCAAAATCAATATTAATATAATTCTTATAATATTACAAAATTTTTATGAACCCTAATTAGTAAAAAATCAAAGATAATATAAACAATATAGGTTACCATCACCAATAATCTTATGTTGAAAAAGTAAATAAATTATTCCTCAATCAACTCTTTCATATATGAACCGAATAGTTGGTATTCCTGTATATGTTTTCCAATAAAATATTCTTAATCTTTGAACAACACCTTCATATAAAAACTAAATAGGTGTGTTTATGACTATGAAATTTTGATCAATCATAAACTCATAACCCATGGTGATAACCACAACTCTTTGCTTACTAAATAAATATATTCTTTTTAAATTTTATACAATACAGAGATGATTCATTATTCTTATATCCAAAATTACATTGGTAAAAATATTTTCTATTATACAATTATTGAATCCAAATATTCAAATACATCATCCCTTTTAGTTAAACATAGCTCATTACATAACCTATGGGTTATCCTATAGAAGAAATAATTAACTCATAAAATTTATAGGATCACCACTTTTATGAAAACAAACTAAAAACAGATCCCATAAGATAATATTTATTTTCTTCCATCATACTCTTCTTTTTTATGAGAAATTATTTTCATTATGATCATCTTTTAAAACCATAAATAATTATCAGATTCATCTGAGTGACATTCTTGGGTGTCTATTTCGATATTTATCACATGAAGGATTTTGACCCTTCTTTCTTACATGGTCACAACCACTCAAGTTCATAAAAAACTCTATCCTTATCTTCTTTGGTGAGTCCAATAGTTTTTTATGGTATAAATTATAATCATATTTTCAGATAAAAAATTTATATTAATCATTTTATCATTCACTCATATCAACATAACATTTAGTTTCTTATTGTTACCATATTGTCCTTCATGTGAACGGTTAGGATATTCTTCTAGGTTTTATCCATTTACTAAACCAGAAACCATTGTTTATGAAATAATAATCATAGTGGTAAACCATATATTCAGTTAAAGGATATTCAAATCCTGACACCATTTTTTAATCTATAGAAAATTATATTTAGCCGTGGTCATTCATTGTCATTATCTCTTCAAATATTTCATAACGGTTTGTTATGAAAATTTGAATTATCCAAATCATATCCCTCACAATTGTCAATCCTATTATATATTAATACCCATTATCATGAACTTAGTGATGATCAGGTTAATCCCAATGTTCCCTTTTGGTGTTATTACCCCTAGTTACATCAATGCTAGAACAAATTTCATTTAATATTCAAAAAATTGACTAAATATTTAAAATAATATAATCTCTTCCAAACCAAAACATTAGGATGGTCAAAAATACTTATTATCAAACATAGTCATCTAGTTATGTTCCCTAATCAATGTTTTCCAAAATATAGTTCCTAAGGTTACTACAAAAATTACCCTCATACAAACTATAAAAAACAAAAACCTAGTATCCTAGAGCTGGTGTCTTACTTTATTACATAGGAATAAAATAAAAATAATCCAATCATAGAGGAATTAATAGTTTTTTAGTTTTGGTAACCTAGATACATACATGATTCACATATTAAATTAGTGAAAACTAATTAAACCATATTTTTTTGAGAATATCATTATTCCATATAGATTATAGTTTCATATCAGTATATTATAGTTCATGGATTCCTAGTAAATGAAAAAATAAGTGTGATATCAAATTATCAGTAAGGGATAAGTACATTATACGATATCTTAAATCAAAAAACACAATCAACATGTAAATTTTAAAAAATAACACCCATGACACTTAAATGACATAAATATCAATATAATATATATAATAATAAATATGTAATGGTAAATAACTGAACAAACATTCTATTTAATTTACTTCACTATCATGGATAGATAAAGAGTAATCAATATGGAAAGGTAAATAACTGAAAACACAAGCCATGCTATCAGTAATTTTAATGAAATTCATTAAAAAATAATATCACTTTGAAAATATCATGGATAAAACTAATAAATGAAATATCAATTAAGTAAATGATTAATTATTGTACATAATGTTCTCATGAACATGAAACCTCTGATATCAATACCATTTACGTGATAGTGTAAAAATATAGGTAAAAACCCATTTAAATATTGATTACTAATTCGCCTCATGGGACTTCCAATGCCTCAAAGAGATATCATTAACTGTTCCCCACATGTATCTTAATATCAAAATAATTCCTCAAATATAGAGTAATCGTTTTAATTTAGGAATAATAGTCCTTACAATTAAATATCCTTCAGCAAGAAAGAATATTGATTATCAGTATTTCCATAGTCAATCAGATGAAATTCAACATATAAAAACATATGTATAAATGATATATGGTTAAATAAATAAGAATTTATATTATAAATATTATGGATATTTAGGGGAAACATAATTTCCAATGAACATAGTTGAGTGAATTTTTTAAGGGATGGTAAATGAATACACAGAAAAGAAAAAGGAATTGAATGTATATACTATCCTTAGCCAAAATAGTCATAAACCAACCTGAGGGAGAATAAAAATTTTATTAAAAAAAAATATACCCAATGAATTATATATAATATAAATGGTTGTTTTATTGATTAATATAAGTACCACAAAAAATATCTTTATAAAAATTATTTTATAAAATAAATATTATATTTAATAATATCATATTAAAATTAATAGTTTTCAATTTTTTGAAAATAAATTTATTTTAAAATAACCTTTGTTAGTTATAAATGATTCATTAAAACATTGATCGGTCAGGATGGATAGAAATGTCATATATATCAAGTACCTTAAAAAAATACTCAATTCGCATTTTTTATAAATTCCAAATAGAAAATGTATTAAAAAATACATGAATATTACATTCAAAACATTTTTTAAAAATTTATGATGTGAAAAAATTTATTTAATAAGGTATTTGGAAATATTTTAAAAAAATTTTGAAAACATTTTTAGAAAAAATTGATTAAGAAGAAAATGAATTTCCAATAGAAGAGAGAAATGAAGTCAGATTTTCATTTAAACATTTTCTCAATTATTTCCACATCTAATGAGTGGAAAATGGTACTATTATAAGAAAAAATAATTAATAACCATAGGATAATAAAATTAAATGGTTTTACTATAAAAATATCATATAATTTACTTTAATGGAATTTAAATAATAAATAGTCTCTATAATAATGA
This sequence comes from Viscum album, assembly GCA_963277665.1. Classification (NCBI taxonomy): domain Eukaryota; kingdom Viridiplantae; phylum Streptophyta; class Magnoliopsida; order Santalales; family Viscaceae; genus Viscum; species Viscum album. The sequence continues at coordinate 623,886,537 of OY728134.1, read as the reverse complement.
GATTATGAAATAAACCCTCACAATGAGAATAATTTTAATGTGGAAATTAATTAATGTATTTATTATGTGTAACAAAATTAAATAAACATAAAAATAATTTATATATGACATAATATAATATTAATACATTACACAAATAATTGTATAATTTTGAAGACAATGAATAAGTATTATAAACCAATGAGAAGAAATTGACTTTTAAAATTAATTGACACTTGGTAGGTTTTATATCAAATCCCTATTGATGGATTAAATATAATTGAAAAATAAAATACTATGAATTATGAAGGAATCATAATATTAATTAAAAAATGGGATGTTTTAATCCCATATAAAATAATTTCTTGTACAATAATAAAAAATTCCTCAATGAAGGAAAATTTAGATGAAGTCCATAACCTTGTGTCTAACTTGTTAGAAACTTTCTTTATCTTCCCAAATAATAGAATTATGTTAATTGTTTAATTTTTAATGAAAATTTTTCAGTATTATTATTCCTTTTATATAATTTATTTCTATGTTATATAAAATCACATAATCAATTATGATTATGTCGGTTGTTTTGATGATATTTTACTAATGTATCAAAAATGGCTTTAGTAGGTGGAAAATTGGTCAAAGAGGTCATTATTTAAATATATCAGGAATTATAATTTTGAAATATTTATAATATTTATACATCAATTATTATTTTAAACCCAATACTGAATTCTTTTTTTGATAAATGATTATGTTACTATCATGGAGACAGTTGGCCATACAAACACATGAGTAACGTTACAATTTCTCAATGATTATTATGGAAATGAGGTATGTAATATTTTATCTTTACAGAATGATAATAATATAATAAATTATATATTATTTAATTATATATATATATGATCTATTTGGTATGGGGATGAAAATATAGTCACATCGCTTCAGGAAGGATGTTGTCCACACATACATGAAAAACATTATCATCCTTCTTTGAGTTAAAAGGGATGAATGAATATGAAATATTGTCATTAAAGAATGATAATTATTTAAATAATATCATAATAATTTCATTTCTGTAACTTATATTGATTAAATGTTTCATAATCACCTTCAATGTAAAGCATTAGTAAAAACAATTGCATCACTTCGTGAGGCGGTTGTTAACCGTACAAATGAGCGACATTATCAGATCCCCTATAGAATCAAATTTAAGAATTTATATATGATATATTGAATATATAGGTATAAATATATTATATATCATATATTTAATTTAGATTAATCGTCATAAACAACTATGGGTGGTGTTGATGGAAAACATGTCGCATTAGTTCGTGAGGTGGTAGTCTGACGTACACATGACCGAAATTATAATTTATGATTTGAAGGAATAGGAGAAAAACATAGTTAATTACCATAAAATAAAAAAAATATAAGTTTATTGGAGATAATTTTGTTATTATATATGTATAAATTAGTTCTATTTTAATGATGAGGTAGAAAAAATAAAACAAAAACCCATAGTTAGATATTTTATATCTTCTTAGACCACCTATTTAGAATTATACCAAAGGTACTCCTAGAATGTTTTAATGATAGAATAATGGATTCTTGGATAATGTTATGGAATTTTTAAACTTAGTTTAGTATTTATTATGCAAAAATATAATGGTTTCGAGAGTATAGGAGAGGGGGTGGTCTTTTATAAGTTAGTTGAGTGGCACCCTTGTATTTTTTGAACCAGAAAAGGAGTACCCAAATTTCTCAAATTATAAATAGGTAAAAAATAGATTATTATTGATAAGGAATCAGTATAATGTCTAAATATTCCCATAAAATAAATTTTTTAAATATTTTAGGTCATTTTAACCCCAAACATTTTACTTTAACCCTTGATAAATATATTTTTTCATTAATCGTGGTAATTAATTGTTATTGTTTACAATATAAATTATGGTAAAAAATTTAAATTATTATAATATATATAATAATTAATATATATATTAAATCCATTTTACCATATTCAACTCAGCGAAGTCGAATTTTTTTTATTAAAAATAAATCATATAGAAGTGACGAAAATACTGGTTTTCAAGAAAACAATTCTCACATGAATAGAAGGATTTAATATACATATCAATATGAAATTTATTGAAATGGACAAAATTTTACTTAAAATATTACAATTAAAATAAATTTTTATAAAAATGAATTGAATAAATAATTTTACATTTCAAATAATTTAAATGAAAATGTAGTTTTCCAAAAAATCAGTATTTTCACTATTCATCGAAAAATAAAACATTTCTAAAAATCCAAAAAATCACACCCTACGATAATTTTGATATTATTAATTATGAATTTATTTTATTTTTATCAAATAAAATTTATAATAGTTTAAAAATAAATTTTTTCATAATAACCCAAGAAGCGATGAAAATGTTTTCTATAAAACAAATGTTTTTTTAAAAACATTTCTTTTTCTTTAAAATGATTCATATTTTTTTATAATAAATATATATATGCATTTAAATAATTTATTACTATTCATAAATTTTAAATTAAGTAATATTTTATAATGATATACCATATTATGGTTTGATCATATTTGGGGTTGCAGGTTACGTAAGCTATCAATTTGTTTTGGAAGAATACTATTTCATGGGGTTTTTATTACTTCTGTTATGTGTCTCATATGGTATAAAAACTATGTTATTATTTAATAATTTTGGGGTGTTATTATTATAGCCTCTATAACATGGAGAATTTTATTATGAAAAATATTATTGATATAATTTTATTATACATTATATTAAACACATACCTTACAAGGTCTGGACTCAAAGTAAGGTGTTTTCTCAATACATCCTTATTTTGAGACACCTATTCATTTATCTAAAAAATTAATCTTAAATGGTGATTATAATACCAATTTAAACTTTATATCAATAATTATTTATAATTCATGATATTTTATTTTATAATTAAATTACATTATTCGTGGGATTTATAATTCAAAAGGTACCAATGTAGTAAGGGTTTAGGTTTCAATCACATTTTAATGAAGATTGGTTTTTCTTGAAATTCTATTATAGGAAATATTTTGATATTTCAATAATATATCATTTTAGTTTTATTCTCCTAAGGAAATTCATAAAATTTTCATGATTTAATACCATTTTACAATCATTGGAACTTAAAATTATTGATTTTTTTAGAAAATAATACATCATTTCTCTCTTCACCAAGAAATAATTTTTCTTTTATATCCATTTTTTCTAAATCAAAATACAAAAATATTTTAAAATATTACCAAAATGTTTACTAAATAATTTTTTACCAATTTTTAATTTTTAAGAAAATTGTTTAAAATGAATCTTCTTATCATTTTCTGAAAGAGGATCTTTATAAAATTTTTCCAATAGTGTCAATGGAATTCATGTTTTAACTTTTATAGTATTCATGGAATTACATTACATCAAGACTAATAATCTCATTAAAGTTTATTTTATATGTTTATAGGTTTCTCTTTAATGAAAATGTAATCTATTATATTTTTGGAAAATTTATATTTTTAAGAAGTGATGTCAATGTGAAAAGGGTATTTTTTCATGAAATATACCATGTAATATTTTAATGATACTTTGATCAATGAAAATAAGCTTTTAAGTTATATATATTTTTGATAATTATATATATATTTCTATTATATATATACATGGTTTATATATCTTTAATTTACGTGGTAATAAATTATTATATTTATTGATCAAATTACTTAATTATGAAATTTTATTTGATTATGATATTAAATTATAATATGCTTCTTATTTTATGTCCATGATTAAGAATTATGTTTTTCCTTATGATTGAAATTATTTTTTGGAAAAAATAAATTTTGAACATGTTATGATTTGTTTACCCATATTGTGATGGGTAAAAATCATATATATTATATGATGGGTGTTTCTAGATAACACTTTAATGCATTTTGTAATGTTCTAATTAACATGAGAGATCAAGAATGGGATTATAGGGTAAACCTAATCCATTCATGAAATTTTTCCACCATGTGATATTTTATATAAAGGTAGTCTTAAATAAAATTTATTAAATGTTATATATCAATACTATATTTTCTATATTTCCATGATCAAGTTATTCTATGTTGTATTTTTTTCTCTAACATTCTTACTTGTGTGTGTTTTATTTTTTTAGGATATCATATTATTATATTGACTCACATGTTACATAATATTTTCATATTTATTCCCATTCTCATATTATTACATAACCCATTTCATCTATGTATTTCAGAGTTTTTTATAGATATTTAAGATATTGAATGGATGTATAAGGTCATTATTGATAATAAAATAAAGAGGTTTTATTTTATCCTCACACTGATTTATTATGAACCTAGACTTCATAATACATGATGCCTCACCATAATTGTGTTGTAAATAATATTTTTTATGTGAAAATATAATAGTAATATTTTTAAACGGATTGGGTCACTATGATAAGTGGTATCACAACTAAAAGGTTATTTCATGACCAATCGTTATTTAATTGATTTCTTTTATGGATAACACATTTAACACAAAATAAGTTCCTTTTTTGGTGATATAATTAATAGATATGGAATAACTGGGTGAGATATTAATTATAACTTCTTAGATTTTATGTTTATTATACTAAAATTCATGGAATTATTGTCTGTGATATTATTAAAATTTCAATGAATAATGATGATAATAAACTTCTCATTGTTGATGAAAGTGAACCAAATTACTTATATGGAACCTTATAAAACTAAATCTATATATATGAGATGATCATGGAAATAATTATAATCCCTTTTAATAATGTTTTTATATATATAATAAGGTTACGTAAATGTGAAACAGTTAATATTATTTGTGATAGATAATAAATTTTATGATTTAAAGATGAACGTGACTGAAAATATTGATAGTTTCTTTCTTTCATATCATTAATGTAATGAGTTTTTATCTATGAAATTAGTGATGATTTTTTTGAATTATTAAGAGAACATTCTAATGATAACCACCCTTATAAAATAAAAATTAATATACTCTTGAATACATGATATAAAAGATTTTTCTCTTTTTGAACTTTAATGCAATATGATGGCTTACAAAATGAATATTGAACTTTAAGTCAAATGTTTCAAATAATCTGAATAAATTTATTTTAAATACAAATAGTAAATAAAGATACATAATGTTGGATGAAATAATTATGATTTTAGTGAGGATATTATGTCACTAATGGAATGAAAATTCATGAAAAAATGGGATGTATAAAAAAGTATGATTTATTTTAATTAGGTAATGGTGGGTAATATTTCCAAAATATGTTCTATGATTCAGCTAGTGTATTATAGGTTGATTTCATATCAATATCATTGATATATTTATCCTATTTGTGAAACATAATATCAATAAATCTAATTGTAATGTGCTTCCAGTAGATTCATTTTTGATGATTTTATAAATAACATGATATAATAGGATTTCATGTTGATTATGTTACATTTATTTCAGATACAAATGATTTTATGATAGAAATAACTAATGTATATAAATCTAAAATATTGTAGGAAAAAAATTAGAAGGATATCTTAATAAAATTTTAAATACTGAAGGATTAACTGTGGAGTTGGATTACCAATGAAAGAGAAACTAAATGATTGGTTGATTTCTAATAAAATCAACCACATTCATTAATTATATTGAAGTTAAAATTGTTGTGTTATTAATATAATTTGACATGATTGAGTCTATTAAATAATAATATAAGTACTTTTATGATATTAAATTACATATTGAAGATTAATATAAAATGATTTAGGATTTTAGCACTCAAATTTAAGATATAATGAATTGGGTTTAATATCCAAAAATAATGTTGTTTCATTGAAAATTAATTTTTTCGAGGGTTTAAAAGTTAATGGTGAGAAAAAATCTACAATTATAAAACTATTTGATAAAGTTTTTATTGAATGTGTTTGAAAAGGTAAATGATCTAATGATAACATAATTTATGAGCATTGGACCAAACCTACAGTCAAGAATAGTCTTGGTTTTAAAGTCAACACATCAATGGTTGATTGTGTTTCTATAAATGATAAAGAAAAGAAAAAAAATTTAGGGATAACAAAATTTCATCAAGGACTCATGAACAATAAAGATACATCACAGATTATGGAAATAAATGAATTCGAATCAATTAAAAAATTATTCAATTAATTGAATGATATTTTAGAGATATTAATTTTCATATAATTAATAGGTTCATGGAGGAACAGATATAAATGAGAGGTGAATCTCTTGGAAGTCAAATATTAATGATGATAAAATATTTGATAAACTTAAATTCAAACTATTTTATTGGGTGTTTTTATAATTTCTTTGACATTGGTTATGAATGGAAGAGTAAAAGAACTCATATAAAAGATAAAGGAGGGTGGATTCTAGAAAACTGAATGAGATCACCTTGAAAACCAGTTTATATTCATTGGAGGAATAGTAGTGTGATATTATAAGCCATGATGAAGAGTAATAGTATAGATCAACGTTCATATCAACTATAGTTGGAACCTCTTGAATGGAAAGGATAAATAATGATAAGGATATGTTTTATAAAACTTCTCTCAACTAAATTTAGATAAAAAAAACATTGATTTTTGATAATGTGTGTTCATTCCACTAGACCATAAACAATAATATATTAAAAAATAAAAAGATTCACGATTATGGAATTATTATATTCTATAATTTAGATTATCCAAATATCAAGGGAAGTGTATATACATGGATGGATGGTGATGAGAAATGAAGTTAAAAATTCTTTTAATGGATAACCATTGACACAAACTATTTTTTAGTAAAATTTTTCGCTCTAAACATGATGTCATATTTTATTTAAAGGGATATGTTAGTAATAATATAAATAAATATTATAGATAAAGGAATTAATGATCAACATAAATTTTAATATCTCAATACTAGTTTCTCAGAGTAGGTGGTTACATTAATATATTTTCATAAAAAACAAGAAATAACATCTTGAATGACTAAATAGTTAGTGGTTTAAAAGAAAATACTTGAAAATTTCATTACATTTTTAAAACATAAAATGAAAAAATAATTTTCGTTGGGAATTTTTTTATTTATCTTTTTATATCCCTAAATATCAATAAAAATCATCACCATATCTTGGAGAAACATAAACCATAAAAAAGTGGTGAGATTAGCTTCTAATAAAGGGTAAGAATTTAATGAAAACTATGAATAAATAAAGCATAATCAATATTGAAAGGTATATATCCAAAACTCATATCATTTAATCATTAACTTGATCATAATATGAGAGGAATAAATGAAGATAAAGTAATACCATAATAACATGAGCTAAATAAAATCCATGGATATCATAAATGGTCTGATAATGACATGGAAATCAATAACTTATCTCATAATGAGGGATTTAATAATGTGGGTTGTCATAAAAATAATATGGAGTATTTGGTCAATAAATTGTACATAAACATGTAAGACCTCAACTGATTCAAAAAATAGTTTGTCTTATGTGACCTATCAATGCATCGAGGGGAGATAGTGGCCCATGTTTGTCACTTACTATGTCATATTAATTACTCATATAAAAATGGTGAAACATAATAATCATTAACATCCATATTGTAAGTAGTTCATCTTTAATTAAAATATTTCATGATCCATTTTAAAATATTAAATGATTTATAAATTTTTTTATTATTATTTATATAATTGAACAATTTTCCCTTTGACCATGGCCATCACATTGATTCCATTTTTAAATAATAAACCAAGTATCATTGAAACACCTGCCGGTTACATTACTTTTTAAGTAAGTGAATAGATAATTAAAATATATTATGTAAACGGTTTAATTTTTGTGATGAATAAGAACCCAATAACCTAGATGTGGTGTCTTAATTTTTTATATAAGGAAATGATATATGAAATCAATTCCAAGTGATCAAATTATTTATTATTCATGGAAAAGTAGATGGATACATGATTTACAAATTATAACTGAGAACATAAATTTCAAAAATATTTTCTCTTTTTGAGAATATCATTAATCCCAGAATAATATCCTTTCATATCATCATAGTGTAGTTTAAAGATTCATTTTAAGGGTTACAATATAATGGTGATATAAAATGATTATAAATGGTTAAGCACTACAGAATCTATAATGAAATAAGAAACACAATCAACATCGCAAGGTAAATAACATAAAATGAATTCCATTTAAAAACATTAATATTATGATAAAATAAGGAATAATCAATATCGTAAGAGAAATAATTAGACAATAATTCAATTTAAATAAATTGAGTATCATTACTTGATAATAAATAATCATTATAGATCAATAAATAATAGAAATTTCAAGACATTTAATTAATAACTATTAATGAAATTCATACAAAGATTATATAATTTTGAAAATACCATGGATAATAAAAAACGAATACTAATTAATGTAAATTCTTAATTATTTTATGTCATGTTGATAGGAACATATTACATCTACAATTAAGATATTTCATAATAACTTTTGATACTATAGGTAGAAAACAGTTTAATGGATACATTCTAATTAACCTCATGAGACTACAGATTCATAAAGGGGATATATATTCTTGAGTACCACCCAAAATATATGTTTCCAAATCATTTCTTATATATAAAATAATCTATATAAATCATGGTAAATATTCCATCAAAATAAATACCCATAAAAAATAAAGAAGAATGATTATAAATATTTTACTAGTCAATTATATAATAATAAAATTGAAACAAAATCTGTAAAAATAATATATAGTTTAAGAAAAAGCATATAAATGGTAAATAATATGGATATTTTGGGGAAATTTATTATCTAATGTTCACAAGAGTGTGAATATTTCAATGGAATGTTAATGACAATAAAAATTAATTAAGGAAGTGAATTTCTATACTATCCATCATAAAAATAATCATAAACCATCTAGAGGAAGAATATGGAATGTATGAATAAAAAATTTCCATATTGAAGTATATGTAAATTAAAGGGTCATTGTCATCGAATAATTGTAACAATATAAATTTATCAACAACAAAACATCTTGGGTAGAATATCATTTTAAATTTGAAAATCATATTTTAATACTAAAGGATTAGAATACATTGTTAATTTACATTTCATGAAAAATAATATTTTAAACTCTAAATGTAATTTCAAAAATATTTACTGTTTATGATGGATAGAAATTTTTTACTTTCCAAGAATGTTAACAAAAAATTACCTTTCACATGTTTGGTATAATCCAAACATGTATTTTCTTTAAAATGAAAACAACATTCGCTAAAAAAAATAATAAATAATAATGCATAAAAATTTAGTTAATAAATACTTTTGAAATTACTCTAATAAAATTTTAAAATACATTTAGAAAACATTTTTTATATAAAACAATATTTCCAAAGAAATAGTAAGATGATGAAATATTTTTAGAAAAAACATTTTTTGAATTATTTTATAAACCAATGTGTAGAAAATATTACTATTAAATAAAAATATAACGAGTAAAAATAATAGAATAAAATTAAAAAAAATTATTAGAGAATGATCAAATAATTTAGTTCAAATGAAATTGTAGAATAAACAATCTATATAATTATGATATTGTGAAATAAACCCTTACAATGATTATAATGTTGAAAATAGATTTAATAAATGAATCCAATATGTGTATAAAATATAAATAAACATAAAAACATTTGAAATAAAAAATAAAAATAAAAATTCATTGCACACATAATATTAAAATATCAAAGCCGACAATGAAGTAATATAACCTAATGGAAATAAACCGAGTTATCAAATGTTTTACCACATGGTAATTTTAAAGACAGAAACAGTGAGAAAATTAATTCAAATTGAAACATAACATACCACAAATTATTAATGAATCATGATGTTAAATGTCAAATTGTTATTATGAACACCAAATAAAATAAATTAGGTTCACAAAAATAAAATATAACTCAACTAAGAGAAATTGAGAGGAAGTATCTTACATTTTTTCGACTTGTCATGTATGATCATTAACACCTAGAATAATATAATTATATTTTTTATATAATTTCATAAGGAAATTGTTTCTGTTTATTTTTTCTTTTATTAAAATTATTACCATGTTATATATAATTACATAATTACTTATGTTTTTTATATATGTTTCAATGATTTTTGAATAATGTGTGAAAAATTGTTTTAGTAGGTTTACTATTGGTCGATAACGTTATTAATATAACATATAATGAATAATAATAATTATTATATAATTATTAGATTTATTTTTCAATTAAAATTTTAATTCCATTCATGAACTATGGTTTTGATAAATTTAGTATGTTATAGTCATGAAGATTGTATGTCGTACGTACGCATGGGTAACATTTCAATTTTTCAACGATCATTATAGAATGTTAGAAAGTAATATTTTTTATTTGAAACATAATAATAATATGATACTGAAAATTTTAATTTTCTAAATATACTAATCTATATCATCCATGTGGTGTGGTGATGAAAAAGGAGCAACATAATTCTATAATGATAGTAGTCGACACACACTTGAACAACATTATCATCTTTTAGTGGGTCAAAAGGAAAGAATGAAAATGATATAAGATTATTTATAAAAGATAAATATTTCATTAATATCATATTAATGTCATTTAAATCACATATATTCATTAATTATTTAATTATTATTTTACATGTAAAGCGTTAGTGATGAATGAATCATATTTCTTAATGGAGCGGTTCTCTATCGTATAGACAAGAGATATTACCGTATCCCCTATGGATATAAATAAAAAAGGATTAGATGATATAATGATGGAAGAGGTATACTTTTTTATAAATATCATATATATACTATATATATATATCATTATACCCAACCATGATAGGTTTTAATGGAGAACATGTCACATCGGTTCGTGAGATGGTAGTCTGTCGTACACATGAGTGACATTATCATTTCCCATTTGAGGGAAGATTATATGGATATATTTGATTAGAATAACATAATAACTTATAATTATTTATTTTTTAATTATATAATAATACATTCATATAATATTAGTGATATAGAAGAGGAAAACAAATTGGCTAGTAATGAATTTTACCTATTCTCAGACCACCCCTTTAGGAATACCTAAAATACTTGTATAATCGAATTATGAAAAATCCAAGGAATCTTGGAAAAATGAATTGAATTTTTGGTGTGATTTGGTCTGGTATTGGTTGGAGGAAATTGGGTTGAAGGTTTGAAGAAGATTAGAGAGGGAGTGTCCTTTTATATGGGAGGCGAGTGACACACTTGTAATTTTTTAATAGAAAAACGTAGACCCACAATTTTCATGCGACACAAGGGGTAAAATAATTATTATAGATACATAGAAATTATAATGTATAAATATTTATATAAAAAATCTTTTAACATGATTTTAGGTAATTTTATGCCTTATCGTTTTATTTTATCCTTTGAAAATCAATTTGTACATTAATGGTGATAATTAATTTTTATTCTTATCACTATACATTATAGTGAAAAATAACATTTAAATTATTAGAAAATATAAATATTTATTATTAAAAACATATAATATATTTTAATTAATTAAATTATTATAATTTGAAAACAAAATAAATCCCATAGATGTAATGAAAAAGCGGGTTTGAAGATGAAAATTCTCAAAACATAGATGGTTTTATTATCAAAATTTTATATGAAATGTATGAAAAGGACCCTAAATGTATTATTTAAAACATAATTGAACTAAATTTAAATAAAAACTAATTTTTAAAATATTTTACCTTTTTAATAACTTAATTTAATAGGTTGTTTTCAAATAAAATCCACAATTTTAACTATTCATCAAAAATTAAAACATTTCAGAAAAATACCAAAAAAGTACCCACTAATAATTTTGATATTATGATTACAAATATGCATATAAAATTTTCAAATAAATTATTTAAAAGTGGAATAAATTAATTTTATCAAAATTGCATAAGAATTAAAGATAATGTTTTCATTAAAAAAAGTATTTCAAAGAACATTTCATTCTATATCAAATGATTCTAAATTTATTTTTTCCAAATAGATATCTATTTTTTTTATAAATTTATTAACCATCCATTTTAACCACTATTTTATAATGGTATACTATATTAAAGTTCATTTAGACTCAGGACTGCACATTCCGCACGCTATCGAAGGGATTATATATAATGAAATATGTTATGTGGGTTTCATTAGCTTCGTGTTGTGTGTCGAACATGAAATATAGAATACAATGTTATTATTTTATTACTTTAGGGTATTACATTCTGAACACCATAAAAAATTATGTACTTGCAATTTTATCTTCCACTAAAAAATCAGGGGTTTGATATTGGAAAATTAATTTATTGAAAACCAACATCATATAGTGGGTTAATAAAACACCATATTAATAAAAGTTATTAGGTATTACATTTTTCATATATAATAACACATAACTAGTATTCTAATTATCATAACATTAGGGGATAGTGAGAATATGGGCATGAAATAAGATCATACATATCTATATAGAGTGATAGCGGTCAATGATTTCAATAAATTGAATGAATTATTGAAATTTAAGAACCAAAAAACCAAAAATCTTTGTTAATTTAAAAGACCTATTTATTCATTGGATATGAACAAAATATGAAATATTTTTTTCTCAAGATCTGTTTCAAAAATTTGAGGTTTTCATTTACTGTCTAGAATATATGGAAATATATTTACATTAACTATTTCTATTTCCTAAGAATAATTTTATTCTACAATTATTCTTTGATCATTTTTTTATCAATTAATATAAGAAATGAGTACCCAAAAATGATTTATAAGCGTGAATAACTAGAATTTTCTCTTAATAGATCGTATTATCCATAAAAGAGTGAACATTCCTTCCATCTATCTCAAAATATTTTCTCAATCCAATAAGGATTGAAATAGTTACCCTATATAATATAATTATATCTATACCTCTACAGTGACACTAATAGATCATCATTAATATTTATTTTCCAAATCATTTGTGTAAAAAAATACATATTGAACAAAACATCACATAGGATATCGAGTTACCCTTTTTCAAAATAAATATTAATATAATTCCTATAACATTCCAAAATTTTAATGAACCCTAATTAGTAAAAAATCAATGATAATATAAACAATATAGGTTACCAAAAGCAATAATCTTATGTTGAAAAAGTAAATAAAATATTTCTCAATTAACTCTTTCGTATTTGAAACAAATAGTTGGTATTTTTGTAAATGTTGTCCAATAAAATATAATTAATCTTTGAACAAAACCTTCATATAAAACCTAAATAGGTGTGTTTATGACTATGAAATTGTGATCAATCTTAAACTCATAACCCATGATGGTAACCAAAACTCTTTTCTTACTGAATAAATATATTCTTTTTAAATTTTACATAATAAATAGATGATTCATTATTCTTATATCCAAAATTATAGTGGTAAAAATATTTTCTATTATACAATTATTGAATCCAAATATTTAAATACATCATCCCTTTTAGTTAAACATAGCTCATTACATAGCCCATGGGTTATCCTGTAGAAGAAATAATTGACTCTAAAAATGCATAGGTTCACCACTTTTATGAAAACAAACTATAAACAGATCCCATAAGATAATATTTATTTTCTTCCATCATACTCTTCATTTTTATGTGAAATTATTTTCATTATGACTATATTTTGAAACCATAAATAATTATCAGATTCATCCGAGAGACATTCTTGGGTGTCTATTTCGATATTTATCACATGAAGGATTTTGATCCTTCTTTCCTCCATGGTCTCAACCACTCATGATCATAAAAAACTCCATCCTTATCTTCTTGGGTGAGTCCAATAGTTGGTTATGGTATAAGTTATAATCATATTTCCATATAAAAAATTTACATTAATCATTATATCATTCACTCATATCAATATACCATTTAGTTTCTCATTATCACCATATTGTCCTTCATGTGCACAGTTATGATATTATTCTAGGTTCTAGCCATTTAGTAAACCAAAAACTATTGTTTATGAAATAATAATCATAGTGGTAAACCATATATTCAGTTAAAGGATATTCAAATATTGACACCATTTTTTAATCTATGGAAATATTTATTTAGCCATGGTCATTTATTATTATTATCTCTTCAAATATTTCATAACAGTTTGTTATGAAAATTTGAATTATCAAAATCATATCCCTCAGGAGTTTCAAACATAGTTTATAGTAATTCCCATTATCATGAACTTAGTTATGATCAGGTCAACCCCTATGTTCCCTTTTTTGGTATTATTACCCCTAGTTACATCAATGCTAGAATAAATCTCATTTAATATTCAAAAAATTGACTAACTATTAAAAATCATATAATCTCTTCCAAACCAAAACATTAAGATGGTCATAAATACATATTATCAAACTTTTTCATCTGGTTATGTTCCCTAATTGATGTTTTCCAAAATACAGTTCATAAGGTTACTACAAAAATTACCCCCACACAAACTGTAACAAACTAAAACCTAGTATCTTAGAGAAGGTTTCTTACTTTATTACATTGGAATAAAATAAAAATAATCCAATCATAAAGGAATTAATAGTTTGTAGTATTGGTAACCTAGATACATACATGATTCACATATTAAATGTGTGAAACAAATTAAACCATATTTTTTTGAGAATATCATTATTCCATATAGAGTATAGTTTCATATCATTATATTATAGTTCATGGATTCCTAGTAAATGAAAAAATATGTGTGATATAAAATTCTCAGTAAGGGATAAGTACATTATATTATACCTTAAATAAAAAAACACAATCAACATGAATGTTTTATAAAATAACACACATGACACTTAAATGACATAAATATAAATATAATATATATAATAATAAATATGTAATGGTAAATAACTGAACACACATTCCATTTAATTTACTTGACTATCATGGATAAATAAAGAGTAATCAATATGGAAATGTAAAGTACTGAAAACAAAATCCATGTTTTCAGTAATTTTAATTAAATTCATTAGAAAATAATATCACTTTGAAAATATCATGTATAAAACTAATAAATGAAATATCAATTAAGTAAATGCTTAATTATTGGACACCATGTTCTTATAAACATGAAATCTTTGATATCAATTCCATTTTCATTATAGTGTTAAAATATAGGTAAAAACCCATTTAAACATTTCTTACTAATTTGTATCCTGAGGCTACCAGTGTGTTAAGGGGATATCAATAACTGGTCTCCACATGTATCTTAATTTCAAAATAATTCTTCACATACAGAGTAATCGATTTAATTTAGGAATAATAGTCTTTACCATTAAATATCCTTCGGAAACAAAGAATATTGATTATCAATATTTCCCTAGTCAATCAGATGAAATTCAAAGTATAAAAACATATGTATAAATGAGATATGGTTAAATAAATAAGAATTTATATTATAAATATTATGGATATTTAGGGGAAACATAATTTCCAATGAACATAGTTGAGTGAATTTTTTAAGGGATGGTAAATGAATACAAAAAAAAGATAAATGAATTGAATGTATATACAATCCTTAGCCAAAATAGTCATAAACCAACCTAAGGGAGAATAAAAACTGTATTGAAAAAATATACCCAATGGATTCTATATAATATAAATGGTTGTTTTTACTAATTAATATAAGTACCACAAAAAATATCTTTATAAACATTCTTTTAGAAACTATAATATTATTTTTAATAATATCATATTAAAATTAATAGTTGTCAATTTTTCGAAAATAAATTTAATTTAAAATAAAATTTGTTACTTATAAATTATTCATTAAAACATTGATCGGTCAGGATGGATAGAAATCTCATATATATCAAGTACATTAAAAAAATACTCAATGCACATTTTTTGTAAATTTCAAATAGAAAATGTATTAAAAAATACATGAAGATTACAATCAAAACATTTTGTAAAAATTTATGATGTGAAAAAATTTATTTAATAATGCATTCAGAAATATTTGAAAACCTTTTTGAAAACATTTTTATAAAAAATGGATTAATAAGAAAATGAATTTCCGACAGAAGAGAGAAATGAAGTCAGATTTTCATTAAAACATTTTCTCAATTATTTCCACATCCAATGAGTGGAAAATGGTACTATTAAAATAAAATACTATGAATAAAAAAAGGATAATAAAATTAAATGGATTTACTATAAAAATATCATATAATTTGCTCTAATGGAAATGAAATAATAAATATTCTTGACAATAATTAGATTGTGAAATAAACCCTCACAATGAGAATAATTTTAATGTGGAAATTAATAAATTTATTTATTATGTGTAAGAAAATTAAATCAACATAAAAATAATGTATATATGACATTATATAATAATAATACAATACACAAATAATTGTATTATTTTGAAGACAATGAATAAGTATTATAAACCAATGAAAATAAATTGACCTTAAAAATTCATTACCACTTGGTAGGTTTTATATCAAATCTATACTGATGGAATAAATATAATTCAAAAATAAAATACTATGAATTATGAAGGAATCCTAATATTAATTAAAAAATGGGATGTTTTAATCCCATATAAAATAATTTCTTGTACACCAATAAAACATTCCTCAATGAAGGAAAATTTAGATGAAGTCCATAACCTTGTGTCTAACTTGTCACACACGTTCTTTATCATCCTAAATAATAGAATTATGTTAATTATTTAACTGTTAATGAAAAATTTTCAGTATTATTATTCCTTTTATATAACTTATTTCCATGTTATATAAAATCAAATAATCAATTATGTTTATGTCATTTATTTTGATGATATTTTACTTATATATCAAAAATGGCTTTAGTAGTTGGGAAATTGGTCAAAGAGGCCATTATTTAAATATATCATGAATTTTAATTTTGAAATATTTATAATATTTATACATAAATTATTATTTTAAAGCCAATACTATATTATTTTTTTGATATATGAGTATGTTACTATCATGGAGACAGTTGTCCATATAAACACATGAGTAACGTTACAATTTCTCAATGATTATTATGGAAATGAGGTATGTAATATTTTATCCTTACAGAATGATAATAATATAATAAATTCAATATTATTTAATTATATATATATATATGATCTATTTGGTATGTGGATGAAAATATAGTCACATCGCTTCACGAAGGATGTTGTCCACACATACGTGAAAAACATTATCATCCTTCTTTGAGTTAAAAGGGATGAATGAATATGAAGTATTTTGATTAAAGAATGATAATTAATTAAATAATATCATAATAATGTTATTTATGTAACTTATGTTGATTAAATGTTTCATTATCACCTTCAATGTAATGTATTAGTAAAAACAATTTCATCACTTCGCGAGGCGGTTGCTAACCGTACACATTAGCGACATTATCATATCCCCTACGGAATCGAATTTAAGAATTTATATATGATATAGTGAATATATAGGTATAAATATATTATATATTATATATTTAATTTAGATTAATCTTCATTGTAATGACCCGAAAATTTTAAGGAAATTGTTTTCTTAATTTCTTTGGAATTTTACGAGTGTGCAGTTTCAGACGACACCTAATTCCGAGGCCCGGTGTGCCCGGAATCAATTTCCAAAGTTTAGCTCGGGTACGTTCAGTAAAAGAACGAGTGGGTTTTTCTATATCTTGAACCGGTGCTTGGAATTGAAACTCGAGGGCACCGATGAACTTCCAGTGCTGATAATTTCTTAAGGGGATCTTTGCTGTAGTTGCGTTTTTTGCGGGTTGAGATTTAATATTTGTGGAGTAGTTGAATTAAATAAATTTTTTTGTGTACAAATTTTATTCATGGAAGGTGGTTATTTTCAACAAAGGGGAAGTTATAGGTGGGTCCCACACCCACCTAACGTCCCATGGGAGAGTTTAGTGTGGTGGAGCCCACATGAGACCCTGACTCCTCACCTCCCCCATAACCCCCTTGACCTCCCCATAACTCACCCCTTGTTTAATGCATGACAACTCCACTCTTTATTGAGGTGGAGCCTCTCCACCTCCCAAGCTTAATGAAGCCTACAAAGATAATTAATATCCTTATTAATTATTTTTGTGTCACCTCTTTGTCTCCTTTTGAATTGCTTAGAGATATTTTAAAAGAAGGAAACTTAATGAAATATTGGTTGGCTAATATTTTGGGAGAATTAGAGGAGAGTTCCCTTCATCCACAAAGAATGACTCCCTCCCCCAATGAAGAATGGTTCTCCATACGTCAGATCTCCAAAGAATGATGCTCGAGTCAGATTAAAGGCCTTTGATGAAACCTTGAAGGCCAACGACCATCGTCACCTTCATCTCTTACCTTGCAACGACGTCAACGAACCGACGTCCACTCCCTTTCGCGATATCATCAACGAACGATGAACGACTCGAGGTAGGGGAATTATATTAGATTTTATCTTTACCTTTAGAGAAAAGAATGGCAAGCATGGACCAACCTCTGCCCGGTTGATCCACAGATCGCTCGTTCATGCGGGATGGATGCAGGGTTTATTTTTGGATTGGAATTGAGTTTGATCTAGATTGAAAACCTCTAACTTGGAGGGCACGGGCTAACAAACACGCCCGGACCCTCTGCAGATTGTTTATTGATGCGTGGATTGTCGGGAGACGTTGAAACAGGTCCGAAACGGTGTTTGGAAGCTGTCATAGTGAAGAACGGGTCCTGAGGGGACCGCTGACGAAGACGGCAGGCAAAACGGACCACCGGAGCACGTCCGGTGGTCCGCAGAAGGTACTACCGATGACCGGAGCTGGCGGCAGGAGCCGTCCAACTGCCTGGAGGTGGAGGCGCCCCAGCACGCTGCCGAAAGAAAACCCGTCGCGGCACAGCCGTGGCGGCGAGGAGCCGGACCCCACGACCGTGTGGGATCTGGGAGGCGGGGCGACGCTAGCTGGTGCCGCCGGTTACAAAAAGGGGCTGCGCCCCTTGTGTTCCGCTCGGCCAGTGTCGAGCTGCGGCTGAACAGCCGGGTTGGGCTGTGCCCAGCCGGGACGGGCCGCGCCCAACAGGTCCGGACCCGGACCCAGGTCGGTTCAACCCGGTTCGGGCCGACCCATGGGGTATTGGGCCGGGTCGGACAGGGCCAGAACCCCCTATTTTCAGACAAGGTTCGTTTAAACGCACATATCTTGGGATAAAGACCTCCGATTGATGCACCATCAGTTGCATAGGGATCCTTGTATCGAGATGGTCATTACGGTAAATTACACTCAAGGTTTTGGATAACTTTGGGTACGATCGGGTTGTTTCGAACACGAAACCAACCGAGTCCTTAGAGCGAAAACACTTATAACATGAGCTCCGGATGTCCGAATGACGTACTGTCAACTTTGTTGGATTCCTCTTGATGGGAAAGATCTTTTGAAATACTTCATGTGAGGTTTTGACGCAGTTGGAGTAAGGCTGGGTTGGATTGTACCCGAAATACAACCGGGCCCCTGGAACAGAAAAGCCGATAACTTTCAGACCGGATGTCCGTTTGATGAACCATCAGCGGCGTTTGTAATGTCATTGAGAAATGGTCCCTTTGAGAATAACCTATGAGAGTTCGGGGTACAGTTGATATAAAGTCAGGTTGGTTCGTACATGAAACCAACCGGACACCCGAGACGAAAAAGCTAATAACTCACAGATCGGGCGTCCGGTTGACGCGTTGTCTGTTGCGTTGAGACCCCTGTGACGAGGATGTACTTTGTGATACTTTTTTGTGGGACATTGTGATACTCGGAGTATCAAATAGTGGATCGTGGAGTGGACCCTCCCAGAGATGAGCATACGGAGTACAGAGACCTTGTAGCTGGCTGAGACCTGATGACTTCTTGTCCGATTCGAGTCAGAGTGACTTGTATAGCCCAGTGGGGAGCACTATTGTGTTTGGGTGGAAGACCCTCGGTACTCGAAAGAAGGAGTAACTCTGTAGGCTATTAGGGGGAGCACTACTGTGTTGGGGTGGCAGACCCATGGCGGGGAGCACTACTGTGTTTGGGTGGCAGACCTGCGGTACTCGACAAGAGGAGTATCTCAGCAGTCTAAGGTTAGTGAGAAGTGCCTCGGAGTCGTGACATGATCACTGTACTCGACAGAGGATGAGATCTTCAGTAGTTGCGGTTTCGATAATGAAAATCCTGGTTTGAGCTGAGTTAATGACCTTTGTAATTTCCTCATGAATGAGATGGGTTACTTGATAAATTAGGTATATGTATGGGCATATAACTAAGTAGTGGTTATCCGTTTATTTCATATCTGTGTGATACTTCATGTTTGAGATGGGTTACTTGATAACTTAGGTATAAGTATAGGCTTATACCTAAGTAAGGGTTAACTATTGAGATCCTTCTTTGTGGATATCCTTGTTGGTTTTAGAGAGAACATGAGGGTCTCAGGGTCCCTACTGAGTATTGTTATACTCACCCCTGTACGAGCTATGCCCGCACCTCGTTGTGTTGGTTGCAGATGACAGATAGTGCTGACGGAGGCCGAGTGGGTGAGGACTGGACAGTACCTGGAGATGGAACTCACGATGAGTCAATACCCGTAGGTGGACCACACGATGAGTCGGTACTCGGAGGTGGTTGATGGACGAGGATGCTGAGAATGATATCTGTACCTACCCTTTAGGTAGGATTCGAGGTGGACGATCCAAGAGGTGCACTATCTGTACCTACCCTTCAGGTAGGATCCGAGGTGGACGACCTAGGAGCTGCATCCATTTTCCAGCTATTTTCCTTCTTCAGTAGTACTTTCGTTCAGTTATAGTTTTACTTTTCAGTTGGGTTTATATTATGGCCCTTTTACCTTTTCAGCACTTTCTTTTGTACTTAGTGTTTACTTCCGCTTGTACTCTATGGCGTTTTTTTACTTTTATAAAGGCAATGCCTTCCCTTTTTATTAGGATTTACTCCTTTGGTTCTAGTCTCCTGCCCCTGGCCTATGGAAGGCGGGCTTGGGGTAGTCACGACATGGGCCCTGAGGACAGGTCGTGACAAATTGGTATCAGAGGAGTCTGTTCTACCGCAAAACTTAGGACTATGATATTTTCTTTTCTGTGAGGAAATAGTGTTAAGGGTACTAAGTGTGGTCTTCAGTTCAGGGAGTCCAGTGTTGGTGCGGGCGGCCGACGTATCCATACACCAGGACCCCGACTACTGATTTCTGACTTAGTTCACGAAAACACTGATTGCATGTGTGTTTTTAAAAGTTTCTTTTAAATCAGCTCAAACCAGGCCCACTCACCAGGTATAGTCTTTTGACAGTGTTGCATCTGTTCTTTCAGGATGCCTCTCCATGGACGATCAGCTAGAGCCTCGATAGTTGTACATGATGAAATTCCATTGAGCGAAGATACCTCATTACAGGGCCCTCTTCTAGATCAGACACCAGCAGAGAGCGCACGCCGCTTGAGAGCGATGCATGAGTTCCAGCGTTAGAGGCCTCCGACGTTTCTAGGTGAGTCAGATTTTCAGACGGCTGGGTACTGGTTGGAGTTTGTAGCACGAGCTTTCCACACAGCTGGGACACCCGCTAACTTGATAGTGTACCTAGCTGTTAGTCTCTTTCAGGGAGCAGCTGAGAGGTGGTGGAGCCTGATGCTCCAGTTTTGCGATGAGATGACCTCCACCTGGGGAGACTTTGAGACCTTCTTCAGGGTGGAGTTTATACCAGCGAATCTACACTCTGAGCATGCTCAGGAGCTGCTTCCCTTGCCGCATGATTTTTCAACCGTAGCGGAGTCTTCTTCAGCCGTAAGTAGATAGATGACACAGAATTCCAATTAGACTAGGCCAAAAGGTGGTTGACCGCGTGACTCAGGATCAGTAGTGCGGGGTACCCAGGGTGGAGTCAAAGCCAGGCGTGCCAGAAACGGACAGTGTTTCTCCTCTGGTGGGCTTGGTCACATGACATGTAACTGTCTGACCCGCCGTGCAGACGATCAGCAGATAGATGAAGGACCTCCTAGACAGAGGCAGAGGTCCTCCCCGACCGTAGGGAACGAGTTGATATGGGAGAGCACATCTTCAGGCAGCTGAAGCATACGACAATGGAGCTCCGAAAGCAGGTGGACAGGAGCGGGACTAGTTCTAGGAATGGAGGTCTTTGTCTTTGGTGCTTCTAGTTTCAATGTTGTCGATGTTGAATTTGCATTGTGTCTTTGTACTTTGAGCTACAGTAATAAAAGACACCTTTCTTTGTGATGTTTACTTTCCTACCCTCTCTATATGGTTGTTACTAAACGGTTCCAGTTTAAAACCATTGACTTGACACTCCCTTTCAAGATACCTACAGGAGGAGACCCAGTGACGACACACTGCTGCTGACAATGTGACTCGACCCTTGGAGGTGAGAGTAACGGTTATATCTCTTGGTAGTAGTGTCGAGGCCTTACGACGTCGTCCATGGCATGAATGTATCATTCATGTCAAGATTGACTATATTAGGAAAAGAATGTGGTTCATCCTAGGGATGAGACCAAATTTCTCTTTTCAGTAGAGGAGAAATCCCATCAACTCTTTGGTAGAATGTAGATGAAAAACGGTGGAGATGAGTTCTTAAAATTGTCTAGTCTCACCCATTATTCTTTGAGCGAACGGTTTACGGTTCTCTCTATCTCAAATAATCTTAGGTATATCTACTCTCAGAAGGACATGAACCTGAGACAATGGTGATGGCTTGAATTCCTCCAGGACTATGACTTCGAGATAGTTTATACTCTTGGGAAGGGGAACGTTGTAGCAGATGCTCTTAGTATGAGATCAGACGTTCAACTATTAGGAGTGGCGAGACAAAAGTTGGCCACGTTTCAGATATCCTTTGTGGATAGTGATGGAGTCACCACGTGTAGAACCAGAGATGGTTCAGGCTATGATGAAAAAGTTGTAGATCATTCAAGAGCGAATGAAGACTGTACAGAGCTGATAAAAATCCTTTTTTGATAAGAGGCGAGACCACTGGAGTTAGAGGGTGATGACCACACCTTCTTACGGGTCTCACCTCGATGGGGTTTACAGAGATTTGGCTGGGGCGGAAAGTCATATCTGTGTTTCATCAGACCTTTCTAGGTCCCCAGCAGAGTAGGAAAGGTGGATTACCTCCTAGAATTTCCACCTTAGATGCACTGGGTGCATGATGTCATCCACGTATCACAGCTGAGGATATGTGTGCACGACCTATCCATCATCATCGACCACAGATAGCTGGACATCAATGAAGGGGTAAATTTCATGGAGTTCCAATAGAGGTTGAGGATCAACATGAGCAGGTCCTACGGGGACGGTCTAATCCTCTTGTGTGCTTTCGTTGGCATCACTAGAACCTCCAGAAGAGCACATGGGAGCGGGAGGCTCAGATGTGTGCTCAATACCTCCTTTAGTTTCCCTAGTGAGTGTTGAAGCTTTACGAGGATGTAAATCCCTGAGGTGGGAGTAATGTAAAGACATGGAAATTTCAAGGAAATGTTTTTCTTAATTTATTTGTAATTTTACGAGTGCGCAATTTCAGACGACACCTGATTCCGAGCCCCAGTGTGCCCGGAATCAATTTCCGAAGTTTAGCTCGGGTACATTTAGTAAACGAACGAGCGGGTTTTTCTATCTCTTGAACCCGTTCTCTGAATTGAAATATGAGGGCACCGATGAACTCGCAGCGCTGGTAATTGCTTAAGGGGACCTTTGCTGTATTTGCGTTTTGAGCGGGTTGAGGTTTAATATTTGGGGATTTGTTGAATTAAATAAAATTTGTTGTGTCCAAATTTTATTCCGGGAAGGTGGTTATTTTAAACAAAGGGGAAGTTAGAGGTGGGTACCACACCCACCTAACCTCCCATGGGAGAGTTTAGTGTGGTGGGGCCCACATGAGACTCTAACTCCTCACCTCCCCCATAACCCCCTTGACCTCCCCATAACTCACCCCTTGTTTAATGCATGACAACTCCACTCTTTATTGAGGTGGAGCCTCTCCACCTCCCAAGCTTAATGAAGCCTACAAAGATAATTAATAACCTTATTAATTATTTTTGTCTCACCTCTTTGTCTCCTTTTGAATTTCATGGAGATATTTTAAAAGAAGGAAACTTAATGAAATATTGGCTGGCTAATATTTTGGGAGAATTAGAGGAGAGTTCCCTTCATCCACAAAGAACGATTCCCTCCCTCGACGAAGAACAGTTTTCCATCTGTCGGATCTACAACTAATGACGCTCGAGTCAGATTGAAGGCCTTGGAGTAAACGACAAACGCCAACGACCATCGTCATTTTAATCTCTTACCTTGTGACGACGTCAATGAACCAACGTCTACCCCCTTTTGAGATATCATCAACGAACGACGAACGACTTGAGGTAGGGGAATTATATTAGATTTTCTCTTTACCTTTTGAGAAAAGAACAATGAGCACGAACCAACTTCTACCAGGTTGATCTACGGATTGCTCGTTCATGTGGGATGGATGCGAGGTTTATTTTTGGATTGGAATTGAGTTTGATCTAGATTTAAAACCTCTAACGCGGAGGAAACGAGCTAACCAACAAGCCCGGACCCTCCGCAGATTGTTTATTGATGCGTGGATTGTCAGGCGATGATGAAATGGGACCGCAACGGCATTTGGAAGCCGTTGCAGTGTAGAAAGGGTCCCGGGATGACCGCTGGTGAAGACGGCGGTCAAAGCGGACCACCAGTGTGCGTCCGGTGGTCCGCAGAAGGTACTGCCGGTGCGGCGGCGCCGACGACTGGAGGCGGCGGCGCCCCAGTGCACCGCCGGAAGAAAACCCGCTGCGGCACATCCACAGCGGCGAGGAGCCGGACCCCGTGGCCATGTGGGATCCGAGATGCGGGGCGACGCCAGCTGGCGACGTAGGTTACAAAAATGGGCCACACCCCTTGTGTTTCGCTTGGCCAGCGCCGAGCCGCGGCCGACCAGCCGGGCCGAGCCGCGCCCAACCGGGCCGTACTGTGCCAGCCACTGGCTAGGCCGCACCAGCCTGGCCGGGCCGCGTCCAACCAGGCCTGACCCGGACCCGGACCCGGGTCGGGTCGACCCGGTTCGGGCCGACCCAGGGGGTATTGGGCCGGGTCGGACCGGGCCCGAACCCCCTATTTTCGGACCAGGTTCGTTCAAACACACATATATTGGGATACCGACCTCCGATTGACGCACTGTCAGTTGTGTAGGGATCCTTGGATTGATATGGTCATTTCGGTATATTACACTCAAGGTTTCAAAGAACTTTGGGTATGGCCGGGTTGGTTTGAACATGTAACCAATCGGGTCCTCGGAGCGGAAACGCTTATAAGATGAGCTTCGAACATCTGAATGATGTGCCGTCGACTTTGTTGGACTCCTCTTGATGAGAAAGATATTTTGGAATACTTCACATTAGTTTTGGACGTAGATGTAGTAAGTCCGGGTTGGATTGTACTTGAAATACAACCAGGACCCTGAAACGGAAAAGACGATAACTTTCATAACGGACGTCCGTTTGACGAACTGTCATCGGCATTGGTAATCTAATTGAGAAACGGTCCCTTTGAGTATACTCTATGAGATTTTGGGGTACATTTGAGATACGGTCAGGTTGGTTCGTACATGAAACCAACCGGTCCCTCGGACGAAAAATCTAATAACTCATAGACCGGGCGTCCGATTGACGCATCGTCTGTTGCGTTGAGACCCCTATGACGAGGCGGTCCTTTGTGATACTTCTTAGTGGGACTTTGTGATACTAGGATTATCGACCAATGGCTCATGGAGAGGACCCTCCCGGAGACAAGCGTACAGAGTATGAAGACCTTGTAGCTGGCTGAGACCTGATGACTTCTTGTCTGATTCGAGTCGGAGTGACTTGTATAGCCTAGTGGGGAGCACTACTGTGTTTGGGTGGAAGACCCACGACAGGGAGCACTACATTGTTTGGGTGGAAGACCCACGATACTCAACAGAAGGAGTACCTCTGTAGGCTATTAGGGGGAGCACTACTGTGTTGGGGTGGCAGACCCATGGCGGGGAGCACTACTGTGTTTGGGTGGCAGACCCACAATACGCTACAGGAGGAGTACCTCAGCAGTCTAAGGTTAGTGAGCAGCTCCTCAGAGTCGTGACAAGATCACTGTACTCGACAGAGGAGGAGCTCTTTAGCAGTTGCGATTTCGATAATGAAAATCCTGGTTTGAGTTCAGTCAATGACCTTTGTAATTTCCTCATGAATGAGATGGGTTACTTGATAAATTAGGTATATGTATGGGCATATACCTAAGTAGTGGTTATCTGTCGATTTCATATCTATGTGATACTTCATGTTTGAGATGGGTTACTTGATAACTTAGGTATAAGTATGGGCTTATACCTAAGTAAGGGTTATCTGTTGAGATCATTATTTATGGATATCCTTGTTGGTTTTAGGGAGACCTTGAGGGTCTCAGGGTCCCTACTGAGTATCGTTATACTCACCCCTTCACGGGCTATGCCCGCACCTCATTGTGTTGGTTGCAGACGATAGACAGTGCTGACGGAGGCCAAGTGGACGAGGACTGGACAGTACTCGGAGATGGACCTCACGACAAGTCAATACCCAGAGCTGGACCACATGACGAGTCGGTACCTGCAGGAGGTTGATGGACGAGGACACTGAGATAACTATCTGTACCTACCCTTTAGGTATGATTCGAGGTGGACGATCTAGGAGATGCACTATCTGTACCTACCCTTCAGGTAGGATCCGAGGTGGACGACCCAAGAGCTGCATCCATCTTCCAATAGTTTTCCTTCTTCAGTAGTACTTTCGTTCAGTTATAGTAGTACTTTTCGGCTGGGTTTGTATTCTGGCCCTTTTACTTTTCAACACTTTCTTTTGTAATTAGTGTTTACTTCCACTTATACTCTATGGTGTTTGTTTACTTTTATAAAGGCAATGTCTTTCCTTTTTATCGGGATTTACGCCTTTGGTGCTAGTCGCCAGACCCTGGCCTATGGAAGGTGGGCTTGGGGTAGTCACGACACGGGCCCCGAGGACGGTTCATGACATTCATACACAACTGTGGGTGGTGTCGATGGAAAACATGTCACATTGGTTCGCGACGTGGTATTCTGACGTACATAAGACCGAAATTATAATTTATGATTTGAAGGAATAGGATAAAAACATAGTTAATTACCATAAAATAAAAAAATATAACTTTATGGGAGATAGTTTTGTTATTATATATGTATAAATTATTTTTATTTTAATGAGGAGGCAGAAAAAATAAAAAAAACCCATAGTTAGAAATTTTGCATCTTCTTAGACCACCTATTTAGAATTATACCAAAGGTACTCCTAGAATGGTTTTATGACAGAATAATGGATTCTTGGGTGATGTTATGGAATTTTTAAACTAATTTTATTATTTATTATCCAAATAAATTATGGTGTCGAGAGTAGAGGAGTGTGGGTGGTCTTTTATAAGTTAGTTGAGTGGCGCCCTTGTATTTTTTGAACAAAAAAGAAGTACCCAAATTTATCAAATTATAAATAGGTAAAAAATAGATTATTATTGATACATAATCTGTATAAGGTTTAAATATTCCCATAAAATTAATTTTATAAAAAGTTTAGGACATTTAAACCCCAATAATTTTACTTTAACCCTTGATAAACACCTTTTTTAATTAATCTTGGTAATTAATTGTTACAGTTTTCAATATAAATTATGGTAAAAAAATTTCAATTATTATAATATATATAATTATTAGTAAATATATTAAATCCATTTTACCATATTCAACTCAGATATGTTGAAATTTTTTTATTAAAAATAAATCATATAGAAGTAAAGAAAATACTGGTTTTCAAGAAAATGATTGTCACATGAATGGAAGGATTTAATATACATATCAATATGAAATATATTGAAATGGATAAAATTTTACTTAAAATAATAAAATTGAACTAAATTTTCATAAAAATTAATTTAATATATAATTATACATTTCAAATAATTTAAATGAAAATGTAGTTTTCAAAAAATCATTATTCTCACTATTTATCGAAAAATAAAACATTTCTAAAAATCAAAAAAATTACACCCTATGATAATTTTGATATTATGAATTATGATTTTATGTTATTTTTATCAAATAAATTTTATAATAGTTTAAAAATAACTTTTTTTAGAACATCCCAAGAAGAAATGAAAATGTTTTCTATAAAACAAATGTTTTTTTTGAAAACATTTATTTTTCTTTAAAATGATTCATATTTTATTTCTAATAAATATATATGCATTTAAATAATTTATTACTATTAATAAAATTTAAATAAAGTAATATTTTATAATGATTTACCATATTATGGTTTGATCCGATTTGGGGTTGCGGGTTATGTAAGCTATCAATTTGTTTTGGAAGAATACTATTTCATGGCGTTTTTATTACTTCTATTATGTGTATCATATGGTATAAAAAATATGTTATTATTTAATAATTTTGGGGTGTTATTAGTATAGTCTCTATAACATGAAGAATGTTCTTATGAAAAATATTATTGATATAATTTTATTATACATTATATTAAACACATACCTTACAAGGTCTGGACTCAACGTAAGGTGTTTTTCTTAATACATCCTTATTTTGAGACACCTATTCATTTATCTAAAATATTAATCTTAAATGGTGATTATAATACCCATTTAAACATTATATCAATAATTATTTATAATTCATGATATTTTATTTTACAATTCAATTACATTATTCATGGGATTTATAATTCAAAAGTTACCAAAGCAGTAAGGGTTTAGGTTTCAATCACATCTTAATGAAGATTGGTTGTTCTTGAAATTCTATTATATGAAATATTTCTATCGTTCTATAATATATCATTTTATTTTTATTCTTTTA
This sequence comes from Viscum album, assembly GCA_963277665.1. Classification (NCBI taxonomy): domain Eukaryota; kingdom Viridiplantae; phylum Streptophyta; class Magnoliopsida; order Santalales; family Viscaceae; genus Viscum; species Viscum album. The sequence continues at coordinate 623,857,376 of OY728134.1, read as the reverse complement.
AGGTAATTCATAAAATTTTCATGATTTAATACTATTTTACATTTATTGGTACTTAAAATTATTGAATTTTTTAAGAAAAGAATACATCATTTCTCTCTTCACCAAGAAATAATTTTTCTTTTATATCCATTTTTTCAAAAACAAAATTCATAAATATTTTAAAATATTACCAAAATGTTTATTAAATAAATTTTTACCAATTTTTAATTTTTAATAAAATTATTTAAAATGAATCTTTTTATCATTTTCCGAATGAGGATATTTATAAAATTATTAAAATATTGTTAATGGAATTAATGTTTTAACTATTATAGTATTCATGGAATTTCCTTACGTCAAGACAAATCATCTCATTAAAGTGTATTTTATATGTTTATAGGGTTCTCTTTAATGAAAATGTAATTGATTATATTTTAAGAAAATTTATATTTTTAAGAAGTGATGTTAATGTGAAAAGGGTATTTTTTCCTGAAATATACCATGTAATATTTTAATGATAATTTTATCAATGAAAATAAGCTTTTAAGTTATAAATATTTTTGATAATTATGTATATATTTCTCTCATATATATACATGGTTTATTCACCTTTAATTTACGTGGTAATAAATTATTATATTAATTGATCAAATTACTTAATTATGAAATTTTATTTGATTATGATATTAAATTATTATATGATTCACATATTCTGTACTTGTTTAAGTATTATGTTTTTCCTTATGATTGACATTATTTTTTGAAAAAAATAAATTTTGAACATGTTATGATTTGTTTACCGAAATTTTGATTGTTAAACATTATATATATTATATGGTGGGTGTTTCTAGATAACACTAATGCATTTTGTAATATTCTTATTAACATGAGACATCCTGTATGGGATTATGGGGTAAACCTAATCCATTCATGAAATTTTTCCACCATGTGACATTTTATACAAAGGTTGTCTTGAATCAAATTTATTAAATGTTATATATCGATACTATATTTCCTATATTTCCATGATCAAGTGATTCCATGTTTTATTTTTATTCTCTAACATTCTTACTCATGTGTGTTTTATTATTTTAGGATATCATATTATTATATTGACTCACATGTTACATAATCTGTTCATATTTACTCACATTTAATGATTATTACATAACCCATTTCATCTATGTATTTCTGAGTTTTTTCATAGATTTTTATGATCCTGAATAGATGTAGAAAGTTATTATTGATAATAAAATAAAGAGGATTTATTTTATCCTCACATTTATTTATTATGAAACTAGACTTCATAATACATGATGCCTCACCATAATTGGGTTGTAAATAATATTTTTTATGTGAAAATACTATAATTATATTTTTAATTGGATTGGGTCACTATGATAAGTAGTATCACAACTAAAAGATTATTTCATTACCAATCGTTATTTATTTTATTTCATTTATAGATAACACATTTAACACAAAACGAGTTCCTTTTTGGTGATAAAATTTGTAGATATGGAATAACTGGATGAGGTATCAATTATAACCTCTTATATTTTATGTTTATTATACAAAAATTCATGGAATTCATGTCTGTGTTATTATTAAAATTTCAATGAATAAAGATGATAAGAAACTTCTCATTATGATGAAAGGGAACCAAATTAATTTTATGGAACCTTATGAAAATAATTATATATATATATGATGATCATGAAAATAATAATAATAATCCATTTTAAGAAGGTTTTCATATATATAATAAGGTCACATAAATGTGAAACAATTAAAATTATTTGTGATAGATAATAAATTTTATGATTTAAAGATGAACCTGACTAAAAATATTGATAGATTCTTTCTTTCTTCTCAGTAATGTAATGAGGTTTATCTATGAAATTAGTGATGAAATATTTTTTAATTATGAATATAACATTCTAATGATAACCAAACTTATAAAATAAAAGGTAATATAGTCTTGAGGACATGATATAATATATTTTTCTCCTTTTGAACTTTAATGAAATATGATGGCTTAAAAAATGAATATTGAACTTTAAGTCCCATGTTTAAAATAATAAGAATAAATTTATTTTAAATAAAAATAGTAAATAAAGATACATAATGTTGGATGAAATAATTATTATTTTATTGAGGATATTATATCTCTAATGGAAATAAAATTTATGAAAAAATGGGATGTATGATTGTATGAAAAAGTATGATTTATTTTAATTAGGTAATGGTGGGTAATTTTACCAAAATATGTCCTATGATTCAGCTAGTGTATTAGAGGTTGATGTAATATCAATATCATAGATATATTTATCCTATTTGTGAAACATTATATCAATAAATCAAATTGGAATGTGCTTCTAGCAGGTTCATTTTTCAGGATTTTAAAAATAATATGATTTAAGAGGATTTCATGTTGATGATGTTAAATTTTTTTCAGATACAAATGATTTTATGATAGAAATAAATAATTTAAATAAATCTAAAATATTTCAGGAAGAAAATGAGAAGTATTTCTTAATGAAATTTTAAATCATGAAGGATTAACTGTGGAGTTGTATTACCAATAAAAGAGAAACTAAATGATTGGTTGATTTCTAATAAAATCATCTACATACATTAATTATATTGAACTGGGATTTTTTTATTAATATTATTTGACATGATTGAGTCTATTCAATAATAATATAGATACTTTTATGACATTAACTTAGATATTTAAGATTAATATAAAATTATTTATGATTTTAGCACTCAAATGAAAGATATAATGAATTGGGTTTAATATCCAAAAATAATGTTGTTTCATTGAAAATTAATTTTTTTGGGGGTTTAAAAGTCAATGGTGAGAAAAATCTACAATTATAAATGTATTCGATAAAGTGTTTATTGAATGTGTTTGAAAAGGTAAATGAACTAATGATAATATAATTTATGAGCGTTGGACCAAACCTACGATCAAGAATAGTCTTGGTTTTAAAGTCAACACATCAATGCTTGGAGGTGTTTCTGTAAATGATAAGGAAAAGAAAAAAAGTTAGGGATAAATTTTTTTTATCAAGGACTCATGACCAATAAAGATACATTGCAGATTATGGAAATAAATGAATTCGAATTAATGAAAAAATAATTCAATTAATTTAATGATATTTTTGAGATATTAATTTTCATATAATTAACAGGTTCATGGAGGAACATATATAAATAAGATGTGACTCTCTTGGAAGTCAAAAATGAATGATGAGAACATATTTGATAACCATAAATGCAAACTATTTTATTGGGTGTTTTTATAATTTCATTAAAATTGGTTATGAATGAAGGAGTAAAAGAACTCGTATAGAAGATAAAGGTGGGTGGATGCTAGAAAACTGAATGAGATCACCTTGAAAACCAGTTTATATTTATTGGAGGAATAGTAGAGTGATATTATAGCCCATGATAAAGAGTTATAGTATAGATCAACTTTCATATCAACTATACTGGGAACCTCTTGAATGGAAAAGAGAAATAATGATAAGGGTATGTTTTATAAAATTTCCCTCAATTAAATTTAGATTAACAAAACATTGATTTTTGATAATGTGTTTTCATTCCACTAGACCATCAACATAAATATATTACAGAATATGAAGATTCACGATTATGTAATGGTTATATTATACAATATATATTATCCAAATATCAAGGAAAGTTTATATAAATGGATGGATGGTGATGAGAAATGAAGTTAAAAATTCTTTTAATGGGAAACCATTGACACAAACTGTTGAGTTTTAGTAAAATTTGTGGCTCTAAACAAGATGTAAAATTTGATTTAATGGGTTATGTTAGTAATCATATAAATAAATATTATAGATAAAGGAATGAAAGATCAACAGAAATTTAAATACCTCAATACTGGTTGCCCATAGTTGGTGGTTACATTAATATATTTTCATAATAAACAAGAAATCACATCCTGAATGACTAAATAGTTAGTGGTTTAAAAGAACATACTTGAAAATTTCATTACATTTTTAAAACATAAAATGAAAAAATAATTTTTGTTGGGAATTTTTTTATTTACCATTTTATATCCCTAAATATGAATAAAAAACATCACCATATCTTGGAGAAACATAAACCATAAAAAAGTGGTGAGCTTAACATCTAAGGGTAATAATTTAATGAAAACTATGAATAAATAAGGCATAATAAATATTTAAAGGTATATAACCAAAACACATATCATTTAATCAATAACTTGATCATAATATGAAAGGAATAAATGAAGATCAAATAATACCATAATACCGTGAGCTAAATAAAATCCATGGATATCATAAATGGTCAGATAATGACATGGAAATCAATAACTTATCTCATAATGAGGGAATTAATAATCTGGTTTGTCATAAAAATAATATTAAGTATTTGGTCAATAAATTGTTCATAAACATGTAAGTCCTCAACTGATTCACAAAATAGTTTGTCTTATGTGACCTATCAATGCATCTAGGGGAGATAGTTTCCCATGTTTGTTATTTTCTATGTCATATTAATTACTCATATAAAAAGGGTGAAACATAATAAACATGAACATCCATATTGTAAGTAGTTCATTTTTAATAACAATATTTAATGATTCATTATAAAATAGTAAATGATTTATAAATTTTTTTATTATTATTTATATAATTGAAATATTTTCCCTTTGACCATGGCCATCACACTGATTACCTTTTTAAATAATGAACCATGTTTCATCAAAACACCTACGGGTGACATTACTTTCTAAGTAAGTGAATTGATAATTTAAATATATGATGTAAACAGTTTAATTTTTGTAATGAATAAGAACCCAATAACCTATATTTGGTGTATTAATTTTCTATATAAGAAAATGATATATGAAAACATATTCCAAGTGATTGAATTATTTATTAGTCATGGAAATGTAGATGGATACATGATTTACATATTATAACTGAGAACATAAATTTCGAACATATTTTCTCTTTTTGAGAATATCATTACCCCCAGAATAATATCCTTTCATATCATCATAGTGTAGTTCAAGGATTCATTTGAGTGGTTACAATATAATAGTGATATCAAATGCTTATAAATGGTTAATGAACTAATGATAACATAATTTATGATCATTGGACCAAACCTACAGTCAATAATAGTCTTGTTTTTAAAGTCAGCACATCAATGGTTGGAGGTGTTTCTGTAAATGTTAAGGAAAAGAAAAAAAGTTAAGGATAAAAAAATTTCATCAAGGACTAATAACCAATATAGATAAATCACAGATTATGGAAATAAATGAATTCTAATCAATGAAAAAATCATTCAATTAATCGAATAATATTTTAGAGATATTAATTTTCATATAATTAACAGGTTCACGGAGGAATAGATATAAATGAGATGTGACTCTATTGGAAGTCAAAAATGAATGATGAGAATATATTTGATAACCTTAAATGCAAACTATTTTATTGGGTGTTTTTATAATTTCATTGACCTTGGTTATGAATGATGGAGTAAAAGAACTCAAATAGAAAGTAAAAGGGGGTGGATGCTAGAAAATTGAATGAGATCACCTTGAAAACCAGTTTATGTTCATTGGAGGAATAGTAGTATGATCTTATAGCCCATGATGAAGAGTAATATTATAGATCAATTTTCATATCAACTATACTAGGAACCTATTGAATGGAAAAGAGAAATAATGATAAAGATATGTTTTATAAAATTTCTCTCAATTAAATTTAGATCAACAAAACATTTATTTTTTATAATGTGTGTTCATTCCACTAGACCATAAACATAAATATAATACCAGAAAAGCTCATCCAGGGGATAACCCCCTAACCGTTTATTAAAGAAAAAGAAAAGGATAGTAGTCAAGAACCAAAAGCCAAAAATAAAGGAAATTAAAAGTCAAAAAAACCATACCCATCTTCATAATCTTCCTCCACAGTAGCCGTTTCCCATTCTGAGCTGTCATAATGCTTCAGAAACCTAGCATATTTCCTTTGCAGATTCATCCACTCCAAGGATATGAGATCCTCTTTGCCACCAGAGAACCTCATGGCTGACAACTTTGGAAAATAGGAGTAATATTTCCTTGACCTGCGTCGCGGTGTAGTAGTCGAGATTTCTTGAGCCCCACTCACCTTCGTCATCCCTCCTTGGACCACATCACTAAAAGAAGGCTTGATCATACCACCATAGTTTTCTTGATCACTCTCAGAGTAATTCCATCATTTCCCATGGATAATTACCTGCTGAAATTTATCTTCCCCTCCACTACTCTTCTGAAATTGACCATTGGTGTCAATCACAGTAAGACACCTTGGCTGTTCCGGGGACTCCTGATTAACCAAAGTCTCCTACTGCACATCTCTTGATCCATTACCACCCTCCTGTAAACGAGAATCATGCTGCAATTAGATCAATGAAGTTTCCTCCTCTACTAGATCTTCCTCCAACTCCTGGAACCGATTTGCAGTAGCAACTATAAATCCCACATCTCCATCAATTACAGCCCTTCCCTGCACCCCAAGATCAACATAAATTTCAATACCTCAATAGTGGTTTCCAAGAGTAGGTGGTTACATTAATATATTTTCATAATAAACAATAAATAACATCCTTAATGACTAAATAGTTAGTGGTTTAAAAGAACATACTTGAAAATTTCATTACATTTTTAAAACATAAAATGAAAAATAATTTTTATTGGGAATTTTTTTATTTATATTTTTATATCCCTACATATCAATAAAAAACATCAGTATATCTTGGAGAAACATGAACCATAAAAAAGTGGTGAGTTTAGCTTCTAAGAAAGGGTAAGAATTTAATAAAAACTATGAATAAATAAGGCATAATCAATATTGAAAGGTTTATAATGAAAAATCATATCATTAAATCAATAACTTGATTATAATATTAAAGGAATAAATAAAGATCAAATAATACCAAAATACCATGAGATAAATAAAATCCAAGGATATCATAAATGGTTAGATAATGACATGGAAATCAATAACTTATCTCATAATGAGGGAATGAATAATGTGGATTTTGATAAAAATAATATGAAGTATTTGGTGTATAAATTGTTCATAAACACGTAAGATCTCAACTGATTCCCAAAATAGTTTGTCTTATGTGACCTATCAATGCATCGAGGGGAGATAGTGGCCTATGTTTGTCACATACTATGTCATATTAATTACTCATATAAAAAGGGTGAAACATAATAAACATGAACATCCATATTGAAAATAACATATCACAGTTTAATAATTTTCCCAATAAATAAACAAAACAATAAACCATCCATAGAAATTCTGTGAGTGGTATCAAAAGAGTACATCCTGAGTCAGATTAATCATCAACCATTAAATAAAATATTTCCAAAGGTATAAAAAGAGTAAAATATCAATGTATAACAATATTCAACACTGGATGTTGACATTTATGAAAATAGTTTAATAAGATCATTGAGAATGGTTTGAGGAAAATACTATTTCTCAGTTTAAAAAACTTATTTTTAAAACATTTTTTATTTATTAAAGAAAAATGTTCTTTGAAAAACTTATTTTAAAATATCAATGAATTATTAATGAATTAAATATGTCTTTACTATAGTAAATTTAGATCATTCTATATAAGTTAATAAATAGTCCTTTTGTAATTTTTTTCAAAAAAGGAACAATGTACCTCTTTCGAAAAAAAACAAATTACATTCAAACTCTTTTTTGAAAAGTATTACATAGAAAAATGGATTTAAATATTCACAGGATAATATGAAAAATATTTTTGACTATAATTTTAGAAAATAATTATATAGAATTGTTATATTCTCCTATGGAGACTAAAATATATACAATCCCAAATTATATTTAGATTTTGAAAATAAACCCTTACATTTTGTCCAATATCCATCATACATTTCAAAACCTCCTATATAATTAATATTGTTTTATTAAAAATATATTAGATTACTATTATCATATATATCATAAAATATATTTTTTACATATACTCTTTAATCACCCTTTTTAAACAAATCTATATTAAATTAATATTTAGGGTGATAATTTCATTGTTTTTCATGTAAATTTTTATTCATAGGTATCAGTCCATGTAAATTGATCATGGTTAAATAATATAGAAAATTTAATTCATGATATTAATATCATATATATTTATTATATTTGTATCAATATTAATATTTAAAATTTAGAGATTAAATTATTTACAGCAACGTTCATAAAGTGATAGGTCATGCGAATGTATAAATGCTATTTCCATTAACCTACAAATGACACAAAATATTTTTAAGTAATTATTAAAATTTATAGAATCAACTCTATTTAATAAATAACATATTTATAAATTAGTTAAATATTTATAATCATATGAGTAAAGTTGTGATGAAAAAGAAATTATACAACAACCTAGAGATAATAAGTCATACATACACACGAGCAGTGTTTCCAATTTTCGTTAGATGTGGATGAGACATAAAATTGTTGTCTAATAACCCAAAAAATCTCTGTATATTTATGATATAGGATTAGAAACATTATAATTATTACAACTCATTTATCAGAAGATGATGAAGGAATAAATTGAAAGATTTAGGAAAGAAGATTAAATTCTATTAAATAATACTCCATTGTATCTCCCCTTACAGGCATTATGTTTGGCATTTTTGGAATACTAGGACTTACATAAATTGTATAAAGATGTTGGAAATATTAATTTTATGGGATTTGATTATCTATATTGCTAAATTTGGTTTGTATAAGAGGGTTAAGAGGCTCCCTTTTATAATTTAGGTGAGGGACAATTTTAAAATTTATCAAAATAGTAGATTATAATACATCAATTTATAATAAAAAATGCCACGAAATCGAATGTGATATTAAAATAAGATTGTTTAGGGTTTTAATTGTATCAAAAATTAAAATTTATACATATTTTGGTGTCATTGTATACCATATCGTTTTGATTATCCCCTTGGTTAGTTATTTTTTACATTAACAGTGGTTATCACCATTTTAATCAGAAAAGTTAAGTAATGTTATTATAAAGGGATAACTGACTCATTAATATAAAATTTGTGATGTATTAAACTATATTACATTCACATGTATTATGATATTATTTTTATGAATTTTATATAATTTAATAGATTATTATTCTAAGAAGTTTTCATTAATGTCATTTTTGACACTATTCATTTAATTTGACATAAAATAAAAAATGAAAAAGTTAAAATATGAATATAATTCATAAAACCCACTGTAATATGTCATTAATATCTAGAAATTTCGTTCCAAACATTAAAATACTCTTATAAAATCAAAATTAATTTTTTTATTATCATTTATTTTATTTGTATACTAATTAAATAAATAGTCTATAAGTATTGAACAAGTATTTATAGTAATTATATAATTTTAAAAAATGAAAAAAATTTAATGAAAATAATTCCATTATGATCAAAATAGGAATATAATATCATTGTTACATTATTTTTTCTCTTATTTGGACACATAAAATATATTAAATATAAAGAGAGTGACATTTTGTAAATATCATTGATATAAATCATATATAATTTATTTTCAGGGAAAAGTGTCTGTTAAACAACTAGAATTTGTGATTATGGTGTTTAGTGTAAAATAAAATTTATCAAAAATGTTTTGGACATGTTTAGGTCATGGTTATACCCTTATCATTTTTTACTAACCTCCCACTAACACTTTTTTCAATTACCATCATATTAAATTTGTTTACTATATAAGAGTCATTAATGTAACTATAAAAATCAAAAAATATTTAAATGGACTATGGTTTATTTAATTACCCATATCCCATTAATTTGGATGAATATATTATTTTCAAGATTTCATAATGATTTTTTAAAATTTATTTATTATAAAATATTCATAATATTCATTTTTAGAACAAATCCTTACATTACCATTTATAATATAATTATAACACATAGAATTCGAACTAAATATATAATTATATCATTAAAATTTCAATTTAATATTTGAAATTATTATATTACATTAATTATATAAAAATAAATTTATGATTGTATTATTAATTTCATATATTAAAATTTTCCAATAATTGATTAATTATTGGATCAATGTTGTGTAAGCATTTAATATAATTTTTTTCAATAAAAATAAAATTGATATACCATAATGAAGATAAAATTTTATCTTTCAGAATAATATTTATATTCACTCATATCCTTTGAAAACCCCAATATTAAAATGATTTAATTAGTAAAAACCTCAGTGTGGTACCTTTTAAATTTCTATAAATAAATAATTATAAATATCATAATCAAAACCAAATAAAAGAACAATGACATATATTATAACCATGAATAATAATTTAAGAAAAATATTGTTCCATTCAAATTTGTTTAAGTGTTAGGGTCATTTTATAGTCTTTATCATATTAGTTTTAACCTTAATTACATGATTTACCATTTACCGTGGTAAAACAAATTACCGTGGTTAATATTCTTATTAACAAAAAATAAAAGTGTTCAATTTACTAAATTTAGACCTAATGATTAAAAATATGGAATTCCCTTATAATAAAAAATACACAAGTGTTACATAATATAATTTTAAATTAAATAGGTAAAAGGCATCCCAAAATAGTTTTCTGAAAATTTTCCATTATGTATAAAGGTTTTTATTTTCTAATTTCAGGTAAAAAATTAATTCCAGAGAGAAAAATTTGATTAAAATAAGATAATGAAATTTTAAAAAATTTACAAAATAAAATTTTAATTATTAAAAATTGTGAATGAAAATATAGTTTTCAATGAAAATTAGTATTATTCACTATTCATAAAAATTTATAACATTTATGGAAATTATAAAATAATCATCCTAAGATAATTTTAGAATTGGGAATACAGAAATTTAATTAATTTTATTTATTTTATATAAATTTACTATAATATTATTAATAAATGTGAGGAAACCTATATTTGAAGAAATCATATCTTTGAATAATAAAATTTCATTACCAAAAATCAGGTGCTTACTAACAAAACATTTTCTAGAAATTTATAATTAGTGGGTACTATATATATTATAATTTTTTCAACATTTCTTATACCAAGAAATTTAATTTCTCATTAAAATAAACTTTTTGGGTCCATTTAAGCTCGGTGTCGTATGTTGTTTAAACTATTGAGCTTAATAATCTTTTAAAATATTTGGGTATTAAATTAGAACCTCCTCCAAAAAAATTTCCCCAAAAATTTGAAATTTTTATTGGTAATAATTTTTTTAAATTTTAAAATAAACATGTGTAAACACCACATAGAAAAATGGGCTAATAAATCATTTTTTTATCATTAGGAAATTAAAATACAATGGACTCCACTTTAATTGGTTTTCAAATAGAAGAAAAGTAGTTGGAAGTGAAAACATATACATTAAAGAGAAAACCAATTCCAAATTATTAATAGAGTGTGATATATAACATAGTAATTATAAATATAACCTTCTAAAAAAAATCAATATGATTTAAAAGTAAACAGATTTTTTGGTAATAAAAATAAATGGATTCCATTTATATTTACATGTCATTTTTTCCAAAATTGAGGAATTCCTTTACTATATAGCTAAAACACTTGAGAGTATAAAATTACATGATTTTAATCCATGTAATAGGAATAATATAATCTTTTTGATATTATTCTATCTATTTTCATATCATTTAATACACTAATTCATGGATGTTCAAGATAGATTTTCCATGCATGAAATTTTTTTATCAAAAGATCCTAAAGTCATTCCTCCAGCCAATAAATATTAAAAAATGGTTAGTAAATGTTATTCAATTTTCTAAATCATATTTTTATCTAAAAAATAATACCCAATGTTCAAAATTATTTATTCCATAATTAGTTTACCTTAAGAATCCTCCAAAATATTATTGAATATATTTAAATACCAATTTTTTTTTCAAAACTTTATCTCTTGATGACATAAAGTAGTTAATTATTTTAAATTCTAAATATTTAAATACACTAATCATATATTCTTCTAAAAAATGGTAATAAAATTAATCACCATAAATACCTTATGAAACCATTCATCATTCCTTATTCATGAAATAAATTATCAAATTATCTAATGTATTTCCTAAATTTGAAAAATAAAATAAACCCCTCCATGAATTACATTCTCTTGAAATCACAATTCCTTTTATTGGTAAAAAATATTATCTATTAAAAATTTATTTATCATTATTATATCAGCATCAAGAACATATTTAAGGTTCTATTCCCAAAATCTTATGTTTTCCAAGATATTTAAAATTTAAAGGAATAATTTTTCTTGATATTATGTTTCATTCAATATATTTTTCCAAAAAAATTGTTAAATTGTATTACAGTGAAATCCTTATAAGTTTCATTATTTATATAATGAGAATTTCAAAAGTTAAATACTTTTACAAATTATTTATGGGATTCAAATACACATTCACCATAATCATTCTACTTGGGATGTATTAATTTCATAAGCTTCTACTTGATCCATTAACTTATTCAAAGGTGTATTCCCATGGATCTTTAATAATTCATTTGAGTAGTGCCTTATATCCTTAGAGTGTTATCATTTCACATTGGTAGATTCTTTCTTTCCCTTGTAATCATGAGCACAATGGAATTTTTTCCAATATATGAAACAAAATCATTTCCCTTTAATCATATGTTTTGGTGTTTCATTCCACAAATATCAAATATTAGATAATAAAAGTTTCCCTCCATCACCTTATCCATATTTTGTTATACCGTCCTCTATTTATCTTTCTTCCCTGTGAGGCTATAACACTTAGAGAATAATATCTCTATATAGATAGAACATGATATTATATACACGTATAATGAAAATGTTTGGGAGACTAATTCCAAAATATTGGATTAATCCTATCAAGGAAAAAATCATTATTAGTATTTAGATTACATTCATTGATACAAATTTAATTTCTTCTACCAAGTTCTATTTCAAAACAATTTCATGAAATAGATTATATCATGAATCATAATGTCTAATATTAGAACTAGTTAAACATCCACCATTAATTGATACATTATGTAAAAATAATCTCAAAATCATAATATTTGTTTCTTTGGGAATATTCTCAATATCCATTATAGGGTTTGGTTTCCTGGATATATGTTTTCTTAAAACTATTTTCTAAGTTTGTAATAAACATCCTATGATAAAAACAATAAATACCCCGACCATAGTACCCTTGAGATAGTGGTTACCGTCTTACATGGGCATGACATATAGGGAATCAGATCCTAAAAGACAAAATAATTTTTTAGTTTTGGAGAACTAAGTAAATACATGAAATTAAAATTAAATTTCAAAACAAAAAATACAAAAAATAAATTTCAATGATAATTACATTATTTCCTAATGTGTATCCATGCATATTAATTAAAAAACATCCTTTTAACCATGGGAAAAAAACATAATAATATGGAAATATTAGATGATAAATAAGGGTAAACATAAAATAGAATCTATGAATTTTTAAGGAATAACCAATATAGAATGGTAAATAACTGAAACACATTCAATTTTATCAGTACCTGATAATAATAAGGAAGGAATAAATGATGATCAAATAATTATATAATAACATGACATAAATATATCTATGGATATAATAACTAATTAGATAATTACATGGAACTATATGACTAATAAAATAAGGATAGAATGTGTAAGGTAGGATATAATAAACATACCATCAAAGATTCTTCCAAGACATCACACATAAATTACTAAGAACTAAAATAATTCTCAAACTAGTTTCTTTTTAGATACCTACTAATGCATAAAGGGGATATAGTAGGCCACTCCCATCAATAACCATATCCAATTAATTCATTATATGAAAATGGTTAAATAAAATCAACCTGAAATTTTATATTGATACTACAATATTTTTTTTAATAATATACCCAATCAATAAGCATAATAATATACCATCCAAATTAATTTGGTGACTATTATCAAAATAGAACATCCCTAGTCAATCCAATAATAAAACATTAAATAAAATAAATTAGACGATATCATAATATCTAAACCTCAATAAATCCTAACATTCAAAAATAGTGGATAACATATATGAACATATTTTAATAATATCATTTTTTGGGAAATACCCCTTTCACTTGAAAAATCACTTATTTTTAAAATGCTATGAAATTATAAAATAAAAAAAATCATTGAAAATAAAATTTTCAATATATAATGGATTCTTAAATTCATTGATGTTTCAATATTTTGGGAAAATCCTCAAATGATTCTTAAGTTAAAAAAATTCCTTTCATAATATTTTCACAAAAGCAAAATCATTCAGTGATTTGAAAACGATAACAAAATTCCTTTAAAAAACTTTTTTAAAATTTATAAATGTTTAAAAATGGATTTATATATTCATATGATAATATAAAAAATTGAAATTTATTTAGAAATTTTTTAAATAGAAGATAAATATTACCTAGTGGAGACTTTATCATAAATGATCTCAATTAAGAATGAGATTATGAAATAAACTCTTACCTTTGGTCCAATATCCACCGTACATGTCTGATCCTCTTATATAATAAATATAATTTTATTATACATGTTTAATAGTAAAATTATATTTTATATAATAAAATTTATTATGTATTTATACCTTATTATCACATATTTAAAGAAAATATTTATTAAAATACTATTCTAGGTGATAAACTCTTCTTTTTCATGTAAGTTTTCACTCGAAAGTCTCTGTCCTTGAAAATATACCATGGTAACATAAAATATAGTATTAATAATTATATTAATATAATCTAAATATATTATATGTATTTTTTGTTATCTTTTAATTTTAATTATAGAAAAATTAAAAACACGATTCATGGAGATGGTAGACCATATGTACAAGTGAACATTGTTTTCATTGTTCTACGTATGAAACGAAAGAATGGTAAACAATAAATATTACTCACATAATAAATTTTATGTAATAAATTTCATATATTCTTATTAGGACCATTTTATAATTATCTATGTAAAGTGGCTATGAAAAATGAATTATATCGCTACGTGGAAATGGTACAATGTATGTACGCACGAGCGATGTTTTGAATTTTCATAGGATGCAGTTGATATGGAAAATTGATATAAAATAAAGAATTTAAAATCATTAAATATTGAGAATATTAATTTTAGTATGTTATCATTGGTGAAAAACATTAATAGGAAATATAAGAATAAATAAAATTAAATGTGTCACTAAATACAATTACCTTCTCTTAAAGAATCAAATTTTAGATCTCCTCTTAGGAACACTCGTGATGGTATTTTTAGAAGTCCAAGAACTCCAAAACAAGGGTATATATATTTTTTAAGATAAATGTTTTCGTATTTTTCAATCAATATATCTCAATGTGGTGTGATGATGTAAGGGAGGAGGTTCCCTTTTCTAATTGAGGTGAAGAGAATTTTAGAATTTATCAAAAGAGTAATTTAAAATAATTTAATTTATCAAAAAAATGCCTAAAAATGTAAATTTATTATAAGATATGATTGTATATGATTTTGATCCTATCAAAAATATAATTTAGACTATATTCCTTTTCATTTTATACATTATCCAACTTAGTGACCCATTATTTCATCTTGTTTTACCTTAACCATAGTAACCGCTATTTTAATCATAAATGATAAATAATTTAAATATAAAAATAACAATTACTCAAAAATAAAACAATTATGTTTTATTAAACTATAATATATTAACATGGATTATTATAATATATTTATGAATTTTACATAGTTTAATAAAATATTATTTTGATAAATTATAATTAATGTAAATTTTGGAACTATTCTTTTAATTTGACTGCAAATACATCAATAAAAATGGGAATTTAGAATATAATTATTTAAACCTTATTTAATATGAAATATGGATCTATAAAATTCTCTCCAGATTTTATAATAATCAAATTAGGTTAAAATTAATTTTTATGAAATCGTTTATTTTATTTATTTGTTTAATAAATAGACACTATATTAATACTGGAAAAGAATTTTATGTAATTATCTAATTTAAAAAAATTATAAAAAAATTTATATATGGAAATACTTATGTTATGAAAAAATTAGAAATTTATGTTTGCTATTATATTTCATTAGTCCCTTTGTTGTAACATAAAATATATTAAATACAAAGAGAGTTATATTTTATAACTTTCTTTGATTTAAATAATATAGAAGTCCTTTTCATGGAAAGGATTCCATTAAAGAACTAAACATACAATATAAGATGATAATGGTAAATTAAATTCATCCAATAAATTTTATACATGTTTTTTTCAAGGCTACACCCTCATCTTTTTGTTTTAATCTCTAGTTAACTCTTAAAAAATATGGTACTATTAAACATTTCTACTATATAAGGGTCAATAATGTCACAATAAAATTAAAAAAGATCCAGAAATGGACTATTTTATATTTAATTAACAATTTATAATTCCTTTCATAAATTATATATTTTTTTATGATTTTATAATCGTTTAATGTTGTATTATTTACTATAAAATAATCATAATGTCAATTTTTTGAATAAATCAATATATTGACTTTGAAAATTTCAAGTTAACAATTATAATTCAAAAATATATATTATTATATCCTTAATATTTCATATTCATATTTTAAATATTTATATCATATAAATTATCTCAAAAAAAAATTACTTTATTATATTAAATATTATTTATTTTATTTTTCCAATTATTGAACAATTACTCTGATTGCATTTTGTAAATAATTAAGTTAATTATATATTCACTAAAAATTAATAAAAAACTATCATTATGAAGATAAATAATTTATATTACATAAAAATAATTATCTTTGAACAAATACACTAGATTACCCCATATTAAAAAATTTATAATAATTACAAACATCATAGTGGAATTTTTGAGTTTTTAATAAAATATTATAAATATCATATTCACTTTTCAATTTTAAAAAGGACACATATTAAAAAATTGAATAACTATGGATTAATTGAACCCATAAAATAAAATTTTACCATGTTATAGTGTCATTTTAATGTTCATATCATATTATATTTACCCTTAATTATCAGATTTACCCTTTACCGTGTTAATAATTATTACCAAGGTTACAATTTAATTTAACCAAAAATAAAATGGGTATGTTTACTAAAAATGGAAATAAAGATTATAAATTTATAATCATATTTTCAAAATCCAATATAGAAAAATTGATTAATATAATTTAAAATTAAACAGAAAAACACAATAAAAAAATCATTTTCTAAATAATTCCTTTTTATGCATAAAATGTTTTTACACAAAAGTGTCATATAAAATCTAGTTTATAGAAAAAAATTAGATTACAAGGAATGAATTAAATTTTAAAACTAATCCAAAATAAAATTTTATTTTTTAAATTTTTTAAATATATAATATTTTTTTCAAAGAAAATCCATATTTTTATATAACAAAAAATAATCAAAATTTCGTAAAAATAAAAAATATTTATCCAAAAATAATTTTGACAGGATAAATCCTTAATTGAAATAAAATTTATAATATCTTGAGAAATTTATTATAATATTCTTTAAAAATATTTAAGATCCATTTTAGAATAAAATATATTTTTTAAGAATAAACTTAATTTACTAAACAATTAGGTGGTTATAAATAAATAAATAAATAATAAATTTATAATGATTAGGTAATATATATATATATATCAATTTTTTTTAAATATAACCTATAACCACAAATTTAATCTCTAGTTATAATAATAATTTTGGGTTTGTTTAATCTCACTGTTTCTTATTTTTTATAATGTTGAACATAGAGTTCTTTTAAAATATTGTGTTTTTACATTCACCCCATCATAAATAAATTATTTTATCACCATTTCAAGTTGTGATATAAAATTAAGGGCATTTCATTTAAAATTACCCTTTTGAAAAAGAAAAATTTTAAAGTTGGTTAACAAAACATCTTCGTAAAATAGGTAAATAAATATACAAATTTCACCACATGAATAGGTTTCTAAATAGGATAACTATCATGGGAAGTGAATACATTCAAATGATAGAGAAATCAAATTCAAAAGTATTACTAGAGGTTGATGTAGAAAATCATGATAAATTTACAATAAAAACCTTATATATGTGATAGGTTAAAATGCGACTGATTTTTCTATTAGAAAAGTAAATAAATTACAATTTTATTTCCTTTTAATTTTTCAAAAAAAAATTATATTACGATATAGATAATTAATAACTTAAAATAAACTTACTTTACTTCATGCACCAGGAGATTTATATAGAAGATGAATTTTTAATTCCTCAATCACTTTTATCAAAAGATCCATAAGATAGTCTTTTAGCCTTTACATATATACTTAAATTAAAATGGTTAGTACATGTTATCTCACATGAAAAATAATATTTTAAACACTGGTAATAATTTCCATCATTATAAAAAATCCACTCCATAATTATTCAACCTTAATAGTCATCCCATATATTCCCAACCCTATTCAAAATCCAAAAATCTGATGAAACATTTATGCTTAGAAAATATAAAGTAGTTTATAATATCTCATTAAAAATATGTGATTACATTGGTATCATATTCTCCTAAAAAATTGAAAAAATTGAATCACCATAAACTCTTGATAAAGACATGGATGATTATATATTCTTTAATTAAAATATCAAATTATCGAATGTATTATATAAAAACCAAAAATTAAATCAAAACCCTCATTAATTACTCACTCATAAAATTACTATAGATTTTCATAGTCACCAATAATATCCATTAAACATATCTTTATCATTATTATCTCAAAAATTGGAATATATTTACGGTTATCTTACCCAAATCATGTGTTTTTCGAGAGATTAAAATTTTCACCAAATCAATTTTCTTGGTCTTTATTTCAATTCTAGACATGCCTTTATATCCTTTAAGGAATAGTACTACCACATAATCCATATATGTTTCAAGTTTCTTATATTTTTAATTTAATTAATAAGATTCTTTATAAACATATTTCATGGATCCAAATACTTAACCACTTTAATCATTCTACTTCTGTTGAATTAATAGATCAATTTTACATTGATACTATATATTCATCTAATGTATATTCCCATGATTATTGTATAAGTCATCTATGTAGTGCCCCATATTCTTACAATGTTAGTATTTCAAATCATACAATTCTTTATTTCCCATTTTCAATCACGACCATGGATTCATTTTTACCTACACATGAAAAAAAAATTAATTTTCCTTTTATAATTTTAAACTAGGGTTTCCTTACACATATATCACATAATGGTAAATCATTCTTTCCCCTATATCCTTTATATATCTTTTCTTGTCACATATTATTATTATCTTACATCCCATATAAACCATAATTGTTAGATAATTATATTTCTCTCGTGATATAACATGATATTATGTCCTCATCTGATGATAATGGTAGGGAGAACAGTTTCCTTCAAAATATTAGATTATAAGTATCAAGAAATGATCATTTACACTCATTAGATTATGTTCATCAAAACAGTTTTCATTCCATCCACTATGCACCAATTCTAAACAATAGTGTTCCCTATATTAGATTATTAATCATAATGTATGATTTCAAAACTATTAAAATGCATATCATAAATTGAAAATTTATTTTTAACTAATCTCATAATCATAAACATTGTTTCATTAGTAATATTCTCAAATTTTATTATAGGGTTATGTTTTTCTAATCCAATTTTTCTTATATATAGGTCCCAAGGAATATACTTAAACTCCTATGATAACAACTATAAACACCTTGGTAACTATATCCTTGAGTCGGAGGTTATATATTTTACATTGGCATCATATATAATGAATCACATCCTAAATGATAGAATAATTTATTAGTTTTTGGAACTAAGATATATAATTTAAATTCATATTATATTTTAAAATAGAACATATATAAATAAATTTCTTTTAGAATTACATTATTAACCATTGTGTATCCTTTCATATCAATCAAAATACACTCCATCATATCATGGTGAAAACTAAAACAAATGAAATGGGTTAGCTTAGATGGAGAAAAAATGTATGAAAAAAGAATCTTTGAACAAATAAGTCATAGTCAATATGGAATGATTAATAAATGTAAAACATTCCATTTAATGTATGAATAGACCATAATATGGGAGAAATAAATTATGATCAAATAATTCCATAGTAACATGAGCTAAAAAATATTCATGGATATCATAACTAATCAGATCATCACATATAAATCAAGAAATACTCTCACAATTTTGAAATGAATAATGTTGTAAGTCATAAAAATATCTCCAATTCATTTTCCCAGACATCATACATAATTGGGTAAGACCGTTACCAATAACAAAAACAAGTTTACATCATGAGAACTTGTGACGCATTGAGGGGATATTGTGGGCCCCACCAGTCACTTAATAATTCTAATTCAATCCTCATATGAAAAGGGTGAACTTAATCAATATTAAAATTTATATTTAAACTATCTTATGAAATTTAAATAACTTCCCCAATAAATAAACATAATAATAACCCATATAGAGTAATACGGTGAAAGGTATCAAATAGTAAATCCATAATCAAACTGTTTATAAGAAATTAAATATGACATGGTAGATGGTATCATATTATTTAATCCTCAATGATGCATAATATTCAACAAATTATTTTAACATAGTTTAAAATACTTTAATTTGATCATTCATAAATTATTGAAAGAATACCATTTTACACATTAAAAGTAACTTATTTTTAAAAATATGTGCACTTGTAAAAGAAAAAATTTTCTCTCAAAAAAACATGTAAAATTTTAATGTAATATTCCAAAAATATAGGTTTCTTGATAATGAGAAAATCCACTCATTTCGTATAATTTAAAAAAGCATTCATTTCATATTTTTGTTAGAAAAGTCCAAAGTACCTAATTTCTAAATTGAAAAAAAGATTCTATTCAAACAATTTTATAAATTGTACAATATGGGTAAAAATGTATTCAAATATTCATAGGACAATTGTAAAAAAAATAAACTATTTTCATAAAAAATATATATAGAAAATAAATATTCCCCAATGGATACTTAAACATAAACAATCGTGAATAATAATGATATTGTGAAAAAACCCTTACCTTAGGTTTGATTTACATTGTACATTTTTAAACCTCCTTAACAATAAATATCAATTTATTATAAATATATTTCATATAAATTCACATAAATATCATAAAATATATTATTTACATATATTATTTTTTCACCATTTTAAAAAAATATTTATTAAATTAATATGTCTATTGATAACTACTTCATTTTTTATGTATGTTATGATTTTGAAGTCTCATTAATTATAAAATAATAATGGTTCTATCATATTATTAATATTAATCATGTTATTAATATCATATATATTCATTATATATGTATTTATTGTAATCATTAAAAGGTAGTGACATTAAAATGAACAAAACTATTCCTGAACATGGTAGGCTATATGTACACCTGAAAGTTGTTTTGGTTATCTTATGAATAGAAAAGGATTTATAAATAATAATTTATCTTTCATGAATGATTTTTATTTCAAAAATATCATATATACAATTTCATTCCTTTTTATAATCATCCTTGTAATGTTTTGATGAAAAACTAATTACACCGCAACATGGAGATGGTATGATGTACATACCCACAAGCTGTGTTTTTTATTTTCGAAGGATTGGTATGGGATAGATAATTTTCAATAAATTACATAATAACATATGAATATATTTATTATACTATATTTTTAAATTTATAATTACTACAACAAATTAAAAAGAATTATAAGAAGAAAATAAAATTGAAAGAGTCAGTAAAGATAATTACCCTTCCTTATTGAATCCTCCTTGGGATCTATACTTAGGGACACTAGGGTTTGTATTTTTGGAATACCAAAACATCCAGAAAAGGGATAAGTGTTTTTGGAAGAGAAATTAGTATGTATTTGTTGAGCTATATTTCTCAATGTGATGTGAATAAGTGGGGGAGTAGTTTCCCTTTTAGAAATTAGTTATGGGAACTTTTCGAATTTCATAAAAGATTTAATTATAATAAATTAATAAATCATGAACAATTCCTACAAATGGAAGGATAATGGAATATACAATAGTATAGTGTTTTAATAACATCATAAATTTTTATTTTGACTGGTTTGTGAGTCATTTTAGAAGTTATCCTTTTGATTATCCCCCTAGTATTTTATTTTCGACCTTAATCATTATAAAAACTATTTTCATCATAAAGTATAAATAATGTTACTAAAAGTGGAAAAGAGACTCATAAATGTAATATGAATTATTTTTTAAACAATATTACATTTAAATGGATGATAATAATATTTTTTGGTTTTTGAAATAATTTATTAAAATAATATTTTCATAAAATATCATTAACATAAATTTTGATACTATTCATTTGATTCGACTTTAAATAATTCAATAAAAATGTAAAATTAGAATATAATTCTATAAAACCTATATAATGTGTAATATATATCTATAAAATTATTTCTAAAAATTAAATTATCAAAATTATAACAAAAATAATATGTTTTAAATGATTTATTTTATTTTCATGTTAATTAAATAAATAGTTTATTACTATTGTACAAGAATTTAAGGGAGCTATATAATTTATAAAAACTTAAAATAAATTTATATAATGAATATAATTCCATTAATAAAAAATAGACATTAGGTTTCATTAATATCTTCCATTGGTCCCTATGTGCATATATAAAAGATATTAAATATAATGAGAGTGGCATTTTGTAACAATATTTGATTTCAATATTATAGGACTCATTTTATTTGAAAAGTGTACATTAAAAAACTAAAAATCAAGAGTTTGGTTTTAATATTCTATCCCGATTCATTTAATAATTATTAATCAAGATTAGGTCATTTTTATACCCTTATCATTTTGTTTTAACCACTAGTTAATTATTTTGAAAATTATTGTACTATTAAAATTTCCACATTATATGGGTCAAAATTGTTACTATAAATTGAAAAAATATCCATAAATGGACTACGGTATATTTATATTACCAAATAAAGTTCATTATACATAATTTTATAATCTTGGTTTTTTAATCATTTAATAAAATATGTTTTACTATAAAATATTAATAATTTCTTTTTTTTGAACAATTTATTACTTTGTCTATAACAATATCAAGATAATGCTTATAATTAGATCAAAATATTTTATTATATAAAAACATTTTTTGGTAATTTATGAAATTATTCCAACTAATTAAAAATTAAAAATTATATTTATTTTATTATTAATTTTTAATATTTTTTCCTATAAATTAGTAATTATTACATTGGAATTGAATAAATCTGTTATATTTTAGATTAATATTTTTACTCAAATATATTCAATTTACAACCATATATTTAAAATGACAAATTTATTAATAAATTGAGTGTGGAATTATGGACTTTTCCTTAAATATCGTATAATAAATATCCTAATCACTAAAAAATGGATAAAGGAAATATATTAAACCATAAATATTTAGGTATGAATATTACTCATTAAATGAAATTGTGACATGTGTTGGGGTCATTTTATAGTCCTTATCATATTATGTTTTCAATTAATTAACTCATTTACCCATTACCCTAGTATAGAAAATTACCATGATTAATATTTATATTAATAACAAATAATAGGGGTCTATTTTCATAATTTGGACCAACTAATTCCAAATATGGAATCTCATTTTTAAAATAAAATACAAAAAATTTAAAAATTTTAATTTAAAAGAAAATTTTAAAATAAATCAAAAAAAATTTCTGTAAAATTATCTTTTAATTATAAATATTTTATTATTGAAATAATTTATAATATTAATTTCTGAGATAAAAATGAGATTAAAAGTATATATTTTATTTAATTTTTAAACCCAAAATTTTGTTTTACTTTTTGATTTTTTTTATAAAACAATATCATTTTTAGCAAAAATATGTATTTTCACTATTCATTAGAATTCAAAATTTTTAGAAAATAATAAAAATCATCCTATGTTAGTTTTAAGTGGATGGTTCCAAAAATAAAATAAATTTTCTAATATTTCTATAATTTAGTTATAATATTATTATAATAACAATGGAAACCAATTTTTGACGAAAAAATATTTTTGAAGAATAAAATAAGTTTTTCAATGAAGAAGTTATTATTAAATAAGCATTAGAAAATAAATTTGTACTTATTATATCATATATATATATTCATATATCATAATATGATCAATATTACATATACTTATGAATTTAATTCCTTGGTATAATAATATGTTTGGGCCCTTTTTAATATTTTTGGGGTGTTGTATACACTATTAAACATAATTTTCTTTTAAAATCTAGGGGTGTCACAACAAATCAACAACATATGGATGTTATTGATAACAATAGTATCATAATTATTGATTAATATAATAACCAATGGTGTCAAATCTCTAGGCACATTACTCAAAAAATTGTGAATAAATTTTCAAATTTGAAATATTTTACTAACAATCCAAATCTAAGAATAAATAGGGAGAATATATGTCATTCATGTGTTAGATAGAAATTAGGGAATATTTCATACTGAATAAAAATAAAAGTTCCTAAAATCATCAGGATTTTATTTTCAACAATTCATGTGGTAACTTAAATTTTCATAGATCATATGGTGAGAAATACATCATCATGTATGTTTATGACCATAGAATATTGGGATGTACATTTTTTCATGTAGAAAGTGATAAAACTGATTGATTATGTTAATTGATTATATAAAATAGATGATATTGAATATAGGTAAAATTTTAAGGTTCATTATTCTATTTATGAGGTTAAAGATTACAGGGATAACCATGAAATTATGCAAGAAATATCGTCCTTTGGAAAACTAGAGAAATATATTGTGTCAGAAAAAAATCATACAGTAAATAGCATGGTAAGATATTCCTCATTAGAAGTGGAATATATCAGCACCAATAAATGGAATCAATATAATTGGAATTGTATATTAATAATTTTGATTTATTAATCCCTGAAGTAAATTTGACTCGATATGAGATGTAGAATGTAAGAAATATAATGTAGAATATTTTTAAAGTGTCAAGATGTAACTATTACGACTGGAGAAAATAAGGAAATAAAAGTAAATATAGAGATTTAGTGGATGAAGGGATATTTTTAGTCTAATAATTTATGAGTAATTAATATATGCATCTCAAAAATTGTCATGACATGTTTTGATAAAGTAGTGATATTAAAATTATTAATGAATGGGGTGGATGAAAATAAGAATTCATTATTTGAGAGAGGATTGCGATGGGGGAGAATAAATAGATACATCTCATAGTGGACAATAATGTATGAAAAGTAAAGAAGACTTGGAGACTAAATTTGTGGATGATTAATCTATTTATGTGGTTTAACTATCAACTCAATATAATAATAGACTATCTAATAATGTTTTGTTAAATATTATCTTAGATAAATATACTTCAAAACAAATATTAGTGGATAATAAATATATATAAGAACACTCTACTATCTCATGTAGAGAATTCCTCATTGTAATATGTATAGAAACAAGAGTCATTAGTAAAGTACAGAAATGAGGATTTAGATGAAATAGTGAAAAATTATCCTCAGGATATTTTGATAAGGCTAAGATAACACACTATTAGAGGAAAAAGATCATTTTCAAAGGTAAATATGAAGATAATATAATGGAGGTACACAATAATTAATTTTTTCTATTAAAAGTATTTACACAAGTAAAAGTATATTTTGTGGATTGAATCTTCAAATCGGTAGAGAGACATGAGTGGATATGAAACCTTTTATTTGGGTTTATTCAGAGAAAATTCAAAACCTACTAAATTTATGTTATTATGAAATTTAAAAATTTATTTCACAATGAGTAATAATAAATAAAAGATCTAGTGGGATTTCTAATGGGTTATGATGAACTGAATTATTTTAGGTAAAATAAGTCCCTACATGGCTTGAAATAACCACCTTGTTCATTATATTCTTAGATAGATTCTTTTTTGAAGAAGACAAGATTATGAAGAGATGTATTTGATCCAAAAAAAAAATATATAATTGAAATCAGAATTGAATTTCATTGTCATTTTCTATATAGAAAAAACATATTCGGAGAAATACTTTTGAAATTTGATGTGTAATTTATACAATTAATGATCTAATTGTTTTAAATTTTGCTAATGAGAGAACTCACATATTTTTTTTGGAAGACCAGATAGTAAATAATTAGGACATATCATTGTTTCATATAAAAAATATGTGAATGATCTATTGGTGATGTAAAAGATGAAATACATAAGAAAAATTTCAATACTAAATATTTGTAGGAACCAAGCTTTGAAATCTAGATGAATAAAGGGAATCATATACAATAAAATACCTGTAGTTTATTAAAGCATTATTTTATATCATAGAAACATGACTGGATGGTGTTTTTGTTATGTCTTTTTCAACCCCATTAAGTTTTTTCCAAATAAAGAACACAATTTGGTATTGAAATAGATCATGAGGTACATTCATGGAATAATTGATTATGGATCTGAATAATGTGTATGGAATGGTATAGAACTGATTTTTACTCAGATGTGGATTGGGAAAGAGATATTTTGGATATAATATCCATGAGTGTATAATGATTTTTTATTAGATAAAAAAACATTCAATGTATTAGTAATATGCAAGAGAGAATTTATCTCAGTACAGTTGAAGGAAAAAACATTTTAGAAACATGTACATATAAAAAATAGATATATTAGGAACCATAACTAAAAAATATTGCAGAAAATTCTATTTTATCCATGTTTTTCAATTTTGAAAACCAAGTGTGATTTAGATAAAAAAAAATTAATTCAATACAAAATTCACAAATTGCGCATAATAAGGCATTATAATATTTCATTAAGAATAAATTATAGGAATTCATTAGAAAATAGGTACATGTGGGTACTAATCAAACATTTGTATAAATATTCACAAACCCACTGGCCACACATGACTTGGAGAAGAATTGGTTGAACCGTGGTGTCCAAGCACCTCCCTTCTATAAAGTAGGTTTTTGAAATCCCTTCACTATATTGTCTATAATGGTTTACATGGTTGTTGTGTGTTTTTTGAGGAGTTCATTATTTAGTGATAAAAGTTTGGGGAGCACAAAATTTATGTGTTATTAAAATCATGAAGTATTTCTTGATCTGAAAATATGAATTTCATTTTAGAAATTATAATTTTTATTTTGTTTTCTATAATTAAATTTGACTCAAATTATTTTAGATAATTATCTCTCTGATTGTTATAATCAAAGGGGGATAATTTCTGTAGGGGTATCATGATTTTTTAGAATTATTAAATATATTTATTTAACATTGATACTTAACATGGATAAAGATATGGTGGATTTGAAATTAAACACAAAGGGGGACAATATTACAAAAAATAAATTATAATACTAGATTTTTTATAAATTATAATTCAATTAGAAGTAAATTCATGTAATGTGTTATTTGGAGTTCAATAGTATTAGTTAATTGGAATGCTAGAGCTAAATTTTATGTCATAGGAATAAATCATGCATTGCTCATGAGGATTATACTCGGAGTTATATTACAAGAAATGGAAAATGTACCATACTTATGTGTTATATTCTTAATATGTATGGATTTTACATATATATTACTTTATCACTAATATGAAAGGGTCTTATTTATCAGTCATAACACAAGTATATGTATCATTCCATCAATGCACGATATGTAATGGTCACTAAAAACATACATAATTGTTTTTCTTTATCTTCAAATTGATGAAGTCTATATTTTTATGTCTTATCAACTATAATATGAAGATAGATAGTTAAATAATTGTAGTAATAAATATTCTTATATTCCCAGGATATGGAGAATAATCACACCACATTGAGTTAATAACAAAGGAGGAAGGTTCAAAAAAAAGTTATTACATGTGTTGCACATTCTGGGATAAATTATATAAGGATAAATATTTTAGAAATAGAAATTCTTGATGTATTCATGTGTTCCCCAATACAACATGTTCGAGTCTTGATAATATTTTTGGAAATCATAAAATAATAATTCATTAATATCAAAAATTCAATCATACAGGGAGATTGGATCTAGTTATTAACTTAGAGCACTATATAATTAAGGTTATCATGATACAATATAAATTACAACAATAAGGATCATGATGTGCTGACATATGACACAAAATAAAGAAGGTGAATATAAGAAACACTATAATTTTATTTCCATCCCCAATTTCATGGGACTATTGTTGATTTTTTTGAATTAGTGGGTTTCCAATGAGTCATTTGAATATATAATCAATGGTTCATAAGTGTAAAACATTTATATCATTATTCTTATAAGATGAAAATTTATTTAGAGTTGAATTTAAAGAAATATAAATGGAATAAAATTTATAGATAATAAGTAATGATAAAGGGGATAGATTTTAGAATAAATATTTCAGATATAGAATTAAAGGAAAGATATAAGTACACCATAATTCATTTACCATCTACGTGTTTATATTTTTTTGAAATTTATTTTGAGTGCTCATTGAGAAACATTTTCGTGTTTTTTTTTCTCAAATTAGTGAATAGAGAAACAACATGATAGAGTCTCCCAATTATTGAAAATGTATTTATCACACACATTTGTAACACATATAGTGAGTAGTATTATCCCATGGTATGTCAAAAAATTATCAGAATATGATGTTTAAGTTCTCACATTGTCACAAATCCATAAAAGTATTTGTGTCTTTGGATTTAGTTATAGTATTTTATTATTGTATATGATTTATTATTAAGTGGATTGATTAGTACATTGTAACAAGAGAACATGATCTTGTAGAAGAAAAGAATAATCAAAGACGCTTATTATTCCATCCTCTAACAGTATTTTGGGAATGTGGTCCAAAAATTATAGTATTATGGAAAAGGATTTTCTATCCATACGGGGATTGATTCATTGTGGTTTTAATTTATGACAAAAATAGTTATTCTTTAATAATGGAGGAGGATGAATAACATTTAAATATTTTCCTAGGATTACTATATGAGATTTATAAATATGGAGTGCTCTCAATAAAAAATTTCATGTGTCTGGTGGTTTATTTAATATGGTCTGTCATTTCAAAGGGAAGTGTTATAGTTTATCTTTTAATGTTTAGGGATATAATGGCATGGTAACATTCTATGATTGTATTTTATACACAAAGTTTCCTAATATTATTAGGAAATTACTATTTTTTATTGTGCACAATTATTAGATTGAATATACAATGAAGAACTTACCCAATAAGGGTATCCTTTCCTCAGGTCTGAGTAATAAGAAGAAAATTTTGATTAGTTTACGTGGAGGTAATTTAGTTTCCCAGATTTTTAGTTTCTTGAGGAGTAGTTTTGTATAAGGAATACTATTATAATACTTGTTTTTGGTGGGTTGTGTAAAAATTTATATATGTGATATGATTACATGTATTTCCATTCTGTATAGACCAAAAGAGAAAATACATTGCATCCATTGTTTATAGATTTTATCAATTGTAATTCTATGAATATATGGTGAAATAATATTCTTATTTAGTGGATTAAGGTTTTGATAGAAAATTTGAAACTCATGTTATGTTCTGTTAAAGAGATATCCAATTTAGGAAGAGTTAGTAGTTAGAGATCCTATTGCACTACTATTTTAATATAGTTTATACATTAATAAGGGATATATTAGTAGCATATTACCTAAGTAATTTGTCTTGTTAATAGATGTTTGAGGATATATCTAACCATTTTTCCTTTCTTTAATTGTAGTTTTTAGTGTAATAAAATTATTCTTACCTTGACTTAAGGTGGTGGCCCAAATATATCTTCTCTATATGATGGAGGTCTAGTAGAGAGATATCAAATTTTTGGTATAGGAAGAATGGATAACATCAGGGGATTCACCAAAAGGATTATTTGAAGGTGGGGAAAAAGGAATCCTCTTTCAATGGATGATATTACGTTTAGTTAATATTTATATCATGGAGTTGAGGAAATTTCACTTATCTCTATTATGATTACATTTATAAATGGAAAGGATACACTAAGAACTCAAATGATAGTTTTCTGGAGAGTAATTAGACTATTTTCTACTGAATACATATTATTGTTCTTCATTTATGAGTTATTAGATTCTTAGAGAATGTTTAATAAAGGTTTGAACCAATACCTTATGGTTACTAAGTGGAATTAAAAGAGTATATACTCAGATTTCATGAATAGACCTCTAGACTGAATGCATATTTATGAAATTATTTATGTGATTGTTGATTAATGAACTATGTTATCTTATTTTCATCCCATTTAGGAGTAGATATTGGTGGATATTATGGGGATTATATACATAAATAAGTTCATATTATTTCATGGGGTACCAACAGGGATTGCCTATAACCACGATTCTTGATTCGTGTTTCATTTATAATGGATTTTTAGGAGGATTTTGGGATCCAACTAAATTTGAGTATTGAATTGAAGCCCCAAATAGGTTGTATTTTTAAAAGGACTATCTAGGTCCTCAATGATATGTTTTTGGGTTTACATGCTATAGGTCATAAAATGTTTTTTCTGATCATATTATTTTAATGAATTTATCATACTATAATAACTACCACTCCATTATTATTATGAAACATTTTCCCTTTATATGATAAAACATATATTTCACACATTACACAACATAGGTTGGTGAGTCATCCCTCATGGGACCTTAATTAATAAGGTCGATGATTGAGAGGTTGTAAGAAATTGATGAACACACATAGATGAAGACTATTTTTCATAAGTCCTAATTAGATAAAAATAGAAAACATTATAGTTTGTGGAGAAATAACATTTATTCTTGAATGTATCACCTTTTCCTAGATTGATGATATTTGTAAGGGAAATAATGTTTGATGTTTGTTGGACTATTCAAGATTCTATACCAGATAGGGGGGTTTATTATCTCAAAACATTAACCATGAATAAAGAATAGGTTTATAATATATTCCATGTTTAATATTTGAGGTTTCCCATTCATGATATCCTACACATTATCAACTAGGGATAAATATATTTCTAGGTACCTAATCTCTTATAATAGTATGTGGTGGCAGTCTAGGGTATCTATGATAAGATCATTCTTGAGAAAAAAATTTAATTTGTGTGTGCTTTGAATCAGTATTAGAAACTTCTAGAATGATCATGGGAATGAGATAATTAGATGTGGGTCAAGTAACCTAACGTGATTTTATTATTTTTACTTTTCAAGGTGAAAATAATAAATTATGGGAGGATTTGTTGAACATGTTTTTTTAATAAGTGACTTCAAATATTTTACATAATTTTTATATAGATGGACATGATATCTATTAATTTTTGTTAGTTCCAAATGTATTTTAAAAAATATATTACATATATTCAATTTTATTATGTTCCCAAATGTGAATAATTAATAATTCCTAAAAGTCCCCATATAAAATTTTGAGTTGTGTTTA
Organism: Viscum album; assembly: GCA_963277665.1. Classification (NCBI taxonomy): domain Eukaryota; kingdom Viridiplantae; phylum Streptophyta; class Magnoliopsida; order Santalales; family Viscaceae; genus Viscum; species Viscum album. The sequence continues at coordinate 623,825,538 of OY728134.1, read as the reverse complement.
GAATAAGAGATTAATCCTTGGAGAGGAATAATTCTTGTGCTTCATTATCAATTCTTGAACAAATAATTTAATATTATTAATTTAAATATATATCCTTACATTATATTTCATTATAAATAGATGTTTATATAAATTCTTCAAGGTTATTAATCGATTTAATATATGTAATATTATAGAGGATTGGACACATTCTCTATGATTTTAAAAATTTAATCTAAATTGGAATTATAAATTATTGCGAGGTGGAGATGAATTCCTGAAATTCAAACATAATTCCTATGAGGTTATAATATTTTTCCATTTTTTATGTTCTTCGATAATCTAAATAGTAATTTGAGTTCTTATAGAAGTGGAATGTTGACATTTCTCAAATAACCATTTCACAATTTTGGTAAATATTCATTCATATTAAACCATATATTATATTCATGAACAAAACATTGTTTGAAAGTATTATCCATTTACATTTTAGGAGGTGGTTTTTATTATTAATGAACAATTATTCCATATTAATAATTTATAATATTTTTGATTAAAAATCCTTAAACCATTTAATCTTTTTCTTGATATTTTTAAATCTCATTAGAAATTTATTATTATGTCATGAATTAATGACGGAATATTACTTAAAAACTAGTTATTATTATTTTTTCATCAAATTTAGAGACGTGTTTACAAAATTTCCTAAAAATATATTTTTTATATTATTTTTTATTTCACGTATTAAAAATATATTACTTTATTTTCAATGATTAGAGAAGAACGACAGATCATTGACCCTAATGAATATTCCCATTATTTTTCTCTACCAATTGTTATTTTCAATGTCAAAAAAATTTATAATGTCTATCAAAATGTCTAGAATTTCATTAATGAGTTTACCTAGTAGGAGTATGTCTAGATTCTAGAACATTTTTAATAGTTTGTACATGAATTCAACAAGGTAGTTGTTCTAGGAGGATTTTATGATTACTCAATTTCAAATAAGTAGTGTGATGACTGATGATTGGTGACTTCTTGGTGAGGCATAGTAGTGTATATAGGGGTGTGGGGATTGAGTGAAATATGAGGTTCCACTTTAGGAAGAGTGGGTGGGGAGGAAAATTACATGAAATTGGGATGATTAGACATTTTGGATTTTAAATTTCTTATTACATGGAGTGTAATTTACAAGATCACACACTCTGACTCTTACTCTATGTGGTTCAATGGTGTCCTTGGATTCATAATTATAACATGGGGTGTGAAACTAAGTTATATTCCATGATATCTATGGATTAATTCCTCAATATAAACCTCAGTACATTCCTAGATGATTCCTTCATCCTATTTGTCATGTAGGCTAGTAAACTCACCATTTATTTCAGTGACCCAAACTGGGAAACTCCTACTATATAAAACTGAGTAATTCATTTTCCATACACAAAAGTTAACTAGATGGACACAAATTATGGATTGAATAAAAATGAACTTAACAATAACCATGTATAGATGGATACTACTAAGGACTACACACAATGTACATAGAATCACATACAATGTACTATTTAGTGATGAGTGTTTTCTACCTTCTTCCCTAGATGCTATAATATAGAACAGAAGTTAAGAATTTTGGATTTTTTCACCATATAACATGATATTTCATGTATATTACAATTATAGAGTTTCGTTTAATTAATTTTAGGAAAACATTGTAAGTTTCATTTGTAGACAGGATGATAAATGGAATGGGAATGTCAGCATGAGCTAACAAAATGTATGTATCCTCCTTGCTGATACAGAAATTATTTTCCATAGTTCCTCTATAAAAAATGGAGTTGTTAACCAAATTAATTATGGATAATAATTATTTCAATTATTGAGTATCTAACCCCATATTCTAATACATATTCCATGGGATGAGGCACTATTGCTTCGTAGGGATCTATATATCATATAATAATATTATATGCGTATCATAGTGCTGTTCTCCCACTGCTACAATAATGATATGATGTGGAAGTTTTGTAATCTTTTTTCACATGGTTATATAGGTTTATAAATGTCCACTTCATTCTATTTTAATTTTAGTATACAACATCCACAAATATAAAATAACTATACTAATGATTCCATTAAATATTAACCTTATTTCTATGAAGAGTATAAGATTTATCTATTTTTTAGTCAGATTGAGATGAATTTATATAGTATATATCATTTTTATTTTTAGATATTTATACTGGGTTTTTTATGCTGACCAATGCAATGTGCTCTTTCATATTTGTGTTTTGTTAGTGTATGTGATGATCATTTTTGTGGAGATATTTATCAATGTGATGCTTATGGATTTTTTTTATAATGCATATTATTTCTAGATGTTCTCAGGAAAGTGTTTTTGGGCCATAGATTATGATTGTCACAGTTATTTGAGATTTTCCTTTGATGGATGATATGGGGGAATTCATATTTCATTTTCATTTTACTAATGATTTCATTTTATTGGGAGGGATTTTTTTTGTTTCATTTATATTACATTATTTTTTATAATTTAACAGGTTTTATTAAAAAAATATGATTATAGAGAAATTCATCTATTGCACATTGTTTGGACAATGAATATTATATTTTTATACAACATATTGGTGATAGTCATGGGTTAAGGATATATAGGATATAGTCTTGGTGTAATGAAACAAATATATCATATATACATTTTATATATTTATATATGAATATAAATTAAATAATGTAATGATCCCCATCTGAATCATTTAGGTCTAGCAAATTTGAAAACATGGACTTGTAAAAAACTGTTCCATATGTGAACTATGTCATCTCCCATTATATTTTTACAACATTACCTATGCTTAGACATATCATAAATTATATCATTCAGTTTTTCTTGGGGAATGGGAACATAAAAGGGGGAGCTAATATTCTTAGTAATGATAATCAATAGAGATACCAACATTACTTGGGAAAAATAGAATGAAAAACTGAGAATAACATTTGAAAATCCATAAAAATAATATCATATATCATAAACATGATTCATGGGACAAATCAAGGAATATTGTAATACAAGAATCATAATGGAATCAAATAATGTAATCAATAAGAACATAACCTTTTTATAATTCATAGATTTGGGTAATACATTTATGTGTAGAAAATAATTTCCATAGTAGTTAAAGATCATTTCAAAGATCATTGTAGTAAAATAGGTTCAATTACCAAACTATAGTAGTATTATAGGATAACTGTCAATAATATCTTAGTGGATTAAGTCCCTTACTAAACTGGGTTCACTCCCCATTCAATTGTTTTTTATCTCATGAGAATTCATTTAGTACTTAATGAATTAGTGGGAGTTATAGGTCTAAAAATTCCAAAAATAAAAAATAATACATGTGTATGCAAAAATATCATAAAAAATTCATCTTATAAAATCCCTTGGAAAAAATATGTTATATAAATCATTCATGATATCAGAACCCATGAAAAGAAGTGGGTTTCATAGAAACATTCCTTATAGAATAACCCAGGGAAAACAAAATGATTATATAAACTCAATTTCAGCATAAAAGTAAATGATTTAGAGAATGAATAAGGATTGTATCATTCGATAACATCCATAGTTTTGATTATATACCATCAAAGAATGTATCATATAAGGAAAATGATATTGAAAATAAAATCAATTGGAATATTTCTTAAGGAAAATAATCTTTACACTTTCAAAAAACTTTTTGAAGAAAGAAAAAATATTAAAAATATTTTTCCTTTTTAAATAACTATATAACATTATAAAGGAATATTAAATGAAAATAATGGTCATGAAAGTAGTAAATTACATTGATACCAAACATGATAAAAAAATTATTTCAAAATTTTGATAAAAGAAAAATTGGACTTCTAAGGAAAATGAAATGAATATCCGTTATTAAAACAATTTTAATAAATTCAAACACGGTTAAAAATTATTTTCATAAATACATAGGTTTACTTTTAAAAAATTCTTGAGATAAATTTGAGAAATCATGGATTTAGAATAAAAAGGTTTTTCAACTGAAGAGATAATAAATATTGATTTCATAAAAAAACACTAATTTGAATTATTTAGTATGTACAGAGATGAAAATAAAGGGAAGAATGTATTATTAATAACTAAAAATATGTGAATATAACTCATAGGTTTATTGAGATATATATCATAATCTTTCATTATAGGAATCATAAACATAAACAATCTCGAGAAACATTGAGATTGAATCCGGAATCCCTTACCACATTGGTAACAGTAAATTATATTATCTAGGAAATAATAATGTTAAATGAAATATAATATATCATAAGAATAAATAATTTCATGAAAATACATGTCACAGGGTCTATGTATACACATCATAAAGGAATATACATGCATAACAAAATGTGTGTCTCTAGGAAGACAAATTGATATAAATTTTTTTACTTCTTTGGTATATTTTGAAAAATAAATCACATTTTTGAGAGTGACTAAAATAGATATCAAAATCCAATGTGTTTTCATGAGAATAATTGTTTCTAAAATTCATGGTCGGTATATAGTCCAAAAAATGAACAAGTTGTTCATATGGTATATATGTCAGAGATATAAATTGTGAGATTAAAATCCCCTACTAGAAGTCTCAACTTCCTTTATATATATTCTAACCTCACATATAATAAATTTACGTTTATTATAGATATATAAATGGAACATATGTATATAAATAAAACAACATATTCTTTACTTATGAAACATTATTAAATGTTTATTAACAATTCCTTGTTAAAATCAACTTTTGGGGTAATAATTGTTTTTTCTTGTATTCTTTGAAATTTAATTTTAATTCCCCTTAATTTGATCATGGTTCCATAATCAATAAAATATTAAGAAACATAAAAATGTAATACCCTGACCCCATAAATTAAAGGATGTTCATTATTTTACTACATTGGCATGATTATAGGGAATCAAATCTTAAAGGACCGATGAATTTAGTAGTCTTGGTAAACTAGATACATATATGTGTTTTATATTACACTGAATACACTAATTACTACATTTTTTTTGAAGAAAAATTTATTCCCATATATAATATCATTGATTTTTTTCTTATAATACATATTGGACTACTAGGGAAAGTAAACACAATAAAGGAAATCTCAAAATCTCATTAAGGATAAAGTATCAGGGAAGCAATAATTAATTAGTGATAATATTCACAATGGAAAGGTAATAAGAGAAAAATATTCCATAAAAATATATAAATAAAGTGAAATCAATATGGAATTTTAAATAAATAAACACATGAAATTTAATAAATAATATGTTAATGTAAATTATCCGCTGATAATTTGAAATAAATAATCTAATGGATAATACTAATAATAATAATAATAATAATTAAATTATTAAAAGTGGAAATGCTTAATTATTTGATTCCATATTTTCTAGGTACATTGTACATTTCTCATCAATAACAGTCACATAAAGTCTTACCATATCGGTTAGATACCCATCTAGTTTAGCCCACTGATTCTTCCCATGAGATTTCCGATTGATATAGTAGATTACATTAAATAGTCTCCAACACATGTCGTACGAGTCCATATAATTATTTATATATCAAATAATCGATTTTAAAAAAATATTTTAAACAAAAGTGTCCTATAACATATTGAAACATTTAAATAAAATTAATCCTATAATATTTATGATATGATATATCAAAGGGTTGTATACATATAATACACAAAAGAAATAATGGTTGAGTAAGGATTATATCTCACAAAATTAAAAGTGAGATGAGAAAATCCTTAACACATTGTAATAATTTATTTAAAAGTCCACTCATTTATAAAAGAAAATATTTTATTAGTAAATAAAATTGTAAACATGTAACTTTATATTTAAAAAATTAGGGTTTCATGATAGAGGGAAATTCTATTCAGACCATATAAGATAGAAAAACATTCCATAAACCATTGTAAGAAAAGTCATAAAGTACATTGTTTTAGAAAAATCCATTTAAATAATTTTTTAATTAATAAAAATGAGGGGAAATGAATTTAAAAATCATTAGAAAATAGTAAAAAATTGAATTTATTTTTAAAAAACACTAACATGGAAGATAAATATTCTCCAGTTGTGACTTAAACTAAAACAATTCTGAATAGCATTGAGATTTTGAAATAACCCTTAACACTTTAAAATAATTATAGTTGTATGCCTCATGAAAAAACTAAAATTATATAGATATTAAAATTACACAATGATCATAATATTAGTAATAAAATTCATTTATTTTTAGTATATACACCACACAAAACAAATATGTATTGTATAAGGTATATGTCCCATAGAAATAAAGGCGAGACATAAATCCTTTTCCGAACACTTACATTTTAGTTTTAGGTGATTTAGACTCATGTATAATTGTTTGAAATTGTTTATTAATTTATAAAATTACCTCATTCATATTTTTGATATCATATTTTATCTTATTATATTATTTTATCACTTTTTTGACAATATTTCACGGTTACCCTTATTTTAGGTGTCAACTGCTTCATTATCCTATCTATGTTTTCTCACGTAGGTTCAATTTTTTTTCATATGATATATTTATTCCTTTCTGGAATGATATTGAGTTCATATAATTTGTATTTATTCACTACATATGTTTTTATAATCATTATTCAATTGTTAACATGGAAAATGAATCACATCACATCGTAGAGATGGTTGGTCGTACGTACGCATGAGGGATGGTATCATTTCGTAATGGTTTAAGCGTAAAGGATTGGATGGTATATTAATTATAAATAATAAATATCATGTAATAATTTTAATATATATATATATCTATACATATATTAATTCAATCATCATATCAATCAAAATAATGTTTTGATGAAAACAAATCACAATACGGTGTGTAGATGGTAAGTTGTGCATACACATGCATGATAATTTTTTTTCCATAGTATGGATAAAATATGGAATATCGTTTTCCCAAAAATCATTATAACATATTATCATATATATTATAATTTATTTACTAATTTAACAAGGAAAAAACACATGAATATTATGTAGAGGAAGAAATTAACTTGAACGAGGTAGTGAAAATGATTACCTGTTCATTGGAAGACTTCCATTAGATGTATTCTTAAGGGATCTATGGTATTTGTCTTGGGGGAACCAAAACCTCCATAACATTTAAAAGGATGTTATGAGAAGAAATTGAATAGACTTAGTCAATCTATAAGGCTCAATGTGTTGTGAGGAATTAAGGAATAATGTTCCCTTTTATAATTGAGGTGAGAGTCAATCTTATAAACTATCAAAATATTAAATTGATAAAAATTAATTAACTAATAAAAATTTCTCCAAAGTTATTTATTTAGACTCTAATATGAAAATGTGTCTAAATAATCTCAAATAATAAATTTTAGATTATTTTATGTCATATTTGTACCCTTATCTTTGGGAATTAACCGAACGTTAACCCTAACAAATCTTTCTATGACATCATGTAATTTATACTTTCTGAGTTAATATATTTAATATAAAATTAGAAAAGAAAAATAAATCAGCCATTTATGAAATTTTAATACTTATCATAATCATTCGGCAAAAAATATATTTCTATAAATTTTATATTATTTTAAAAAATATAATTTATTTTAAAATATGAATAATTTTAATTTTGACACTATTCATTACATGTATTTTGAGGAATATCAAAGCAACATGATAAATTAAAACAAATAATTATAATACACCACTAACATGTCAATGTAAGATAAAAAAATTGGATGATATTAATCCTCTCAAATGTTATTTATTTCAGTATTTTTAATATCATCTATTCTATATTTCCTTTAATTAAAAAATTATTTCATAGTAATTTTCATGCATTAAATTTAATTATTTAATGTATAAAAATTAAAAATAACTTATCATCATAAATATAAACATTTAATGATTTGAACTAGTATTTATTATCAGTCATATCTTTTATATGGCCCCATATTAAAAAATATTTCAACTATATAAAATATATGTGTGAAAAAACTGAATTTTCTTTGAATATACAACACTAGAAAAATGATCTATAAACACGGATATATAGACTTGGTTTAATTGGTATGTGGCTATAGATTAAAATAAAACCATGATTATTTGAAAAACATGGCATTAGAATAATAAACCTATGGATAAACTAAGTCCCATGGAAATAGTTCCTCAATTAGTTTAACTCTATCGCATCTCATCTCCCACTCGCATCTCTCCCTCATCGGGACTCCTCTCCCACTTGCGAAACCTTTCTCCCTCATCACTAAATGGTCAATTATCCCTCGGCCGATCCTTGCTGGATTCTCCACATGGTTCACCCCTACCTCGTGCGATCCCTCACATTCTCTTCTTCATGCGTTCGTCTCCTCCCCCCCTTCATCGAATGTTCCTCCTCCAATCAGTGAATCGACCAAACCGATACCTTCCATGTGTGGGATCTGCGTGATCAACCCCCTATAATTTCTGTGAATATTGCTTCAGTTACCCCTTCATGAATACAACTCAGGTGAAAGGGTATTCATTCCATGAACCCCATGTTCATGCCCTGAAGGAAGACAAATTTTATTTTTTAAATGGGGGTAGTCCTGTTTATTTGAAATAAGAGTGATTTGGGTTTAAATGGTTTTTTATATTAGGAGAAGGAGACTTATTGATGGTTCTACCACACTTTTTCCATCATTTGGTCCACCTTGAAAGGGGATCAATTTCTTGTATTATTTGATGATGAATTTGAGTGAGTTATTCCATCCATTTCCTTCTGTTTTGGTTTCCATCCATAGTATATAATTTTTGAAGATTTGTGTTGGGGTTTATTGGAAATTTCCACCAAAGGATGGTGGAAATTGTCCCACGTGATGAGTATTTTTCCTAGTGTAGATAGAGGATGTCTTGAGATAAAGTTTGTATGTTGTTCTGTGCTGTTTCACCAAAGTTACGTCACCTAATGATTTTATTTATGGTTTTTAGATAAATTTACTAAAATCACCTATTAAATAGATACCATTTTTTGGATTTTCCCATTGTAACGTCCCAGACCCAGGTTCCACGCAACGGGTGCCCCAAGCCCGGTTCGCCACGTGACCTCAATCACATTTCCCCAAATGCCAGTGGCTGCTGACTAGCAGCGAGGGCCCAGGTCTGATAGTGGGGAAACTATGCCCTCATTTGTCAAAGTGTAGCGCAGCGGAATTTAAATAAAACATACGATCACAACGGAAGCTGTAAACCATACACATCTGAAACAAACTACAGCAGTGGATATAACCAACAGTATATAAATGATGATGCTACATGTTTCAAGTTCTAAGAAAATAGCCAGAACATGTTATACATCAATGCAGTACAACAAAAGCAGAGTACAACAAAGAAAAACAAACAGCTGACAGTGGCATCACGAGCCTAGGCTCGGTCCCATGCCCTCCTACTCCACATCAACAGTCAAGCACCTGTATACGGACTCTTTCCCCTATCTACACCTTCAGAAACATAATCTGTTTGGGCCGAAAAGCATGACCCAAACAGGGTGTGAGAAATATGTCTCAGTAGGAACCCACCAAAGGCCCGTGCTCAACTGTGTGTAAAACATGCAACAAGTGTGCAGTAGTAAAATGCAATAAACTAAGCAGTACTCAAAAGTAACTAACTTAATAGTTAAATTTCCATTTTATTATTCATTTAATTCATTTAATTTAGTAACATTTTTGTGCTCAATATCACCAAGACCTCAGGCCAACCAGTACTGTGCCCTCAGGCTATAATAGTAAACCACGCCCTCAGGCTATACAGAATCCAACCCGTAGGTATTGCCTTCAGGCACGAAAGGTTTCCCTCAGTCGAAATAACTACAGCCCTCAGGCTAAATAGTGTAGTGCCCTCAGGCTAATCACAACAACTCCCTTAGGATAAACAGGTAACCGAGCAATGCCCAACATGTAAACAAGCAGTAAACAAGCAATTCCTCTCAAGGAAATTCTACAATTACTACTTTAAACGAATACCCTCAGGTAACCTGGCCAAATGGATAAACAGTGAAACACACCCCCAGGGTGGTTCCAGATCTAAGAAATTATACCAACCAACATTTTATTATCACAATTTAATCACCTATGCAATTCTAGGCATTAAATATAGCAACGACCTCAGCCACACGACACCCCAACATGTGTTCGTGGTACAAAAACTCACAAAATAAACGACAGTTGAAAAAATTAACACAAATCCACCTACCTTATATGCCAACGAGCGTTATACACAAACGCCAACTCCAAAAATGCCCAATAATGGCATAGATACGACGAAGAACAAAATCAAAACAAACGTAAATAACTTATGTTAGGAGAGGAATTGGTAAGAACCAGCCAAGGAGGTGGAAGTCCTTACCTGTGCGGTTCCAACGGGATCGTCCGTGGCGGAAACCGATTCCAGACGAACACCCAGTGGATCTTCAAAGGTCCGGCCTCCTCTTTTGGCTCCAAATCGGCTCAAGTGTCTCCTCTGCCAAATGAGGAGGCTACTTCCTATTTTAAGCCGAAAAAACAAAGTACACGGCATGTACTTCTGAGTACACGGTGTGTACTTATTTCATTTAACTGTTTATTTGGCGGCACTGTCGCACTGTTCATCCATCGACAAGATTACACGACATGTACTCCTGAGTACAAAGCGTGTACTGTCGCCCAGCTGTCGGATGCTCCATCGCCTTACTGTTTAGGCCTGCCGACTGACTACATGGTGTGTAAGGTACCACTACACGGTGTGTAGTCGATTCCTACACCCTTCATCACCGGCATGGCTACACGCCCCATGTACCCATCCCAAACTTCCAAAAGTACACGACGTGTGGAAAAGTACACGGCGTGTAGTTCCAAAATTTAGGATTTTCCCCATTTTCCAAATTTTCTAAAAAACACTTAAGGAAAAGGAAAAATAAGAAGCCCGTACCTCAAAAATAAGAACCGGGATCTTAAAAACTTCCCCCCTTATAGAAATTCGTCCCCAAATTTACCTTCCAAGGGTGGCGAAGATAAATCTCATAACAACTCTGGCCAGTGAGCACGTACATCAGCCTCCCGCTCCCAGGTCTCGTCCTGCACTCGTCCATACTGCCATAGCACCCGTACGAGAGGAACTGACTGGCCTCGGAGAACCTTCGTGCTCCTGTCAACAACATGGATTAGATGCTCCTAAAAGGACACATCATGCTAGAGCTCAACCTCCTCTGACTGAAATACGTGAGACAGGTCTGAATGATAGCGGCACAATTGAGATACATGGAAGACGTCGTGCATGTCTTGGTACCACTGCGGTAACTACAAACGATAGGAAACCAGCCCGACTCTCTCCAGAAGCTCGAACGACCCCACATACCTCAGTGAAAGCTTAACATATCTCCTGATCCGCTTGTGTCCCAACCTCGGCGAAACACGCAAGAAAACCTGATCCCCGACCATGAACTCCAAAGGTCGTCTGCGGCGATCAGCATAGGAATTCTGTCGAGACTGCGTGGTAGCCATCCGCTTCTGAATCAACTGGACCTGCTCATATGTCTCCTGCATGAGTTGTGGTCCCAATAAAGCTGCCTCACCTACCTCTAACCAACACAAAGGTGTTCGGAATGGACTACCATATAAAGCCTCGTAAGGTTCCATCTCAATAGTTTCCTGAAAACTATTATTATAGGAAAACTCGACTAAGGTTATATGTTTCTCCCAAGAGCCCCAAAAGTATAAGACACATGCACGCAACATGTCCTCTAGCACCTGTATCGTACGATCTGACTGGCCATCGGTCTGAGGGTGGTATACTATGCTCAGAAGCACCTGTGTACCTACCACCCTCTAAAAACTCTTCCAGAAACGAGACGTAAAGCGGTCATCCCTATCAGAAACGATATAACGAGGGACCCCATGAAGACATACGATCTCTCGAATATACAGCCTTCTGAGATCGTCCACACCGAAGGTATCCTTGATCGGCAAGAAGTGAGCTACCTTCGTGAGTCTGTCCACAACAACCCACATGGAATCATTGCCTCGAGGTGACCTCGACAACCCTGTCACGAAATCCATCACAACATCATCCCATTTCCACTCTGGAATGGGTAACTGCTGTAACAGCCTAGCTGGCCTCTGGTGCTCTGCCTTCACCTGCTGATAGGTGAAACACCTCATAACAAAACCAGCTATCTCTCTCTTCATACCCAGCCACCAGTACTGACGTCTCAAGTCTCGGTACATCTTGGTAACCCCGGGATGAACTGCCCAAGCCGAAGCATGAAACTCCCGCATCAGATCCTTGCGTATATCCCATGGAACCCATACTCATCCATGGAAACAAAAAACCTCATCATCGCCTATCGTCCAACTGGGAGGAGGGTCCTCACTTGCCAGCGACTCCCGTAGAACTAGGCCTTCTGAATCTGATAGCTGTCTCATCCCCACTCTGTCCAGGAGGGTATAAGTCACAGCTAAAGAAGAAAGATAAGTCTGTCCCTGACTGTCATGTACCTCCAGATGCATCTCAGAGAACAAATCCATAAGCACTCACTCACCAATGGCCTCCTGCACTGCCTGTATCTGAGTCTTTCTACTCAGTGCATCGGTTACTGCATTACCTTTACCAGGTGTATAAGCAAGCTCAAAATCGAAGGACTATAGGTACTCAACCCACCTTCTCTGCCTCAGATTCAGGTCATGCTGAGTAAAGATATACTTGAGGATTTTGTGGTCGGTAAAAACCACAAAATTATCTCCCAACAGATAGTGTCTCCAACAGCGTGATGCATGAACAACTACAGCCAACTCAAGATCATGCATCGGGTAATTCTGCTCATGTGGCCTCAACTGCCGAGACCCGTACGCAACAACCCAGTCGCCCTGAATCAACACTACTCCAAGACCAATTCCTGATGCATCACAGTAATCTATATAGCTCTTCCCCTGCTCTGGGAGTATCAGGATCGGTGATGATGTCAACCTTCCCTTGAGGTCCTAAAATGCTGTCTCGCAAGCTTCTGACCAAACGAACTTTACACTCTTCTTAGTCAGTCCCGTCAATGGTGCTGCTAAGCAGGAGAAGTCCTGTATAAAGAATCTGTAGTAACTATCCAACCCTAAGAAACTCCGTACCTCAAGCACGTTCTTAGGCTGCTCCCAGGAAACTATTGCTCTCACCTTCTCTGGGTCTACTGCAACTCATGCCTCTGAGATGATATGAACCAGGAAGTGAATCCGGTCCATCCAAAAGTGGAACTTTGAGAGCTTAGCATATAGACGATGCTCTGTCAGTGTACTCAATACGATCTCAAGATGGGTGGCATGGTCGTGTCGAGTGTGAGAGTACACCAAGATGTCATCCACGAATACTAATGCCAATGAATCCTGATACGAATAAAACACACGATTCATCAAAGCCATGAAAACTATTGGCGCGTTCATCAGTCCGAACAGCATAACCGTATACTCATATAGACCATACCTACTCCTAAAAGGTGTGAGAGGTATATCAGATGGTCTAACGCGCAGCTGATGATATCCTAATCTCAAGTGAATCTTCGAGAACACTCGTTCCCCAAGAAGCTAATCAAAAAAATCGTCTATCCTTGGCAAGGGATATCGGTTCTTAACCGTCAACTGGTTCAGCTTCCGATAATCCACGCAAAGTCTGAGGGTACCATCCACCTTCTTCGCAAAAAGGACCGGAGAACCCCAAGGAGAAGTACTGGGTCAGATAAAACCCTTCGCCTGTAGCTCCTATAACTACCTCTTCAGCTCCTGCACAGCTAAGACACACGACTTCCGTCGAAAAAAACTACACGGCGTGTAAATAATCTACACGGCATGTATGGTGTTCTTTCCCAACTGCCTGTGTCGTCTGTGACACGGCCGACTACTCGGCTCGACACTACATGGCGTGTACAACACCCCATTTCCCATCCACACGGCTAACACCACATGGTCTATCCTTGGACAAGACTACACGGCATGTCCCACAGGTACACAGTGTGTTCAGGGAAAGGTGACACCAGCCCGTGTTGTTAGTTACACGGTCGAGTCCCCAGATCACACTACACGGCGTGTCTATAATTGACACAGCGTGTTCTGCCAAGGAGTTCACCGACCTGTGTTGTTAGTTACGCGGCTGGACTCCAGGTCACACTACACGGCGTTCCCACTCGGTACACGACGTGTTTTACCCAAGTCATGCCCTACCCCGTGTTGTCGCCCACACGGTTTGTGACATGGGAAGAGACTACACGGCGTGTACTTCGGGTACATGCCATGTACAAAAAAAGTTCATTTTTCTTCCCGAACAGAAGATCATACACGACGTGTATAAAAATACTACACAGCGTGTATACTGGGTTTCCAGAAATTATGCCTCATAAACATCCCCAGAACCTAGAAAATACCGTAAAACAACAAATAAGTGTCAAATTCCGACCCGTGAGGGCCCATACTCCCCACGAATCAATGTTTTACATCTTATCTGTGTTATAACCAATAAACAGTCAATGATCCACCAAATTTTGGTCAATGGGGTCCCATACTCCCCAAAAACCAAAGTTTGGTGTCCATTCTATAAACAAGCTCACACAAGAGAATACCCTATCACAAAGTAGGTATTTATCAAGCAACTATCACAAAAACATGCTTTATTAGCACAACAACTATCACAACAACATACAAATTCTAATGCACCTACATGGCATGGAAACTATGCATGGCATATGATATCTATCATGTTCCTATATGATGCATGAGGTGGCATACCCTCATCTCATAGGGTTGCAACTAAATAGAACCCATAGATAAAATATAAACTGCACAATCTCAAAGTGCGTCACCCAACGGTGAAAACATATCAACCGTAAAATTACAAAATCAAAAGAATGCAAAATACGAGGTAGACTGGATTTCCCTGTACATGGGTTAACTACGCTCGAGCACAGCTTATTACCAACTACCGTTCCATCCTATCCATGACTACATCTCCAAATAGCAAGTCAAAGAAAAGAAACCCCTTTGATACCACTTTGTATCGTCTCGGACCCGGGTGCCCCGAGTCCGGTTCACCACGTGACCTCAAGCACATTTCCCCAAATGCTAGAGGCTGCTGACTAGCAGTGAGGGCCCAGGTCTGATAGTGGGGAAACTATGCCCTCATTTGTCAAAGTGTAGCGCAGCGGAATTTAAATAAAACATATGACGACAGCGGAAGCAGTAAACCATACACATCTGAAATAAACTACAGCAGTGGATATAACCAACAGTATATAAATGATGATGCTACATGTTTCAAGTTCTAAGAAAGCATCCAAAACATTTTATACATCAATGCAGTACAACAAAATCAGAGTACAACAAAGAAAAACAAACAGCTGGCAGCGACATCGTGAGCCTAGGCTCGGTCCCATGCCCTCCTACTCCACAACAACAGTCAAGTACCTGTATAGGGACTCTTTCCCCTATCTACACCTATAGAAACGTAATCTGTTTGGGCCAAAAAGCATGACCCAAATAGGGTGTGAGAAATATATCTCAACAGGCACCCACCAAAGGCCCGTGCTCAACTGTGTGTAAAACATGCAACAAGTGTGCAGTAGTAAAATGCAATAAACAAAGCAGTACTCAAAAGTAACTAACTTAACAGTTAAATTTCCATTTTATTATTCATTTAATTCCTTTAATTTAGTAACAGTTTTGTGCTCAACAGCACCAAGCCCTCAGGACAACCAGTACCGTGCCCTCAGGCTATAATAGTAAACCACTCACTCAGGCTTTCCCTCAGGCTATACAGAATCCAACTCGCAGGTATTTACCTTAGGCGTAATAGAAATCTCCCTTAGGTGTAGGAAGTGTCACCCTTAGGCACAGAAGTCAATCCCTCAGACAGGAAAGGTTTCCCTCAATCAAAATAACTACAGCCCTCGGGCTAAACAGTGCAGTGCCGTTAGGCTAATCACAACAACGCCCTTAGTCTAAACAGGTAACCGGGCCATTCCCAACATGTAAACAAGCAGTAAACAAACAATTCATCTCAAGGCAATTCTACAGTTACTACTTTAAAGGCACACCCTCGGGTATCCTAGCCAAATAGCTAAATAGTGAAACACACCCCCGGGGTGGTTCCGGATCCAAGCAACGATCCCAACCAGCATTTTATTATCACAATTTAATCACCTATGAAATTCTAGGCATTAAATATATCAATGGACTCAGCCACACGACACCCCAACATGGGTTCGTGGCACAAAAATGCACAAAATACACGACAGTTGGAAAAATTAACACAAAGACACCTACCTTATACGCCAACGAGCGTTACACATGAACACTGACTCCAGAAACGACCAAGAACGGTGTAGATCTGACGAAGAAAAAAATCCAAAAAAACGTAAATAAATCTTGTCAGTAGAAGAATTGGTATGAACCAGCCAAGGAGGTGGAAGCCCTTACCCGTGCGGTTCCAACGGGATCGTTCGAGGTGGAAACTGATTCCAGACGAACACCCGATGGATCTTCAAAGGTTCGACCTCCTCCTTTGGCTCAAAATTGGCTCAAGTGTCTCCTCTACCAAATGAGGAGGCTACAACCCGTTTTTAGCCGAAAAAACAAAGTACACGACGTGTACTTCTGAGTACACGGCTTGTACTTCTTTCATTTAACTGTTCATTTGGCAGCACTGCTGCACTGTTCATCCGTCGACAAGATTACATGGCATCTACTCCTGAGTACACGGTGTGTACTGTCGCCTAGCTGTCGGCTGCTCCACCGCCTTACTGTTTAGGCCTGCCGACTGACTACACGGTGTGTAAGGTACCACTACACGACATGTAGTCAGTTCCTACACCCTTCGTCACCGGCATGGCTACACGCCCCATTTACCCATCCCACACAGCCAAAAGTACATGGTGTGTGGAAAAGTACACAACGTGTCGTTCCAAAATTTAGGATTTTTCCCCATTTTCCATATTTTTTCAAAAAAACTTAAGGAAAAGGAAAAAGAAGAATCCCATACCCCAAAACTAAGAACTGGGTTCTTACACCCATGATAGTGTCAGGTGTATTCTATAGAACCTTCAAGTGTGTCTGTTCATGGTTTCGGTGCATTGAGGCAACCTAGTGATTGATTAAGCATTTATGTATTTTTGTTTTAAATTATGAAATTAATTATAATCAATATAATTAATTTAATTGGATAAGATAATAAATTATAAAATTTTTTGATTGATTATTTGTAATTTTGGGGCCAGTTTAGGATCCTCAGTTGATACTAGATCATATACAAGCTTAGAAGGTGGTAAAGCTTTTCTAAAGGTAACAACATCAATTAAGGTTAGTGGTTTCTTGGGCTTAACCCTTTGGTTTATACATGATATATGTGAAATTTGATGTGTGAAGTTTCACCACCTAGAGAGATTAAACATTATAAATTAATTAATTTGTTTAATTATAATGGAGTTCATTGGAATTAAATGTGGAAAGTGCCAAGTTCCATGATGGACCATTGTGAACTGGCTATATATCTCGACTATAGATGTCTAAGTGTATAAGTATAATTGCATTCCTTGAGAAACATGAACCCTTATGGGGTGTATATAAAATAAAGTGAATTATATAAGCGTAGTGTACCTTAGTGTAGGTTTTTTGGTGACATTCAAGTGGAGGGATGTGATGAGATATAGTTATTATACCATGTTGGAAACGAAATATCCTTAATATGCCTTAAAACATTCATTCTTGTAGATATGAGTGCAAGAAGGTGTTCCTCCCCTAATGAATTTTAGATTCCTTGGTTGTTATAATTTATCTAAAATGATGATATGTTTTGTGAGAGGACTGACATAGTGTGACTGGGAATGTGATATTGGAAGGTTTCCATTTCTTTAGACCTATTCAAGTGAGGCTTCTCTTATCGGTACTGTGAGGTCATGAGATTTTTATGACTATTTCAAGGGACATGATTCCCGGTGGTGGGTGTGGACATGATATATGTGAATTTGATAAAGGAATCCACATTTGGTGTTTTTTCTATAATGTAACCTATGGAACCCATGAGGGTGACTCAGTGATTTTAACCCTTGTGAGGTTGCATGCAATAAGGATTATAGATGAATGTTGGTGTCACTTTGGAACCAAAATCGATTGTGAGTGATCTAGATATGGCTTTAATGATGATGATAGGTCATGTACTTGAGAGGGAAACCCTTTTTTTAGATGAGTTTGAGAATATTAAAAACTTGTATATAATGTGTTATATGAGATATTATGGGAGGGACACACTATTCTCAAGGCTTTAAGTGGAATAACCAAGAGGTTACCTAGGATTCAGTAGTATGGTCAAAATAGGATGCCTGGGATGTGCTCCAAGGCTTTGGCTTTTAATCCCGATACAATATGAATGCCTTGGGAAATCTCATAATATTCAATATTTGGGTTATATAGAATTCTTAGGATATCGGGATTCCATATTTGGGTCAATATGATTATCTAGGGCCATCCCCCATTGAATCGATTCTATTGATGCTACTACTTTATTTCCTAGGCCAATCCCCCTAGGAATCTGTTATATGATCGATACTACAAGATTTACTAGAACACACTCCTTGGAATTAGGCAGGGGATTGATACAATTATATATACTAGAATTACCTCCATGGAATCAATGCTTTCACCTTATAATAAATTTCTTATTGGGATCTGTACTAGTGGGAATGATCATGTGACATGATAAAAAAACTCTGACACAAACCAAAGCATGTATAACCAACACTGAGTGTCACTTTATAGGCCAAAAATTAATGATGTGTATTTATTTATGCTTCCATAGTTTATTTTTTTATTCAACTGATCATATCATCTATTGATACACTATATTTGCTGGTTATGTATAGTAACCCATTGGTGGTTCTCTAGTTTCCTATACTCAAACACATGTTAGGTGGCTATGATGCTTGGGAACCTGAGAATAATTCACTAATCGTAGGTTTAGGTTGGGAAGACGCCTATAGTTTCAAGATTGATTGAGATATCTTGGATGATATTGAAAATTGGGATGAGGTGAGGATTATGGATGATAATATAACCTTATTTTCAGATCAGTTCCCTAGTAGGATGGTGATTTGCATGTAATTCCAGATATGCGTATATTTGATAAATTTAGAGTGGGTGTTAGCACATTAGTTACATTAAGATATTTCAAACTAGAAAAAATAGATGTTTCCCTATGAGTGTTGACCTATGTGAGATGTGGTTATTGAGATAGGTGGGAGGACATAATTCCCTTGATATATGACTCAAGATATTGGTTATTGGGGAACTATGATTGAGATGGGATATGGTATATGATAATAACCTAATAGAGGCATTAGCCTGTGATTGTTAGTTCCTTTAGAGACGAAATCATTGGTAGATGATTTAAATTATGATATTGGCGCATTATAGGTACTATCAAGTATGTGGTATAGCCATGTGGATTCTTTAGGCTTCCATTATGAAAAGCACTTTAGGCATTTCCGTATTGAGTTTTGTATTTCAAAGGGAAGGATTGGTAGGATACTTGGTCTGATTGTTTTTGGGTATGAATCCCAATGAGGTAGATGATTATGATCCTAAATGGTCTGATCTTGTATTGATAGAGTACAAGTATACACTCAGGGTTCAATAATATGAAAGTTTATGGGTGGTTGTGTGATGACGATGATAATTTCTTTTTTATTTTATTGAACAAATGATGGGAGAACACCCTTCCCCTAATACAAGCACTCAAGGAGGCCAAAAGTGATTAAGCCCAAGCAAGTCCCCGAGAACAAAACCGATGCATTCTTGTGGAAGTGACCCCAAATGAGAAAAAACCAAAAGGGGTTCCTCGGGATGACCCCCTCTAGACAAATCATCTGCTGCGAAGTTCCCCTATCTATGAATATGCCGAATTGAACATCCTCTAGCGATCTCCGATGTGTGGTTGTGTGATTATACTTGGAATTATTGAGATGATATGCTTATTGGGGAGCAATCACTAACATGAGTTTTTGATGAAATTAATTTGACTGAACTCTTATGTGTGTCTATTTTTAAGGATAGACCTATTCCGATCACATGGAATCCTTCGATAATGTTGATGGCTACATGGATTCCCCTATGGTCCCCCCTCTCTTGGGGTGGGGGAGGATTCATCTTGACTACTCTATATTCATTTGTTTGATCATTATCCCCCTTCATCATCCCTTTCCATTTTCCCAGCTTCCAAAAATAGAAAATAGGCCTAATTTTTTTTCATGAGATGATGAAATTATTAAGACTACAGTTTCCCCCTAGAATTTTTAAATTCTTCTTTGCTATTGATTCTCACATTAGTGGATCACGTCGGTAAGAGTCTCCCCTTGATGGAAAACTTTGATATGTTTTTTTACTCATGTGGTTTTCTTGATTGGGTGATTATAGGGATTATGGATCTGTGGAAAATTTTTATTTATTTTTTCAACTAAAGATGCCCTTATCTCTGCCCGATTGAATGCCCCACATTCTTTCCCTATCTTAAATGTCTCTATTTTCTATTAGTTTTCAAGTTCCACCTAAAATAGGATTTTCCCTCTATAGTGATTTGGATTTACATCCCTATCGTACATCCCCCATTTCATAATTTGGTGTGAAAAGACCCGGAAATTTCAAGGAAATTTTTTTCTTAAATTCTTTGGAATTTTACGAGTCTTCGGTTTCTGACGGCACTTGATTCTGAGGCCCGGTGTGCCCGGAATCAATTTCTGAAGTTTTGTTTGGTACGTTCAGTAAACGTACGTGTGAGATTTTCTATCTTTTGAACTGGTGCTCAGAATTGAAATCCAAGGGCACCAATGAACTCGTAGTGCCAATATTCACTTAAGGGGACCTTTACCGTAGTTGCATTTTATGCAGGTTGAAAGTTAATTTTTGGGGATTAATAAAAAAGTTAAATAAAATCATTGTGAACAATTTTATTTATCTCGGGTAGTTAAATACTACATGGGGAAGTTATTGTTGGGGCCCATACCCACATAACCTCTCATGAGAGGATATTTTGGGAGGTGGGGCCCACACGAGCCCTAACTCATCACCTCCTCTCAACTCCCCATTAACACCCCTTTAATTAATTCGACAACCCCCTTATTGAATGAGATATATTCACCTCCCTCTCCCTCTCTTTAATATTTGCCAACAAATTTTAATTAATGAATTAAAAATCTTCAATTAATTAATTAAAGAGTTTGAATTTTTAATTACATGTGTGAATAAAAATAATAGCCTTAGCTATTATTTTATTTTGGGGCATTCATTGTGTTGAGAGGATTTTGGGAGAGCTCTTGTGATCTGGAAGAAGGAGTTCCTCTCTTTAACGAAGAACACCGTCCTTCCAATGAAGAACCACTGAAGAATGACGATCGTCTCTTTCGATCTTCGACCAAGCCAAAGGAGAAGGAGCCACCCGCAAGGAACGCTGACGATGTTCCATCCTCATCTCCTTCTTTCCCGACATCAATGAGTTGATGTCGTCTCCCCACGACGCTGTCTTCCGCGAAGCTCGATTACCACGAACCTTATTTTGAGGTAGGGGGTTTATGTTCAATTTTAATTGATTTAAATTGTTCCTATTCTTCGTTAAAATTTTTGGTTTGTATATGGAAGATTGTTACCGCCTAACGCGGAGGGTGCGAGCCAAACAAACACGGCCCGGCGACCCTCCGTCGTTTCTTGTTTTTAGTAATTCTCAAAGGGAGGCGGTGGAGAATGGAGGCGGCGTCGAGCAAAGGCGGTAGCCACGCACCAGATGTGTGGAAGAACAGAAGCCCGCAACTGCGGGCCGCTCGACCGACAAAGAACCGGTCGGCTAAGCCGGCCGGACCAAAGAGACCGCGGCGCCACGAGGGAGCCGCGCTGTGGAGGACCGCATACCGCATTCTGCGGGCCGCTTCGGCGGGCGAACCGGCTGGCTCGTCGGTCATCCGGGTTAAAGAAGGTCGCGGCACCACCTGGCGCTGCGTGCGGAAGACAATGGCCCACCCAAGAGAGCTTCTCGCGCTGGAGAAGCAGGCCGGCTTCGGCTGGCCGGATTGGAGGGCGACGCCGCTTGGTGCCGCCAGTTTGGGAAAGCAGGGGGTCCCCCCCCCACGGACCACTTGGCCAGCCGGGCCGGACCATGAAGGCCCCCCTCGGGCTGGGACGGGCCACGCGATTCACCAGGCTGGTCCGACCCTCTGCCGGGTCGGACCCGCCAAAACCGGGTTGACCCGACCGGCCAGCCTATTGGGCTTAATGGGTCGGACCCGTTTTCACTTAAACGTGAAAAACATAAAGACCGAACGTCCGATTGACACACTGTCTTTGAAACTAGGACCCTTACGAAGAGTCAGTCCATTGTGATACTCTAAGTGATTTTTGGATGACTTTGGAAAACGGCCGGGTTTGGAATGAGCATATTTCCAACCGGGCACCTGGAACGAAAAAGCCAATATCTCTCAGACCAGGTGTCCGATTGACGCGCCGTCTGTCGTGCTGGGTTCCTTTTGACGTGGAAGAACTTCGGCGTACATCAACTCTAGAATTCGTGATAGTTGACGTGAGAACCCTTTTCTCGAGGCGCGGACCCTCCCGGAATCGAGCGTGCTGTGTGTGGGAACCCTAGAGCTGGCTGTGACTGCGACAACTACCGTACTGGGATCCTTCGTGGGTTTGACGACGACGTCTAACATACTAGGATCCTCCATGGTTTTGACGACGACATCTACCATACTAGGATCCTCCCTGGGTTTGATGATGACATCTACCGTACTAGGATCCTCCGTGGGTTCGACGATGATGAATTCCGTACTAGGATCCTCTGTGGGTTTGATGACGATGAATTCCATACTAGGACCCTCCGTGTGTTCAATGACGACGTCTACCTTACTAGGATCCTCCGTGGGTTCGACGAAGATGACTTCCATACTAGGATCCTCAGTGGGTTTGATGACAACGTCTACCATGCTGGAATCCTCCATGGGTTCGACATCTTAGATGAATCAGTGACTACATCTAATCATCTCCACCCCTCTTCGTGAGTTGTATACATCTGTGAGCTGAGTGTTGACTTCAAATCATTACCATCGGTGTGATTTAATTCTTTACTGTGTGGACTGGGCTGTTCTTGGGCTCGAGAGTTGGAGCCGAACTGGAATTGATGAGTTAGGTATATGTATGGGAATATATCTAAGTAGAGTTGGTTGATACTTCGTGATTATATCTTTTCTTTGTAGTTTATCCTTTGTGGATTCTGGGAGACCTTCGGGGGTCTCGGGGTCCCTACTGAGTATTGTTATACTCACCCCTGCACGGGCTATGCCCATACTATGTTGTGTTGGATGCAGAAGACGGACATCACTGATCATGGCAGAGACTTGTGGAGCTGGACAATACCCGGTGGTGGACCACTCGACGAGACGTACATAGAGCGGACAGACAGACCCAAGGTGCTGTGGAGACCATCTGTACCCACCCATCAGGTGGGAATCTCGAAGGACGACTCAGTGGTTGCTGATTTACTTTACTACTGTTGTACTAGTGTTTTTGTTGTACTGTACTTACTATTTGGCTTGTATTTCCGGCCCCTTACTTTTTAGCACTTACTTTTGTATACAGTTTTACTTGTGCTTACTTCAGTTGTGTACTCTCTTTTGTTTGTTTACTTCTATAAAGTCAATGCCTTCCCAGTATAGGTATTTACGCCTTTGGTGCTAGTCTCCAGCCCCTGGCCTATGGAAGGCGGGCTTGGGGTAGTCATGACATGGGCCCTGAGGACGGGTTGTGAAAAATTGGTATCAGAGGAGTCGGTTCTACCATATAACTTAGGACTCTGATTATTTCTTTCTGTGGAGAAATAGTGTTAAGAGTATTGAGTGTGGTTATCAGTCCAGGGAGTCCAGTGTTGGTGCGGCGGCTGACGTATCCATACACCAGAACCCTGGCCTCTGATTTCCGACTCGGTGGACGAAAACACTTATTTCATGTGTGTTTCAAAAGTTTTCTTTGTGGATACTTTGTGTTAGCTCACCAGGTATACTGTTTAAACCATGGTGCACATGTTCCTTTTCAGGATGGTCCCACAAAGGCAGCCATATAGGGTTCCGAGTTACGTACAAGATGGTATCCCACCGAGCGATGAGGCCTTGGTGATGGGCCCCATCATAGCGGAGGCACCAGCGACACCACTACCCACTGGGCCACCGTTACCATCAGCCCCAGCAGCAGAGAGTGCATGCCGCCTGAGTGCATTGCACGAGTTCCAGCGATAGAGGCCACCCATGTTCTGTGGAGAGACGGACCCACAGGGAGCTGGGGATTGACTGGAGGCTATTGTCAGAGTTTTCATATTGGTAGGGACACCAGTCGACCTCATAGTGATCCTTACCGTGAGTCTTCTGCATGCAGTGGCAGAAAGATGGTGGAGCCTAATTCTCCAGGTTCATGACGAGGTATCACTACTCTGGAAAGACTTAGAGAGCCTCTTCCGGGCAAATTTTGTACCAGCCACCCTTCGTGCGGTGTAGATTCAGGAGTTACTTCATCTGCAATAGGGTAGCATGACAGTAGCTCAGTAATCAGCGAGGTTCGCTGACCTCTCACACTACTCCATGGATATGGTAGGAGTCCCGTTCTTCAGGGCCCAGACCTTTGAGCAGGGACTCAGGCATGAGATCAGGGCTTTAATGATCTCCCTCAACATCCCGACGCAGGCGGGGGTGCTGGAGAGAGCCCTTCTAGTGGAGAGTTTTCTCACTGAGCAGTCACCAGCGACGAGACCCTCCGCAGGATGACACGTAGAGTAGTCTTCTGAAGCCTGCAGTAGACAGTTGACGCAGAGGCCCAAGAAGACCAGGACATCAGGTGGGTGACCTCAGGATACAGGTTCGGTTGTGTGGGGCACACGAAACAGAGCTAGCCATACGAGGAGTAGGTAGTTCTATGCATGCAGTGGGCATGGTCACATGGATCGAGACTGGCCGACCCACCCTGCAGATGAGCAGAAGGTAGTAGAGGGACCTCCCAGGAAGAGGCAGTGGTTCGACCATGGTGGTCTGCCGGGACTAGGCAGATGTGGCAGAGGAGCTTTCTGAGCAGTAGGTGGTGGAAGACGTTACGAGGCCCTACCACCACCACCACCACCACCACCAGGTTGTCCACCCCGACCGCAGGGGACGGGTGGACATGGGAGAGATCAGCTTCAGGCAATTGAGGCCTACGACCATAGTGCTCCGGGAGCAGATGGACAGGAGTAGGACTAGCTCCAGGCATAAAGAATTTTGTTTATGATGCTTCTAGATTTGTTGATGTTGTTGTTTGTGGTTGATTTTTGTCTTTGTACATTGAGATACAGTAATAAAAGACACTTTTCCATGTGATGTATTCTTTCCTACCTTTTTGTATGGTTGATACTGAGAGGTTCTGGTTAAAATTTTTGACATGAACCTCACATTCGAGATTCTTACTGGAAGAGACCCAATGACCACACACTTCTACCAACAGTGTGACTCGACCCTTGGAGGTGAGAGTAATGGTTGAATCTCTTGGTATTAGCGTCGAGGCCTTACAATATCATCCATGGCATGAAATAGTACTGTTTATGTCAGGATTGACTGTATTAGGAAAATGATGTGGTTCATCCAGGGGATGAGACATGATTTATCCTTTCGTCAAAGGAGAAATCTTATCAGCTCTTGTAGGACTTAAGTGAAAAGGGTGTACTTGAGTTCTTTACAAATGGCTAGTAACACCCGTAGTTCATTGAGCGAATGGTTTCAGGTTTACTCTAATCTCAAAATTCTTAGGTGTGTCTTCTCATAGAAGTACCTAGACCTGATACAGTGACGTTGTCTTGAGTTCCTCCAGGACTATGACTTTGAGAAAGTTTATACTCCTGGGAAGGGAAATGTAGTAGCAGAGTTCATCTCACGATGCCTCACTTGTCAGTAAGTGAAGGCAGATCACCAGGTACCAACAATCTTGGTACATCTCTTAGAGGTCCCAGAGTAGAAGTGGGATGGGATCTCCATGGATTTAGTGATGGGTCTTCCACGTACATCCAGAGGAAACAAATCTATTTGGGTGATCGTAGACCGACTCACCAAGTCGACCCATTTTCTATCGATCAGAGAGTAGGGCTCAGTGGAGAGCTTAGGACGCCTCTACATTCAGGAGATCGTACGACTTCAAAGTGTGCCATTGAATATCATTCCTGATCAGGATGATCGATTCACATCCCAACTATGGAAGGGGTTACAGGAGGCTTTTGGGATGCAACTATGTCTGAGCACCACCTTCCATCCTTAGACGGACGGCCAGACAGAGAGGACCATTTAGACTCTCGAGGACATGCTCCGTGCATGTGTCCTTGACTTTGGTCATAGCTGGGAGGATAACCTAACCTTGGTGGAGTTTGTGTACAACAATAGGAAACACTCCACCAACGGGATGACACCTTATGAGGCACTGTACGACAGACCTTGCAGATCACCCTGTGCTGGACTGACCCAGGGGAGTCCGCACTTGTAGGACCAGAGATGGTTCAGGCTACGACGTAGAAGGTTCAGATCATCCTGGAGTGGTTGAAGACTTCACAGAGCAGACAGAAGTCCTATGTTAATAGGAGATGGAGAGAACTAGAGTTTGAGGATGGCGACCACATTTTCCTATGGGTCTTACCTCGACGAGGTATATGTAGATTTGACTGGGGTGGAATGTTATCTCCATGATTCATTGGACCTTTTAAGGTCCTCAACAAAGTAGGCGAGGTGGCTTACCGCCTGTCCCTTCTACCTCAGTTGCACCAGGTGCATGACGTCTACCACATATCTCAGTTGAGGAGATATGTGCACAACCCATCTCACATCATCGACCATGGGGAGATGGACATCGATGAAAGGGTTACATTATTGGAGGTCCTAGTGTAGATCGAGGATCGATAGGAGCGGGTCCTATGTGGGCGGTCGATTCTTCTGGTGCGCATTTGCTAGCAGCACGGGAACCTCCAGGAGAGCACTTGGGAACGGAAGGATCAGATGCGTGTACAGTACCCCCATTTGTTTCTTTAGTGTGTGTTATAGCTTTACGGGGACGTAAATCCTTGAGGTGGGATTAATGTAAAGACTTGGAAATTTCAAGGAAAATTTTTTCTTAAGTACTTTGGAATTTTACGAGTCTGCGGTTTCTGATCGCACTAGATTCTGAGGCCTGGTGTGCCCGGAATCAATTTCTAAAGTTTTGTTCAGGTACGTTCAGTAAACGTACGTGTAGGTTTTTCTATATTTTGAACTGGTTCTTGGAATTGAAATCCAAGGGCACTGATGAACTCGCAGTGCCAGTATTCGCTTATGTCGCCTTTACCGCAGTTGCATTCTATGCGGTTTGAAAGTTAATTTTTGGGGTTTAATAAAAAAGTTAAATAAAATCATTGTGAACAATTTTATTTATTTTTGGTAGTTAAATCCTACATGGGGAAGTTATTAGTGGGGCCTGCACCCACATAACCTCTCATGAGATGATATTTTGTGAGGTGGGGCCCACACGAGCCCTAACTTATCACCTCCCCTCAACTCCCCATTAACACCCACTTTAATTAATTCCACAACTCCCCCTTATTGAATGAGATCTCTTCACCTCCCTCTCTCTCTCTCTTTAATATTTGCCAACACATTTTAATTAATGAATTCAAACTCTTCAATTAATTAATTAAAGAGTTTGAATTTTGAATTACATGTGTGAATAAAAATAATAGACTTAGCTATTATTTTATTTTGCGGCATTCATTGTGTTGAGAGGATTTCAGGAGAGATCTTGAGATTTTGAAGAAGGAGTTCCTCTCTTTAATGAAGAACACCATCCTTCCAACGAGGAACCACTGAAGAATGACGATCATCTCTTTCGATCTTCGACCAAGCCAAAGGAGAAAGAGCCACCCGTAAGGAATGCCGATGATGTACCATCCTCGACTCCTTCTTTCCCGACGTCAACGAGTTGAGGTCGTATCCCCGCGATGCTGTCTTCCATGACGCCCGATTACTGTGAACCTTATTTCGAGGTAGGGGGTTTATGTTCACTTTTAATTGATTAAAATTGTTCTTGTTCTTCGTTAAAAGTTTTGGTTTGTCTATGGCGGATTATTACCACCTAACGCGGAGGGCACAATCAGAACAAATACGGACCGATGACCCTCTATCGTTTCTTGTTTTTATTAATTCTCAAAGGGAGGCGGTGGCAAATGGAGGTGGAGGTGAGTGAAGGCGGCGGCCACACGCCGGCTGTGTGCAAAGAACCGCGGCCCGCAACCGCGGGCCGCTCGGCCGACGAAGAACCGGCCGACTAAGCCGACCGGACCAAAGAGACCATGGTGACACGAGGGTGCCATGCTGCAGCGGACCATGGTCTGCATTCCGCGGGCCGCTTCGGCGGTCGAACCGGCTGACTGAGTTGGAGAAGGTCACGGCACCGCCTGGCACCGCGTGCGGAAGATAGCGGCCCACCCAAGCGGGTCACTCGCGCTAGAGAAGTCATACAAATTCGGCCGAACGAATTGGAGGGTGGTTCCTCTTAGTGATGCTGGTTCGGGAAATCAGGGGGGCCGCACCTCCCCCCCTCAGACCGCGCGGCCAGCCGGGCCGAGCCGCGCCGCGCCGGGTCGGGCCACGCTGCGCCGCGTCTGTCCAGGCCGCGCCTGGCCGGGCCGGGCCGCGCCCCCTCGGGCCATGCCGTGCCCCACCTGGAAGGGCTGCATGATTCACTGGACCGGTCCTACCCTCTTCCGGGTCGGACCCGCCAAAACAGTGTTGACCCGACCCGCCAGCCTATTGGGCTTAACGGGCCAGGCCCGTTTTCACTTAAACGTGAAAAACTTAAAGACTGTGCATCCGATCGAAGTTCCATCTATGGAACTGGGACCCTGATGATGAGTCGGTCCATTGAGATACTCTACGTGAGTTTTGAATGACTTTGGAAAACGGTCAGGTTTGGAACGAGCGTATTCCCAACCTACCCCCTGGAATGAAAAAACCAATATCTCTCAGACCAGGCGTCTGATTAACGCGCTGTATGTCGTGTTGGGTTTCTTTTGACATGACAGAACTTCGGGGTACATCAACTCTAGAGTTAGTGATAGTTGAGGTGACAAACCCTTTGCTCAAGAAGCAGACCCTCCCAAAATCGAGCGTGCTGTGTGCGGGAACCCTAGAGCTGGTTGTGACTGCGATGACTACCGTACTGGGATCCTTATGGGTTTGATGATGATGTCTACCATACTCGGATCCTCTGTGGGTTCGATGACGACGTCTACCATACTAGGATCCCCCCATGGGTTCGACGATGATGACTTCCGTACTAGGATCCTCCGTGGGTTCAATGGTGATGACTTCCATACTAGAATCCTCCATGGGTTCAATGACGATGTATACCATACTAAGATCCTCTGTAGGTTTGACGATGATGAATTCCATACTAGAATCCTCAGTGGGCTTGATGACGACGTCTACCGTACTGGAATCCTCCATGGGTTCGACAGCTTAGATGAATCAGTGACTACATCTAATCATCTTTACCCCACTTTGTGAGTTTTATACCTGTGTGAGCTGAGTCTTGACGTCCAATCATTACCATCGGTGTGATTGAATTCTTTCCTGTGTGGACTGGGTTGTTCTTGGGCTCGATATTTGTAACCGAATTGGAATTGATGACTTAGGTATATGTATGGGAATATACCTAAGTAAAGTTGGTTGATACTTAGTGATTGTATCTTTTCTTTGTAGTTTATCCTTTGTGGATTCTGGGAGACATTCGGGGGTCTCAGGGTCCCTAATGAGTATTGTTATACTCACCCCTGCACATGCTATGCCCACACTTTGTTGTGTTGGATGTATATGACGGACATCACTGATCGTGGTAGAGACTTGTGGAGTTGGACGATACATGGTGGTGGACCACTCAGTGGGACGTACACGGAGCGTACGGACAGACCTGAGGTGCTGTGGAGACCATTTGTACCCTCCCTTCAGGTGGGAATCTTAGAGGATGACTCAGTGGTTGCTGATTTGCATTATTTCTGTTGTACAAGTCTTTCAGTTGTACTGTACTCACTATTTGGCTTGTATTTCCGGCCCCTTACTTTTCCGCACTTACTTTTGTATACAGTTTTACTTGTGCTTGCTTCAGTTTCGTACTCTATTGTGTTTGTTTACTTCTATAAAGGAAATGCCTTCCCAGTATAGGGATTTATGCCTTTGGTGCTAGTTGCCATCCCCTGGCCTACGGAAGGAGGGTTTGGGGTAGTCACGAAACGGGCCCCGAGGACGGGTCATGACATGGTGATTCTTAAATTAATTGGTAATATGTTGGCTGATTCTTATGTACTAATAATCACACCATAACATTATTCCACCTTGTTTCTCCTAAAATATGTGTTTAGCTCGATGTATCAAAGGTACCGATGGATTTCATCTGCATTGATATTGAAGGGGAGCTTTTTCAGAAGCAACAAGTCTGCTATGAATATTGGTATGACTTCTATTCTTCATGTAGACACATGGGTCATGGTTTATCTAAATTCCAGAATGGGGAGAATTTTTAACATCATGTAGGCCTCTCAATAGGTAACTCATAAATCAAAGGCAGCATAATAAATGAATCTCATTGGAAGGGGGTGAGGTCATTGAAACTAGAACTAAGGGTCACATATATCATTGTTAGTTTGAGGAAAGACTTGGAACGATCCATGTGGGATATTAAAGTCATGGGAGAGGTAGAGACAAGCTCTTCCACTGCTATATCCTCATATTCTTAATATGCGACTTCTATAAATGGGTGCAGAGGGAATGATCATGATGATGGTGTAGTTCTGATTGCTACTTATGGAAATTTGAATTACTATAGTCCGATTTCATTAGATTCAGTTCATAATTCAAGATTCTAGTTTTGTGTTTCTAGTATTATTATTGTTATTTTGGAAAAAAATGTGGTATAACTAAATCCTCAGACATTTTATGGTCCAGAAACCAGTGATTCTGAAATGTAGTTGACTTATGAGATGTGATCTCTCCCAACTCAATCCATAATCACAACCATTTCAAATATTTGAATGAAAATTTTGAGGGTGATAACAATCCTTATTGGTGGAAGATAGTCAGTCCTTGGTGAAAATTGAAGCAGTTTGGTTCAAATATCTAAGTGTAACCAAATCTGAGTGATAAATAAGTAGATTCCAAATTTAAATTAGACTATGAGTATGATCATCAGACGATATTTCCCTTTGTGTTTGACTTAAGGAATTGGAAGAAATACATCTGTGAGTCATGAAATTATCCAATCAGTAAAGGGAAAATAATAATGCATCATAAGTATTATTAAAATTTATCGATTCCCATGGATGCTATATCTTCAAGTAAAACAAATTAAATTGTGGAAGAGGTGAGTCCATTTATGTTGGCACTGAAATTGATTTCAAATATAAATATTAAATGGAATTAGGAGCAAAAAAATCTTATTACGATTGTTTTGAGGAAGATCAATATGATAGAAAAAAGGGTCAATATTAGATACATGAATCTGAGACTGTTTATGGTCTTTTTAATGTTGCATGAATGGGAAAAAACGTGATAGAATGTGTGTCTAGGCCCAAAGGTCCTTGAATCATGGGGGAATCACTATGTTATAGTAAAGAGTTGTGTATTCATGACTTAATGGGAATGAATTTGTGAATGAGAATACACATTGTGGTTACATGCGGGGTCCATTGAAACGATAGAGTGAGGTGGTTAGGTGAACATTGAGAATGTTTCTATTTATGCGGATGATCTCAAAGGAGGTGCTGATAGTAGGTCACTGGGGAATTTAGTTTAGGGTCTCCCATATAGTTGTCAATCGACGTGTTCAATGCGAATATTATAAAGCTTGGTATCTCAAAGGAGTGTGTGTTATAGATATGTCTCTATGGTGTAAGACAACATCAATGATCGATCTATGTACCATTGTGTGATTGACCAGAGTTTTTAATTTTTTATAAATAATATGGCTTGAAGTAGTAGAATACATGAGGGGATAAAATCTATCTAGTTCAAAATTCATATCCCACACCC
This sequence comes from Viscum album, assembly GCA_963277665.1. Taxonomy (NCBI): domain Eukaryota; kingdom Viridiplantae; phylum Streptophyta; class Magnoliopsida; order Santalales; family Viscaceae; genus Viscum; species Viscum album. The sequence goes on along the minus strand of OY728134.1, from coordinate 623,793,322 downwards.
AGGTTACTAAAAGTCAGAACTCATGTCAATCATTAAATGTAGTAAGTTTTGTTCTGGGTAATCTAGGTGTATACAATACGTGGTAGTATCTTGGAAATCAAGTGTGAATTGAAAATCATTTTTAGTCATTGTGTTTAGTGTAGGAAAAGTCAAGGTCTAGGTAGAATGAAGTGAGTGCTACAAGGTAACAATAATGATACTATTATGGTGGGGATTATGAACCTGGTTTCATGCTAAATGACTTCTCTTGTGGGAAGGGTCATGGTCTTGCATAATAATGACCCATGGATTATCTTGAAGACTCCATAAGACCAACATTAAATAGGACTATAAATATATGGTTCCATTATGAATGGGAAATTCTTGATTCAGAAGTAGAAATAGATGGAGTCCAGATAATGGATTTAGACATTGGAGGAAATATGTGCAACCAGAGAGCGGGGGCTGTCCAGGGGGGAGGGGGTGTGTCCTAGAAGGGGGTGCTGTGTAGGGGGGGGGGGGGGGCAGTACTGGGGGGGGATTGGATGAGGGGGATTTGTAGGGGAGAAGGGGATATATAGGGTGATAAGGATTCATAAAATGACATGGTGGGGTGGGGGTCTGTCCAGGAAGGAGAGGGGGTCTGTCCAGGGGAGATCCCAAAAAGGGGGGGTCTGTAGTGGGGGGGGGGGTGCTGTCTAGTGGGATATAGGGTGGGGGTATATCTAGTAAGGGGGGGGGGTCTACAATGGGGGAGGGGGTGGGGGTGTCTGTCCAGGAAAGAGTGGGGGGGGGGGGTGGTATGTCCGGATGGTGTGAGATTTCACCAAGGAATCCTCTCATTTCAGAATTGCAGAGGAAAATTTTGATGATTCTGGGCATGAACCATTAAGGGGGAGGGGGTTTTCTAGGGGGGTGTTCTGGGAGGGAGGGTCTTTCTAGGGGGTACAGGGTGGGGGTATGTCCTGGAAGGGGGGGTCTGCAGTGGGGGAGGGGGGGGGGGTCTGTCTAGGAAGGAGTGGGGGGTGTTCAGGGAGGGGGGGGTCTGTCTAGGGGGTGCAGGGTGGGGGGATATGACCAGTATGGAGGGGGGGGGGGGTTCTACAGTTGGGGAGGGGGTGGGGGCTATCTAGGAAGGAGTGGGTGGGGGGGGGGGGGTCTATCTGGTAGAGAATTTTCAGAACATGGATCTTCTAATCCAACAACTTAGGCTTTTTATTTCTATAAATGCCAATGTCTCTTGCAATGTTACAATGAAGCTAGTATGGGTCCCCTTCCACAAAAATATATTTAGAGACATATATATAAGAAATTAAAATGGTAATTGGTAGTATCCCAGTTGAAAACTGTGTGTTCACCAAAGCCTCGTTACATTTCAAGGGAATTTGGATAGCTTTTGATGGTTATAGTCATGGTAATTAGAAACCATTACCTCCTCTTTTTGGCTCAACATAATGCAGTATTATGGATTTTTTTTCAAAAGTAGAGAATAAAGCTGGGGGTATTTAATGGAAGTTTTCTTGTTTGATTGAAATATTATATTGGGAATATTTCGTTCAAGAATGATTAATCCTTTAGTTTTCAGGTCTGTTATCCGTATTAATAGTCATAGCATATGATGACTGAGCCATTGGTTTATTGGTTGGAAATGGTTCTATAATGATTAGTGGGTTCATAATTTTGGGAATGTAAATGATAGGTGGTAGAGTTTTTTTGTGTTTAGTAAATATCAAGGGCAAGAAAATGAGCTGGCTTGGACACATGTCCAGGGGGGCTGTCCGGGGGGTGCAGGTTGGGGGGGTATGTCCAGTAGAGGGGTCTGCAGTGGGGGAGGGGGTGGGGGGGGGGGTCTGACTAGGGTGGGGGGGGGATTCTATCCAGGGTGGAAGGGGGGATTCATGGGGGATAAATATTCATAAAATTAGGTAATAAGGCTGGTAAATGCTATTTCACCAAGGAATCCTCTCATTTTAGAAATTCAGACTAAAATATTAATGATTTGGGGAATAACCCATTAAAATACCAGTTACATCATTATGACACAACCTACCAAGATATCTCTATAGTTCTTCATCATCATAGATATCATATATACTCTATTTTAGTGGGAGTGGGAAACATAGAGGAATTATCAGCCTATTGATGGGATCTAATGTTTCAATCAAGAGACAGAAATCATTCTGAATGTGTATTGAGAAACTTCAATGCCATAGAGCGTTTCTTAAAAGAAGCATGTTGATATTGTGTAAGCTTACATGATAGACTTGAAAACACCTACATTTATAGTTTTAAATATATGAACTCCCTTGCATGGCCAAGATCCATCATCACTCTTTGTCCACCACATCTCATTGTCAACAAATCTAATATATATATATATATATCCATCAGATCTATTTTCTCAAAAACTTCAAAATCCTCAACCACAACCTTGTCAACATGTTTAACGGAAACTCACTTTAGGGGTGACCATCAATCACCCCATCTTTTAAAAAAATCATCTTGGGCATTGTCCACACATTTTTTCAAAAAATACAACACAACCCAATGGGTGTCAAAATACATCACTGTACCCTCATATCATTCATGTTTCCCATCGATAGTTGTGCAACCTACTCTCTTATGGAATACTCAGCAGTTATAGAATAATATTACTCCAACACTTCTATTGTGTATGTATTGAATGAAATTGGATTTCATTTGAACCAAAAGCCTTTATTGAAGATCATGTTATTCAGTATTAGGATTTACATATCAATCTGAATATTATTTGTTCATTTTGGGTTATGGAGTTACGTATCATTTATCATGTACAACTGACACACTGATCACATATATATAAGAATTGGTTATATCTCACTTTTTTTTCTATTATTTACTTACAATTAGTTACTTATGATGAGGTCGATTCTACCCACCACTGTAGAAGTTAGTGAGATCAACATCAGATTCAGGTAAGGTTTCTTCCATTTTTATTCTTTGGCTCATTCTTAATTAGGGTTTTTGTGATTTTTGGTTTCCCTATCTTTTTGTAGCGCATTTTGGATATCGTTGAGGACATAGAAGCATGAACAGATTGGGATATCCTCTCAACCTGTGGGCATGAGTCTTTCTAAATGTTCATCACAAGGCCTAGATCCTTGGTCTAGTTTCGGCTAGGTTAGGTTTTCTAGGTTATTTTTTACTGGGTTCAATTTTTTTTGGTTTATGTCAATTTTAACAGGTTCATTTTGTTCAACTTGGGTCTATTCAGTTCAATTAAATTAATTTTAGATTCAATCAGGTATGTTTCATTAGTTTCATTTTTTATTCCTCCATTATGTTTTATTGAAGTCGGTTTTGATTGGTTTCAGTCAGTCTAGTTAAATTATTTTTATTTTGGTTTAGTTTCATCTTTTTCAAAACCATTTGGTTTGGTTCCACTCTTCTCAATTTGTCTTGAGGATGCTTGATTTAGTTATAGTAATATTATCATGTTTTTCATTAGTGTAGTACATTTGATTGGAAATTTTTTTATAATAGATATATATTATAATGTTTTTTGTTTTCATAATTCAATTGACTGGGGTGTAGGGCAGGTTGGGTGGTGGGGGTAGGGTGGGGGCCTATCTGGGGGAGGGGATGTCGAGGATGGGGTGTGTAAGGTGGGGGGGGGGGGGAGGGTCTGTCCAAGATTGGGGGTTATACAGGATGGGGGGAAGGGGGGATGCAAGGGGAGTGAGTATTGGTGGTTTCTAGGGAAGGGGGACTGCAGAGGGAGTGGTGGTGGGGGAGGGGGTGTCCATGGGGAGGGCGGTGGGCTGTAAGGGAGTGGGGGTGGGGGTGTTCGGGGGGGGGGGGTGTCCAGGGAAAGGGGGATGGGGTGTAGTGGGAGTGGGGGGTGTCCAGGGGTAGGGGTGTCTAGGGGGAGGGAGGTGGGGCAACATGGGAGTGGGTGGGTGGGGTGTGCAGTCCAGGGGGAGGGGACTGTCTAGGGAACGAGAGGGGGATGTTGGGGGAGGGAGGGGGGCTATAGGTGGAGAGGTGGGGTGGGGCTGTCTAGGGGGTAGGGGAGGTGGGTTGTAGGGGGATTTGTGGGGGGGGGGGATATCTAGGGAAATGGAGGGGGGTTCTAGGGGGTGGGGTGTCCAGGGGGAGGGGGATGCAGTTAGAGTAGTGGGGGGGGGGGGTTATTTAGGGGGAGGGGGCTGTCCAGGGGGATGGAGGGGGGATGCAGGTGGAGTGGTTGTGGTGTCTAGGGGGAGGTATGGGGTAGTCTAGGGGTAGGGGGTGTGTAGTGAAGAGGGGATAGGGGTGAAAGGTACGGGGGGGGGGGGGGGGTGAAAGTGGGAGGGTAGGGGAGGTGTGCTGATGCAGGGGGTGGGGGTGCTTGTAGTGTCCCCTAAATAGCCAGCACGGTGAACTGTGCGGTATTTTTATGCAATATAAATGCATATAGCCACATTTTTAAACTGTGGCTAAATCCCTATAGCCACGCTCTGAACCATAGAAATAGGCCTATAGCCATAGTTTTATGAATCGTGGCTGGTATTGGCATGGATTTAGGGCAAACCCTATAACCAAGGTTTAAAATGCAATATTTTATCAAAATTGATCAAGACATTATACTAATCATAAAAATACCAAATATTTAACAAAAGTAAATTTTTATTTTCATATTTAAAATAATAAGTTTATTTTGTCAAATGTAATATTTAATAGTTTCAAAATTTAGATTTCAAATTGTTTCACCATTAAAAGGCGGTAAAAATGCCATTTAAAAAAAATATCCTTTGATTCTTAAAAATGGTTCTATTCTTATCTTAAGAAAACAAAACATAATAGATTAATTTTAATATTTATTTAATTTATGACACATATATTTCATTAATTTCATTTCATAATAATGATTACATAAATTTATTATTATAAAATTTCATTGTGGGAATAAAAATAGATTTTTAATAAAAACACATCATTTATATCCAATTGGTTATTATTATCATTTCTAATTAATTGATAATTTTATAAAAAAGTGTTAAATATATATTAATAATTTAATTAATTCTTTTCACAATCTCCAACAAAATAGTTAGTGTTTAAATAATATTTTTTAATAGTGTATCGTGGTTCGTTTAAGACTCGCGATGCATGCAATGTAAGATATTTAAGATATTACATTACAAAATACATTACCTAAAATCATGGGGTGTAAAATTATACCCTTATTTAATAATTTGTGTTCTCGCAATTTGTAATTTCACATTGATAATCTAATATTAATACCTCATGTTTTTTAGGAAAACCACATCAGAAAAAGGGTTAATAAAACATCCCCATAATAAGAGGGAAAAGGAAATAATAATGTCACCACCAAATTAGGAATTAGAATAGGATAATATTAGTTGAAATTGAAAACTAGGTCATGGAATAGAAATAAAACCTTTATATTCTAATATAGAATGTTGGAGAACATGGTCATCAAAAGTCAATGATCATAAAATCATAAATATATGATGGGTTGAAGAGGCCATTGATTTCTCAGTAAGAATAGTAAATAATGAGTGTTTTAATTAAAAATATATTTTCCATAGTTGAGGTATTGTTTTATTTCCCAGATAAAAAGTCTGTAAAATAATCTTACTTAATTTCATTCTAGTATTAAACACTTTGGTTGTGCATTGACCTATTTTCGCATCATCACTTACACCAGGAAATGAATATTCATGTTGATTTTTTCAAACCTGACTCACATTAATGAATCATATGATCCACCACTCATTCCTTATACTTTTAAATGTTTACTGAAACAAAAATGGTTATCATAGTTTATTTAATATGAAGAATCAATACTTTTCCAAAAACAATAATATCCAGTGTTCAACATAGTCCATTCCAACCTTAAGACTCATCCAAAATGATTCCGTCAAAATTAACAATAAAAAAGGTTTCTAAATTTTAGTAATCAATATTAACATAAAATGATCTAAAAAAAGTAATTTAGCCCTTACTATCACATAAAAAATATATTATCACTTTAAAAACCCAATGAAAATGTCAATGCTTCCAAAAAATTAAATAAAAAATACTACAGTAAAATCACTAATTATTAATATAATTCATATAACCTATACATCATAAATAATAAACTCAAATGACATAAATTTTATAATCCAATATTTTTTAAATTAATAATTTCTCTTCTTTTGTAGTAATATCATAATATGTTTCGTGATTTATTAGCTAATCTTGTGATATATTTGCTTAATTCTTAGGGAATTTTTTTCTTAGTTTCACACTTTACTACAATTGAAACACTGAATAATAGTCTTTTCTTTATTCCCATTTTCTTTAATTTTTTGGGTGAACCATTTATTTTCACATATAACAAACTCCCTATACTTTCAATAATTTCCCTTGGTGATTTTTTTCCCAGTTATCACATGTTGGAAAATCCATTTTTATCATCATTCAATTATACACTATTTTAACAACTATACTCTTGTTCTCCTAATTCCCTCCAAAATCATAATACTTGGAAAATTATTTATTTTTCTCCTTAGTACATGATACTATGTAATCATATAATGAGATGGTTTAGGAGACAAATTCCCTTTGAAATATTGGATTAAGACCATAAAATATAAAATACTTGTTACTATTTGGATCACATGAATGGGTGAGGTTTCCATTCCTTATACTAGGAGAAATTTATAAATAATGTTATAAACTATATTATGTTATGAATCATAATTCATACATTTTACATTGTAAAACACTTAACATAAATTGATAAATTTATGAAAAACTATTCTCATAATCTTTAAATGGTTTCTATAGTGGAACATTTAGTTTTAAATCCATCATAATGGTTTGTAATAAAAGTGTGTAATGTCTTAAGAATATCCCCTCGGAGTTTCAAACTAGGTATGTCGTAAGGCCTGTTGTTATGTACCAGGTTACGCCGAGTTGGGCCCAACACACCTTATTAGAGTTGTTACCCCAAGATGAATCTATTCTAGAACCAAATCAACTTATAGTATCCATATATGGAAGTATTTCTTGTAATAACCACATATTATTTAGGTTAACAAAATTCTATGATTTTCTTGTATACATATCATCAATGTCTATCTTGGGGTTAGGTTCCATAATTTGTGTTATCCTAAATCTTGTTCCCATGGATTCCATTAAACATCCTTTAATTCCAACTATACTGCCCCAATCCCAAAATCATGGAGCTACTGAATTATTTTAATAAATTAGAATGATAATAGGGAATCAAATTCATAATGACCAAAGAGTTTAATTTTCTTGTTAAACTAGAAACATACATGAGTTTTTTATTACAACGAATACAAAGAATTACCAAATAATTTATTGTCATTTGATGAAACTTTTAATGATACTAAGAATATCCATTCATATGTATCATAGTACATTTTTGGATAAAAAGGTAAAGGAAACATAATAAGGGTGAGCTCAAATCCATAATAAGGGTCTTAAATAGAGAAATCAATAATAAATCTATGATAGTGGTCTATATGGAATGGTAATAACAAAAGTCACATTACATTCAAATAAATGAATAAATAATAATAAATATTCCATTGTAAATAACTAAAACACATATTATTTAGTAAATATGATGATAATGAAGTGTATCTATATATATTTTCAATAAAATAATCTCCCATAAAATAATAATAATAACTAAATTATCAATAGATGAAATGTTTAATTATTGGATTCTATGTTAACTTCATAAAAGGTTCCATGAATATCAAGACCATTCACAAGATGGATTAACATATCAAGTAGAGACCAATATTATTTAGACAATTGATTCATATCATGAGACTACTGATGCATCAAGGGGCTTACATTAAGTGGTCCCCAATTCGTGTCATTCCAATCCACAACATTCTTCATTTATCAAATAATAAATTTTAAAAAATTATTTTAAATCAACAACTATCCTACCAATTTGAAATATTCAAATACCATGAAGAATATGATATTTTTTATATCATATATAAAATTTTAGTATACATACACCACACAGAAAAAATAAATGATGAATACGTATTATATCTCACATAATTAAAAGTGAGATGAATAAATCCTAACCACTTTTTATTTATTTATATAAAAGGACGTGAATTTATAAAAGAAAATTTTTTCTTTTAAAATATCCTTATAAAGATATAAAGGAAGCTTAAAAAAATCTGATCTTTATTATGGTGGGAAATTCTATTAATTGTATACAAGAAAAAAATCCCTTTTAGTTTTGTTACAAAAGGCATAAAATACCTTATTTTGGAAAACTATTGAAAGATTCCCTTAAAAGATTTTTTTAAAACATAATGGGGCTAAAAATGACTTCAAGTAGACCTTAGATATTTGTAAAAACATTTGAAAATATATTTTAAGAAAATGGTAACATAGAGAATTAATTTTGCTCAGTATATACTTAATCAAAAAGAATCCCAAATAACGATGAGATTGTGAAATAAAAATTATCACTTTACAATTAGTAGAATCATATCCCCTCTAAAATAAATATAATTATATAAATATTAAAATAATGTCATCTTAATAATAATAGTTATAAAATAAATTCATGTGTAGTATATAGACCACACAAATTAAATATCTAGTATATAAGGTTTGTGTCCCACAGATTTAAATGTGAGAAAAAAACCCTTACAACACACTTACTTTTTATTTATGCATGCTTTAAACTAATGTATAATAGTTTAATATATGTTATTAATTTTTATCAGACCCTTATTCATATTTATTATATCATATATGATACTATTATATTATTTTAGCACTTATTTGTTGATAATATTTCATTGTTACATTTTTTTGGTTTTTACCACTTCATTTTCCAATGCCTATTTTGTAGTGTATATCTTGTTCGATATGAATAAGATATATTTTATTAAAATATATAATAGTATTATGGTTATTGATATCATATTTACATATGATATACATTATTTAACAATTTTTGAATGGTTATCATGGAAAATTAATAACATCATATTGTATTGACATTTTGTCATACATACGCACAAGCGATGATATCATTCCCTTAATGGAGAAATAGAAAGGAATTAAATGGTAAATTAATTATAAATAATCAATAAAATTCCATTATAATATATATATATATACATTATTTCCATCATTATACCAATCCAAATAAATAGGTGGTGAAATATAATTACACCACGTCATGAGGATGGTAAACTGTATTTACGTACATGCAATGCTTTTGATTTTTGTAGGATAGATAAAAGGTGGAATATGGTCATTAGAAAATCATAATAACATATAATCATATATATGATACTAGATTTATTACTTTATCATGGAAAATATGCATGGTTAGGAATTAGAATATTAAATGAACATTAATGAGTTAGTATAAATGATTGCCTCTAATTCACAGGACTTCATTTATATATCTTATTAAGGGTACTATGGTAAAATTTTGGGGGAAAAACCACCAGAAATTGGATAAGTTTTTTATTATAAAAAATGATGTAGAAATATTCATGATATAGTTCTCTATGTGTTGTGAAGAAGTAGGAGAGGAGGTTCCCTTATATAATTGAGCTGAGGGTCACTTTTGAAAACTCTCAAAATTTTAAATTTATATAAATTAATATCAAATTCCAAATGGATCCAAACAGATTCAGAAATAATTGAAATGAGTATGAGTCATTATAATTCCAAAAAAAAATTAGACTTGTTTATGTCACATTCTTACCTATATCATTTTGATTTTATCATTAGTTAACCCATTTAACTCATACAGTGACATCATGCAATTTTGAATTTGAGGGATAATATAATTACTATAAAATGGAAATACCAATAGATGAGTCATTGATGAAATTTAAAGACTAACCCAAATTAGTTGGATGAAATTTAGATTTATAGAGATTTTATATAATTTAAGAAGATATTATTTATTTTAAAATATCAATATTGTTAATTTTGACACTATTTATTACATAGATTTTTAAAATATTATAACATCAATATAAATTAGATAAATTAAATATAAAAAACAAATAACATGTCAATTTATTTTTGAAACCTAGTTTATGACATTAATTTTCCCAAATTATATATATATATATATATATTAATTTTAATATCATTTATTTTATATTTCATTTAAGGAAAAAGTTGATGAATCATCACTGTTCAATACATTAATTTAATTATTTATTCTATGTAAATTAAAAATTAATTATAATGATAAGGATTACCATTTTATATTTATAAATACTATTTAAAGCTGAATAAATCCTTTATATAACCCCATATTAAAAATATTTCACTTATAAAAAAGAAAAGTGTGACACTATTGACCTTTTTAACAAATATAAAATTGTAAATGTCATACTACCATAATTTTGGATTAATGAGATTATAATTTCAGAGAAAAAATGATTTCAGTCGAAACACACTCATCAAATGAAATTAGGACAAGTGTTACTGTAATTTTGTAGTCTTTATAATATTTTTTTACCCATAATTACCTGATTTATCCGTAACCATTGAAATTTAAATATTACTCAATTTATTATTCATATGACGAAATATAAAATAAAAATAATTAAATAATTTGGAACAACAGATTTCAAATATGAAATATGTCTCTCAAAATTCAAAAAATATATGTTTCATTAAAAAATATAAAATTTATCCAGTTTAAAGGATGAGAAAATTGTTTATTAAAGTTAAAATATAAAAAAGATTATAATAATTTTATATTCTTATTAAATTTAAAATTGATTCCAATGACATAAATTAAATTAATCTATATAAAATTAAGCTAATTTTATTTTAAAACTAATTAAAATATAATTTAACATTATAAATTATTTAGAGGAAAAACTTTTTATCAATTAAAATGCAATATTTTTTCACTATTCATAAAAATATAAAACAAATCATAAAAACCAAAAATTAAAATAAATTGAATTTTAATAGTAATATTTAAATTAAATATGTTCATATTGTCATATATAATAAGTAAAACAATGAAAAATTTGATTTCAAATAGGTTCTCTATTAATATGAGTTAATGATATATTTTAAAAAATACATCCTTTTATAATTTAAATTGGTGTTATTCATATATTAAGACTCTCAAAATCATGGATAATTTAAAAAAATGAATATAAAAAATATATATTTCATTAATATCATTTCACTAATTGTGATTAATTTAATTTATTATGATAAAATTCAAATGTGGGAATATTTTAAAAAAACACATTATATTCAATTGGTTTTTATTTTCATTTCCAATTAATTGGTAATAAATTAATTAATTTTATAAAGATGTTTATACTATAATTTATTAATTTTTTAAATCATATTCAATACAAACAACTTAATGATTAGTGATAAAATAATGATAATTAACAGTGTATTATTGTTCGTTTGACCATATTGTTGTGTTCAATGTAAGCTATCAAAGTGATTAAATTTAAAAATACACATCCCATAAAATATTGGGGTGTTAAAATAATTATAATATAGATTATGTATAACTGTTTTTATAGTAATCCATAAATGATAGATATTGAAAATGAATTACACCATTCTTGGAGACAATTCCCGTACATACACAGTTTTATTTTTTCAATTTTTTCAACATAATTATATAAGAAAATTATAATAATATATTACAATTACAAAATAATTTTGATTTCATATATATCACATATTTTAATTAAACCAATATTTATTACCTTCCATGTAAACAGTGAAATAATCACATTGCTTTTCAAGGTGGTGTTCACCGTACACACGAGTGACATTATCATTTCCCACAGAACAAAAATTAAAAATATATATGCGATATAATTATTCAGTATATTTAATAATATAATAAATAAAATATTTATATATTTAATCAATCATTATATCCATCCATAGTAGTGGTTATGGAAAATGACTGTCATTGTTTTGTGAGGTGGTAGTCCATTATAAACATGAATGGTAATTTCAAATCCCATTTAATAGAAGATGATTTAGATATTTTTAATTAACAGAACATTTAAAAAATGAAATTATATGGAAGACACCATGGTTTTTATTTTATTGTGGTTTAGTAATAATTTATGGATATTCTGGAAGAAATAATATATAACACTCTATTGGGGACATTACCTCTTCATGAGAAAACTTATTTTTTTCTTCAAAAAAGGCTTGTTAAGTTGGGTTTGATGATAATATAAATAATGTATAATTATTGGAGGGAAGTTATGAAGTTATTTTGGGATGTTATTTTCTGATAAAAATGGATACGGAAGTGTTAATGAGAGAGGAGAGAGGGTGGATTTTTATAAGCGAGGTGAGTGGAAGAATAATAATTTTTGAGATGAAAACGGTATACCCACGTTTTTTACAATGAACAGGGATAAAAAATGGTCCATTGAAGAAAATTATAGGCGATAAGGTCTAATTAATCCATAAAATAGATTTTTACTATTTTTATTTGAAATTTCACCCATTATCTTTTATGTTTAACCCATAGTAAATTAATTTTCACATTTACCATGAAAATAATTTCTTTCTAATTTTATTATTCAATATGGTAAAAAATGTAATTTTAATTCATTTAAAAATATAGGTTAGGATAAATCCAATAATTGAATCATATTTTAAAAATTCTATCCCAACTGTGGAAAAAAGAATTTATAATTATCTCATAGATGGGATGAAAAAATAGTTTTCTAAATAGAAAATGATTAAATGATTTCAATGATTTATATAAAAATAGAACATCAAATAGATTAAAATGACTGCAACATGATATATATATATATATATTATAGAACTAATTTTACTTTTAAACCCCTATTTAAATAATTTTGAATGTTATAAATGATTTAAAATAAATTAAAATTCATAATAAAAATCAGTATTTCTTAGTATTCAACTATGAAATTAGCTTTTTAGAAAATTCTAAAAAATATATGAAAATATAATTTTTAAAATATAATTTATAAAATTAATTTTATGTTTTACTATATAATTTATAAAATTTTAGTAATTTAGTAACATTATAATCATGTGAAAGGTAATAAAACTACTTCTTAGAAACTATAATTAAAATAATTCCTAAAAATTTATTTGTTTAATTTATTGAGGTAAAAAATGTTTGTGAACATGAAAATCGTTTTTCAGAAATAGATCTCCTTTATTTTGAAATAGTTTTTATATTATTATCTAATTAATTGGGAAATAATTATTTCATTTTACATACAAGTGTACACCGTATAATTTCATAAGATAGTTATTCTTATTCATACCCACCTTTAAAATGGATAGTTGATAACTATCATAATATTATTTCAATAGTGTGTAGAATTTCACATAAAATCAGTGTTGCGTGTATCACAAGATAAACTAAGTGTTTCATACAACTCAATATAAATTCTGTGTAATGTGTAATGAAAAATATAAAAACATAAATTTATTTGAAAAAACATTATTTCAAGGATTATTCTGGTTTTCACATTCCACCCCCTAAAAATGATTTTTTCACACAAAATTAATCATATTTTTTTCCAATAACCAAGGAAAAATTATTCATGATTACATCCACAGGTCCCCACTCCACATCATCATACTTGTGGGGTTTCCACAAAACATTGACCAGGTGAGTAGTTTTATTCATATATAAATATGTATAGATGATCAAAAACCGAAACCAAGTGCTACTTATAAAATTATCATTATTTAGAAGTATAACCTCTATGTTCATTACATGTGATGGACCAAGTATGTACTTAATTATAGGATATACATGGAACAAATCATATAAATGAGATAGGTTCGGTGAGAGATCTTTGTGTTAATCTATAGTTCTGATACAATCAAGAATTCCCAAGTAGTCTATATATCTAGGAATTATATTTTTTTATATTAAAAGCATAATTTCATGTTTTGGTTGTACTTTGATAAATTTATACTTCATCTCTAAGTTAATTAAATGAATATTATTTTCTTTAAAAATAACAAATGGATCATAATATACATAAATGAATGATATGTCAATCCATCAATTAATAGTTATCATAAAAAGAATTATTTTCCCAAGTTATAAAATAAGTTTAAATATTCCCATTTTTATATAATACATTAGTCACTAAATCCAAATCCAAATTTAAACATAATTCATTCCATAAATAGTGATGGCGATGACCCTTCAAGAAGTCAAAATTTATAATAAAGGTCAATAAATGTCTTTAAATAAACATGGCATTAGACCTCAAAATATCATTAAGTAGACCATATTTTCCACATGCCACATATGTGAATAACTTTGTCATATTTTCCCTTGAAGCTTTTTAAAATCATGAATTACAATAAATACATAATAAAAATATGAATTCTTTCTCATTACTTGAGTAAAATAATAGATTATTTATTTTCTTTCGTGGATCAAATAATTTTGTTAACTTAAGTAATAATAACAATAAAACTTTTTTCAAAAAATCATGAATTAATTTTGAGGTCATTAATAGTATATATTTCAATTTCTCCATATCAATCACATCTTTATCCCAACTAAGCACCATTTTTTAAAATTAGGAACAAATTAAGTGTTAGCTTCCCTTAATCATTTTTTTCTAAAAAATATCACCCTTCTATTAAATGAATTTTCTATGTCATTAGTAATATTCAATAGATTATTGAATATCAAAAATAAAAATCATCGATAGATTAATCCTTATATATTTCATGGTTTATAAAACATAATTCATGAATTCCCATAGAAAAAACAACAATCATTCAATTTCATTATTAACCCATTAATTAGGCTTCATCGTCTTATTAAATAATAACCCTTTCAAAAAACAAGAAATATTAATCATGGGATAACATTCATATATATAAATTTAATGGTGTTTATTAGGGTTCACAAAAAAATAAGGTTAGAACAACCTATAACCTTCATATATCATTCATGATCTATTCATCATCAGTAGTATAGTCATTACACCTACCACATTGTTAATTCTCCTCATGAGATTTCCTCACATGGGATATATTTCTATATTCCTCATACATTCGAAATTTATATAATTCAACCATTTATGATTCCTTATAGAAAAAATTAATTTAATCAAAGGTGTTAACCAAACTATTAATTTTATTAAAATAATTAATTACCTTTTTTCCTTGTTCTACACTCTAAAAACATATTCGTTTCCCTTTGGAACATTCCCTCTATGGATTCCTCCAACATTTATTTCATATAGGACAATGAATATTCATTCCATCATGTTATCCACCACTAGAACTCTCAATATAATCGATCCTTCTCTTTACTATTTATTACCAGAGTTTGATAAAGTTTGAGTTTTTAATCATATATCATGATAACTAATTAAAAATAACCAAAATATCCTCCTCTCTAGTCATCATCCCATTTGTTTTATTAACAACTTATTTTTATCAAATTCAATGTTAACTATACTCCTTCTAGTTCCCTATATTGAGTATAATAAAAAAGAATAGCGGTATAAAAAATAATCATTTTGAGGAACCACTTGATCACGAAAAATCAATAATGTGATCTTTATGTCATGACACGTTTTTTAATGCATGTCACCATAGGTTAATAATAATTCATTCATGGTCATTTTTCAAATTATTCATGATAGTTCATAAAGAGTTTGTGAATTATCAAATCATATCCACTCATTGTGTCAATCTAGGTATGCAACAAGGCTTGTTTTCATGCACCAGGTGATGATCAAGTCTAGCTCAAGGTGACATTTATTAATTTTGTTCCCCTAGTTAAATCTTTTCTCGATCTACATCCACTTATTTTATATTGATAGGAATTTAATTTCATGAAATCCACTTTCCCTATCAGTTAATTTTTTTGGGAAATATTCATATACTTTGTCACATTCCGAAACATATCCATATATATGGCCATAGAAATATCCATAAAAATATCCCTAGAGATATCACTAATAATTTATCAGTCTAGTTTTCAAAGGTTATCTAAAAATTCCTCTGATTCCAAAAATAATAAACCATACTTATCATATAAAAATATTACATAATAATATATGAACATTAACGATATAACTAATTGATGAACTATATAATAATTTATATGTCTATTGATTTTGGGAATATAGACATGTAAACAATTGGTACATAAGGGTTCTTTTTCATCTTCTACTATGTTCTTCATAACTATCTCCCTTCTTAAACATATCCTATATAATATCATTCACCATAAAAGGGGAATGTAAACCTATGAAAGGGTGATATCAGATGCTCAATAAGGGTAAATAAGGTAGATATAAATATATCATATGATTAATGTTTTGAGAACATGTGAATAACTTTTGAAATTCCATATCATGAATTTCATAGTTCACAAACATGATTCCAAGAACAAATCATGAAATTTTATAAGACAAAAATCATGATGGAATCAATTAACATGATCCATGGGAACATAACATTGGAATAAGACATAAATTTGTGGATCACCATTCCCAAGACTATCACAGTGAAATTGGTTTCCTACCCAAACCATTATATTAATCATGGTTCACTCACAATAAAATTATAGTGGAATGAGTCGCTTATAGAACTAGGTTCACTCCCCATTCTAATCCTCTATATATCATTTGATAAAAATTATTACACAATGCATTAAAGGGAGATATATTTCACACCCATAAAATAATGAAAATCATAAATATAGGTTACATGAGATAATAAATTTTTTTTCCATATTATAACCCATAAAAAACTAGACAAAAAAATAATTCATAATATCAAAACCCATGAAAATAAATTGGTTTCAAAGAACATTTCATCATTTCATAACCCATAGAAAAGAAATCAGTTTTATAAAAATCATGTAATCATTAACTAAAACCATTTCTTGAATGACTAAATATTGTATCATTGGATCATATCATCAGTCAATTTTTTATATCATCAATGGTTTCCATCATATATAGAAAATGATATAGAAAATGACTTCACATAGAACATATAATTTGGAGAAAACCTTTCCACATTTAAAATCATTTTTTAAAACATTAAAATTTTAAACAAAATTTTCATTTAAAATAATATAAAAAACATATAGAGGAATAATTAAATAAATTACTATTTGGGATGGTGAGAAATTTGGTTCATTCCCTACTCATTAAAATTATCATTCCTTCAACATTTTTGGTAATATCAAAAAATAAATCATTTTGAAAATTAATTGAAATTACTTAGTCAAAAAATATGGTTAATAATGTTTTTAAAAAATCATTTGGATAATGATAAAATAATTACAACTTTTTTTTGAAGTAATGGATATCAATGAAATGGGGTTTTGATCAAAAAGGGATAGGAAGTTAATTTTATAAAAAACATTATTAAGGAATATTGTGTACATAATGATGGTAAAATGGAATAAAAAAAATTATTCTAATGAAATAATAGTAGGAGAACAATATTTTTTAGTATATTGAGATATAGATAATAATATGTAATCATCCAAACATAAACATAATCAATCTTGATAAATAACGAGATTGCATCTGGAAATCCTCTCAAATTTTGTAACACTGAATAACATTCCACATTAAATAATGACATAATATTAATGTTAAAATATCATGATAATAAATTAATTAATGATAATACATGATAGAGGGTCCTTATATACACCTCATAAATAAATATAGGTATATAACATAACTTAAGTCCAAAAGTAGAGAAAAATGTGACAAAAATCAATTACCACATTGGTATCTTTTGATTCATAAACCCAATAAAATATAGATCCTAAAATGGATATGTAAATACCAATAATATTCAAGATTATATTTATAAAATTTATTCACGGGTTTTATATAAAACAGTCAAAAGGAACAATTAAGGAATATAGAATGCATCTCATAGATAGAAAGTGTCATAAAAATCCCATATGATATTTCTCCAAATCCTTCATACATGATAGAAACTCCTGAATAAAAAATATAATTTTATTATAAATATATTACATAATAATAATTATATATAACACACCATATATTATTTTCTTATATAATTTTATAACATGTTTTATGCACGTCTGTCGTAGGGCGTGAAAACATCAATTTAATTTTCCTAGTGCAGCAAAGTTGCTGACCAGGGTCATCTCACTTAAAGAGATTTTTTAGCTCGTTCACTCACTTAATATAATTCACCTTAACAACTTAATTTTGGATGTTTTTATTTAATCTATGAATGTAATTGAATTTATGAAAATTAATATAATGAAAAAAATAAATTCAAATTAATATAAAATTCTAAAAAAATGGAATTAGTGAATAAATGATGTTCTTTCAAGAGAACTTTCAGGGAGCCCCTTCATTGAAAAGATTCAAGTATTCCTTTTCAACACACTCCATTATATGTTATCACACCTTAGTTTCCCCCTGTTATGAATGAAAATTATACTTAGCGATTGTTAAGCACTCCCTCCATCCACCTCCTCAATCAAGGGGAAATGGTTGTAGATTAAGATGTTAAACTTTAGACAAACACAATGAGGATTACACCCACTATAAATTGTCCTATGAATTAACTCAAAGAATATTAAAAACATGGTCTTGGGTTCAAAACCATATTACTCCCCCAGGATATTACTCAGATTAGTTACTCATGATCATTAGTATTATAGTTCGTGATGTTAATATGAGAGAATAAAATATTGTGGATGGGTAGACACAATAATAAAAATAGTGCATGAATTTATTATAAATATATATTACAATTTAAAACAGAAAATAAAGAAAAGAAATAAGTTAAAAATAAAGGGGGAATATTTTTGTCTGGACTCCCTCGGTGGATATCTCCTCCTTGGTGCCTTAAAGGAATGAAATGGAGAATGGGATGATTTGGGAAGGAGGTGAGGGCCTCCTTTTATAGGTATAATTATGGACTCCAAACATTTTCACATTATTATCCTAATAAATGGCCGATTCACACCTGGACCCCTTCATAGAATATCTTCCCCAATGTGTTGGCCATCCACCCTCAAAATTATAACTCATTTAGACACTAGATGAATGCGTTCTGAATTTTTCATTGGAGGTCTCTTTTTTATAGATGATGCTTTCGGGAAGGATCCTCCAAAAGTATAACATTCAATGGAAGCTTTAATGACTTCAAAACTCCCCAATTTTTTTATATCCATCCCTATCTATCCTCATGCTATCTCAGGTAGAATAATCATAATTTGATGTGTGTTTTCCAAGTTGTGGTTTCGTTAAGGTGGTGGGGTCCACATTGTCCTACCAGATAAATCATAAACTTCATTGATTTTTAAGCCCTTTAGATGGACGAATCAGATCCTGGTATAGAAAAAAAGTTGAAGGAAATAAAATAAGGATTATAAAAAAATAGTATTCACAAAATTTGGAATTATATTTTAAAATTAATGACCAAAATACCCTTGTGGTAAAAATCTGTCAAAAAATACAGAATTAAGCACTTTTCACAATTTTTCTCATTTTCATTCTATAATACAAATTACCCAAAATTTTTATAAACAATTAAATACATGGGTTTTATCATTTGAAGAAATTAAAAAATAATCATTATTTGATTAAAGATATGCATGTAAATTTCCTCGGTCAAATACCCCCACTTTTAAACCATGCTTGTCCTCTGGCATAAAATATCAACATGGAAATCAGAGGACACCAATGTTACCAATATTCAAATTTCAAAACAATTTATTAAAAAAATTATCAGTGGGAAATCCAACATTCAAAAATATGAATAAAATATATATTTAATTTTCCATTTTCAGTGAATCAAATAATTCAAATATTATACTTTTCCACTTTGGAAATTGATGGAACTTTTCCTTTCATTCATTCAAGCTCTTTGATTCATTATTATTAAACATGACATGTCATGATTTACCTCACTTTTTATTATTTTATCTCATCACTCATGATACAATTCATGTAGAGTTTCTAAAAACATCTCAGCTATATCCCTCGACTCTTTCATAAGATATTATAACTTTTATCTTATTTGATTCCTCTTTTATTTTTCATATGAGAACATGATCCTTATCCATAGGCTTATAAATGAACTGCTTTCTCCACTTTTTAAAGAAAAAAGACACATAAAATCATGATGACTTGTAATAATGGTTCAAATGAATCCGAGGCTTAAGGTTGGTGGGATTTAATGTTTTAAAAATTAAGGCTCAAGTAGGAGGCTAATCTATTAAGTAAAATTCATGATATTAAAAGGAAAACTATAATAAAATTTCTCCTTTAATATGGAAACACCCACTTCCCAAAACACAACGTAAAGGTTATGATCAAATTATGCATAATGAATGATTTGTTCACCCTCTTGAATATTTTTTTTACTTTTGTACTTTTTTTCCTTTTTTTGAAAGTAATGAGTAGATAAAACCTCACATCCATCTCATAACCGCATATGATCATAATATCGTCAGTCTGGAAAATGGTGATTTTTTGTTCTCTTAAATCACAACCCATTTTTTTTCTTTTTTTTTGGATCTTTTTGTCATTTTTTTTTATTTTTTTCCAATTCAAGAGGGGAAAAAATTTAATATAAATAATGATTTCATAACCTGTTAAAATTCCCACAATAACACCCCCACACTTATTTATTACAATGTGTATCATCCCATCCACTATGATTTCCTTTACCCCCACACTTCAACTTTAAAATATCATGCAAATACTAAGAGTAGGGTAGGAATGGATAAAAATCGCTTGAAACATGGATCATTCCTATAAAGGTCATTCATGGTCTCTATGGTATAAAAAAGGATTGATATAAATGTGTCCTTTTAAGGAAAAGTATCTTTTCAAGGGATGATTCAATCATTTTAAATGTGTTTTTTCACATTCATTTCATTAACAAGTTTCAATAAAAGTTCTATTTGGTTACATGTCCAATGATCCTCATGAAATATTCTCAAGAATAAATAAGAGGTAATTGGTCTATAAATCTTCTTGGGAATGGGTAATATAACATTGTAAAATCACTCATGGCAGGACTAATAATAAAAAATCAATTCACATGAACTTATGAAATTCAAAGCATGAAAGATGGTAGGGAAATTTCATTTACTTAAATCTTTTAATTATTTCAAAACATGAGTCAACATTTCAATATCTATTATTAAAATTTAAAAATTCAATTCTCCATTTCAATCATTTAATAATATTAACATTTAAATCTAAAGCATCGCATCACTGGGTTCCTAAGATACTCATGTCTCTTAGATAAGTCAAGTAAAACATGAATTCAAGTGTTGGAATGAAATTTTATCATTAAATCTCAAAACATGTTGTGGAAAAAAATATAGAGAGTTTAAAAGATAAAACAATAAAAGTTAATTCACTTTTTCAATGAAACACAGTCCTTCACCTTCACTGGCTAGGGCTACCTTCCACCATTATGAACCTATAAAAGAAAACAACTCAATTAAGCATAAGGATCATATCATTTATGCTCAAAAAGGAAAATAGGGAGAGGCCTCATGCTAAACTATTTCCTAAGAAATGAAATTAAAATCTAAATTACTATAAATAATGCAAAGATAAATCTTGGTATGATCCCTTAAGAGGGCCTTGGAATCTTTTACTGCCTCCAGAGGACAGTACAATATTTTATCCATAATCTGTTGGTGGATGAAGTTTCTTTGATTTGAACCACCACTTGTGGATCTTCACATATTTCAGTTCATTTTTCTTATTTAGGAGGACTCAATGGACATATTATACCAAATATTCCCCCTTCACAATGTGATACAACTTGAATGTTTGGGGTAGGATTAGGTAGGGAACCTCCTCTACTTTTTTGCTACTTGTGGAACCATGTTGTCTTACAGTTCTGGCTTCATGGCGCCTCTATTTCCTCAGGCTCAACAACTTGGATCACTTCATGATGGGGATCCTCCAATAGATATTCAATGTATTCAGGGAGCACCAAGAAATCCTCAATAGGTGAATCATTTTTCACATCATCCTCCAAGTCATAGTACGAGTTTTCCAAATTTAAAAATTCATTAGAATTAGGAGAGATAATCAAATTAGTATCAACAAAATTTAATGAATTTGAGTCCAATAATGTACAATCTCCCTGAGTTGGTTCGACAATAATATCCTCTTCAATTGAAAGTTCCTCTTGGAGTTGTTATTCCCTAAAGTTAGGTAGGTAGTCGGGCTCCTCCAGCTTTACTTAAAATTCCACCACTATGGTGGTTCTTCCTCCAGTGTTGTTGGCTCTTATTCTTTGCAATACTTGGAGAGATCAATTAGTTCCTCACATTCATTCCAAAATTCATCCAGTTGTTGTTGATCTCACCCATATAGCTCAATAGGTAAGTCTTTTTCATATATATCTCCAATAAATTATTGAGTGAGGATGGAGGAATATTTAGCTACCACTATATTTACTTCCTCTGGTTCATTAATTTCAATGATGAGTGGTGAAATTTATTCCAGCACAACCTTAGGTTCTTGCTTCGGCTCAGGGCCAGGTTTCTCTTGGGATGTGCGTACATATTCTGTAATCAATTCAATTTTGTTCTCCAGATTTTTCACTTTATCACTAATCCTTTGAAAGTGAGAATCAATATCATTAAAAATATTTTCTGGGACCTGAGATTGTTCATTCCATGAATAATAATTTTAATTTAAAGACATCATTAACAAATATTTTTTTTAATATTTTTTTTAAAATTTATGAGTTTTTAAATGAAAATCTATCAACAATGTGAAAATAGAAAAATATAATTAAACTAATGATTTGCTTCCCGACAATGGCACTAGTTTTGATGCATGCCTGTCGTAGGGGGTGACAAAAGCAATTTAATTTTCCTAGTGCAGCACAGTGGTTGACCCAGGTCATCTCACTGAAGGATCTTTTTCAGTTCGTTCACTCATTTAATCTAATTCACCTTAACTACTTAATTTTGGATGTTTTTATTTAATATATTAATGGAATGGAATTTATGGAAATAAATAAAATTTAAAAAAATCAATTCAAATTAATATAAAATTCTAACAAAATGGAATTAGTGAAGAAAGGAAGTTCTCCCGAGAAAACTTTCACAGAGCTCCTTCATTGACCGGCTTCAAGTATTCTTAATGAATACACTCTATCATATATGTGCACACCTACATCTACCCCAGTTATGAATGAAAATTACACTTAGCGATCTCCAAGAACACCCTGCATCCACCTCCTCAATTGTGGGAAAATGGTTGTTGATTAAGAAGATAAACTTTAGACAACCACAACGAGGATTACACCCAATATAAATTATTCTTGGAATTAACTCAAAGAATATTAAAAACATTGTCTTGGGTTTAAGAACCTGGTTACTCCATTGGTATATTCCTTGAATTAGTTACTCATGATCATGAGTATTATAGTTTACAATTGTAATATGAGAGAAGAAAAGATGTTGGATGAGTGGACACAATAATAAAGTTAATGCATGAATTTATTAGAAATCTAAATTACAATTGAAAACTAAAATCAAAGAAAAGAAATAAATTAAAAAGAAAGGGGTAATATTTGCGGCCAGCATCCCTCGGTGGAGATCTCCTCCTTGGTGCCTTGAAGGAATGAAATGGAGAATGGGATGATTTGGGAAGGAGGTGAGGGCCTCTTTTTATAAGAAGAATTCTGGACTCAAAAGGTTTGTGCATTACTATCCCAAAACATGGACCATTCATGCGTGGGCCCCTTTATAAAATATGTTTATCAATGTGTTGGGCATCCACCCTCAAAAGTTTAGCTCATTTGGACACCGTATGAATGAGTTGTGAATTTTTTATTGGCGGTCTCTTTTTCTAGACGAAGATTCCAGGAAGGTTCCTCCAAACATATAACATTCCCTGACAGCCTTAATGACTTAAAAACTCCCCCTAATTGGTTTTAGAGACGTCCCTATTTTTCCTCATGCTATCCTAGGTAGAATCATCTTAATTGTATGTGTGTATGTCAAGTTTTAGTTCCGTTACGGTGATGGGGTCCATGCTGTCTGCTCAGAAAAATGATAAACTTCATTGATTTTTTAAGCCCTTCAGATGGTCGAATCAGCTCCTGGTATAGGTGAAAAAGTTGAAGTAAATAAAATAATAATTCTAAAAAAAATAATATTTCCTAAATTTGGAATTATATTTTAAATGTAATGACAAAGATACCCCTGTGGTAAAAATATGTCAAAAATCACAAATTAAACACTTTTCACAATTTTGCTCATTTTCATTATATAATCCAAATTGCCCAATATTTTTATAAAAAAAATAAATACATGGGTTTTATCATTGAAAAAATTAAAAAATCATCATTATTTGATTAAAAAGATGCATGTAAATTTTCTTTTTCAATGTTTATTAATAATTATTTTTTAAAATCATCTGTCAAGTAACAATTAATATGTTTTTCTAGGCTGTTTTGATTTATTATTTAAATTCTTCATAAATTTATATTGGTAACACCATATAAATAATTTTATCCAGGATATTAATATATTTTATTTTAATTATATATTTATTTATTGTAATCCATGAAAATTATTGATAGGAAATGAAATATACCATTCATGTAGATAGATTGTAGTTGATACGAATGAATGTTGTTTCCATTTTCTAGATTGATTGAATGAAAGAAAAGAAAATAATATTTTACTCTTAACAAAACATTTTTATATCATATATATCACTCATGTTCATTAAATCAAACCCTAATACCTTCCATGTAACGCATGATCATGTCACATCACTTCACAAGGCGGTAGTCTGCCGTACACACAAGCCATATTATCATATACCCACAGAATAAAAATAAAGAAGGTTTCTATGATATAATTATTCTAGAAGAATTATAATGTTATAAATATAACTCTTAAATATTTAATCTAATATTATATCTAATCGCTATAGGTTTTGATGGAAAACAAATAACATTATTTTACAATGCGGTAGTCCTCCATACACAAGAATAATGATTTCATATCCCATTTTATGGATGCAGAATTTTATATCAGTCATTACCTAAACCAAATAACATCTTAGTATATTTAAAATACTGAGATAATTATATTATCATGTTTTAATAATAATTAAAGGTGGTGGATGATGATTTAAGATAAAATTATTAGTTAGGGACAATGCCTCTGTTTCAAAAAAATAACTTTTGGTTAACACCAAAAGGATTGTTTTTGGATTTATGACCAATCTAAATATTATTTGATGAGATTAGCGTAATAATTACTGTAGAAAAGTTTTATAAATAGAAAATGATTGAATTTTTAAAAATATTTATTTATAAATATTTAAATTGAAAATGATTCTAATGAACTAAATTGGAATAATATATATATAAAAAAAAATTAATTTTAAAAACATATTAAAATAATTTTTATTTTTCAAATAATTTTTTATAAATGATAATTCTTAATAAAAACCAATGTGTTTCATTATTCATTGAAAAATTTATAGTTTCAAAAAATTATAAATAATTCAATTGATCATATTTATGAAATGATGGCACAAAAAATTAATTTTATTTTTTCAAAAGTATTTTCAAAAATTGGGAAAATGTAATATTAAAATATTTTTGATAATTGTGAGAATAAATTTTGAAAAAATATTTTTTTAATCCTAATATTGGATTTATTCTTATCTTTTGACTAGAAAATACATAAAATTAATGATAATAATTTTATTTATAATATAATATAGACAATAAATAAAAACTGTTCACCAAAAGTAATTTGTTTTATTTATTGTTGTAAAATATTTTTGTGTTAATGAAAATAGTTTTTTAGAAAAATATTTCTTTCATTTTCAAATTGTTTTTATTTTCATTTATAATTTATTGGTAACTAATTATTCCCTTTTATATACATGTTTAATCCTTATATTTTCATAATTAAATTAATATTATTCATACACACCATTCCAATATCTTGGTGATAAGTATCAAAATAATATTTTAATGTTATTTCATGTTTTATTTAATCTTGGTGTTGCATGTTACATTTGATAAAATAAGTGTTGTATGCAAATGAATATTAAATAATTGTCATGGGTAATAAGAAATATTGAAAATTTTAAATTAATTTTAATGAAAAAATATATTTCACATAAATTCTAGGGTACAAAATTTTGGGTGACACACAAATTTTATTGTCAACCCTATATGGTCCTATTGCCTTTGATATGTTCAACCTATATCACATTGTACAACCTATCATACATTGTATATTGTATAATCAAACACTCATCTGAATCCATGGTATGATAGAACCTAAAAAAGTCTAAAAATAAATTTTCACTTTCATAAAAATACTTTTGCATTTATTAGAGGAGATGACCCACAAATCCAATCCCAACAACCATAAAATTCATCTCATGTTTATCCTAAATTAAGACCTAAATATTACTACAAATAAACTATCATACCTTTCTTCCCCTATACATTAATCATGATATTATGTGTCTCACCCCACATTTATAGGAATATAATACCTAAAATCCCATTTATGTAATCTATTTGACCATAACCTTTTATTACCCTAACATTTCCCATGAATCCATATCAGTGTTTTCATTTACCAGGAGACCTAGAAAACCCTACGTGTCTCACTTACCCCACTCAAGGGTTCCCCAATCCAACAGGGAATCCCACACCCTTATTAGTAAATACCTAGGCATAAAATACCTATACCAAAAAATTCTATCCTATACTTCCCATTCCATGGTTATCATTACACAATTTCGACACTACCAAATAATCATCCTGCAGTAGCATGATTTAAAAAACACCATATGATTTCATAAATAAACTTTCATGGAGTAAATTATTCATGAAAAATATAATTTATTAATTTATTTCTTTTTAATTTACCAAACCCTAATATTATAAAACATTATTTAGAAAGGATATTACTTTTAAAATAGTTTCCCCAAAACCAAATTACAAAAAAATCATGTCATATATAGTTTTGTGCATATCAATTGAACATATGTATCATGAATGATCTATAAACACATGCATTATTTCCAGAAAAATCCTAGATTGAAACAAATAAACACCCAAAATAATTATTATAATAATTTAATCATAAATAAATATTATTTTATATATTGAAATAAAATAATGTCCTACCCCATTGTTAACTCACACATTCACAATTAATATTCTAGCTTGTCACACAAATAAATTCCATCTCATTCTATGACTATATATCTCCACCTACCAGTTCCCTAAAAATAAAAAAATAGATATAGAACACCAAATATAGAATCCTTAAGCTAGAATATATAGACAATCTTAAAGATCAATTCTAAAAAAAACTCCCTTCATGTCTTCCCATATAAAAGACACTATCAAAAGGATATAAATTCAAAATCCATACAATGTGGTGTCTATGTCTTTAAATTCATAGCCATACATTAATGAAAATAGATTAATTATAAAACAAAAACTACTAAATGATACATAATTATATGAAAATTAAATCCATGAAGTATTATATACACCATAAAATGATAAATGAAATCATGGCATATAATAAATTCGTAAAAATGATATCACCCTCAACGAGTCTTCCAAAAAAATTATAGTAAATGAAAAATGAAAACTAGAAAAATGATTTAATAAGTAGACCTCTAGAATTTACTCCAAACCATATCACATTGTGGTAATGAAACATTATTTCCATCACTAGTCATCGATAATTTTCCATGAATAGTATATCATTAAAGGGGGAGACACATCTATTATGGTGAGTGTGAGAATGATAATTTGAAGGATACCAACAATGGTCCCTAAATACTTATTAAATTATATAAGTGTAAAATTATTTGTGATGTTGTTAACATAATAATAACACTCAACATATATAATATAAATTGATTAATTCTATAAAAATATAGACTCCTTGATTCTTTAGGGTACCTATATCAGCCAGTGTATAATTCCCCCAAATCAGAAACAATATCACATAGCCAAAAATGATTGGTTATGAGTCCTCAAGTGCACCTTCCTATATTCCAGAGGATTCGAACTAGAAGTTAAGGTTTGAAAAGTATAGTGGGGAGACTATACCCCCTGGTATGATATGTCGTAGAAGAAGAAAATAAACCATATGAACAAAATGAAAACATATTATCGACACAGTGTAAAAAAACAATAAGATCCAACTAAATAATATAATAATTAATAATGGAATAATGTAATGACATGCTATAATGTACCTAAATTTCATGATATAAACAATTAAAGTAATATACTTGTAGGCTCAATAAAATATTCAACATTCCCAGTCCCAAACCCCATATATGTTTCAACTCCCAGCTCTATCCCATCTGATAATAATAATAAATAGAAAGTACCATTAGCCTTGTACAAACCTATATCCACATAATCTTCTCAGGTACCGAAAAAACCCTGAAAAAGGTGTGACTATAAATTTGTATGTAGACACCACCATATGTAAACAAACAATTCTGATAGGTAGTGTGTGAAATAAATAGGTAAACAAGTTTTTTAATTAATTCAGGAATTAAAAAATAAAACAACTAGATACTTCAGATATGTGGTAGTAAAACATCATTTTAAAAAATATATCCTTCAATTATTAAAATCGGTTATATTCTTATTATAGTGACCCGAGCCTTTTACATATAACATTTCATGATCTTAATCATAATTAATCATCAGAGTACAAGCTAAGGATCGTCAAGTCTAGTGTCTTGGAAGACTAGGTACATATAACATAAAACATAGGGCTAAAAAAATTCTTTATCTAATCTCCATAAAGGGATTATAACTTCCTTTGAGCCCTTACATCTGCATAGGGTACCCTGGGGAACACTTGAACAAAGGGATGAGCTAAAAATTCTAGTAATGTAATGAACATAAGGATATATTTAAGCACATGAGTTAGGAGGCATGACCTAAGGATATCCAAAGCATGAAACTTATAAAATCATTTAATATAATCATGAGATCATATAAACATGGAATCATATAAATGTGGACGAATCAAAAACATTTATTTAGTACGGGTTAAGGCTAACCACAAATCCTGTTTCCTATTTCAGTACGGGTCAAGGCTAACCGCTAATCCCATTTCACATCGCATCTCATGAGATGTATCCTTACCCAATTCATTAAAGCGCTATCTGGGTGCACCCATCTCAACATTTTCATGAATATTATTTCCAAAAAAAATATTCTTACCACATAAATATTCTTTCCACATTTGTAATTATACATAATCAATTGTTCATAAACATAAGGTTACCCATGGAGAGAATTGGGTACCACAATCATGACATAAAGAATAACCAATGAGTGTATCATGAAAGTGACCATGAAAGAAAGCGATTAGAATATACATGGACCTTCATAAGGTAATATAGGAATATAACATGGTAGATGGTAACAAATAGAAGTGACATCACATAAGAAATGTTTTTGAGAGACATTAGCATTAAAACATTTTTGTGCGGTTTGAAGGAAAATACTACATAGATTTTAAAATAGTAAAGAAGACATTATTTTATATAAAAACAAAATTGAACCAAGAAGGTTTTAATAATAACAATACTGAATTTAAAAAGACAATTGTGTATTAAAACAAAAGATAGAGTGCACTTTAAATTGGGTAAAAGTTCGGGAAGTTCCTTTAAAACGAGTGTGCTAATTGGGATGTATCAAGGAGAGATTCACTTGAGAGCATGAATATCCCCAAAAGAGAATGAGATATGGATCTTGGAACATGAGTTTGGACCATATAAGCAGAATTTTTATGTTCTAAATAAAAATAAAAGACAACTACATTTTGGTAAAAATAAAGATAGAGCAACCCGAAGGAATAAAGGAAGTTCGGGTAGAATCCATTATGGTTTATCGGCATGGTATCGGGTGTAACTAAAAGGGATTTATGACAGAGATAAAGGGTTTATAATCACTTTTAAAAAATTAGGTCAGTATGGTGAAGGAGTATAAACATACCCCATCACTTGGTATTACATAAAAAAGGCATATCATAGAGAACAATCTTGATTAAGAGTGAAAAGGGGAGGACCCCTTACCTTAAATCTGTTAGTGTTCTCCACTTGTTATTAACGACCTGAATAAAAAAATTAGGCTTATTAATTAATAATTCCATAACCTCTTATATATTAAATTTATTTATTATAACCCTTTTTTAGTTCATTAAAAGTCTTTTTGATTAGTTACAGGGTTCAATTTCATTGTTCGGGCTCATTTGTTTACTTGGTTTTAAAAGATCGGTTCACTTATATTCAAGTTTGGATTATATGCAAGATGAAAGTGGCTGTATAGAATTGAATTTATATTATTTAGTTCATATAAAAGAGATTACATGGTTTTAATTTTAATAAGGTTACTTAGAGTGAAGTCCAATTATTATATATATAGCTTTAGTGATAACCATTTTTGTTAATCGGTGGATTTGATTACAAAGAATGTGTTTTGCTTTATAACTTAATTCCATTTGTACAAAAGGATTAAAGAACCAAAAATAGGATATATTACCTATATAATAATATAGTTAAACCATAGCACAAATGTTTTCATGACCAGAATTAAATATAATAATAGAAATCGATAAAACGTTGTCCTTGAATGTGCTAAAGTAGCACATCTCAAACAGTGCTTTCATTTTTTTCAAATAAAAGGATGGGGAAAGGAGAGAAGTTAATGAAATATACCATTAGCATGAAAAAATTCTAGTACATGTATGTTACTGTATTTATCAAACTATTATGGTGAAGGGAGGTGATCTTATAAACAAAAATAAAGAGAACTTAAAAGAAATGAAGGAATTGGAAAGAAAAATTTACCTCTTGAGACTTCCTCCTTTGAGAACCTCTTATGGGGAGGGGTTTTAGTCTTTTGAGGAGGATGAGAGCTTCTGGATGTGGGGAAGGACGTTGGGGAGAGATTTGGGTAGAATAATGGAAAGCAAAAAGGCTTGAGAGAAGTGAAGAGAAGAGGGAGTGAAGGGGAGTTTTTATAGTGGAGGAGAGAAGGGATTTCATAATATTATAATCATTAATTTATTAATTATTCAAAAGACAAGGAATAGTATGTATTAAATGACCAATAATAGTAATTATATCATGTGATCCCGAACTAAGTGGTCTTACATCATCATAACATCATCGGCGACTCAATTAATCCATTATTTAGCATTTATTGTGAATTATAGGATTCAAATATTCATAAGAAATTCAAGTATTTCAGAAAAATCCCAAAAATTCACCCTAACCATTTGTTGACGTATAGAATCCAAAAATTAAGTCCATTTTTTAAAAATAATTTTTTAAATATGATTATTTTAATATTTAATTAAAATAATAATATATTATCAAAACAAAATTTTAAAACATTCATTAACTTATTCTAAAATATAGGTATATCGTACATCCAACATGAATATTATTTTTATACTACCATAGGTGAGGTTAATATTCATTAGGGTATATCACTATTCATAATGGTATGTAACTATTCATTAGGGTAGTTTACTATTCAACAAAAATTATGTTTTCCTTATCAGACTCCAAATAACTTAATAATTACAACATTGTATGAAAGATTTTCAAAATTTAAAAAATAGAAGTGACAAACTTATGTTTAAAGGTCACTTAGCACTTATTAGTTCATTGTCTTGTGTTTTCATGTGAATTTATGATATACTTATGAGAATGGAATTTCCATTGAAAAACATTGGGTCGTTACATTCATCCCCCTTATGAAATTTCTCCTTCAAAATTTCATATTACATTATAAGACAAAAACAGTTGTGGGTACTTTTCCTTCATTGCTTCCTCCAGTTCCCATGTTGCCTCTTCATACTTACGGTTTTTCCATAGTACTTTGTCTAGATGTGTAGTATTGTTGCGTAGAACTTTGTCTCTATGATCCATGATCTTCACTGGCTGCTCCTCATAACAGAGATCATCCTCTAACTGTACCACCTATGAAGAGTGTACATGTGAAGGGTTTTGGTATGTACCTCTTTAAGATGGATACATGATTGAAATCATGTAATTTAGACATGGTAGGTGGAAGTTCCAGTCGATAGGCCACAACTCCGACTCGGTTAAGGATCTCGAAGGGGCCAATGTACCTGAGACTTAACTTCCCTTTCATCCAAAACCTCATGACCTTCTTTCATGGGGATATGCATAGAAATACCATGTTTCCAACTTTGACCTCAAGGTCTCGTCAACGGTTATCAGTATAACTCTTCTATCGAGTTCGGGATACCTTGATATGCGGCTGAATGATTTTCACCTTCTCCACCATTTCTTCCACCATTTCCGGTCCTAGCAGCTTACACTCACTGACTTCATCCCAACATGCTTGTGTTCTACACCTTTTCCCATAAAGGGCTTCATATGGTGCCATTCAGATGCTCGAGTGGAAACTATTGTTTTAGGTGAACTCAACCAATGGAAGATGTTGGTCCCATCCTCCTTGTAATTCTATAGAACACACTCTAAACTTGTCTTCAAGTGTCTGAATAGTTCACTCACATTGGCCATCAGTTTGAGGATAATAGGCCGTACTGAAGTTCAGTTCAGTTCATAGAGCATGTTGGAGACTTTTCCAGAACTTTGAGATGAACCTCAGATCATGATCAGATACAATAGATAGTGGTAATCCATAAATCCTTACCACTTCATTGATGTAAATCCATGAAAGTTGATCCAATTAAAAGTCATATCAAACTGTGATAAAGTCAGCTGTCTTTGTAAGACGATCCACAATGACCCATATAACATTGTTTTCTCTAGATGTCTTTGGAAGTACGGTGACAAAGTCCATGGTAATGTTCTCCCACTTCCATGTTGGTATGGGTAGTGGGTGCATAATCCCCTTAGACTTTTGTTTCTCAACCTTCACTTGCGGACATATGAGGCACTTTTATGTATATTCGGAAATCTACCATTTCATATTGTCCCACCAAATGTTTTCTCAGATATCTCGAAACATATTTGTGCTCCCTGGGTGGATAGAGAAGGTCGAGCTATGTGCATCATTAAATAAATCTTTTTTTATCTCTAGATCAGATGGTACACATAATCGTGTTACAAATCTTACAATTCCTTCCTCATCAATTTTGAAATTAGAGGATTTCCCATTTTAAAAGCTTCCACCCTTTTCTGAATTTCCACATAATTTCTTTTTGCATCCTTTATTTTCTCCAAGAGGGATGGCTGAGCAATAATTTTGAGAAAGAATTGATTATGTTCCTCCCTTAATGATTCCCATGTCCATCCTTTATAAATCTAAGAATATTGGATTCTTTTCAATTCTCATCATTGATAAAGATGCGGGATCCTTTCTACTTAGAGCATCTGCCACCTTATTTGCCTTACCAAGGTGGTAGTGGATTGAGCATTCATAATCCTTGATAAGATCTATCCATCTTTGCTGGCGCATATTATGCTCTTTCTATGTGAATATATATTTGAGATTCTTGTGGTCAGTATATATCTCATGTTTTTCCCCATAGAGATAATGCCGCAAGATTTTCAATGTAAAGATCACAACCTCCATCTCCAGATCATGTGTGGGATAGTTTTTCTCAAGGATTTTCAGCTGCCTTAAGGCATAGGCTATCACTTTATCATTTTGCATTAGCACATAGCATAATATTTTATTAGAAGCATCACTATACACCACAATGAGTTCTACACTTGAAGGGAGTGTGAGTACCAGCGCAGTGATAAGCCTCTTTTTCAACTCCTTAAAATAGTATTCACATTCCTGTATCCATAAAAACATTACTCCCTTCTGTGTCAGCTTGGTCATTGGTTTTGAAAATCATGAAAATCTCTCCATGAATCGTCGATAATACCCAGCTAGACCTAAAAAACTGGGGATATTTATTATGTAAGTTGGCCTTGGCCACTCTTCAATTGCCTTCTTCTTAGAAGGGTCTACAGATATCCTCTTCCTAGTGATAACATTCCCCAACAATGATACTTCCTTCATCCAAAACTCATATTTAATGTAATTTTCATACAACTTCTCCCTTTGAAAGGTCTTTAACATAGTTTCCAAATGCTCCTCATGTTCCTCCTTTCTCTTGGAGTATATCAGAATATCATCAATAAAGACCACCATAAATTTGTTGAGGTAATCTCTAAAGACTCTATTCATTAAACCCATGAAAATTTTTGGAGAAATAGTGAGTTCAAAGGGCATCACTATGAACTCATAGTGTCCATACCTCATTTAGAAGGCAGTCTTGGGAATATATTCCTTCCTCACCCTTAGTTAGTGATATCCTAACTAAGGGTCCACCTTAGAGAAATAACTGGCCCCACGAAGTTGATTGAATAACTCATCTATCTGTGGAAGGGGATACTTGTTCTTTATCATGATTTTATTGAGCTCACGATAATCAAGGTAGAGGCACATTGATCCATCCTTCATCTTGAAGAATAGGACTGAAGCACCCCACAGTAAAGCACTCAGGCGTATAAAACCCTTCTCCATATTCTTCTATAACTGCTTCTTCAGCTCTTCCAGCTCTACGGTGGCCATTCTGTAAGGTGTATTTGAGATTGGCAGATATCCAGGGATAAGTTCAATTGAGAACTCAACCTCTCGGTCATGAGGAAGACATGGAAACACTTCAAGGAATACATAAGTGTCATCCCTCATGATGTGAATGTCTTCAAGCATGATTTTATCCTTTTTCCCAATCATTTGAGCTAGATATTCTTGCTCACAAGGAAGAAATATCCAAACATGATATGAAGATTCTAAAGGAGATATATCTTCCTCCTTACACTTGTAAAGAATTGGAGGATGCTTCGGGATGTGAAAAGTGATATCCCTTTTTGGAAAATTGATGTTGGCCTTGTAAAAAGATAGCCAATACATTCCCATGATAGCATCAAAGTCCACTAAAGGAAGTATGACGAGATGTACTGGGAGGTTCAGTCCCCAAACGTTAATCGGGGAGGAGTTATAATTCATGGATGCAATAATTTCCCCATTCGCTGTTCTCATAGATAACTCTTCCTCCAAATTTTGAGGTGGTGTTTGAATAGTTCTACTAAACTATCAAGATATGAAATAATGCATAGAACCAGAATCAAATAGTACGTTTTCCATTCTTGAATGAATAACAAGCGTACCTATCACCACTTTGTTTTCCAGCTCCACATCAGCAATAGTGATAACTTAAGCCCTTCCTTGTTTCCTTGGCGGTTGTTGCAGATTTCCTCCAACAACCCTTGGCTTAGGGAAATTGTTCCATAATGCCCAAGATCCTTGAAGTTGTAACACTACACTGCAGGCTGAGTATTGATATGAACCCTCCTTTATTCATCAACATTAGTGGGATTTTTCATATCCCTTCGACAGTTCTTAGCCAGATGACCAAACTTTCTGCATTTGAAGCAATTCTTGGTTCCCTTGAGACAGTCACCAAGATACTTCTTCCCACAATTTTTGAAAAGGGGAAAGTGAGGCTTCTTTCCATTACGGTATTTGTTTTATGAACCACCCATGATGTTATGCATTTTCCACTTCTTATCACTAGGCCCACGAGACCACTGAGAGTCTCCAATCTCAATTTCAACCTTAAGGGAACAATGGACAATCTCCTCATAATTTTTAAAATCTCGAATCACCAATGCTTTTCGTATACTTGGATTTAGTCCGCTAAAGAAGCGATCCACCTTGCTTTCAGTGTTCATGACTAAGCCAGAGGCATACCTTGCAAGCCTTGTAAAGTTCGCTTCATACACCCCAATGGAATCATCTTCCTTATTCTTGAGTCTGAGGAACTCTCTTTCTATCTTGAGATGGAGGGTTCGAGGAAAATATTTATTGAAAAACATCCTCTTGAATTCCTCTTAATCAATGTAATAAATTTCCTCTTGGAACTTTCTATTCTTGATCAGTGTCCACCATCAGTCAGCTTCCCCATCAAAATGATAGATTTCCAGTACAAATTTCTCTTCCTTCAAGCACTAGAGGATAAAGAAAATATTTTCAATGGAGTTGATCCATTGTTCTTCAAGGAGGGGATCAGAAGACCCACTAAACATGGGAGGCCTTTTCCGCATGAAGGATTCTACCTCAACTAGATCTTTCCTTGGAAGAGGAGGACGTTCCACTTGATTCAAGTTATTATTCATAACACAAGCCAGCTAATCAAGTACTACCATGAAGTTTTGAGCACCCACTTCCATCACATCAGGCATATCATTAGTGCAATCATCACATTTCCTATCACATTGGTTGTTGGAACGTGTTCTTCTTTTTCCCTCCATTAACTAAGAAAAAGAACGTATAATTAGAGGTCTTTAATACATAGCTATTGAGAATAAAAAGAAACTTTGAACATAAAAGTATAAACTTATAAAGAAGAAGTATATCATGACTTGTGATTCATTAGGTTTATATCTAGGTTATCGTTGATCTATTTCTTAACTTATATTCTTATGGGCTTCTTTTTTTCCGTCAATAACGGTTTGTAATAAACTTGTGAATCTACCAAATCATATCCCCTGGGAGTGTCATAACCAAGAGTGAAAAAGGCTCGTTGTATTGCCCCAGTTACCATTCGAGTCTAGCTCAAAGAGGTGTTTTCGGGTTTTACCCCTAGATGCATTTTCTCCAGAGCCGCTTCAACCTGCTCGTATCCAGACAAGGATTTATTTTCTTGATAAACCACTTACTCAATACTCACCAAAATTTAGGTCTGTTTTCTTATACTTAGTCTCATCCTTAAGGTTATCACTATGGTGCTCTATTCCTAATCTCCAAAAATAACTAGACCATCCCCTGATACCAACTATAGCGACTCAAGCCTTTTACATATAACATTTCATGATTTTAAGAATAATTAATCATCAGAGTACAGGCCAAGGATCATTAAGTCTAGTGTCTTGGAAGACTAGGAACATATAACATAAAACATGGGGATAAAAAAACTAATTTATTTAACCTTCATAAAGAGATTATAACTTATTTTGAGACCTTACATCTGCATAGGGTACCCTGGGGAACACATGAACATAAGGATGAGAAAAAAATCCCAGTAAGGGAATGAAAATAAGGATATATCTTAAGCACATGAGTTAGGAGGCACGACCTAAGGATATCCAAAGCATGAAACTTATAAAATCATTTAATATAAGGATGGGATCATATAAACATGGAATCATATAAATGTGGCCGAATCATAAAACTTTTCTTTAGTATGGGTCAAGGCTAACCGCCAATCCCGTTTCCCATTTCAGTACAGATCAAGGCTAACCATCAATCCCATTTCACATCGCATCTCATGAGACTTATTCTTACCCAATGCATTGGAGCTCTATCTGGGAGCACTCATATCAAAATTTTCATGAATATTCATGCCACATAAATATTCTTTCCACATGATTAATCTTACATAATCAATTTTTCATAAACATAAGGTTACCCATGGAGAGAATTGGGTACCACAATCATGACATAAAGCATATCTAATGAGTGTATCATGAAAGTGTCTAGGAAAGAAATGGATTAGAAAATACATGGAAGTTCATAAGTTAATATATGAATATAACATGGTAGGTGGTAACAAATAGAAGTGACATCACATAATAAATGTATTTGAGAGACATTAGCATTAAAAAAAATTGTGCGGTTTTAAGGAAAATACTATAGAGATTTTAAAATTTTAAAGAAGAAATTATTTTATATAAAACCATAATTGAACCAAGAAGGTTTTAAAAATAAAAATAATAAATTTAAAACGAAAATTGTGTCTTAAAATAGAAGATATAGTGCACTTGAAATTGGGTAAAAGTTTGAGAAGTTCCTTTAAAACGAGTGTGCTTATTGGGAAGTATCGATGGGAGATTCACTTAAAACCATGTATATCCCCGAAAGAGAATGAGATATGGATCTTGGAACATGATTTTGGACCATATAAACATAAATTTAATGTTCTACATGAAAATAAAAGACAACTACATTTTGGTAAAAAGAAAGATAGAGCAACCCGAAGGAATAAAGGAAGTTCGGGTAGAATCCATTATGGTTTATCAGCATGGTATCAGGTGTAACTAAGAGGGGTTTATGAGAGAGATAAGGGGTTTATAATCACTTGTAAAACATTATTAAAGTATGGGGTAAGGTGTATAAACATACCCCATCACTTGTTATTACACAAAAAAGTCATAACATAGAGAACAATCTTGATTAAGAGTGAAAAGGGGAGGATCCCTTACCTTAAATCCGTTGGTGTTCTCCACTTGTTATTAACGAACTGAATAAACTAATTAGTATTATTAATTAATAAGTCCATAACCTATTATATATTAAATTTATTTCTTATAACCCTTTTTAGTTCATTCAAATCCTTTTTGATAAGTTACAATGTTCAATTTCATTGTTCGGGCTCGTTTGTTTACTTGGCTTTAAAAGATCGGTTCACTTATATTCAAGTTTGGATTATATGCAAGATGAAAGTGTTTGTCTAGAATAGAAGTTATATTCTTTATTTAATATCTAGGAGATTACATGGTTTTAATTTTAATTAGGTTACTTAGAGTGAAGTAGAATTATTATATATATAACTTTAGTGATAACCATTTTTGTTAATCGGTGGATTTGATTACAAAGAATGTGTTTTGGTTTATAAATTAATTCCATTTGTAGAAAAGGATTACAGAACCAAAAAAAAGATATATTACATATATAATAATCTGGTTCAACCATAACACAAATGGCTTCATGATCAATATTAAATATAATAATATAAATTGATAGACCGTTGTCCTTGAATGTGCTAAATGAGCACATCTCAAACGGTGCTTTCATTTATTTCAAATAAAAGGGTGGGTAAATAAGACAAGTTAATGAAATATACCATTAGCATGAAAACATTCCAGTACATTTATGTTACCAGATTTATCATACTATTATGGTGAAGGGAGGTGAGGTAAGAAACAAAAAGAAAGATAACTTAAAATAAATGAAGGAATTGGAAAGAGGAATTTACCTCTTGAGACTTCCTCCTTTGAGAACCTTTTAAGGGGAGTGGTTTTGGTATTTTAAGGAGTATGAGAGATTATTGACGTGGGGGAGGACCTTGGGGAGATATTAGGGTAGAATAATGGCAAGGCACAAGGATTGGGAGAAGTGAAGAGAAGAGGGAGTTAAGGGGGGTTTTTATACTAGTGGAGAGGAGAGATTTCATAATATTATAATCATTCATTTATAAATTCTTCACAAGACAAGAAATAGTAAGTATTACATGACCAAGAATAGAAATTTTATCATGTGATCCCGAACCAAGTAGGCTTACATCAGAAGAACATTATCGATGACTTAATTAATCCATTATTTAGCATTTATTGTGAATTATCAGATTCTACTATTCATAAAAAAATCAAGTATTTCTAAAAAATCCGAAAAATTCACCCTAACCATTTTTCGATGTGTATAATCCAAACATGAAGTCCATTTTTTAAAAATGATTTTCTAAATATGATTATTTTAATATTTTATTAAAATAATAATATATTATCAAAACCAGTTTTTAAAACATTCATTAACTTATTCTAAAATATAGGTATATCGTACATCCAAATTGAATATTATTTTTATACTATCATAGGTGAGGTTACTATTCATTAGGGTATATCACTATTCATAAGGGTATGTTACTATTCATTAGGGTAGGTTACTATTCACCAAAGATTATGTTTTCCTTATCGGACTCCAAATAACATACTGATTACAACCTTGTGTGCCAGATTATCGAAATTCCAAACACAGAAGTGAAAAACTTATGTTTAAAGTTCACTTAGTAATTAATAGTTCATTGTGTTGTGTTTTCATGTGATTTTATGACATAATTATAAGAAGGGAATTTCCATTGAAAAACATCGGGTCGTTACACTTATTTAATCCAATAAAAAATAATGGATTGATTTTAATTTATTTTAAATAAATGAAAAATATATTTCCTAAATGTCCTTCCCAAATAGTGATTATTTAAATTTATTCGAATAAAATTCCATTGTGGTTATAAAAATTAATTTTTAATAAAACAATTTTTTATATTCAATTTTTTTATTAAT
Organism: Viscum album; assembly: GCA_963277665.1. Taxonomy (NCBI): domain Eukaryota; kingdom Viridiplantae; phylum Streptophyta; class Magnoliopsida; order Santalales; family Viscaceae; genus Viscum; species Viscum album. The sequence goes on along the minus strand of OY728134.1, from coordinate 623,753,135 downwards.
ATTTGCAATTAATTGGTCATTTTATAAACATGTGTAAACAATATATTCATAATTTTTCCAATCCTATTCACAATCTCCAACTTAATAGCTAGTGTTAAAATATTAATTTTTAATAGTGTGTTGCGGTTCATTTAAGACCAGTGTTGCATTCAATGTATGATATTGAAGAGATTAAGTTTAAAAAAACACAACCAAAATCACGGGGTGTTACATTATACCCTTCTTTAATAAATAGTGTTCCCTCAATTTATAGTTTCACATTGAAATATCAAAGGTATATACCTTATGTTTTTTTGGTGAAACTACAATTTAAATTTTGTTAATAAAACATCCCCATAAAAATATGAAAAAGGAAATACAAATTTCACCACCAAATTATGAACTAGAATAGGATTATATTAGTGGAAAGTGAAAACTAGTACATTGAAGAGAAATAAAACCAACATGTTCTAATATATAGTGTAAGAGAACTCGGTCATCAAAAAGTAAACCATTAAAAAATAATAAATATATGATTGGTTAAATTGACCACTGATTTCTATGTAAGAAAAAAAATGAATAGTGTTTTAATTCAAAATAATTTTACTATTGTTGAGGGATTATTTAATTATCTAGATAAAAAGTTGAGAAAATAATCTTGATTAATTTCAATCCATGATTAAACACATTGGTTGTGCTTAGATCTTTTTTAACATCATTACATACATATTCAAGTTGATTTTCTCATAACTGACTCACTTTAATGAATCATATGATCCACTAATCATTCCTTCAGAATTAAAACGTTTAATGAAACCTAAATGGTTATCATAGGTTATTCAATATGATGAGTCTTTATTTAACCTCAAACAGTAATATCAAATGTTCAACTAAATTCATTCAAACCTTAATACTCATAAAAAATAATTCTCTAAAAAATTATCAGTCAAAAAAGGACTCTAAATTTCAATAATGTATATTAACATAAAATGAACCAAAAAAAGTATTATAGCCATTAGTGTTATATACCAAATATTTGATCACCATAAAAATCACAATGAAAATGGCCATGCTTCAAAAAAAATTCTATATTAAAATCTCTATTTATTTCCAAAATTTATATAACCAGTACATCATTAATAAGATACTCAAATGAAATAATTTATTTAATCTAAGCATAATGAAATTAATAATTCTTCTTCATTTATAGTAATATCATGTGATTTTTCATGATTTATTTTCCAATCTTATAATATATTCCATTGATTCTTAGGGAATTAATTTTCATAGTTTCCCACTTCACTATATTTGGAACACTAGATAATAGTATTTTCTTTCTTCCCTTATCATTATTTTTCTGTGTGGCCCATTTCTTTGCACATATCACAACTCCCAATACATTCCGGAATTTACTAGGGTGATTCTTTCTACAGTTATCACATGTTGCAAAATATATCTTTATCTTCATTACATTATCCATATTTTTAATAGCTATAGTTTTGTTATTGTTCTTCCCTCCAAATAATAATACTTGGAAAATTATTTATTTGTCTCATTAGAACATGATACTTTCTCCTCCTATTATGAGATGGGTTCGGAGACTAGTTCCCTTCGAATGATTGGATTAAGACCATGAGATATAAAATCCTTTTTATTATTTGGATCACATTCATTGGTAAGCTTTCAATGTTTTCCACTATGAGACATTTATAAATTATAGAATACACTATATTAGGTTATGAATCATATTGCATACTTTTGAACTAGTAAAACACTTATCATAAATTGAAACATTTATGGAATGCTAATCTCATAATAATAACAGGTTTTCTATGGGGACATATTTAGTTCTAAATCCTTCATAATAGATTTTAAGGAAAGTGTGTATTATCCTAAGAATATCCCCTAGGAGTATCAAACCAGGTATGTTGTAAGGTAGGTTGTCGTGTACTAGGTTACACTGAGTCTGTCCCAACACGCCTTGTTAGAGTTGTTACCACTAGGTACATCTATTTTAGAACCAAATCCACTTATAATATCATTATATGGATTTATTTCAAAGGAGACCCATATATTATCTAAATTTCCAAAATTCTAGGATGTTATTGTATACTTATCCTCAACTTCTATTGTTGGGTTATATTCCATAATTTTTGTTATTCTAAATCTAGTTCCCAAGGTTTCTACTAAAATTACGTTAATACCAACTATAATTCCACAACCCCAAAATCCCGGAGAAGTGGATTATTTTTCGGAATTTTTATGGTTATAGGGAATAAAATATTTAATGACCATAGAGTTTAGTTTTCTTGTTAAACTAGATACATATATGAGTTTTTTATTACAATGAATACATTAATTAAAAAAATAATTTGTTCTTATTTGAGGAAAAAATTATTCCCACTAAGAATATACTTTCATATCCTTCATAGTACACTTCATAGATTTCTAGGTAATGGAAACATAATAGGGGTGAGCTCAAATGTGTAATAATGGTCCTAAATAGTGTAATCAATAATAAATTAATGATAACAGTCAATATGGAAAGGTAATAACTGAAGACACAATACATTCAAATAACTGAATATGGAATAATAAATATTACATTGTAAATAACTAAAAATATATCATTTAATAAATATATTTAGAATAAAATGTGTCAATATATATTTTCAATGAAATAATATCATGGGGAAAAAATAATAATCACTAAATAATAAATAAATGAAATTCTTAATTATTGGATACCATGTTAACTTCGTACATGGTACCATTACCATCAAGTCTGTTCAAAAGTTGGTTTAGCATATCGAGTAGAAACCCATATTATTTGTTCAATTGATTAATCTAATTAGACTACTGAGGAATCAAGGGGATTACTTTAAATGGTCCCCAAACAGCATCACACCAATCTAAATTATTCCTCATTTATAAAATAATTGATTTCAAAAAATGATTTAAAATCAAAGTTTACCATACCAATTTAAAATATTTGAATACCAAAAATAATATTATATTTTTATATGATATATCAAAGGATAGTATACATACACCACAAAAAATAAATAAGTGGTGAATAAGTATTATATCTCACATAATTAAGAGCGAGATGAGTTAATCCTTACCACTTTGTAATCATTTATATAAAAGGTCAGGAATTTATAAATGAAAAGTTTTTCATTGAAAAGAACCTTGTAAATTTTAAAGGAATCTTCCATACATTTGGTATTTATGTAAGTGGTAAATTATTTACACTCTATATAAGATAAAAGATCATACATTTTACATTTGTTTCAAAAGGTATAAAATACCTAATTTTGGAAATCTACCGAATGATTCTATTTAAGAAAACATTAAATTAAAACGAGGATAAAAATGGATTTATACAATCATGGGATATTATAGATAGAATTTATGATTTCTTTTACAAAAGGGTAACATGGAATAGTAATATTACATATTGGAGAATTAAATAAAAACAATCCTAAAAAATGATGATATTTTAAAATAACCATTAGTACTTTATAATTAGTAGAATCATATTCCCCATGAAAGAAAGAAAATTATATGGATATTAAAAAATATAATCCTCATAATAACAGTCATAAAATAAATTCATTTGAATTATATAGACCACAAAAAATAAATAAGTATTGTATAGGTTATGTGTCCCACATGTTTAAAAGTGAGACCAAAATCTCTTACATCACACATACTTTTTAGTTGTACATTATTTAACCTAATGCATAATGGTTTAAAATATGTTAATAATATATATAAGATCCTTATTCATATTTATGATACCATAAATGATATTCTTATATTATTTTATCACTATTTTATGGATAAAATTTCATAGTTACCTATATTTTTTGTTTTAACTACTTTATTTTCCAATGCCTATTTTTTTGTGTATGTCTTGTTTCTTATGAATTAATAATATGTAATTCAAATAAATAATTATATTAAGTTAATAGATATTATATTTACATATTATATTCATTTTTTATCATTATTGAATGGTTAACATGTAAAATAAATCGTATCACATCATGGAGACGGTTGCTCATACATACGCATGAGCCACGATATCATTCCCTTAATAGTGAAATAAAAAGAAAGTAAATGGTAATTTTATTATAAATAATCAATATAATGTCATAATGATAATATATATATGCTTTATTTTCATCATTATACCTATCTAGATATACATGTGATGAAGAAAAATTACACCACAGCGTAGGGATGGTAAGCTGTACGTACATAGGCACGCGCAGTGCTTTTCTGTTTCATAGAATAAATAAAAGGTGGGATATAGTTCTTCCATAGTCATAATAACATAAAATCATATATATGATATTTTATTTATTACATTAACATGGAAACAATGAAATTAGAGGAATTATAATAAGATATGAACATGAATGAAGTATTACAAATGATTACCTCTTCTTTAGTTGACTTTATTTATATCTCTTATTAAGAGAACTATAGATGAATTTTGGAAGAAAAAAACCTCCAAAACATGGATAAAGATTTTTGTAGGGTACATGATGTAGAATTATTCATGATACATGGCTCAATGTTTTGTGGGGAAGTGGGGGAGGAGGTGCCCTTTTATAATTGAGGTGAGGGTCACTTTTATAAACACTCAAAATTTTAAATTAATATAAATTAATTTCAAATTAAAAAATGGCTCCAAACTGATTTATATAGAATTTAAGATGAGTATGAGTCGAAATAATCCCAAATAATAATTTTTAGACTTGTATAAGTGACATTCTTACCCTTATCATTTTGATTTAACACTTAGTAACCCCATTTAAATATTACAGTGACATCATGTAATTTAGGATTTGAGGGTTATTATAATTACTATAAAATGAAAAAATACCTATAGATGAGTTATTGATGAAATTTCAAGACTTATCCAATCAGTTGGATGTAATTTAGATTTTTATAAGTTTTATATCATTTAATAATATATTATTTATTTTAAAATATCAACAATGTTAATTTTGACACTATTCATTATAAGGATTTTTAAAAATATTATAACATCAATATAAATTATAGAAATTACATATAAATAAACAAAAACATGTCTATTTATTTTATATAATTCCTTTATGACATTAATTGTATCAAATGATTTTAAGTTTTTTATTTTTAATATCATTTATTTTATATTTGATTTAATGAAACAGTTGATGCATTATCACTCTTCAGGAAGTTAATTTAATTATTTCTTCGATGAAAATTACTAATTAATTATAATGATAAATATAATCATTTTATATTTATAAATACAAATGATAGTCGAATATATCCCCTACATAACCCCATATTAATAACATTTCACTTGTAAAATAAGAAAGTGTGCAACAATTTACTTTTATGTGAATATCATATTATAAATGTCATACTACCATAATTATGGATAAATATTATCTCAATTTCAAATCAAAGATGATTTCAGTTGAAATAGACTCGTCAAATGAAATTAGGACAAGCATCAGGGTAATTTTATAGTCTTTATAATTTTATATTTATCCATAAATACCTGATTTATCCATAAATATAGAAATTAAAATATTACAAAATTCACTATTAATATTCCCAAAAATAAAATAACATAATTCAAATAATTTGGAAAAACTGATTCCAAATATAAAATATATTTTATAAAATTCAAAACATAGATGTTTCTTTAATAAATTTAAAATTTATCTAGTTTATAGAATGAGAAAACTGTTTATTAAGGTGAAAATATAAAAAAGATTGTAATGTTTTTATATTCATATTCAATGTAAAATTGATTCCACCAAACTAAATTATATTAAATTATAAAAAATTAATCTAATTTTTCTTTAAAACCAATTAAAATATAATTTAACATTATAGATTATTTAGATTAAATTGTAGTTTTCAATTAAAATATAATATTTTATCAGTATTCATAAAAATATGAAACTAATCAGAAAAAACTGAAAATTAAAATATAATAATTTTTATATTACTCTTTAAAATAAATATGATTATTTTTTGAAATATTTAATGTAAAAATATCAATATTTTTATTTGAAATAGGTCCTCTATTTACATAAGTTACGACTCAATTTTAAAAAATATAACCCTTTATACTTAAAATTGATGTAATTATTTTATTAAGACTCAAACTTATTGTATCAATTAAAAAAATGAATTTATAAAATATATATTAAATTAATATCATTCACTAATAGTAATTAATTTATTTAGTGTGATAAAATTCTAATGTGGGAATAAATATTTTTTTAATAAAAGCACGTCATTTATATTTAATTAGTTTTTATTTTCATTTCCAATTAATTAGTAATAAATTAATTCATTTTATAAACATGTTTAAACTATAATTTAGTAATTTTTTAAATCATATTCACTACCACCAAATTAATGATTATTTATAAAATCATGATATTTAATAGTATATTGCGATTTGTTTAAGCCTGGTGTTTTGTTCAATGTAAGATATCAAAGTGATTAAATTTTAAAATAAAAATCACATATAATATTGGGGTGTTACAATAAATATAATATTTATATATTTATATATATTTTATAGTAATCTATAAATGGTAGATATAGAAAATGAATTACACTATTCTTGGAGACGATTGGTCGTACATACTCATTATTATTTTTTCAATTTTCTCAAGAGAATGAGATAAAAAATGAAACTGATATATTAAAATTCCGAAATCATTTTAATTTCACATATATCACATATTTTATGGATTAAACTAACCTCAGTTATATTTTTTTTATATATAATATAACTAATTTTACTTTTAACCCCATCTTCAAATAATTTTCATGTTTTATATGATTTAAAATAAATAATTTTTTTTAATAAAAATATGTATTTTATAGTATTCATCTATTTAATTAACTTTGTAGATAATTTGCAAAAATCTAACCCAATATAATTTTTACATGACTAATTAAGAAATGATTTTTTTACTATAAAAATTACATGGTTTTTAAAAATTAGTTTTATTATAAGCATGTGAAAGTCAAGAAACTACTTTTTTGGAAAAAAACTATTTAAATCGTAAAATTGGATTTATTATTATATGTTTTCTTAGAAAAAAATAAGGTTAATGTTAAACATTTAGAGAATATATTATATAAAAATTTAATTAAAATAATTCCTAAATTTTTTTGTTTACTTTAATGAGGTAAAAATGTTTTTGTACAAGAATATAACTTTTTAGAAACAGATCTCTTTAATTTGAAATAATTTCTATATATATATCTAATTAATTGGGAAAAAATTATTTCATTTTATATACTATTGTAAACCATAAATTTTCATAATATAGTTATTCTTATTCATACCCACCGTTCAAATGGCTAGTTTATAACTATCAAAATATAATTTTAATAGTATGTCATATTTCACTTAAAATTGGTGTTGTGCGTATCCAAAGCTAAACTAAGTGTTTCTTAAAACTCAAGATAAACTCTATGTAATGTGTAATAAAAAATATAGAAAATAGTTATCTGAAAAAACATTATTTCAATGTTTCTTCTAGTTTTACATTACATCCCCCTAAAAATGAATTTTTCCCTAAAATTTAATCATATTGGTTCTAATGACTAAGGATATATTATTCATGATTAAATCCAATGGTCCCCACGTAATTTTTTCATGCTTGTAGATTTTCCAAAAAACATTGACCATGTTAGTGGTATTTTTCTTATATAAATTTATATAAATGATAAAAAATCTAAAACAACTGTTATTTATAAAATGATCATGCTCTAGAAGTATGAACTCTAAGTTCAATACATGTGATGGACTGGGTATTTACTTGTAATGGCCCATAACCTCCTTGTCCATTACTTTGAGAAACTCTTGTGTATGGGGTGTCATAGACCCCATCGTTGGGTCATGAGAGTGGAAGTGTTGGTGGCAGGGTGTCATAGTGGTGTCACATATCGGTGCCAACGACCAATCTCACTTCACCTAAACACTGCCACCATGGGGTGTCAGAATATTTTCCTCAATTTTCTTGTATCCTTTATTTTGAGGTTTTTTACCACTTTTCAAGTGGTTTGAGGACATTTAAAATCCCATAGATAAAATCTTAAATCCCTTAGAGTTGGGATACCCTTAAGTTATGAAAACATGTGACCTATCACACCCTTGGCTATGTCATCCAACCACCCGTGTTTTCCTATTTGTCCCTTATTACGTTTTTTTCGTCTAAAGGAAATATATTAACTAGCAGTTGTTATATCCAATATATCTGAGGATAATTATTAAATCTCAATTAATCCAAATGTGTGAAACCGCCATGCCTTAGGGTTAAGCAATGATTCAACATTAATTTACTTCAAAATTTCCACCCTGATTTTAGGATCTTGCCTCTTATTATGCTAAATCCCCTTTTCCTTTTTCCTTTTTGTTTCTCTTATTTCCCCTCGAGACTTCCTACCGAGATGAATCGTGAACCTATGCTAGATCCATTTCCCCTCATCCTTTGAGTAATTAGAGTTCTTCACCTACCTGTTGTGCATCCCAAGTTCTTTGCACAATGAGAAAACATTGATCATTGATCATTCGAGTATGGTTTTTTCCTTCGCCTCTTGTATTTTTACATCATGGGGGGTCGATGTGATGATGTTCCATTAGGATATAGATGAAACCAACGTTAAAGGAGATAATAAATGGAATTTTAAAGAATTATAGGGTGGGAAGGTTTATGATGTTTGTTTTGTTATTACTTTTTTTTCTTTTATGTTATGAATTGTGTTGTCTTATGTCCACTCAAAACCGTGGTCATTAGTGGTCCTTTTTTTTCACTCATGAAGTTAAAATTTCATGATAATCTTGTGATTGAAGGTTTGTAACATGAAACTGGTTAATGATGTAAACATGGTTGATGAAAGGGATTCTTGATGAATAAAAACCCCCATGCGATCACCCAATTTAACCAAATGGAAGGAGGAAACACACTGATTGGTGTTGACTAAATATGAAGACTTCTTTTCTCTATTCTGGTGATATGTATAGTTTCTCTATTTGATGCTTTGTGGGGTTATATAGAGGGGAATGAAATGTTATGGCTGAGAAGTTTCTGGCCTGAGAATTAGATGCTGTGTGGGGCCAGTATGTTGGGGCTTGGTTTGGTTCTAGTACTACGTGGGATCTCGTAGATCCCTTTTGATGTTCTTATTTTACAAGAGAACCTAATGTGAATGATTAATGTCTGATTGGCTATTTTCATCCAGTATTGTTTTTGGATTATGGTCTTACATGATAGATTCCCGGTAGTGAATGAATGTTTAAATTGAATTAATTGAACATGAATATTAAAACTGGTACAATAATGAACTATTATCTAGAAATGGGTTGTGCTCTGGTTGTGGTTGTTGAGTACTTGTGCATGTATGGGTGGAAACAAGATTGGTTGTTGGTTTAGGGACCCTGAGGTTGGGATGAGTGATTTTTTACCTACATCTATAAAATTTAGTTGTTTTTTTCTTATACGCACCCCACCCATGTTGAGCACTTCGTTCCCACCACCCCTATTTCATAGAGGGGTGTTATTTCCAACATTCTTATGAGTGGCTGGTTATTAGCTCCTTTTTGATCCCTCTCCCTAGTAGCAAAAGAATCCTCAGGCAATATGTGATGGCCTAAGGATCATTATGGACCAAGACTCTTCAGGAAGGGTATGTTGTGGTGGTTTTTCCTAAGTGTGTGCAGGTAGGTTTGTTTCATAAGTGTCTTCGGGATAAGGCCTAGGTGTCATCGGGAGTGGAAGTGATTATTCTAGACCATGTGTCTTTGGGTGTGGCTATGGTTGTTGTGGCCCAAGTGTCTACAAGAGTGGTTATGTGTAGTGGTGGTGGCCTAGGTTTTTGTGGTCGGGATGAATGCACGGTTTGGGATGGACCATATGGTTGTTGTTGGGGGAGGATGTGGGTCTCTAGTGGGATCTGTGGGGGTGGTTTTATGTGTATGATGTTCTAAATAACCCATGGGAAAGCAATGCAGGGTACCCAAATATCGATGTGCTACTTCAATTATTTTAACTGGTTTGCATTATTTGGGGAGTGTTCCTTGGTGAGGTTTGGTGTATATTTTTCCATGTTAGGTGTTTTGGATAAAATTACTTTCATGGGACATTAGAATACCTCCCCACTTTTTCATGATATATTTTGGTATTCCTTACTGAGTATACATGTATACTCTCCATATGCATATAAAACTGCTTTTCGGTTCTCACGTGGACTTTGAGGGCCATGATAGATCATGCTAGATTGGACATTAGGGCAGTGGTATTTTCTTCTTTTCATTTCATTTGGTACTTCTTTGAGAGTTTTCTTGTACTTTGTATCACTTTTTTTCGAACATGAATATGATAATAGGATTTTGGATTTACTTTTACACTCAGTCTTTGGAGTTGTTTGGGATTTACTATCTTATCTCATGATCTTGTTATATAAAAAGTGTAATTACTTCCATATTTTGTATGATTCGATATCCTTGGTGCTAGTCACCACTCCGTGGCCCAGTGAAGGTGAGAATCATGGGTTATTATCTCTCCATCAACTTGAAGAAGGAAGGGTATAGTAGTTTTTTATACATTACCTCATCTTGGGGAAGGTGGGTTGTGAATGAATGGTATCATAAGTGATGGTTGAGATATTGTATGGAGTATGGGGTTAAAAAAATGGATTATTTCATGGGATGATATGGAAATAGTTCTAGGAAATCTCGGTTGATGAAACAGGACATAGAGGACCAACTATGACATGTGATTTTAGCCCCCCCATGATCTAATTCAAGGACTCGGGACCTACCGAACTACCATGTGAGGCTACCCTGATTATAGGGTAGAGACCCTATGAAAGGTACATGCATCATAATGACTTCTGTTCTTGTGTGTCTTGGGTGTTTTGTTAATTTAAAACAAATAAAAAGTTTAAATGATTTTTTATAATTAATCTTCAACACTACTCAAGATTAGGAAATTTTTGTTTCTTTTTTTCTTATGGAACCCAAAAGACATCCATGAGTAGTGTGGGAATTTGAGGCCCATCAGGTTGACATGGTCGATCAGTGGAATATTGACCTTGTAGAAGAGGATGACAAGTGGAAATAGACACTACGATCTTTCCAGTGGAAGACGCTCAAGAAGTACGATGTCCGTGTTTCCGACTTGGAGATAGAGGGTTGGATCGAGGAGCTGGAAATCACCTTTACCTTGATCCGTTATCTAAGAGAGTACTAGGATCCACTGGTAGTCTGTCAGATGAGGGGAGTAGTGCGTCATAGGAGGATTCTCTACCTCAGAGAGAGGATGGAGACTGAGGATTCGTGGGATGAATTCAAGAGGGTGTACTGGGAAGAATTCATTTCTTCTACGATGAAGGATGAGAAGATTCAAGAGATTCTATCCTTATAGTAAAGGAGTATGTAGGTGAGGTAGTTTAGAATCAAGTTCAATGATCTCCTTCATTTTTCTCTAGACCTCTTCTCGGACGTGGAGTCTCAGGCGAGACATATAGAGGAGGCACTTTGACCTTCTCTTCATTATGTTGTTACTCCCATCAACCTACTAACGTACATGGATGATCAAAAAAATTCTAAGGTAGTGGAGAGGATTCCCATGCTGGGAGGTGTGCCATGAGAGAGGATCCAGCTGGGTTCATAAAAGGGGAAGGTCGTTAGTAGTAGGCATCCATCATCAGGGCCTTCCATGTTTTGGCCGGCACGAGCAGACCTTAGCTGTTCTAGTTTCAGTCTCTTGGTCCTCACCCTTTCACCATGTTCCCTAGACCGAGGTTCATTTATTGTGGTGGTTTTGGGAACATATTGATTCAACACCCAGTTCGAGCTCAATTTTGTGGTGGTGGGTAGCTTCAACGCCCACCTCAACATTACTACTCACCGACCTGACCTTTTTTGTAGTAGCTATAGGCCCCTACCCATGAGGGCTGATGTTGTAGGAGGAGGATGATCTCAAGGCACTACTTAGGGGACTCTAATAAGGCATGTTAAGGGAGGCGTCCGACATCCAAGGGGAAGAGGTGTTGGGCATGGACGATTGCACACCTCAGAGGTAGCAGTTCCAACAGGTCCAGAGGTAATTCTAGGTATGATCGACCTATTTAGTAATCTTTTTATTCCATGTTTGATTCAAGATCTTTTTAGTCCTTTTTTCGCCTAGTCTAGCCCATTTACTGGGTCTAGAAGTAGAGATACATTCCATGCCCCTAGTGTTGAGTACAGATTATGGAGGTCAGACAAGCCTATTTGATGTTTTTTGAGGATGTAGACTGATGTTGGGGCCACGTCAGTCTAGTGGGGACCTTCATCTGCTACGAATGCATACATATGATGTCATCCATTGAATAGACTAGATGATTTCCATGCATGATGTTATCGACTGATTTCATTGAAGGTTTGTGTTCTCAGATATGGGCATCTAGTGTGTAGCTTTCGTGGGTGAGAGTGGTTTCAAGGAGGGAAACCAGCGTGTGGATCCCCTTATTTCCTTGTAATGAGGGATTTTAGTTGAATTAGTGGACTCAGAGATGGTGTATGTTCTAGGGATTTTCAATAATATTATTTTCATCATACCCAAAGATGTTGTGACTCTACCCCCTTGATGTTATGTTGAATTCAGGATATACCTAGAATATGGTGTCGGTCCATTTTCAATGGATCCCTATCTGATAGAAAATTTTGAGTTACGGGAGTTGCAGATCTAGAATGATGACCTAATGAATAGGGGTTTTATCCGAACAAGTTTGTTGCCATGGGGTTCTCTAGTATTGTTCGTAAAGAAGGTAGATGGTGGCCTCTGGTTATGTATAGACTACTGAGGGCTGAATCAGGTAACGGTCAGGAACAATTACCCCTTCCGATAATTGACATCCTTTTTGACTAGTTTAAGGGAGAATTTTGGTTCTCCAAGATCGACCTACGGTCTGGATATCACCAATTCAGTGTTAAAGAGGGTTACAAATTGAATATTTATTTTAGGTGCAGGTATGAGAACTTTGAGTTATGTTCATGCCGTTCAGCATTACGAATACACCAACTGTGTTTATGGGGATCCGAAAATCCATTTTTCCTGAGTATTTGGTCAGGTTCGCAATCTATTTCATTGATGACATCCTTATCAACTCATGATCAGAGGAGGATCACATCGAGCATCTATGTATAGATTTAGAGTTACTCCAACACCACCAGCTCTAAGGGATGTTTTCCAAGTGAATGTTCTTGAAACAAGAGGTGTAATTCCTTGGACACGTGGTGTCACAATAGGGAATAGAGGTGGACCCATAGAAAGTAAAATAAATTTTTTCTTGGGAAACACCCAATAACATGGAATAGGTTCGTAGTTTATTGGGACTGGTACGTTAATACAAGAGGTTTGTACCCGACTTCTCCCATGTTACAAAACCTTTTTACAGCCTTGACCTGGAAAGAAAAAGATTTTGTATATTTTGAGTAGTGCCAGGAAACTCTCAGTTATCTGAATGGGAAGCTGGTCAGTGCTCCGATGCTGAGGTTTCTAGAGGAAGGGGTAACGTTTGAAGTGTTTTGTGATGCTTCCGGTCTAGGATTGGGGTGTGTTCTAATGCAAAAACCGGGAGTGATATCTTATGGGCCATGACATTTATGTCCTCTCGAATGTAACTATGCCACCCATGATCTTGATCATGCAACAGTGGTGTTTACATAGATGTTGTTATGGAATTAACTAATCGGAGAATGCTTTATAGTCTTTATGGATCACAAAATATTGAGTTACATCTTCTCCCAGCGATACCTGAACTTGTGGAAGTAGAGGTGGATGAAGTTTATTTAGGACTACATATTTTAGTTTACTAATGCCTTTAGAAAGGGGAATGTTGTGGACAATTACTTGTGCATGAATTCATAGGAAGATAGGGTTCAGGAGTCAGCATATGCTTGGATAACGACGGAGGAGTTCAATGATTTACATCTAGGAATGAGAGTTGTAGATGGTAGGGAATGTTTGTTTCATATGGAAGTGTAGTATTCCTTGGTATGATAAGTGGAGGAGTCTTATTAGATATACTCAGAGGTTGAATTGATATGTGATCATGTTAGCCAGGGTGATGCTTCATAGGGATGGTCAGAGGATTGTTAGAATAAGATATTTTCCACAGGAAGTTGTTTGTCCGAGAGGCGATGGGTGAGGGAGTTCTTAGCGAGTTAAACAACTCACCCCTGGAAGTCAATCCTGGAGTCACCATGAAGTACCATGGATTGAAAGGTCAGTTTTGGGGGCCTGGAGTGAAGTGGGTAGGGGTAGAGTTTGTTGAAAAATGCCTCACTTTTCAGTAGGTGAAGGCTGAACAACGTGTTCCCCGTGGTCTGTTGAAACCCTTGAACGTTGCCAAGTCGGTGTTGGATAAAATCTTGATGGGTTTAATCATATGAATATTAAGGTCTGAGGGAGTTTGTGATTCCATCGTGGTAGTGTTGGACCATTTGATGAAATCAACTCACTTTATAGAAATTAAGGAGTCGAGCGAAGTGGATGCATTAGTAAAAAAGTATGTTGGTGAAGTTGTGTGGCATCATGGAGTTCCACAAAACATCATCTTGGATTGGGATAAATTCTTTACTTCATGAGTCTATAAGGGTTTAAAACATACTTCTGGCACCCACCTATGCCTTAGCACTAAATTCCACCCTCAAACGAATGAAAAAACAAAGAGGACCATCGTGAAATTGGAGGATATGTTGTGAGTGTGTGTTCTAGACTTCATAGGATCATGTGTACGACCCTTTCCACTGGTAGAGATTTCCTATAACAATATCTATCACTCTACCAATGGCATGGAACAATTATAAGCCTTATATAGAAGACCATGTCATTCACCCGTGTGTTGGACAATGGTTAGGGTGGTAGGTGTTCTTGGCCCGAAGGTGGTTCAGAACATTATGGAGAAGGTTCACCTTGTGCATAAGAGGATGAAGATGCCTCTAGACCAATTGAATTCATATTTCGATCATAGGAGGATACCCTTAGAGTTATAGGTTGGGGACCACATGTTCTTAAAGTTCTCTCCTCGGTCTGGACAACTGATGTTAAGAAGGGGGAGTAAGCTTTCTTCTAGGTTCATCGGACCCTTCTAGGTGTTGGGAAAAGTTGGCGATGTGTCGTATTAGCAGGAGTTACCACCAACCCTGGGAGGATCCACAACATCTCCAATGTATCTCAAAATCGTCTGTATCTATATGATTACTCCCACGCCATTGAATAGGTATAGTTAGATATCTAGGACGAAGTGACATTCATGGATCTTCCAGTGAAAATCAAGGATCGTAAGGATAAGGTGTTATGTGGGTGGACCATTCAACTAGTTATTGTATTCTAGAAGCATAGTGGACTCAAGGAGAGTACCTTAGAGAGGGAGGCATAGATGTGTGCCCAGTACCCAGAGCTGTTTTTGGGTATTAATCTTGTGATTAACTTGTTCTTAGTTATGATGTAATGCTTGAACTTGTTTGCTATATGATGGGGTTTTATCCTTTTTCCATTAATGTGTGTGAAAAGTACTAACTATTGGGAGGGGAAGACATAATCTATAATTAATATGTGTTACGGTGGATGTGACTAAACCTGTGTGGTTGAGTCAGTTCTTCCCAAAGTGGATAGTATCTTAACATAGAGGAAGTAACTGCATAATCTATATTATTGGATGGTGTGGATTTCTATATTGTGTGGTTACTATGTGTTTCCACATTTGTTCAAGAGATAGATAAGAGAGGTGTTCCAAATGTTGAGGGTTTTTCTGGATTCCCAACTAATGGGTGGTTTGCATAATTCTAGTGTTTGGGGTGTCAAGGACCCCATTAGTGAGTCATATGGGCATCAGTGTCATTGGATGTGAGTCACCATGGTGTATTCTGTCGGGGGCACCGATCAGTTCCACACAAAAATGGTTCCACCGTGGGGTGTCAGGGTTTCTTTCCCCAATTTTCATTTAATCTCTCTTTTGAGTTTTATTACCTATTTTAAAATAGTTTCATGCTGTTTAATTCAAATAAATGGTATCTTAAATCCATTAGAGTTAGCCGACCCTTAAGTTTCCAAAATGTGTGGCCTATAACACCCTTGTCCGTGATTTCCATCCACCTCTATTTTCTAGTTTCTCCCATGTTACATGTTTTTTCCTATTTAAAGGATATCTATTAACTCATATTCATTATCTCCACCACCTCCGAGGAGAATTATTAAATTTAAATTAATAATAATGTGTGAAACCACTGAGCTACATGGTCGATCCACGATTTGACTTTTATGTACTTTGAAAACATATCCCTGGTTTTAGAATTTGGACTCTTCTTAAGCCAGGATCCGAAATTCATTATTCCTTTCTATTTCTCTTAGTGACCCTTGAGACTTTATCCTAAGATTATTTGTGTGTCTGTGTTGGATCCCTTTCTGCTCATCCTTGGATTCTTTGGAGTTATTCCCCGACAAGTCGCACATCCCTAGTTCTTGGTGTGAGGATAAAACATCAATCCTTTATCATCCACATTGGGTTTTTTACCTTGTCTCTCCTTTTTATGCATCATGTGGGGTGGGTGTGATGTTGTTCCATTGGGACATAGATTAATCCAATGTTACCATATATAATAAATGTACTATTAAATAATTATGGGGTTGGAAATATGATGATGTTTTTGGCGTTATAACTTTTCTTTATTTTATGTTATGAATAGTATGGGATTATTTCTACTGAAAATCATGGTTGTTGGTGGTATTTTCTTGCACACACCTGAAGCTTTGTTTTCAATATAATATTGTGATTGAATGGTTGTAACATGAAATTTATTAATTCCATAAACTTGGTTGATTAAATGGATACTGGATGAATAAGAACCCATGTGTGATCACCCCTATTAACTGAACGAAAGGTGGGAACCCAATGAATGGTGTTTAATAAATTTTAAAACATATTCGCTCAGTTATAATGATTTGTATGGTTTCTATGTTTGATTCCTTTTGTGTTCATTTAGATTGGAATGGAATTTTCTAGTTGGGAAGTTTCTAGCCTGAGAATCAAAGGCCATGTGGGGCTAGTATGTTGGGGCATGGTTTGGTTCTATTAAGTCAAGGGATCTCACATATCCATTTTGATGTTGTTACTTTACAAAATAACTCTATGGGAATGCTTAATGTTTTCTTGGATGTTTTCATACAGTGTTGTTTTTGGCTTGTGGTCTTACCTTTTAGTTTCCTGATAGCGAAGGAGTGATTAAATGGAATCAGTAGAATAAGGAAATGAGAATTGGCAGAAAAAGGAACTATTTTCTAGAAAAGGGTTGTGCTCTGGTTGTGGCTTCTGTGTACTTGTGCATGTAGGTAAGGATACAAGAGTGGTTGTTGGTTTCGAGACCCTTAGGTTGGGATGGGTTATTTTTTACCTATATCTATAAAATTTATTACTTTTCATTCATATACACACCACACTAATTTTGAGTACTTTCTGCCAAACACCCACATTTCAAGGGGGAGGGTATTTTTCCCCACATTTTTATGAGTGGATGGTTATTAGATCATTTCTTCTCCCTCTACCTGATAGCCCAAGACTCTTCGGGAAGGCTGTGATGGACTAAGGTTCATTATGGCCCAAGACTCTTTAGGAAGGCATTGATGTCATGGTTTGGTCATGGTGTGTGCAGGCAGGTTTGTTTCCAAAGTGCCTCTAGTATGAGGCACAGGTGTCTTCAGGTGTGAAAGTGGTTATTCTGGCCCAGGTGTCCTCAGATGTGGTAGTGGTTATTGTGGCCCAGGTTTCTACGGGCGTTGTTATGTGGGGTTGTGGTAGCCCAGGTGTTTGTAGGCAGGATGAATGTACAGTTGGGATGGCTCATATGGTTGTCGTTTAGGGAGACAGTGGGACTACAATGGGATTTTTGGGGGAGTTATGATGCATCATATGCTCTAAATAACCTCTAGGAAAGTGGTTCGAGTTACCCAAATATAGATGTTATCTTTATATTATTTTACATGGTTTGAATTATTTGGGAAGTGTGCCTTGGTGTGGCTGGGTGGATAGTTTTCCTAGTTAGGTGTTTTGGTTAACATTACTTCTCACAGGGCATTATAATGTCTCCCTAATTGTGCATTAGAGATATTATTTTCCCTACTAAGTAAACATGTATAGTCACTCTACATATATAATACTCCTTTTAGGTTTCTAGGAGGTCTTTGAAGACTATTCCAGACCATACTTTCTCAGAAGTCGGGAAAGTTTTTTCACTGCTTTTGTTTTATTTTGGTACTTCTTTCAAGAGTTTTATTATACTTTCTATCACTTTATTTCAAATAATCACATGATAATGGGTTATTGTATTTATTTTTACATTCAATCCTTGGAGGTTGTTTGTATTTACCATATTATCTCCTGATTTTGTTTTATAAAAAGGGTAATTTCGTCCATATTACATTTGATTTGATACCCTTTATATTAGTCACCACTCTAGTTCCTAGTGAAGGTGGGACTCAGGGGGTCATTATATCCCCATCAACTTGAAGAAGGAAGGTTCAAGCATTTATTTCCCTTATACCATCTTGGGGAAGGCAGGTCGTGGAAGTAAATCATTTGGAGAGGTGAATGGAACACATCGTAGACAAGAGATAGCTTCGGTGGAAGCTTGATGTTTCAAGCTACAGTTCTAAAAAAATCACGAATTTACAAGGAGTCGATATATCTAGGTATTAGATTTTTTTATATCAGAAGCCCAATTTTATGTTTTAGTTGTACTTCAATCAATTTCCACTTCATCTCTCATTTCAATAAACGAGGATGATATTTTTCAAAATCACTAATGGATAATAAGATCCACAAATTAATGATAAGTAAATCCTTCAATCACTAGTTGTCATCAAAAGAAAATTTTCCCCCAAGTTATAAAAATAGTATAAATTTTCATATAGTGATGTAATACATTATTCTATAAATCCACATTCAAATTTAAGCATAATCCATTCCATAAATACTGAAGGTGATAACCCTTCCAAAAGTCCAAATTTATATTAAAGGTCACTAAATTTCCCTAAATAAACCTGACATTATTCCTCAAAATATCATTAAGTAGGCCATGATGTCCACATGCCACATGTGTGAATAAAATTGTCATATTTTCTTTAGAATCTTGTTAATATTACAAATTACCATAAATACATAATAAAGAAAATGAATTCTTCCTAATTCCTTGAATAATATTATATATTATTTAATTTATTACATAGATAAAATATTTTTTTAAGTTAATCATTTATAACAATACAATTTTTGTCAACGAATCATTAATTAGTTATGAGGTCATCAATACTATTAAATATATTCATGAATTTCCATAATAAAAATATTTATAGATTAATACTTATATATTTCATGGTATATAAAACCTAATTTATGAATCCTTGTAGATAGAAACAACAATTATCCAATTTCATTATCATACCATTAACTAGGCTTCATCATCATATTCTATAATAACCCTTTCCAAAAACATAAAATATGAATCATGACTTAACATTCATATATATAAATATAATGATGTTTATCAGGTGTAACATAAACAATACAGTTATAATTACCCATAACATTCTTATATCACTTAGGGTCTCTTTATCTTCATTAGTATAACCATTACACGTACCACCTTGTTAATTCTCTTCATGAGATTTCCCCCTTTGGCATCAATTTTTATATTTCTCATAAAATCATCATTTATAACATTAAACAATTAATGATTCCTTCTAGAAAAAATTATTTTTATCCAAGGTGCTAACCAAAATTTTAAATTTTTACAATAATTAATTACTTTATATCTATATTCTACCCTCTAAAAACAACTTCATTTCCTATTGACACATTCCCTTTGGAGATTCAGAAAACATTTTTTCATATAGGAGAATGAGTATTCTTTCCTTCAGTTTGTCCACCACTATAACTCTTAGCATACTCTATCCTTCTCTTCACTAGTTATTATGATAGCATGTTAATGTGTGAGTTTTTAATCATATATCCTTATAAATAATTATCAATATTCCAAATATCTTTAACTCCAGTCATCATCCCATTTTATTTCTCATCTACACATTTTATATCAGATTCAATGTTAACAAAACTCACTCTATTTACCTATATCATCTATAAAAAAATTAGTTGGAGAAAAATAATATTAGTGAGGAACCACTTGATCATTAAGAATCAATAATTTTATCTCTAAGACATGACATAATTTTTTAGTGCTTGTCAACATAGGTTTATCTTATGTCATTCATGGTAATTATTAAAATTCATCTAGATATTTCATAAAGATATTTTAAATTAATAATGAATATCCACCATGAGTGTCAATCTAGGTGTGAAAAGATGCTTATTGTCATGCACCATGTGATGATCGAGTCTATCTTAAGGTGTAATTTTTAAAATTTTAACCCCTATTTAATTCATTTCTTGATCCACATCCACTTATTTTATCTTGATAGGGATTTAATTTCATGGAAACAACTCACCCTATCCTTTAACAAATTCTGAGAAATATTCCTCACAATTTTCATGTCCTAAATATTATCCTTATATATATATATATCCATAGAATTATCTGTAAAAATATCCCTAGATATATCACTAATGTTTGATCCATCTAGTTATGAATGTTTATTTTAACCTTACTATAATTCCAACTATATATACCCATACTTATCATATATATATATATATTATAAAATAATTGATCAATATTCATGATATGACATAATGATGCACTATATAATAATTTATATGTATATTACATTTGAAAATATGGACATGTAATCAATTGGTCCACAAGTGTGATTTTTCATCATCCAATATGTTATTCATAACTATCTCACTTCTTAATCATATCATACATAAAATCATTCACCATAATAGGGGGAATGGAAACATATAAAGGGTGATCTCAGATGCTCAGTAAGGGTAAATACGGTAGATTGTAATATATCATAAGCATAACGTTTTTAGAAAATGAGAATAAATTTTTTAAATCCCTTATCATGAATATCATTGACAATAAACCCGATTCCTAGAATAAAACATGGAATTTTATAAGACAAAAATCATAATGGAATCAATGAACATGATCCCAGAGAATATAACATTGTCAAAAGACATATATTTTTGTAGCGCAATTTCCAAGACTATCATAGTGAAATTGGTTTCCTCCCTAATCCATTATATTAATCAAGGCTAACTCAAAATACAATCATGGTGGAAATAGTTCCTTACAGAATTGGGTTTACTCCCCATTCTAATCATCTGATATATCATTTGATATAATTCATCACACAACTCTTTAAAGGGATATATATTTCACACCTATCACTTAATGAAAATAATACATATAGGTTCCATGAGATAATAAAACCTTCACCATATTTGAACCCCTAAAAAACTGGCCACATAAATCATTCTTAATATCAAAACCCATGAAAGGAAATTGGACTCAAAGAACATTTAATCATTTCATAACCCATAGAAAAGAAATAAGTTTCACAAAAATCATGTCATCATAAACATAAACCATTTAGTGAATGTCTAAATATTGTATCATTGGATCATATCATCAATAAAATTTTTATATCATCAAAGGTATCCATCAAATATGGAAAATGATATGGAAAATAACATCACATAGAACATTTCTTTAAGAAAAAAACATTCCACTTAGAAAATTATTTTTTAAAACATAATAATTTTCAACAACATTTTACATGAAAATATCCTAAAAACATATTAAGGATGAATGAAATAATATACTATTTCAAATGGTGAGAAATGTTTTTCATTCCATACACATTAAAATAATGATTCCTTCAACATTTTGGGGAAAATCCAAAAATACCTCATTTTTAATATAATTTGAAATTAATTTTTTAAAAAATTAGGGTTTATAATGTATTTAAAAATTACTTTGGACAATGTTAAAACAATTTTTATTTTTCTAGATGTAATTGATATCAAAGAAAATGGTTTTTCAACCAAAATGAGACATAAATCCAATTTTCTAAAAAAAACTTATTAAGGAATGTTGAGTACATGAAGAGGTTAAAATGGAATGAAAACAAGTAATCTCCTGAAATATTCATAGGAGAATAAAGTTTTGAGTATATATTGATATAGATAATATTATTTCATCATTGAAAGAATATACATAAACAATCTTGGGAAATAATGAGATTGTATCATGAAATCCTTACAAATTTGGAAACACTAAATAATATTCCCTATTAAATAATGACATCAAATTAAAGTTAAAATAACATGCTAATAAATAAAATCGTGATATTAACTGTTAAAGGTGCCTTATATACACCTCATATGTGAATGTAGGTGCATAACATAACTTCTGTCCAAAAGAAGAGAAATTTGAGGAAAAAATAAATTACCACATTGATATCTTTTTATTCATAAACCCCATGAAATATATATCCTCAAATAGATATGTAAATACCCATAATTTTCATGATAATATTTATAAAATAAATTCACGGGTTTTATATATACCACATAAAAGGAACAATTGGGTCATATTAAATGAATTTCATATTTATAAAAAGTTACATAAAAATACCATATGATATTTACAAAAAATACTTCATACATGTTAGAAACTCATTTATAATAAAAATTATTTTGTTATAAATATATTACATAAGAATAATTATATATATACCGTATGTCGTTCACATGATCAATATTATCATATACCCAGAGAATGGAAATAAAAAAGTTATCTATGATCTAATTATTATAGAATAATAACAATATTATAAATATCATACATAAAAAATTAATCAAATATTATATCCAATCGTGAGAGGTGGTAATGAAAAACGAATAACATTGGTTCATGACGCAGTAGTCCTCCATACAAAAGAATGATGATTTTATATCCCATTTTATAGATAAAGAGTTTGTTATCAATAAATAACTAAACATAAAAACATATTAGCCTATTTAATATATTGAGGTAATTATATTAGCATGTTTTAATAATAATTGAAGCAGGTTGAAGTTGAAATAAGTTAAAATTCATAGATAGGTACATTGTCTCTTTTTCAAAAAATAACTTTTTCTTTACACCAAGAGGATATTTTATATTTGATTTATGACAAATCTAAAGAATCAATCATGAGATTAGTGTATTGAGAAATGAAAATCAGTTTTCTAAATAGTAATTGATTGATTTTTTATAAGTATTTTATATAAAGATTTAAAATGGAAATGATACTAATGAACTAAATTGAAATAATAGATATATAACTAAACACAATTTATTTTTAAAACCATATTAAAATAACTAGTATGTTTTTAAATGCTTTTTTATAAATGATAATTCTTAATAAAAACCACAGTATTTCGTTATTCATTGAAAAATTTATAGTTTCATACAATTCTATATAATTCACTCAAACATATTTTTTACAAGATGATAAAAAAATAAAGTTTATTTTTTAAAATATATTTTTAAAAATTGGGGAAGAGTAACATTAAAATATATGTTCAAAATTTGAGAATAAATTTTTCAAAAAAATATTTTTTAAGACAAAAATTGGATTTAATCTCATATTTTGTCTATAAAACACAAAAGATTAATTATAGTCAATTTATTGAATAAATAATATAGACTTAAAATAAAAAACATTCACCAAAATATATTTGTTTATTTTATTATTATAAAATATGTTTGTGTTCATGGAAATGGTTTTTTAAGAAAAATATTTCATTCATTTTAAAATATTTTTTATTTTCATTTCTAATTTAATGGTCACTAATTCTTTCCATTTAGATAAATGTGTTATCCATAAAATTTAAAAATTAGTTCATATTATTCATAAACACCATTCCAATATCTAAGTTATTACTATCAAAATAATAGGTTAATTGTATGTCATGTTTCGTTTAAACAAGGTGTTGCATGTTGCATATGATAATCTCAGTGTTTTATGTAATAGAAGATAAAATAGGTGTCATGTGTGAAGATAAATATTGAAAATATAAAATTTATTTGAATGAGAAAAATATTTCAAAAACATTATAGGAGTTAAACTTTTGGTTGACACACATAGTTTATTATCGACCCCAAAGTGTCCTAGTGGGTTAGGTTTGTTCAACCTAGCTCACATTTTATCACCCAACAGTCATTATATATTGTATAATTGATCACTCTCCTGACTCCAGGGCCTGATAGAACCTAAAAAAGTCAAAAAATCAATTCTCACTTTCATAAATAGACTTTTACATTTATTAAGGGAGATGACCCACAAATACAAGCCCAGCAACCATCAAATCATTCTCATGTTTATCCTAAATTAAGACCTAAACATATCTACGAATAAGCTCTCAAACTATTCTTCCCCCACATATTAACCATCATATTATGTGTCTCATCTAACTTTTATAGGAATATAATGCCTAAAATACCATTTACGGTGTCTATTCGATAATAACTTTTTCTTATCCTCACATTATCCCATGAATCCATATTGGTGCTTTCATTTACATAGAGACATAGAAAACCCTACCAGTCTCACTACTCCCACTCAAGGGTTCCAAAATACAACAAGGCAACCCACACCCTTATTAGTAAATTTCTAGGAAAAAAATACCTATACCAAAAAATTCAATCCTATACTTCCATTCCAGGGTTATCATTGAACAATTTTGACCCTACCAAATCATCATCCATCAGTATCATGCATAAAAAAAATCATAAGATTTCATAAAGTAACTTTTATTGCGTAAATCATTCATGAACTATCTAATTTAATTATTTTCTTCATTTTAATTTTTCTAACCATTCAATTAAAAACCATATTAAAAAAGGAAATTTATTTTAAACGAAATTTCCCAAAAAAAATTACAAAAAAATCATGTCATATACAGTTCTGTGCATCTTATTTGAACCAATATATGATTCATGATGTATAAACACATTCCTTAATTCCAAAAAAAATCCTACAGTGAAACATAGAAATAAAAAAAAATATTATTATAGAAATTTAATCATAAGTTACTATTATTTTTTCTAATGAAACAAAATAATATCCCACCCTTTGTTAACACATACATTCATAATAAATACTCTGTTTTTTCACAGAAATAAATTCCATCTCATTCTCTAACTATATATCTCTACCTACAAGTTCCCTGAAAATAAAAAAAAACAAAATAGATATCGAACACCATATATAATATCCTAAACCTATAATATATATACAATATTGAATGTCAGTTTGTAAAACCCCCCTACACACCTTCCCATATGAAAGACACAAACCAAAAAAAATAATGTCCAAATCCATACAATGTGGCGTTTGTGTCTTCAAATTCATATTCATCCATTAATTAAAATAAATTAATTATAAAACATACTATACTAAATTATATGTAATTATATAAAAATTTAATCCACGACTAATTACATGCATTATAAAATTATAGATGAAATAATGGCATATATTAAATTTATATAATCGATATCACCCTCAACGAGTCATCTAATAAAATTATAGTAAATAAAAATTGAAAACAAGAAAAATGCTTTATCAATTTGACCTCTATCCTTTCCTCAAACCATGTCACATTATTGTAGTGAAACATTATCTCCATCACTATTCATCGAGGCGTTTCCATGAACTTTATATCTTTCATGGGGGACACACATCCATTATGGTGAGTGTGAGAATGATAAATTAAATGATACAACCAATGGGTACTAAATACATATTAAATTGTATAAGTGTAATATTTTTTTTTGTTATTTAATATACATAATGATAACACTCGACATAAAAAATTTAAGTTAATTCATTCTTTAAAAATATAGACACCATGATTCATGAAGATACCTACATCAGCCAGTGTGTAATTTCCCCCAATCGGGAATACTCTCACATGGAAAAAATTTATCGATTATGAGTCCTCAAGGGAACCTTCCAATATTCCATAGGATTTTGACTAGTAGTGGGGGTGTGAAAAGTATAGTAGGGAGACTATACCCACTGTTTTGATGTTTCATAGAAATGTAAAATAAACCATATGAACAAAATAAAACATATTATAGACATAGTGTAAAAAAACAATAAGATCCAACTAAATAATCTAATAAATAATTTTGGAATAATGTAAAGATATTCTAGAATGTAACAAAATATCATGATGGAAAAATTCCAAGTAAAATAATTGGAGACTCAATAAAAGACTCAAAGGTCCGCAATCCGAAACCCCATGTCATTACCAACTCCAAAATCTTTCCCATTAGATAATAATAATCAATATAAAGGTACCTTACCCTTGTGAAAACCTGCATCCACATAATACGATCAGGTACCGAACAACAAACTAAATAATGTGTGAGTATAACTCAGTAGGTTGACACTACTGTATCTAAAATTACATGTCTGATAAGTAGTGTATGAAATAGATAGATAAAAACATTAATTAATTAATTAATGAATTAAAAAAAATTAAACAACTAGATACTTCAAATCTGTGATGGCATATCTCTGATCATGTCTTACGACCATGTCAAACACAATGATATAATCAAGCTGATTTAACCTAATCCATTTCCATGCCATAAAGATTCTAAAATAATCTTCTTTAGTGCCATCCCAGAATATCCCTAAACATGTATTATGGTGATTCCAACAACATCATATAACTAAGGTATATTCAGAATAATCTAGGACAAATAACTCTAAGTATTACTCCATGCTGGGAAAATCCCCATAATAATTACATCATGGGATGAGGCATAGAAAACATTCAAAAATAATTACAGTGTGGTACTAGGATGAGATCACTCAATATCAACATTAAAGAATATAAGTGATCACATTCTAAGGCTGAGCCAAATATATATTAATTTCTTCATGAAACCCAATTCCGGTCATACAACATGGATATCACAATATCACATCATATATCTCAATGTTTAATTATTTGAATAACCATTTATCATTCATATAACACTTCCATCTATATCTAATTTGATTAACATGTATATTAATAAGAAATAATCCACAATTTAGGGATTCAATAAAAATAAATCACCTATGGTAAAATTTCATGCTAATAAATCATTAAACCATTATCCAATTAAATTATATTCAATGGTTCAATCACCAAACATGTAACTACAAGACAGATCATAATCCAATGAAAAAAGGACTTTAAGGAATAATATCATTCATCCTTTAATTTAATTGGGTGAATTCTATATTAACAAAATCATAGTATTACATAAAATTGGAAATTATTAAATGTTGGGGTTATGATTTAAAACCCTAACTTAAAATGACGATCAAAACAATGCTTCCATTGACAAATTTCTATGAGTAAGAAGGTGGGGATGGATGAAAAGTGGATCCTAGATTAAAACTGATCTTGAAAAATACCAAAATCTCATTTTTTCAATGGATCTAATCAGAAAAGTTGACAACATAGTCTACTAATGGTTTTCCAATTCCCTGGATGCTCTACCAACTACTACCTTGGCAGAAACATTCACAGCAACACATCTTTCCACATGTGGAATAGATCTCAAATATCCCTATAAAAATACCCTAGCTTCTACATGGCCCCCTCTTAAATTCCAATCCTTGATTATTTTCTAGTTCTTCACATCCTCAAAGATTCTTAAATGGGAAAAATTTACCTATGAACTGATCTCATAGAGAATATTGTCCTGAAAACATCTCACCCTGGATATACCACCAACATACAAAGATAGTGAAAAGTGTTGTTGGTGGTTGAAATGTGCAACATAGTCTATCACTGACATTCCCTCCCACATCATATGAATGAACTGAGAATATTTATCATCTATCAAAATTTCATGATAGAAATAGCTTACTAACTTTATCTTGATGTACATCCATGATAGATAATCAATCTATACATCTTCCTTCAGAATATACCACCAAAAATTGTAAGGTCCAAATAGTATATATTCAACAATATTCACCCTTTTATCTATGGGTTTCTTGAGATGTTTGGAGATTTTCATGACTGACTCGATCTAGAACTCAGCATCAGGGGGTCATCCAACCGCAGTAAGCATTAGTGGATGCTTCAGTTGAAACACTATTGTTAGCTCAAGTATTAACAAAACCCTATAAACAATATCACTTTCCATGGATCGCATGACACTTAGGAAGCTTTCATGAAGCTGAACATCCATATACTCATCAGGAACTATAGGAAGGTATAGTTCAAATATGATTGATGTTTGATTATTAACTCTATCCTGACAATCATGTATTAGTTGATGAGAAGGCATTTTATTTTGATGATTAATGAACATCATATAGAACAGGATGTCGACACAGTCATCCTCAAAAGGTGACTGAAGGAGAGAAATACAGAAACCACGACTCTCTAAATATAGATTAAAAGTGTTTTGACATGACATGTCAACTTATATCAATTATCCGATGAAACCGATATCTCATACATTAGTACAATAGGATTGTATATATCACATGAAAAAAATAGATATGACCTTATCATGAAAAATTAATGTTAATAAATCCTTATGTGCCTAATATGATGTATGTATTCTAATATCATGTCATACTAGTCCCCAAGTAAAAATCTAAAGAAACAATAACATCATAGAATTGTAAAATCATCCAACTTGTGAATCAACCAATGTGAAATAACATCAACTGTTAAAATCATACATCAAAAACTACATTCCCATATCTATGTATTCATATCCCCCCCCACATGGGTTATCTTGTCCTATTCACAAGCTCATCACCATTTCTGAAAACATCCTAGAAACTTTTAAACAATTTCTCAAATTGTAAAGAATAAGAAAAGAAAACATCAACCTTTAATATCACATTTTAATGTCCCCAAATCCACAAATCTCTCACATGGTCAAAAAGGGTTGGTTACTAGACCTCAGGCACACCTCCCTATACACTAGAGACTGCCGACTACTAGTGGGGGTGTAAAAATTATTGTGGGGAGACTATACCCACTGGTATGATGTGCCATATCAGAAGAAAATAAACAATATGAAAAGAATAAAATCAATGTACTTACATAGAAGACAACAATAATAAGAGACATATAAATAATCAAATAAATAATTTTGGAAAAAATGTAAGGACATACTAGAATGTAACTAAATTTCATGGTAGGACGAATCATGTAAAATAATCGTAGACACAAATAATGATTCAAAAGTTCCCAACACTTAACCCCATGTTGGACACAACTCCAAACTCCATCCAATCCGCAGACATGAAATCAACTGCAAGGTCCCTTACCCTTTTCCAAACCTACATATACATAATCTACTCATTTACCAAATACCATCCCAGATAAATTGTGATTATAACTTAGTAGGTCCACACCACCATGTCTAAACTAACATGTCTTATAATAATTGTATGGAATAATGTGACAAACATGTGTTTTAATTAACTCAAAACTTCATAAAACACAACAACCAACTACTTAAGATACCATATAGTATATCTCTATGACTTTCTTTCGACCATGCCAACAAAAATGATATGACCAATGACAAATATCTTTATTTGGTGAAATTACCTAAAATCATTGAGCATGTCTTATGAAAATTCCAACCACAATTATATAACTGAGGAAAATAACCTATTTATTCTCTATGTCAAAATATTTATGAGTATCTCATGAAAACCATACCAACAACACCATATAATCATGGTATCATTACAACAATCTAGGTCAAGGCCCTATAAGCATTAAAATAACTAGGTGAAAGACGTATATGAATTGAAACATGGGATTGAGCATAACCATCTCTATAAATACATTACATCTTGGGACTAGGCTGAGCCCATACAATATTATAATTATATCATATAAGTGTGAAAGTGCAAGGGATGATCCCAACATATAACCATTTCATAACAGAACAATGTCCCGTCATACAACAAGGATATCACAATATCATATCATATATTTCAACGGTTAATTATTTCAATTACCATTAATATTCCAAATAAAACAAGAACATAAATTACAATTTATTAATAGTTTTTTCGATTAAAAAGTAATCCATGGTTTAGAGATTATATATCAATAAATCACCTACTGTAACATGTTATGCTAAAAAAAATTAAACCATTATCTAATTCATTTTTATTCGAGGGATTTCTCACCCAAAAGGTATCTATATGCCTGGTCAAAAGTAATTGAAAATTAAAGGACATGAATAAATAATATTCTTCATCCTTTAATTTATATCGTAGAATGATACATTGGAAAAATCACAATATTTGATAAAATTGGAAAGTATAAAACCAGATGGTTAATATTTAGACCCCTACCATAAAATGATTATCCAACAATGATTCCACTGTAAAACAACCATAAGGAATCGGGTGATGATGGTTTCATAGAGGTACCTATATCAAAACTGGATCATGATGAAAACAAAAAATGAATTAATTCAAAGGATTTCACTGCAACGGTTGGAGAAAAAAGGAATAAAAGTGAGAATCTTATCCAAAATGACCTACCAGGGATTTCCCACAATAATTAGATTTCCAGAAGGTATTTTGAGACTCTAAATTCACCAAAAAGATGACCTAGGGTAGAGAGGAGAATGATACGATAGAATAGAATGTAAATTCCATTGCATATCATGCCTAAAATACTAGTATAGGTAATTACACTGCGTGTAATGTAGGTACACATCATGTAAATACTTTTAATGGATTATGATAAAAAATCTCTTGCCTCAGACTTAATTTATTAAAACACCCACAAAAGTTCAAATCATGTAATATCATTATACAACATACTAAATTTTTTCATATGCTTTTTAATCCCATTTTCCTTTAAATAATCTGAACCCCTATTAAATTTTCTCAACATACCATGAACTCTTGTTAACACATAACCCATTTATTCATGGAATCCATTAAATCAAAAAAGAACGCATCCATGAACATTGAGTCATTTTACCAAAAAAGTATCTATTTCTCTGAACAAGACCCTACCAATAATGATCAAATTGAAAACATTAGGAGAGACATAACTGAAAAAACATCTGATCATACATTATTCCATTGAAGGAACCTTATAAAAATGATTTCAAACTATATTGATGCATTTATTTCCTAACTTGTACAAAAAATAGTGTATTTTGATAAAAATCATAGTAGAGGTATAATATAGCATGAACCCCAAGAATAAACTAGTTCATAAGTATAGAACTCACTGAAAGTCCCCTAACATATTAAAATCAGTATTGAGTGAATCCACATCATGAGAGGGGAATAAGATATCCAACATACTCCAAATAAACCACATTATGGGTTACCAAATGAATGGTCCTTGGGTTCCTGATAGTCCAAATCTATAATGAATAATTCAAATAATGCGTATGTCATGACAAAAAATCAGTACCTAATAACTATGTAATCTTGGGAAAGACATGCCTTGATGGTTCAATGACTTCATAACAAGTCAATGTAATCCACCATCCATCATGAAAACCCCAATATTAGCATTCCCCCAAACATCAATTCCTCATCAATAAAGAAATGTTCCCCTTTTCTATCATATCTTGAATTTATTTTCATGAAAATAGATATTCACTAGAATATACCATATATTTCAAAGTCCACTCCTCACCATATAGTGTTTGGAATTTGGAAAAATATATTATTACATTACATATTGATCTCTTATATGAATATATATCATAAAGTCCAAAACTAATCTTGGTCAAGTTAATAATATCAACATGAACTTTGATAAAACATTTACTATAATATAATTCACGAGATCAATCATCCCACTTAATAACAAAAGAATACTCTTATATGAAATTATTATACCCCAATCAAATCCTAGGTGTGCCGTAATCCATGAGTAGTTATTCCTTATTTAAATCTATAAATTAATCCCATTGGAGGACAACTCACTAGGAAATTACTTAATCTTCTACTCTAAGTGGAATACTATGTTATGTGAATCAATTACTAATATATCCATATAAATATATCGTTAATTAATATGTGAACTCCTTTGGATTATTTGGACGCAACTCATATACCACTAGATAATCCATTCAATGGATTTTTGTAAGACCATGTATCTTCTATATTCTTAAAAAAACCGATACAATGAAACCATCTTTGAGACATAGGAAGATAATATACTCTTGAAATTAATGATCCATATATAACCAAAAGTGAGCATAACTAAACTCTAATTCATACTCTCACCCTTTAACCCTCACAGTGGAATGCATCTCACTTCATAACTAGAGGATCGTATTAATATATAATAACTACGTAATTATAAATCTATAACATCATTGGTGGAAAATTTTCTATAATACTTATTGGTTCCACCAGATAATCATACATTCAAAATAAATCATTGTCCCTCCTTAGGTTATGGTGAATCGATTACCCATAATCACATATCCTATATTTCAAAACCCAAAAATCATTTATGGATAAATAATTATAGGGACCTACCATTACATTACATGGAGTTATCTTCTCAATAAACATTCACTTATCCATATATATTCTTTCATTAGTCATTATCGAGAATATGAGTTCTTATGTCAAACCTGAATCAATAAATTAATTAAAAACTTTTATATTCAATTTATCATAATTATTTTAAAAAATATTTTTCATATAAGATAGATTTAGACTAACAAATACCTCAAAAACACAAATAAAGATAGATATTACATATATGGAATGCCACCGATACACCTAAAAGTTAGAATCAAGTGAACAAAAGGTTAATTGACTATTAATTTGAAAAAATAGAAAAAAAAATCTAAGAACTCAAATTAATCCAAATTAAAAGAAACAAGTATTTTTATTCATATTACATCAACCCCTCTCCACTATACACCAAAACCATTTATATCATATATATTTAACTATACTCTGATAAAAGCAGACATTAATATGTTATTGAAAACATTTAAGAATAGTTGAAGAGGGAATTATGTATGATATAAAATTATGGAAGATATTTCCTCAATATATCAGATAGGATGTTATTATTTCCAATAATATATGTAATTCTTTAACAAATTGGAATATTATGTTGATCTAGGAAATATAGTAACTTGTGATACTGGAGTTCTACATTAGATTATTAGATAATTTTTTAATTTTGTTGGACTTATTATACATAATCTATAGTTTTATATCTTTTATCTAGTGAAATTATTCATAATCTTAGTGTACATAGTGATTTTTTATAAACCATGTAAATACTTGTGTTCTTATTTTTTTGGTTTTTTTCATTTCTGTTCATTTTTGGAATCATATTACAATTTCTTCTCTGATATTTCATAAAATAATTCCCCATTGAATACACCTAAAAATCAATCCTCGACCAACTACACTAAATATAAGTGGAATATATTATTTTTCTAGAAATATATTCTTCTATTAAATCCCTCTAACTTCCATAAATTACTAATTACCACCTTTAAGTGATGGAAATATCCATATATAAAACACATCCAATGATATAAAAAAATATACATTATCATTTCAAAATTATAGATTGGATAATCATGCCCTTAATGGTTGAGAATTATACATTTCATTTTAGGGATATTATATTTCTTCAACTTCCAATATCATGATATCTCATAAATACTAACTTCGATGTATTGGTGGATCTTCATGAAATCTGAAAATCCATATTTAAAAAAGACAACTCCAAATTTTTGATGGGTCTTTTTTAACATTTTTACACAAAAATTTGTTTTTTAATATATATATATATATATATAATCTAGCATACCCTACCTCAAATATAATATTTAAAATAATGATTTCATCTAAATGATAATTCCTTGAGACCCAAATTTTTTCTCAAATCATACTAACATGAGATGGAAAAGGACATTGAAAGAATTCCCATGAGGATACACATTTTGAAAATATAAATGTTGATATTGGTTTGTAATAAATTATTTATATAAAAATTTGATAGATAAACCAATATTGTTTTGGAAAATATATAAATTATTTTTTGGTTGTAATTTCAGATGTTGTTATATATATGATGTAACCTGTGGTGAAAATAAGATGTATTTCTTTTATAAATAGTTTTGGAAGATATGGAAAGAACATTTTGGATATGGTTTCACAAATTCTTATATATTTTGTGATATATGATGATATTGTATAAATTCAATAAGGGTTTAGTGGTAATTCTATATTCGAGGAAATATGAACTAAATATCCCCAATGATGTGGTAATATAAACCACATCATTTTTAATACTTATATAATTTATTATGTAGAGAAGGTCAACATGGAATGGATTTATATATGGAATTGAATGTATTATATTTTTTTTTTTTTATTTTTTCACAATTAAGAAATCATAGTCAGTTTAGAATATAAAATTATAATATTTATAGAAGTTTGAATATTAGAGTAATTATTAAAAGGTTAAAAAATAACATTAAAGTAGGTAAATAAAAAATTACACATTGATTTTAAGGTTTGAAATATTCAGGAATAGAATAATCATTGGACACACACATAACACATGCTTAAGATGTAAGGATCATCCTTGAAAGGATATATAAATTTGGTTATTCCATTTTCAATGGTTGTAAATAGTTCAAGGCACTAGATTTTGGGATATCCTTAACTCTCCCTTTCACTCTCCCTATCATTGTTTTTAGTTGACTATGTGGATGAGAGAAAATTCCAACATTTGGGGTGATTCATAAAAGTTTTTTATACCCTTGAAAGAAGGATTCCACTTGAATCATCTTAGTCGTCATCATAAACCCTATTGAATAATAAGAATTATCCAATTTATCTAAGAACTGTGTATTCTTATTTTCTAATTATTTAATTTAATTAAATAATTCGATAAAATAGTATTTTTTTCCAATACATTTGGAGAAGTGTTTTCAACTAAAAACAAGTAAAATGGTTACTAATATTAGAGGGTGTGACTAACATGACCTTAATCATGTATATTTTAATATGTCTGAGGAAATAAGTGAAGATTATTATTCAATTAAGGTACCCCCCTGAATCAGTGTTTTGACCATAAATCCAAAGATAGTAATATTGAAATTCTAATATTATAATAGTGTTTGGGAAGAAGATAGTGATTTGTAACAAATGGGCCTCACTGACAGCACAAACACCCCACCTTAACGTAGTCATCAAGTTCTTCCATTCTAGTTACCACCAGTTTACTAGAAATCATGACTTCTTTATGGGTCCTACCCATATTCCTGAATGGGTCATATAACTAATGAATGTACCCAAAGTAAAACACATGTTTCTTTAGTGTGCTTTGCCCTCAATTGCACACACCCAATAAAACATCGTATAAGGCACCCATCCTGACCTGTAATCCATGTCAAGAAAGATTAACTATGGAGTTCTAATAATGTAGAATACCAAAAATAATGGTTCACCAAAGTGACATGAGTTAGATAATTTAGTCATTTAACCATTTATCATTTCAGGGTGTTACATTAAGCACCCCGTATTTAGAGCACAAAATCCTCATTGGGGACCCTCTATATCAACCTAGGTAGTTAGTCCACACTTAATGATGGGTTTCTAGTTTGATACAAATATATTATATGTGCCCTATTGACATCACATACAACTTACCATAACATGATCTCTCAGTTCTTGTCCTCCAGGTACCACCTTTTTCCCCACAGACATGTGGTCCCACCTAAGGCCCACCCACATGACCAAACCAGTCATCTAATAAATGAATGTCCCCAAATACCAACACATGTTCATTCAACTTTTATTTTTCCCATACTCTCATACACCTAGGCATATCTTGATCACCACTATTGGACAAGCACACTTAACTATGGAGTTCTAATCAGGTAGTCTCCCAAAATAAATGTTCCACCTTATTAACTTGATTCATGTCATTTAGTTATTTAACCTTTCTTTATTATAGGATGTTACATGGATGGATTCATGGTATGATATAACACTTGAGAGTTCTTATAAGGTCTTGTGTGATGTTATACAAAGAATTTAATCTTCATCATAATTCCAATATATATCCATCATATTTTTTATTGTATTTTAAAGATATTATTATGCATTATTTTTATCATAAGATATTATAGGAAAATATTGTATTTGGAATTTGGATAATATTTGGGAATTTTTTCAGAAAATTAAAATTACTTTGTTATTTTAGGAGCAATATGTAATTAAATAACATAGGTATTAACTTATGTATGATTAATTACAAAAACTAAAACCCATGATAAAATAACATTGCATAAGGGTTATATATACGTTAGGGAAAATCATGTTTAATGTAATCTACATAAGGAGAAACACATGAGATTGTACTCACCTAAGAATGAATGAAAGTTTTGGATTACTTTCAGAATAATGTAGGGATCCTTAACATCACAAAATAATGAAAAGGAACATTTATGAGATTAAAATAGTAAGTATTGATGAAATATAAAGAGAGGTTGATTTCCATATTAATGACTTGTGTTTTCCTTTATCACATGAAATAAAAACATGTTTTTATTATTATTATTATTATGCTTTGAATAAACTTATGTCTATTGAAGATCCATAGTATAATAAATTTATGTCTTATTAGTGTGTTTTTCCATTGTAGTAGTGGTTCACACCACCAAAAAAATCCACAATCAATGATTTTATAGACCACCTTATATTCCAGAGTCCGAGACCACTTAATGGAATATAATTTTATTTTCTGGTAATTTTGAAATTTATTTTTGTTCGTTTTTTGTTGAATTGAAATCAATTTAGTGGTGTGTTTCATTGTAAAATTTATTATACAATTTGATGGTGGAAATATAAAAAATAAAACTCTCTAATGTTTAGCAGAGGATTGTATTTTATTATTTCACATAAATATCTACAATGTAGATAAATTTTATAAATAAAATTTAATAAAAAAAACCACTATTTTATATTAGGGATGGTTTATTTTATTGGTGGTTTATATAAACAAACACTAAATCTATAAAATAATAACAATTTTTTTGAAATGATATTTTTAATAAAATGTAGCTAAATATTTATTAATTAATAACATTAATATACAATAAAATCACCAATATATCTATTATTCATATATGAAAAGACATCAATTATACATCCTTCACATATTTATACATGACAATCATCCATACATCAGTACTCAATCCTTCTGTCGTATGCTCTACAATCATATATGTATATAGACTGTGTATATAATCATCTATCAAAAAATTAAATCCAAATACATCTCTCCACCTCTACTCCATCCAAATACCTCCATAACTGGTTTCATCACACATGACATCGACTATATAACAATCATTTCAACTGAAATAAAATAAGGAAAAATCAGAATATATTAACCTAATAAACAATAAATATAGTATAACAGATGATTAATTTTAACCATAACACAAAAAATAAGGAATTATGATTTCAATATAAAGAGGACTGTGGACTAGAATGATCAAAATCATACATTATTTGGACATTTATCAAATACATTATCAACCAGAAAATTTAATAAAATGAACGAGAAATAGAATAGGTACAAAATATGTTGTGATATTTTACTTAACATTTGTTATTTATTTAATAAAACATATGATACATCAACACAAAACTAAGAATATATTACTAAAATATTTTTTTAAATAACTAATTAAGATATCGAGAAACACTATTAACATGAAATGGATAAATATATTAAAATCTATGTCATTTTTAAACCGACATTTGGTCATACTATATATGTTGTTGTTATAAACATTTGTATATATTAAAACTTCTTATTGAGTCATTCTAAGCACACCCCACATCATAGTAACTTGTAGGCTTATCATAAATGCCAAAAATTATTCAAAAATGGGGTTAATATGATTTTCATCAAATATGAGCTCATTTTTATTAGTTTTGATAATTAAATATATGATGAAGTATTTTGAATCACCAAATAAATTTTATGGAAATCCTAAAAAATACCACTTTTGTTAATGTGAATCTAATTCCTAAATTTTGAAAACAAATGTATAATAATTTTACAATAATTCTACACAAATCAAGGTTTTTATTGATTTAAATCCTCTAACTCATGCTTTTAATGAAAAAATATCTATAAAAATTTCTTATTGAGGAATTATGAGCTCAATGCATGTCATATTGATGTTTTGTCAACAATAACACATATATAATCATTCACTGTAACTTTTACTATTATACCATGGTAGTATTATGATTATGTATGTGTTTTTTACCATTATATTATTTTTTAGAGTTTTAAAACATTAAAAATTAATTTACCAACACCCTGGGAAAATAGTCAATTAGATTGATGTGAAATCATTACTTCTTTTGTAAAATCAATCTATAATATTTTTTTTCAAACATTTCACATCACTATGGGGTAAGTTTCATCGATTTGTCTTGCTAAACCATGTTTTTAATGACACATGGGTATAATAAATGAAATTATAGGGTCATTCCTAGTATAACAAATGTCAAATTAATGTATCATTTACCTATACACTAAATAATTATTTAATGCTTTTTTTCTATGATTTGATTATAATTTTAGGACATCATATATGCTATTAATTACTACAAACATTATTTATAGTTTCCAAACAATTAAAATCATTTTTGGACGTCGTGTAAAAACCACCACTCTAACTAATTTGGTGAAATTTAATACATTCTAAAAAAGAAATATTTCATTATTTTACTATGATTTCATGATACCATGATATTTTTATATTGGGATATACTCCATAACAAATGTTTTTCTTGGCATTAACATCTTTTAAAACTTATTATTATGTCATTACTAGCTCACCACATATTAGAGTGATGTAATATCTACCTTTGAAATAAATAATGACTCTAAATGGTTTTACAATGCATTCATGATAATGTGAGGTCATTTTCAATGGTTTATAATATTAAACAATTTTTTAGATTAATAAAACAATAAAAATTCATTTAATTATATTCTACGAAAATCTACACATTGATTTATCTGGAGTTAGTTCCTACATTTCCAAAATAAATATATTGTCATTTTCTTATGATTTGAAAGCACTCCAATCTATTTTTATAAGGTTTGACATGATAAGGTACATTTTTAAATACATTAATTTATAAAAAAATTTATTATG
The DNA here is from genome assembly GCA_963277665.1 of Viscum album. NCBI lineage: Eukaryota > Viridiplantae > Streptophyta > Magnoliopsida > Santalales > Viscaceae > Viscum > Viscum album. The sequence continues at coordinate 623,713,852 of OY728134.1, read as the reverse complement.
GATTCATTTTGACTAAACCACTTGTTGGATTGATGTTCCTTCTACTCGTACATTTTAGAAGTAATATAATGATGGTATTATTATGAAATCACACCAATTTGAGGGTTCTACGTATGGTTTTGACTTTTACACACATATTTTAAGGTCATAATACACTAAAAATGAGTATACAAAAATACTAGTAAAATAAAAATATCGATTTAAGTGGTGTCAGTCCAAAAATATCCGAATCAAATATATATTCATTATCTGATAATTTAAAATCACTATAAACTCTTTTACATGGTTTTACCCCTGAATAAAGATTTTTTAAATGCTAATATATATTAAAACTACTTATCAAAACATTTTGAGTGTAGAACACACCATATTAATGTTAAGTTTGACAATAAACATCACCAATGAATCAAAAAATGGTTTCTTTATGACTTCACATCACTAAAAGGACAATTTATGTGATACTGAAAGTTGCACACAACATTTTGATTTCTATAAAACAAGAAACTCATTTATGAAAATCATGGTAAAATATATACTAAAATTGAAGTAGCTTATGTACCAAATTATCCAAAATAAATATAAATTAATTTTCCTATAATTGCCAATACTAGCTCATTTAAATAGTTTTTAACCAGTAATAATCATTTTTAAAAATGTTGATATATATTAAATCTACATATTTATTCATTTTTTGGATCATAAAAAGTATGATTAAAATAAAATATTTCTATACACATTAAAAATGAACCATTAATAGAATTCAAATTATTTTAAATAAATCCATGTTTAATTTGTACAGTTTGATGGGAAAACCCTTTTTTGAGTTATAAAACACTAAAAATTCATTTATAGATATCATGGAAAAATTACCACTCTGATTGATGGGGATTTTCATTTCAAAATTCCAAAAATAAATCTATCAGTTTTTTTATTGATTTCATGGAACTCTGAGTTCATTTTATTATTTTTTCCCCTTAAGAAATGTTATTAAAGGTCTTTATATCTATTAAATATGTTTGTTAATTAATTCTGAGAAAACATCATTTACAATTAACATTATTCCTACTCGTACAAGTCACAAGTCATTGAAAAATGGTTTTCCTAGTAATTTACCCTAATCCATTGTCATTTCCTATTATTTTTACTATTACATGTCTGTTTTAGAGTTTAAAACACAAAAAATGAGTTTAACAACATTCTAGGGGAAAAAATTTGGATTGATGTGGAATAACATCCAGTACATAAAAATAAATCTATGTTTATTCTCTAAATATTTCGCAGCACTATGAGTTGGTTTTCTTTATTTTCACCCCAGAATGCATTGTTTTAAGAGTATGATATCTTTAAAAACTTCTTATTCAATAATTATTGGAACATTTCCTATTAGATTGATATTTTATATATTCATACATGTCCGAGAATATTCACTAATGATCATAAAATGATTCCACATAAACATGAATTTGTTATGTATTTTTTTTTACTATACTACACTTGTTTTAGTGTTTTAAAACACATAAAAACAATTACAAAAATCTATAGAAAAAATCAATTTGTTGTGGAATTCATTCCTACAGTTCAAAAATAAATCCTCATTTAATGTTATATTATTTTATACAATTTTGAGATTTTTTTCTTTGTTTTGACCCTGAAGGCATGTTTTTAAGATGTTGATATATATTAAAACTCCTTATTGATCCATTTTGATTCCACCACAAGTATGATTGACTTTCCTTCTAATCATACATTTAACACATAAATTAATAACCATTCTCAAAATTATTGACACCGATACAGACCCTTTTAAATTTAAAGTGACCAATTATCTTACATTAACCTAACTCCCATTATTGAAGCAACCCAAAAAAGATTAATTATCATCATAAAAATAATGAATATTTTCATTTTGACATGACATAAAATGATATTATAATTATCCACTACATGATGCTCTATAAGAATAGATATTTCTATAAGGTTGTTCCTATATTACTCAAAAAAATATTGAAACTAAGTAATTTTACATTGCTGAAAGCCACTACTCTAGTGATTTCATAGAGCGACAATGTTCATGAAAATTTTCATTCAATAGTGAAATTTCCATTTATGCCTTTAGATCAACGAAACTTCCTAAATCCAAACTAATTAATGTAGCTATAAATGATGAAAGTTATTTAACAATGATAGTTGATTTAGATGGCATAGAATCCATCCCTCATACACTCAGCATATTCCCCTTCCCTAAAATTTTTGCAACCTCGTTTTTTTGAGAAACAAATGCTGATTTTGTAGGGTTTACATCCACGGATTAAATAATTTTTACCTTTTCAAAAATAATATTAAAAATGAATTCATAAGTTATCAAAACTTAGAAAAATTATATACATTATTTATTTTCATTATTTATATTATAATTAAATAACATTAAATTTAAATGAAAATTTCTTACCCCAAAATATCTTTTAAGATGAATAATGGAAATGTTATTTGTTTTATAATGAACCTTAATTCACATAACAATTAATCCAACCTGGTGAATTAAACAATGACACATTATATATATATATATATAAAGACCCATACCCCAGTAGCTTAGAGTGACTTCCTTACTTTAATACATTGGCATAAGATAAAAGTAATCACATCCCAAAGGAAAAAATAGTATATTACCCTTGGAAAACTAATACATATATATAATATAAATTCTATTTTAAAACATAAAATACACAATGAATTTCATTTCTTCTGTTGTTATTCCCCTTTTTTGTAACCCTACATAGCAGTCATAACATACTTCTCTGAATCATGGGAAAAAATGAAACATATGAAAGGTGTGATCTGAAATGATTAGTAAGGGTAAGTGTACAAAGGAAAAAATGAGTACATATGAATTAAATAATATGTAAAGGTAAATAACTTATAAAAATGAAATTTATATAATAACATGGAAAAATAATAATGATGGAATGAATAATATTGGACATATTAATTAACAAGATATATATTGATGATAGTAACTGTGAAGATCTATCCTCATGAGTGTTTATGTTCGTGGGTATAAACACATAATATGGGTGTCATGATATATCCTCATGAAAATTTAAAACTACAAAGAAATAACCTTGAAGGGGTATATTGCTAATGGGTTTGGTCTAATGTGACCAAATGATTCATCGAGGGGATATTGAGGGCCTAACCTATCACATAATAATTCCAATACATTCATCATATGAAACAACATAAACATTCTTATTGAAAAAATCATATGAAGTGTGAAAACTTTAACCATAATCCATGAATTACATCAAAAATAACACATCCACAATCCAACTGATCATAACCCTTCAACAACATATGGTAGATTGTATTATAATTTATAAACATAAATTAAGTACAATATTAAAATTTTTTTTGTTGGAATATATGAAGATATATTTATATGAGACCCCTAAAAAGTTCATTTTGAAACAATCTTTAAACATTCCAATGTGTCCCATAAATCATTGAAACCTTCAAATCTAATTCCATTTGAAGAAATATCATTAAATGAAACTCAAAATATCACGAGAATAAGAATATAGATAATTTGATATATCAAACCACAATATGTAAAATATATACAAGTATTAAGTTTTGAATATGTCATATATCTACCAGAAGTAAATTTGAGATTAGAAAAAACTTTTTACTTTGGAAGGAAGATTTCTTTTGGAAAATTATTTGTATTTTTCAAAAAATTATATTGTAAAAATTAAATCCAAAAAAATAAAATGGATGGAAAATGATATTATGTTTGAGGAATAAATTAAGTCTAAATAACGTGTAAACATGAATTTTTTTTGTTAAGTAACATTAGAAATGGGCCACATCAGTGCAGTTTAAGACAAAATATTAAAAGTCCTTTAAAAGAAAAAAGTCAAAAATGTGTGTATAAAACAATAAAGGAACTACGTTATTTTTTCATGATTAAATGAATTATTTTATAAAAATTATTTTGGATTAAATAGATTAAGGATTTCACATTAAAATGTGTATGAATCTTAAAAATTCCCTTTATTCAGGCATTCTTTAGGGGAAGGAATGAGTATGGAACCTTTATAAAACATTTATTTCTAGGTAAAAGAAAGATGAAATGATTTTAATACATGATTTTGTAATATATAAACATTATTTAGAATATTTATATGAAAATAATTAAGATTTAAATTGGGTTAAAGAGAGATAAATCATAACCCGAATGAAAAAGGGGGGTTCTGGGAGAATCCCTTACCACATTATAATCAATCAAATCATATTCCCCATAAAATTATTAATAATTAAATTAAGCACTGCATAAAAATAATATAAATATATTTATGACATGATACATAAAATTTAAGTATACATATAACACACACCAGAAATAGATTTTATTAATGCAAAAATATCATAAATAAAACAGAGATAAGAAACCCCTTACCTTATGTCTAAAAGCATTCTGTACTTGTACTTCACATAGCGGATAATAAAATGAAATCGATTAATTAACTTATTAAGAAATTTTTATACATGTAATTTTTTTAACCTTTTATTATGTATATTTAAGACATTTTTATGAGTTATAAGATAAAATATTATAGTTCTATATTGTATGATTCCTTGGTTTCAATGATTTGTTCAGTTGTTTACTTGTACAAAAGATCATGTGAAATGGAAAAAGTCTTATATAATTGAAATTATAAGTTATTAATGATAATAAAGTATATTAAATGGTTATATATATATGTGTGTGTGTGTGTGATTTTGTTATTTTGGGTGGGGACAAATCATTAGATAAGACGTTAGTGATAATCGTTTTGTTTATTTTGGCGGTTTTCAATAATCACAAATAAGTTTTGTTTAATTTGATAGTATTATGTATATAAAGTAGTTTTATAACATTAAATAAGTTGTAATACATATATCATAATATTTTTTAACCACTAAAATGGTTTTATTTTCATACATCAAGGAAAATTGAAAAACGAAAACACATCGTCCACAAAGGCGGTAAATCGACACCTCGCGGATGATATTTACATCTTTATAATAAATAGTAGATGAGAAGGGAATTGATAATTGATTGATCCAAACAAAATTGTATATTAATGTTACTGTAGTTATCATGTCACTTTGGTATAGGTATGTGAGGGTAATATGAGAAAAGAAAATAAGTTGAAATGAAATTAGAAGAAAATGGAAGAGGGTGTTACCGCTGAACTTATTCTCCTTGAAAAGCACCCTTGGGAAATTTGGTTTTGGTATTTTGATGAGACAAAAACGTTCAGTAGGTTGTTAAGAGGCTTGAGAAGAGTATTTTTCATTAAATATGCAAGATTCTAGGCTTAAGACGTGTGAGGATAGGATTTGGTGAGGGGTTTTATTTATATTGGAGGAGAGGGGTGTTTTTTTGAAAATTTAAATCATTTCTTATTATTTTGGATAAAAAATACAAATAATTTTATAATTATCAATAAATTTATGAAAATAATGAGTTATATTTTGATATTATTGGCCTATATGAACCATAAATAATATTTTACCCAATAATTCATGTTTATATTAAATACTATAAATTATCGTAGTCCACTCTTCACAAAAAAATTAAACTATTTTAGAAGAATACAAAAAATTAACCCTACCCATATTTATTTATGTAGAATTAAAAAATATGTTCCAATTTAGGAATATAATTATATAATAATGAGAAACATAACACTTAAATAAAATCATTATTTATTCAAATATTACTAATTTGGAAATTATAACTAAATTTATGTCACTTGGAAAAATTAATTACAGTTTTATAAAATAATATTATATTGAAAAAAATATATTAATTTATGAATATATTTGTGAAAATAAATTCTCTTTTAAATAATTTAAGTAATTATAGAAATTTAAATAAAAATTACATCTTATAAAAATACCAATATTTAATTTATAATTTTTAAAACAATTATTTACTTATCCAATGATATAAATATATAATATTTTGATTTAGGAGATAAATAAATTTTATATATAATTTAATAGGTGAGGTCTAATTAAAATAAGAAATAGAATTTTAATATAATGAAATTAACAGTTTTATAAAAATTAGTACTTTTCAATATTAACTAGAAAATAAATATTTTCTTAAAAATAAATTAATTTAACCGTAGGATTATTTTTAAATTACTCTTATAAAAAAAATTATTTTATTAAATTGAATTTAAAAGTGTAAAATTTTATTTTTTTAAAAAAATGCATCAATAAACAGCGGTAAAACTACCTCTTGAAAATATCTTCTTTTATGGATAAAACATGATTGATTATTATGTTATGCCTACAAAATAATACGGATGAATATACAAAAAATTGGTTAAATATAAAATATTAAATTTTTTATAATACTATTAATTCCATCAAATGTAATGACTACATTATAAGGATTTTTTTAAAATAATGATATTCCATTTTATATCATTTTTATTTTATAATTCGGGTTTAGTGAAACCTATGTTGTCTAAGAAATTAAATTTTAAAAGAGATGTACCATAAAGTCATGGGGTGTTACTTTATCCCCTCCTTCAATAAATTTATTTCTCTCAATTTTAAATTTCACTATGAAAATCACAGGTTGATACTTGAAAAATATATTGTGGAAAACCCGCATTGGAAATAGGGTTAATAATATATAATCTTAATAAGAGGGAAAGTGAAATAAAAATGCTACCAAAAATAGTATTTTGGGAATGAAATCATTATTTTAAATCAATAAAAATGAAAAGTAATTGAAATATAACTATAAATTTTTAGTTGATAAAGATATATAACTTGTCATTAGATAGTTAACTTTCACAAAATAAACAATTTTTTATTGATAAAAGGATCGTTGCTTTCTCAGAAAGAAAAATAAACAAATAATTTTTTTTGTTCCTATATATTTTTCCTAGAGAGTATGTATTCTTTTAATATTGATATAGTCATTTGAGAAGATAAACATATATTATCATTTTCCCAGTTATAAGAATAATATCTACCTTTTCTTGTGCTTTAATCTATCTACACATTATTTTCAAAATCTGGAGAAGGATATTCATGACATATTTGTATGCCTAATCACTTTTATGAGTCATAAGATCTAAAAGTATTTCCTCTATCCTCATAAATATTTAAAAAAACAAAAAGTTTATAATAAAGTATCTAATTAACAATAATTTCATCTCAAATTATAATATTTGAAGTTAAACATAATCCATTCCATATGTAGTTACCTTAAAATTAATTCAAAATAATTTTGTCCAAATTCAATATCAAAACATTTAGTAAAAATATCACTAAAGTTCCAAAATTAGATTCCCTAAGTAACATAATTCAAATTTTAATATCACATACCAAATATATGAAATCCTTTATGTCACTTCATTCATCCAAATATTTAAAGAACATATACTATAGAAAAATCCTTTTATATATCATAATTCTCATAACCAACATATAATAGATAATATTATTTTAAAAAATAAACTGTGTTATAAGAACAAAAACATTTCTTTATTCTCCTTATCCTATAACAACAAAATAATATTTACTAAGATCCATTTACTACTTCTTAGGTATATTTCATTGATGATAGGGACATTTATTTTCATATTTCCACATTTCACTATAATTGAGACATTGAATATCATCTATTTATTTATTCCGTTCAATTGTTTTTCTTAGTGACAATTTTTTACACACCTATAACAGACACCCAATTCATTTAAGCACTTCCCATGGTGATTCATTCAATAATTATCACATGTGGGAAAAACATTCTTTCACTTCTTCCCTTTATCCATATTTTTGTTTTATTTCCTCTTCTTCTCATGCAATTCTTAAAATTTATAATACATAGAAAATTATTTTTCTTCTTTGACATCACATGAGTCTATATCTTTATATGATTAGAAATTTTAGGAGACTTTTTCCCTTAAGAGAAATGTATATAACCCATCAAATTAATGATTAATCTTACTCCTGGGTTACATATATTGTCTATAGAATACCTTACTAACCCTGTAAATTTGGCTTCATAAGTAGCAACATTTTCGTCCTCTTTTTTCCTTAGACTCATAAATTGCCTCTCCCTATCCACTCCATGTACATGAGGGAAATATTTTTCCTAGAAATTTTCCTTGAATTCTTTCATTTCCAGGATTTATTTTTCTTCCTCATCCTTTGTGTTTCGAATCAATTACCACCTTTGATCCTCATCTTCCGAGAGGAAATAAACATCCCTGAAAACCATCTCTCATTCTTTTCATCCCAATGCACCAAATATCTAATCTAAATAACTTATCTATTGTTCAAATCCAAATGGATTTGTACTCCCATTGAATGTTGGAGTTTGTTGTCTCATGATGTGGTCTAACATTGTTCCATAATTTTGTGGATCAGGATGCTCTATATGGGTAATGTTATTGTTCATAACCTAATTCGACTTTCCTACTATAGTTAGAAGTATATAGAAACCTCCATTATCTCCATATCCAACATAATTATCTTTAATATGAGGGAAATCCCCTTATGGATTACATATATTGAGATAGTTTCCATTCATTTCAATAATATCTATTTCTAAATAATGGAATATACTAGATTATGTTATGAATCAAAATGCATAATTTGAAACTGTCAAAGAAGTTATCATAAATCATAAATTTATTCACAGATAATCTCATAATCATAATCATGGGCTCCTTGGGGAAATATTTAATTTTAAACACATAATAATTTTTTTCAAAGAAAATTTGAATTATCCTATGAATATCCCCTAGATGTGTCATACCAAGTGCGTAGTAAGGCCCGTTTTGTGTACCAGGTTATGTCGAGTCTTGCTCGATGAAGCATAACGAAGTTGTTACCCATAAGAACATATGTTCCAAAAACAAGTCCACTTGTAGTATCTACACCTGGATGTATTTAATGGAAGATCCATATAATCTATATCTTACAATAATTATAGGATAATCTTCTATGCTTATCCAAAAATTGTATCTTACCGTCATGTTCCCTAATCTATTTTTTCAAAATCTAGTTTCCAAGGTTTCCACTAAACTTCCTATGATACCAGATGTATACACCCTGACCCCAGTATCCCGAAGTCGGTGCCTTAATTTAATAAATAGGAATGTAATATATGTAATCACATCCCAATAGACTTAATAGTTTAATAGTCTTGGTAAAGTAGATATATAATTGTAATCTGAATTACTTTTTGAAACATAAAATAGAAAAATAATTTGATTGGGTCTCCTACTGTTCCCCTTTTGGGTAATCCTATATATCAGTTACAATATACATCTCATAATCCAAGGGAAAATAAAACCTATGAAATGGGAGAGATAAAATTCAAAGTAATGGAAAGTGTATCGTGGAATCTGTGAGTAAATATGGATGTTTCTAATGCTTTCATCGGGGGCGTTCATCCATCCGTTGAGGAAACATTGATTGTTTCCGCACATTCCCTCTTTCCAAAGGCGAGCGGCGAAATTTGTCACTTATTCAGGGACATTAGTTCCTTGATTGAAATGGAATAATGGGACTTTGGTTTCTCCTTTCATAGATTCCTTCTTAGAACTCGTCCCCTATTCTGGGTCTCCCTTATAGATTATGATGTTGTTCATTAAACTCTTCCAATTACCCTATCTTCATGGATGCCGATTAATTACACTAATTCTATCAGGACATTACAAGGTGTCAAGTCATGGTAGAAAACTTCGATCAATGGAGTAGTCATGTTGGACATCAATGGCATGTCTTGACAATGAAACAATGATGTTTCTGTGTTTCTTCCCCTTATGATAGGGCTTCTTGAGGGCACGAAAGTCCGAGGCATCCCATGTCGAGTACAGATAATTGTATTCTATATGCTTATATTTGAGGTTTTCCTCAGCTTCCCTTGTCTAACACTGGGTATTCCACCAGTTTACCATCTTATAGAGATGAATCAGAATGATCAGAACACTGATAAAATTGTATCATATGGGTGCATCCCCTAGAGGGAGCACTTGAGAGTCCTACTAGATTTCCGGATCAAGTTCTCCAATTTAAGATAGATTCAAGGTTAATTAGGTCCCTATAATGGGTACAACATGGTTTTTCATCAACTATGAATGATACTTAGGGAGGTTTCTTATGATCCATGTCCAGGAGATAGGGATGAAACCCATGTAGTTCAAAAGAGTGATTCATCAAGGTGTGTGCAGAGGATAACGACTCTGAGACATATTTGGGGTTACGCGAGTATAGCGGCCCATCACAAGAGGAGCACTCTCAGTTGGATGGTTATGGACTGTGTATGGGTCTTAATCCTAGTTATCTACCCGTTCTCCACAATGATCAGTGATAGGATGAATGACATGATCTCACCGGGATGTGGCGTCCCTGGTAAGAATCAAGATGGATGACAAATGGATGAATGGAGTGGACATTGAATGAAATGGAACTATCATGATGGTGATGGTAATGTTGGTAATGAACCTATGAGAGGCTTCCTATGTATTGTCACAACCCGTCCTAGTGGGGCCCGAGCCACAACTCCCCAAGCCCACCTCCAATAGGCTAGGGGCTGGCGACTAGCACCGAGTAGGCACACTAATAACATGAAAGGCATTTCCTATAAACCTACACACACACACACACACACACACACATCTTCAAGATCACAAAGCTGAAAAGTAAAAACTACTAAAGATGGAAAAAGCATACTTACACTAAAAACCCAACCAACAGAGTATGACAGGGAAGTAAAGTACAATAAAGTAAAACCCTGGGCCAAAAGTACAATCCCACCAAAATAAAGTCTGCAACAAAGTCCTACTTATAGAAAAAGGTACTGGGACTGCAACCCATCACCGAAGGAACACACCTCGGCCTGTTTGATCTCACTGAGCATCGTTTGGTCCTGGTCTGCCTAGAATCCTATCAAAGGATCACTTGTCTGCACACGACACGACATGTGCGGGCAAAGCCCGTGCATGGGTGAGTATAACAATACCTAGCGGGACACCCTGAAACCACAAAGGAAATACAAAAAAGGAAAAATACCACAAAGAAAGGTACATTCAGCTCTACACAGTATATGTCTACAAAACATATAACCAGAGTATCTAGATATAGTCATACATAGATGACCATCGCGAAACCACCACTAAGATCCAGCTTGAAGATTCCACTAAGCATAAAATCGGGAGAACACACCCCTAGGTCTGAAGAGAGAGATACAGAGTAATCATTCTAGGAGAACAAACTCCTCGAGTACCTTGAGAACATGATTCTGAGGTGAGGATCACAACCAAGTCATGGGGTGATTCCGATAACTCAGTCTGAGCTAATCCACTAAGCAGAGGATCAGCACCCGAGTAAAGTTGATCACGTCGATACCAAGAACTCTATCTAGGGTTCCGGGAATGAATAGAGGATCTAGCTCAAAGTCTCACAGAGGGGATTCCAACAACTCTATTCTGGAAGTCCTGCTAAATGGATCATACTCATGTATATTAGGAAATGATACCGGAAACCTGTAGAAGAAAGGCTAAGGGTACGGACCCTAAGAAGGCTAGTCCAAGTCACAGAAGAAAAGTGGCTCAATCCATGAAGAAAAAGGTTACATGGCATGTAGTATGGTTACACACCATGTTTCTTGACACTGGGTACTGCCCGTGTAAACGGCCCGTGTTATTCGTTCAAGCTGTGCAAAACCAAACTAAACGGCGTGTAGAAAATTAAACGCCACGTTCCTTGACCCCGGGTACTGCCTGTGTAACCGGCCCATGTCATTCGGCTTGTCGGATAGAAAGAAACAACATGACGTGTATAAGAATCACACGTCGTGTCCGAGCACTTGGGCTCTCTCCATGTACGCTGGCCATGTGCCTGTACACAGTCTCTGCCCATGTCCGTGTCGCATACCCGTGTACCAGTACACGGGATATCCTGTGTATCTGGTCGGGTCTAGCCGGGGAGGGGTATAAATGGTGTGTCCTTGGATGTGTACCCTTATCGTGTCCGTGTACTCCCGGAGTACACGCCATGTCATTCACCAACGAACACACGCCGTGTATCCCATACTACACGGCGTGTAGTCGGGAAAATTCCAGAATCGTCGTCCTCCTCCACGCGCCTCAGTTGGACCTCCAGATCTTGATTCTCTTGTCCGTTTGCCACGAAACTCCAGATACTGGGTCGCCTCATCTCCGTGATACCGAAACCATGGGTTTTAGGCCTTCAATCGGCTCCAAAATTCGATTCTGGCCATCCGAGCGGAATTCATCGAAAGAGCGATATCTTCCGATCTGCTTCGATCTGTCCACTGAAACCGTCTTCGCACCTCTGCAAGATCGCTGCGGTGTTGATCCTTCAATTTGGGATCGTTGCATCGCAGAATGGATGCGCAACGATCCGTTGTTCCTCGTCCCACGAAGAATGTAAAGAACACTCACGAAGAACGTGATAATTTGGGGAAGAGAGACATACAAATTGAGAGGGATGAAACTCGATTTATGTTCGTGTCAATCTTGGTCCGTCACCATTAAAAGGTTGAACGAAACCAAACAATAACAATAATCAAATCCCCAAAATCTCCGCAAAGCCCATCCCACAAGAACGATCAATCTGCGGGATAATCTGTTCGTTGATTAGTCCGAGTTCGTTGATGAAATCAGAAATGGGGAAGAATAAAATCACAACGACATCCTACTTGGATCCTGGAATTCGTTGGAGAAGATCCGGTTGCCACGTCATCGTCGCCAATGAAATATGTCAAGAATGTCGCCGCTGTGTTGGGGGTTTCCTCCAGAGCTTTCCCAGAGCCTCTAGGGGAAAAATAGGGTTATGGGGATTGTAACCCTGATCCCCTGCGTAATCTCTATTTAAAAGATAATAGATATTTGACGTAACATGGTTTAAATAAAATATTTTAATAAAATATTTTATTACTGTTGCGTCCAAAAACCAGATTTCCCCACCGACCTGCACCAGCCGATGTTAGGCCTCACCTTAGGTAAAATGGCCTTTCTGAATGAAACAGTGCCCTCAGATTTCTGATCCGAGCACCCATTCGAGTGTTATTCCATTTTTTCAGGAAAACTGCACACGTGCGTAATTTAATTATTAAATTAAATTCAAACATTTGTTCCGGGTTCACTGGGCCTCGGAACTGCACGCCCTCTCAGAGCCTGGTCTCGAATTAATTCCCATATAATATTAAAATAATACATGGAAAAATCTGGGACATTACATCACACCCACCTTAGGGCTTTTACATCCCCGAAAAGCCAAAACAAGGGCTACTCAAAAAGATGTGGGTACTGAACGCGAATCTGAGCCTCCTGCTCCCACGTGCCCTCCTGGAGATTTCCGTGCTGCCACTGGACTCGCACCAGGGGAATAGCTCATCCACGAAGGATCTTCTCCTGCCGATCCTCAATCTCTACTGGGTACTCAGCAAAGGTCGCTCCATCATCGATGTCCAGCTCGCCCCAGTCAATGACGTGCGATGGATTATGCACGTACCTCCGTAGTTGCGACACATGGAAGAAGTTGTGTACCCGGTCTATCTGAGGAGGTAGAGACAAGCGATACGCCACCTTTCCAATTCTACTCAGAATTTGAAAAGTGCCAACGAACCTCGGAGATATCTTTCCGCCTCGGCCAAATCTTCGCAATCCCCATCGAGGTGAGACCCGAAAGAACACATGGTCTCCTTCCTCGAACTCCAAGGGCCTCCGCCTCCTATCGGCATAAGACTTATTCCGACTCTCTGTAGTCCTCATCCGCTCCTGGATGACCTACACCTTCTCTGTAGTAGCTCTCACCATCTATGGTCCCATGAGTGCTGACTCTCCCAGGTCAGTCTAGAAAAGCGGCGACCTGCAATGTCGCCCGTATAGAGCCTAGAATGGTGACATACCAATAGTGGAATGATAGCTGTTTTCATAAGAAAATTCCACCAGAGGTAGGTGATCCTCCCAGCTACGACCGAAGTCAAGTATGCAAGCTCGTATCCTATCCTTCAGGACTTGGATGGTCTGCTCTGTCTGACCATCATTCTGGGGATGAAACGCTGTGCTCAAGCGTAACTGAGTCCCAAATGCTTCCTACAATCCCTTCCAAAACTAGGATGTGAAATGAGCATCACGATCTGAGACGATCGTGGATGGTACTCCAGGAAGTCGAACTATCTCCTGCACGTAGAGGCGTCTCAAGCTCTTTACTAAAATCTGCTCCCGTATGGCTAGGAAGTGGGCTGACTTGGTGAGTCGATCAAAGATCACCTAGATGGCATCGTGTCCCCTGGACGCTCGTGGTAAACCCATCACAAAGTCCATGGATATCCTGTCCCACTTCTACTCTGGCACCTCAAGGGGATGAGCCAAACCTGCTGGAACCTGGTGCTCACCCTTTACTTGATGACAAGTAAGGCACCGAGAAACAAACTCTTCTACACTCTTCATCATTCCTGGCCACCAGAACTGACATTGGAGGTCCTGGTACATCTTTTCCCCGCCTGGATGCACCTCCAAAGGGGATTTATGGAACTCCATCAGAACCTCCTCCCGCAACGTCACTAGTATTACCGTGCACCCTCTGAAAAGGACAACGTTCTCCCCACCTTCTGAATATCCATCAGCAACATCACCTGTGGATATCTGAGCACGTAGAGTCTCACAGCTAGCATCCTCGCGCTGTGCTTCCTTGACTCGTTGTAAGAGTGGAGGGGTAACAACCATTGAATGAAGGTAAGCTCCCTCATCTCCATCCACGAAGGACAACTGCAAAGAGGCCAACTACCTTGTCTCCTTATCCAGCAACTGTGAACTAGATTTCCTACTGAGAGCGTCTGCCACCACGTTCCCCTTCCCAGGAGTATAAATGATCTCAAATTCGTAATCCTGGAAGAACTCAAGCCATCACCTCTGTCTCAAATTCAGATCCTTCTGAGAAAAGATATATCTGAGACTCTTGTGATTAGAGTAGACAGTAAACCGCTCGCCCATCAGGTAGTGCCGCCACATCTTCAATGAGAAGACTACCACTGCCAACTAGAGATCATGGGTTGCATAGTTCTACTCGTGTGGTCTCAACTGACATGATCCATAGGCAATCACTGCTTGCCTTTGCATCAGGACACAACCAATCCCGGTTCCTGATGCGTCGCAGAATACTACGTACTCGAAACCCTCCTCCGGTAATCTCAAGATCGGGGCGCTCGTCGGACTCTGTCTCAACCATTGGAAAGCATGTTGGCACCTCTCAGTCCACATGAAAGGCTGTCCCTTTCGGGTCAAAGATGTCATGGGTGCTGCAATCTTGGAGAAATCAAGGATGAATCTCCGATAGTAGCCTGCCAACCCAAGGAAACTCTGCACCTCCGTCACACTCCGGGGTGGTTCCCATGCTAGAACTACCCCCAACTTTGCTGGGTCCACTGCTACACCATCCTCTAAGATAACGTGCCCCAGAAAGTGGACCTCCTATAACCAGAACTAACACTTCGAGAGTTTCCCATACAACTGGTGCTCTCGGAGTGTGTCCAGAACCATCCTTAGGTGTCTCGCGTGCTCCTCCTCGGACGCAGAGTACACAAGGATATCGTCGATGAAGAACACTACAAACTGGTCTAAATAGGGAGGAAAGATCTAGTTCATGAGTCCAATGAACACTGCTGGGGCATTCGTCACGCCGAATGGCATCACCAAGTACTCATAGTGACCGTAGCAACATCTGAAAGCCGTCTTCGGTATATCCTCCTCCCGTACTCGCAACTGGTGATAGCCTGATCTTAAATCAACCTTCGAGAACCATCGTTCCCCTCTCAACTGATCGAAGAGGTCATCTATGTAATCCCACCTTTTTATCACATAAACATTCATTACATTTTACAAAACCGAGGATCTTTAAGGTTTAGTGTCTTGGAAACCAGGAACTTAAAACATGAAAACATAAAACATTATTCTTAAACACTTTAAAGGATTATCCTTATATTCATCCTAGGTTCATTACTGCATCTCATAACCTAGAGATATACATCAAAAGAAATGGTGAGAAGAAGGCCCAGTAAGGGAAACACGGGGAAATATTTAACATGTGAACTTGAGATACATCAACAATGTCATGAAAAAGAACTTTAAGGCATGAGAAAGAAATAATGAGGCATATAATAATAAAAATAATGTATTTCATAACTTGAATATGTGGCTACAACATTTAATATTGAAAATCATTTCCGTTTCACCAAGGTCCATCCCCAAGGTTTCATTCAAAATTACCAAGGTTATTCACCAAGGTGTCGTTAAAAATGGTCATCTCTAGAGATTAAGTCTTTACCCAATGCATTGGAGCGCTATCAGGGCGAACCCTTAATTTTTCTTTATTATCATGTGAGCCAAATATATCATCATCAATCATTTCATAAACAACCCATATATCATAAAAGAAATGGGTTTCATTTCATAATGATAAGGTTTTAAAAACTGCTTTAAAGACATGATATTTATGTCACTTTAAACCCACAGAAATGGAAAGCGGGTCTCATGTATGTAAATACCAGAATTTAAAATAGAAAATTTTGGTATAGATGTGAATACCCCTTTAGAATAAATATATTTGAGTATTCACTTAATAAAATAAATGAATTTGAGAATAAGAGAGAGACATTTTGAGACAGAAATTCTGCGGCATAACGACTATGTTATGAGATTTTAGAAAACATTGAAAAGAGATTGGACATGAGTCACCCACTCATAAATGATCCATAAAATAGTAGGGGGACATAATATAAAGGATTTAAGAACATGGTAGTGAAATTTGAAAGATATACCATATGAAATGAAGAAAATGAAAGGAATAAAAAAAATTAAGATTTCTCTTATGAAAATTCGGCAGCCTAACGATGTAACTTAAACTTCAAAAAATGAATTGACGAAATCAAATAGGGTCTATAATCATATGAAAATAAAAGATAAGTATGATAGATATAGATATCATACCCCAACATAATAAAAAGGAACTTGAATGACTTGACATGAAAGTAGAACTTTGAAAAATGAGAAAGGTGAACGAATCCCTTAAAAATTCGGCAGCCAAACGGCGTCACCCAAACTTCAACAAAAATGAATTGAAGATATCAAATAGGGTCTCTCATCATATGAACATAAAATATAAGTATTATAGATATAGAGATAATACCCCAAAATAATAAAAAGCAACTTGAAATACTCGACATGAAAGTAGAACTTTGAAAAATGAGAAAGGTGAACAAATCCCTTAAAACTTCGGCAGCCTAACGACGCCACTTAAACATTCTTTAAATGAATTGATGAGATCAAGAGGTGGTCTGTCATCATGTGAACCTGAAAAGGGAAGTAAGAGGAATATAAAAGAACATTCTCCAACATGATATCATGGATCATAAAAGAAATGACATAAAAGAGATTATTTGAAAAGAAAGAGAGAGGTTGGATCCCTTACCTTAAACGTAACTCTTAAAACATGAAGGTTGGGACCTTGAGGGATTAGGGGAACCTTGGGAGGACTCCTTGGGAGGTAATGAGACCAGAGCTTCGTTGGGGGAGAGTTGGGAGTGAAAAATAAAGGAGGGAAGGGTGGGTATTTATAGGGAAAGTGAGGGGACAAGGCATTAATGGCCAAGGGACACCTCATTGGTGGTTTTGGCAAAACCATGGGCTTGCTCACGGTATTTTACTATGGTATTGGCCACTTGGGACACCTCATGCCTTATATTACTATTCATAAGTTGACAATATTGATTACAGATTTAATACATCATTTAATGATGTCATTAAACACCCGTAACATAAAAACTGTATTTTCACTATTCATCGAAAATTCAACTTTCTCAGAAAAATCCCAAAATTTCACCTTAACCAAATATCGATGCTCTGATTTCAAAAATGAACTCCATTTTATAAAAATAATTTTCTAAATATTTTTAATTTAATTTGTAAATAAATACACTATTCACCGAAAATTAATTTTTTTCAGAAAAATCCCCAAAAATTACTTTAGCATAGTATCGATGTTCTGAATTCAAAAATAAATTCCATTTTATAAAAATAAATTCCTAAATAATTTTAATTTAATTTTTAATTAAAAAACACTATTCACCTGAAAAAACTAATACTTGACTAATATTTTATGAAACCGTTATTTAACCATTTCATTGAATCACATTACTTTAATCAAGGTGCCCAGGATATATTAATAATTTATTTAAGTGAGATTACAAATCCATTTGGTCACATTACTAATACTAAGCATAAAATCACTATTCATAATTTACTATTCATCAAAAATTAATTTGATCTTATTAGACTCTAAATTTCGTACTGAACATAATTGTAGAAGAACATTTTTTGAAAATCATTACACATTTTTAATTATTTAAGGTTTACATAAACATTTTTAAAATATCCTTTCTCTAAAATTCATCAAAAATATGCATACTATATTTATCCGGACATTTGAAAATTAATAAGCTTCATCATAAGAAGAAATCAAATTTTTTATTTAAAACAAAGGATTATAAAAGGCAGTTATGGTCTCCTTACATAGCCCCTTATAACACCAGCATAGGACCTAAGAGTAAGGTTCGCTAAGGTGAGATAATCTTGGGGCTGCTCGGCCAACATTGCACGAGTAGTAATTTCTATCAGTTTGAACTTCTCGCGAAGGCGATTCCGTTCTGGCTTCACATGATGAAGTTCGGCTTGGGTTTGGTCTAGAGAAAATCCCAGTGGTGCTACCTCCTTCCCAAGTTCCGTTAGATGGGATTCGATTGGCCCGAGACTACTGGATGAGGCCATCAAATCTTCTTTCTATATTAATTAACCAAGATCACTTGTATTTAGAGACAATAATTGAAACATTTAGTTTCCAGTGGTCATATTGACCAATGGTCATATAACAGTCAAAACCCAACGGTCTCATTTTAATTATACTCATGTTATCAAATGGAACAGTTTTGTTGAGTATAAAAATAAAATAACACAAAAAATTAGGAAACAAGATTTATTCAAAATTTTGGGTCGTTACAATCTTCCCCCCTTAAGAAATTGCGTCCTCACAATTTTTTAAAATTAGGTTTTGAAATTTCATCTAAAGTCCCACATCACAAAATGAGTCAGTAAAACTATTAATTTAAAAGAAAGAAAGGGAAGTACAATGGTCACCCAAGTTAACCCACACTAGGATTCCATGTAGGTAAACATGGACATAGAGGAGAAAACAAAGGGTCAAGTTCTGAGGGAGAGTGATAGAAAACATGATTAGGAGAAAGTTAACCACAAGAAAATCATAAACTTATGATGTGTGTAAATGGTCTTTGATTACCTAGTAGGAAACGTAAACCAACAATGTTTTTGTTTTACATTCCTTTTCATAATTTTGAGGAATTAATTTACTACATAGAACAAAAACATAATGAAATATAACTACCTTCAAGTAGAGTTTCATCCTTCAATAATTTTCTACCAAAACTAATCTTTTCTCCAAATGAAGAGAATTCAAAAACACTTGGTTTCATGAAAACACAAGAATCATCTTCTTGAGAGTCACTTAATCCAAAAAATATTAACTATCAATTTCTTCTATCTTTAAACACTATCCCAAAAAACAGAAAGGGTAAGATAAAACAACTCTTCCAAAAGAAAGAATCCCATAGGAAGGGAAACTACTTTTAAATCTTCAAATTTCCATGGTACTACCCAAAGTTCATCATAGACCATTCCATAAATAACTGTCCTTAAAATTCCTCAAAATAAACCAAACTAAGATTGAAACCCAATTATAAGAACGATCCCATAACATAGTCTTCCAAGATAGAATTTATCGTTCATCTCCAAACAGCATCAACCACTCTTATCATCTTATAACAAAAGTAACTAACCTAATCACATTTTCCACAAGATAGGTTAATGATTTCCATATGTAACCTAAATTACTATAAGTTTGCCTTAAATTCATCGATTCATAAAAATATAAGTCAACCTTTACTCCTCAATGAAAATACCGTAGTAATCTATTTACCTTGATCATATAGGGTTCCCAAAATAGTGAACATCTTCCAAAATAATAATCATATTTTAATCCCCTAATCACCTTTTTAAGAAGAAAATCTTAACTACATCAACATGTGGTACATAACAATAGATGTTTTTCTTAATGATATAAAATCATCTTAGGTAGTGACTCGATGATCTTAGAAAACATAAAAGATATGCTCATAGAGCACGAACTAAAATACAACATGACATAGACAATTATTGCGAAGAAGTTACATGTACTTCAATCAACATGATCCATCTCAGCATAGGACTTGCATTGTTCCCTTGTCCTTGAAGATTGTTGATGCTCATCATGCTTCTCACCCATTCCAAAAGAGCATTTCCTTGGATAATGTCTAACTTCTCCACATTTACGACATTAAAATGTATAAGGTATATTCGATGGAACCTTATCTCCATTCATCATATTATCCATTTTTTTAAAGCAATTGGCTACTTTATGCCCTATCTTCCCACACTTAAAACATCTCCCAGTTCCTTTGTGACATTCTCCTTGGTGCCTCTTCCCACACTTTTTGAAAAAAATAAATTCATTCTTCTTTCCCTTATCAACTTTATCAGATGAACACACTTGATACTGTAACGACCCGAAATTTTGAATAAATATTGTTTCCTAATTTTGTGTGTTATTTTATTTTATTTTTTATACTCAACAAAAATGTTTCATTTGATAATATGAGTATAATTAAAATGAGACCATTGGGCTTTGACTGTTATATGACCATTGCTCAATATGACCACTGGAAACAAAACGTTTTGATTATTGCCTCTAAATACAAGTAATCTTGGTTAATTATTATAGAAAGAAGATTTTATGGCCTCACCCAGTAGTCTTGGACCGATCGAAGCCCATCTAATAGAACTTGGGAAGGAGGTAGCACCACTGGGCTTTACTCTGGACAAAACCCAAGCCGAACTTCATCGTGTGAAGCTAGAACAGAATCGCCTTTGCGAGAAGTTCAAACTAATAGAAATTACTACTCGTGTGATGTTAGCCGAGCCTCCCTCAGATTCGGTCACCTTAGCACACCTTACACTTAGGTCCTATGCTGGTGTGATAAGGGTCTATGTAAGGAGACCGTAACTTCCTTGTGTAATCCTTTGTTTTAAATAAAAATTGGGATTTCTTCTTATGATGAAGTTTATGAATATTCAAATGACCGGATAAATATAGTATGCATATTTTTGATGAATTTTAGAAAAATTATATTTTAAAAATGGTTTTGTAAACCTTAAATAATTAAAAATGTGTAATGATTTTCGAAAAATGGTCTTCTACAATTATGTTCAGTACGAAATTTAGAGTCTAATAAGATCAACTTAATTTTTGATGAATATTAAATTATGAATAGTGATTTGATGATTAGGATTAGTAATGTCTCCAAATGGATTAGTAATCTCACTTAAAGAAAGTATTAATATAATCTAGGCACCTTGATTAAGTAATGTGATTCAATAAAATGGTTAAATAACGATTTCATAAATTATTATTCAAGTATTAGTTTTTTTCGGGTGAATAGTGTTTTTTAATTAAAAGTTTAATTAAAAATATTTAGAAAATTATTTTTATAAAACAGATTTCATTTTTGAACTCAGAGCACCGATATTATGCTATGGTAATTTTTGGGGTTTTTTTTCTGAAAAGTTGAATTTTCGATGAATAGTGAAAATACATTTTTTAAGTTACAGGTGTCTAATGAAATCATTAAATGATTTATTAAGTATGTAATAAGTATGGTCGACTTATGAATAGTAATATAAGGTGTGAGGTGTCCCTTGGCCATTAATGCCTTGTCCCCTCACTTTCCCTATAAATACCAAGCCATCCTCTCATCCATTCGACTCCCCACTCTCCCCCAACGAAGTTCTGGTCTCATTACCTCCCAATGAGTCCTCCCATGGTGCCCTCAAGCCCTCATGGTCCCAACCTTTGAGTTTTAAGAGTTATGTTTTAAGGTAAGGGATCCGATCTCTCTCTTTCTTTTCAAGAAATCACTTTTATGTAATTTCTTTTATGCTCCATGTTCTTATGTTAAAGGGTGTTATTTTATACTCCTCTTACTGCCCTTTTCATGTTCACATAATGAGAGATCCCCTCTTACTCTCATTATTTAGTTTTATGAAGTTTTAAGTGGCGCCGTTAGGCTGCCGAAATTTTTGTAACGGATTCTTTCTCCCTTCTTATTTTTCAAGATCTATTATCATGTAAAGTATTCCAAGTTCCTTTTTATTATGTTGGGGTATGATCTCTAAATTTATCATACTGATCTTTTATGATCATATGATTATAGACCCCATTTGATCTCTTCAATTCAGTATTTTGAAGTTTTAAGTGGTTCCATTAGGCTGGCAAATTTTTAAGTGGTTCTTCACCCTTCTCGTTTTGAAGTTATACTTTCATGTCAGTTCATTCATGTTCCTTTTTTTTATGTTGGGGTATGATCCCTATATCTATCATACTGGAATATTATGTTCATATGATTAGAGACCCTATTTTATCCCATCAATTCATTTTTTTATTGAAGTTTAAGTGACACCGTTAGGCTGCCGAATTTTTAAGGGATTCTTTCACCCTTCTCCTTTTCAAAGTTCGAATTCCATGTCAAGTCTTGAAAGTTCCTTTTTATTATGTTGTGGTATGATCTCTATATATATCATAATTATATTTTATGTTCATATGATGAGAGACCCTATTTGATCTCATCAATTCATTTTTGGTTGAAGTTTATGTAACGCTGTTAGGCTGCAAAATTTTCATAAGAGAAATCTTATTTTTGTCTTCCTTTCATGTCCTTCATTTCATATGGTATATTTTCAAATTTCATTTACATGATCTTAAATACCTTATATTCTGTCCCTCTACTGTTTTATGGATCATTTATGAATGTTTGACCCATTTCCCCTCTCTTTTCAATGTTTTCTAAAAACCCTGTAACATAGCCGTTATGCTGCAGAATTTTCGTCTCAAAATGCCTCTCTCTTTATCTCAAAATTGTTTTCTATTATTAAGTGAATACTCAAAGCTCTTATTTCTACAGGGGTATTCACATATATATGAAAATGTCTTATTTTATATTCTGGGATTTCTATACATGAAACCCGCTTTCCCTTTTCCGTGGTTTTAAAGTGACATAAAGATCATGTCTTTAAAGCAGTTTTCAAAACGTTATGATTATGAAATGAAACCCATTTCTTTTATTATATATGGGTTGTTTATGAAATTACTGATGATGTTATATGTGGCTCACATGATAATAAAGACATGTCAAGGGTGCACCCAGATAGCGCTCCAATGCATTGGGTAAAGACTTAATCTCTAGAGATGACCATTTTTTAACAACGCCTTGGTGAATAACCTTGGTAATTTTTAACGAAACCTTGGGGATGGACCTTGGTGAAACAAAACGATTGTCAATATTAAATGTTATAGCCACATATTCAAGTTATGAAAAATGTTATTTTTATTATGATATGCCTCATGATTTCATTCTCATGCCTTAAAGTTCTTTTCATGACCTTATTGAAGTATCTCATGTTCACATGTAAAATGTTTCTCTTGTTTCCCTTACTGGGCCTTCTGCTCACCCTTTCTTTTGATGTATGTCCCCAGGTTATGAGATGCAGTAATGAACCTAGGATGAACTTAAGGAGAAGCCTTTCAAGTGTTTAAGAAGAGTGTTTTTTGTTCTTTTCATGTATTATGTTTCTTGTTTCCAAGACACTAAACCTTAAAGATCCTCAGTTCCATGTAATGGAATGAAAGTTATGTTACAAAAATATGGGATGCTATAGTTGGAAACAAAGTATGTTTTAGTTATTTGTGGAAATTAGGATATGATAACTCTAGAAATAACCCTATAGAAAAGTTAAAAAATAGGAAATCTTCTTGATATTTTGGTGAGTATTGAGTAAGGGGTTGCCAAGAAAATACATCCCTGTCTAGATACGAGCAGGTAGAGGTGGCTCTGGCACAGATGTACATAGGGGTAAAACCTAAAAACACCGCTTTGAGCTAGACTCTAATGGGAACTGGTACATGACAATGGGCCTTTCTGCACTCTTGGTTACGACACTCCCGGGGGATATGCTTTGGTAAATTCATAAGCTTAGTATGAACCATTGTTAAAGGAACAAAGATAAAATAAAATAAAGATTCACATAAGAATATATGATCATAGACAACCTAGATGGGAACCTAGGGGATCACAAGTTATGGTATACTTTTCTTCTACAAGTTATCCTTATATGCTTTCAGTTCCTTTTCATGATTATTGGCTATGTACTTAAGCCCCTAATTATGCTTTCTCTTCCTAGTTAATGGTGGGAAATGGAAGAACATGTCCCAACAACTAATGTGATAGGAAATGCGACGATTGTCATATTAATATGACAGGGATGATTAGGGGATTAAAATATGATTATTATTTTGGAAGACGTTCACTATTTTGGGGACCATATTTGATCGAGGTAAATAAATTACTACGGTATTTTCATTGAGGAGTAAGGTTGAATTATATTTTGACGAATCGATGGATTTAATGTGGACTTATAGTAATTTAGGTTACTTATGGGAATGATTAACCTATCTTGGGTAAAATATGTTTAGGTTAGATACTTTTGTTATAAGATGTTAGGAGTGGTTGATGTTGTTTGGAGATGAATAATGAAGTTTATTTTGGAAGACTATGTTATCAAATCCTTCTTGTATTTGGGTTTCAATCTTAGTTTGGTTTATTTTGAGGAATTTTAAGGACCGTTATTTATGGAATGGACTATGATGAACTTTGGGTAGTACCATGGAACTTTGAAGATTTAAAAGTAGTTTCCATTCCTATGGGATTATTTGTTTTCGAAGAGTTGTTTTACCTTACCATTTCTGTTTTTGGGATAATGTTTAAAGATAGAAGAAATTTATAGTTAATCTTTTGTGGATTATGAAGATGATTCTTGTGTTTTGATGAGACCAAGTAGTTTTGAATGCTCATAGTTTGGAGAAAAGAATAGTTTTGGGTAGAAACTTATTAAAGGATGAAACTCTACATGAAGATAGGTATATTTTCTTATGTTTTTGTTTTATGTTGTAAATTAATTCCTCAAAATTATGAAAAGGAACATAAAACAAAAACGTTTTTGGTTTAAGTTTGCTACTAGGTAATCAAAGACCGTTTACACACATCATATGTTTGGGATTTTCTTATGGTTAACTTTCTCCTAATCATGTTCTCTATCAGTCTACCCCAGAACTTGACCCTTTTTTTCTTCCATGTCCATGTTTTCCTCCATGGAATCCTAGTATGGGTTAACTCGGGTGACCTTTGTACTTCCCTTTCTTTCTTTTAAAGTAACATTTTTTCTGACTCCTTTTCCGATGTGGGACTTTCAATGAAATTTCAAAACCCGATTTAAAAAAAAATTGTGAGGACGCAATTTCTTAAGGGCGGAAGATTGTAACGACCCGAAATTTTTAATAAATATTGTTTCCTAATTTTGTGTGTTATTATATTTTATTTTTCATACTCAAAAAAAATGTTTCATTTGATAAAATGAGTATAATTAAAATGAGATCATTGGGCTTTGACTGTTATATGACCATTGGTCAATATGACCACTCGAAAGTAAACGTTATGATTATTTCCTCTAAATACAAGTAATCTTGGTTAATTATTAGAGAAATAAGACTCGATGGCCTCACCCAGTAGTCTTGGACCGATCGAAGCCCATCTAACAGAACTTGGGAAGGAGGTAGCACCACTGGGCTTTGCTCTGCACCAAACCCAAACCGAACTTCATCGTGTGAAGCTATAACGGAATCGCCTTTGCGAGAAGTTCAAACTAATAGAAATTACTACTCGTGCGATGTTAGCCGAGCCTCCCTCAGATTCTCTCACCTTAGCACACCTTACACTTAGGTCCTATGCTGGTGTGATAGAGGGCTATGTAAGGAGACCATAACTGCGTTGTGTAATCCTTTGTTTTAAATAAAAATTGGGATTTCTTCTTATGATGAAGTTTATGTATTTTCAAATGACCGGATAAATATAGTATGCATATTTTTGATGAATTTTAGAAAAAAGATATTTTAAAAATGGTTATGTAAACCTTAAATAATTAAAAATGTGTAATGATTTTCGAAAAATGGTCTTCTACAATTATGTTCAGTATGAAATTTAGATTCTAATAAGATCAACTTAATTTTTGATGAATAGTAAATTATGAATAGTGATTTTATGATTAGGATTAGTAATGTGTCCAAATGGATTAGTAATCTCACTTAAAGAAAGTATTAATATAATCTAGGCACCTTGATTAAGTAATGTGATTCAATAAAATGGTTAAATAACGATTTCATAAATTATTATTCAAGTATTAGTTTTTTCGGGTGAATAGTTTTTTTTAATTAAAAATTTAATTAAAAATATTTATAAAAATATTTTTATAAAACATATTTCATTTTTGAACTCAGAGCACCGATATTATGCTATGGTAATTTTTGGGGGTTTTTTATGAAAAGTTGAATTTTCGATGAATAGTGAAAATACAGTTTTTAAGTTACGGGTGTCTAATGACATCATTAAATGATGTATTAAGTATGTAATAAATATGGTCGACTTATTAATAGTAATATAAGGTGTGAGGTGTCCCTTGGCCATTAATGCCTTGTCCTCTCACTTTCTTATAAATACCAAGCCATCCTTTCATCCATTCGACTCCACACTCTCCCCAACAAAGTTTTGGTCTCATTACCTCCCAATGAGTCCTCCAATGGTGCCCCCAAGCCCTCAAGGTCCCAACCTTTGAGTTTTAAGAGTTATGTTTTAAGGTAAGGGATCCGATCTCTCTCTTTCTTTCCAAGAAATTTCTTTTATGTAATTTCTTTTATGCTCCATGTTCATATGTTAAAGGGTGTTCTTTTATACTCCTCTTACTGCCCTTTTCATGGTCACATAATGAGAGATCCCCTCTTACTCTCATTATTTCGTTTTATGAAGTTTTAAGTGGTGCCATTAGGCTGCCGAATTTTTTTTAACGGATTCTTTCTCCCTTCTCATTTTTCAAGATCTATTATCATGTAAAGTATTCCAAGTTCCTTTTTATTATGTTGAGGTATGATCTCTAAATTTATCATACTGATCTTTTATGATCATATGATGAGAGACCCCATTTGATCTCTTCAATTCAGTATTTTGAAGTTTTAAGTGGCGCCGTTAGGCTACCGAATTTTTAAGTGGTTCTTCACCCTTCTCGTTTTGAAGTTCTACTTTCATGTCAGTTCATTCAAGTTCCTTTTTGTTATGTTGGGGTATTATCTCTATATCTATCATACTAGACTCTTATGTTCATATGATGAGAGACCCTATTTTATCCCATCAATTCATTTTTTTTGTTGAAGTTTAAGTGACACCGTTAGGCTGCCGAATTTTTAAGGGATTCTTTCACCCTTCTCCTTTCCAAAGTTCTAATTCCATGTCAAGTCTTGCAAGTTCCTTTTTATTATGTTGGGGTATGATATCTATATATATCATACTGATCTTTTATGTTCATATGATTAGAGACCCTATTTGATCTCATCAATTCATTTTTGGTTGAAGTTTATGTAACGCTGTTAGGCTGCAGAATTTTCATAAGAGAAATCTTATTTTTGTCTTTCTTTCATGTCCTTCATTTCATATGGTATATTTTCAAATTTCATTACCATGTTCTTAAATCCCTTATATTATATCCCTCTACTGTTTTATTGTTAATTTATGAATGTTTGACCCATGTCCCCTCTCTTTTAAATGTTTTCTAAAAACCTTGTAACATAGCCGTTATGCTGCAGAATTTTCGTCTCAAAATGCCTCTCTTTATCTCAAAATTATTTTCTGTTATTAAGTGAATACTCAAATATCTTATTTATACATGGGTATTCACATATATATAAAAATGTTCTATTTTCAATTCTGGTATTTACATACATGAAACCCGCTTTCCCTTTTCCGTGGGTTTAAAGTGACATAAAGATCATGTCTTTAAAGCAGTTTTTAAAACGTTATGATTATGAAATGAAACCCATTTATTTTATTCTATATGGGTTGTTTATGAAATGATTGATGATGTTATAGGTGGATCACATGATAATAAAGACATGTCAAGGGTGCGCCCAGATCGCGCTCCAATGCATTGGGTAAAGACTTAATCTCTAGAGATGACCATTTTTTAATGACGCCTTGGTGAATAACCTTGGTAATTTTTCACGACACCTTGGGGATGGACCTTGGTGAAACGAAACGATTGTCAATATTAAATGTTGAAGCCACATATTCATGTTATGATAAATGTTATTTTTATTATGATATGACTCATGATTTCATTCTCATGCCTTAAAGTTCTTTTCATGACCTTATTGAAGTATCTCAAGTTAACATGTAAAATGTTTCTCTTGTTTCCCTTACTGGACCTTATGCTCGCCCTTTCTTTTTATGTATGTCCCCAGGTTATGATATGCAGTAATGAACCTAGGATGAACTTATGGAGAAGCCTTTCAAGTGTTTAAGAAGAGTGTTTTTTGTTCTTTTCATGTATTATGTTCCTTGTTTCCAAGACACTAAACCTTAAAGATCCTCATTTCCGTGTAATGGAATGAATGTTATGTTATAAAAAGACGGGATGATATAGAGACTTTGTATTCTTCTTCCTTGATGAATTTGGGCATTCAACTAGGTACCAACTATTAATTGTGATTTTTGATAGCTGGTTTGGCATAATCACAATATGTTCAACTTGAAATTTCGTCATCTCTATCACATTAATAGGGCAATCATCACATTTACTATCACATTGGTTGTTGGGAAATGATCTTCCATTTCCCTCCATTAACTAAGAAAATAACGTATAATTATGGGGGCTTAAATACTTAGCCAAAAATAATTAAAAGGAAACTTTAAGCATAGAAGGATAAACTTGTATAAGGAAAGTATACCCTAACCTGTGATCCCATAGGTTCCAATCTAGGTTATCCATGATCATATATTCTTATGTGAATCTTTGTTTTATTTTATCTTTGTTCCTTTAATAATGGTTCATACTAAGCTTATGAATTTACCAAAGCATATCCCCCGGGAGTGTCGTAACCAAGAGTACAGCATGGACCACTGTCGTGTACCAGTTCCCATTCGAGTCTCGCTCAAAGTGGTGTTTTCAGGTTTTACCCATATGTACATCTATGTCAGAGCCAGCTCTAACTTCTCATATCCAGACACGGATGTATTTTCTTGGAAATCCCTTACTCAATACTCACCAAAATACCAGGAAGATTTACTATATTTAAAATTTTCTCTAGAGTTTTTCCTAGAGTTTTCATATCCTAATTTACACAAATAACTAAACCATATTTTGATACCAACTATGGCATCCCACCTTTTTATCACATAAACTTTCATTACATTTTACAAAACCTAGGATCTTTAAGGTTTAGTGTCTTGGAAACCAGGAACTTAAAACAAGAAAACAAAAAACATTCTTCATAAACACTTGAAAAGCATCTCCTTATGTTCATCCTAGGTTCATTACTGCATCTCATAACCTGGGGACATACATCAAAAGAAAGGGTGAGCATAAGGCCCAGTAAGGTAAACAAGGGGAAACATTTAACATGTGAACTTGAGATACATCAACAATGTCATGAAAAGGAACTTTAAGGCATGAGAAAGAAATCATGAGGCATATCATAATAAATATAACGTATTTAATAACATTAAGATGTGGCTACAACATTTAATATTGACAATAATTTCTGTTTCACCAAGGTCTATCCCCAATGTGTCATTAAAAATTACCAAGGTTATTCACCAAGGCGTCGTTAAAAATGGCCTTCTCTAGAGATTAAGTCTTTACCCAATGCGTTGGAGTGCTATCAGGGCACACCCTTAATTTGTCTTTATTATCATGTGAGACACATATATAATTATCAACCATTTCATAAAAAAAAACCATATAGCATAAAAAAATGGGTTTCATTTCATAATCATAATGTTTTAAAAACTGCTTTAAAGACATGATCTTTATGTCACTTTAAACCCACAGAAAGGGAAAGAGGGTCTCATGTATGTAAATAAAAGAATTTAAAATAGAAAATTTTGGTATAGATGTGAATAAACCTTTAGAATAAATAGATTTGAGTATTCACTTAATAAAATAAATGAATTTGAGAATAAGAGAGATACATTTTGAGATGGAAATTCTGCGGCATAACGGCTATGTTACGAGGTTTTAGAAAACATTGAAAAGAGAGGGGACATGGGTAACCCACTCATAAATGACCCATAAAAAATTAGGGGGATAGAATATAAATTATTTAAGAACATGGTAATGAAATTTGAAAGATATACCATATGAAATGACGAACATGAAAGGAAGACAAAAATACCATTTCTCTTATGAAAATTCAGCAACCTAACGGCATCACTTAAACTTCAAAAAATGAATTGACAAGATCAAATAGGGTCTCTAATAATATGAACATAAAAGATAAGTATGATATATATAGATATCATAACCCAAAATAATAATAAGGAACTTGAAAGACTTGACATGGAAGTAGAACTTTGAAAAATGAGAAAGGTGAACGAATCCCTTAAAAATTCGGCAGCCTAATGATGTCACCCAAACTTCAAAAAAAAATGAATTAAAGAGATCAAATAGAGTCTCTCATATTATGAACATAAAAGATCATTATGATAGATATAGAGATCATACCCCAACATAATAAAATGGAACTTGAAATACTTGACATGAAAGTAGAACTTTGAAAATTGAGAAAGGTGAACGAATCCCTTAAACATTTGGCAGCCTAACGACGCCACTTAAACTTTCTTAAAATGAATTGATGAGAGAAATAGGGTGTATATAATAATATGAACATGAAAAGGGAAGTAATAGGAATATAAAATAACATCCTCCAATATAATATCATGGATCATTAAAGAAATGACATAAAAGAGATTACTTGAAAAGAAAGAGAGAGGTAGGATCTGTTACCTTAAACGTAACTCTTAAAACATGAAGGTTGGGACCTTGAGGGATTGGGGGAACCTTGGGAGGACTCCTTGGGAGGTAATGAGACTAGAGCCTCGTTGGGGGAGAGTTGGGAGTGAAAACTAAAGGAGGGAAGGGTGGGTATTTATAGGGAAAGTGAGGGGACACGACATTAATGGCCCAGGGACACCTCATTGGTGGTTTTGGAAAAACCATGGGCTTTCCCACGGTATATTCCCATGGCATTGTCCACTTGGGACACCTCATACCTTATATTACTATTCATAAGTCTAAAATATTGATTACATACGTAATACATCATTTAATGATGTCATTAAAGACCCGTAACATAAAAACTGTAATTTCACTATTCATCGAAAATTCAACTTTCTCACAAAAATCACAAAATTTCACCTTAAAAAAATATCGATGCTATGATTTCAAAAATGAACTCCATTTTATTAAAATAATTTTATAATGATTTTAAATTTAATATTTAAATAAATACACTATTCACCGAAAATTAATTTCTTCAGAAAAATCCCCAAAAATTACCTTAGCATAATATCGATATTCTGAATTCAAAAAATAAAGTCCATTTAAAAAAAATAATTTTCTAAATATTTTTAATTTAATTTTTAATTAAAAACACTATTCATCCTAAAAAACTAATACTTGACTAATAATTTATGAAATCGTTATTTAACCATTTTATTGAATCACATTACATTAATCAAGGTGCCTAGATTATATTAATAATTTCTTTAAGTGAGATTACTAATCCATTGGGTCACGTTACTAATCCTAAGCATAAAATCATTATTCATAATTTACTATTCATCAAAAATTAAGTTGATCTTATTAGACTCTAAATTTCGTACTAAACATAATTGTAGAAGACCATTTTTTGAAAATCATTACACATTTTTAATTATATAAGGTTTACATAAACATTTTTAAAATATCCTTTCTCTAAAATTCATCAAAAATATGCGTACTATATTTATGCGGACATTGGAAAATTCATAAGCTTCATCATAAGAAGAAATCAAAATTTTTATTTAACAAAAAGGATTACACAAGGCAGTTACGGTCTCCTTACATAGCCCCTTATAAAACCAGCATAGGACCTATGAGTAAGGTGTGCTAAGGTGAGAGAATCTTGGGGCGTCTCGACCAACATTGCACGAGTAGTAATTTCTATCAGTTTGAACTTCTCACGAAGGCGATTTCGTTCTAGATTTAGATGATGAAGTTTGGCTTGAGTTTGGTCCAGAACAAAGCCCAGTGGTGCTACCTCCTTCCCATGTTCTGTTAGATGGGCTTCGATTGACTCGAGACTACTGGATGAGGCCATCGAATCTTCTTTCTATATTAATTAACCAAGATCACTTGTATTTAGAGACAATAATCGAAACATTTAGTTTCCAGCGATCATATTGACCAATGGTCATCTTACAGTCAAAACCCAACAGTCTCATTTTAGTTATACTCATGTTATCAAATGAACCAGTTTTTTTGAGAATAAAAATAAAATAACACACAAAATTAGGAAACAATATTTATTCAAAATTTCGGGTCGTTACATCATCGATCCTCAGTAGTGGATACCGGTTCTTCACAGTCACCTAATTTAAGCGCCGGTAATCCACACACAACCTCAAGCTCCCATCCTACTTCTTGAAAAACATCACTGGGGCCGCCCAGGGTGAAACACTGGGTCTCACAAATCCCTTCTTCTACAAGTCGTCCAGGTACATCCTTAGCTCATGAAGCTCTGCAGGAGCCATCTGATAAGCTGATGCTGATATCAGGGTCATCTCGGGTTGCAACTCAATGCAGAAATCTATCTCCCGATGGAGAGGTAGCCTGGGGACATCCTCTGGAATGACGTCCTCGTACTCAGCCACCACTACTGGAAACAGGAAACTCATAACATCTGTCACGCCAAGGGCTAGGCTAGCCAACTGATGTGAAATTGGTTGTGCCCTCCTATGAATGAGTCCATCCTGCGCTACCTGGGTCTGTCTTTCACCGACAAAAGAGAACCTCGTCCCATCACTGCGGACACACCAAACCCTTCACCTAAAACAATAAATCTGGGAATGAATTGTGGATAGCCAATCCATACCAATAATGACATCGTAAGGCCTTCACACTACCACCCAGAGGTTCCAATCGAAACTCTTGCCTCCAAGGGTCAGGCCACACTGCCTGCAAAGGTGTGTGATCCTTGAATCTTCTTCAGTCGGTGTTTCTAAGAATAAGGGTCGAGTCAGTGGCTCAACTGGAATCTCAAGGTCTCGAACAAGATAATCATCCAGAAAGGAATGACTAGTACCTGTGTCTATCAATACGGAAACCAAAGTAGAAAAGACAAAGATTGTACCTCTAATCATACCGGATGTACCTGGGTCATAAGCCTCTGCCGCCTAAAGCTGTACCTGCCTCTGTCCACCAGATCCCATAGCCTGGGGTGGACCTCCTGGGGGTGGTGGTGGTAAAGGGTCGAAACGCCGACCACCTCCAGCTGCTCTCCCAGCTCCTTTTCCACGTCCTCCGTCTCATGGATTTGCCTGCTCCACACGTTGCCTCTGCCTCAGTGGTCCATCCACTGCTCCCGTGTCAGTAGTACGGTGGGTCGGACAATCTCGAGCGAGATGTCCCCTACCGTCACATGAGTAACATCGCCTCTCTCGAGGCTGGATGGATGCGCCATGTGAACCCTATACGGCTGATACCCAATCTTGGGATCTCCTCTGGAAATGTCTCCCACACCTGGGTCCCTGACGTCAACTCCCTACCGCCGAGGTCTATGCTTTAGCTCACCCACTACTGACAACTTTTGGCTGTCCCTGCTCCGCCAGGAAGCTCTCGACCACCAAATCCCGCTCGAGCACCCCAACATAAGTAGGAATACTCATAGGGATGATCATAGCTTAGATATCTCTGCACAAGCCCCACTCAAATGTCCGAGCTCTGAAGTACTGATCTATGAACATATCCAATGAGTGCTGTGAGAGGTCGGTAAACCTCAATGAATAGTCATCCACCGTCATGGTTCCCTGCTCGAGCTGAAGAAGCTCTTGTATGCGTACTGCTCTCAGGGTAACCGGTGAAAAAACCTCTCTGAAGAGACGCTCAAACTCTGACCATGAAAGTGTCACCTCGTCGTGAGTCTGGACAACTAAACTCCACCATCATCCTGCCGAGCCCTGCAGAAGGCTCGCTGCTAGGATCACCATCTGGTCTGCTGGTGTCCTGACCAAACGGAAGACTCTGGTCACTGCCTCAAGCCATCCTCTGCTACTTGAGGGTCAGGCTCACCTCAAAACCTGAGGGGTCTATGTCTCTGAAACTCGTGGAGTGTGCTCAGCCTACGCTCCTCCTCCACTGGTATAGTAGGCACTAAACATTGCCCCATAGGTGGTGGAATAACTGGCATGCCACCTGGTGGTAGAACTGGGGGATCTGGTCCCTGTATCGAAGCTTCATCACTGAGGGGGTCATCCTTGTGATTGAGCTACTGGATCCTAGCGGGTGCGTGTCACGGTGGTATCCTATTTAAGAAACAAGATATATCACAGTCCGTGAGTATATCTGGAGAGATGACTCAAGAAGGACATAGAAACCACAACCCATTCCTATATGATGCATGCACCATTATTTTCCCCCATGCAACTAGTGTTTTCATGTTCCGAGTCAAAAATAAAGTTATCAGAGTCCTGGTGTATGGATACGTCAGCCGCCACACCAACACCGGGGTCACTGGCCTGAGAGCCGAACTCGAAACACTTAACACTGTTGCCCCAAACCAACTCACAGACTCTCGGTCCTGAGGTAGAACCGACCACCTTTGAAACCACTCTATCACGACCCGTCCCGGTGGGGCCCGATCCGCAACTCCCCAAGCCCGCCTCCAATAGGCCAGAGGCTGGTGACTAGCACCGAGTAGGCACACTACTAACATGGGAGGCATTGTCTATAAACCTGTACACACACACACACACATCTCCAATCCCACAAAGATGAAAAGTAATAACTAATAAAGATGGAAATAGCATGCATACACTAAAAACCCAACCAATAGAGTATGGCAGGGAAGTAAAGTACAGTAAAGTAAAACCCGGGGCCCAAAGTACAATCCCACCAAAATAAAGTCTGCAACAAAGTCCAACCTGTAGAGAAAGGTACTAGTACTGTAACCCATCACCGAAGGAACACACCTCGGCATGTCTGATCACACTGAGCACCATCCGGTCATGGTCCACCTAGAATCTTGTCAATGGATCACTTGTCTGCACAAGACATGACACGTGCGGGCCAAACCCGTGCATGGGTGAGTATAACAATACTTAGTAGGACACCCCGAAAACCACAAAGGAAATACAACAAAGGAAAAATAACACAAATAAAGGTAAAATCACCTCTACACATTATATGTCTACAAAACATATAACAAGGATATTCAGATATACTCATACACAGAAGACCATCGCGAAACCACCACTACGATCCAGCTTGAAGATTCCACTAAGCATATAACCAGGAGAACACAACCCTAGGTCTGAAGAGAGAGATACAGAGTACTCATTCTGGGAGAACACACTCCTCGAGTACCTTGAGAACATGATTCTCAGGTGAGGATCACAACCAAGTCATGGGGTGATTCCGACAACTCAGTCTGAGGTAATCCACTAAGCAGAGGATCGGTGCCTGAGTAATGTTGGTCACGTCGATACCAAGAACTCTACCTAGGGTTCTATGAATGAATAGAGGATCCAGATCTATGTCTCACAGAGGGGATTCCAACAACTCTATTCAAGAAGTCCTGTTGAAGGGATCATACTCCAATATATTAGGAAATGATACCGGAAACCTTCATGAGAAAGGATAAGGGTACGAACCCTAAGAAGGCTAGTCCAAGTCACGGAAGACAAGTTTCTCAAGACATGAAGAAAAAGTTTACATGACATGTAATATGGTTACACACCGTATTCCTTGACACCGGGTACTGCCCGTGTAAACGGCCCATGTCATTCATTCAAGCCGTGCAAGACCAAACTACACGATGTGTAGAAAAGTACACACCGTGCTCCTTGACCCCGGGTACTGCCAGTGTAACTGGACCGTGTCATTTAGCTTGTCGGATAGAAAGTAACTACACGATGTGTAGAAGAATCACACACCGTGTCCGAGCACCTGGGCTCACTCCGTGTATGCTGGCCATGTGCCCGTACACGGTCTCTACCTATGTCCGTGTCTCCTGCCCATGTACCAGTACACGAGGTATCCCGTGTATCTGGCCGGGTCTGGCCGGGGAGGGGTATACACGGCATGTCCTTGGCCATGTACCCTTCCCGTGTTCGTGTACTCCCGGATTACACGCCAGGTCGTTTTCCGACGAACACATGCAGTGTATCCCATACTACATGGTGTGTAGTCCAGAAAATTCCAGAATCATCTTCCTCCTCTGTGTGCCTCGGCTGGACCTCTGGATCTTGATTCTCTTGTCCGTTTTCCGCGAAACCCCAGATACTGGGTCTCGTTGTCTCCATGATGCCGAAACCATGGGTTTCAGTCCTTCAATTGGCTCCAAAATCCGATTCTGGCCATCTGAGCGGAAATCATCTGAAGAGAGATATCTTCCGATCCGCTTCGATCTGTCCGCTGAAACCGTCGTCACACCTCCGAAAGATCGCTGCAGTGTTGATCCTTCAATTTGGGATCGTTGGGTCACAGAATGGATGCGTAATGATCCATTGTTCCTCATCTCGTGAAGAACGCGAAGAACTCTCGTGAATAACACAATTATTTGGGGAAGATACACACACAAATCGAGAGGGACGAACCTCAATTGATGTTCGTGTCGATCTTTTTCCATCACCATTAGAAGGTTGAACGAAACCAAACAATAACAAGAATCAAATCCCCAAAATCTCTGCAAAATCCCATCCCGCAAGAACGATCGATCTGAGGGCTAATATGTTCATGGATTAGTCCGCGTTCATCATAAAAATCAGAAACGAGGAAGAATAAAATCAAAATGAAATCCAACCTGGATCCCGGTGTTCGTTGGAAAAGATCTGGTCGTCGCATCGTCATCGCCGATGAAATCCTTCAAGAATGTCGGCTCCACGTTGGGGGTTTCCTCCAAAGCTTTCCTAGAGCCTTCAGGGGAAAATCAGGGTTATAGGGATTGTAACCCTGATCCCCTGCGTAATCTCTATTTAAAAGATAAGAGATATTTGACGTAACAGGGTTTAAATAAAATATTTTAATAAAATATTTTATAAATATTGCATCCAAAAACCATATTTCCCCACCAACCTGCGCCGACTGATGTTAGGCCTCGCCTTAGGTAAAATAGATGTTCTGAACACAACGGTGCCCTCAGATTTGTTATCCGAGCACCCGTTTGGGAGTTATTCCACTTTTTCTGGAAAACAGCACGCGTGCGTAATTTAATTATTAAATTAAATAAAAAAATTTGTTCTGGGCCCACTGGGCGTTGGAACTGCACGCCGTCTTAGAGCCTGGGCTCGAATTAATTCCCATATAATATTAAAACATGGAAAAATCTGGGACATTACATGTATCCCCGTGGTAGGGAATCAAAGCCAATGTTTTTCGGTGGGAAAATGGGACACCTGAGGAGGCGGACCATGAGAATGGATGCATGGATGGAACCCGGAGGATATAGAACCTCCAGGTTGGGGCATGATCTCCCCGAAACACAAGGGTTCAAGGTAGAGACAAGTATGGTGCATGAATGATGGGATTAGAAATCACAGAGTCATCCTACGCATCCCTGTGGTGGAGAATTAAAATACACATTGTAACACCCCAAGCTTCCACGGTACGCTTCTCTTTGAATAATACTGTAGTGTGTGTTGTACGCAACTTCGAGTTCTAACACACACCACAACCAATCAAACTAGTCGTTATGAATATTAATACCCACTTTCTGAAATTTTGTAAATTTTATCTTTCAAAATGGACTTCATTTTTGGATTCGGAATATCGAAATTATCTTAGGGTGAATTTTTGGTACTTTTCAAATAACTTTCATATCTTGATGAATAGTGAAGATTACTAAATTTTAATTAAAAACAAATATTTAATAGAAATAATTAATAGTGATAAATTATGAATTTGAGTGATTTTAGAGTATAATTAGATTATATTTTTACCATTTAATCCAATTTTGGTCATTAGACATAATTTTACATTTAAATTGGACATAATCAAGTGCCAATCTTTTGATAGTTATTATCTCTTAAAACACGTTTTTTAACAATGAGAATTAATTTTAAATTAATTTCTTCCCCTTGTAAGTGATAAGGACACTTTATATTAATCAAGTTAAAGTAAATACAAAAATGACATTAGCATATATCCTTTAGCAAAACAATTTTTGCATAGGGCTATATATATTATATTTTAGAATATAAATATTCATTAGAAATATAAAAATATTTCCTACATAATTGTATTTTATTTATAATTTTTAGACATTGAATAATTAAATTTATTTATGAAACAATAATGATGCAGTATTTTCCTTATTAATGAAAGAATCAAATAATTGGTATTATAAATGTTAAAATAAATATAATTTGAAAGTTTTGATGAAATCCAAGAATTTTATTGGTTAATATGACATATTAGGATTGCTTAAATGAGTTTTTGTCGAATTAATAAATTTGTTAAGAATTTAACAAAATAAAAATTATTTAATAGTGCCAAAATTGACATGAAAGAGTTTTTAAAACAAATATTATATTATTAATTGATATTCAATTACTAAAAATCTACGGTTCGGAAAAAAGACTTATATCATGATAGGTGTATCATTAATGGACAACTTTGTGGTCTCTTTTAAGTATATAGTAAGTTTATTAACCATATAATATTTAAATACAAAGTGACATGGTAAATGTCATATTAATTAACTAAGAGTTAAAACTAAAATATAAGGTTAATAAAGTGACAAAAACCTGTATAAAACATATTGGTTGAGTTTTTTTAGACCTATCCCCACCTTAGCCTTTAAATAATCCATTTTGGAGACATTTTAAACCGAATATGAACTTTTTATATAATAAAATTTCTAGCGTTTCCTAAGGTGCACCTCACCCTTTTTATAAAAGGGCACTCCCCCTTCACTCTAATTCACACCTTATAAGCCTTTTTTCTTGGCAAAACCCTACCCAAATATCCTATAAACTTCCCTAAATTCATCCTAGAGGCCCTACTTTGGTCATAAATCCAACTTAAAGAGCCCTTTTGATCAAATCAAAAGGAAGAACGCGAAGAAGATGTAATGATTTCACCACCCTCTTTCAAGTTCCTTTCTTCTTCCACTTATTCTTTATTTGTTATTTCCATTCTAAAATAATAACTCCAATATCTTATATATAATTTTGTGTTATTATAAATATGGAATATCCATTTTCAGTATTCTATCCATCCTTTGAATGACATGTCACTATACGTGCGTACGTATGACCTACCATCGCCACGTCGTGGTGTAATTGTTATTCAATATATTATTATTTGGATGGGTATAATAATGATGTTTAATTCAGGTAAATAAAAAATAAAACATGATAATTATTCTTTATATATGATATACCATCCAATTATATATTATTTTAATATCAAAATAATGATGTTGTCGCTCGTGCGTACGTACGGATTACCGTCTCCACGAACGCGATGAGATTCATTCCCCATCATATCCATTCAAGACTAAATTTCATTTGATGATTAAAAATAATGTTTAGAGACATGATATCATTATGGATATGAATAAGATACATCCCATCCATAACAAATATGGCTCACATAACAAAGAATATAAAAAAAATGAATCCGTTAACACCCGAAACTACGATAATACTAAGATATTATCAACAAATTGATGTTAAAAGATCATATATGATATCATATTAATGTATATGATTCTTTTATAATCCAATAAAAATTATTTCACCATTACAAAGGAGGTTAAACGTACCCTCGACTAAAGGAAAGTGCAAGGTAAGGGGTTTTCATCTCATGCCTTATTCCCATGGGATTCATGCCAAATTTTCACTATTACCTTTTGTGTGGTGTATGTACTGCCCATAATTGAATTATTTGTGTAATAAACTTTAATTTATGTGTATTTACATATTCATTGTATGATACCTCTTTCATGGAGTGTATGTTTCGTAAGTTACCAAATTGGTAATGGTTAATTTCATAATCTCTTTATTATCAGAGGATGTTTTTACGTAAGTATCTACTGGGACATATTTATTATCCATGTTCATGTTTTAGGAAAGAGTTTTCAAAGGGATTATTTTAAGGTAATTTTTTTTTACTAAAACATCATTTCAAAAATTTTAAATATTTATTCTTCTAAATGTTTCTCATTAATGTCCATATCTCCAAAATGGTTTTTAAGGATTTATTTTTATGGACATGAATGTTTTTAAAATGTTAATTCCTTTCAAAAGTTTCAAAGTGGTATGGGACACTTTGATTCAAAAAATTTCTTTAAATGTCTTCTTTTCTAAATTGTGTGAATTTTAAATGTTTTCAAGAAAAATGGATATTTCTCCCAAAGAGTTTTAAAAATCATTTTCATCTTTGTGAATATCCTTTGATGGATTTTAAACTTGTTTGAAGATGATTTATTATGATACAAATATTCTATATTGTGTTGAAGGTTTTGTGATATGTTTGACTGGGGATGAGTTATATTTATACCATTCGCGGTTTATGGAGAAAGTATTTACATTTCGTATGCTAGTTTTAATACAAATGTTTATCTTATGTTT
This sequence comes from Viscum album, assembly GCA_963277665.1. Lineage (NCBI taxonomy): Eukaryota > Viridiplantae > Streptophyta > Magnoliopsida > Santalales > Viscaceae > Viscum > Viscum album. The sequence continues at coordinate 623,672,874 of OY728134.1, read as the reverse complement.
AAACCTATTCATATGAGGAATGTATTGGACTTAATAAGTTATGGGTGGAGCTAGCTATAGCTCCTCGATGCATGGGTTGGTCTCATGAGACAAAGTACTGTCTCGACACAAGGCCTTGAAAAAAATCTTATTTGTAGTCTTGGCACAAGGCCTTGACTATGTGGTTATGATAGTCTGGCATTATGCATTTCATCATTATGAAAGTGGCTATTGATATTGAATGTGATTATTCGACTAGTATAATATCCATGTGAGTAAGTAAATGGAATTATTTTTATTTATATGTGCCATATTATGATGATGTTTATGTTGAAAAGGATTTTGTTTTAGTTTTATACATTGCCTTAAATGTTTATGCTTATTTATGAATGTTTCTGTTGTATTGCTTACCCTTACTGAGCATCTAAGCTCACCCCTTTCTATGTTTTATTTTTCCCAGGATTCTAAGAAGTATATTGTGATTGATATGTAGGGTTAAGAAAATGGAATAATGGAGTTTATAAAGGATTATTTATGTTTTTTTGTATGTTATAAAGTGTAATGTAACATTCATGTATGCAATCTATTTTCCAAGACTGCTAAACCGATCGGTCTTTTGGGTCTTGATTCCGTGTAATCATGCCAATGTATTAAAATAATGCACCGAATCTGGGTAACTGGGTTCAGAGTGTTACAGTTGGTATCAGAGTATGTTTAGCAATAAACTTGGAGACTAGATTTAGATAGTAGATAGAAATAAGAGAGACTTTGATGATTAGTATAGAAGAACTTCCTAGAATTTTTGGTATTGTAGAGATTTTGTGAGTTTTCCGAGAAATACATCTCTGTCTGGATACGAGCATGTAGAGGCGGCTCTAGCACAGATGTACCTAGGGGTAAGACCCGAAAACACCGCTTTGATCTAGACTTGAACGGGAACTGGTGCACAATAATGGGCCTTGCTGCACTCTTGGTTACGACACTCCCGGAGGATATGCTTAAAATAATTCTCATTTTCTTTACAAATCATTATGAAGGGTTTATAAGTATATACTTCCTCAATGAAACCATCTTTATGATTATGGATATAATCCATAAACTATTCAATTTAAGTTAGGTATTTTACAAGTTTGGAATTATTGATTTCAATTTATAAACTGACCTAGTTTATTCCATTGTATAGAAATGGAGCCCAGTAGAAGGAATGTGAACTCCAGCAATACATATGATCCAAAGAGTAAGAAGGATAATATATTTCACGGTATTAAGTCAACATTTATAAGGGAAATAGTATCCCATGTATTCTCAACATATGAAGAAATATTATCATGTGTTAATAAGATAAGTAAAGAATTCTCTGAGTCTTATGGCTTTGAAGGGAAGCAAGAGAAGAAAAGGATGTAAGAGAGAATGATGGATAAATGGAAGAGGGAAAAGAAGAATTTTCCCATATTTGATAGCCGTGGGAGGAAACACCCTGGAACTTTCCTGAAGGGTATGGGAGTTTGTTATAAGTCTGGTGAAAAAGGACACCAAGTATGTGACTGAAAGGGTAAGAAAGAGGTTTCAAATGTACAATGCTTTATCTGTAAGGAGTTGGGAAACTATGCGAACCACTGTCCAAATCATTAGAGTATGCCCCAAATGATGCTATTGGATAATAATCAAGTCATGATACTACCACAGATGAAGATGAATGACTGGTGTTCTTATGTTTTTATTTAAGAATTATTTCATTTAAGTGTTGTATCAAGGATGTTCTGGAAATAAATAAGGATTGTACTGCAGTACTATTTCATTTAGGATTTAAGATTTTATGGTACTAAGAAAAGTGACTCTAGAACAAATTAGACTTTTTGGAAATTAAATGGTTGAAGAAAAGATAAACCTTAATATGGTCCTAATATTGGGGTACTGATTTTGGAATAAGAGATGGTTGATTTGGGTAAATTATATTGGATATTCTTGACTACCTTGAAACTGATTAATTATTTATATATTCCATCATTTTTGGAGTTTAAAACATTTTTGGATGGACAAAGTATATCCAGTATTCTATAAGGAATATGGGAGCATGAATGTATTCAATAAGGTTTTATGGTAATTCGGGATGTTTTAGTGTTTTAAAAGAATGCAGGATGAAGGTGTTCACATGTTATTATGCGGAAAAAAGGATCTTCATTGTGTTTACCTTCCTTATAAATTTTGGACAGTGAGTTTGGACAGAAGTATTTGGGATAATTCTAGTTTGAGAATATTTCTGGATATTTATAAAAAGGACAACTCAGAGGTCGGGCGGCAACCCGTCGTGTCCGGAAAGGCCGCGAGACTTGAACCCGCAACTGAAAGGTGACAAGGTTGTATCACCTACCACTGGCCCACGTGATGTCCTAGATTAAATAATGTAGTTTTTAAAAAAAAAATTCTGGTAGATGAATTATAAATTCATTTTTTTAACCCTATACGAATATGATAATGGAATATTATTTTTAAGTTCTATTATATTTTAGAGTGAAAGATGATTTTGTAGTAGAAATTAGTTAAAGGATGAGACTCTACTTGTCAAGTATATATTTTTCTTCTTCTCTTATTCTATGGAGAAATTAATTCTTATAATTTAGTAAAGGTATCTTAAAACCAAAAATGTGTTATCCTAATACCAAATGTTTTGTTGTACCAATGATATTTTAAATCATCATAGATTGATGAATTTAAAGCCCTCGATTTTACACTTGTTTGTGATTGATGACCTCAATCACTACATATAAATATTTACGTTTTCCCTCCAATTATGTGTCTATAATTTCCACCAATGTTCACCTAATCGAGATAATAATTTGGTGGTGACTTTTTCTTTCCCCTTTTCCTCTTATTGAGACTAAATTTTATTAACCTAATTTACGATGTGAATTTTCCCAAAGGTATTTTCTATTTTCAACCTTTTATTTTCGAAAAACAATTTTAAATTTTGAGGATGAAATTATTTTAAGGAGGGGATAATGTAACACCTCAAGCTTCCATGGTACGCTTCTCTTTGAATAATACAGTAGTGTGTGTTGTACGCAACTTCGAGTTCTAACACACACCACAACCAATCAAACTAGCCGTTATGAATAGTAATACCCACTTTTTGAAATTTTATAAATTTTATCTTTCAAAATGGACTTCATTTTTGGATTTGGAATATCTAAATTAGCATAGGGTAGATTTTTGGTACTTTTTAGATAACTTTCATATTCTGATGAATAGTGAAGATTACTAAATTTTAATTAAAAACAACTTTTTTAATCAAAATAATTAATTGTGATAAATTATGAATTTGAGTGATTTTAGAGTATAATTAGATTATATTTTTTTCATTTAATCCAATGTTGGTCATTGGAAATAATTTCACATTTAAACTGGACATAAGCAAGTGCTAATCTTTTTATAGTTATTATCTCTTAAAAACACGCTTTTTGTTTTAACAACGAGAATTAATTTTAAATTAATTTCTGCCACTTCTGTGTTTTGAATTTAGAAAAATGGATTCCATATTTATAATCCGGAGGTCCAAATTGTGTAAATAGGTACCTTTTATTTTTATACATCTTGAATAATTACTTCGGTAAATATTTTATTTACCATGGTTAAAGGGTAAATCCGGTAAACAAGGGTAACAAAATAATATTATAATAATAATAAATTACCCTAACACTTATCCTAACCCTATGTTTTGATAAATGTCCGACCATGGTCATCTTTGGGTCGATTTTGGGACCCCATGGATCCACTTGTAAGTGATAGGGATACTTTATATTAATTAAGTTAGAGTAAATACAAAAATTACATAAGCATATATATTTTAGGAAAACAATTTTTACATAGGGTTGTATATGTTATGTTTTCGACTCTAAATATTAATTAGAAATATAAAAATATTTCCTACATAATTTTATTTTATTTATAATTTTTAGACATTTAATAATTAAATTTATTTTCGACACAATAATGATGCAGTATTTTCCTTATTAATGAAAGAATCAAATTATTGGTATTATAAATCTTAAAATAAATATAATTTTCAAGTTTTGATGACATCCAAGAATTTTATTGGTTAATATGAAATTTTAGGATTGCTTAAATGAATTTGGTTCTAATTAATAAATTTGTTAAGACTTTAACAAAAAAACAATTATTGAATAGTGCCAAAATTGACATAAAAGAGTTTTTAAAACAAATATTATATTATTAATTGATATTCTATTCCTAAAAATCTATGTTTTGGCCAAAGGACTTATATCATGATAGGTGCATCATTAATGGACCACTTCGGGGTGTCTTGGAGGTATATAGTAAGTTTATTAACCATATAATATAAAAGTACAAAGTGACGTGGTAAATGTCAAACTAATTAACTAAGAGTTAAAACTAAAATATAAGGTTAATAAAGTGACCTAAACCTGTATAAAACCTATTAGTTGAGTTTTTTTCGACCTATCCCCACCTTAGACTTTAAATAATCCATTTTGGATCCATTACAAACCGAATATGAATTTATTATAAAATAATATTTCTAGCTTTTCCTAAGGTGCCCCTCACCCCTCTTATAAAAGGGCACTCTCCCTTCACTCTAATTCACACCTTCTAAGCCTTTTGGCTCGGCCAAACCCTGCCAAAATATCCTATCAACTTCCCTCACTTCATTATAGAGGCCCTCATTTGGTCATAAATCTATCTTAAATATCCCTTTTTATCAAATCAAAAGGAAGAACCCGAAGAATATGTAATGATTTCACAACCCTCTTTCAAGTTCCTTTCTTCATACACTTCTTCGTTATTTGTTATTTCCATTAGAAAATAATAACTATAGTATCTTCTATATAATGTGATGTTATTATAAATATCGTAGAACAATATTCAGTATTCTATCCATCCTTTGAATGACATGTCACCATACGTGCGTACGTATGACCTACCGTCTCCACATCGTGGTGTAATTGTTATTCAATATATTATTATTTAGATTGGTATAATAATGATGTGTAATTCATGTAAATAAAAAATAAAACATGATAAATATTCTTTATATATGATATAACATTCAATTATATATTATTTTAATATCAAAATAATGATATTGTCGCTCGTGTTTACGTACAGATTACCGTCTCCACGAAAGCGATGAGATTCATTTCCCATCATATCCATTCAAGAATAAATTTCATTTTATGATTAAAAATAATGTTTAGAGACATGATATCATTATGAATATGAATAATATACATCCCATCCAAACCAAATATGTCTCACATAACAAAGAATATAAAGGAAAATGAACCCATTAACACCCGAAACGACGATAATACTAAGATATTATCAACAAATCAATGTTAGAAGATAATATATGATATCATATTAATGTATATGATTATTTTATAATTCAATAACAATTATTTAACCATTATAAATGAGGTTAAACGTACCCTCAACTAAAGGAAAGTGCAAGGTAAGGGGTTTTCATCTCACTCCTTATTCCCGCGAGATTCATGCCAAATTGCCATTATTACCTTTTGTGTGGTGTATGTACTTCCCATAATTGTATTATTTGTGTAAAAACATTAATTTATGTGTATTTACATATTCATTGTATGATACCTCTTTCATGGGGTGTATGTTTCGTAAGTTACCAAATTGGTAATGGTTAATTTCACAATCTCTTTATTATCCGTGATTGTTTTTACGTAAGTATCTACTGGGACATATTTATTATCCATGCCCATGTTTTATGAAAGAGTTTTCCAAGGGATTCTTTTAAGGTAATTGTTTTTACTGAAGCATCATTTCAAATGTTTTAAATATTTGTTCTTCTAAATATTTCTCATTAATGTCCATGTCTTAAAAATGGGTTTTAAGGATTTATTTACATGGACATGAATGTTTTTAAAATGTTAATTCCTTTCAAAAGTTTCAAAGTGGTGTGGGACACTGTGATTCAAATAATTTCTTTAAATGTATTCTTTTATAAATTGTGTGACTTTTAAATGTTTTCATGAAAAATGGATATTTCTCTCAAAGAGTTTTACAAATCATTTTCATCTATGTCAACATCCTTTGATGGATTTTTAACTTGTTTGAAGATGATTTATTATGATAAAAATATTTCATATTGTATTGAAGGTTTTGTGATATGTTTGACTGGGGATTTTTTATTTTTATACCATTCATGGTTTATGGAGAAAGTATTGAAATTTCGTATGATAGTTTTAATATGAATGTTTATGCTATGTTTAAACATATTCATATGAGGAATTTATTGGACTTAATAAGTGATGGGTGGAGCCCGCTATAGCTCCTCGATGCATCGGTAGGTATTATGAGACAAACTAGTGTCTTGGCACAAGGCCTTGACAAAAATATTATTTGTAGTCTTGGCACAAGGCCTTGACTATGTGGTTATGATAGTCTGGCATTATGCATTCCATCATTATGAAAGTGGCTATTGATATTTCATGTGATTATTCGACTAGTAGAATATCCATGTGAGTAAGTAAATGGTATTATTTTGATTTATATATGCCATATTATGATGAAGTTTATGTTGAAAAATATATTTTTTTAGTTTTATACATTACCTTAAATGTTTATGCTTATTTATGAAAGTTTCCACTGTATTGCTTACCCTTACTGAGCATCTGGGCTCACCCCTTTCTATGTTTTATTTTTCACAGGATTCCAAGAAGTGTATTGTGACTGATATTCAGGGTTAATCCAAGGGAATAATGGAGTTCATAAAAGATTATTTATGTTGTTTTGTATGTTATAAAGTGTAATGTAACATTCAAGTATGTAATCTATTTTCCAAGACTGCTAAACCGATCGGTCCTTCAGGACTTGATTCCTTGTAATCATGCCAATGTATTAAAATAATGCACTGACTCTGGGTAACTGGGATTGGGGTGTTACAGTTGGTATCAGAGGATGTTTAGCAATAACCTTGGAAAATATATTTAGATAAACTCTTATTAGAGAAGGTATCCATAAGAGAGTCTTTTAGGACTAGTATAGAAGAACTTCCTAGAATTTTGGTATTGTAGAGATTTTGTGACTTTTCTGAGAAATACATCCATGTCTAGATATGAGAATATAGAGGTGGCTCTGGCACAAATGTACCTAGGGTTAAAACCCAAAAACACCACTTTGAGATAGAATTGAACGAGAACTGGTGCACGACAATGGGCCTTGCTGCACTCTTGGTTACGACACTCCCAAGGTATATGCTTAAAATAATTCTAATTTTCCTTACAAATCATAATGAAAGGTTTATGAGTATATACTTCCTCAATGAAAAAATCTTTATGATTATGGATTATATCCATAAAACATTAAATTTACATTAGGTATTTTACAAGTTTGGAATTATTCATTGCAATTCATAAACTGACCTAGTTTATGCCATTGTGTAGAAATGACGCCCAGTAGAAGGAATGTAGAATCCATCAATACATATGATCCAAAGGTAAGAAGTATCATATCTTTCACGGTATTAAGACAACATTTAGAAGGGAAATAGTCTCCCATGTATTCTTAACATATGAAGAAATAGTTTCATGTGTTAATAAGATAAGTAAAGAATTATATGAGTCCTATGGCTTGGAAGGGAAGCGAGAGAAGAAAAGGATGGAAGAAAGAAAGATGGATAAAGGGAAGAGGGAAAAGAAGAATTTTCTCATATGTGATAACTGTGGGAAGAAACACCGTGGAAATTTATTGAAGGGAATGAGAGTTTTTTATAAGTGTGGAGAAAAAGGACACCAAGTATGTGACTGCAAGGGTAAGAAAAAGGTTTCAAATGTACAATGCTTCATCTATAAGGAGTTGGGAAACTATGCGTACCAATTTCAAAATCATCAGAGTATGCCCCAAATAATGTTATTGGATAATAATAAAGTTATGAGACTACCACAGATGAAGAGGAATGACTAGTGTTCTTATTTTGTTATTTAAGAATTATTTCATTTAAGTGTTGTATCAATGATGTGCTGGAAATCAATAAGGATTGTTCTCAAGTACTATTTCATTGAGGATTTAAGATTTTATGGTACTAAGAAAAGTGACTCTACATCAAGTTTATCTTTTTGGAAATTACATGGTTGAAGAAAAGATAAACCTTAATATGGTCCTAATATTGAGGTATTGATTTTGGAATAAGAGATGGTTGATTTGGGTAAATTATATTGGATATTCTTGACTACCTTGAAACTGATTAATGATTGATGTATTCCATCATTGTTGGAGTTTACAACATTTTTGGATGGACGAAGTATATCCATTATTCTATAAGGAATAAGGGAGCATGAATGTATTCAATAAGGTTTTATGGTAATTCGATATGTTGTAGTGTTTTAAAAGAATATAGGATGAAGGTCTTCACAAGTTATTATGCGGAAAAAAGGATCTTAATTGTGTTTACATTCCTTATAAATTTTGTACTATGAGTTTGGAAAGAATTATTTGGGATAATTATAGTTTGAGATTATTTTTGGATATTTATAAAAACAAAAACCCAGAGGTCGGGCGACAACCCGTTGCGTCCGTCAAGGCTGCAAGATGTGAACCCGCAACCGAAGGGCGACAAAGGTGTATCACCTACCACTGGTTCACGTGATGTCCTGGATTGAATAATGTAGTTTTTTTAAAAAATTCTGGTAGATGAATTATAAATTCATTTTTTAACCCTATACGAATAGGATAAATGGAATATTATTTTTATGTTATATTATCTTTTAGAGTGAAAGATGATTTTGTGGTAAAAATTAGTTAAAGGATGGGACTCTACTTTTCAAGTATATATTTTTCTTCTTCTCTTATTCTATGAAGAAATTAATTCTTATAATTTAGTGAATGGATCTTAAAACCTAAAATGTGTTATCCTAATACCAAATGTTTTGTTGAACCAATGGTATTTTAAATCATCATAGATTGATGAATTTAAAGCCCCCAATTTTACACTTATTTGTGATTGATGACCTCAATCACTACCTATAAATTTTTACATTTTTACTCCAATTATGTTTCTCTAATTTCCACCAATGTTCCCCTAATCGAGATCATAATTTGGTGGTGACCTTTTCATTCCCCCTTTCCTCTTATTAAAACTAAATTTTATTAACCTAATTTCTGATGTGGGTTTTCCCAAATGTATTTTCTATTTTCAAAATTTTATTTTCAAAAAATATTTGAAATTTTGAGGACAAAATTATTTGAAGGAGGGGAGAATGTAACACCCCAAGCTTAAATGTTACACTTATCTTTGAATAATACAATAGCGTGTGTTGTACGCAACTTCGAGTTCTAACACACACCACAACCAATCAAACTAGCCGTTATGAATATTAATACCCACTTTTTGAAATTGTATAAATTTTATCTTTCAAAATGGACTTCATTTTGGGATTTGGAATATCGAAATTATCTTAGGGTGAAATTTTGGTACTTTTCAGACAGCTTAAATATTTTGATGAATAGTGAAGATTACTAAATTTTAATTAAAAACAAATTTTTTTAATCAAAATAATTAATAGTGATAAATTATGAATTTGAGTGATTTTAGATTATAATTAGATTATATTTTTACTATTTAATCTAATTTTGGTCATTGGACATAATTTCACATTTAAACTGGACATAAGAAAGTGCCATTCTTTTGATAGTTATTATCTCTTAAAAACACGCTTTTTGTTTTAACAATGGAAATTAATTTTAAATTAATTTCTGCCACTTATGTGTTTTGAATTTAGAAAAATTGATTCCATATTTAGAATCAGGAGGTCCAAATTGTGTAAATTGGTAACTTTTATTTTTAGACATTTTGAATAATTTTTCGGTAAATATTTTATTTACCATGGTTAAAGGGTAAATCCAGTAAATAAGGGTAAAAAAATAATATTATAATAATAATAAATTACCCTAACACTTGTCGTAACCCTATTGGTTGATATATTTCCGACCATGGGCATCTTTGGGTCGATTTTGGGACCTCATGGATCCACTTGTAAGTGACAGGGACACTTTATATTAATTAAGTTAAAGTAAATACAAAAATGACATAAGCATATATCTTTTAGAAAAACAATTTTTATATAGGGTCATATATGTTATATTTTCGACTATAAATATTAAATAGAAATATAAAAATATTTCCTACATAATGGTATTTTATTTATAATTTATAGACATTGAATAATTAAATTTATTTATGACACAATAATGATGCAATATTTTCCTTATTAATGAAAGAATCAAATAATTGGTATTATAGATGTTAAAATAAAAATAATTTGAAAGTTTTTATGACATAAAAGAATTTTATTGGTTAATATGACATGTTATGATTTATTAAATAAATTTGGTTCGAATTAATAATGTTTTTAATATTTTAACAAAAAAATAATTATTGAATAGTACCAAAATTGACATAAAATAGTTTTAAAAAAAATATATTATATTATTAATTGATATTATATTCCTAAAAATATAAGGATCATCCAAAGGACTTATATAATTATAGGTGTATCATTAATGGACCACTTGGGGGTCTCTAGGAGGTATATAATATGTTAATTAACCATATAATATAAAAATACAAAGTGACATAGTAAATGTCAAACTAATTAACTAAGAGTTAAAACTAAAAGATAAGGTTAATAAAGTGACCCAAACCTATCTAAAACCTATTAGTTGAGTTTTTTTGACCTATAACCACCTTATACTTTAAATAATTCATTTTTTAGCCATTAGAAACTGAATATGAATTTATTATAAAATAATATTTCTTTCTTTTCCTAAGGTTCCCCTCACCCCTCTTATAAAAGGGCACTCCCACTTCACTCTAATTCACAGCTTAAAATCCTTTTTATCGGCCAAACCCTACCCAAATATCCTATCAACTTCCCGCACTTAATCCTAGAGGACCTCCTTTGGTCATAAAGCCAACTTAAGGAGCCCTTTTGATCAAATCAGAAATAAGAACCCGAAGAAGAGGTAATGATTTCACCACCCTCTTTCAATTTCCTTTCTTCTTCCACTTATTCTTTCTTTGTTATTTCAATTCTAAAATAATAACTCCAGTATCTTCTATATACTGTGATGTTATTATAAATATGGTTGAACCATATTCAGTATTATATCCATCCTTTGAATGATATGTCACCATACAGGCGTACGTACGACCTACCATCTCCATGTCGTGGTGTAATTGTTATTCAATATATTATTATTTAGATGGGTATCATAATGACGTGTAATCAATATAAATAAAAAATTAAACATGATAATTATTTGGTATATTTTATATACTATCCAATTATATATTATTTTAATATCAAAATAATGATATTTTCGCTCGTGCATACGTACGGATTACCGTCTCCACGAACGTGATAAGATTCATTCCCCATCATATCCATTCAAGAATAAATTTCATTTCATGATTAAAAATAATGTTTAGATAGATGATATCATTATGGATATGAATAAGATACATCCCATCTATAACAAATATGGCTCACATAACAAATAATATAAAGTAAAATGAATCCGTTAATAACCGAAATGACGATAATACTAAGATATTATCAACAAATCAATGGTAAAAGATCATATATCATATCATATTAATGTATATGATTCTTATATAATTCAATAACAATTATTTCACCATTATACAGGAGGTTAAACATGCCCTCGACTAAAGGAAAGTGCAAGGTAAAAGGTTTTCATCTCACTCCTTATTCCCGTGAGATTCTTGTCATATTGCCACTATTACATATTGTGTGGTGTATGTACTGCCTATAATTGTATTCTTTGTGTAATACACTTTAATTTATGTTTATTTACATATTCATTGTATTATACCACTTTCATGGGGTGTATATTTCGTAAGTTACCAAATTGGTAAGGGTTAATTTCACAATCTCTTTATTATTCGAGGTTGTTTTTACGTAAGTATCTACTGAGGAATATTTATTATCCATGTCCATGTTTTATGAAAGAGTTTTCAAAGGGATTCTTTTAAGGTACTTTTTTTTACTAAAGCATCATTTCAAATTTTTGAAATATTTATTCTTCTAAATCTATCTCATTAATATCCAGTTCTTCAAAATGGTTTTTAAGGATTTATTTATATGTACATTAATGTTTTTAAAATTTTAATTACTTTAAAAAGTTTCAAAGTGGTATGGGACACTTTGATTGAAAAAATTTCTTTAAATGTCTTATTTTCTAAATTGTGTGAATTTTAAATGTTTTCAAGAAAAATGGATATTTCTCTCAAAGATTTTTACAAATCATTTTCATCTATGTCAACAACCTTTGATGGATTCTATACTTGTTTGAAGATGATTTATTATGATACAAATCATCCATATTATATTGAAGGTTTTGTGATATGTTTGACTGGGGATGTGTTATTTTTATACCATTCACGGTTTATGGAGAAAGTATTGACATTTCGTATGGTAGTTTTAATTCAAATGTTTATGTTATGTTTAAACCTATTCATATGAAGAATTCATTGGACATAATAAGTGACGGGTGGAGCCCGATATATCTCTTCGATGCATCGGTAGGTCTCATGAGACAAACTAGTGTCTTGGCACACGGCCTTGACAAAAATCTTATTTGTAGTCTTGGTATGAGGCCTTGACTATGTGGTTATGATAGTATGAAATTATGCATTCCATCATTATGTAAGTGGCTATTGATATTGCATGTGATTATTAGACTAGTATAATATCCATGTGAGTAAGTAAATGGAAATTTTTTTATTTATATATGTCATATTATGATGAAGTTTATGTTTAAAATGCTTTTGTTTTAGTTTTATAAATTGCCTTAAATGTTTATGCTTACTTATGAAAGTTTCCGCTCTATTGCTTACCCTTACTGAGCATCTGAGCTCACCCCTTTCAATGTTTTATTTTTTCCAGGATTCCAAGAAGTGTATTGTGATTGATATGCAGGGTTAAGCCAAGGGAATAATGGAGTTCATAAAGGATTATTTATGTTGTTTTTTATGTTATAAAGTGTAATGTAACATTCATGTATGTAATCTATTTTACAAGGATGCTAAACTGATCGGTCCTTCGGGACTTGATTCCTTGTAATCATTCCAATGTATAAAAATAATGCACCGACTCTGGGTAACTGGGGTCGGGGAGTTACACACCTAGTTATGGATGGGGTATGGAATTAGGGTGTGTACAGAGGATAGCGACCCTGAGACATGTTGTGGATTACACCTGTTTAGTGGCCTGAGTTGGTTTTCTGCCCGTGGGGGTAGACCAGAGGTGTGGTTCCCCAAAAGGGGAATACAACGGCTTAAATATGGTTGGGGTTGATCCTCATGGAGGATTCCCACATACCCGATATAAGAGATAGGGATCAAAACCTGTCTAGTTTGAAAAAATGCGGTACAAAATCATGTGGGATGGAAAGAGGTGTACAATTGAACATCATTCAGGATGAGGATTAACTGATGTGAAGATGGTCAGGATATATGGGTAATGGTCTTGAACATCAGGGATGCCTCATAAGTACCCTTCCTAGGATACAAGGAACAGAGACCACAAAGTTTGGGATGGGTCTTGGGGATTACACGCTAAGGCGGCCAAGGGAGGATGCCATTGTCGATGCTTACTATATTCCCACACGTGCCATGATCAGTGTGATAAATAAGAGGCTTCAGAGACCTAAAAATCGTATAAAGAAAAACTTTTATTCTAGGAATAATGTGGGGTTTACGCATCATTTGCAACCCTACAAGATGGAAATTGGGGCCTACTCCTTGATGGAGTCCTAATGATGACAAAGAAAATAGGGTGAGGGATGGGGTGACAATGGTCCTTATGCCCATATTTCCTCAAGTCATTGCACACCAAAGAATAGTGTAGGTACATGGATTCTACCTCATGTAATAAAGGCTAGGGACATATAACAAGATGGTTTCCCTTCCCTACAGACAGACACTATTCCATCCTAAGAGGATCTCATTCCATGTGAGGAATATCTCACTTCCGTGGTGACCAGTGGGTGTGAAAAATGTCTGTGGTGAGGCACACTACTTATATCTCATGGGGAGAGGCCACAGTTTAACATCATGGGCTAAGGATTATGATTCTTGTCAGTTTAACGTCCTGATTCTCGGACGAGGTGGGTTCATTTCTCACCCCTAGGACTTTCATAACTGATACCCATCCACCCATAGGGAAGGGAAGGCATAAACAATGACATGGATAGGCAATGTTATGGAGGGATCTGTTGAGAAGATCACATTATCTTGGCTACGAGAAGAAGCAAGAGCTGTTAGCATGCCTATGAGAAGAAGCATGAGGCTACAAAACACAATGTGAAGTAGCTCCCAAGGGACCTTGAAATAACTTTGTATAGACCAAGAGGGTCGTACAAGAGAAGGGTTCATGAAGAAAATGGGTTCATAGGGAAGGACCTTTTGAAGCACTGGTGCTCCAAAGAGGGGAGGGACTTCACGAAGGGGTATGATTCACGAAGTGGAGTTTCCTAGACTAGGTATAGGTTATAAAAGCACATAAAGGGTGCTTTTACAAGTGAACGTTCTTTCTCATAGTATAACTATACAGAGTATGGGTGCCTTGAAAATCGGGGCACTGTGAACCAATGTACATCATAAAGCACATTGATCCGACCTTAGCGTGGGATCCACATGTGCATGGAAGGTACATCATGTAGAATTAGTGCTTTGAAAATACCTGAGTCCCCTTAGGGATCTTATTCCTTTGTGAGGGCCCATGGGCTCCATGAGGGGAACCCCTACATGAAGAGGGGTTATTTTTGAACAATAGGAAAGGTACTTCTCAATGGTCAAGTACCTTGAAGATATCCTCTTTCTCTCAATGTTTCACAGAGTAGATGGTGCTTGTCATTTTGAGAGACGAGAGGGCTAAAGGTTGGGGTATCCATCTTTGGGATTGAGGGAAGCCTGGTATTTATAATGAGGGGAAGATAAAATCTATAACAACATGTTGCGAAGCCACGTGGAACTTTGCGATCAGAAGCGTATTGCATTAATTATGTCGTAACTGTAGATTTGATCATCATACCCTCCTAAACATAGAGGCCTACTGAATTCTCTCTACAGTGCTCACATAGGATTCTGCCAATTTTTAAGGGATCATAGAGGCTATCTAGTTCCCTTTGAGGAATGATTCTCTTCGTCAATTTCATATTAACCACAGTGCATTCCTCTTCTTTTACTCTATGGCGACCACAAATGGGGTTGCGGATTTGTGTCGGTCACAGTACTAAAGGGCTCTATGAAGGAACTCCATGAATCAGACCCTTTGGCATTGGCTTCCTCTTTGTGTCCTTTTCCTCTACACATATTTTGAAACCAAAAATCCCCCCCCCCTCAGACTTGGAGCCAAAGAGAAAATTATGGTTAATGTCTGAGGGTAGATCTCCAAACAATTTAGGCTAATTTCAAATCAATATCACGAAGCAGGGTCTGGATGCATAGAGGCGATGAATGGGTTGAGAATAGTGCGATGCTCTCTACAACAAGGCACTCTGAGAAGCTCAGAGGTCGTTGCCTATAAATAGAGGATAATGAAATTTATTTTTTCCTTACTTATCACTGTGTCTTTAGAAATTATGCTCTCGATTCATGATGCTGCACATGATCTGCGACCATTCTTTGTGAATCAGGTCCTTTCTACTCTACGAAGCATATTGAGTCTTTTGAATCTACAAGTTTGTGCTCCACGACTTGTGTCTCTGAGGTCTGTGGCAAGGCTCTGCTACTTGACTCTATGGTAGAGCATCACGATCGAGCTCCGTGATCGATATTTGTGATCCAGAACAAACAATTTCTAAAGTTTATTAGGAAATGGACCACCAAGATAATTCCAAGGGGTTATTGTGGAAGCTTCCTAGTGGGTAGAGATGTTTGATAACCTTGGGATCAGGGAATGTTTGTGGAGAAATTCAGATCATGAGTCCCATGTTGAGCTGCTATCTGGAAGTTAGAATAACTAACCTCTGTGCAAAAGGTTTATTCTATATGTATTTGGTCTGAGGGATGATGTGTTCATTCCTAAAACAAGTAGTGATGAGCTGGCCTACTGGTTCAGAAGTACTCTGTGCCAGCGCTAGTAGTTTAGGGTGACCGAAAATCATAAATGGGAGGATTATTTTCCCGTTAATTACAACTACATTTATAGTCATGCAAAAAATGTCAATGGGAAGGAATTGCATATATATATATCTCCCCTACTGTACCACTCCATTCTGAAGGTGAAATTTGGGAATATAGGAAAGGGGGGGGGGGACTGATGAGTGGTATTTGTGCTAGGGAGGCAATTTCACATATGATGGGGCCTAGGCTTATTGGGTATGTTCTTCCTACATTGCATTTTTGGGAGAGTATAGATGAGTGGGAATAAATGAGGTGGTATGGACCTCCCAATTTCACATTTACTAGTCAAAGCAACTTGTGTCGGAGTTGTTGAGCAGGTGGCCATCAAGGACCAACACTTTCCAGCATCACCATGGGGAGGTTGGTATCAGCCTATTAGACATGTATGAAGTCTTGAGGATCCTAAAATTGGGGGTAATGATTGATGAGTTCCTTTCCACCTAGAATTAATGAGTGACCCAGAGCAGATTTCGGCACTAGAAAATCATTGATGGACCTCATTCCAAGAGAGGAAAAACAGTGGTTGAGGGATGTAAATTTCATGTTGTGGTTAAGTCGGTTCCTAAATTCCCCTGCAGATGGGAAGATTCCGGTAAGGCATCTCACTTGCCCAAAGGGGGTTCAAAGTAGCAAGGAGCACTCATACTAGCTACTCTTGGAGGACTTCCAGTGGAAGACATGGGGGTTCATCATCAACACTATGATACAACTGGTGGTTAGGTTGGCTGCATTCAATTCAGTGCTAAGTTGCAGCTGGATACTACATGTAAGGTATACAGACATGGGAGTACGACCATGCACGATTATGATGGAGTCTATGTTGGTGATGGAGGAGTGGGTAAATCTAGGGAACTCGATGCTAGTTAAGCTATACAAAGTCCTATATCATATCGGTGAACAAAATAAGCCACATTGGGTGTGCAGGCCATCCCATATTTGTTATGGGTGGACTGTGGCACATATGGACACCAATGAGTACCTGAACCCCATTTATCCTCAAGGGTAGGACTTTCACCCGCCTATTTTGATGGTGGTGGGAAGTTTCCCTACAAAGCTGGCCCTACTGCTGGTGGTGAACCGAGTTTGAAAGGTAGATGAGTTCAATTTCAACCCATTCACACTACCAAAAAGTGTGTTTGCATACGATAGATAGGGAATAGAAGAGCATTCGTCCTTCCTCTTGGTCTTTATGGATAGTGTCTTGGTGGAACGAGTTTAAGGCTAACCTCTCTATGTGTCGTACACCCCACACCGCTTCGTGAGGCATTTATGGTGATTGTCGAGGTTCACCTCATAGGTCTACTTGGGAGTACACCACAAGGTCCATCCATGTGTGATGAGGTAGATGTGGCACATATTCAAAGTGGAGTTTGTGAAGATGCCGAATGATCTCCCACTACCCATACCTATTTATGGGATGGTAAATGATTATTCCCAGAGTTGGGACGAAGCCTAATCCGGGGAGATTCTGAACTGACAGACCGTACGTGCCACTGATGGGGTCCCCCCTCAACCTCGAGGTTAGGGCTAGAAGTAAGTGTGGACATCCCGTGGTGGTGGGGTTGAAGTAGTGGTGAGGCCCACTCCAATCAGGAGGTAAGAAACAATAGAAGACCTTATATTCCCAGAGGAGTAAAGTCATCCAGAGGGGAGGCCACCCATGGTGTGCCGTAGGATACCCACTCAGGCCCCGGGGAAGCAATTTTTCCACATAGATATGCATGAGGATGATATCTTTTCTAAGGATTGTGACATATAGGATTTAAAAAGACAATTAATCAACCCTTCCCAGATGTGGAACCATATTAACCATCTCATGATGGATTTCGTGGGAAATGGTCATGCCATGACTGGATTTCAAGAATCTATGGAGGGGGGGGGAGGAGTAGTACATTGCTAAGCTGGAGGGAATTGTGCACTCTTGGGGTGCTCCATGTCTGATGACATATACAGTTCATGTTTTGATCAATCAAGAAGTCCCTCCACAGTTATCTATTTCCAACCTGAGGGAGCACTTCCTCGTACTGGAATAATATGAAGGGTCCTCCTGGGGGGAGTGGTTGGTAGAGGGAGCCCCCCCTGAGGAAGGTGGGGTCCATAAATCAGAACTCGAAGAATTTTTTGAGGTGAACCATGAAGCATTATTATTTGATCCAAATTCAAGTAACTTAAAACTTTTTAAGTAAAATTTGACCAGTGCAGGAGGGACTCATATGTAAAACTCACTCCCATTCAATAGTATATACAACTACTAGATCTTCGGGATCTTCACTCAGAACAATGGTGATTATTGTGCCTAATAGGTCCACGACACCCTAGGTGGTTCTACTGGAGTATTCAGATATCCCAACCATATATGCGAGACCAATCCTCATAATTCCAGAGGAAAAATCTCCTGGGCGAGACCAGATGCTTGATCATTGTAATTATTCTTCACAGAATTCCTAACTGCCATACATTCAATCAGAACAACTGATATATTCATAATCTAATATGCACCGTTTTTCAAATGGAATCAATAATATTGGTGAGGATGAATGAGGTCCCTGGTGCTACATTTCCCAGGGGAACGCTAGTGGTTGTGGAAGTGGACGCCGATACTGACCAAGCCGCAGAGTCCCCAATCCCATATGGGACTGTCAGTTAGACAAAACCTGATTTCATTGAGCTGGAATCTGATTAAGGGGATAAATCAGACAACATGGGTCCTGACCTACCTGATTAGAGACTTAATGAAGATCCTACTAATGAGTTCATAGAGGTGTTCCCTGCACATGAACCCATCGACCCCAAGGAACAGGATGAGACAGCTTCCGATGAAGAGAACCACAAGGTCATTCATCGTCAGTCGTGGAATATGATCAAGTGACTCATCGAATATTCCACATAAGAACAATGGATTGACCATATGTGGAGACTTCGTTCCTTTCTCCGTGAACTATGAACTATAGGAGTGGATGTCCAACATCTTTATATGCTCATATGATATTTCTTGACTAAGATGATACCTGAGCATGACCCTGGACTTGGTGTGTGCTGTTAGTGGAGGAAGTCCATGAATATAAAGACACTCCAGGAGGCCGAACAATAGATCCAACTGTTGAAGCCATGAGCGAATGAGTATTGTGATTTCCTCGACTCATAATTGGGGCTCGTATCACAACTGAATGTCTAACTGTCATAGGCTATAGAGATGATAAGGCGAGCCTCGGAGGAGACAACCATCATCCAAGATGATGAGGGATGTTCTTGAATTGAGGAAGTTGAACTACACATCTTCTCTATTGAAGAGGAGCATGATCTTAAACGGCGGCAACACATCCTGGATGCTACCAACTAGAGAGTGGCGGAGCTGGGACCCTCCATTGAAGAGTTCAATGAATCTATGGGAAGGGATAATCCATGGGCACTATAATTTGTGTAATCTCATAAATGTATATTCATTCATTTCTTGTTAATGTTAATTGAATGAAAGAGTTCTATTATTTTTTTTAAGGTTTTTTGCACTTCCATCACTTTTGAGAAATATCTTATGATCAGTCCCTATGCTCACGTGGGTCATGCCCGATGTGAGAAACAAAGGATGATCGCATCGTTATTTCGTTTGAATACAAGAGTGCCGACCAGGCTCTATGAATTCAGGGTGTAAACAACCGATCTAAATTTCTGGGAAGATAGCAGGAGGCATGACTGGAGAATTAAGTTCTCTGAATAGTAAAACTATCTTTTTCCCAACGTTCTCTAGTGCACGAGCGGGGTGATGATACGAGCATTAAAATCAACATGAACTGAGGGGAGTGGAAAGCGTGAGTCACGATTCCCAAAATTTGGAACACTTTAGAGATGGCATTAAAATGAAGGATAAATATTGAACGTTTTCAAAAAATAGCATCCATACCATGTTTTCCTAAAATGGGGACAACAAATGAGGGTCGACCACTGACCATGTTCGAAACACGGGGCCTGGCTCGAAATTTCATCCATTATCTTCTAGAACATTGGCCCAGGATTGTATGCGAGCCATATGTTGAGCATCTGTTCCATTAGGGGGTTCCTTTAGACATGAAATAGGGCAACTGTCCAAATAAAGATAATGCAAAGTGCGGAGGATGGAGTGATGGGTTGATCGAATGGGGTTCGAATCTATTGAAATTATGTCATCATGATGAAAACACATTAGGTTAGTGAATCGGTCTGATCAATGATCATACCTACTTCTCGTCAGGTTCTCTCAAGTGAGGACCTAGAATGCGGTGTAGTTTTAAGTCATAGCAATGAGAAAGATAGAAATGTAGTTTAATGTCGTACCATGAAAACATAGGAAATGAATGGTCCCAAAAAGTGGGTATGATGCTAGGATGACCATATATAAGTATTTTAAAAAATGTGGTTGGATATGGGTACTAGACATCTATATGTCACTATATAATCTTCTAGGGTAGGAATCAATCTATATAATGTTATTTGGAACAGCGTGGTTAGATACCACTGTTGGTTTGGGCAATCCCCTTTAGTGAGGAAGCTAACACATCTCATAATTATCATGGGGAATCCCAAACTTGTTTAGGGTAGAACTACTATTTAAAGTCTTACATCAAGGACATATTTACCTGGAAAAGAACACACAATTATGTACATATCCTAACATGACTGAGGACCGTAAGAGTCCACACCACACCAAGTAAGATCGAGGGAAATATTATTTTGAGATATTTAAGATGGAGAAAAGCTGGGTTTGGCGCAAGAAAAAGTTTTCACGAATTCCTACATACCCCATTAGGATGTGAATCATGCCATATGTACTTCTCAAATGGTAGGTTAATGTTATGAATGATGAGAGGCATGTGTGGTTCGGATGCACTAGTACACACCCTACCAAAAATACTAATCCCGCGTGAGTCGTGATCGATGTGGGAAACAAGGAGTAATGAGTGTATTTTACATGTACAAAGAGTTACACATTATGGGAAATGGAATTATAGGTGAATGTTGTCCCATTATTATTGTCCCACCTTCTTAATGCACATTAATGCACCAAGGTGTAAAACCGAGTGTGTTGGAATTCCACTAGATTATAATGAAGTGAAAAGATGTGTATCATGGAAACAGAGATCGTGATCGCAATGAAGGTGGCATGACGATATAGTATAATTGGTGACCATGATCAAATAACATTATCTGTTTTACGTTAGCCTAGCATGGAGACAAACAAATGAGGGTCGACCACTGACCATGTTCGAAATGTGGGACCTGTCTTAAAATGTCTTCCAAGGTCTTTTGGGGCATTAGAACTAGATGATAGGAGAGCCAATGTGTCCTGATACCAGTCTGTAGAAGGGGTCCCATCTGATGTGGAAGAGGATGGATATCCAAATAAAGGTCTCATGAAGCATGGATGTGAAATGAGGGAATGTACATGCGAGAATTCAACACTTAGGTCCTTTTACACAACACATTTGATCACGCTAATGAGTCACATCAGATAACGGGAGTCAAATACCTTTCATAGGATATGGGAGACACATGGGGTGGTTTTTATAAAAAATAGATGTGAATGAGGACCCAAGAGGTACTGATGACCACATGCTCCCAACAGAGTTTGGCCAATTGGGCCAGAAATAGGATAGGATTTGAGATATCTGGGGATGGATCCAAAGAAAATATGTATTGGTGTTCCTACATATCCCAAGAGGATGGGAATCGAGCCATACATAGTTATGAAATATGGAATGGTTGGGTTCCTATGGTGGGGGAAATGTTGTCGTGCAGGTCTGGTCCATGCACCAAAAGAAGTTGTATTTGATGGATATTGATTGTTCAATAGGGTTTAATGTAATGTGTCTATGTTTTCCTTGTGAAGAAACAAACTTGGGACAAATATTATAGGTGTCACTAGAGGAGTTAATCCATTTATATTCATTGACAAATGGCGTGGAGGAGAACCAATAAAAAACATGAAGCCCCTCAAATGAGGACACCACAATGTGGTTCTGTTTTTCGTCATGCGACCAGGACAATAGTGTCATTGTTTTGGGTCGTATGATAGGACCAACCCTTGAATTTAACATTGTGCAGTAAAGAAGCTACATTTTAAAGTCATGGGTGGCCAAGAATCATATTTTAATGTCATATGGATTTTATTCTACCAAGATAACGTGGTTTTATATGGGATGCAATAGGTGTGATAAAGTATACCCGGTGTGCATGAGGACAAGGTCCACACCACACCACATGCAATTCTTGAAGAGAAACCTCAGGCTGAGTGGCTAGAAAAGAGAACAGAATATGGGGTGGACCCAATGAAGAAACTTATGGATGTTTCTACATATCCCATGAGGATGGGAATCGAGCCATAAGAAGTTATGAGACTTAATCTTAATGTTATGTGGACTAGTGGTGGGAGATACTAGAACCTAAAATGGGAGAATGTGGTGCGGATACTGCAAAATAGATGTGAATAGGGAAATAATCCCACACCACAATACATACCCCCTAGAAGACTCAGAACAAAGGGAAAAAAGAGGAGGAGGTTTATATGAAACATGGTTTGGCATAGAGAAAAAAATTATGGGCATTTCTATGTATCCCAAAAGGATGGGAATCAAGTGACATGTAGTTCTAGATGTATCATGCAGTTTAATGTCATGTGGTAAGAATGAATATAAGATAGGGTACCTTCAAGTGGAATTTGAATGGTGTTGAGAATAACCTGATGTGAATGAGGGAATAAGCCCCTATTGGCTACACCATTAATAATTCCTGAAGAGAACATGGACCAAGAGGTCGAGAGAAAGGATAGATGGACCGGGGATGTACGCAAAGAAAAAATGATTGGGTTTTCCTATGTATCTCATGGGGATGGTAATCAATCCAATTTTAGTTCTCGAGATGTCATTCATTTAACCATCATGTGACAACTATGTGATAGATCTTAGATTATGGTCATAGAGTGCAGATTGTAAATTCCTAGTTTAATGTCTTCTGCATGGGACATATGGGTAGAAAAGGTGAATCACCATGCCTATCATTTGGGAGACTTCAGGATGGAATCCATGATTGTGGATAAATGCTGACCATGTTCACAACACAGAATCCATCTCGTGTGTCATGGAAAAAGAACAAACAATTGATCGTCGATCACTGACCATATTTCCAAAGTGGGACTCATGTAAAAATGTTGTTCAAAATATTTGGGGATGTTGGAACGTGATTTTAGTAGAGCCTTATGGTCTAGAATTCATGTCTTTCGGGGGTCCTTTATAATTTGGAAGATGATTAAAACCCAAATGATGGGACACATAAAGCGTGGTGGGACCCATGCGGTTTAACATATTTCAGCAAGGATGGTAGATGAAGGAGGGATGTATCAAGGGAATATGTGTGGCATGGAGAAAATAACCCGACGTGAATAAGGACATGGAGTCCATTCCACGATTCACAATCCAAAATAAGAATGTGGGAAAGGGGGCCGGAAAGGTCGAGGGACCTAAGGCTGGCCCGCGGATGGGGAATTCCATCCAGCATGCAGTTTATCGTCATTCCAGATGAGTACAGAGTAGTTTTACATTGTTCAATTCGGATGGATCATGCGGTTTAACATCATGCGGTAAGGACATTGGTGATCTTAGTTTAAGGTAATAGAGTTAGGGCCATGATCACCGGACCCTATTTGCTGGTATTGCCTTAAAAATTCCCCTATGACGATGTGAGAAATGCTCAGTGTGGGGAACAATGAATATGAATTTGTTCTCCCTATCACATAAGGGTACGACAATGAAGGGAATAGATCAGGTGGAGTCGATCCCAAAAAAATCAACATTCCTTCTCAAGGAATACTAATGTTCAAAGGGTTAACATGAAAGCAAATGAATAAATGCACCAAACATTTGGGGCATATAGGGGTTGCAATGATGATGGAGGATGGGTATCGACTGCATTCGAAATACAAAATCCTTATCATGTGACTTGAAATGGGAACACAAAATGAGCATCGACCTCTGACCCTATTCTCAACACAGGACTTGTATTGAAATGCCATTCGAAACACAAAATCGTTATTGATATTTTGAATTTAAAAAAGAATGTCACAAAAAGAAATGAGATTATAACATAAAATCTTACCGCTTTTGTGAATTTGAATAATAAACCCTATTTAAAAAATAATTTCAAAAATAATTTAAAATACAATTAATATGAATAAAATAATTATAAAAATTATCAATGGGGTAGTATATAAACCATATAAATACAAAATATAAAATAAAATAATATTAATTATAAATATATTCCAGAACCACATTCAAGAATAAAATACCATATGTGATTCAGTTATAACATATTATCAATTGTTTATTAATAGTTCATAATTAAAATAATTTTTTCGGGTGATAACTCTTCCATTTTTCATAAATATATTGGTTTTATGGTTTTTTTAATTGCACTTTGATAATGGTATAATAATATATAAAATGTTAATCACATCATAATTTCCATATTAATTCATTACAGAAACTATTATAATAATTTGTGTAATGTGGGGATGAAAAATTAATTACATCACATTATGGAAATGATAGTTCGTTAGCACACATGAGGAATGATTTAATTTCCAATTAAAAGGAAATTCAATTGATAATAGTTGTTCCCTCAACATAATAAACATTAATAACATATATAATTTAAAATTAGTTAATTTATGAGGAAAAATATGTATTTCTAGGTGGAATAATAGCTAATAAACATAAAATAAATCAATAAATACATATAGCTCAACTTTTTTTATCCTCATTCTCATTTAGATTAAGGCCTTAGGAGATGTGGTTTATGGTCACTCATGGGGCATGAAGAAGCCGTAAGGTAAATTTATAGGGGGGTTTTATAGGGGTTTGAGAGAAAACTGATCTCATATGATCCATGGGAAGTCATATATTGTGTCACTATTTTTATGTAAAAATCAATATCATTTTATCAATTTTTCATTTTTAAGGTTCATTGACGTTATTGAAAAATTACCACGTGGAACATAAAGGAATAATTAGATATAAAAATTTCCATAATATTTATTAAAAGCAGATTTCTTTTTGATTTTATAATTATTTAAATATACTTTTTAAATATAATTACCATTTATAGTCATTTTCTTCACTAATCAAAAAATTTGAAATTATGAATATCATGAAATCCATGGAATTAGAAATATAATAAATGATCCTTCATAATTATATATGAATTAAATGGAATACACTAAATCATCTCAATATGTTCAATTTTAATATTATTACAATAATTTAATAAGTATTCATACCACTTGAAAAAACATCACGTTGAAGATGAGGAGGCATTCAATTTAATTATATGATCCCCAAATATTTTAAAAATAGTATAATAAAAATAAATTATTAAGATTAATAATAAAAATTTATAACCATTCATCTAAATATTTTTACTCCATTCAATACATATTATATATATTGAAAGAAAGTGAGTGACAATTTGTACATATTCTGGATCCAAAATAATTTAAAGATTAATTTCAATGGAAAATTATACCAAATGTCCATATTTTAAAATATATCATGTGTTTTGTTGAAATAAACTAATCATACGAAACAAATTAATATTTTTAGGTGATTCTATGATGATACCCCAATGTTTTAACCACATTTAGATCATTTTACCATTTATCAGAGTGAAAAAAGTTAGCATGGTAAATATTTATTATGATGAAAAATAAAATTTACCATATAAAGCATTAAATTCAGATTCCTAATAGGGATTCCATTTTTATGAAATTATTTTACAAAATATTTCTTTTTAAAAAATTTCACAAAAAGTGATACTTGTTTATTAACGAAACATTTTTATATATAAAAATTATTTTATATTAAAATCAATTATAATGTTTATTTCCATTAATTTAACAGATTATGATTAATAAATGAATATTTATTAAAAATAATAATATAGTGAAAACATGATTAGAATAAAAATATTCAATATTGTTTTTATTCAAATAAAAACATTTTATGGAATTATAAATTCCTAGAAATAGATTTATGTGTTCAAAATTAGATTATTAAATGAACTGTATAACTTTTAAAATATTTATTTTATCAAAAAATAATTTTTGTAAACATTCAATTTATTCTTATATTATAAAATATAATAAAAGTGACACTATTTTTAAAATCAAAATGAATCACCATTCACCAATAATTAAATCAATTTTAAAAAAATATCAAAAAAATCATAAAAATATTTTGACATGTTGATGTGAAAATTGAATTTTATTTAATCAATTTAAAATTATAAATTCATAAAATTATTTTTTTAAAAGAAAATAAAAAATATAAATAAAACCCTCTTCCGTTGATTAATGACCCCTGTTAGTCATTCGTTGTTCTTATCCTTATATGATTTTAATATTATCATTCAAAATTGAGATCTCATTTCCTAGTTCCCAATCAAAAAAATGTATTGAAAACACATTTGAACATATATTTCATAATGTTAATGTTCATATTTATACCGTTCATTCTAAAAACTTTGTTATAATACTCATATTTCAATTAAAATATTTCTAGAATATGATAAAGTTCATTTTGGATCAGTGTTGTGTGTGGTACACTCTCTTGAGCATAGTATTTATTTAAATAAAATACATTCTAATATTACATGGTGTTTTAATATATCACATTAAATAAACTATTCCCTCCCAATTTTAATTTTCACATACTATTTAAAATAGTTTTGTTAATCAACCTGATATTCCAAGATCAAGATATAATTTATACTACAATGTGAACCTTACTATCTTATGTATGAGTAATGAACATAAAAATATTCAAAAACCTTGGTATGTATCATTATAAGACTATAACACAAGAATGTGTTTGAAAAAACATGCCTTGATAGTTTAGTGATATTTTCCACATATGAAATGATAGTTCTGTCTTAATATTTAATGATTTTGATTAATTCTATTACCATCAATATAGAAGATATGAGAAAATATACCTAAAGTCATATCATTTCATAAAAAAATTCCATAATTTAGTTTTTTTTCATGTTTGGATCAATCTTATATTCATCTCAATTTCTAAATGGTAAATATTTATAATGAATATTATATTCTGGTATCACTAAAATTAATATTCAATAGGTTATTATATCCACAAAAATATTATAAGAATTTATTATTATATCTGGTTATTTACTGTAATGGCCCAGACCTCATGGGTCCATTCCTTTACTGAAAGCCTGTGTTTGAGGTATTATGGGAGTTCAAGGTGACTTATCCCCAAAAATGTTCTAAATTTCCAATTTTATGAACAATATTGTCGATGAGTCATTTTGTACTATCGGTGTCAACATGTCATTTTGAACAGTCGGTGTGAGCATGTAATTTTGAAATCTTGATTTCACCATATCATTTTGAACTTTCGGTGTCTTATTGTTATTTGAGTGTTTGGTGTTGGTGTGCTATTTTGAAATGTTGGCAATGGTGTGTCATTTTGAACTACCAGTGTCAGCACGTCATTTCGAACATTCGGTGTCACACCTTCATTTTGAACCATCAGTGCCAACACATCATTTTGAACTATCGGCATCAGTAGGTCATTGTGAACTTTCAGGGATGGTATTTCATTTTGAACTTTCACTGTCAACATGTCATTTTTAACATGCTGTGTTGGAGTGACATTTTAGACTATTGTTGTCAGTGTGTCATTTTTAACTATGAGTGTCGTGGTGACATTTGTGTACAGTGTTTCCAATATCCTACAGCTTTTCCCATTTGACATTTTCATTGAAATAAAAAATATTAAACTATATTTAGGGGATTTAAGGCCAATTAAAAGCCCATAAATCATATATTATTATTTTTGTTTATGGGTTACTTTACTCTTTCAAACTTCAAAGTATTGACAAGATATACCATTAATGGAAAATCTAAACATTATCCAAACTACTACTCTGTTTATATTTTCAAATGTCTATGATATATTATGCCTTGTTATTTCTTCTCCATTCTCTCTATGTGATGTGCCCCAGTACTTTCTAACCATAGGTGTTTTGTGATCAAATCATAATCTTTAGATAATTAACCCTTGAATCTTCTTCCTACAGTATACAAACCCACTATTTTGGTGCAAGTATCAAGTGTCGATCCATAATCAATTGAAAGTATGATCTACCTCTATTGTTGTGTTTTCTTTGATCCTTATTCTCTAGATTCTCCTTTCCATTTTATGGAATGTGATCTTAATGTTTTGTAATATAGTTTTGTTGGGTTTCAGTTGGTACAATCGTGTTGCGGCATCCTCAGGTTGATGAAGTTGTCCCGGGAAGAGGTGATTGTGATCCGTTGCATTGGCTTGTTCTTAAAGAACGTCAAGAACCTTTTGATGAAGGGGATTCATGGCTTATCTATTATATTATGTGAAATGGTAGATTTATCATGTTTTATCACACCTAATCACAATTTAATTTACATAATAAATATTTTAACTTGATAAATAAATTAGTATCGATCATATGTTATTAAATTTTGTTTTTTCATAGATAGTGTGATATATATGCTTCCATTGTTTAACATATCATTCTTGATAGGAATTTTTAATGAATGTAAACTAAGATTAATTGTAAATAATTAATCCAAAGTTAAAGATGAAGGTAATGGAATCTGGTTGTAGCTGTTGTAAATTTATGATAATCAAATTGATGTAGTAAACATATTTAAATAATATTTGATAGCTATGATAGATTGTTTTTTATGTTGTCCACAGTTGGAACCTACAAATAATGAATTGGTTAATTCAACTGGATTAAAGAGAATGTTTATTGATTAATGTTAATGACTTGTAGGGTTATGTGGTGCCCTTTTTCTTGTAAGGATGAGTGCCTTCTACAATGAAACTATTAGAGTTCATTGCGTGTGAAGGAATTATTCATTATTTAGGGCCAATAACCTAGTTAATTTGTTATTTCATTCTTCATGTGATGTGTTATGAGCCTTGATGGATGTTTTGAGATGTGGGGGTAGGGAGGCCTAGTGGTTGTGGCAGCAGTTGACGCCTAGAGTGGTGAAGAGAATCAGTTTATGAATGTGGGTGTCAGGGAGGACACTAGAGAAGATGAAATGGTTTGGAGGTGAATGTTGGATGCTTGTAAAATATTTTTGGTTGTTTATCTACTTTAATTTCCCCATTTCATAAGGAATATGGTATTTCTTACCCTATTTCTAAAATAGGTGAATAAATGTGGGTTATGCCACATGATTTCCTTATTTAGATTCTCAGGTATGGATGCGTCTATGCTATTTCTATAGGTAGCAAAGACTCTGGTGGTAGTTCACCTAAAAACCATGTTGATCCCCTTATGTTTGGAAGCTTATAATTTTATTATATAATGACTCCGGATATGGTAAAATAATTATGTTTTTAATAAATGATTGAATAAATTATGTTAACCCATTGGGTTGGAGATTGATATGATTAAATGCTGAGGAAATATTTTTATGGTCTTATGGACATGGATTGGTTATGACTGGAGGGCATAAGCCTCGATTGTGTTGATAATGAATTTTAAGGAGTAATTGAAAATGGTTAATTAATGGTTAATGAGTTAATTAACTTAATGTAGAGAGTATTAAAATGGGATAATAAAATTTAATAAAGCTCATTAAAATGTTGTGTGCTTATATGATATCTAGTCTTAGCAGTGGCAACCGGGTTTCCAATAGACATTACCAGTAGTTGTGTCTCTGGTCAGGTTTATACACTGGGGAGGTTATGAGGTATATTATATCATATAATTTTTGTGTTTCTATATGCTACCCCACCCAGTCAGTTAGGGTGACTTACACCCCAGGGATTCTGGGCCCTAAGGGGTGTTTTTTCCAACATCTCGGTTATAGGATGGATGGATGACTTCCCCTTTTGGCCCCACACTATTCTATTGGTTGTTATTGGTGCTGGTATGCATGATGATTATTTTTCCCCATATATGTGTGTAGAGGTCTATTATGGTGCTTGGTTATTTCACAGACATATTACTTGGATATGGTATCCTATAGACTACTATAGGTATAATGTATATAATATGTGATATATTGAGGATCCTTACTCGATGTTTGTGTTGTAGTCACTTGATATGTAATACCTGATGTACGATACACATTATGTAGGTTATGGTGGTTCTTGAGAATAACCGTGTTACTTCATGTTGTGTGGATGGTGTAGTGCTTCACCTAGGTGTGTGTGGGAACAAATTGTGTTACATGAGGTGTAGGTTATGGTTCTAGACCAGGTGTCTTCCAGGCAGCCTTTTGGGGGGGAGATGTATTAGGAAAAGTAACGTTGGGGAAAAACAGAAATATAGTGGGAAGTGATAGCATGGTATCCTCGATGTTTTAGATTAAATAATATACTCTTGAATGTGATACACGGTGAGAGTTTCCATGGTGAGGCTGGGAACATAGTATACCTATCTTCGTGATGAGATAGTTAGAATTTTCTCACTATGTTTTAGAATTCTTTCAATTCTTTTGAATGAGAGGCTCTAGTAAGGATCCTACTTATTATATTATTATATTCACCCTATGTTATGTAAAAAGTTTATTTAGGTCACTTGGATCCGGTTGGAGATCGGTCTAGTTTCTACTAGCTAAGGGGTTTTCAGGAGCTGTTCAGGCTTCATGGTCATGGTCGCCTTACATTATTTTTGTACTAGGAGTTTTCCCTTTCAGTTGTAATAGATATTTCATGACATTAAATATGCGTAATTTAGATCCCTTATATATTTCGGACTGAGTTGCAGTTGGTTGGCGTCTGTCTTATCTCTCTATTTTTCATGTGTTCTTTTAGAGGAGAATTCCTCCCATTTGTTTGTTCATTAACCCCTTAGTTCGTGTCTCAAACCTAGGGTGTACTGGAGGTGGGACTCAAGGATTAATATTTCTCTACTCACATTTCCAGCCTTGGTGGGGTAATCTTTATGGGGGAGGAGGTCATGGTAGAGTGGTATCAGAGGTCTAATTATGGGATAAGGTAGATTTTGGAGTTTGGTAGAGGTGAGGTTACATGGGTTGGTAAGGAAATGGTGTAATTCAAGGTTAAAAGGTGTTGTAAATGTTGAGCAAAGTATTCTTTTCAACAATAAATAATACTATTATTTAAAGGGGGAGATTTTTGAAAATAATACTTTGTATCTTTATGATAATTTTGATGCTCACAAATACCCTTAATTATTTTCTAATGATTTTATTTATTATTTTGCAAGAACTTATTAATTTTATTTACTCTTGAAATAATGAGAATTTATTACTTATTCGGGAACTGTTTTAGCGCGTTCTGGAAACACTGATCATACCTTACTTATTCGGGATCTGCTTTAGCGCGTTCTGGAAACACTGTTCATACCTTACTTATTTAGGATCTATTTTAGCATGTCTTGGAATAACTGTTCATACCCTACGTGGATAAACGTAGCATAAGGATGAAAAACGTGTATACTTTTTGAGATAATAGAAAAGTATGGTTAATCAACCATACATTATAAGAAATGTAAGAAATAAGAACCATACATTAAGAAGGAACCTTATGTTTGGGTTATCAGGAAAGTATAAAAGAAGAACCTTATGTTAGGAAGGAACCTTACGTTTGGGTTATCAACAAAGTATGGAAGGAGAACCGTACGTAAGTACAAAACGTTACGTTTTCTTCTCAAAAGTAAGGTTCATCAACCTTACTTTTTTAAACAACCATACATTCTTTGAATGTATCTTTTATCTTTTTTCTGAGAGTTGAATAAAAAGTATGGATGATCAACCCTACATTTATGTTCAACCTTACGTTTTCAACACTACGTTTGGAGGCCACGTCCTCAACCTTACGTCTAGCGTCAGAAAGTTTGAAAAATGATATTTTTATGAAACAGTCAGCAAGATGATTGTTAGGCGGATTTCAAGTTGGATTTAATGTCAATTTTATAATTCAACTATGAACGATTCATATCCGTTTTGTCAATGGATTAAAGATCAAATTAAAAGGATCTTTTTTATACCGAGTCTTCCGGGAAGTTATGACTACTCTGTAAATTCAAATTTTTGAATATCGTGAATCAAACTGTGACTTTTAAGGATCTAAATGTGCAGGGGATATGATCAGCTTTATTATATATTTTTTCTCTGAAACACCAGCCATAGTAGTGTGGTGATCAATCTATTATTCAAAAAGGTGGAAAACAGAGATTGTTTAAAGCACTCAGTTCTGCTGATTCAAAAGGAGCTTCAAAGCTCTATTTATTTAAGAAGAAGAAACTCGATTGAAGACTCACTTGTTCTACATAAAATACCTACTGTGGATATAATACTGCTGAATTTGTGAATTATATCTCTATATCTACTTCAACTGGATCTATTCAGAACTTCTTCGACTTGAAAATCAATATTTCTATAGACGATGATCCATCTGTTGTCAATTGCATTCTATTGCAATTATGAAGATCAACTAAAAAATTTCTTTCTAAAATTCTTTTTATCTTGAGTAACCATCTTCTTGTACTAAGATTATTAGTTTCGTGTTTGATCCAGAAGGCTTTGTTAACTTGTTGGAAGGTCTGTGGAAAAGAGGACCAGATAGTGAAAATCACCAAGCTTGTGGAGTTGAGCGTTGGTGGAGTGGACTAGGGGAATTTTGTTCCCTGAACCACTATATATCTCTGTGTCCCTTCTTTTACTTATTCCACTGCATGATCAAATCTGATAAATCATAGAGGACAGAACTCATTCAATCGAAGAGTTAATGAAAAATATAAAAGACACAATTCACCCCCCTCTTGTGTATAATCTGTATATTCAAGATCCAACAATTGGTATCAGAGGTGGATCTTCTGAAAGAGCCTTAGAAATCTAGAAGCATTTAAAGATTATACAACATAGAATCATTACTGATACAAGATAAGGGATGTCAATGGTCAAAGCACCATATTTTAATGGAGACAACTATGGCTGCTGGAAATCACGCATGATAATATCTCTGAAAAACCTCGGATATAAAATCTATTCAAAGATTCGGACTCCTTATGAAATTCTTGAAAATCCCAAGACATGGAGTGCTACTATAGAGGCAGAGTATGATATGAATTCGAATGCTATAAATGAAATCATCAACGGTCTTAGAACAGATGAATTTAATAGAGTATCTTAGTGCCCAACAACATATGAGATGTGGCAAAAAATAGCTGTGGCATATGAAGGAACAGAAAATGTGGTAAAAATGAGATATGTAACTTCCAAATTTAAATTTGATACTTTCAGAATGTTTGAAGGTGAAATAATTACCCAAATAAATGTGAGATTGACGGAAATTGTCAATAATATAACAGCTCTAGGATAACCTATCAAGCAAGCTGATCAAGCATTAAAAGTATTAAGGGTAATTCCTACTTGATGAAATGGTATCTCTGCTGCAATCAGAAAATCAACACCTGCCAAAAATCTAACCATGAGAGAGCTTATTGGTACACTGATGATGTATGATGCTGGAATGCAAGATGAGACAAATGAAAATAAAGTGTACATCAAAAAGGATGATACTGTGTTGAAGGTAACTTCACAACAAAAGAATAGAAAGATGAAGAACAGAGAATTCAAAGCTAATTCAGATAGCTCTGACTCATCAAACTCAGATGAAGAACCGGCTCAGCTAGCCATAAAATTTAGAAAATTCTACAGTAAGAAAAGAGACTTCAAAAAATCATTTAAGAGAGATGATAAAGAAGTAAGATGCTACGAATGCAAGAAGATGGGGCATATCTGACCAGATTTCCCACAATTGAAATATGCATAGAAGAAGAAATTCTTCAAAAGAAACGACTATGAGTAGAAAGACAAGAAAGATATGAAATCCACTTGGAGTGTATCTGAAGACTCCAGTAGCTCTCCTGAATCAACATCATAGAAAGAAAAATTCAATCTAAAATAAAACAAGTGTTTCATGGTAGAAACCGATGAGGTACACCCATATTACTCCTCTGACTCAAATAATGAATCAAATTCTGAATCAAGCTACACAAATGAAAAACATACAGCCTACTACAATATGCTTGAATAAAGATATGACTCACTATTTAAGAAACATAAGTCACTAAATAAAATACATAAAGTTGTTTCAGATGAAAGATATACAATGCTGAAATAACATAAGGAATTAATTGATAAATACAATTCTATTAACACTAACTATATTAATTTTTAATCAAGAATAAAAACACTGCAGGATGAAGTATAATCTTACAAATAGTCTGCATTGGTTTTTACAAAAGGAGAGAATTCATTAAATGAAATTCTTGGTAAAACTTTCATTAAAAAGGAGAGATTTGGAATTGGATGTAAAGGAGAAAAACCTAAGCTATATTAAAATTATTTTGTTCCTAGCTCTAAAAGGGTTAATTGTAGCTTTTGTGGGAAAAAGGGACATATCGCTACAAACTGATTCTTAAGACAACCTCAAATTTTTGGTATTAAGAAAGCCTATGTTTCAAAAGACTTATATGATTCATCTTATTTTAAAAGAACAAAGCAAATCTGGATACCCAGATCATTGCTAGCTAACACCCTTGGACCCAACAGAATATGGGTACCAAAGCAATTTGTTTGAATGTCTTTGCAGGTAGCAGGACACCGGAGTAGAAAAGATATATGGTACATGGACAGTGCCTGCTCAAGGCATATGAGTGGAAACTCATTGAATTTTCCTTCAATAACTCAAAAGGAAGGAGGACTTGTCACATTTGGTGACAATGTCAAAGGAAAAATCATTGGAATTGGAACTGTTGGAGATCCAAAAACAGTCTCAATCAACAAAGTACTTTATGAACAAGGATTAAAACACAACCTGATAATTATCTCTCAACTTTGTGATTATGGATATACTGTTGATTTTACTAACAATTACTATACTATTTTTAAAGATAAACTATTTAAATTTAAGGCACCAAGAACTGATAATGTCTATACTTTGGATTTAAATTCCTTGTTTAAACAACAAGTAAACTACTTGAATGAAAAATTAAGTGAATCTTGGATCCGGCATAGGAGACTTGGACATTTCAATGTATATGTTTTGCATAAATTATCTAAGAAACATCTAGTTTCTGATTTTCCTAGTCTCAAATTTGAAAGTGAAATATTATGTGATGCATGGGATTAGCCACTAAATTAGGGTAATATTAATTGTTAATATACATAATATTCATGTTCTTTATTATTCATAAATACCATTTTAGTGCATTTTACACTTTTAACATCATTTCACATTATGATTGTAATACCTTCTTAAAATGCATTATTATGTGGTACATATTTGAACATCATTTGGAGTAACCAATGATTCATTTAAATATAAATATTTTAATTTGATATTTTTTTAAATTTATCTATGCTCCAATATGAACATATTTTATTCAGGGATCAGTGGAGAATTCATGGAGGATGATGGAGATATTTGGCAATGAAAGGAAGCAATTCTGGAGAAGGCAGATTGGACACTAGCCCACTGATGAGACGGTGGGGCCCAACATACAAGCCCATTGAATCCCAAATTTAGTGTACTGATATAAGACATGTCTAGGAAAAAATCACTATTCAGGATCCAATTCTAATTAGGCATACATGGTGTCCATTTAGGAGGACCAAGTTAGAGATAAAATTCCAGGCCAGATTCTGTGGCCCAGAAAAACAGTCCACCAATTAAACCATATTACGAAAACCATACCTCTTTTTGGGATGATATTTTACACTATGTTAGGGGACATCAGGAGATTAATTTACGTATTATATGGACAACCCAAATTAGGCCATCTAGAAGGTGTTTCAAGCGCTTCTGTTCGGTGCATGAAAGCTGGATGCCTTTTCGGGTCAAGGGTGGAAAGTCTTCTTTCCACAAACATTCCACCACCCTAGACCTACCATACTCAAGTGGGATGACTTGTACTATTGGAGGCTCGACCCAAGGGCTCAAAAATTCCTATTTAAGGTAGTGGTGTTGGAGGATTTAAAAATCTTTGGTGCTTGGTTTCATTGTAGTGTTATGGTGCCACTTTGTGTTTGTAATCACATTTCTTTCTCATGTAAGTTGTTTAATTCACCTTAGTTTCTTAATAAAAGTTCTTAATTTACTCTTATTCTGTTCTTCTACTTTTCACGTTGATACCTTTGGTTCATGGTGTGGATTTATTCACACCATACTTTGTGATATTTATAACACAATAGAAGAGTGATCTTTTTGTTATTGTTGTTTTTACTTCTTCAATTCCACCCTTGTAAGTCTACTTCCCGCTTCCGTTGAAGACATGTCATCAATGGAGGGCTAACCCACTTATGGGTTGATCCATGGGAGTAGAAAAGGGCTGGATTGGATGATATTTATCACCACATTAATGTATAATCACTTCTTTAATTGAGATTTTTATTTGATGATTTTTAAACTCCATCGTCCTTGTTGAATTTAAGGCAACACACTTCAAGTGATAATACGAACCTTTACCTTGAAGTGCCCAAAACATTGATCCTTCAAGTGTATAGGTGATCAGTATTAAAGGGTGTAGGCATTAAACCAGTAAGTGATGATGTTGTTTTATCTCCTTAAATGAACCCATCTCAAATTTAAGAAATTGAAATCATTAAAAAGAAAATACGTCCAATCCACCCCGAGCGATAACCTAGGATCACCTAATTAATTTAAATTGAATTCACTTAAATCTGTTAGTTATACTTTAAAACCATATAAAATCAACCCATGTTGGGAACTTCATATCCAAAATAGTCCATAGAATGTACGTGTCTATAGGTTTCTTCTTAGGTCTCTGAGGATTCGATAACCCAAGCTAAACTACAAGGACCGTTCTACCTTCATCTCTTGGGTAAATTTGAGTGAGAATCAAATTTTGGCACCGTTTCTGGGGACCTAAGTAAGTTATCTTAGACACTATCATTCTTTTTTTATCCCACTTCTCTTATCTCATCCCCAATTTCATTCATATCGAAATCCCTTTTGAACAAATCCAATCATGGGGAACCTCTCCTTACTTTGATCACTCAACCCCATGTATGATTTACAATGACCATCCTAATCCCTACATGGGGGATCATAAACAACCTAATGAAACACAATGTTTTTACTCCTATGATCCACAAAACATTCCAAAATATAATGAGTTTCAATCCTCACAATGCCAATTTGATCATCCTCCTATGGAATTCCAACAACATAATTATCCACCTAGAATTGAACATCTTTCTCAACCTGTTATCCATCCTAATATACAATCATTACATGAAAAGTTGTTTCAAAAAATGGAGATAATGAATTTTGAGGTTTCATCATTGAGTTTAGAACTACAGAGCATTAAAAATTGTGAGGAACCCATCCCTACACAAACTGTCTCTTCCATAACCTTATGTGAAGTGTCTAGTTTCCCACAAACCCCACATGAATTTATTAAAGATAAAACCTTTGGATTTGAGATAGATGAAGAGGATCAAGGAATTGTTGAATGGTCTTTAAATAAATGGGAAATTGACTTTTTGGATTCAAAAGCAAAGAATTTGACATCATGGATTGAGTCTCATAAATATAACTCCATTGATGATTTTTCAAAAACGCAAATCATTGAACCATTAAGAGAAATAAAAAACTTTGAGTCCATACCCATTCCTGAAACTGATCTTTCCAATTTGGTGGTTGAATCTTCTATTCAAAAGGAAACAATTCTGTTGAGCAATTTTGAAAATGAAACTGAGTTCAATTCAAATTCCCAACCTATGTTTGAAAGTTTTAGCCTACCTGAAGTTGAACAAAAGAACTTTCCATCCACCCTAAAGTTTCCATTCATTGGGGATAGCCGAAAACTTCCATTTTTCACCATTTCTTATCTTTAAACCACTAAAGAGGTTATTATTCATAATGTCTTATAAAATACTAAAAAAGAAATTGAATCCATCATTTATGATATTCCTTGGATTTACCTGCTCATTTTAGAATATAGGTTTGTGAATGAAACAAATTCTAAACATAGAATAAATCTCAACCTGGTAGAAGTGGTGAAAAATGTGGTCATTAAAATGTTGAAAGTTGGTATTGGATAAGTTGGGGGGTTCAAGTCGAGCTAACGACGTTAAACAAAGCGATGAATGGGAGGCAACCCATGGTTTTCAAGTTTCATATCATTTTGTTGTTTTAATCAACTTTATATTTTAAATAAGATTAATTTAAAAATTTTATATATTTA
This sequence comes from Viscum album, assembly GCA_963277665.1. Lineage (NCBI taxonomy): Eukaryota > Viridiplantae > Streptophyta > Magnoliopsida > Santalales > Viscaceae > Viscum > Viscum album. The sequence goes on along the minus strand of OY728134.1, from coordinate 623,634,395 downwards.
AAACAAATAGACTTTTGACATGTTCTTCTATTATAATTATGGATGGGTATGAAAGGGGAGCACCATATTCATCCGTGTCATGTGGTCAGATCCTTGAGTAAAACCTTACCCAGAAATATAAAAAGAAGACAATGTATCATCAGTTTATATATATATACTTATATTTTACTTTTTTTATTATATAAATATATATATATATATATATATATATATTGTTTTGTTTTGTTTTGTTTTGTTATGTTTTTCTTTCTTTCTTTTTTCCTTTTTCTACTAAGGAACTCTACAAGTGACATGGATATCAAAAAACTATTTTGGAGCAGTAAGAACTTCAAATTCAACCACCAGGGGACTTCATTCCATGATCCTCATTTTCAATTTCCTTTTTGAACTTTAATTCTCTACCTCTACCCCCTTCTAAATTTTCTTTTTTTAAACACTGGGGACAGTGTTGTTTTAAGTTGGGGGGGAGATAAAATAAAAAATCCTTTTATTTAAAAAAAATGAATGATTTGAAAAAAAATTGTGTAAATGGAAGGAAAAATTCCTTTCACTTTGAACATGGTAATACACATTGCACACTTTGAAACTGAATATCAAATAATTTAGCAAACCCTGATTCAAATTTTAATCATTGTATAATTTCATGAGCATAGATTTTGGAAAGTATGGCTGTCCAATGTGATATTTCATCATTTATATTTTCATCCAAATAAAAAAAAGATCACAATGCATGACCCTTGGATAGTGGTGTATTAGTTTGAGTTCATGGGGTCTTCTAAATAAATAGCATAGGTTTGGTGATCATTTTAGTTTAATATGAGTATTAAAAAAAATATTAAAAAAAAATTTCGCGTAGAGCAATGAAATGAACTAATGCGTGGCTTTCGGCACTTGGGGATCGTGACTCCATAGTTTTCTGGCCCATAGTTAGTAATTTTATCTCTATTTTTGGTAATTTGAATTTTTTTTTACTGAGTTAAATCGAGATGATTCCTGAGTATGTGGGCTTTACTTGGTGACCTAAGGTCTTTGAGCCAGGGAGTCATCGGCAAAGTCTCGCTACAGGGGTTGACTCTTTTGAGTGCAACTTCAATTACCATGGAAAAATAGCAAAAAAAAAATTATACAAAAAAAAATGAATACTCATCTTAATATTGAAATGTGATTCCACCTAGCGCTTCCTTAATTCCCCCCTTGAATAAAGATGAACCCCCTTGTCTATTGTGATGCACAACACATCCTCATACTTAATTGATATTGGATGAAATATGGAAATGAATTTGAACAAAGGAATGGGCTTGGGATTGGGATCTGCTTATGAAAATATCTTGTATTAAAATATTTTGATGGGTTTCATGATTGTTTGGTATATGTTTTTCTGGTGATCATTGTGTATTAAAATGTTTTTGGAAAAGGGAATTCGAATTTCATATTGATGAGATAAATTTTGCTCGGGACTAGAAAAACTCAAGTTGGGGGGTGTGATTAGCCACTAAATGAGGCTAATATTCATTTTTAATATACATAATATTCATGTTCTTTATTATTCATAAACCCCATTTTAGTGCATTTTACACTTTGAACATCATTTCACATTATGATTGTAATACCTTCTTAAAATGCATTATTATGTGGTACATATTTGAACATCATTTGAAGTACCCAATGATTCATATAATTATACATATTTTAATTTTATATTTTTGGAAATTGATCTAGACTCCAATATGAACATATTTAATTCAGGGATCAATGGAGAATTCATGGAGGATGATGGAGATATTTGACAATGAAAGGAAGCAATTCTGGAGAAGGTAGATTGGACACCAGCCCACTGATGAGACGGTGGGGCCCAACATACAGGCCCAATGAATCCCATATTTCTTGGTATGATATAATACATGTCTAGGAACAAATAACTCTTCAGGATCCAATTCTAATTAGGCCTCCATGGTGTCCATTTAGGTGGACCAATTTAGAGATAAAATTCTGGTCCAGATTCCGTGGCCCAGAAATGCATCCCACCAATTAAACCATATCTCAAAAACCGTAACTTCTTTTGGGATGTTATTTTACAGGATGTTAGGGGACATCCGGAGATAAGTTTAAGTCTACTATGGCCCACCCAAATTCGGCCATCTAGAAGGTGTTTCAAGCGCGTCTGTTCCGTGTATGAAAGCTGGATGCCTTTTCGGGTCAAGGGTGGAAAGTCTTCTTTCCACAAACATTCCACCACCCTAGACCTACCATACTCAAGTGGGATGACTTTTACTGTTGGAGGCTCGACCCAAGGGCTAATAAATTCCTATTTAAGGTAGTGGTGTTGTAGGATTTTGAAATCTTTGGTGCTTGGTTTCATTGTAGTGTTATGCTGCCACTTTGTGTTTGTAATCACATTTCTTTCTCATGTAAGTTGTTTAATTCACCTTAGTTTCTTAATAAAAGTTCTTCATTTAATCTTATTATGTTCTTCTACTTTTCACATTGATACCTTTGGTTGAAGGTGTGGATTTATTCACACCATACTTTGTGATATTTATCACACAACGGAGGAGTGATCTTTTGTTGTTGTTGTTTTTACTTCTTCAATTCCACCCTTGTAAGTCTACTTCCCGCTTCCGTTGAACACATGTCATCAATGGAGGGCTAACCCACTTATGGGTTGATCCAAGGGAGTATCAAGGTGCTGGATTGGATGTTATTTATCACCTCATTATTGTATAATCACTTCTTTAATTGAGATTTTTATTTGATAATTTTTAAACTCCATCGTCCTTGTTGAATTTAAGGCCACACACTTCAAGTGCTAATACGAACCTTTACCTTGAAGTGCTCAAAACATTGATCCTTCATGTGTATAGGTGATTAGTATTAAAGGGTGTAGTCATTAAACCAGTAAGTGATGATGTTGTTTTATCTCTTTAAATGAACCCATCTAAAATTTAATAAATTGAAATCATTAAAATTAAAATACGTCCAATCCACCCCGAGCGATAACCTAGGATAAACTCATTATTTTAAATTGAATTCACTTAAATCTATTAGTTATATTTTAAAACCATATAAAATCAACCCATGTTGGCCACTTCATAGCCAAAAACAGTCCATAGAATGTACGTGTCTATAGGTTTCTTCTTAGGTCTTTGAGGATTCGATAACCCAAGCTAAACTACAAGGACCGTTCTACCTTCATCTCTTGGGTAAATTTGAGCGAGAATCAGCATGCCAACTTGGAAGGAAACACAAATCATCATTCAAATCTGTTAATAAGGTTTCTACTACTAAACCTCTAGAACTTATCCATATGGATTTGTTTGGACCTTACATAGTATCAAGCTTAGCTATTAAATTATATGTTTATGTATCAGTTGATGATTATTCTATATTTACTTGGATTTTCTTTTTGAAATTAAAAAATGAAGCTTTTACTTTATTTGAAAGTTTCTGAAAATCTGTTCAAAATGAAAAATGTTTTAATATAATCTCATCGAGAAGTGATCATGGTGGAGAATTTGAGAATCAGGAATTTAATTCCTTTCTCTCAAACATGGGTATTAAACATACCTTCACTGCAACAATAACACCTCAATAGAATGGGATTGTAGAAAGAAGAAATAGAACAATTCAATAAATGGCTAGAACTATGTTAAATGAATATAGCCTACCTATATATTTTTGGGCAGGAGCTGTAAATATAGCTTGCTATATAATTAATAGAGTTTTAATTAGACCTATTTTGAAAAACACACCCTATGAACTATGGAATAACATAAAACCAAAAGTAAGTTACTTTAAAGATTTCGGATGCAAGGCCTACATCTTGAACACCAAATATAATCTTGGGAAGTTCAATCCAAAATTTGATGAAGGTATTTTCTTAGAATATTCTGTTACCTCTAAATCTTATAGAGTCTATAATAAGAATTCAAGGATTGTTGAAGAATTAGTTCATGTGAAATCTGATTAATGTGATCCCTTTGAGAAAAGGACAGATCGAATGGATGAATCTGACTCTAATGATAACATGAGACTTGAGAACGTAAATAATGATGTTTAAAATGATATAAAAGAAATTCAGTCCAATTTAGAGGAACATGATACTGAAGAACCTTTAAATGTATTGCCTAGATAGTCTATAACCCTAAATAATAACCCTTTAGAAACTATGATAGGTGACTTAGAGTCTGGTATTCAAACTAGAAGAAACTTAGGAAACCTAGTGGAATTCTCTGCCTTCCTATCCCAACAAGAACCCAAGACTATAGAAGAAGCTTTAGATGATGAAAGCTGGGTAATAGTAATGCAAGATGAATTAAACCAGTTTAAAAGAAATGAAGTTTTTGGAATTAGTGGAAACACCTAAGAATTATCTAGTAATAGGAACCAAATGGGTATTTAGAAATAAACAGGATGAACAAGGCACAATAACTAGAAATAAATCAAGATTACTAGCTAAAGGATATAATCAAGAAGAAGGAATAGATTATGATGAGAATTTTACACCAGTAGCTAGGTTAGAAGCCATTATAATCCTTTTAGCCTATGCATCTTATATGAATTTTAAATTATTTCAGATGGATGTTAAATCTTCCTTTTTAAATGGTTATTTAATGGAGGAAGTTTATGTTGAGCTACCTCCGGGTTTTGAAAACTCTCAAAAACCTGATTCTGTTTTTAAACATACTAAAGCTCTTTATGGACTTAAACAAGCACCTAGAGCTTGGTATGAAATATTAAGTTCTATTATTTTGAAAAATGACTTTACTGTTGGATTGGCAGATCCAACACTCTATAAGAAAACTATAAAAAATAATGTTTTATTGGTTCAAATTTATGTTGATGATGTAATTTTTGGATCAACTAATAAAACTCTTTGTCATGAATTTTCAAAATAAATGAAAGAAGAATTTTAAATGAGTATGATGGGGGAATTAAATTTATTTTTGGGTCTTAAAATATTTCAAAAATATTTTGGAAATGTTTTAAATCAAAGAAAATACATTGCTGATTTACTTAAGAAATTTGGACTTGAAAATAGGAAGCCATTTACAACTCCTATGTGTACTAATATAAAACATGATTTGGATGAAACTGAGAAATTAGTTGACAATAAGTTATATAGAGGTATGATTGGTAGTTTGTTATATCTTACTGCTAGCAGGCCAGATATAATGTATTCAGTATGTCTTTGTGCTAGATTTCAATCAAATATCAAATAATCTAATTTAACTGCTGTCCAAAGAATTTTTAGATATTTAAAAGGAACTATTTTTCAATCTCTACTTTATCCTAAAACTTCTGATTTTAATTTGATTTCATATTCAAATGCTGACTTTGGAAGTTGTAGATTATATAAAAAAATCACATCATGAACATGTCACTTTTTAGGAAAGTCTTTAGTGTCATGGTCTAGTAAGAAACAACATTCAGTTGCCCTATCAATAGCTGAGGCAGAATATGTTTCTACTGGAAGTTTCTGTGCACAAGTTTTGTGGATGAAAAACACTCTTATGGACTTTGGATTGAATATTAATAATACACCTATTTTATGTGATAATACAAGTGCAATTAATATTTCAAAAAATCCTATTAGTCATTCTAGAACTAATCACATTGATATAAGGCATCACTTTTTAAGAGATCATGTTATTAAAAAGGATATATTTTTAGAATTTATAAATACAGAAATTCAATTAGAATATATTTTTACTAAACCACTTCCCACTTCAAGGTTTGATTTTATTAAGGGGGAGCTAGGTTTATTTAATTTTAAATAATTTTTTTTATGTTATGTTATTTATTTAATTTGATTTATTTTTCTAATTTTTATTTTGTTTTTGAACATTGTTTAAGAACTATTTTATGATTAAATTCACCGTATGTAAATTTTAATTTTTTTAAATTAAATGTAATGATTAGTGATTACACTGGAATTAAGGCTGTCAGAGCCCTTTTGAATTCGAAACCGTTTCGTTTCCAACAAAACCCTATAGAACCCAAAACCGCATACTGTTGCACAACCCTAATATTCTAATCTTCAAACCCTAAAATCTTCGAATCTTCAGAAATCTACTCAGAAATGGAAAATACCAAGCGAGCAGATGAACCCGAGAGCAGTGACGCGAAGAAGAAAAAGGCAGTTGGAAGGAAAATTTTTCAAGGTAAATTTATAGATCTGGAATGGCTATTCGAGAAGAATCTGATGTTGAAACAAGATTTATCTTTTCAAAACCTTGATCAGACTTTCAATAGTGAAATTTCTGAGTTTTTGTATGAGGCAGAAATGCATCATTTCTTCAGATCAGTTCAGTTTAGTCTAGGTGAGGATGAAGACACTATGATTTCAAATATTTAGGACATAGAATTATCAATCTCTTCTGTTGAAATAATACAAATCCTAAATTGAACACATGAAGGAGTATACCATTTTGATTTGAAAAACATAGGAGATGTAGTGCATAAATCCGAGGAAATTATGCCCTTTTTGATTGGAACATCTACTATTAGGAAAATGATGGTGAAATATTTAGAACCGGATCAGAAGATCCTGGTTAAATTTGTTCAGACTAGAATAACTCCCAGAATGGAAGAAATGGAAAAGATTTTGTACCCTAATATGTACATAATGTATCTTATATTAAGTGATATCAAATTAAACTTCAATAGGTACATGGTAAGGTACCTCAATTACTTTTTTCAAAGTGATGCCCAGATGAACTTTTACCCTTTCAGTCGATTTATTTCGAAACTATTGTTTAAGAAGGATATGGTGATACGGGTGGATTCCAGAGTTCATTGTCATCATAGAAATGTATTCAATGCTAGAACTCTAAAAAAATTGGCTATTTCTAGAGCACCATTAAAGGAAAAAAATTTCCAGTAGGAGCTAAGGATTACTCAGAGAGTTCTTAGGATCAACCTGCTAAGTCCAAGGATGGACAAGATAAATCAAGAGTCAATAATGTACCAAGAAGGATCCGATTTGAAGTAGAAGATGCTGAGGAAGAAAGAAGTCAGGAGGGACTTAAATCTTGAAGAACTGGACCTATTAATGAGGAAATTACTTCCCCTACATTGGCAACACCAGAAGATTTATTTTCTTATAATTTTGTAAGATAAGATTCTATTGATAAGTCCATGGAATATGTTAGTGAAAGGACAACAACAGTGGATGGATCAAGAGTTCAAGAAGAAGCTCAAAGGGAGACTCAGGAACAGATTGTAGCTGATGTTGTAGTTACACTTCAAAAGGAACAAGATAAGGAGGCAGAGCCTGGTGAGGAAGTGGCCAGACCTCAAGAAACTCTTGAAAATTGTGTTCTCAACATTCTAGTGGAAGACAAATATGCTGATGTTTGTGATGAACATCTCCCTGATTCTCCAAAATAGGTACTTCAAGAGGATGTTTTTGTGGAGGAGTCTGAGGACTCTAAGGAAAAATCTATGGACCAACCCACTCAAGACAAATAGAAAGAACAATCTGATGCTGACTCATTACCTTTGGTACTACTGCATCATCCAGAGCCTGAGAATGCGAATCAAGCATAAGGTGCCTCTGATTCAAGGAAGAAAGAAGTTTAAGAACTGTAGAAAAAGGTGTCTCAGTTGGAATATGATAATGTCACTCTAAGAAATTCCTTAGACTTAGAACAATTGAGATTTCAAAATCTGAAGGAGAGTACCGTCTCAAGGTAAGAAGTTGAAATGTTTAAAGAGGATATGCTGAATGCTGTTGTCAAGTTGAAATCTGAAATGGTTATGAATTCAGATTTATCAGATCTAAAATTGTTTATGGAAAACCAATTTTCATCAGTTGCAAATAGTGTTGTTAGTGGATCAGGTACTTCACCTAATTTAATCAGAAGATTTCAAGCTATCACAGTCGCGATGAGAAACATGAATGACAGGTTGCAAGATCTTCAATGTTAAAGTGATCCATTATCAGTGTTACCGAACAATCAAAAATTTTCAGTAGATCAACATGCATCTACTGAGACACCAATCAGAACACTGTTAAATCATATGTCATAGAAGATGTCTGTGTTTATAGAAAAACAGGAAAGGTTGCATGAGTTTTTTAGGGTCAATTTAATCGAGGATATTCATATAACTCAGGAGAGCAGAGAGCTCATTATCAAACATGGATATGGGATGATGAAGAGACTCAGGGAACAGTTTACATAAATCAAGTCTGCAATCCAGAGGAGATAGAACCTATTGACTACCTTGCACAAACCCAGATTCATGTGTATGTCATTGTCATGTACATACTACTATTTTTGAATGAAAATTTCCTCCATTTTTTATTTGTTTATTTCTCTATTTGTTTATTACTTTTTTACATTAACATATGCCAGTATATCAAATTACCTTACTATTAAATAGTTAATTATATCATTTACTAATGGTTAGTACAACATCAATCTGTGTTCTATTCAATATTTTATCAATATTTTTGATATCATAAAAAGGGGGAGAAATTTGGATAAACACTACATTTTTTAAGTATCTTTTTGGGAGAAATTTGGTTTTACATTTATCTTATTGGGGTAGAAATTAAAAATAGATAAATTTTAGGAAAAATTAATATTATATTTATCTTTTAAAAATTTCAAAACTATATGTAATTAATTTTGTAAGTTGATTTCATTAATTATTTTATGGGTTTTGTGATTATAAAAAAGGGGGAGATTGTTGAGAAAAGTTTTGTTTTCAAAAATACATAAAAATGTTATTTAAAGGGGGAGATTATTGAAAATAATACCTTGTCTCTTTATGATGATTTTGATGCTCACAAATACCCTTAATTATTCTATAATGATTTTATTTAGTATTTTGCAGGAATTTATTAATTTATTTTAATCTTGAAATAACAAGAATTTATTACTTATTCGGGAACTTTTTTTGCGCGTTCTGGAAACACTGTTCATAACTTACTTATTCAGGATCTGCTTTAGCACATTCTGGAAGCACTGTTCATACCTTACTTATTTGGGATCTGCTTTAGTGTGTCCTGAAATCACTGTTTATACCCTACGTGGATAAACTTAGCGTAAGTATGAAAAGCGTGTATACTTTTAGAGATAAGAGAAAAGTATAGTTAATCAACCATACGTTATCAGCAAAGTATGAAAGAAGAACCTTACGTTAGGAAGGAACCTTACATTTGGGTTATCAGCAAAGTATGGAAGAAGAACCTTACTTTAGGAAGGAACCTTACTTTAGGGTTATCAAAATAGTATGGAAGGAGAACCGTATGTAAGTACTAAACATTACGTTTGTTTCTCAAAATTATGGTTCATCAACCTTACTTTTTTAAACAAACATACATTATTTGAATGGATCTTTTATCTTTTGTCTGAGAGTTAAAGAAAAAGTATGGATGATCAACCCTACGTTTATGTTCAACCTTAAGTTATCAACCCTACGTTTGGAGGCCATGTTATCAACCATACGTCTGGCTTCAGAAAGTTTGAAAGACGATATTTTTATGCAACGGTCAGCAAGCTGATTGTTAGGCGGATTTCAAGCCGGATTTAATATCGATTTTAAAATATGACATTGACCGATTAAAAGTCGTTTTATCAATGGATTAAAGATAAAATTAAAATAATCTTTTTATGTTGATTCTTCAGGGAAGTTACAACTACTCTGTAAATTCAAAATTTTGAATATCGCAAATCAAAAGGCGACTTTTATGGATATAAATGTGCAGGGGATATGCTCGGCTTTATTATATATGTTTTCTATGAAACACCAGGCACATGAGTGTGGTGATCAATCTATTATTCAAAAAGGTGGAAAACATAGACTGTTTAAAGCACTCAGTTCTGCTGATTCAAAAGGAGCATCAAAGCTCTATTTATTTAATAAGAAGGAACTCGATAGAAAATTCACTTGATCTACATCAAATATCTACTATCGATCTACTACTCCTGAAGTTGTAAATTATATCTCTATATCTACTACAACCGGATCGACTCAGAACTGCTTCGACTTGAAAATCAATATTTCTAAAGACAACGATCCATCTACTGTCAATTTCATTCTGTTGCAATTGTGAAGATCACCTAAAAAAGTTCTTTCTAAAAGTCTTTTTATCTTGAGCAACCAGATTCTCGTACTAAGATGAGTATGTTCGTGTTTGAACCAGAAGGATTTGTTAGGCTGAAAATTATAAAGGTGTCAACTGCCTATTTTTCAGTTGTTGGAAGGTCTATGGAAAAGAGGACCAGATAGTGAAAATCACCAAGATCGTGGAGTTGAGAATTGGTGGAGTCGACTAGGGTCATTCTGGTCCCCTAACCAATATACATCTATGTGTCCCTGCTTTTACTTATTCCACTGCATGATCAAATCAGATAAAGCATAGAGGATAGAACTCGTTCAATAGAAGAGTTAATGAAAAATTTGAAGGACACAATTCACCCCCCTCTTGTGTATAATCTTTATATTCAAGATCCAACAGTAAACACTGGGGACCAACTCTGAAAAAGGTATTTAGCTCTCCTTGTGGTCTGATACCCAAACCGTTATGATTATAGTGGCTACTAAATGAGGTGATACTTGTTGAAGGTAAGAAACCTCGGAAAGGATCATGAATCACTATTCTTTTTTCCTGTGATTAAATGGGTAGAACTTTATATATGTTAACCTAAAATGAATAAAATAAAACAATTAATTAATTAATGTCAAGTCTTCCATAATCCAAGGTTAGGAGCTCTAAATATTTTCCATTTTTTAGGTATGTCTCCTATTCTAAATCTTCATTAGGTTCGTGCCGAAGATGCTCAGAAGGTTGTTCCAGTCGATCACTGTGGAGTAGAAATTGATGAAGATGACACTTGGAGGGGGACACATAGAGACTTTCGGTGCCAATGTCTACAGAAGTACGAGGGATCTGTTTCAGATACAATCATGGAAGACTGGTTAGAGGAGTTTGAGATATTTTTCATCTCAATATGTTCTCGTAAAGAGCACTTGGTGTCATTGGTTGTGGCAATGCTTCATGGGGAAGTGAGGAAGTGGTGGTTATTGTTCCTCGAGGTTTTCGAGGAGTCTTCAGTCTCATGGGAGGAGTTCTGAGACATGTCCAGGGTCGAAATTATTTCTTCGAACACAACATCATCCAATATATATCATCTGCATACCCTTCAACAAGGGATATTCAGTGATTAAAAGTTTTTAATCTACTTAAAGAACCTTTTTAGATATTCCTTATACCATTTTATAGAATAGGAGGCTAAGGAGAGCCATTTCGAGAAGGATTTTCATCTAGAGATTCAGAGCCAAGCCACCCTGTTTATGCTAAAAACATATCTTGAGGTAATAGAGAGGGAAGAGGTATAACAAGGATGTTATCCTGAACAAGATCACAACTAGAGGGGAGTTTTCATTATTCTTTATATTGTAGAGCTATGGTCCGGGGTTCCCAATTTTCAGGGAAGAATAGTGTTCGTTTGGACGAGGGTTGGTTACATCCCTGAATATCTCATTTTTTACAGAAGTAGAGCCTCTCATCCCTATGGAAAGGTATTAAGAACTTGTAATTCTTGGGGAGGAAAATTTCATCAGTAGAGAGAGTGCCTGAACATTCATATTAGTCAGCATGAATTCTGTGTTCTGCTTCAAGTTCCTTCGTTGAGGTAGTTTCAGCTAAGGTTGCAGTAGCCAGTTGCACAAACATTGGATTAGTAGAGAGCATATGGGGTAGTAATAGGACAACACCTGGGTGCTCCCCAACCATAGAGATAAGATTGAGTTCATGGTGGTGGGAATCATCCAGGTCAGAGAGGATTTGGAGAAGGTCATTATCAGCTTTATGCTTTAGTGTTGGTTGCACTAGGAAATACATTCATAATTTGAGGTTACCTTTTCTTATTTTCTACTTGGTTTCATGACATGTTTGATTCAGGATCTACAAATTCCTTAAAAAAACCTTCACTTTTCTATGATTTGGGACATGAGGTAGAAATTCTTTCACTGCCCTTGGTGTCAACTATGCCAGTTGGAGGTCAAGCTAACTTATTTGAGTTAGGTAGAGACTTCAATCTAGTAATGTAGTAACCCCACTCTTGGAGAGATTTCATTTATTTACAGATTCAACAATATGATGAAATAATTTTAAAAGATTTTTTGTATTCTATGTAGGTTAATGGGGATATCTTTAAGTGGAAGGTGGTGTTCATCGATGCTGATAGAGATCCAACATTGATTGTTTCCGAGTGAGACCCTCAGATAGGTTAGAGTCATGATTCATTCTTTTCAACACTGATGGATGAGGTGATGTTGAAATAATTTGAGATTTAATAGTTGGTATTTCCTAGGGTCATTTAAGAGTACCGTAATGTCTTTATGAAGATGTTGTAGCATTAACCCCTCGACGATAGATCAGGTTTGGGATCGAGATACAAAAAGAAACGTCTCCTATCTCTATGTCTCCATATAGGATGGCCCCTTTTATGTTACATGATCTATGTATATAGATCGATGTTTTGTTATAGTTCAGTTTGGTTTGGATGAGAGTGTCACTGTGGGGTGTACATGTTTTTTCCGAGAAGAAGGATGATGGCAGTTTGTAGTTGTGTATCGATTACCATCACTTGAAAAAAGTTATAGTAATGAATTGATATCCTATTCCATGTATTGATGATTTATTCAATCAACTAGAAGGTGAATGTTAGTTATCGTAGATTTAAATACTATCAGAATATCATCAGATGCATGTGAAGGATGAGGATATCATAAAGATATTTTTTTCTGTCATCAAGGGCATTATGAGTTCATCTTAATGTCGTTTGGTGTGATGAATTCTCCATTTTTTTCATGGGTTTGATGAATGTTATGTTCCATGAGTACCTGGATCATATTTTTCATTGACAAAAACCATGTGTACATCATGTTTGAGGTGGATCATGGAGAGAATATGCATGCCATTTGGGAGTTCTACACTAATAACAACTGTTTGGGATGTTGTCAAAGTTTGATTTTTATGATCTAGAAGTCTATTTCATGGGAGAGTTTGTATCCTAGTACATAGTATCTATGGATCCATCAATTATAGATGTAGTTCTGCCTTGGGCATCCCCCAAGATAGTGGTAGAGGTGTGATGTTTCATTGGTTTCATAGGAAATTATAGTAGGTTCGTAGTCAATTTATCTCATGTTGTGAATCCTCCAACATCATTGACCAAGAATGATTAGGCTTTCTTTTATAAAGATAAGTGTTATCAAGGTATCAAATATCTGAATTAGAATTAGGTCAGTTTTCTGGTTCATTTTCTTCTAGGTGAGGGAATTCAATTTGATGTTTTCTGTGAAGCTTCACATTTGGGGTTAGGCTGCATTCTGATGCAGCAGAGATTGGTTGTTTCCTATAGTTCTGGGAATTTGTGTGCCCATTAGCATAACTACACCCCTGGTGATATTGAGTTGGAAGTAGTTGTCTTTTTCCAAGAATTTTTGGAGATGGTACATCTTGAAAAAGATCTTTGTGGTCTTCACTAATCATAAAAGTCTAAGGTATTTTTTTATAGTGTGACATTAACTTGCAACAGTGTTGGTGGATGAAGTTATTATATTATTATGACTTTGAAATTTCATATACACCTATTAAGGTGAATTTTTTAGATGATTCACTGAGAAGTATGTTGTGTAGTCATTCAATACATGAATTAGGCGATTCTTGTAGAGTAATGGAAAAACATTCGGAATCACATCTCGATATGGGAGATGTTAGGGGAAGAGGTTACCATTATTTAATAATTATGAAGTAAAATTTGGAGAAGTAGGTGGACAATTCTCAGTTGGGGGATCTAGAGGTGGAGGTGTGGAAAGGCTGAGTTATTTTTGATGAGGTCCCTGTGGCTAGTCTGAGGATGAACAACACCGAGTGTAGTTTTGGGGAAGGATTTACATTCCTTTGGCTATGTGTGATATGATTCTAAGTGAGTTCCATAAATCTACCTTAGTAGTACATCATGGAATAATAAATATTTATTGATCTTTGAGGAATCAATTTTGGTGGCCAAGGTAGAATTATGCAGCTGTAGATTTTTTGTCTCAATGTTTGGTTTGTTAGAAGGTGAAAGCTGAGCATCGTGTTCCTGGAGGGTTGATCCAGCCATTTTATGTTCCTTAGTGGAAGTGGGAGGACATCTCAATGGAAATTTATAATGGTTTACCACAATATAATGGAGTCTATGATGCAATGTGGGTGGTAGTAGATCATTTAACAAAATCATACCACTTCATATCTATCAAGGAGTCGAGATCATGGGAGGTTTTTTCGAGTTCATATCTGGAATAGGTGGTGAGACTCCACAGAGTACTAAGGACAATCATTTCTGATCAATATCCTTATTTTACCTCTAGGGCATGGAGAGGTCCCCAACATTCTTTCGATGTTTAGTTATTCCCTAGCACTTCTTTTCATCTGTAGATAGATGATCAGACATTTAGTACCATCTAGACTCTTGAAGACATGTCATTCTCTTCTGTACTAGATTTTCAATGTTCATGGATGAGGCACATACCCTTGGTGGAGTACGCCTACAAACACAATTTAAACTCTTCTATAAGTGTGGTGCTGTTTGAATCCTTTTATGGTAGACAGTTCTGTTCTTTGTTGTGATGCACTTGGGATGGAGAGTCAGCAATTATTGGGCTAAAACCAGTACAAAACATGAAAGATATTGTTCTGGTGATTCATGAGTGTATGAAGGCAGCACAAGAGCATTAGAAATCCCATGATGATCACATGAGAAGACCATTAGAGTCTTCCATTGGGGATCATGTGTTTCTCAAGGTGACTCCTCTACGTGGTCAGCAAATATTTGGTCAAGGGAGTAAGCTTTCTCCCCAGTTTTTTGGGCCTTTCGAGGTGTTGGATTTTGTTGAATTTGTGTCATATCGAGTACCACTTCACCCCTAGATTTGACGAATGCATGTTTGTCCACAATTTGTAACTCTATCTTTATCTTCATGATGAATAAAACATCACCGATTAGTGAGAGATCCGTATTTATGATGATGCGAACTTCAAGGAGTGGTCGGTAGTGATACATGAAATCTTGGAGAATGTGTTTCATGGGAATTCAATCCCATTAGTTATTTTTTAGGGAAACACAGTGGAATGGATGAGTGTACATGGGAACGTGGGTTGCAGATACATGCTTAGAAACTAGAGTTTTTTGATTATTAACTATTTCCATGTAATGATGTTCTTTTTTGTTTATTTAACACTACTGTTTATTAGATTGGTTTCTTTGGTTTATTTTTTTTGGATTTCTCTCTTTTGAGAGGTATCACTTCTAGGATAGTTTTTAGGATATGGTAATGGTCATCTGCTATTTCGTGTGTTCCCTATTTGAAGTAGTTGAACTCCATTGGTGGCGAGATCCTTGAGAGGTATCTCGAATGGTGGTCATTCAGAACCCTTATTTTGATAACTATTTTGGTTGGTTCTATGTTCCCGAGGATGAGAAAATTTTGAGAGGTATCTGATTTAATAGATCGTACATCTCTGGTCCATTTCTTTGCTGAAATCTTATGTTTGAGGTGTTCTGGGAGATTAAGGTGAATTATCCCTAACAATTTTTCAAATTTCAAGTTTTGTCAATAACACTTTCAGAGAGTCATATGGAACATTATGCACCAACATGCCATTTTGAACTATCAGTGTCTGCATGTCATTTTGAACTATCAGTGCTGGCATGTCCTTTTGTACTATCAGTGTCGGGGTGTCATTTAGAACTATCGGTGTCAGCATGTCATTTTGAACCATCAGTGTCGGCGTGTCATTTTGAATAATCAGTGTCAGTGTGTCATTACGAATTGTCGACGTCAACATGTCTTTTAAAAATGTCGATGTTGGTGTGTCATTTTGAACATTCGGTGTTAGATTATCATTTTGAGCCGTTGGTGTCAGCATGTCATTTTGAACTGTCGGTCTTGGCATGTCATTTTAAACTATCGGTGTGAGCATATCATTTTGAACTATTGGTCTCGGTGTCATCATGTCATTTTGAACAGTCGGTGTTAGTGTTTCATTTTGATCATTCCATGTCAGCGTTTCATTTTCAACCATCGGTGTTTGTGTGACATTTGTGAACAGTGTTTCCAACTCCCTATAGTTTCACCCATATGACATTTTTATTAACACAAAATGTGTTAAAATCCTTGTTTTAAGGGATTTAAGGTATATTCAAAGCCCATATCTCCAATCCTAATATTTCTATGTCTTCAGGTGCCTTTTCTCTATAAAAAATCTTAGTATTGAAGATATCCATCTTTAATGGAAAATCTAAATTGTATCAAAACTGCTGCTCCATTTAGATTTTCAAAATGATGAGATATATTTTGTCTTGTTATTATTTTTTCCTTTCTCTCCATGTGGGGAACCCCAAGTCGTTCTTCCAATAGAAGTGGTGTGATCAAACCTTAATCCTCGAATCGTTTACCGTGGAATTTTCTTCCAACTACATGAGCACCCCCTATTTGGTACAAAAAGAATGTGTCAATCCGTCATTGATAGAATGTATGGTTCACTTATGTTCTTGTTTTTTCTTTGATACTAATTCTACTATTTCTAAATTGTATATTATAGAATGTTATCCCCATGTTTCAATTGGATATTTATTCAGTGTTGGTTGGTGTAGTCATACCGCAGTTTCCTATGGTAGATACAGTTGTCATGAGGATAGGTGATCCTGATCTATTGTGTAAGACTATTAGTATTGAATGACAAAAACCTTTTGAGTTAGGGGATTTGTGGATTTTCTATTCTTTTACATGAAACTGTAGAGTTATCATGTTTTATCCGACTAGATTACAATGAAATTGACATAATAAAAAATTGATCCCAATAAATAAATTAGTATCACTCAAATGTTATTGCCTATTGCTTTTTCATGATTGAAAGATATCTATGATTTCATTGTTTAGTATGTCGTTCTTGATGAAAATTAGTGAAGAAATTAAAATGGAATTAATTGTAAATTATTTGGACAATGATAATGAGGCATGTAAATGAATCTTGATATTTCTGTTGTAAATTGATTATAATCAAATTGATGCAGTAAATGTTTTTAATTAATTTGTGATTGCTATGATATATTTTGATTTAGGTTGCCCATAGTTGCAACCTAAAAATAAGGAATTGGATAATTCAATATGGATTAAAGAGCTAGTTTATCGATAAACTTTAATGCCTTGTAGGGTTTAAGTTACCCACATTCTTGTAAAGCCAAGCACCTTCTACTTTCGAGCTATGAGAGTTTGTTGTGTGTGAAGGAATAATGCCTTGTTGGGGACAAGAGCCTAGTTTATTTGTCATTTCTTGATTTTTTGATGTGTTATGATCCTAGATGGATGTTGTGAGAAGTGGGGGTAGGTAGGACCATTGGTTGTTGTAGTAGTTGATGATTAGTGTGGCATGCTGAATCAGTTTAAGCGTATGGGTGTCGAGGAGGACACTAGAGACGATGAAACGGGTTGGATGTGAATGTTAGATACTTGTTGAATATTTTTGGTGGTTTATATTCTTTACTTTCCATATATCTTATGGCATGTGGCCTTGCTTACCCTCCTTCTAATAGGGGAGAATATGTGCCGAGTTTGAAACCTGATTTCTGTGTTTGGATTCTCAAGGATGGATGGGAATACGCTCTTGCAATCGGTGGAAAAGTCTCGACGTGTAGTTCACATACTCAGTGTGTTGATCCCATTATGTTTGGTAGATTAGAATGTTTTTCTAGAATTCATATGAATATGAGAAATTAATAATGATATTAACAAATTATTTAATAAATGATGTCAACCCATGGGGTTGGATCTTTCTTGGTTTCATTGTTGAGGTAATATTTTTTGAGATGCAGTCGACATTGTTTGGATATGCCTAGAGGGGAAGGAACTCTGTTGTGATGCAAATGAAATATAAGGTGGAATTGAAAATTGTTAATTAATGGTTAATAAATTTATTAGTGTAAAGTGGAACTAATTAAAAGGGATAAGTGGTTTCCAAAAATCCCTTTAAATTGTTGTGTGATTATAGGATATCTAGTCTTATTAGTGACAACTAGGAGTCTGAGATACAGTAGCTGTAGTTGTGTCTATTGTTAGGTTTTTACTTTAGTGTGGTTATTAGATATATTATATCATCTACATTTAATTTTCTATACACAACCCCACCCTCTCAATTAGGGTGATCGATACAATATGGATTTTGATCCATGGGGTTTTTTTGCTACATCCCGGTTGGAGGATAGATAGATTACTTCTCCTTATGTCCCAACTCTCTTATCCTGATAGTTACTTGTTCTGGTATGCATTACGGATGGTATTACCCATATATGATTGTAGAGGGATGTAATGAATTGTGGTTATTTCACACAAATATTTTATGGATATAGTTTCTTATACGCTATTATAGGTATAACATGTGTATGTTGTGATGGATTAAGGATCCCTACTCGGTGTATGAGTTATATTGGCTAGATATGTAATACTCGATGTACGATAAATATTATTCTGGAGATGAAGGATCCCTGAACTACCTCGTAACTTTGGGTTTTGTAGAAGGTTTCATTCTTCAACTAGGTGTCGGCGGGCAAGCCTTGTGTTACATGAGGTGTAGGTTGTGTTGCTCACCCAAGTGTCTTCAGACCAACGTTTTTGGAGACAGATGGCATAGGACATGCGACATTGGGGGAAATTAGAATACCAGTGGGGAAGTGGTAGCGGTGTACCCTCTATATTTTTTATTATATTATATTTACTTGTATGAGATACTTGTTGGGAGTATCTATGGTGTGGATGGAAACATAGTATACCTGTTTAGGTGATGAGTTAGTTTCAATTGTTGTTCACTATGCTTTGGAATGTTTTCCTCAAATTTTCACGAGAGGTTCCGGGGAGGATCCTACTGAGTATACGATTATACACAACCTATGTTATATAAACTATTTATAGGTCATTTGGAGAAGGTTGGAGATTAGACAAGTAACTACTAGCTTGTGGGTTTTGCATGATCTATTCGTCCTTCGTTGTCACTGTCATTTTACTTTCTTTTGGTTCTTGCAGTTCCCCTTGTTGTTTTAGTAGTTCTTGCATGACATTACATATGTGTAAATGAGATTTCTAATATATTTTAGTATTAGTTGGAGTTGATTGGTGTGTATATTATCTCTATTTGTCACATGTCTTCTCTTAGAGGGCAATGCCTCCCATTTGTGTGTTCACTATACCTTCAATGCTGGTCTCCATCCCAGGGCCTACTGGAGGTGTGAATCGGGGGTCACAATCTCCCTTCTCACATTTCCAGCCCACGAGGGGTACACATTGTGGAGAGGTTTCATGAAATTTACCAACTCTATTTTTTTTGAAATGATAATATAATACTTAATATAAAAAAACCATAATAACTAAAAAGATTAAAATAATCTTCAATACCTCAAAAATAACTGAAACAACTCAAATTAAATTATTCTATAAGTAAATCGGCCTAAATAAATTCAATATATACATTAAAAAATAAACAACAGAAAAATTGAATTTTTTTCATCATATATATTTCCAAATCAATATTACATTTATCCCTGACTAACATTAATCACTCATTAATTCATAAACCAAATATTTATATACCTTAGACACATATTATCCAATATATACTAGTAATTTCTCAAAAGAAACTAAATCACCATAAATCCACAATAAAAAAATATATACCTCTATAAGGATACAAAATAATTAATAGTTACAAAAAATCCCATGAAGGAAAATAATATTATATTTACCTTAATTATATAATGTTCCAAAAAAAATTGAACATCTTCAAAAATTACATTAACAAGTCAATAACCAAGTCCCCTTTTAATCACATCGTTATCAAAACATATGTTCCCAAAATTAGATAAGAATTCACATTAACTATAATTACCATATAATCAAATAATGTATTATAAATAAAGCTAATATTTTTTTTAAATTATTTCCACATGAAAATCATTCCTAAATAAATTTACATTAATTCACATGTTTTTCCAAAGGTTTATATAAAACTTAATGATATATTAAAAAATGATTATCATTTTTTAAAATGTCATAATCAAACCCTAAATCACAGAACATAAAAACTCAAAATGATATTTATGCCCTAGCCATACGAACTTCATTAAACATATCAAAAAATAATAGAATTCTTAATGAAAAAATTACCCTCATATGATATATTCTTAATTTATAAAGATATACGAACCATTTATGTTATACCAAAGGAAATTCCCCAGGCTCGTACAGATGAATCTTTTACTAATAGCATATTATATAGATATTTTATTTCATAGAAACAAAGGAGACACAATTTATTATACCATAATTAAAATATCAATATCCAAATTGAGTTACATACATACCCAAGAAAATTTAGTTTAATAATTTTTAATCATAATAAAAACCCATTATGTAGAAAAACTCATGCCTTTATCATCAAATTTGTATTTTTACTATTATCCTCAAATTATATCATTCAATAGAAATACTTCAATATATCCTTCAAAATTATGAACACATGATAACTTTTGAGTCCTATCATACTTATTATTATTCTTCATAACCTAGGTATACAAAAACATAATAAAGGGTGAGCATAGATGCTCAATATGTGTATATATTGGAGATGTAAATTTATGGCAATATTTAATCATAAGATAAGAATAAGGGTATAAGATATCTATCATAACCTATTAATTTCATAACCAAATAAATCAAAAATCAAAAATCATTAATCAATAGTCTTGGGATTAAATATTTTCATCACACATTATGTGAGTCATAGTAATGAAGAATCATCCCTAACCAATTATAATAAGTTATCAGAAATCATTAGCATAAGACATTCATTTAGGAAATGAATGTGTATCATAAGAAATCACAAAAATTTCTCATCAAATGATGCCCCATGCGTAGTGTAAATATATATGGAAATAGATTATATAAACATTTAACATATTTTAGAATAATACACTCCCTCATACCATAAAGGTTTATTATCATGAGATAATAGATAAAAAGTTATATTATTCCATCAAATACATTCAATATCTACCATAAATTTGTTATATAATAGTACCCTTCATTTGAATTTCATACCGAACCTTGTTGTTAATATCCATAGAAACATGTAATAAAAATAAATGGTGAGATCAGATGCTCAGTAAGGGTAAATAAGAGAGATAAATATTAATCATCACATTCAAGAATAGGTTAAATGTAAAGGTATGAGGGAATGATTATGATATACGATATTTATAATGATTTTGTTATAAATCATAAAACATGAGACATTTCATAATTATTTATCTCTTCCAAAAGTAACGAGTCATAAAAGTGAATAATACTTAATAATAATTAATGATAAATGAGAGAATAACATGATCATAAGTAAATTTCATATAAATTGTGAAATATTTATAATCAATTAAAATATTTACATTATGTAAGGATCACTTCATAGACTGTCATAAAGGAGAAATACCCATATTCGATTGAGTTCACCCTCCACTATACTGTTTCCTTAATTAAATTTCACTTACAAAACTATCATAGTAGTGACATTTCCTTTTTAATATGGGGGAACATCCTATTATATTATTTATTTTCTAATGATATATCAATCATTACCCAAACAATTTCCTGGATTTAATAGGATCATCCCTTAGTTATTGAAAATGGTACATATGTGTTCTAGAAAACCATCGAAACATTAATAATTATAATATACCCTATCCTAAGGGAAATAAATAATTTTCATAAACATTTCATCATCACATAATCATATAAAATCGTTAGAATGATCATGGATAGAATCTTTAGATCATATCCCCGATGCAGCATAAGAAACATCAATGAATGTTAATATTGTTGAAATATATCCTTAAAAAATATGAACTATTCTTTGAAAAAATGGGGAAAATATTATTTTCATATTATAATATTTTAATATATATATATAATGGAAAAAAAATTCCCTTGAAAATAATAATAGAAACATGAAAATGGATCTTTAATGAAAAGAGTGGTCATTATGTTAGTAGATGTAATATGTAATTTTTGCATTAACCAAAATAGTCCTTCCACCCTTTTTGAACAAAATCATAAATTCACTATTTAGAATACATTATATAAATTAATTTTTAAAAATTGGTAAAAAAATGATTAAAATGAAATTAAATAATTATGGTATCAAATATAATAAAATTATTTAAATAATTTTATATAAAATTGAAATGGCTAAAAAATTGCATCAGTAAAAGAGGAAATAAAGGCAAATTTTCTTAAATACATTTTATCAATAGTATTAATAACCAAAGAGATTATAATGAACAAAAAAACATGAATAATCCCAAAAATAATAAGTGTATAATAAAATATACGGGGTTTATATTATAAAGATCATATAATTTCTCCATAAGTTATTCAGGCATAAACAATCAAAATTAAACACGAGATTCCAATATTAACCCTTACTTAATGTCACGTATTTATTTTTACCTATTTCTATGTAATTTTATAATAAAAATATTTTATTATAAATTCTTAATAGAACCATATTTATATTTTTTCAAAATATAATATTCCGTTATAATTTCCATTTAGTTATTTTTAATAATTTTTTTTAACAAAATCAATATTCTGATGAAAACTAAATTATTTTTAGTGCATGTTGTTGGTTGAAGGTTATAGCACTTTCACTTTGGTCAGGGTTCTATAATATATATATCCTTATTCATTTTATGAGAATCATATTTATTTAGCATATACACATTTATCACCATTAATATAAGGTGGTGATGAAAAATGTATTATATCACATCGTGGAGATAATAGTCTTTGTGTATGAATAAAAGAAGTTATCATTTCCATAGGATCTAAAGGAGATAAAACAATTACACACCATTGACCTAAAAAACTTATGTTTATTAATTATTCTTATTTCCAATTTTTTTTATTTTAATAAGACAAACCACAATACAATATAAACTATTATATATGCCAATTCAACATTAACGCGAAGAGAATTCTCGAACTCATTAGGCTAGAGAACAGAACCTAGTCATCAAGTAAAAATAGATTAGAATGATTTATCCCACAAAATAATATAATAAAATAAGTAAACCTAAAAAAATCATATAATTACATCGGTATAATCACAGAATGTATATAGAGATTATGTAAAACCGGAATGCAAATTAATCATTCAAAAAACATTCTCTTTATAATCCATGACCACCCACCATGTCCCATGTCACCCACACATAGTCACCCTATCATGAACCCAAATAGTAATATGTAAGCACAATCACCTTCTATAATATTATAAAGTGCTACAAACACCAAACAACGAAGAAGGTTTTGAGGTATTGATCCAAGTATGATTCCACCAAATATTATATATGGTTACTTTATAAGGAAACATAAATGTACTAAAATAAGAGTAAAGTAAATAAAATATAAATCTTAGATTAGTAATAAAGTTTTAAAAATTTAAAAATCATTTATTAAACAAAACCTATAAAACATTCCATCTACCAATTAAAAAAATTATTTTCTTGAAATAATTGGAAACCCAATTCATAAGCAGGAATTATGTATGAATAGAAATGAAATTAATTGAACTAGATACCATAAGTTGTATAAGTGTTGATACAATAGATTCATGTGTCATCAAATAAAAAAACAGATAAATCATGATAGGAAATTCGGTACAAAGTAGTGAGAATGAACTATGTCATGTAACATGTATCTTGTATATGGATTCCAGGCGTACAACCTAGGTAATATAGTGATTCCTAAATAGTCAATCTATTCAAAAATAATTATAACTAATCATCAAGATTATATATAGTCCCACAGGTATGAATAAATGTAGTTACATGCACACTTAGTTTTCTGGACTCACATCATAATCATAACATTTCAGGTTCTCTATATATAACAATGATGGGGTGTGATTCTACTAGTGATTCAAAGGCATAGTTCTTCCCACCTAACTAACCATCTTCCCATGACAAGTCTAAAAAAGGGAGTGAGACAATCATGTTATGAGGATTATATGGGTATCCTTATCAATATCAATAATGGTCTCATGCCCTCAAATCACATCACACACTCACTCATGATATCCTTCTAGAAAAATCATCCATTTTTAAACAACCAATTTTGGGAAATATAAGAATAAATCACATTACATTAACATATTTTCAGAATATATAATCATCATAATGGTCCATCTGGGCTATCATGAATCAAAAATTTATTTCCAGTTCCAATATAAAGTAAATCATCTAAAAAACTAATCTATACCTTTAACCATTCACAAAACATAATGGTAATACCAAACTGGCCTTTAAAAGAAGCATCCATTTTAATATATATATCCAATTCTAATTAAAGGTAGTTTAACTATTAAAAAAGATTCAATATTTTTCCAAATAATCAATTATACACACATTCTATGTTAATGAATCGCTAATTTTCAAATAACCTAGAACTCCAATTTCAAAATAATGATAACTCATTAAAATAAGTTTCATGGTTATTTAACAGATTCAGGAATTTGAATTTTTTTATAAAACATAAAATAGTTCAAATCATTTCATTAAAAGTAAGGATTTTTATTTTAGGTATAAAAACCTAAACCAATTCCCTAATGTTCATCAAAGATACCTTTAAAATTTATTAGAAAAAAAACCCAAAAAAATGTCATTAAAATATTCAAAATATGGTTGTTGAGATATATATCATATCAATTATATTAATACAATTATCCATTAAATGTGAAGTGTCTAAAATAAAAATTCACAATGAAATATATTGTCAAAATTCATAGAACATGTGTGAGAAATTAATAAGAAAATGTCTATGAATTATTAGGAAATAATTAAATACATGATGATAGAAATTAATAGAAACTCCAAATTATAAAATAAGGAATCCAATGGAAATGAAATTATGTTGTGTTTCCTTCGATTCAGATTACAAGATCTTGGAAGAGATATCCTAATTAATGTGATAAGTGATCCAAGATCCAAAAGTCCACATCAACCATCCATCTAACAATGAATCAAAAGACCTTCATAACCTATCGGAAGTTAGAAAAATAATAAGAGATATCAATGTATGATAAGAAAATTACTCACCAGAATAGGATCACCACTCCCATCAGTGCCTAAAATATCCAAGAGATGGTGTTGTGAGATCCAAAATGCCTCTACAGGGCCCCCAAAATCCATAAGATCATATTTTGTTAGGGTCCGAGGAGTTAAGGTTTAATTATAGTGGTTTTATGATTTTGATATTGATTATCTAGAAATTTAAAACCATATGCCTAGTTTCCTGGGTATGGTCTAATAGATAGTAATAATCAAGAACCTATACATGAACCCCAAAAGTGCCACTTGATGAAATGTATGGTTAATTTCCCATTTATTTTATCAATTTAATGATAGTGAAACCCCTTCTCATATACTGGAAAAGGTTTCACGGTTGGGGTTCATTATTTTTCAAACCATATTCAACCATGAACATGAAAATAATCCTACAAAAAATAAAAAAAACATCATAATCAACCTATGAAGAGATCCAATCAATGGATACTAAAAAAAATTGGTTAAAAAACAAAATGAAATTAATGAGATATTACAATGTTCCAAACATAGTATTTTTCATCCCCCGAAAGAATCTAGTATGAAATATAGAACTAGATTAAATCATAAGAACACACATACTCTAATTTTGAGGTGGATAGTCCATAGTATAGAAGAGATACTCAACCATGAGACACACCACACACTAAAATCTATGATCAAAACACCTATATTATCACCCTTATATAATATATGAATGGAATTGAGACATAGTATTTGTCTCCCCACCATTTAATGATTCAAAAAAAAAATGGTTTAATAAGATGAAATTGCATCCCTTCCACACAAATAAGTTGCTTCTACCATTCTCTAAAGAGAATATCTATGTTCCAAACACCGAAACATTAAAGGATTAGAAATTTTGAAAAACTAATGATTTATATAAGAAACAACAATCCCATAGTCTAACTATGATAAAAAAAAATATAAGAAATGAAATGAACTAGAATGGATTTCTAGTAGGGGTATGTATTCGTCGGTAACCTAGGATTTACAACACAAATCTTCCCGCCTCAATGAGATTATCAAATCACACAACAACACCATTGAGTGTCTATTATATCAAGGAATCACATTATCCAAGTGACCATAGTACATTTACAAGGTATATCAATGTCTGTACATAAATAAATAAAACATCAAGGTTATAAGACCACATAGAACTACACTATCACAAGGGATACAATAGAACATATCAAAATTTATCTCTATCCATCAGTAAAAAACAAGAAAAATAGGGAGTTAAATTCATTAGAATAGAATTCAAAGGATTCTAGAGTGAAAACTCCCAAGTAACAACCAAAAAGTCCAAAAGAAAGAAAAACCATAAAAAAAATAAAACCATTTCCAAAAATATATCATTCACAATGATCCTGAAACAATCCTCCATGAATGTAATTTTTTTTACCACAAATTGGCAAGAAATTACAAGGAATAACTCATGTTATTGGTACTCCAATGTCAAAAACAACAAGGTAAAATAAACATCGGCCACCAATAGAAAAAGATAGCTCTTCACACCTGGATAAAAACTTCACTCCAAGGCCTATGATCGGATATATATTACCTTGACGTATTTTCTATAGCATATTTAGACGCTGGTGATCCCTGAATTAATTTTTTCATTATAATCTCCGAAATTAAACAACCCTTAAAGTGGAAAAAAAATGTAACATTGTACACAAACCTTTATTGATTTTTTAACAAAAAACCTCATATAATAACCTGGTTACCAACACTAGAAACACGTGGGGGGCCTCTAATTTTCTTGAGGATATTTTCCTTATTTAACTATAAACTATGAATTATTAACTTTATTTTATTTCACTATATCCAATTAAATATAAAATGCAATATTAAGGGTCTACTGATAAGAAATTATCTATTCAATCGACATTGTTGTTAAAAATGTATGCAGGAAGGCCCTTTATAAAACAAATAGCCTTAAAAAAGTCCTTAAAATATTCATATGTAAGAATACTATAAAACATTTAAACTACATGGAATACTCTCCAACCAATTGATAATATTTAATGAAACCCAAGAACTCATTAACATTCTCATTCTTCATTTCCATAGTATATGTTCACTAAATGATGGCTAACATGATGAATTCTCATGAAGTTATTTCATGTATATGATAGGGAATCCAAAATTCCCCCCACAACTGATAAGGTCCATCAAAAAAAATAATTGACAGACACGACTCTTGGAGAATGAGTATTTTTGAGATAATCAAAGACCCCATCAAATTTATTAGGCCATATTTATACCTGAATTAAACAATGCAAACTTTTATAGGATTTTTTAGGAAAAATAAATAATTCATGGATGAGTTACAGTGGATGGAAGGTATTTGTTTGCACCACTCGATATGGTGTCTCAATAGAGTAATCAATAAGAGATTAGACTTCTAGAAAATACAATAGACAACTCTAAAATTAAGGCCAATGAATGAACATTCTATATTTCATGGAATACATCTTGTGGTAAATTTCTAGTCATCATCAATCACATGATAACCAAGTCAACCATAACAAAAAACTTGAAATAGAATAAAATAAATCCAAAAGAATTCAAATAATACATAAATAATATTATAAAAAATTCATTAATTTAAAAACACAAAAAATTTCATCATTTATAAAAAAAGTAGCATTTACTTTAGAAATGAAAAATCTTCTTATAAACCCAACACATGTTTCAGAAATGCGATACCATCTTAGTAAAATTTTTACATGGTTTCAAACCATTAAGAAGAAATTTCCAATTATTAGAATCATTTCTATTCTAATCACATACTACCCAAATTTATTCTTAAAATATCAATACATAATCAACGAGTCAATGAAAATCATTTTTAAAAAGCATACATTTCAAAAAAAACTCACATTTTCTTAATTGAAAATATCTTTCAATTAACTCAATAAAAACATTTTTTATTCAATAATTCTTTTTATAATGTTATTTAATATCATAAAAATTGTATTGAGGATGAAATGACCCAAAAAAGATCATGAAACAAACCTTATCCCAAACCCTCATAACTAACCTCCCACAAGTGACGTCTCCTAGAAGAAAATAGATAATGAATAAAGTTTAGAACTAAGTAATAAATATTCATGGATTAATCACATGGGATCCTAAAACACACAAAAAACTCTCAAATATTCATAGATAGATTTCTAGATCAGTCGCATTGATTCATCATAGTTTACCAGACCAGGAAAATATGGTGAAACTATTGCCATACCTCAATTAAAGATCCAAATATCTTAATATAATTCCCAAATAATTTTAGCACCATTGGGATTCCAAAGATAATTTTTCATTATAAAACTAATTACTGATCGAAAAAATCAATTCTATTCATCCCTTATAAATCACGTCTCATCATGAAGTGGCGGTGATTACGAACCCATTCATAAACTACCTTTTGAGTCATAACACATTCTTAGTATCATTGATACCATATCTCACCCCAAATAATATAATTGATTTTAAGGATAACCTATTATATTAATAGAAAATACTTCCCTGATAACATTTGTAAAGAATCAACCTTGAGTACTATCTAAACTAGAATCTGAGCCAATATTACACTAACCTAAGTTCCATGCTTGATCTTAACAGCATGGTGGGAACTAGTTGGGAATCATGAAATAATTATAGGTAATGATTTCTACCAAAAATTATTATAATAAAAAATTATTTTTTGTATTCATCATCATAAGCAAACATAATTTTAATTATATCATGTACAAGGATATGATACAAAATAAGAAATAAAATAAAGCTTCCAGAAACCTATCTCATGGAGGTCCATGACCACCCACCATATCCATTGTAAACTTCCCTTGGCCACCCTATCATGAACCAATCATGAAGACAATGCATAAGAATTTTTTATAAGATTGTAATGGTATCTAAACAACAAACATTTCAAGCAGAGTGTGGGATATATATCCCATTAGGATTCCATCACAGATTCTATGATAGTAATTCCTAGGGAAATTCAAATACTATAAAGAGGAATATATTAAATTAATTGAATAGATTATATATCTGAAAATTTTAATTGATATTCATAAAATTATTATGATTTGACATATAGTAAATATGATATCACCTTGTTCATGAAAAATGTACGCATTTCAAAATCTGACTTTTTTGTCGCGTTTAATGGTTTTTATTTAAATATATTTATTCAAAATATTATAAAATTTATTTGAGAAAATAAATTATAAATTTGAAGTCACAATGTAAAAATAATATTATAGTGAATTTTTAATAATTTTTTAAAAATATTATTTTTTTATTAATAGTGAAAAATATTGAATTTTAATTGACAACTCTATTTTCAGTTAAATTGATTTTAATTATAAATTTTATATTAAATTGGTTTCAAAGTAAAATTACTTCATATATATAATCTAATTTAGTTCAGTATAATCAATTTCATATATTAATTTAGTAAATTCAATTTTTAAACAATTGGACGAGTTCTCTTTGAAAACCCACTTTCCCATTACATCTGTGGGATTAATATTAAATTAAATTTTGATACCTCTATTAATTGAATATAGAAAAATTA
Source organism: Viscum album (assembly GCA_963277665.1). Lineage (NCBI taxonomy): Eukaryota > Viridiplantae > Streptophyta > Magnoliopsida > Santalales > Viscaceae > Viscum > Viscum album. The sequence continues at coordinate 623,604,596 of OY728134.1, read as the reverse complement.
TTTCCATATTTTGAGTCATCATAATTTATTTTATCTTATAATTCCACCATATTTTTTGAATGAAATAAATATTGAAGATATGGAAAATTATTTACCATGATAAATGTAAAAATAGGTTTATCAGGGGATTAAAATAAAAGAATAAGGGTTAAAATGGCATAAATGTTTTTTCTATTATATATTTTACGTCCATATTTCAACATTATACCTTAATTTATATATAAGTTTCTATTATTAGATCATTGTGACATGGAAAAATGTCAGATAACTTCATTCTTTTCAAAATTACAAGTGTGCCTCTAACCCCACTTATAAAAGGACACCGCAGTACTCCTCACATAAAACATTAATTTTTTTCTACCAATAACTATATAAAAAACCTATCAATTACTATAATATAACAATAGTATCATTATATTGGTGAAAAAATACAACCATGGAAGGCCTTTGGTGAAAATCTGAAGATGTTACCTGAAGAAGAGGTAATGTTTTTCGACAAGTGTTTTAGTATATTTCTTACTCCATGTCATTAAATTATTCTTATAAATTGATTATATTGTAACATAAATACATTAAATATAAATAGAATTTATTATGATAATTTAAAAATCTAAATCCATTTCTTCTTCTATAAAATGGGATACAAAATCGTCATTTTTGTCTATGGAAGACTACTACCTCATGAATCGATGTCACTCGTTTTCCACATTACCACATATAATGGTTGTGTATTATGATTGATTTAAATTATATATATATATATATATGAAATTTATAACATAAAACCCCTATAATTTAATTATATCATATATAATTTTTTACTTTCTATTCCATAGGATATATGATATTGTTGCTCGTGTGTGTGGAAGAATATCTCCTCGTTAAGAGATGTGATTATTTTTTCATTAACTCATTACATAAAATGAAATAAGGGAATTTTTTGATGAATATATGTGATATAAATGAAATAATTATGATATTAATAACTTATTTATCATTTATAAAATTATATATATCATTTACATTCTTACATTTTTAGTCACTAAAATATGATAATGTCGATCATGTAATAATGGAGGTCTATCATCACGATGCAAGGTGAAAATATATGTTATTACCACAAAATATGGATGATATATATAATTAAATTTAATAAATAATATGTTATTTATAAAATTACTTTCATTACATAATGAAAAAGTTTTACATACCACCTTTCTATAATGATCATCGAAAAATAGAAACTTCATTCATACATATGTATGAAAAACAATTTCCATGATCCTTACATAATTTAATATTCAAAACCATAATTCATAATTGGTATTTATAAGTATTAATGATATATAAATATAGTAATTATTTCATTATTGTTATTATAGATTTGATAAAACTATATTACATGTATAACAACTAGAACAATCATAATAATGCACAAGTGAAGAAACGAGGTAATTAACACCTAAAACAATGAATAACATTAAATTATATTAATGAACGGGTGATAATATTTTATCAAATGATCATATATGATATTATAAATATTATTATTTTTCTAGAATAATTTAATAGCAGGTTTCAAACTACTATACATTTGTTTAAATAATATTCTTCCAAATTAATTAGGGGTAAGGGACTTGGTTTCAATTTCCTTTTTTGTGGAATAATTTATTACTTTTCCTGTAATTTATTATATATGGTGTAAATGAATATTCTTTAACATATAATATAAGTATTAATTAAATATTATGTTATTCTATATTTTAATTTCAAACATTTCCTCTATGTAGAGTTTTGACATAAAAGTTACCATGTTGTAATGAATTTATAAACTCAATTTCCTTACATTGAGTTAAACATATACGTCTATTATTATAGAATTATATTATTGTTCTGTAATGAAATATTGGAAAACATTTAGGGAAATTTTAAACATATTATAAGTATTATATATGGGGTTATATTCAATTTTATCTCAAAATTTATTATTTTATTAAATTTTGTTGAATTTCAATTGGAAATTTAAAATTGTTCAAAATAAGTAATATATGATGATTTTAAATTTATAATATTATTTGGGATGAATAGTTTATTATTTAATATTTAATATGTTTTTCCAAATCATTTTTGGGTTTTAATAAATACGACTAGGCTTAGCTAGCTAGTCAACTAAATGCATCCCCCCATATAGCCATCCCACAAGGGGTGGACCACCTAATCCATCATCGAGTGGGTCAGCAGAGGTGGAAGGATTCATGAGGTATTAGGCCCCTGATAAGGAAAATGGTAGGATCTATAAAGGTGTATATCTTGGTCATGGTCTAGTAATCTAGGAACATTTTTCTAAAGCCCACACAGTTACGAAAAGAGAGTCTTGTCGGGAAGGGGTTATTCATGATGGATGCAAAGACCCTTTGACCCCCATATGACTTCATTACCAATATGATGATGCAACCTAATTCTTATAAAAAATCATATAATTATATATAGACTTATATGTGATGGTTTATAAATTTTTATTATTCATAAGAACAAAAATTATTCCATTGGGCGTCACTTCTACTTCCCCCTGATCAGGAAACCTCCCTGCCACTCCAATCACCTTAATCATCATCCCATCATTAAATATTACTACTAAATAACTCAATTTCCTTCCCCATGATTCTTGGGTATGATTTTAATGGAATATTTCAATGATCGGGATCTTCACAAATCACCTTATAGACCCTAAATGATCAGCATAAGCCCCTACCAAAAGAGATGATTCCATGAAAGCCAAGGAGAGAAACCTCCGACCACAATAAAGGTATGATGGGTTGAGGAAGTTCTATTTCACCTACCGATATACATTGATCTACCACTATGATGAAGCAGTGACATTGTGGAAATGGTAGTTATGATATACAATGGATTCAATTGTATATTTGGGAGATATTCATACATTCTGAAAAGACTCGATCACTTGGACAGTAATGCATGGGCCATATATTCATGGCATAGTCTAGGATCACCACTTATAACCTCCATATGATAATAGAACTACCATAAGCACAACCAAATCCAACATTTGTAGATAAAAAACATACATCTCATTAAAGAAGATCACTCTGGCCACTGTAATGGTCGGTAATATTAATGTTGGCCACCCTCCCCAAAACCGAGAAACAACCATAAATTTCATACATAACAATGATTTATATATATTAATTTAGTGACATGCATTGAGGAAAAACCATATTGATCATGATCTTCTATAGTGGAAGCTGAGCCCATGGACGATGCCACTTATTAATCCAAAAGAAGGAAAAAACATATGATTGGATTAGTGAAGAAATATTATATTAGAGTGTATAGAAAAAGAATATGTAATCTATCATTGGCCCAATGATAGATCTGATATACCATTGTTCTAATGGTAGATGTGATCTATCGTTTAGGAAATTGTATAACAGGATGAAAAAAACCCATTGATGTACCATTTTCTTATGAACCACTAATGAGAAGGCTGATAAAATGGATTATAGGAGAATTTATAATGGAAAATTGGAACACCAAATCATTTGAGGGACCAATAGAAGATGCTTCTACAATCAATGTGGAATTATATCTCAGTGTGGGAATTTAGAATCACCTAGGAATATAATATATTCATTTCATAATATCTTTAGAAATATATATTAAATTATTTTGAAGATATCAAAATATTCAACCATGTGATATAATAAGTTACCTCCCGCTATAAATAAAAGGATGATGTACCAGTTAAAAATGATCAAACGATCCGGAGTGGACTATTACTTGATTCTCTATTTTTCTATTTTCTATTTTACTTATATATATTAGTTTATTTTATACATATCATCATGTTTTATTTAGTTAAATGGGTTTATCCACTTTATTTCATAAAGAATCTCATTATCTCAATCATCTTTCATGTTTTCTATCATTCTCTTATTCTAATCTCTTCCACCATGACCACTTTTACTAAAAAATGAATAACTAACAGGAGTCTTGGAATCAAGGGAGGATTAGGCACACCTAAATTCTTTTCATCAATTTATATTTTTTATTTATGTTATTGGTGAGAAAAAGTGGAGTGTATTAGTTTGGATATTCCCCACCATGAAATTGAACTAAAACTCACTTCAATTCATTTATTTAATTATATTCTCATGATTATTTTTAAAGAAATATCTTCACACAATGGTGTTCATAAATTCAATGGATGGAATAAAATATGATGGAATTGATTACTTGAAGGTTGAACACTCTTGTTTGAGGTGTTACATTAACCATTATTATAGGAGTAAGTTGAATATATTTTTCTTAGGAATTCAATGTTTCATAATCAGTAATTTAAAGAGTATTAATCCAATAGTGATATTTCGTAAATTTGGTATAAATCTACATTTAAACAACCAACTTGAATAATGTAAGGAAAATATATACAAACCACACAAGTCTATTTATTTTATATATCCTATTTTCACAAAATTATATTATATATTTTCATTATTTTATCAAATATCAAAAAAATTAATTCATTTATTTTTAAAAATAATAATAATAATCAGTTCTTATGTGAATTTGAATCGGTAAGTATACAAATATAATTCTCCTCATGTGAGAATAACTTGCTCAGACACTGTTCTACACTAGGGAAAAAATAATTTCATTTTACATGCCCTACGATAGGAATGTGTCGAAAATTGAATCATTTTTGGGGATGTATTCATTATTTTTCTTAATTTTTTTTGACAATATTGATAGTTTGAATTTCATAAAAAATAAAACACATAGAAATATTATATTTCCATGATAAATTAAATCATTCAATCTATTTCTTCATGAATTAATTACTCATTGGTGTAGGAACAAGAGAAAGTGACACAAAATGTTGAGAATTCCCTCCTATAAAGGATTGATGAACTCACTATCCTAGAAAGAAATATGTTGAATGGGAATGACACAAGAATTTAGTTTTGAGAGCCATAATATATTCTAAATCATGTCAATGATTATATTAAAAGAGTGAAGTCTATGAAAGAAGTTCCACTAGATCTTCTAAATTTTTATAACGATATCCTAGAGGTTGAGGCCAATGTTGAGGAACCTCACAAGCCCAACTATTTAATGAGCCAGATCCAAGATGACTATAATGATCTTGAGTGGATTGATGTTGAGAAATAATTTCCTGATGATATACTTATGGGATATCAAAAAGATCTTATGGAATTAGTATGAGGAATAACATGATCTACTTATTCCATATAGAGTATAAGAGCCAAAACCACTGCACATTTATCTATCCACAAAAGAGGAGAAATCCACCCTTGTGGTGTAATATTAAGAAAATATGCAGCAGACTAACTATCTACCCCCATAAACTAAAAAACAGCAATAAACACATACCATTGAGAAGTGGATTTTAGATATACTATGGCAGTGAGTTAGACTTTCATTGGAATCTATTTCATTTTATATTTTTCAATATTAATTGAGTATTAATTCCCACAGCAATGAATTTTCATATTTAACAATCATTTTCTATCTTTAGAAGAATAGAAAGCAAAAATACCAGCTACATCTTTAGAGAAAATAGATCACACTAGTTTTAATGAAATTATATAAAATAATCCCATGAAGAATTACAAGAGGATACACATGAGTAAAAAAAGACATAGTATTAACAATTTGTTAGATATAATTGTAATTGAAATTTAATTTTTTTTTCAAGTAAACTTACCTGCTTAGTTTTAAAATAAATATAAAATTAATTTTGTATAATTTAATCAGGAGCATGATAAGCACATGAAATATTTAAATGTATAAACCAAGAAGGTGGATGTTCCAAATATCATCCTACCACACCATGTAATATATATTTAATTTTGATTCTGAATGATATATTTAACTCTATTAATGGATCATTCTTGACAAATAGAGAAGAATTGGAAGCTGTGAAAAGCCATATATAGTGGTTCAAATCCAAGAATCTCCATACACCAACTGAATTTAGATGTTAGCTGGTACAACCCTCCAAAGGAACTAAAAATTTAGGGACCAATTATGGGAACATATCAATTTATATCATTACCTTATATCTAGAAATTTCATTTTTATTTTTAAAAGTAGTCTATAATTTAACCCTAGTACCCTATAATTTTTATATTTAATGGTATGATCCTATTGTTTTAATTGAGTGATGTAATTTTTTATTACCATGATGTGACAAGGAATAACCTATGAATACTTTTATATATGAGGATCAAAATCATTATTTCAAAAGATATATTAGTTTTATGTTTTATTTTCAAAATCCTTGTCTTTTTCTGAAATTATAGATTTGAGCTAGAAACTAGAAATTCTATTCCCATGCCTAGGATTTATGTATTATTTTACTTATCTAAGAGACATGATATTTTTTAAGAATCCCATGATTCCAATTTTACAATTTAAATGTTAATTTTATTAAATGAGTTAAAGGAATAATTGGATGATTAAGATGAAGAATGGATATTAAAATGAGGATTCATTATTTGATAGAATTAATTGATTCATGTAAATGAAATTTCAATATTATTTTTGATTCATGGAAATTAATAGTTTTTTTTGAAATGATTTATTTTCATTATTCATTCAATAATTTATCATCCAATGTTATATATTCTATCCCAAATATAATTTCTACAAAAAATACATCAAATTTTTTCTTGAGTATATTTGTAGAATGATTTGGAATAATTCAACCTACTATAAATTTCATTTGGTCTTTTCAAAGCTGTGAATAGGAACAAACCAATTTAAATTTTTTGAGGCGTCTTTTTGATAGAACCCTTATCCGCGAGACCACTGTTTACATTAATCCTTGTTTAACCCATTATGACTGTGAATGATATTATTTTTAATTATCCACATTTCAATCCTTTTTATCCATTTATTCCATAAACTTAGTATTGTTTAATTATATTTTATTATTGAATCCTTGGGATGAAGGATGTCATGTTAAAATGGATGAAATAAATTTTAATGAAAACACTAGGGGGTGTCCTGATTTTTGGAATTGTGAATGGTTGTTGATTTATTCATTATGCTTTATTGTTTTCTATTAATAGAATAGTGAACAAAAAACGGATGTGTTGTGACTTGGGAAAACAAAAAAAATCCACTATAAGATAGATTATTTCAATCATATTTGGTTAGGTGGTGTTTTTTAGGATTATTCTAATCATTACATTCAAGAAAAAAATAAATGTAGAGAATACTTCAAAATGTTTCACATAATTCATTATGATTACACTATTCATGAACTTAATTTGAGTTTGGGAAGTTGGTATTGTTATTTTGAAATTGATAATTTTATAGATATTTTACTTTTAGTATCATGAATAATAATTCAGAGATTATCCTCCCTTTTCTAATTTATTTTTGAACATTAATTACCACTAAACATAAAATTTATTTGTTATTTAAACGTTTATTGGAATGAACTCATAGTTTTATGTTACTTATATATTTAAAAAGTGTAGAATGTAGTTCCTTTACAATCCTATAGATAACGATCTTGTTCAAATCATCTGAGTATAAATCGAAAAGATTTATTTTAATGAAAAATCAGATAAAATTTTCAAAAGTGTGGTGAATCATGGTTCATTTGGGTTAATAATAATAAAATGGATAACATTAGTAAAATAAATAATAAGTTCCATCGTTATCTAAAGTGATAAATAAAAATATTTGGAATAATTAATTTTTTTAAATAGATATTTTTGTGGATTACATAATTTTTTATTTTAAATTGATAATTATTGGATTTTATTACTTTTATATTTTAATATTTTTGAATTCATGGTCTCATGATTTCAATGTTGAGATTTTATACTTTAATGAAAGAATAGATTATGTTTGAATGTATTAAACACACATATATTGTTTGGTAAGTTTTAAAATTATTTTAAGGATTTTAGATGGTATCTCAATTAGTATGACCATGCAATTAATTTTTTTAATAAATTATTAGTAATTTAAATTGAAACATTTAAATTTATTAAAATAAAGAAAACTTTTTTATTTAAAATTTAGAATTTTATTTTGAATTAATAAATTATTTTTTTATTTGATTCTACATGATTGAATAATCATTCTGGAGTCTTAAAAAAGGCTAGACCTTGTGATCCCATCAACTAGTGGAAGCCTATAACATAGCCATCCCACAAGGGTCCAGCGATCCAGGCCATAAATTGGGGGGATAAAAGATTTGATTGGTTTAAAGGTTGATCATTCCCATAAAGAGGCCAACAAGCGGTATATCTAGGCTAGGGCCAACATTTATAGGTGTGTGGTGGTCAAGACCACACAACTAAGGGAGGATATTATCATCAGGATGAGGTGGTCTACACTGGTCGGAGGCTATCCTCTAAACCATATATTAATTCATTGTTAATGTGGAACAATGAATTGATACATATACCTGTGTGGAAAATTCTATTAACATTTATGTGGGAAAAGTTCTAATATAGGTGTTGTTCATAATAAATAAAATAAATGTTTCACCTCACCTTAGATGCCCCCCACTCTTAGACACTGATGACATTTTTCTCTATTACTACCACCACCTTCGTTTATAGACTGCTATGACCTTTGTTTCTAGGTAACTCCATTGCACCTCTAGGAAGTAGAGGTTTCAACTAATATAAAACTGTCAATGTCTAGGGTCACCATGAATCTACTCTTGGACCCTAGATTAAAACCATGAGATCTATTAAAAGGATACAATGAAATGAATTCCAAGGAGATATCCTTCATGCCACGTTGAATGAAGGAGGGGTAGAAGAATCACCATTTTACCAACCAAGCCACATTGAACAACCACTGTGAAGAACAAGAACCATCGAGGAAATGTTAGATATGATCTAATGATGATACATACATATATATATATATGTATGTATGTATGTATGTATGTATGTATGTATGTATACATGTATGTGTGTGTAAGATAATCTATCTCACTCTTGTGAATCCAATGCTTAGACACACCAGATCATTCCATTTCTTCATGACGAATAATGGGCGAAGTAATGAACCCCACAATGTAACTAAAGAACCACTGTGGACACAACTGGAGGACACTTCGTAAGAAAAACACAACCAGGTCGCTACTAGAGCTCCCTCTTTCCAATTTTAAGGATGGATGGTATTATAGAGTCCACCCACTCCAATACTAGGAACCAACCATTAATTCCATTAATGGAGATGATTTCCATAATACCATGATATACCATACAATGTGGAATCATCATCTGAACATTTGATCTCTCAAGGATATGGACGAGTCTGTGGATGATGTCAATGTTTAGGCCAGATGATGGAGATAAAAGATTATGAGATTAATGTAGAAATTTCTGATGATTGTTTCTTCCATTAGTAGATGTAATATATCATTGTTCAAATGGTATATGTGATATTCCCTATGGCAAATGGAAGATTTGATCGACCATTATGGAAATGGTAGATCAGGAGGATAAACCTTCTATATAAACTAGTGTCTTATGAACCATTATGAGTAAGGATGAGGAAATGAATTATTTGTGAATGTACCTTGAAAATTAGAAAAAAATCATTTGAATGACCAATGGTAGTTTCTACTACCCTCACAATAGAATTTCATATCAGCATGAGAATTTGGAAACACACATGAATTTACTTGATTCGACGTAGAATGTCTTTAAAAATGATATATTCAATCATTGATAAGATGTATAGAGATACAACTATGTAGGATATTTTCGTTACCTCACATTATAAATTTAAGTATGTTACACCATGAAAAAAGGACTAAAAGATCCAAAGTATACTACTACTAGATTCTCAGTTTTGATACTTTACAATTTTATTCTATAATTTAAATTAATTCATATAACTCTTTTAGATTATTTTAAATAAAGTGTTCCATCATTCATCATTCATCCACAATTTCATTCCCTCACTATTTTTATTGTATTATATCATTATATTTTTATCATTTTTTCCATGATATCCTCTTTCCCAGGACAATGAGTGATTAACTAGAGGAAATCCATTAAGGGAGGATTAAGTACACATGAATTCTGTTCTTCATGTTATATGTTTTATTTACATTTGTCGTGACCAAGAGTGAAGTGCACGAGTGTGGAGATTTTCCAATATGATGAAGAATTCAAAATAACTACTATGCATTTAATTAAGTATTATCCCTTACATTATTTGAACAAATTCTCTTCACATGATTTATTTTAGGCATTTAGGTGATGAAACACCATATAAGGGAGCCGAGTCCTCGATTGTTTCGCACTCTTGATTGTGGTATTCCATCTCCCTTGATTATAAAAAGTGGTGGAATGTTGTTTCTATATGAATTAATGGATTCAAAATAGCTATAGAAATGATTAGTAAACCATGAGTTTTATTTTATATTTGATTTATCAAACGAAATATAATTAATCCACTTGAATAAAGTAAGGAACCCAAATCCAAACCCTAAATGGACAAGTTATTTATTGATTCTAATTTTCATTTCCCATTGATCTATATTTTCATTATTTTAACCAATATAGAATATAAATATTTTTAATAGAATAATGAAAAAAAATACATGTAATTCTTAGGTGATTTTTTTTGTGAGTATACAACTGTGAAGCTTCCAATGGAGATGACCCCGATCATCCACTATGTTTTAATAGTAAAATAGTAAAATTATATTTTTTTCACACCCCATGATAGGAAGGAATAAATGATCAATGATTATTTTATGATTTGTTTATAATTATTTTCTATGGATTTAAATTTGACGCACATAATAAATCCATTGATTAATCACCCCTTCAATTATATGATCTTTGTATGAGATTTTTACATCCATTTTCCTTCCTTAAGACTTATGTCATGTTATGTACTAATATTATCTTATGAGGTGTATATATAGACCTATTGACATTTAATATAATTACATTATTTATTATCTGGATATTATATTTTTAATGTAACACAATCCTTTCATGGGTGTTAGGATTCCAAGTTACCAAATTGGTAAGAGATTAATGTTACAATCTCATTGATTAATGTGTTTTTTATTATCTCTCTAATGATAAAATATTATGGTATAATTATCAATGATTTTTAGGATTTTTATTCCCATATGGGTTTTTATTATATTTTATTTAATAGTACAATTTTTACACTTTTTGGTTCAAACACAAATTGAGGAAATGTTTTCAAGAGAAAACGTAGTTGTTTATTTCGTCAGTCGAAACCCTTTTTCTTCAAAAACCATGTTTTCAAAAAACTGATTCAAATTTTTTTTAAGAATTATAAAAAAGATTCAATATGAAATTTTTACCCATGTTTGACATTTTTAAAATGTATTTAAAGGAATTTTAGTTTAATTTTCCAAACAATTCACATTTGGATTTTAGAAAAAATGTGAAATGAATATTTTTTAACATGTATGGAATGAATAGATTTTAATACATAAAGACCATTATTTTATTTGAATGTTTTTTATATATTTTCATAATTATCTTCATTTAAATAGATTTTATTTTTATTTTTAAAAATTCTTTCCAAATGAATATTTTATATTCCTCATGAAACCATTAACTGATTTTTAGGATTCAATTATATGTCATTAATTATGTTTTCCGAGAAAATGATTTTCAATGTATTTATTTATAAAAAATTATGTTATTCTATCAATGATAAAATTTTATTTACTTTTAAATTTATTCAATGATATTTTAACAATATCCCCATTCATAGAAATTAACAACCCGTTTTGTTACTTATTCTATAATGAGGATATTTTTCAATTATACCATCCTCATTCTTTATCTTGATGGATTATGACTATTTCAATGAGATTGTTTGGTAACCCATTTCTTTTCCACATGTTAATCATATTTCAAAGTATTTTTTTATTGAAAAATATTATTTTACATCCTTTGACCATAATTAAATGATAATTTTATGGAACTCATTTATTTTCTAGGTGTTAACCATTTTCAAAGATATTTTTATGGAATCCATTTCTTTTACATATGTAAGTCATGTTTCAAATATATTTATATAAATCCAATTTTATTTCCATGGGGAATTCATGTTATTATATGAATAATGATTGTGTATATGTGTTTTATGATGAATTTTTTATGAATATTAATCATATTATGGTTCATGAAAATTATATATGATAAATACACCTAGATATCCATGAGTGATCCTGTTATAGATTGTACAATGTGGGATCTCTGATAGTGTCAAGTGAGCCGGATATAACTTTTAGGATGGGTGAGACCAAATATATTTCTAATGCATTTGTTAATGATTATGTTCTCTAGATAATTATATTTCAAGTATACCATTTTTTTATTCCATATATATGGGTTATTTAAATGTTCTGTAAGTTATATATGAAGATGATGTTCAATGATACCAATATGTTTTATTTATTCATTATATGGGGCTATATTATTTCATTTGATCAGTAATAACATCACATGGATCATGATTACTAACTATGACAACACTTTAATTTATTAAATCCAAATTCCTAGATTAATTATTAATGATTTAGAAATTGATGGGTATGAATAATTTTATGATTCACTCATGAACATTATTTATTTCATTAGCCCCATATGAACAAAATATTTTCACCACTAAAAATAACTTTTAATGTTTTATGACTACCATTACTATGTATTTTCCCTCACCCTTCATATGTTTACTTTTCCCAGTTTATCAAGAAATGATATTTAAGGATTTATATCTAGAAGGATTTTATATTGATGATAATGATGACTTAATATAAAATAAGAAAATCTATCTTAAGTGGGAGAAATTATCAATTGATGAAATGATTATTGTTTATGTAAAAGTTTTCCATGATTATCAAAAACTATAAACCAAGAATATCATTGACTACTTAAATCATATAACTTATCTATTTTATGTTGTATCTTTTGGATCAAAAAATATTCTTCACAATTATCTGTATCAAAAATGAAAATATAATATTTATGATTTCATCATTGAATCTGGTAGTAGGGGTTATGGGATTTTATAGTTGTTACGGATGTCATAATAGAAATATTCAGCGATTAAGATGTTTTCATGTGTGTTTTATAAAGAGTTATAGATAACGTTATAGGTCTATAAGCTTATGTACGATCACATGTTCTCTAACACCCCGAACCCAGTTACCCAGAATCGGTGCATTATTACATAACATTGTCATGATACAAGGAATCATGTCCCGAAAGACTAATTAGTTTAAAAGCCTTGGATGTAATAGATACATACATAAGTTTTATATTACATCATGAAATTAAAAAAACAATATTGTGTCCCCTTTAAACACTCTTATATTCCTTAGAATATCCCTACAGATCTGTCATAATATATATTTTTGTATCCTGGGAAAAATTAAACATCTAAAGGGGTGAGTTTAGATGCTCAGTAAGTGTAAGAATATAATGAAAACATTCACAAATAAACATAAACATTTAAGGAAATGTATAAGACTAAAACATAAGCATTTAAAACATAATCTTCTGCATAATATGGCCAATATAAATAAAATAATTCCATTTACTTATTCACATTGATATTCTACTAGTATAATAATCAAATGAAATATCAAATAGATAATTTCATAATGATGGAATGAATAATTCCAAACTTCATAACCACATAGTCAATGCCCTATTCCTTTACTATAAATAATATTTTGTCAATCCCTTGTGCCAAGACACTAGTTTGTCTCATGAGACTTGTCGATGCATTGCGGAGCTATAGCGGGTTTCACCCATCACTTACTAAGTTCAATGCATTCGTCATATGAAAGGTTGAAACATAAACTAAAAATTTATATTAAAACTAGCATAAAAAATGTCTATATTTTAACCACAACCCATGAAAGGCATAAAAATAGAACATCCACAATCAAAAATAACTCCTTCAATACAATATGGATGATTGTATAATGATAATTCAACCTAAATCAAGAATAAAATACACTGAAGTATATTGACATAAATGAAAATAGTCATTAAAACTATTTTAGATAAATATCCGCTTTTTCTTGAAAACATTTAAATGTCACACTATTTATCAAAGAAGATGTTTAAAAGAGATTTTTGAATCAAAGTGTCCCATACCACTTTGAAAATTTTAAAAGGAAATTTAATTTCAAAACATTTATGTCCATATAAAAAAATAATTAAAACTATTTTTAAAACATGGACATTTGTGAGAAATATTTAGAAGAACAAATATTTAATGCATTTAAAACAATATTTTAGTTAAAGAGTTATTAACCAAATAAGAGACACTTGAATACTTGTAATTGGGGAATAAAATTAATCAAAACATTATCATATCTTGATAATAAAGGGATTCATGATATAATATGTCAAAGGACAGTATATACAGCATATAAAAGTGAATTGGTGAAGAAGTACAAAGTGATCTCAAAGGAATGTAAATTGAGACGAAATAACTTATATAGACCATATCCTTAGTTTAAGGATGAATCAATTACATAATTATGTGTGAAAAATATATAGACACTCAATATAATTGGATATTCTGTGTAAATAAATCATATCACATTCACACATATTCTTGTAAAAACAAAACCAATGACTTGGATGTTTAACTCAATGAATGGAAATTGAGTTTTTATTACCCTTAAGAAGAACATATCAATGGAATTTGAATTTATCAATGGAGTTATTATCTATATCAAAGGTATATCCCTAGAAAGGGGAGTGGAAATTACTACATAAATAATGAATAGTGATTCCATGCAACATCGTGGAGTAAAATAATCAATGAACATACTATAATAAGCCAAGATAACCCCATGTTTTTCATTATTAATATATATAACCTTATATAAGTTCATTTTCTGAACCCTATATTTTTATGAAAATTATATCAATTAATAATATAGTATTTGTTCTAAAAATTCAATTATGTCAATTTTGACACTATTTAGTATTTAATTTTTTTAAAATCTATAAAAACATTATCACTTAGAATATAATTTCTTTAATCAACCCTAACATGTAATATTAACATAGAAAATTAGTGGAATTCATCATAAGTCTTAATTTATATTTATTTGGATATTTATAATATCAAATATTTTAATATTTCATTAATAATTTAATTAGTACATCATCATTGTGTCGTAAATAAATTAAATTATTTAATGTCTAAAAATTATAAATTAACTATAATTATGTATGAAATAGTTTTAGCTTTCTAATTAATATTTACAGTTAAATTTATCTTATGTGTAACCCTATGTTAAAAAAGTTTTAGTTAATAAAATTTGAATTTAACACTTTTAACTCTTCTTAAAATAATATAATAATAAATTCTTTAATCTAATACATGTGAACCAAAAGGGATCATATTTTATTCCTAAGGAATTTTTTGGTCAAATTACACTTATCCAATAGAATTAGGACAGTTGTTAGGGTAATTATAATATCATTTTTAACCTTATTTTCCATATTTACTTTTAACCGTGGTAAATAAAAGTAAAAGATACTACTCATAAAAAATTATTTTCATCTTATTGAACCACATTTATTTACTGATGTTAACCGTGTATCTCAAGTTTTTGAAATTCTACTCACAGAAGCGATAAAATTATGTTTTATGTAAATTTTCAAATGCTCATAGAAGGTGGGTAAAAGACGATAAAAAGTTCAATAAAATTTATTTATCTAAAAATATTATAAAATGACTCAAATGAATTACATAGAACTAATATAGGTATTATGTATCCATTTTGATTGAAAAAAATTTAAATTAAATAAATAATTATTTAAATAAAAAATCGGTTTTAAACAATAATGAAGTGTTTTTACTATTCATAAAAAATTCAACGTTTTCAGAAAAAATACCAAAAAGTTAACCCAATGGTAATTTTGATATTTTGAATACAAAAATTAATTATTATTTTCCAAATTAAAAACAAATAAGTTTCATTAATTAATTTTAAATTAGTTTCTGTTGTCAAAACCAAAAAGCGGGTTTTTAAAAAGTAAAAACTATCAAAAGATTGAAATGTGTTTATGTCAAATTTAAATGTGAAATTACTTATAATGACTTACACTGTATTAAATTATAAAATTATAATAAAATTATACTTCCAAACCATTAAAATGAATAATTTAACTTTATAAATTATTTTGATTCAAAAATTTGTTTTCAATTAAAATTTAGTATTTTTCACTATTCATCAAAATATGAAAGTTGTCAGATAAGTACCAACAATTTATCCAAACTAAATTTTTATGTCCCGATTCTAAATAAGAATTTTGTTTCATTATATTTAGTATATTAAAGTTTAAAATATTTTTTTTAAAAAGGATTCTCCATTCAATAGGTGGTATAATTGCATTTTTTGAAAAATAATTATTTTCTCTGAAAAATTAAATTTGTCTTAGTATTATGTCTAAGAAACACAAAATATGAATTCTAAAATTATATGGAGTATATAAAATTCAAAATTCAGTTAATACTGTTCATAACTGCTTTTTGAATGACTAGTTTGGCAAGTCGTGGTGCGCTCGAACTCGGTGTTGTGTGTAGCACAAGTTATGAAATTTCTTTGGAAAGATATTGTACTATGAAATATTGGGGTGTTACATTATACCCACTTCCATAAATTGCATCCTCAAAATTTGAAATATGGGCTTGGTAACTTCATTGAAAGTTCCAAATTGTAAAAATAGTCAATAAAACTATCACATTAAAAGAAATATAGAGAAGTACAAAGGTCACTTGAGATAACCCATACTAGGATTCAATGTAGGAAAACATGGATATGGATGATAAATTAAGTGTCATGTTCGGATTGAGAGTGATATAAAACATGATTTGGATAAAGTTAACAACAAGAAAACCACAAACTTGTGATGGGATAAACAGTCATTAGTTTCCTAGAATGAAAAGTGAACAGACAACTTTGTTATTTTAAGTTCCATTTCATAATGTTGAGGAATTTATTTATGAGATTGACTAAGAACATAAAGATATATTCATACTTTTTTAAGTAGATTTTTATCCTTTAAAAAAATTCAACAACTAACTCATCTTTATTTCCAAATGATGAGTATTCAATATGACTTTGTCACACCTGAAGCGCTAGAATCAACTTCTAGAGAATCACATTATCTACAAAGGATAAACTATATATTTCCCTTGTCTTTAGAGATTAACAAAAACAAAAATGGTTAGCACAAGATCATATGATACCCAAAAAGTATAATCTTTTAAATAAAGAAATTCTAATCTTAATTTCTAAAATTTAGCCAACAATACACAAAGTTCAATAAATACCATTCAATAAAAAATTTTCCTTCAAATCCTTCAATATAATCCAAACTAATATTGAAACCCAAAACTTAGAATAATTTGATTTCATAGTCTTCCACATTAAATTTTATCTCCAAATAAAATCAACTAATCTTAAATTCACATAATTAAAAGTAATTAACATAGTCACATATTCTCTATGATAGGTTAATAATTTCCATAAATAACCCAAATCGCTATAAATCCACAATAAAAACATAGATAAAAATCCACCATTAATTATACAATGAAATCCCATAGTATTCTATTTTTCTTAGGCATATAGTGTTCCCAAAAGATCGAACATCTTCTAAAATAACATTTATCACTTAATCACCAAATCATTTTCCTATACAATGTATATCAATTTGATAAGATATAAAATCCCAAATCAACTTATTATTGATGGATAAAATCATTTAACTAAAAAGAATTAGTCACACTGACCAGGGACTTCACATAGTCTAGTGGTAGGTGATAAATCCCAATCACACATTTTTTATGGGTTTTATTTCCACAGCTTTGTCTGATACGTTGGGTTGTCACTCGGTTTGCGTGTTATACTTTTTTAAAAACTATATTTTATAACATTACCAAAATGAGGTAAATTCTTCAAAATAACTGTAACATCCTAGGTAAATAAAGAACACATAATTTTTATATTTACTCATATTTTTTGGATTAAATATTAATTTTTCTTTAAAGGGGATTCTATGTTTGATGGCGTACCTGATACACAACAATGGGTTTCTTTGAAATCATACGTTGCACATAAATAATATAATATTATTATTTTAAATGGTTGTTAACGCACAACTGTTGTATTGGAAGGAATGGAAATAACTAACTAAAATATTATTATATATGTTTGCTAAATGTTTTTACATTTATCTAATAAAAGTTTGTGGCTTAAAATGTGAATTAATTGAATTTTAAGCACAAATAATATAATATTCTTTAAAAGGTCGATTTACCACCTTGTAGTGGCGAACCCTATTTAAATATAGTTGTGGTAACTTTTATTTGATTTATTTGACAAAATAATTATTTTTTATAACCAGTATATCAAAATTTACTTTGGGTAAATTTTGGGTATTTTTATGATAAAGTCTAATTTTTTTTGAAAAGTAAAAAACGCTGTATTTTAATTCAAAACTGTATTTTAATCTAATTTATTTATATGGTTAGATTATATTTTTAATTGGTTTTAAAGTGTAACTAAATTATAATTTTACCATTTAATCAAATGTTGGTTATTGGAATTAATTTCACTTTGAAATTGGACATAAACAAGTGTTAATGTTTTGATAGGTATTGTTTCTTTAAAACAAGCTATTTGTTTTGACAACAAGAATTAATTTTAATTTAATAAATTAAAATTCTATGTTATGAATTTGGTAAAATAGACATCATTTTTGAATTTGGAATATCAAATATAGCATAGGATGAATTTTTGGTATATTTCTGAAAAACATCAATTTTTGATGAATAGTGAAACCACTTAGTACTAGTTCCAAAACTGATTTTTTCATTTAAATGAAATTTTACTGCTTCTGTGAATTGAATTTAGAAAATCCTACATACAAGGTTGTTATTAGTAAGTAAAATTTGGTTCAATAAGATGAAAATAATTTTTTGGTGAATAGTAACTTTTGAATTTTATTTACCGCGGTTAAAGGTAAATAGGGTAATTTAAGGTAAAAAGAATATCATAATAATACCCAATTACAATAACAGTTGTCCTAAACTTATTTTATGAGTAATGGCTGACCATGGGAATCCTTGGGTTGATTTTGGGAACCCATGGAGCCACTTATGAATGATAATGATACTTTATTTTAATTAACTTAAAGTGAAGGAAAAAATGACACAAACAAATATCTTTTAATAAATAAATTTTTACATGGGGTTATATAAGTCATCCTTTAGACTATAAATATTTATTAAAAATATAAAATTATTTAATAAATCATTTCATTATTACTATAATTTTTATACATAAAGTAAATTAAATTATATATGACACAATAATGATGCAATATTTACCTCATTATTAAATGATTTCAATAAATAAGATTATAAATATTAAAATAATATCCCAAACCTATCCAATTATTATTATATGATTTTATTTCTACCATGAGTCATATTATATTTGACTTTAATTATTTTTGGACATTTTGAAACAAAAGATAAGTTTATAATGAAATAACTGTTTCAAACTTTCCTAAAGATCCCCTCATTGCCCTAATAAAAGGATACCACTTCTAACCAATTTCCCCCACCTCTCAGGCATTTTGGCTCATCCATACTCTATCCTATTAAGCTCCCTACATACTACTCCTCTTTATATAAGACTTACCTTAGGCATAAGGCACTTTAAGAAGTCGTTTTGGTTCAAACCAAAGGGAGTTATCCCAATTAAAGGTAACAATTTCTCTTAAATTCTTTTATTTTATTATACTTCTCCAGTCCCCATAAACAATTTTTATTCCTTTATTTTATAACAAAAACAGTATACTCAATATAATAGTATGTTTTTATGATATTTATTCGAACTACACTTACCCACACCTCCATCTAATGGATGAAGAACATACTGTTTCTGTGGATAGAAAACTAACGCCTCACGAAACGATGATTTTTCGATTATCTCCTACCACCTATCATGGTGTCCATTAATATGGAACTGAATTTATATATGAAATATATTATGTTTATGTTTATTTTATGCTTCTGTATTTTTCATTTCTGTCATACCTTTATGGTTTCCATTATGGGTAAACTCAATAATTTCATTTGAGGAAGTGCGGATTACCGCCCCCTCAAAGTGATATGACTCGTTCATTCCATACATGGGACTTATAAAGGATAGAGTTAATGATATTATATATGATATTATACTATAATTATAATATAACTATGTATAATTATGTTTTAATTCCATTAAAATAAGAAATATAAATGAAAGTAGCGTTCATGTGTACGTACGACTTACCGTCTCAATGAATGGTGCATTTCATTTCTTATCTAAAAATGTTATATACTATTATAAATACATATATATACATGAAATATATGATATATATGATATCTACATCATGAATATCATTATGTAGATAATTTATGTTTGACCACATGAACAATTTGTAATTATAAGAAGTTCATTTTTGACTCAAGTACCAAATATCGACAAAATGACCATTATTAACTTAAATGATTACATAATGTTTATAACATGGTAATAATTGATATAAAAAGAATAATAAACTTGAAAAATTCTCTCAATAAATTATAAATTAACTTTAGTTTATTATTCAGGATATTAAAGAACGAATGAGTCAAGTCAGACAACGAGGTAAGGGATTTCTTATCTCACTTTTTATTCCATGAGATTTCCATTGTTCGCCACTTATTCATTACATGTGGTGTATTGTGTACTATCATTTAACATATATAATCATGATTCTCATTATATTCTTGTTATTCTATGATTCAGTTGGTGGTTATTAACTTTTGGTGATACGACTCAGTTGATTACAATGTTGTAAAGGGTTTCATCTCACTTTTTATTCCCGTGAGATTCATGCTATATTTGCCACTATATCCTTCTGTGCGGTGCATGTACTTCCCATAATTGAACTCTTTGTATAATATACTTTCATTTATGAGTATTTACATCTTCATTGTATGATCCTTTTTTCATGTGGCGTATGTTTTGTAAGTTACCAAATCGGAAAGGGAAACTTTCACCCTCCTCTTTTTAAAAGACTTCTTTTTTGTTATGTCTTTTAATTTACATCTTATTATGTTGAGATATGTTATTATATATCATTACTGAATTAAATTTTATTACCAAGTGATGAGATACATTTTTTATCTCATCAAATAATTTTCTTAATTTTAAAGTGACGCTGTTAGGCTTTCAAATTTTGGCAAGGGAACTTCTTAACCCTATTACAATTCTTTGGGTTAAACGTGTACTTCAAGAATATGTCATCCAATGAATATGTGTGAATGACCTATGATTGTTTTAAACATAATATCCACTTATATTAGGGGTATTTATATTTTTCAAACATAATTATGTGACAGATGTATTTTTAATTTAAGGATACCATCTTTATAAGGGATTTCATCTCAATTTACATTTCCATTGAGACATCATTGTTGCTATGCACCAATTCACTATTATGTGGTGTATATACTGTCCTTTATCATATTATATCATGAATAATTTTATTCTCATGATATTTTAAAGTTCTATTTAAATGTTATTCCTCAATTATTTTTATTCAAGCTTCTTTCATTTTGTTAAAAACTCTTTAACTAAAATATCATTTTAAATGTTTTAAAGATGTATTCTTCTATATATTTCTCATTAATGTACATGTTTTAAAAATGATTTTAAGGATTTATTTATATGTACCTAAATGTTTCAAAATTGTAATTCCATTAAAATCTTCAATGTTGTATGAGACACTTTGATTCAAAAATCTACTTTTAAATGGTTTTTGAAAATGGATTGACTATTTCAGTATCATGAAATTATTTCTTATGATCGAAAATGAAATGTTATTAGTGAAATTTTTATATTTTCAATATTTTATGTGTTATGATAGAACATGGACATTTGATGGGTGGTTACGTGTTATACCAAATAACGGTCGGTGCCGTGATAAATCTGGAATGGTGGTTACGTTACAACTTCAAATGAATTAGGAATGGAAGTCGGCCATATGGATATTCCATTTACTAATATGTGTAGAAGTCGACCATATGATTATCCCATTTAAGTATGTTTATGTCCCAAGTTACCTTTATATGTTATATGTTCTTTATATGGGTTTTAGGGTAATATTTTGGTTACAAAATGGTATGTATTGATCTTTTATTCAATAAAGAGTATTTACTACTTCATAAAGGTGAAAAGAATTACTTATGATAATGTATTCATGGTTTACTTGTTGTTTTGAAAAAAACTAATAGTTTTCACTCATTTTTTATCCCTTATTGAGCTTTTTTTACTCATCCCAAGTTTTTGAAATGTTTTTCACAAGATATAAAGTGGAATAGGGTCATGGATGGGATCAAGGAAAATTCATGCTATCTAAAACATGGAACTAGACATGTCTCATTTTTTTCAAGAGTTTTTATTTTTTGAAAAAAATGGAAACTGAGCATAACTATCTACTTTTTAATTTTTGAGATGTAATGTAATAGTAATGAACTAACTCTCCAAAACTCTAAACTTGAAAAGATCCTCTACCTGAATTATTCATTTAATTAAAGATTATGCAATATTTAAGGCTGGGTCCTTATAGTTGGTATTAGAGGTCGGTTTAGATAACCTTAGAGGTTAGGGTGTTATTTAAGAATAAGTGATATAAACATAATGGTTAACATATTAGAAAAAGTCATAGTTATTTTTAAATAGTTTAAGATAATAATAATAAGTATATATTTGTATTTACCCTCATCATAAGATATTATTTAATGATATACTCACACTGAACTTTTTGGATTTAGTAAATGGATGGATCTAGCAGGAACCAATGTAACTGTGGGTGTGAAGAAAACTGTGATGGTTTTCTGAATGAGCAACTGAATGAAATGGGAGCTGCAATGAGGACTCTTGTGGTTCTTCTCAACCAACTATCATGAGTCATGATTGACAACCTGGACCTTGGTGACATTTATTTGGATCATATATGCAATAAACAAATCCCAATATATGTTCTGGTAATAATCGTAAAGGTAAGTATTTTAAAAAACCTTTGTGTCAAGGATGTGGAAATAAACACATAGGAAAATGCTTCAAAGGAATGAGAAGATGCTATATATGTGCGAATAAAGGTCATAAAGTAAGAAGCTTCCATGGAAAAAGGAAGCATCTAGTTGACTCTAGGAATGGGAAAGAAGTTATTTCCAAGGGATCAATTGAATTTTTTAAATGTGGTGTTCATGGTCATTATACAAACAAATGTCCTATGAAGATGTTTCAGGAATGGGATCACCAGGATCGTACAAACAGATGTCCTAAAAAGATGTTTCGGGAATGGGATCACCAGGATCGTACAAAAACATGATTACCAATACCTAATGCCTTTCCAATTGAGGATGAAGAAACTGACAATGACCAGTGAAAGGTATGGATTATTTCTTAACATATGTTCTATTATTATTGAATCTTAGGATATGATTCATGATTTCGTTTGTAGCAAAGAAGTATTTCAGAATAATTTCGTAAAGAATGGTTAATAGATCATCAAGAATGTTGAATGAGTATGAAGTAAACATATAAGGGATTCAAGAGTTATGGTATATTTTAAGATAAATAAATACTTAGAAGTATTAAGGCTCTTTTGATGATGGGATCATATTCGAAGACTTTTTATAGTATGTGTAACCCTGAAGATTGATATATGAAAATGTTATTCAAGTAATAATTATCTTTTCTTTTGATGAGTAATGGTGAAATTTTTTTGGGATAATCTATATTTTTATTATTGACATATGGTTATTTGGGTTTTTTATGAAAATTATTAACCTATCATAGAGAATATGTGATTTGGTTAATTATACTTCAGTATGAGACTTTAAGAGTAGTAGATTTTTATTTCGAGATAAATGTTAATATTTATAGTGGAAGACTATGGAACTAAATCCTTATGAGTTTTGGGTTACAATATTAGTTTGGTTTAATTTGAATAATTTCAAGGAAAATGGTATATTGAATGGTATTTATTGAACTTTGGGTACTTTTTTTTTGAATTTTGGATATTGGGAGTATTATTTCTTTATGTAAAGGATTATTAGTTTTTGGGATTATATGATCTCATAGTAACCATTTTTTGTTTTGGTTAATGTATAAAGACATGGGAAATATATATCCTTTTTTGTGGATTATGTGATTCTCTGGAAGTTGATTCTTGTGCTATTTATGTGACTAATTATTTTTGAATGGTCTTTTTTGGGAGAAAATATTAGTTTTTGGTAAAAACTTATTAAAGGCTGAAACTCAACTTGAAGGTAAATATATTTTCTTATGTTATTATTTTAAGTAGTAAATGAATTCCTAAAATTATGAAAATGAAAATAAAAAAAAGGTTTTCAGTTTACGTTTCTTACTGGGTAATCAAAGTCCTCTTAACACATCACAAGTTTGTGATTTTCTGTTGGTTAACTTTCTCTTAATCATGATTTCTGTCACTCTCCATCCGAACATGATGGTTTTTTTTCTATAACATATCCATTTTTTCCTACATGGAATCCTAGTATAAGTTATCTCAGGTAAACATTGTGTTTCTTTTTTTTCTTTTAATGTGATAGTTTTATTGACTATTTTTCTGATGTGGGACTTTAAATGATGTTTCTGAGCCCAAATTTAAAATTGCGAGGATGAAATTTAAAAACAGGGGGAAGGATGTAACACCACAAATAAATAAAGAAAATAAAATTTTCATATTTACTAATATTTTTTGGATTAAATATTAATTTTATTTTAAAGGGGATGCTATGTTTGATGGAGTACCTGATACGTAACAACGAGTTTTTGTTGAAATCTTATGTTGCACACTAATAATACAATATTATTATTTTAAATGGTAGTTAACGAAAAGCTGTTGTATTTGTGGGGATGGATATAACTAACTAAAATATGATTATATATGTTTTTTAATTTTTTTTAAATTTATCCAATAAAAGTTAGTGTCTTAAAATGTGAATGAATCGAATTTTAAGCACAAATAAACTAATATTCATTAAAAGGTTGATTTACCACCTATTAATAGAGAACCCTATTTAAATCTATTTTTGGTCACTTTTATATGATCAATTTGACAAAATAAAATTCTTTTTTAGAATCAGGATATGAAAATTTACTTTGGGTAAAATTTTGGTATTTTTCTGGTAACGTTTATTTTTTTATGAATAGTGAAAAATACTGTATTTTAATTGAAAACTTCATTTTAATATAATTTATTTATATCGTTAGATTATCTTCTTAATTGGTTTTAAAGTGTAATTAAATTATATATTTACCATTTAATCCAGGTTTGGTCATTGAAATTAATTTCACTTTGAAATTGGACATAAACAATTGTCAATCTTTTGATAGGTAGTGTCTCTTAAAAACATGCTATTTGTTTTGACAACAAGAATTAATTTTAAATTAATTAATGAAAATTAAATGTTATTAATTTAGTAAAATAGACATCATTTTTTAATTTTGAATATCAATTGTTGGTTAGGCTGAATTTCGGGTATTTTTCTACAAAACATAAATTTTTGATGAATAGTGAAACCACTTAGTAGTAGTTCAAAAACTGACTTTTTCATTTAAATTAGATTTTATAGCTTCTATGAATTGAATTTTTAAAATCCGACCTAAATGGATGTTATTATTAAATAAAATGTGGTTCAATAAAAATAAAATAAATTTTAGTGAATAGTAACTTTTGACTTTAATTTACCACGGTTAAAGATAAATAGGCGAATTCAATGTAAAAAGAATATCATAATAACACCAAATGACCATAAAAATTGTTCTAAAAACATTGGATGAGTGATGGCCGACCATGTGCATCCTTGGGTCGATTTTGGGACCACATGGAGCCACTTATGAATGACAATGACACATTATTTTAATTAACTTAAAGTAAAGGAAAAATGACACAAACAAATATCATTTAGTAAATAAATTTTTACATGGGTTTATATAAGACATATTTTCGACTATAAATATTTACTATAAATCTAAAATGATTTAATACATCATGGAATTATTATTATAATTTTTAGAAATCAAATAAATTAAATTATATATGACACAATAATGATGCAGTATTTACCTCATTAATAAATGATTTAAATAAATAAGATTATAAATATAAAAATAATATCTACAACCTGTCCAATTATTATTGGATGATTTTATTTAGACCATCAGTAATATTATCTTCAACCTTAATGATTTTTGGACCTTTTGAAAAATAATATAAGTTTATAATTAAATAATTGTTTCAAACATTCCTAAAGAGCCCCCTCCTCCCCCTTATAAAAGGACACCACTTCTAACCAATTCCACACACCTCTCAATCCTTTTCGATCATCCAAATGCATACCAATTAGGCTCCTAACATCCCTATACTCTTACTAAAAGCCTTAACATAGGCATAAGGAACTTTAAAAGGTCTTTTTGGTTCAAACGAAAGGAAGTTACCCAAATTAAAGGTAACAGTTTCTCTTAAATTCTTTTGTTTTATTTTGTTTTATTTTACTTCTCCAACCCCCTAAACTATTTTTATTACTTTATTTTATAACAAAACCAGTATCCTCAATATACAAGGATGTGGTTATGAGAAGGATTCAAACTAAACATACACACACCTCCATCTAATGGGTAAAGAACATACTATTTCTGTGGATGGAAAACTAACGCCTCACGAAACGATGATTGTTTGATTATCTCCTACCGCCTATCATGGTGTCCATTAAGATGTAACTGAAATTATATATGATATATATTATTTTAATGTTTTTTATTCATCATTATTTTTCATTTATAGCATAACTTTATGGTTTCCATTATGGGTAAACATGATAATTTCATTTGAGGAAGTGCTGACTACCGCCCCCTCAAAGTGATATGACTCGTTCATGCCATATGTGAGACGTATAGAAGAAAAAGTTAATGATATTATTTATGATATTATAATGTAATTATAATATACCTATGTATCATTATTTTTTAATTCCATTAAAAAAATAAATAGGAATAAAAGTAGCATTTATGCATATGTACGACTTACCGTCTCCAAGAACGGTGCATTTCATTTTTTTCTCCAAATGTTATGTACTATTATAAATACAGAGATATAATGGATATATATGATATATATGATATCTAAATCATTCATATCATTCTAGAGATAAGGTATGTTTGACCACATGAACAATTTATAATTACAAGATGTTCATTTTTGACTCAAGTACCAAATATCGAAAAAACAACCATTATTAACTTAAATGATTACATAATGTTCATAAAATGATAATAATTGATATAAAAATAATAATAAACTTGAAAAAGGTTCTTAATAAATTTAAAATTAAATTTAGTTTATTATTCATGAGATTAATGAATGAACGGGTCATGTCGGACAACGAGGTAAGGGATTTCTTATCTCACATTTAATTCTGTGAGATTTCCATTATTCGCCTCTTATTTATTTCATGTGGTGTATTATGTACTGAAATTTGATATATATTATCATGATTCAAATTATATTCAGGGGATTCTGTGATTCATTTGGTGTTTATTAAAATTTGGACATATGACTCTGTTGATTACAATATGGTAAAGGGTTTCATCTCAATTTTTATTCCAGTGAGATTCATGCTATATTTTCCACTATTTCCTTTTTTGTGGTGAATTTACTACCCATTATTGTACTATTTGTGTAATATAATTTCATTTATGAGTATTTAAATCTTCATTGTATGATCCTTCTTTCTTGTGGCCTATGTTTTGTAAGTTACCAAATCGGTAAGGGAACCTTTCACCCTCCTCTTTTTAAATGAATTTTTTGATGTTTCTTTTAATTTACATCTCAATATGTTAGGA
Organism: Viscum album; assembly: GCA_963277665.1. NCBI lineage: Eukaryota > Viridiplantae > Streptophyta > Magnoliopsida > Santalales > Viscaceae > Viscum > Viscum album. The sequence goes on along the minus strand of OY728134.1, from coordinate 623,576,557 downwards.
TTTGTTATTATATATCCCTATTGATGTAAATTTTAATTCCAAGTGATGTGATTCCCTTTTTATCTCATCAAATCATTTTCTGAATTTCAAATTGACGTCGTTAGGCTTTCGAATTTTTACAAGGGAACTGCTTAACCCAATTTCAATTCTTTGGGTTAAACTTGTACTTCTTGAATATGTTGTCCTATGAATATGTGTGAATTACCTCTGATTGTTTTACAATTAATATCCAATTATATTTTGTGTATTTATATTTTTCACACATAATTATGTGATTGATTTATCCTTAATTTAAGGATACCATCTTTAAAAGGGATTTCATATCAATTTACATTTCCATTGAGACTTCATTGTAGTTATGCACCAATTCACTCTTATATGGTGTATATAATTTCCTTTGGCTTATTATATAATGAATACCTTTATTCTCATGATATTATAAAGTTCTGATTAAATGTTATTCCTCAATTATTTGAATTCCAGCGCCTCTGATTTTGTTAAATACTCTTTAACTAAAATATCATTTTAAATGTTTTAAGGATTTATTCTTCTAAATATTTCTCATTAATGTCCATATTTTCAAAATGATTATAATGATTTATTTATATGGAAATTAATTTTTTAAGATTATAATTCCATTAAATGCTTCAAAGTGGTATGGGACACTTTGATTCAAAAATATGTTTTAAAATGGTTTTTAAAATGGTTTGATTATTTCAATATCTTGAAATTATTTCTTATGATTGAAAATGAAATGTTATTAGTGAAATGTTTATATTGGAAATATTTTATGTGTTATGATGGTACTTGAAAATTTTATGTGTGGTTACGTGATAAACCAAATGACGAGTGGTGTAGTGATAAACCAGGATGGGTTGTTATGTTATAACCTCAATTGCATTGGGTATGGAAGTCAGCCATACAGCTATTCCATTTAGTGATATGTGTGGAAGTCAACCATATGGTTATCCCATTTATGTATGTTTATCTCCCAAGTTACCTTTATATGTTATATGTTCTTTATATTGGTTTTATGGTAATATTTTAGTTACAAAATGGTAAGTATTGATATTTTATTCAATGAAGAGTATTTACTACTTCGTAATGGTGTAAAGTATTACTTATGATAAAGTATTCATGGTTTACATGTTGTTTTGAAAAAAAAACTAACATTTTATCTTCTTTGTGTATCCCTTACTATGATTTTTATGCTCATAACAAGTTTTTGAATCGTTTTTACATGACATAATGTGGAATAGGGTCAAGGATGGGATCAAGAAAAAATCATTCTATCTAAAACATGAAACTAGACATGTCTAATTTTCTTCAAGAGTTTGTATTTTATGAAAAAAATGGAAAATGAGTAGAAGTGTCTACTTTGTCATTTTTGATAAGTAATGTAACAGTAATGACCTAACTCTCTAAAACTCTAATATTGAAAATATCATCAATGTGAATTATTCATTTAATTCAAGATTTTGCAATGTTTAAGGTTGGGTCCTTATAATAACCAGAACCTTATTTCACCACAAATGTTGTCTAATACCTCACATTATCATCCAAAAATTTAATAACATGTAATTGCCTCAAATTCAAGGATCATATAAACCAAAATGTATATTTATAACTATATAGACAATAGAAAATATTATTCTTCCTAAAAAAGAATTTTCACATAACAAACTATAGGGTTACACATATAAGAGAAAAGTCTTCCAAAGTAATCCCATAAAGAAAGATAATTAATACTTTTAAACATTTTATCATCCATTTATTTCCACATAGGTTCTACCTTGACCTAGAGGTTATCTTAAAGAATAAATAATTCACTCAGGTAATTCCCAGGTCCCCTACATTTATGATAAATGACTGTAATTAGATTATTTGGATAATTTTTTTCTTCCATAATACTTTTCATTTTCCCTCCAAAATTATTTACTTTATGTCCTTATTTCAAACACAAGAAGAATTTATTTGTTCCATTAAGACACTTTCCTAGTTGTCTCCTTATACATTTCTTACATTATGGAAATTGAGCTTTCTTTTCTCTATGATCTCCATTGTTGGATCTCTTATCATTCACCACCTTTCTCTTCATTATTGAGTCAGGGAGTTGGTTAATATATATTTTATTGATAATATTTTTGGAAAACAGATTTGGAATGAACACGATATCTTTTACGCATATCAACATTCCATTTCATTGCTCATTTCCACCACCGTGACCACATGTTACATCATGTTCAATGTTACTATGACTTATTTGGAATCCATCCATAGACTAACACAAGAAAGTATAGTGTGAGTCATAAAATCATTTAGAGAATATCATAACACCATATTTTCAATCTAAGACACCTTAGGATTAATCATGGTTATTATTTTTAATCTTATATTAAAATCCTTCAAATCAGTTTATAAAGGAAATGTGAATTATCCTAAGCCTATCCCCCAGGTGTTTCGTAACCAAGAGTGTAGCAAGGCTCATTGTCTTGTACCAGGATACCCCAAGTTAAGCCCAAAACTCCATGTCAGATTTTTCACTCCTAGGTACCTGTCAAGACCCGCCTTCACCAAAAGGAAGGAAGGGTCAGCATATTGCCAGGCCCTTCCTTCTTTAAGTTGAAAGAGAGATAATGACCCCTGAAACCTGCCTTCAATAGGTCCCGGAGTGGCGACCAGCGCCAATGGTATATAATCAAACACTAAGTAGAAGGAATTACCCTTTTTATTTTATTAGGATCGGGAGATAAGATGGTAAATCCCACAACACCAAAATGAAAGTGCAAAAACGACTAAAGATAACCCATTCCCATATGAATGTTCAAAGGTAAAAGATACAAGTCACAAACCCAAAGGTAAAAAGAATACCAAGAAAAAAAATGATAACAGAAACCGTCCCAAAGGTCCACGCTAGTATAGTCCCGCACGATCCCCGAAGTCCTCCTGGAAACCTGAAATTAGTTTTATATACGTAGGGTGAGGATACAAGTATAATAAGTAGGGAAAAACCAAAGACTCTCATGCACAAGTGGTGAGATGTACTAAAGTCTCATGAGAAACAGACAACCAAACACCTAACAAGGAAACTAACCACCCAAGCCTCACCAAGGCACACGCCCCAAAAAACGCAAGTCAAGTAATATATAATAAAATCACAATGATGTTGGGGTACCCAACTCCACTTTACCACTGGTTATTAAGGTCATCCTACACATCGAACCAATCCTGCCATTCTCACCGCAATCCCACCGCCACACCCGCCCGCACACACCTGGGCCATATCCTCACGCAGTCCCACTGCCAAACCCCACCCGCAAACACCTGGGCCACAACTGTCACACGTAACAACGCCTGCAAACACCTAGGCCAAAACAACCACCGCCACACCCGAAGACACCTGGGCTAGAAGAACTACTGCCACGCCCAAAGACACCTAGGCCTCATCTAGAAGATACATGGGAAACCACCTTCCCGCACACACCCGGGACAACCACCACACTACCCTGCCCGAAGATTCTTGGGATAACAATGGACTTCAGGCCATCGTAGCCTGCCCGAAGATACTTGGACTATCTAGGAAAGGGAGAAGAAAGGAGATAATAACCAGCCACTAATAGAAGTGTTGGGGAAAACACCCTCCCCCATGAAATGGGGGTGTTTGGCACTAAGTTCTAAACTTGGGTGGGGCATGAATAAGAAACACAAAAACTACAAGTATATGTATAGGTAGCAATCACTCACCCAGTTTAGGTTTTTCTTCAGCCAACTTAAAGAAAAAAAACCGTACCATGTCCAAGTCACAACTCACACCAAACCAAAACCCATTTGTCCCATCCTTTTTTACATGTTCAGTAATAATGTTTAAAGAAAAAGGTTTCTGCACCTACTTGGGAAACTATCAAGCATAAGCTCAAGCCAAGGAATGAGTACAATCAACATCAACTTAAACATTCACACCCAGTTCTCTTGTAAAGTCACAACCACAAAAAGGAATAAGTGAGATCCCTTAAAGTACTGGAACCAAGGAAATCCCCAAGATACTACCCCATGTTCCCAAAACCCAGGAGCCAATAGTTTCTCAAAAACAGAGGATTCCACCCCAACTCGTTATATAAGCAAAGTTATCACACGAACCCAAAATTTACAACCAGAAAAACCAAAACAACAGGGGATCCCATCCACACCCACATTACCAAGTAATCGGCCCATGAAATAAAAACAACCAAACCACTACCACCAATACCATGCAGGCCCATGCATGTATTTTCAGATTTAAAAGATTTAACACACTCCATGATTCAAATTCTGCTGTATTTTAACCGGGGTTATAATGGAAAAGGGTTCGTCTTGGTGCTTTCAATTTATTTAGCCGCATATACGTAATTAACCAATTTATTTTACACGACCAACACAAGAAGTAAGGGTTTATTAGTGCACAAAGAAAGACCACCAATGACCACGATTTTCAATAGGAGTAAGCCCACACAAATCAGAAATCATTAATCATGAAAGTGCATAAAACAAACAAGCATCATCGATCACACCCCACCCCCTTCATTCTTTAGAATCCGTTTATTATCTTCATTATGGTTTGGTTTGTCCAAATCTACAGAATCAAAAGCATAACCTCCACATGATACACAGAAAAGAAAGACGAAGGTGAAACCCTACTTGATTGATCAATGATCGATGTTTATCCTCACGCGCCATGAACAACGGATGCGTAAACTGCATGGGATGGGCCTCAGGAACTCAAGGATGAGCAGAAGATTTGATCGGAGGTTGATCGAGAAAAATAAACCCAAGGATATCCCAGTAGTTTTATAAAGGCTGGGAACTGTTGAGATTAGAACACAAAACCGCGTAAAGAACGGGGTCGTGGGTTGACCACGCGGCCCCACACGTCATTAAAGGGTCCCCTCCCTTTGGGGCAGTTTAAACTGGCGCACACACCAGGTTAATTCATTAAAAATTTAATTAAACACCATTAATGGGCGTTACTGAGCTTTAAAACAAGTTAAATGGGGTCAAAATAGGGTTTAAAACTCAATTTGCGCAAACAGGAGACAGTACTGGAAAACCCGTGGGGGTAGGCAAGAGCCACCGATAGCTGACAGCTACCGGTAGGCCGAGCTACTGGTAGGCCGAGCTACTGGTAGGCTGCAGCAACCGGTAGGCAGAGCTACCGGTAGACTGAGCTACCTGTAGGCTGTAGCTACTGGTAGGCAGAGCTACCGGTTGACCGAGCTACCTATAGGCAGAGCTACGGGTAGGCTCCAGCTATCGGTAGGTAGAGATACTGGTAGACCGAGCTACCAGTAGGTAGAGCTACTAGTAGGCTACAACTACCAGTAGACCAAGCTACCGGTATATAGAGCTACCGGTAGGCCTGCTACCGGTAGGCTAAGGCTACCGGTAGGCCTACCGTTAGGGGTGAAAACTTCACCGAGAAGACTTGATAACTTTCCTAGACTACCCAGAACGCCCAACATCATATTTTTACAACGTATTGGACGCCCAAAAGCCTAGGCCATTACATCAGATATTTCTCAAACTATTCTCTCCCTCGAGAATCAAAACAACCAGAAGGAAGGAGAAGGTCCGAACAACCACCTCCAAAGATACCTCTCAGGAGAGAACCCCATTGTTAACTAAAAACACCTTCCCCCTTAATAACCAAGAAACATACCATGTAAAACTGCCCAGTCATGCGGGTTGGGTAGTCTCTTCCCCCATGTCAAGATACTATCTGCTTTGGGAGTCATTGACTCGCACACACGTGTTTAATCGCATCCACCTTAATGCGTCTTGATTAGGGGTCAGATCTTCCCCTCCCCATCACCATGACTTTTCACACAAATTTATAAAGGAAATAAAAAAACCACATATTTCATAGCCAACAAGGTAAAAAGCTCCACTACAACAAGTATAAACAGAACAACTAAATGCTCAAAACAACTCGTGGTACTGGGCACACATATGTGCTTCCCTCTCCCACGTACTCTCCTCAAGCCCACTATGTCTCCATAACAGACGAACCAAGGGAATGGTTCACCCACGAAGCACCTTCTCCTTGTGATCCTCGATCATCACTGGTCTTTCCACAGAGGTCACATCATCATAGATGTCTAGCTTCTCCCAGTCGAGGACGTGTGAATCATCATGCAGATACCAACGGAGCTGGGTCACATGGAAGACGTCATGTATCCTCAGTAGAGGTAGTGGTAACTCTAGCTAATAAGCCACTTCGCTGACCCGCCACAACACTTCGAAGGGTCCGATGAACCTAGGGAAAAGCTTACTCCCCTTTCCGAACCTCTGTTGTCCACGCTGAGGGGAGACCTTCAAGAACATGTGGTCTCCAACCTCAAAATTCAAGGGCCTTCTCCTGGTATCAGCATACGACTTCTGTCGGTCCTGGGCCGCCTTTATCCTTTCCCGTATAAGCTGAACCTTCTTCATCATGCTTTTCACCACCTCCGGGCCAAGGATGCCTGCATCTTCTACTTCGGTCCAACACAAAGGTGAGAGGCATGGCCTCCCATACAAGGCTTCGAATGGATCCATACCAATGGTAGAGTGATAGATATTATTGTAGGAAAACTCTACGAGAGGTAAATATCGCACCCATGATCCTCCTGAGTCCAGAACGCATGCCCGCAACATATCCTCCAAGTTCTAGATGGTGCGCTCTGTCTGCCCAACTATCTAGGGATGGAAAGCAGTGATAAGATGTAGCTAGGTGCCAAAAGCATGATGCAATCCTCTCCAGACTCATGAAGTAAACCATGCATCCCTATCCGAGATTATGGACCTCAGAACTCCATTCAACCGCAGCACCTAATCCATGTACCTTCGTGCCAAAGCATCCACTGCACTTGACTCCTTAATCTCCAGAAAGTGATCCAATTTCATCAACCGGTCCAATACTACCTAGATGGAATCATATCCCCCTTGAACCTTGGGTAGCCCCATGACGAAATCCATCGAGATTTCCTCCCACTTCCACTCGGGGACATCTAGAGACTGCAGCAGACCACCTAGAACTCGGTGTTCAGCCTTCACCTGCTGACACACTAGGCACTTGGCCACAAACTCTACCACCGCTCGATTTACTCTGGGCCACTAGAACTGTCTCTTCAGACCCTGGTAGATCTTGGAAACTTCCGGGTGAACTTCTAGTGGTGAGTTGTGGAGCTCACTAAGAACCTTTCCACGCATCGCCTCTGGAACAAACAACTTTCCTCGGAAAAGCATCTGGTTCTGACCATCCTTGGTCCATCCTTCCGGAGCATTGCTCTGGTCAACTCGATCACGCATCACTTCACACTCTGGGTCTCCCCACTGAGACTCCTCCACTTGCTGAAACAGAGATGACTGCACTGTCATCTGATACATCCAACCTCTACCACCATCCATCCTCGCATCCAGGTGCAAGGCAGCCAACTCCTCCATCGCCTTCCAGGCGTCTGCCGACTCTCAGACAACCTCCTTCTACGACCTCCTACTCAAAGCAGCGGCCAATAAATTCCCCTTCCCTGAAGTTTAGGAAATCTCGAAGTCATAATCTTGGAAGAACTCAACCCATATCCGATGCCTCAAGTTCAGATCTCGCTGGGAAAAGACATAACACAAGCTCTTGTGATATGAAAATACCACAAAGCATTCTCCGATGAGGTAATGCTGCCACAACTTCAATGCGAACACTATGGCTACAAGATCTAGATCGTGGGTGGCATAGTTACATTCATGATGAAGTAACTGCCTAGACCCATAAGATATCCTCCATTTTTGTTGCATCAACAAACATCTGAGGCCTTTCCCTGAAGCATCACATAACACCTCATACGCCGCCCCTTATTCTGGAAATCTGGGCACTGGAGCACTAACCAGATTCTCCTTTATGTAGCGAAAACCTGTCTGGCACTGGTCGCCCTACACGAAGGCCTGGTCCTTCTTGGTCAAGGCTGTCAAACGGGCTGAAACTCAGGAGATGTTGGGGATGAACCTCCAATAGTAAACTGCTAGCCTGTGGAAACTGTGAACCTCTGCCACATTCCTGGGTGCTTCCCAAGAAACAACTGCTTCAACCTTTGATGGGTCCACCGCTACCCCCTTCTTGGACACTACGTGCCCAAGGAAGTGCACTTCTCATGTCCAGAACATTCATTTCGACAACTTCCAATAGAGCTGGTGCTATCAGAGGACCTCCAAAACCATCCTCAGGTGCTCCGCGTGGTCCTCCTTTGATCTGGAATAGATCAGGATATCGTCGATGAACACAACTACGATCCGATCCAGGTACTCCTGGAAGATGGAGTTCATAAGCCCCATGAACACCGCTAGGGCGTTTGTAACTCCAAAAGGCCTGACTACGAACTCGAAGTGTCTATATCTGCCCCTGAAGTCCGTCTTCAGGATGTCTCCCTCTTTTACTATCAACTGATGATACCCAGACCGCAGGTCGATCTTAGAGAACCACCCTGCCCCTTTCAGTTGGTCTAAAAGATCGTCTATCCTCGGAAGAGGGTAGCGATTAATGATATTCACCTAGTTCAGCCTCCTATAGTCTATGCACAACCTGAGACCACCATCTGCCTTATTTTTGAACAAGACCGGAGCACCCCACGATGACACACTTGGTTGAACTTGACCCCGCTTCATCAAATCGTCAATCTGAATCCGCAGCTCCCGTAGCTCTGAAGGTGCCATCCGATAAGGAGCCATAGAAATCAGATGAGGACCAAACTGCAAGTCTATCCCAAACTCGATATCACGTCGAGGGGGTAGAGTCGTCACCTTCTCAGGGAAGACATACATAAACTCACTGATGATACTTGGAACCTCCACCATCTTAGCATCTACTGACTCTACTGACAGCTTGGCTAACAAGAAGAGGAGGGTTTCCTCTCACCTGCTGCCCTTCTAACAGCTCCACTCGTCGAGGAAAGTAACACGCTGGCCACCCATGTCTGAGAACACAACCCTTCCTCGAAAGTAGTCGATAATGGCACACACAGAGAACATCCAGTCGATGCCTAGGATGACATCGCACGGCTGTTTTTGTAGCAGTAGTAGATCCCTGACTGACTGATGTGGCCCTATCACCAGTCTGCATCCTCGAAAAACATATAACAAGTTTTTCTGACCTCAGACTGGTGTGCTCAGCACCAGGGGCACTGGAAGTATCTCGGCATCTAGTCCCAAATAATGGGCTAGAATTGGTGCATCGAAGGAGTGTGAAGCCCCGGTATCGGACAAGGCGGAAGCAAGCGTACTAAACAAACTGATCGTACCTCGAACGACCTCTGGTCCTGCTGGAACTGGTGCATCCACGTCGTGCAACTACCCACGCCCAACACCTATGCCTGTCGATTGTGGGCCACCTCCCCGACCACGCCCTGGCCGAGGTCCCTGAGGAGCGCCCTGAGGCCGGCCTCCTCCTGCAACGTCTTCCCTCGGAGGAGCGGGAGCTCGCTGCCCCTGCTGTTGCTGCTGGAAGGGCCTAGCTGGAAGCTGCTGCTGTGGCGGGTGCCGGGCTTGTCAGCCACCACTATACTGTACCCAGTCCGGGCACTAATTCTGAAGATGTCCATGGCTCCCACAGACTAATCACCTCGGTCCTGGGCCCGAAAGGAAAGGGCGAGGACCGGGGGACCGGAATTGAAACTTTTGCGGTCTTCTCCCTGCTGGTCGGAACCTGGAGGGTCCTGACGCTGGAGGTTTGGTGCGGACGACCATCCCCTTAGATGATCCCAGATGGATCCCCTCTCTTGACACACCTCCTAGAGCGTGCATCCTCTCCATCACTAAGGCCTTCTTCTGGACCTCCAAGTACGTCGGTAGGGTGAATGGGGTAACAACATACTGAAGGGAGGGTCAGAGCACCTCCTCTAAATATCTTGCCTGAGACTCCTCGTCTGGAAATAGGTTCGGAGAAAAATGTAGGAGGTCTTTAAACTTGATCCCCAGCTCACTTACCGACATGCTCCCTTGCTGGAGGGAGAGTAGCTCCTGCCTCTTTTCTACCTTCATCGCAGAAGAGATGAATTCCACCCAGAACTCCTTCTCGAAATCATCCCTTTCCACCTCAGCCTCTCTCCTCTCCCCCAGGTAAAGCATCCACCACTAACACACCGCTCCCCACATGTGGCTGACGGCCAGAGGAACCAAGTACTCGGTCGGAGCCCGGATCTGGCCGAAGGCTATCACCAGCTCCCCTAGCCAGCTCTCCGTCTTCACGTCAGAGGTGATACCCTCATACTTCTCGAGGGTCTGTCGCTGGAAGGCCTGAAGTGTCTTCTGCCATCGGTCATCCTCCTCCTCTCGATTATCTCTCTACTGATCAGCCAAGGTAGTCTCCTGGCCCTCAATCGCTCACACCACATATGGTCTCCTCCCAGGTGCCATAGCTGCAAGGTAAACAAGGAATGCCTAAGCCCAAGTAGTGCAGAATATTGTTCTTAAAATTTCTTAAACTTCTTATTGATTTCTATTCCCAAAACAACCATGAAACACGATAGAACAAGTCATTATGATGCATGTTCCTTTCCTAGGGTCTCTAACCTGCAATCAGTGTGGCCTCACTTGGTCATTCGGTAGGTCCAAAGTCCTTGCATCGGATCACAGGGGGCCCTAAAATCCTGTGACCCAGCCGGTCTTCCCTAGCCTAATTCACACACCACGGTCACCCAACATTGTTTCCCTAACATCCCATGCAATCCTCACTGTGCCTAACTCCAGACTCCATCCTATCTCTCAACCTTCCTCTGATACCATTCTGTCATGACCCGCCTTCATCAAAAGGAGGGAAGGGTTAGCAGATTTCCAGGCCCTTCTTTTTTTAAGTTGAAGGAGAGATAATGGCCCCCGAAACCCGCCTTCAATAGGTCTCGGAGTGGAGACCAGCGCCAAGGGTAAATAATCACACACTAAATGGAAGGAATTACCCTTTTTCTTTTATTAGGATCGGGAGATAAGATGGTAAATCCCACAACACCAAACTGAAAGTGCTAAAATGACTAAAGATAACCCATTCCCATATGCATGTTCAAAGGTAAAAGATACAAGTCACAAACCCAAAGGTAAAAAGAATACCAATAAAAGAAAAACGACAACAGCAACCGTACCAAAGGTCCGTGCTAGTATGGTCCCGCACAATCCCCGAAGTCCTCCTGGAAACCTGAAAGTAGATTTATATACATAGGGTGAGCATACAAGTATACTGAGAAAGAAAAAACCAAAGAATCTTGTGCAAAAGTGGGGAGACGTACTAAAGTCCCATGAGAAACAGACAACCAAGCACCTAACAAGGAAACTGACCACCCAAGCCTCACCAAGGCACACTCCCCAAATAACAAAAGTCAAGTAATATATAATAAAAGAACATCGATGTTTGGGTACCCCACTCCACTTTCCCACTGGTTATTGAAGTCATCCTACGCATCGAACCAATCCCACCATTCTCACCACAGTCCCACTGCCACACCCGCCCGCACACACCTGGGCCATATCCTCACGCAGTCCCACTGCCAAGCCCGGCCCGCAAACACATGGGACAAAACTGCCACATGTAACCATGCCTGAAAAAACCTAGGCCAGAACAACCACTTCCACGGAAGAAAGACAACTGGGCTAGAAGAACTACTACCACGCATGAAGACACCTGGGCCTCATCCCGAAGATACTTGGGAAACCACCTGCCCGTACACACCTGGGCCAACCACCACACTACCCTGCCCGAAGATTCTTGGGATAACAATGGACTTCAAGCCATCACAGCCTTCCCGAAGATACTTGTGTTGTCCAGGAAAGGGAGTATAAAGGAGCTAATAACCAGCCACTAATAGAAGTTTTTGAAAAAACACCCTCCCCCATGAAATGGGGGTGTTCGGCACTAAGTTCTCAACTTGGGTGGGGCGCGAATAAGAAACACAAAAACTACAAGTATATGTATAGGTAGCAAGAACTCACTCAGTTTAGGTTTTTCTTCAGCCATCTTAAAGAACACAAACCATACCATGCCCAAGTCAAAACTCACACCAAACCAAATCCCATTTTTCCCATCCTTGTTTACATGTTCAATAATAATGTTTAAAGAAAAAGGTTTTTGCACCTACTTGGGAAACTAGCAAGCATAAGCACAAGCCAAGGAAATAGTACAGTCAACATCAACTTAAACATTCACACCCGGTTCTCTTGTAAAGTCACAACCACAAAAAGGAGTAAGTGATATCCCTCAAAGTACTGGAACCAAGGAAAACCCCAAGATACTACCCCATGTTCTCGAAACCCAGTAGCCAACAGTTTCTCAACAACAGAGGATTCCACCCCAACTCGTGATATAAGAAAAGTAATCACACGACCCCAAAATTCAAAACCAGTGAAACCATAACAACAGGGGATCCCATCCCCACCCACATTACCCACCAATCGGACCGTGAAATAAAAACAACCAAAACACTACCACCAAAAAAAAGCTGTCCCTTTCCAGTATTTTCATATTTAAAAGATTTAACACATTCCATGATTCCAATTCCACTTTATTTTAACCGGGGTTATCACAGAAAAGTGTTGGTCCGGGTTCTTTCAATTTATTTAGCCGCATATACGTAATTAACCATTTTATTTTACATGACCAAAACAAGAAGTAAGGGTTTATTAGTGCATAGAGAAAGACCACCAACAGCCATGATTTTCAGTAGGAGTAAGCCCGCACAAATCAAAAATCATTAATCATGAAAGAGAATAAAACAAACCAACATCATCGATCACACCCCTCCCCCTTCATTCTTTAGAATCCGTTTATTATCTTCTTTAAGGTTTGGTTCATCCAAATCTATAAAATCAAAAGCATAACCCCCCCCCCCCCGCATGATACACAGAAAAGAGAGATGAAGGTGAAACCCTACTTGATTGATCAATGATCGATGTTTATCCTCACGCGCCATGAACATCGGATGCGTAAACTACAAGGACTGGGCCTCGGGAACTCAAGGACGAGCAGAAGATTTGATCGGACGTTGATTGAGAAAAGGAAACCCATGGATATCCCAATTGTTTTATAAAGGTCAGGAATGGTTGAGATAAGAGCGCGAAACCGCGTAAGGAGCTGTGTCGTGGGTTGACCAGGCAGCCCTACACGTCATTAAAGGGTCCCCACCCTTTGGGGCGGTTTAAACAGACACACACACCAGGTTAATTCATTAAAAATTTAATTAAATGCCATTAATGGGTGTTACTGGGCTTTAAAACAAGTTAAAGGTGGTCAAAATAGGGTTTATAACTCAATTTGTGCAAATAGTAGCCGGTACTGGAAAACCCATGGGGGTAGGCAAGATCCACCGGTAGCTGATAGCTACTGGTAGGCTGAGCTACCGGTAGGCCATGCAACCAGTAGGATGCAGCTTCCGGTAGACAGAGCTACCAGTAGACCGAGATACCGGTAGGCATAGCTACAGGTAGGCTTCAGCTACTGGTAGGCAGAGCTACAGGTAGACCGAGCTACCGGTAGGTAAAGCTACCGGTAGGCTATAGCTACCGGTAGAGAGAGATACAGGTAGACCGAGTTACCGGTAGTCAGAGCTACTGGTAGACCGAGCTACCGTTAGGTAGAGAAACCCATAGGCTATAGCTACCGGTAGACCAGGCTACCGACAGATAGAGCTACCGGTAGGCCTGCTACCGGTAGGCTAAGGCTACCGGTAGGCCTACCGTTTGGGGTCAAAACTTCACCGAGAACCCTTGATAACTTTCCCAGACAACCCAGAACACCCAACATCATATTTTTACAAAGTAATGGACCCCCAAAAACCCGGGCCAATACAGTACCTCTGTGCCAGACCTACCTCTATCTACTCGTATCAATAAAAGGATGTATTTATTTGAATACCCACATATTATTTATGTTACCAAATTTTTTTGTATGTTCTTCTAAACTAATCTTCAATGTCTATCTTAGGATAGTGTTTTCTAATCATAGTTTTTTCTAAATGTATATTATATTGTTTGTACTAAACTTCCTCTGATACCAACTGTAATGCCCTGACTCCAGTTACCCTAAATCATTGCATTATTACATAACATTGGCTTGATACAAGGAATCATGTCCTGAAAGACCGATCAGTTTAGTAGTCTTGGAAGTACTAGATACATACATAAGTTTTACATTACATCATTAAATAAAAAACAACAATATTGTGTCCCCTTTGAACACTCTTATATCCCTTAGACTATCCCTACAGCTCAGTCATAATATACATCTTTATATCCTGGAAAAAATAAGACATATAATGGGGTGATCTTAGATGCTCAGTAAGGATAACAATATAATAGAAACTTTCATAAAAAAGAATAAATATTTAAGGCAATATATTAGACTAAATCGTAATACTTTTAAACATAAACTTCTACATAATATGGCCAATATAAATCAAATAATTCCATTTAATTATTCACATGGATATTAAACTAGTATAATTATCAATATGCAATATCAAATAACCAATTTCATAATGATGGAATGCATAACTATAGTCTTCATAACCACATAGTCAAGGCCTTGTGCCAAGACTACAAATAATATTTTGTCAAGGCCTTGTGCCAAGACACATGTTTGTCTCATGAGACCTACCGATTCATCGAGAAGCTATTGCGAGCTAAAACCATCACCTACTAAGTCCAATGCATTCCTTATATGAAAGGGTGAAATATGATCTAAACATTCGTTTTAAAACTAGCATACGAAATGTCAATATTTTAACTACAAACCATGAATGGCATAAGAAAACAAATCCAAAGTCAAACATAACTCCTTCAATACAATATGGATTATTGTATTATGATAAATAATCCACAATCATGATTACCATACACTGAAGGATATTGTCATAGATTAAAATAGTCATTAAAACTATTTGAGATAAATATCCCCCTTTTCATGAAGACATTTAAATGTCGCACTATTTATCAAAGAATTCGTTTAAAATAGATTTTTGAATCAAAGTGTCCCATACCAATTTGAAATTTTAAAAGGAATTTTAATTTCAAAACATTTATTTCCATATAAATAAATATATAAAACCATTTTTAAACAATGACATTAAAGTTAATGATCTAGAAAAAAAATATTTAAAACATTTAAAACAATATTTTAGTTAAGGAGTTCTTAACCAAATAAGAGATTCTTGAATACATGTAATTGAGGAATAGAATTCATCAAAACACTATAATGTCATGATAACTAAGTGATTAATGATATAATATGTCAAAATAGAGCATATACACCACATAAAAGTGAATTTGTGCATAACAACAAAGAGATCTCAAAGGAATGTAAATTGGGACGAAATACCTTATAAAGATCGTATCCTTAGATTAAGGATAAATAAATTACATAATTATGTGTGAAAAATATAAATACACTCAATATAATTGGAAATTATGTGTAAATCAATCAGATTACATTTACATATATTCTTGTAAAAACAAAACCAACGAATTGGATGTTTAACCCAATGAATGGAAATTGAGTTAAGATTTCCCTTAAAAATTTCATATCAATGGAATGTGAATTTATCAGTGGAGTGATTATGTGTATCAAAGGTATATACACATAAATGGGAGCGGAAATTACTACATAAATAATAAAGAGTGATTCGACACATAATTTTAGAGTAAAATAATCAATGAAGTATGCGGAAAGCCCAATGAGTGGAAATTGAAATTTGAAATTCCATACCGATTGGGTAAATTAAAAAACATACACCCCATGAAAAAAGTATCATAAAATGAAGATTTAAATATGCCTAAATTAAAGCATGTTACATAATGAATATGATCATGTGCAGTACATACACCACACAAATGGAAATAGTTGCAATATAGCACGAATCACACAGGAATAAGAAGTGAGATGAAAACCCCATACCTTGTACTTTTCCTTAGTCGAGGGTACATTAACCTCTTGTATAATTGCAAAATATTTTTTATTAAATTATAAAAGAACTAAATACATAAATATGATATCATATATGATCTTCTAACATTTCTTTGTTAATAATATTTTATTAGTTGCATTGTTTCAGGTGTTAACTGATTCGTTTTACTTTATATGTTTTGTTACGTAAGTCAAGTTTGTTATGGATAGGATGTATTTGATTCATCTAAATAATGATATAAAGTATTTAAAAGTTATTTTTATTCATCAAATGAAAATTAGTCTTGAAGGGTTACGATGGGGAATGACATCTCATCGCGTCGTGTAGATTGTAGGCCGTACATACGCACAAGAAAAAATATAACACTTTTGATGGTAATAATATATATAATTAGATGATGTATCACATATAAAGAATAATTAACATGTTATATTTATTATTTAAATTAGTTTTACTCATGATTATACCCATCCAAATAATGAAGTGTTTGATTAACAAACTACACCATGACGCGGAGACAGTAAGCCGTATGTACGCACGTATGGTGACTTTTTCATTTATAGGATGGATAGAATAATGAATATGCATGTACCATATTTATAATAACATAAAAGTATGTAGGAGGTACTGGAGTTACTATTTTTTTAGGAAACAACAACGAAAGAGGAGGTGGAAGAAGAAAAGAACATGAAAGAGGGTTGTGAAATTATTACCTCTTCTTCAGAAGTTTCATTTTGTGTAGATCAAAAGTTCTACTTAGGTAGGATTTTGGATCAAAGTAAGGACTCTAGGTTTATGTGAGGGAAGTTTTGAGGATATTTGGGAAGGGTTTGGCTGAGCCAAATGGCTTTGAAGGTGTTATTTTGAGAGAAGAGGATGTTCCCTTTTTTAAAATAGGCGAGGGGCACTTTAGGAAAACTTTAATTATTATTTTATAATACAATAATTTTCAGTTTATAATGGCTCAAAAATAATTTATTTAGAGGATAAGGTGGGTATTGGTCGAAAACCGCTCATAAAATTGGTTTTAGATAGGTTTAGGTCACAATATTAACCTTATCTTCTAGATTTAACTCTTGGTTAAATAGTTTGACATTTACCATATCTCTTTGTATTTTTATATTATATGGTTAATAAACATTAAATAACTAGAAACGAAAACCCAAAGATGTTCATTATTAATATATATAATCATATATAATTCCTTTGGGTGAGACTTATATTTTTAGGAATATTATATCAATTAATAATATAGTATTTGTCTTAAAAACTCAATTATGTCAATTTTGACACTATTTAGTATTTGATTTTTTTGAAAGCCAATAAAACTTTATCACTTAGAATAAAATTAATTTAATCAACCATATCATGTCATATTAAACTAGAAAATTTGTTTAATTCATCTTAAGTCTCAATTTACATTTATTTGGATATTTATAATATCAAATATTTTAATATTTCATTAATATGGTAATTACTACATCATCATTGTGTCATAAATAAATTACATTTTATAATGTCTAAAAGTTATAAATAAAATACCATTATGTAAGAAATAATTTTATCTTTCTAATGAATTATATTAGTCAAATTTATATTATTTGTAAACATATATTAAAAATGGTTTAGTTATTAAACTTTGAAATTTACACGTTTAACACTTCTTTAAATAAAATAATAATAAATGTCCTAATCTAATCCATGTGGACCAAAGAGGATCATATTTTATTCATAAGGTTTTTTTGATCTAATTACAATTATCCATTAGAATTAGGACATGTGTAAGGGTAATTATAGTATCATTTTTACCCTTAATTACCATATTAACATTTAAGTGTGGTAAATAAAAGTCAAAAGTTACTATTCACCAAAAATTATTTTTATCTTATGAATCAACATTTTATACACTGATGATAACCATGTCTCTCTAATTTTTAAAATTCAACTCACAGAAGCGGTAAAATTATGTTTTATGTATATTTTCAAATTCTCTTATAAGGTGGGTAAAAGAAGGTAAAAAGTTCAATAATTTTATATATATAAAAAATTATTATAAAATGACCCCAATGAATTACATTGATCATATATAAGTATTATATATAAATTTTGACTTAAAATAAATTTACATAATATAAATAATTATCTAAATATAAGTCTTTTTTAAACAATAACACAGTGTTTTTCACTATTTATCAAAAATTAAATGTATTCAGAAAAATACCAAAGCTTCATCCAAAGAGAATTTTTATATTCCCAATTCAAAAATGATTCTATTTTATCAAATTAAAAACATAGATGTTGCATTAATTAATTTAAAAGTAATTCCCATTATCAATACCAAAAAGTGGGTTTTTAAAAAGTAAAAACTATCAAAAGATTGACATGTGTTTATGTTAAATTTAAATGTAAAATTACATATAATGACCTACATTGTATTAAATGAAAAACTTATAATATAATTATACTTCAAAACCATTCAAATTCATAATTTAGCACTATAAATTATTTTATTAAAAAAGTTTTTTTTTCAATTAAAATTTTGTATTTTTCATTAATCATCAAAATATGAAAGTTGTCAGAAAAGTACCAAAACTTTATCATAACTAAATTTTTATGTCCCGATTATAAATAATAAATTAAATTCATTAAATTGAGTATATAAAAGTGTCA
Source organism: Viscum album (assembly GCA_963277665.1). Classification (NCBI taxonomy): domain Eukaryota; kingdom Viridiplantae; phylum Streptophyta; class Magnoliopsida; order Santalales; family Viscaceae; genus Viscum; species Viscum album. The sequence continues at coordinate 623,557,946 of OY728134.1, read as the reverse complement.
AATAATTGTTTTAAAAAGGATTCTCCACTAAATAGGTGATATAATTGCATTTTTTGAGATATACTTCCTTTATCTGAAAAATTGAATTTGTCCTTATATTATGTCTAAGAAACACAAAATATTAATTATAAAATTATATAGAATATATAAGATTCAAAATCCAGTTAATATATTCGTAATTTCTTTTTGAATGGCTAGTTTAGTAAGTCGTGGTGCGCTCAAACTCGGTGTTGCATGTAGCGCAAGTTATTGAATTTCATTGAAGAGATAATGTACTATGAAATCTTGGGTTGTTTCATGTTCAATGTAAGAGACATCCCTGTAAGGTTTTATGAGAAGATATCTTAATGTGATTAGTTAAATTTTAGGAGATGATTGGTTAGTTGAAATTTTATCAAAATATTTGTTTTTACAAGATATATAAATTTACATTTTGTTCAAATAATATTTAAGGTATTGATAAAAATCGGTGTTTAAATGTTATAGGATATTGAGGAAATTATTAGAACCCACATTTTAACATATAGATAATTGCATGATTAAAAATAAATTTGGTGAATATGTGATTATTTTTATTTAAAAAAATGATCACCAAATTTTGGGATTGAAAGCTGAAAGGTATGGTATAAAATTTTTTGGATACAAAACTCTTCAATTTTGAAGTATTTTAGGTATTTTATATTTTGAATACCGCATATTACTGCTGAATTTTAGATATTAATGTATTTTTTTGACATATAAATGTTTAAATTTTTTGGGAATTATCTTACCATGTTCTATCCTTTTATGTTTTCATTAGATTCAAAATTAATATGGAATATATTTTTATCCATTTTATGGTTATATGATTTTTAATGTTAATTTTTTGTTCTTTAGGAATGAAAATTTCAACAGGAATACAAATCATTTGGAGATAAAGGTGATATTATGATTGAAATAGTTTAAAAGGAGGAAATTTTACTTTGAATATATGTATATTTAACTATGATTTCAGTTTAGATGGTCAATTAATTCCACAATAATAAGAAAATAATCTTCAATAATTTTTTTTAATCATATTAAATTCATATTAGATGAAACAGGTAGTATTTTAAATCATCACATGTTTATTTATTTATTTCCTTTAAAATTACTTTGATCGTTCAATTGTTTTTGATCAATGATATCAATAACTCTCTATAATTATTTATGTTTTTTTCCTTTTACAAATTATCACGTCCCACTAATGTTCTTTAATTTGTAATCCTAGTATATTTTATCCCAGATGACTCTTCACCTTCATTTAAATTTTATCTATAATATTTTTTATAAGATCTTTTTACAATGTGGGTATAAAAAATGTATTTTCAAATATCCTATAGTTTATTGTATATAAAATTTTATAATTCAGAGAACAAATGTTATTAATTGGGGGAGGATGTAACTCTTTGAGATTGTAAAAGATGAAAATTATGTTTCATAACATGAATGGAATAAAAAAATGAACATAAATGAGAATATAACTCCACAATACTTTATGATACACATAATTTAAAATAAACTTAATCTATTTGATATCTTTTAGTTCAGGTATCATCGAGATTTCTATGTTCAAAAGTGTATTCAACATGAAACAACATTCTTAACGAGTCATGATATATATAACAGTTATAACCAATCTGTTAAATTAGAGGGTATGAGTAATATTAACTACATTATAATATATATATATGTCATAATAAATATAAATTAATTATAAATGTTTATTAAATAATCAATCAATTTTAAATAAATTAATTTTATATGATTTATTCAAAAATGGTTTTGATTACTTTTCGTGAAATAGAATTAAAAATATTTTTTTGGAATATTAAGAATATTTATTTGAGAAATTTATCTTTATTGTTGAATTTTTAATTCCAAAATTCACATTGGGTGAGATTTTGGGTTTTTTTAGAAAATATGGATTTTCCCTTGGCTAGTGAATAGTACGGAATTAAAAAAATGTAATTTCATTACAATACATTAAGTAATTTTAATGTCAAATTATTTTTTTAGTATGATTCAATGTAACATAAGTATTATTTAGTTATATTTAAACACCTTAATTTCATTATAATATTTTTTATATTGTATTTTTGTATTAGTTTGTTTTTTTGGTTAAAAAACATGTTTATCTAACAACTATTTTAAAGAGAATAATGTTTCATCATATTAATCAATAAAATTTATCCATAATAATGTTTTTTTATACTATAAATATATATTATATCACATAAAATTTTATTTTATATTCTTATAATGATTATTATTAGATATATAGTTAATATAAACTAATCTTTTTCTTGATAAAAAAGAATTCTTGAAAACCACATTTTTAGTCAAGTCTACGTGTATTGTTTTATATTAAATATTTGATTATTTATAAAATTTGAAAATATAAAATTCAATTTTTTAAATAATAATATAAAATTTATAATAGGGTGATTTTTTTATAATTTCCTATATATGGATAAATGTATTGATGAATAATTAAAAATACTAAATTTTAATTTAAAAATACAATTTCCTTTAAATTATTTATAATTTTAAATTTTATTTTTATTTTTAAATATATATTAATTCATATATATATATTAACGAAATTTATTCTATTTAATCATTATCTTATTGAAATTGGATATAAAACCTTGTAATATTTTTTTTAATATTTTATCATTTAATACTTGCATTCTCGTGACGTTTGTGGGATTAATTATAAATTAAAATTTTCCATTAAAACGAATTTTATTTTGAAAAATGTATTCCATATTTTTAATCATTATTACTTATATTATCTTCTATGTCCAACCTAATTTTTTCCCAAAATGTACAGTGGAAATAGTAAACATTAATTACATTGGTCAAGTTAAAAAATTGTTTATCGTCGGGTTAAATGAAAAATACAATGGTTAAAATGAACTAAAAACATGTATAAAATATATTTTAAGGATATATATCGAAAATTTAAATTATATTATCATGAAGGTGAAATAATTTGTACCTGGTGATGGAAAATAGATGTGGTTGGAATACATTCTTTTACAAATATTTTTGTCTGCCACACATATCACATCTAAAAGACCACCAACTCTCATCCTCTATTCACACCATCAAATCCCATTGATTCTTTCAAGTCCTAAAAAATAATGTATATAATTCCATGTTATCATACCAGATCCCTTATTTTTAAATTAAATCCATCCATGGAAGGCATTTGGTTGAAAACCAAATAAGTTACAAAAAGAAGAGCTGAGGTTCTTCATCGATAATTTTATATTTCCTCCTCCACCTATTTAAATAATTATTAGACCATGATAATATAATAACCTCAATATATTACTTATTATTATATTTATTAAATATATATTTTTAATATAAATACATATACTATTTCACCAAATGGTTTATGGAATTATCTTATGGGGGTACAACGGACTACCACCCCATGAATCAATGTCTTTTGTTTTCCCATCACCACCTCTCCTGATTAGGAATAATTATGGATAAAAATTATATACATGATATTTTACTTTTAATTATTCATATATATTAATTATATAATATATTCCTTTTTAATTTCCATTACATAGGGGATATGATAAAGTAACTTGTGTGTATGGAGGACTACCGCATCACGAAGTGATGTGATTCGTTTTGCACTAATGATTTACATGGAAAGTAGTAAGGGTAATTTCAACCAATATATGTTATATAAATTAAATAATTAATATATTATTTTTATATTTACTAATATCAATGTATAATATATCATTTTAATTCTCACATTTCCATTCACCAAAAGACGATAACATTGTTTGTGTATGTATGGACTACTGCCATCAGGAAGCGATGTGACTCTCTATTTTATCAAAAAACCATATGGGTTATATATAAATGTATTTTAAAGAAATAATATGTTATTTATAATATTATTATCATTATTTATCGATAAAATATTACATAACCCTTTCTATAGTGATCATTGAATAATGGGACTATTGAGAAAGCATTCTTACATCCTTCCGACTCCATGATCATAACATACATCAATTTTCAATAACATATTTTATAATTTTTTTTAAAAATTATAATTTAACTATATATATGTTAATTATTTTGATAATATTATTCTGGATATTATAGGAATATATTATATCAACAAGAACAAGATATTTATTAACAAAGTATAAAGAATAAAGGAAGACAATCAACACCAAAAACGTTGAAAATACTAAAATGTCATTAATTAATGGGTGATAAGATGTTTTAAAATGATCTAATATGATATTAAAAATTTTATTATTTTATTTTAATTAGTTAAAAATCATTTTCAAATCCACTATATTGAAGGTTAAATCACATTCAACAAAAATGAAACATGGGAAAAAAGACGTCACCTCGATGTCCCTTCATTGAGGCATATTTTATCCTTATGAACCAAATTTATTATATATTGATTATATAATTAAACTTTTACAAATAATTATAGTATTCATTGATAATTTAGGATATTTAATATTTCCATTTTAAATAATTAATCTATTTGGGGTTTTATATTGAAATATATATTGTCATAATGTATTTCATAACTCAATTTAAATTCATTATGTTAAACATCTATATTAAGGATTATGTCATGATATTATTGTGTTTGTAATGACCGCTTATTATTCTATGTTTTATTTAAAATTTGTTTATATATATTTTAATTTGATACAAATAATCAATTCATTGATCAATCCACACATCAATGATTTAATATTTGTAAGAAATGTTTCCCATAATTCTCATTAAATGAGACCTATATCATGTTATGATACTTTATTATATTATATGGTGTATATACATAACCTTTGACATGTTATACCTGGAATTTATTTATTCTCTTTATATTTTTTGTTTAATTAAATTTTATCCTTTCATGGGTCTTACGAATCAATGTTAACAAAGTGGTAATATTTTTGTGTTACAATCTCATCAATTATCAAGATTGTTTATGACTAAGTATCCAATGTTAAAATATTACTATGTATCTATCAATAGTTCCCATAATTTTTTTATCCTTTAGATATTCATTATATTTTCAATTAATATTACCATTTACCTCTCTTTCCTACTTAAAATAATTGATACACATTTTTAATACAAACTGGATGTTATTATTTATTCGGCCAAAATACCTTTTTCCTCGAAACTCGGGATTTCTAAAATTGTTTTACAAATTTTTTTGGAATCCTAAAAAATATTTAATAAGTAATATTTTTCCCAAATTTATATTTTTGAAAATATTTTCATTACAATAATTATGTCATATTCCCTACAATTCTTGATCTTATTTTACAAAAAATGTGTAAAGAATCCTTCTTTTAACATGTACGACATGAATGGAATTTTCCACCATCATGAACATTATTTTCTTCATAGATTCATTTATATGTATTCAAAGGACTTTTTCAATGATAATTATTTTCAACATGATTTAAAATAGGTTTTTAAAATTGGAAATTATACTTTACTCAAGTAGTGTTTTAAATATTTCTATAGCTTATTTTATATCCATCCATCATTGTGTTCCAGGAAAAGAACTTTTGAAATATTTTTTTTTTGAATTTTTATTTTTTAAAAATTGTAATTTTTTAAAACTAATTGTTTACTTCCATATAATTTTAATTAATGATATTTTAAAGGCATCCCCATTTATGAATGTAAACAACCCTTTTTTACATATTCAACAACCATAATATTTGGTAATGATATGATCCTTATTTTTTGTTAGATAGAATAATATTGTTTCAATGATTTTCTTATAGAAATCATTTATTTCCCATGAGTTAACCATGTTTCAAAGAGATTTTTATGAAACCCTCTTCTTCTCATTGGTTTAACCATGTTTCAAAGATATTTTTGTGGAACACCTTTATTTTCCATGGGTTCACCAATATTCGATGTGTTTTTTATGGAACCCATTTCTTTTCCATGGGTTAATCATGTTTCATAGTGATTGACATGAAATCCATTTATCTTATATTGGTGAATCAAGTTATAAATGAAATATAGTTTTTTTATTTCAATTTATTAATGGAATTTATGTTTACTTTATTCATGTTTTGGTACATTGACATTATATATGATGGTTATGCCAATATAGTCCCAATAAATCTCATTATATCATAAACAATGGGTGTTCCTAGATAGAACTTCAATGAATAGGTTAATGATTAGGTTCTCTAGAGATTTATATTGGAGGGTCACCATTTGGTTATTCTTTTGTAAGGGGTCTATAATGTTTTTGCATGTGTTCTTATAGGTATATGTTCTATGATACCAACATGTTATTATTTCTTCTTGATATTAGTTTATTGTTTTTTATTTTATAAAAATTACTACGACATGGATCATGATTATATATTTTAATGACTCTTTATTTTGGTAAATATTTAATCCTTGTTCCATGATTGATTATTCATGAAATGATGTGAAATTGTTGTTTTATGATTCGCTCATGCATATTGATACTATCTTCATACACTTATGCACTTCATATATTCATTGATGAGATTTACGTATTAATTTTTATATTTACCCATAGTAAGCATTTTACATCACCATTATTATGTTTCTTTTTCCCATTTTATCAAGAAATTATGTTGAATGAGTTATGTTTATAAGGGATTTCATATGGATGATGGTAGTTACTTAATGTGAAATATTAAAATTTAGGTCAATTGGTTGAAATGATATTTTAAGAACATGGGTATTTTTATAGGATATTCTTCCAGTTTTATAAAAATCAATACCTAAATGGTCTAAGAGAATATATGTTTTCAAATATTTTCTTTTGATGTTATAAGGTTTGGATGAAAAAACCTTAGGGGAAAAATTATCAGTTTCAAAGTTAAAAATGTAATTTTTATCATTTCAGCACCATATCTAAGTGTTTAGGTTAGGGGATATTATATTTAAAATTATATATACAAAATGTAATTAAAATAGTTTTTTTGAAAAATTCATTCTTTAAGAAGAAAATATTTCATTCCAAAATATTAAACATTTTGATTCTAAAAAAATTAAACATATTAGGTTAAATCAATGGAGATATATTAGATTTTAAAACAAACTAATATTTAATGTTACTATGTGATAACATAATTAAAATAGAAATACTAAAAATATATTTTACTTGAAAAATTCATTTGTTATATATCCAAAATAAAAAATATTAATTTATATGTTAAAAATTATATTTGTAAATGATTTATAATACTTATTAAATATACATTTCTTGTATAAAAATATTTATAATATTTAAGGTCATTCTTATATCATAATTATCATATAAAATTAACCTTATTTTAAAAATATATATGTTTCACAATTTACACCTAATTTATCTATTTTATAATTAATCATAAGAGATACCTCAAAAATAGTTCAGGATAATAGTTTCAAGATTGAATTCTATTTTATGATTATTATATTATAAAATTTAAAAATTAATATTTAATACAAAAAAAATGAAATCCCACTAATAATGAAAAATGACCCCTTTCAATCAATAAATATTCTAAATCTTATATTATTTCATTTTTATCATTAAGAAGTTATAAAATATTTACTATTAAATAATTATTATACTGTATTAGTAAAGAAATTACTTATATATTTCATAATCCTATTTCTCTTATTCATGTCATCTAATATAATGAAAATTATATAATGACTATATTTTTATAATAGTAATTTATAGTATATGATGATTCATTTAAAAATGGTATTGATTTTGGAACACTCTATCAAACATAGTATTTAATTAAAATAAAAATATTCTAAAATATTCAGGAGATAAAGAAAAAAGGATATACAATAAGAAATTTAAAAAAATCGGAAATATTTTTAATACAGGATAACCCTATTGAAATCCTTTTGGGAGTCCAATAGAGTTTTGGTGGCTTATATTTGGATATAATGACCACAATCTAGAGGATAGATATGGGAACTGTAGATCGTTTTTTCTCAAATGATATTCAGTGTGTGCTACTGGTGCCTTGAAAAAATTCATGAACCCCTTTTCGGGCTGTGGGTGGGGAGTTTATCAATTTTACGTATGAAACTAATATATAATCTATCATATTATTCTAATATTAATACAAAAAATCTCATTATATCATTCCATTACTTTCCTCACATGTTTAGATCCATGTATCTCATCCATTAGTAACTTTTATTATTGTTCTATTGATTGTATCCCTTTGATAATACTTATTTTTGTATTATGTTGTTTTTTTGTAAATATGTCAGTAACTGATGGAAAAATTTGAATAAATATTAATTCATTCTAGATGAAAATATTTTATGTTAGTTATTGTTACCAAGAATGTTTGCTGAAGATTTTACATAATTTCATAAGATATTAGGTGCATTATGAAATGTGAAGCCAAGATAGTGATTAAATAATAATGGATGAGATTTTATTACTTAAAAATATAATCTATTGAAGATTATATTATATAGAGAAAATAAATATTTGATGTAGACCAATCAATGGATATATATATAGATTAATATTTTAATTTAGATGAATTATATTTTTAGTGTGATGATTGTTGACATGATCAAATAAACAATCAATGACATGTGTTGGTGGATGTAGGTGTATGATCTAAAACATATTTTTAATGAAATAAGTTGAATAAGAAGGCATTGATTTCAGATGATGAAATTTGGTATTTATTTGTGTGATGTTTGAAATTTTGTTGATCGATATATCCAGCTCATATATTTGAATCATGATGATAATTTATCCACCCAAACAATTTATATAGCCAATTTAGTGATGTATCCAAATCACATAGCTGATTTAGCCTCATAATAAATTCATGTAGTTGATTAGCCACATAGAAGATTTCCATATAGCAATTTTATTGACTCAAATGAATTTAAATTTTTATAACATAAATTACTATGTGACTGTTCCAAATTTCAATGTAACGAATTTTTATGTAGTTGTTTCACAACATTGCCGATGTTTAATGTGAACCCCCTAGATGATTACTATCAATCCAATTGTGATGGAACTGATTTATGTGACATAGGATATTTCATGAATACATGGAAATACATTATGTTTTTGAAGAAATTTATATTTTAAGAAACATATATTTATATATCTCATGGAATATTGATGTATAAGTATCTAGGTGATGAAAATAATGATTTTAATGGAAAATATGATGATTTTCAGTGATATATGTTAATTCATGAGATAATGTTAAGAATATGATTCTTGTGATTGAAAAACGATGTTAAAAAAGGATATTTGATTATCTAAGATAAATGGTGAGATCCTATCATCATGTTTTGTATGATCATCATCAGGTGTACATGAATCAAAAATCATGATGAGAGAATAAGATAATTAATTAAAAGACTCCACAATAGTATTTATTGTGTGATAATAATGAAAAACAGATTTGGATGATTCAATATGAATCAGTTATATTAAAATGTAAATTGAATCACCACATTTATTTGGGGTGACATTTAAATCAAAGTATAAGTTAAAGGACACACAGAACCACAGTTTTGATAATTAATTTATAATTACCTAGTCTATCAGCTGGGATTATGATGCTTAAAAACCATGAGTGATATAGATTCTATAAAAGTGAAATATGGAATCCTTAAATTATCATTAATGATTTGAATAATTTGATCCATGCAAAACTATTTTTTGAATAACTTCTATGAACCTTGTTGGTATCATATTGGAAAGACCCTCAAAAATCTATTTAGATCCCACAGAAATAACCATTTACTTATTATAGTACATGAATAAGGATCATGCATCCGTGGAATAACATAGTTAATTAAATAAAAACATGATATTTGAAAATTTAATTTGACATCATATATTTGTACTTGAAGATCAATAGATGAATAAGAAATTGGTTAATCTTATTTTTAGTTGATTGTCATTTAGGTCAAGAAGAAGTTTTGTGCTATCTTGTGTGTGTCATGTTTTTATTATTCTAAATGTTGAATAAGAATAGGTATCTGTCATGATTGATACATAATATAGGTAATCCCATTGATTTCTAAATCTAATAAAACCAACTAAATCCTGTAAAATAGATGAATTCATTTTATTTGCTCCATTGATAAAAAAATTGATTAGATTCATTAGTGTACATGAAGGAATACATGGTATAATTTATTGTTCACCTAATAAGGGGGAGTCCAATATCCTATAATCATGTGCTTCAAAAATTAAATCAGGAATTATATTTTATCGTTTCTATAAGAAAACGTTGATGTACATACCATTGTGTGTTCAATATTTAAAACAATATATGTGTCAGTGGTCCAATAACCCCATACATTAGGGAGGTTTTCAACCAAACAGGGGGAGATCCCCATTTACACACTTTTTATTATATTATTCATTTTTGTTATATGTTCACACTTGCTGATTGTAGGTGAATACATCAATATATCCATTTATTGAATAAGGTACATATGTATACAAATGGATAAAAATTTTAATGTGATAAATATTCATCACACATTGATTCACCCAGCCCTTTTAGTTTTTTTATCACAAATTTATCACAATAATATTTATTAGATCCATATATTAGACCTATAATATGATTTTTTTGGATTTGACGCTTTTTAAAGGCCTTAAATCAATACTAAATTCATAATGGAGTGAAAACAGGGAGTTTTATCTATAAAATTTTATTATTTTATCATATCCACAACCTTTTCAAATATACAAAATAATTATTCATGAACGATGAAGAAGTTATATATATTTTAAATAGAGTTTTATGTATTTGTATTCAAATACATTAAACCAAATAATGGAAATCCATGTATGGAAGTTGATGATATGGTTTCCAATCAAATATCAAGGAGTTGGACAATAGTTATACCACTTATAGAGAATTATCCCTACATATAGTGCATGAATGAAATATGTATTTTCAAAATTTATTTTATAAGACTAAAGAATTTGAGGAAGTTATCCTATATATTTGGATTTTACTGTTGTATAATTTTTTATAGTGATTGAAATACTTCATAGTTTTCTAAAACAATTATTTTTTATATGGATCATTTAATGGTTAAAATGAAGGTATCATTGGGTATGAGAAATTTTTAGATAACACCGAGAAATACTTTGAGGAAAGAAATCATGAAAATATAAATATCTCTAAAATAATTAGTGTTGAATAAATTGAGAAACATGAACATTATGAAAAATTATATAGTTTTTTATCAATGGATAAATACAATTCAGGGGAAACAGGATGCTAGAAATGAATATTAAATGATGTTCCATGAATTTAAAGAGAAATAATAAATTCATCATATATGTTTACAACACTCAATATGAGATCTATGAATACAAGAACAAGGATTTTTGTACTTGTTACAGGTGAAACATTAAAATAATGATGAGAAAGGTATGAATATTGATAAATAACATGAAGATATTTTATAGTCAATAGATGATGAGAAATTTACCCTATATAAGATGTTTATCTAACATGGAGTCAAATGAGATCTTATTGAAAATTATGAACTCAAGGCATCATAATAAGATGAAATTAGAGATATTACATCAAGTGATATAGCCACACAAACATCTATCGTAGAATATTTTCCCTAGGGACTTCAATTTTGTGGAAGGATTTGGTTGAGCTAAATTATTGATCAATATCGAGTAGAATCTAAATAGAAGGTACAAACCAACACTAATAATAATATCTTTTAAAACTCCAGCCTTATGAAAAATGTATGTTTATAATTAAACATGTATAAATGTTGAAGAAGAATGCATATGAAACTCTAACAACTACTTCTATCTTATTGTAAGACAAGTGAAAAAAATATTTTCTTTCTAAATAATGGAATTATATTAATTAATATAAATATAAACAACAATGAAAACTATTGATATAATTACATTTTCAAATTTTTTAACTATAGTGTTTGTTTTAAAACATTTAGCATAATGCATTTTTTCGTATAGTATGATAGTTCTTGAAAATTAATTGATGGCTAAATTGAAGAATGAAAATGAAACAATGAAACACATTCTAATAAATCAATGAAATAATATGAATATTATAAATATAATTTAATGTTAGATAAATCTCTATAGAATTTTAAATGGTAGTGGTCACAGTGAGGATGTATGAAAGCTTGATTGATTAAATAATTTATGAAAAAAATAGAAAAATTACCATAGGAGATAATAAATATAGAGAATTAAACTATGGGAAATAAAATTAATAAAATATTCTGAATAATATTACAAAGAAGAATAATAAGTCATCCATGGTTAAAAATCATAATAATTCAAAATCAAAGACATAATAAGGTCAAGACGGGTGCAACACCAAGTAGAATAATCTTCTTCTTTTCAAGAAAAAGATGTCACACATTAGATCACAATAAGCATGGTAAGGATATCACAATAAATATAATCCAGATTATGATATAAAATTTGAATCCATTCAAGTAGAAAAATTAATGGATTAATTTATTAATTAGAACACTTGAGAATCAATGTGAAACTGCTATGCATGTCGTATATTTTTTAAATGACATACCAAAAAATTTCCGTTAGACGTGGAAAGTAAAATGAAAATGAATAAATGAAATAATATAAATAAAAATATGATATTACATATGATGAATTAAATTTAATGAGTTGTTTTCAATAAATGATAAACAATTTATTTCAGAAGTACAATGCAGATGGTGAAATAATCCTAGTCATATATCATATAAATAATTGTTCACAACTCCTTCTCTAAAAGCGATGTAAAAAAGATTCAGAAAGAACCTGGTGATGAATTTCCCTTCATGAATATTTTAAAGATTAATATTCCACACAATTAATTTATTTAATGAAAATTATCCATGATTCCAAAGAATACTATAAATTCAAGTATAGTCATCACGAATTGATAACCATAAAAATAAGAATAAAACCATATAGTTTCACATTTCAGAAAAAACTATTATCCCCATTTCTCTAACTAAAAAATAATGACTATCCACCTTATTCACATTATATTATGGTATTTTTATTACTTAAATGAAATTGAATGTCATCCACTTACTCATGGGATAAATTGAGTAGAGGATATTTTATCACTGCATATACAAGATGGAATATTTGATCAAATATTTATGAAATCTACCATCGTAGATTGATATAGATGATAATAAAGTGAATATAATGTTCCATAAAATATCATAGATCAACCGTGATAAAGAAAATAATGATACCATAGTTGATCAAATTAATTTCAAATATCCATCATGGCTGTAATACCACACATTTTTATTTAAATCAATTGGAATTAAGAAGAACAACATAGAGAAATTATACCTCATGATGATGTGAAATTAGATATCATCGATTAAAGGGGAGAAACCAAAGATGTTCACAGATCAATATACTTCATTCTAATATGTTATATCTAGAAGGTTTATATTCAAGAACACATTTATGTGGTATGTTGACATACACTCTTATCCTTATTCTAAATAATTGAACTAATGTCTGATCTTAAAGGAAATATCTTCAATAAATCAGTGATGTCAATAAACGAATCATGAATAAGATCTAATACAGATATCATGAACATTACATGTATTTAATAATTTAATGTTTTTATTATTCATGTTGTGTCTAGTGCTATAATTTTAGGGTGAATGTATCTTAAGAATTTTAATTACAGGTTATGTCATAAAATTTCCAGATTCGTTGTATCAATTGGTATCGAACAATTAATATCATCCTAGAAATTTATAAGTATTCTTTATGGTAATAAATAAGTTTTGTAATACATTTTTTTTAATATATTCTCAATTATTAATGGATAATATAGATTTCAAAATTATATACCCATATTTTCTACACATCATTATACAAAGTATGATTAAAGGGGAATAATTTATAGAATATTTCTCATGAATGAAATTATATCATCCTATCTCAGGTAATTTTAAATTTTTATGACCAATTGCTAGAGAAGAAAATAAAAATGGGCAGAGAGGAAATGAAGAAAACATATTGAAATTTGTTTTTCTATATTGGTTTTGTCATGAAATTTTAAGAGGGAGATTGGTAATCCTAAATTTAGTTTGTACTTAATTCTATGATAATAATTCAATATGTGTTGATTCCCTTGAGGTAAATATATATATATACATATATATGTATAATTTTATTATCTTTTAAAATTATTATTTTTTCCAGGATTTTTTTTGAGTATTAATTTGAATTTCCCAAGAATCAATTTCCATTATGTTGAGAATTGACCTACACAGTTCAAATTCTTATTAAAGAACCATAGATGGGTTACTCATACATACAATTAATATTATTAGATGATATATTTATATATGTATATGAAATATTTTCAGTAGTTACATTCTTGTATGTTTAAAATTTTAATTTTTTAATTTTTCATGAAGCACATTATTATTTTTAGAATAATTATGTTGACCATAAAATGAATTAGTGTCATGTAATAGTGGATAAAAGAATAATGTTTACAAAATAATTGATAATTATTTATGTGATTAGAAGTCCTCGAAGTTGTATTAAGATGTTTGTACTTTATTGAGTTTATGTATAAAAGTATTTGAATTCTAAGAGAAAATTCATGTAGTTGTTTTATCCATATAGAAGACTCACATTTCTAATTAAACCATGTATCGTATTCACATGGATTATTTTGAAATGAAGATAATTTAAAAAGAATATTATGAAACATGAGTGATTTACCTAGTAGATTCATCCATATATACGACTTCTACTTAACTATTTCGGTGATGTAGATGAATTTCAATGTGATCCATATATCAGGTTTTGCGACATTGACAATTTTTATGTAGAAATTTTTGTAATTTAGAATATGATCAATGTTGAACCACATAGATGATCTCTATGTAATTAATTTTGAATTAGCTTATTGTAGTAAAGTAGTGGATTACATGGAGATGTAGAAAAAACATTATATTTTTTTAAACCATGATTTGGTGACATATATATTTATATATCATGTTGAAGTTTGATGGTTAACTATCTATGGAATTTAAATTAGTGTTTAAATCGAAATTCAGATGATTATAAATTAGAGAGATTCATACTTGAGATAAATTGAGGAATGTTTTTATTTCGAAAGTCAAAATGATGTTACAAATAGATATTTGAGTATCAATGTGTGTGAGTGATAATTGATTAAGGTGTTTCATGTGATCATCATCACTTTCACATGATTCCAAACTCATAGAGAGAGTGTAAGATTATTAATGTGAATACACTAGTATAGTCAATGTCATGTGATATGAAACTAAAGCACATTCAAAAGATGGAGAATGATTCTATGATATTATAATTTCTATGGCTCCCCAATTTTATTAGATGTGGTATGAAACTATGACTTTATGTCATTGATATACAAAACAGTGTTGGTGAACATTCATATATAAATATATATCCTCTCCCCAAGAGTAAGCAGGTGAAAAATCATGAGATCTATTTTTTCTCTAGAAGATAAATAGAGAACCCATAAAATACCATTCCTAAAGAGAAGAAGATGTTTGGTGAATAACTAATTTTTGAAGATGAATGTGAACCATCCGGTTTTCATAGAGAAAATATCCAAAAAACACAATTGGCCCCATAAAGATAGAACTGTGTTATTACAATAGTTCATAAGTAAGTAGAATGTATCCCAACGATAAACTAGATATATGAAAGAACAGTTGAAATTCAAAATTGTAATTTGATATATTATATTCCTTGTATATTTTAAAATAAAAATAAAAATTGAACTATATTTTATTTTGAATAGTATCATGTAGGTCAAGAAAATTTTCTATCGTATATAGTTGGTATAATATTCATATTATTTTAACTGAACAAGAAGAAGAGGCTTCCCTCCAGATCATTTCAATTTTGTTTTTCATATGATTATTATTTGAATCATAGATACCAACTTATTATTGTTATGTAGATGTATCATTTTTATTCCTCTAAATAGTGATGAATGATTTGATTCATTTTTTTGAATAAGGCTTGTTATACATTCTTGATCACATAAAAAATCAGAGTCTAATATCATGTAATCATCTAATTTATAGGTAAATCATTCACCTTAACTCATATATTCTAGTAAAAAATATTGAATGATATATTTTTAAATATGAATTCATTGAAAATAAAAAGGATGTTTTATTTGAATGAGATAATAACCGCCATACACACGGTATGAATTTATCCACACTAGATGTAAACATATTTTACAATCCCTGATTTCTATGGTAATTAACTAGGTTATATACGTGGTTTTTGATCATAAGTGAATGCAAAAAGAAATCCATTTATTGTATATTTTTTTGGAGTTATTAAATGGGATGAATGTTTTAAAGTGTAAAATAGTGATTCTGTATAGATTCACCCCACACTTATTGTGGTCATCCCCAAGTGATACATACACCACACTAAGTAATTCTACCTCTATTCATATCATAACATTACTTTTTTGGGGTTTTAAAAGAATTCAATTTTAAAATATGATTTGGTGTAGGGATTGATATGTTATTTTTATCTTGGTGATTATGAATGAATGTCATCGAAATTATGGGTTTGTTACTAAATATAGTCTTGGGGTAGGTAAAACGTATTCTATGGAATAAAATGCATGATATATTTAGGATTAGCTTGTGGGTAAGGGTATCAACCAATAAAGGTTTTTATTTACTATTTTGAATTATTCCTATGGATTATAATTTTTTTGATAAATCATTCAAAATGAAGATTAGAAAAAATTTATATTGAAACCATAAGAGGAGGATATTTCTTATAGTTAATTGATTAAGTAAATCATGAATAAGAATATTATCAATTTAATTGGACACATTCATCTCATTTCACCTTTTAGAGAACACTATCAGATGGTAGGGTGATTAGGTCTTCCCACTATTATGAATCATTATCGACAGGCTGGAGCCCATTATAATAAAAGTAGAGGACCAAGCTGTCGACCAACTACTCTTCTAATATTTTCCGAAATTCTGAAAAGTACATAAAAACTATATATTAGTGGATAAAATATAATCTTAATGTGTTATCCATCCTCATGGTGGTACCACTATTGTAACGCCCCATCATAATGGGTCTCGTGATCGGTATCACCAAGCCACCTGTAATAGGGCTAGAGACTAGTGCTGAGTAGGCATATCACTAACATTAGAGGCCATAGCCTATGTACCTACATAGAAAAACAAATATATAAGAACATATAGTGTTGAAATGTAAAAATAGATGGACAACCATGAATTCATATATATAAATCGCACAACCAGAGTAAGATAAAAATTATTGGATAGTAAACCGGGCCATATACAAGCCCACCCCAAAGAGTCTAAAAACAAATCTGACCGGAATTTAAATAGTGGGATTATTGTCAAGATACTGCATGAAAACATCTCAGTCTATCATGTCTCTCTAACCACCATCTAGTCCTAGTCAGTTCAGGACTTTTTAAATATGTAGGTCAAATACACAAAACCCAACAGTTTAGGAAAAGACCATGTAAGGGTGAGTATAACAATAACTTGTAGGTCACCCAACTCAAAAAATCAAGAAACATTGTAATAATAATCAGATTCCCACAAAAATATGTCTATAATTCATATAACTAGAAATATCGATATATACTCAAAAAAAGACACACAATCACACATTAAAATAACAATCATAATGCTTACCTAGTATCCCAACTCGAATGTTCCACAAATAATTCATCTGGGAGAACACATTCCATGAGTATGATTTCTTTAATTATGTTCCAATGCGAGGTAGTGCTCAATGTGTATAGTCATAGGATGTATACATGGATGTATGGATGCATATGATATAGAGATGAGGGTCATACACAAGTCCATGGGGGTATACCAAAAAATCAATATGGAACAACCTTCTAAGTAATGGATTCTATCCTGTGTAGTTTTAATCAGGAATATGCTAAGAACCCCTTCTAACATCAGAATATGATAGCAGATCTAACTCTAGGCCTCATTAAAAGATTCCATCAACTCTATCCAGGATGTCCTGCCGAAGGGATTAGTATCCTATGTGTAGAATAAGATTCCATATGGTCCCTTATGTAATGGATAAGGGGAATATAATCTAATGAAAAATGTCCATGATATAGAGTAAAATAAATCCAAGATGAAATTTGAGTAAACAGATTGTAGTAGGGTCTTGCATCAGGTCCATTAGAATAAGGATCATGACCATGTAAAAGGACTGTGTCTATGTTCGTGTAATAATACAAATCTTGGTTCCCCCATGTACTTATTCCAGTATAACAATATATAACATAGCTCATGTACGCTTGGCCTAGTAATGTCCATGATGGGGTAAACCAAATGATTATGACTGTGTACATCATTTTGTTCCCATGTACTCTCCATGGTAAATTCCAAGCCATTGGGGAGGGTCACCCACCATGTTATCCTTAAATCTATCACGAATCTCTAGTCGCCACTGAGGGGGCCCCACAAAATTTATTAATCCAAAGTAATTGTATTGTAGATATGGTTTTTCCTGAAAATTTGTTTCTCCCTTCCATGAATTCTAGCACTGTCATTGCCTTGAAATATTCCATCAATCTCTCCATATATCACAGATCTACATTTTTGGCCTCACTATCACTATTCACCATAATTCTTCCTTCGAAACCAATTGGGAAATTACCTCTATGGATTCCTTTTGTTGTACACATGCACCGAACAAATTTGGGGTCTCTACTATATTATTATCTTCATGCCTCCACAGTTATTTAATTCTCCTTTCACCATACAATTTCTTTATCAACGATATCAGATCATTGCACCAATAAATGGGTGTGAAATGATCAATTTATCTATATTTGGTTTGAACCACCAAGAAAACTATACCATGAAGATGAATAGGAAAAAATGGTGGAAATGAACAACTAAAAACATGAGAAACAAAACTCATTCAATGTTTATGTTCGCATAAATCCATCACCATTAGGATGGCAATGAGGATTCTAATAATCACAAAGAAATTCCCTTCATAAAATACTACCATAATTTAATCTAGGAAAATATATGATTCATATAAAAATCTATTGGTTCATTGATCCATTCTCATCATAGGAATAAAAAACAAGTACAAAATCATAATCAAACCACATCCTACCTTGATTCGAATAGACCGATAATGAAGAATAGAGTTGCACTACGATTTTTGTTGATATCCTATGAATCCATCAGACACCCACCCTCGATCTTCAATCCATTCATCATCGGGTAGTAGAATATCCTCCAACAGCTCCATTGGATCTCTTCAGTTTTCAAGGATATGCAGTTTGTCCTATAAATTGTTCATAACTTCATATATAAATAAGGAAAATCATTTCACTCTGTAAATGAAAAATAAATTAATTTAATTCATTTAACACCCCTAACGACGTTCCCATAATTTCCCAAAGATGAAAAAAGTAATACTGGGCATAGGGTAAAACCTGTATTATTTATATAATGGTTACCTCAAATTTTGGATTTTGCACAATTATTTAAATGTTAATCAATTTTTTCATAAAACTCTATGTGTTTTCAATTTAATATATTTCAAATTTTTCATGTGTTTATTCTAGAATCAATAGGCCTTGGTATCGCACGACATCTCAATGCCTTGTATAGAAAACAGTCTATACAATATTAGAAAATAATACTTATAAAATCAAATTCATTAAATTCACTCATATTTAGGATTTACATATAGAAATTCCAAACCATGGGTACCTCAAAAGAGATGTGGGTATGAATCATGAATCTGAGAGTGTCAATCATATGTTCTCTTCTAAAGATCATGTGATATTAGAGTACAGACACTAATATAATCACTCTCCTTTTAAGGATCATATCATACTGATCATTAATATATAACGGGTACTTAGCAGTGATATTTCCATCATCTATGTACACCTCTCCCTAATTAATAACACGTGATGAGTCTTGAATGAACCTCTATGTCTATAAAACATGGAAGGTTTCTTGTACCTATTCGTACCACAACAACAAATATAAGTTGTTTGATACCTTGATGACTATATGCAGTATCAAGAAAGGGATAATGAATCTTAGATATTTCATACCACCTGGAAAAAATTTCTAGAATCCACATCGATGTTAAATCTATTAGAATTCATGGTATCCTTCCTCAAACTCAAATTTCCATAGTCATCTATCCCCAAAATCAATCTAATGGATATGCACATTCACCATTTTCTTCATGATGATCTATACCTTCTCAATAATAGCTCACACCTATAATGAACCCATAAGTGCCGAATCTTTTGGGTCAATTGAAAAAAGTGGTAACCTGTATGGTCAGTCATACAATGCCTCAAATTGTTTCATAAAATTGGTTGAATGGTGTCTATTTTCTTATGAAATATCCACCAAAATTTTCATGATCCTCCCATATATGGAAAAAATGTAACTTGAAAACTCACAGCATGTCCGCCAAGACCTAAATGGTCCAATAATTCTAGCCAATAGTCTACGACTGAAACATCACGATCAATAATAACTACTCCCCATAGTCATCCTACACTCCCTTACATAACTGGGATATGAAGAAAGGATTATGGTGTGAAATTATAATCTATGTAACTAGATGGATTCTGACTATATCCTGCATATATAGGTGTCCCAATCTCTCTACTATACTCTTCTCTTAGATAGATAAAAATTTTATTGACATGGTTAGTCAATAAAAGGTTATGTAGATTGAATCATGTACCCTATATTTATGGGGTAAAACTATGTTTACTTCTATAGATACTCATCCCACTTCTACTATGGAACCTCATTGGGTCGATAAGAACCTATTAGAACATGGTGTTATCTTTCACATACAATCATGTGAGGCATAAAGAGATTAACTCTTCAACTCCCTTGTTCATTATTGTACATGAAATTAGACATCATAGGTCCTAGAATATATTTTCAACACCATTATTTACCTTTTAATGACATATATAAAACTCTCTAATAATATCATCCAACAATTTCATCAGTTCCATCATGCATACACTAAAAAAATGAAATGATCCCCACCTTCATAAAATATTTCATGAACTTTTCCAGTGGATATCAAAGTATATAGGGTGTCACAGTTGACATCCCCATGTTTTTACACCATGAATTGTTCTTCTAGATGAGGTGTTACAACCATTTACTTGAAGTAATATTCTACTTCTCCATTAACTAAGGGTAACTACAACGATGCCTACTATTGTGATTCCATATTCATCATGGGATTATAAGATCTCATACTGAGATATTCTTCCACCATGATCCCCTTACAAAGAGCATTGAAAATTTTGAATTCATAATATTAGAGGAACTCTATAGATTTATATTGTCTCGTGTTAATATCCATCCAAGAAAATAAATACTTGCGACTCTTGTGATTAGAATAGACGATAAACCACTTTCCCATCAGGTAGCATCACCACATCTTTATTGTGATGATTACTACATCTAATACAAGATCATGGGTCACATAGTTATCCTCATCTGGTCTCAACTAATGAGAACCATAAGAAATCAACAACTACCTCTATATTTGAAAAAAATCATTATTGCTTCCTAATGCAAAATAGAACACTACATACTCGACACCCTCCTCTGGAAATATCAAGATGGGAAGAATCTTCAATCTATTAATGAACTCTTTAAAATCATATTAGAACCTCTTATATAATGAAAATGGATACCCATTTAAATTAAACTATATCTTGGTTTTTGATACCCTTCCGAAATCATTTATGAATCACTGGTAATGGTCTTCCAACCAGAGGATTCTTTGCACCAACATCACTCTCTTGGGTGTTTCCCAAGCTAATACTACCTCATACATGTATGCTTCCAAAAATAACTCAATATACGGTGATAACATGGACCAAAAAATGGACCTCCTTAATATAGAATTAATACTTCAAAATAATCTCATAATGTTGGTGCAGTCAAAGTACATCCATGACCATCGTCAATTATCTCGCTTTGTATTTCTTAGATGATGAGGTCATAATCATGTCGCCGATGTTCACCGCCACAAACTGGTTTAAGAATAGATGACTGATTTTTTCAATAGTTCCATTAACCCCAAAAGGGTGTTTTTACCTCCAAAGGGAATTAATATGTATTCATATTAAATGTATATGCATCTAAAATTGTCTTCAGTATATCCAAAACATGTACAAAAAAGTTTTTATATCCTTATATGAGTCAGTCCTTCGAGAACCATTTTTCCCCTCTCAAAAAATTAAATAGGTCATCGATCTATGGTCGTGCATACTTATTCTTCATGGTCAAATTATTCAAGTAATATAATCCCATAAATAACCATAATCTAATAAACTAGGGTTGTCCAAGGTGCAACACTCAGTTGTTTAAACCCTCCCTCTATACGTCATCAAACTACACCATTAGACTTTGAAGCAATACATGAGACATCTGATATGAAGACATATAAATGAGTGTCATCCATAGGTGTAGATCAAAACAGAACTCAATCTCTTATAAGTGTAAAAAACCTAGAACATCATAAGGGATGGAATCCTCATATTCCACCACCACTACAAGAAACTAAAATCAAATAATATTCACTACATGAAGGGTTAGAATAGATAATTGATGATTAATAAGATGCACCATCCTATGAAAGAATCCATCCTAAACTTCATGATTTTCAATTCACCCATAAAGGAATACATGGCTCCATCATTATGAATGAACCAAATCCTCTACTTAAAATTGTCTATTTGTGAATGAACTATAGATAACCATTCCATTCGTAAGATGACATCGTAATGCCTCACAACTGATATAAAGAGATCCTAAAAGAAACTCCCGCATCCAAGAGTTCTGTCACACTGTCAACACAAGTGTGTTATTGTTGAGTCCTCTCTAGTGAGAGTCTTCCGACACTAATGTTAGGCCAATGGCTCAAAAGAAATTTCTAAGTATCAAACAAGATATGTGGAAATAATTGAATAACTAGAACTTATGGATATAATTACTAGAGATAATGTATAAATGATATATATTATACATTATATTATTCTCATAACCTTGAGGTGTAAGCATCAACTAGTTACAGTTGTCCCCGACCCTTTCCTCTAGCTCTTTATGCCTGGAATGGACCATCTGGGGGTGGTTGTGTTATCATGTTGATGTTTTTACCACCTCCATATTATCTCCCATCCCCTCTTCCATGTCACCCAAACAACATACCTGTCTTCCTCTACCACTAGCTCTTACTAGGAGGATCATCCTCTGCTTAGGTACCATCCATTCAATAGGTCTCAAAATCTCATGCATGATGTCCCCTACCATCACATGAGTAACAATACCACTACCTGGGATGAATAGATCTATAATGTGATCTCTGAACCATAGAACCCCTATCATGGGACATACACCTGAAATGAATTGCATATCTATGTACTTGAGACATATATTTGCTCCCTTCTTTGAAGGTCTATGCTCTTGTGGGCACACCGCTGGAAACCACTATCTGCGTCTACTCATCCAATAAACATTTCACCAACAATTATATCCTTATTACGCCATCATATGTTGGAATTAATAGAGGTATAAAATTGGATTTAACTTCTATATTAATTCGTAAATACAATGTTTGGTTGTAGAAGAATTGATCCCAGACCATATACGTCGAGTACTTGGAGAGGCTTGTGGACCTCGATGAATACTCTGTTGCGGTTGTGATTGCATTTTAGAGTTACAAAAGATCTTGGATACATATATCCATTAGTGTTGTTAAAGTTAATTAATCATTGAAACGTATCTCAAAAATCGATAGCACGAGACTCACATAGTCACAAGACTTAGTCACTAGCCCCCATAATCTCGTTACGGATCCATGGGGAAGGATTTACGCTAGGACCACCATCTACTCTACTGGTGTCATAACTAGATAGAAGAATCATGCCACTGCATCATTTTTTCCTCAGTCATCAGTTGGTTAAGATAACCACAAAACAAGATATGTAACACCTTATAAAACTCTTAAGGTGTGCTCAATCTACGCACCTCCTCAGCTGGACTATGAGTATCATCTACTGTTTTAAAAGTGGTGGTATAGATGGTGCACCACCAGGAGGTAACATATCTAGGACAAGTCCCTATACCCCTTTCCTCTTCACTAAGGAGATCATCCTCATGATCCTAACACTAAATCCATGTTTGAATATGTCATAGAGGAATCTTGAATGTAAATATGATGTACCACAGTCAATGATTATATATGTATAATTGGATTAATAAAGAAATGTAAACCACAACCAATTCCTATATGATTCATGAACCTTTGTTATTCCCTACGACCAATGTTCCCACGTACCATGTTGAGAAGATGGTGATCAATGTTTTTTACTACCTCATGTGATAGGGTCACACTCATTGTTATCCTATAATCCATCCTTAAACCATATCTGTTACCGAGGGGTTCCCACACGACATGAAGATCAGAATTACATACCGTGAAGATCGTGATTTTTTATAAAACAAGAATCATACTTCCATGAATGCTCGCACCATAGACTCCTAAAAATATATCTTCAATCTCTATTGAAATCACGGATCTACTCTAGTTGATCCTCTTTATGGTGGGTTGTTAGAATCCATCCTTTGAAGTCTTTAGGGAAATGAACTTCATGGGTTCATATAATCATTTCCATGCACCACTCAAATAGAGGACTCTAATATGATTTTTCCACATGAATCCGCAATCATTGCACAGTCCTCACACTATACCGAGTCTAGATCTATGATATCGAATCATTTTACCAAGAAATGGGTGTGCAATGATCGGTTCCTTAGTATTCTGATAGAACCATCGGGAAAAATATACCTCGACGATGAATGTAGAAGAAGGGGATAAAAAACCACCATCATTAGAAATAAACTACATCCAACGTTTTTTTCCTCAATCATTCAACGTTAGAATGAAAATAAGGATTCAAATAATCAAAAATAAATTCTGAAAATAAAATCCCACAATAATCCAATACATCAAAACACATGATCTGTAGACCGATCTGTTGGTTGATTTGTCCATGTTTATTGTATAAATAGAAAATGGGTAATGAATCCCAATAAAACATTGTCTAGCCCCCGATTCCTATTTATCAATAACAAAGAACAGGGTTCTATAGTGATCATTAGAGAGATACTCTGAATCCATCCTACACTGATCGTCAATATTCATTTTGATTTCCATCCTCCAAAGGAATCTCACCCAATAGCTCCCATGGCTCTCGTAAATTTTTAGGGTTATGTTTATAACCATATATTTTTTTTATATTCTTAAATATAAAGAAGAAAATTTAGTAATCTACATCAACGAAGAAATAAAATTATTTATTTAATAATTTTATACCTTTAATGCCCATGGAAAATTTTCCATAAACTCTTAGTGAATAAAAATGATATGTCACTTATATGGTAAAACCCATATTATGGATGCAATGGTTCCCTTAGATTTATGATATGGGCCCCTTTTTAGAAGTTACTCTACTTTTTTTGGAAAATTGGGTGTATGTGTTATTTAATATATTTAATATATTTCAAATATTTCTTATGATCTGATAGGGCCATAGAATTTCATTCCACTACAACACCTAGTCTCAAAAATAACACAAAAAATAACCAAAAATAAATCATGTAAAATATAATTAATTATAAATATATCTTATATTATAGGATCTTAGGAAATTCCTTTTGAACACATTATTCTGGGAATGACTCTCCCCATTCACCTACACTATCCAAAAAAGGAAATCTTGGTCATCATGGTGTCTGATCAAGAATTTTATGATATATACTAATGATGTATATTTATTGTTACCAGTTTTATATCATATTGTATTTGAATTATTTTATATTTTGGATTATTTTAATGTTGCCTTTTTGTTTTACATTTTAGAAATGTACTCACACCCAATACGTAAACCTCATTGGATGTAAAAACATTGTGCTTTATGAAATAGGTGTAAAAAGTATATAATAATTCTGGGATAAGGGGGATCATATTAATAGGGATTATGAAATGAGACAAGGTCAATCCTATGTTCTTTTTTCCAAAGTTTAATTTATTCACATTCAATATATCATATACCATTAATTTGAACTATGCATTGGGTGATCATTATTTTAATGTATGACTTATAAGAAATTGTGTGTGTTTTCATTTTATATATATGGGGTATATGATTTTATAATGCTTTTCTTTCATTCATAATTTTTATATTATTTGTTGATGTTGTGCATGATAGTTATATTTTTATTTATGTTTATCTGATTGTGGATAGAATATACCTATGAGATTGATCCAACCCTCATTGTCATTTAAATACACATTGAATATAGAGAAGTTTACATTAGGTTATATGGAACTTTTCTTAGGGTAGAGGTTGGGTAACTATATAGTAAATTACACTAAACATTAAAATTATCATTTATTGACATCATATATATTTCAATTAAATAAGAATGGTTTGATGATAGAAAATAACAACATTCAATGAATAATATTTTGATATTTCCCGTGTAGTCTATTTTTTATTTTTTCCTCAGAAATATTTTGGTTGATTTAACACAACAAGTATGATCAACATTCCCTCTATCATAATAACGAAAATAGATTAATGATTAATATTTTATGTCATATATATGAATGATTAAAAATAAAATTTTAATTTATTTTAGTTAAATAGTGTGCCTCATAATTGACATTAGTATCCTTGATAATTTAAATTTTAAAAGATAAATTCATACTAATTAATATAGTAAAATTTTATTCAACGTTAGGTATTTTTTCTATGATATTGGTAATAATCACTTTCTATAGTGATGAAAAAACTAGACATAGGTTGATTTCATAATCATAAAATATGACATTCCAAACTGGGTTATATATTTCAATTGTTCAACTATATCATAATAAACCAATGATTTTTTATATTATAGAATATCATTTCTCATATAATTTAAAAAATTGATAATGTTTGTTTCTAAAATAGTAAATCAATAGATATATAGATTTAATTATAAATTAAATATTAATGTGTGAAAAAGTTTTATCAAAGAGAATAACAAAGATATGATATTTACAATTTTTCATCCAAAAATAGAGTAAAATTGTTACTCAATGATATATTTGAATAATAAATGATCACATTATTGACTATAAATATTATACATAGATTAACAAAATGTGATACAAATATTTCATAAAACATGGTATCATCTATTCAGTGTAGTAAAATAGTAATGAAAAAATTTAAAGAAATATAATTTTAAGATCATTTTTAAATATAAATATAGTTTAACAATTATATCAAATAAAATGTAGATAATATTTCTTCATATATTAAAAATATTATCTACATAATATAATATTAACATATTTTATATAATATAAAACACCAAAAAAATTAAAATATAAATTCATGTCATCTTATTATTAAAATAAATTATGAAGAATCCATGGTTAAAAATGATTCATGTTTTGAAAATTAATATACCCATCATCATTATCTCAAATTTTTTAGAATAAATCAAAAGGATAATACAAATAAATGAAATCCTCAATAGGTACATATTATAAAATCGGTCATGATGATATAACATTTACATAATAAATTTATAAAAACATATATTAATTAAATATATAGTTGTTGGATACAATTACTATTAAAAAATAAGGCCTCCCTTAATAATAATATAATACAATACACTTTCTATGAAAACAAAATACTATATTCAAAGAGATTAGAATTTAAAAAATCTCTCTTAGATAAATATATCATAAAAATTTAAATCACTTAATCTCAACCAGAATAAAATTATTTATCTTAAGAAGCATAAAAATTAAATTAATGGGATTTAATATAATCCCTTGACTTATTAAAGGATAAAAAATTATGCATAATATTATAAGAAAATATTTTCAGTTATTATAAAACAAGATACCAAAAATAATATAAGTATCAAAATATAGGAAAAAAGTACTATATATTTACAAATCAAGGAAATAATATATATAAACAATATAATAAAATTAAAAAAAAATTAAAGAATGATTTAAGGATCATTGTAAAAAATTGTTTTTCAACTCAGTTTAAACAATATTTTGGATAAATATCTTTATTATGATCTTCCAAATTATATTTTTTGTGATTCCTTTACAATTTAATTTTTTTTAAATATATATTCATTATTGAATGTAAAAACATTAAACATAATCTTGCTTTAATTATCAGCACAATAAGTACTATATGTACCTTTAGATATGATTATAATTGAGTTAATAATGAAAAAAGAATATTTCATTTCTTTTCATGGTGAAAATAAGTGCATAAGTGGTCGTTAAATTATTATAAGGGGAACAGGTACTTGAATGTCCTCAATTTATGTACTCTCTCGATTCCAAATGTGGTCACTCACTGAATAATTCTTTATAATTTTTAACTCATCCTTTCTAGGTGATTTCATAATTGGTTCCTCAAGGAATGTATAATGAAATGTTTTTATTACATTCAACAAATCTTGTAACATCATGCTATGTTTTTATGAATTATATATATATTTTTATTATTTTTATCAACTATTGTTTTAGAAACTAGTTATACTGTATTTTTTTCCTGTCAAGTAAGGTATACTTTTTTAATATTTAACTAATAAATTGAAAATCAATTCATCATTAATTATTTATCATTTCATTAAATTATAACATAATGTCTCAAGGGTCATAATGAAAATTGGTCAATATTTCCCTATCCAAAGAAAAGTATTAATTTTATATTTTTATATGTTCATTCTTCCTCAAAACTGAATTCTCTAAAGTTAGATATGAAAATACTATTTTTGATTTTATATATTTAAAATTAATTTTAAATTAAATCCATATAAGGTTTGATATAACATGATTTATTTTTCTTAATTACATATATATCTTCATTATGAGATTTTTTTTTGATTCGATCCATTTTCGTTTGAAAGTAAATTTTTTTATTATAATTACTAATCATTAAATAAAATTTTCTGTTTAATAATACATCAAATATTTTAATGATTGGGTTATGAACATAAATACATTTTTTTATTTTGATAAGGTATATTAGGATTCTCATTTTCATTCAATTGGGAAGGATGAGTGCCGATAGAGAATTTATTATACAATCCAAGTTTCTCTGTAATATGATTCAATGTATAAAGTGAAATTGTGTTATTTCATAAGGATAAATGTCCATCTCATATATAAGAATGTTGTATTTATATTTATTTATAGGATTCTCATCTATGAATTTTTTTTACCTTTTTAAATAAATTTATGATGATACTACCAAAATAGAAATAACTCTTAATAAAACAATTTTCATGATAATTATTCACAATATATCTGAATGTGAAATTTAAAAAGTTAGGTGTATTATTATGTAACATGAAATGAAAATTATAAATATCACAATAATTTATATTTTCAAAATTATCAAACATTAGAAGAACTGATATTGAATAATTTTCATTGATATATTATGCTTAATTAACAATTAAAATACATGAATTCAATCAAATGTATCACTTTCACTAGTAGATTCAAAATATATTCCATGTTATACACTAGTTACTTAGGTAATATTCTTCTATTAATTTAGAATCTCTCTATTTGTTACATATGGAATATGTATTCATATATATACATGTGATGTCAAAGGATTACTTATTAAATATTTTTGAATAAGAATTATGGTAATAATTTTTATATTATTCATAACAGGTATAAATTTTTTTCCACTTTTTATAAACCTTATTAATGGACATACTTCTGAATAAAATGTTATAATATTAAAATATAAAATTATTATTAAATTCATATATACATTATAAATTAAACTTATATTAATCACTATTAATTAGGTCATATTGTTTTCATATCATTCACATCAAATTCTATATTTAATAGAGGACTATGTGACTTTTTTCATTTAATGGGACAACCCCATGTTTATTATACCATTTTTGTATATGTATCCTATTTTATCTTTTTTTCATATGAGGATAGAGATGAATACTTCTCCAAACAGTCAATGTGATCTCAATTTTCAATTTTCTTACATTTAATACATCCTATATAATATGATATGAAGGCGAAATTTACTTTCCTTTAATAAATATCAAAACCATTATTTTGTAATTAATAGATATAATTAGACATTCTCATCAATTAGTGGTCAAATAATTATGATTAACATCTTATATTAATGATCATATGTATATTATTTATTGTTTTTAGTATATTATTATTTCAAATGAATTTAATTTTGAATCCAATTAAATAAAATGATTTAAAAAAAGTAAAAATTAAAAAAATATATTAAATGGATAATTTTAGAATAAAATAGTATTTGATATGTAATATTCACTTTTTTAATCAAAATAATTTCTTAATGATATTATATGTCATATTTAGTCAATGAATAAAAATAAATAAGATGTATATATTTTATCTAGGGATACATTTCACTATTTATAATATATCATATCAAAATATGATAATAAAATATAGATTCTTATAACATAAATAATAATATATGTTCAAGATGGAAATTATTAGAGATTATAAAAAAATGTGATATTTTTATAATAAAATATTGAAAATGAATTGAAATTATATAAAAAATTGATATGTAATGAAATTTTAATGATCTACACTGAAATATGAAAATTAATATTGCATATAAAGAAAGTAAACTAAATCAAGATTCCAATACCATATTTATTTATGATGATGAAATTAAACAATTGTAGAGACCATATTCAACAACTGTTTTCTAATGAGGACATTAATGCATTTTGGAATGTGGTATTTACTTGATTACATGGGAAACATATGTTTTATATTATTTTGAACCAGATTTTTTAACAAAAGATAATCAAAAATTGAAATAAATGACGATATTCACATTAATGAATTCATTTTATTGAAAAGATTTGGTTTAATGTGGGTAAGTGTAAGAGATATGATATATGAGTACTATAAATAAAACCATTACAAAACTATATGAAAACATGTTTTGGTTAATATATAAAATAATATATATAACTATTTATCTTATAATCATGTCAAAGTGTAATTTATTAAGTTATGTTTTGAATACTATGATTATATATTGTTTTTATTAATTTTTATGAGGATTTTAACACATTATGATAACATTATGTAGTTTTGGTAATGTTCTTATAAGTTAACACCATAAAGGAATCATGTTGTAGTGTGTGTCTTGTAAAGAAAGTAGTTTTTTCTCTATAAACTGAGAATCGAAACATATCATATTATACGTCATGTTTGGGAAATGGAATCTCATTATTTTATATATATTTGGTAAAATAATCTTTATTTTTTAATTGAAATTGGTTTTTAGGTTAATTCACAATGAAAAATTGAAATTAAATTTAAAATAATATTGGTGAATGAAAACATGTCATTTTTTTGAAAATTATGTATACTTATTATTTTATGGTACTTTTATTTGGGTGTATTTGTTTATCATGCCTAAAAACAGAATTTTTGAGATGGATGGTAAAATTAAATGAACATATAAGGGGGATGAGAGAAGATGTAAGATAAATCATTATAGAGGAATTTAATTCAACCATTTAATAATGGATGAAATCATGAATTAGATTATTGGGTTACAATAATAAAAAGAGTAATGATTTCTCTAGTTAGTGTATAAAGATTTTAATTTTATAAATATTTTCGGATTTTTTATCATTTCAAAAAAATTATAATTATTAAACTAATATATGTTCGTTTGAAATGTGAAAAAGAATTTAAAGGCATAAAAACACTAAGAATAAGAAGAGTTTGAAGATTGAGATTCTTACTATTTAACTTCAAAATAATTTATATCTTCAAGCGTACTTGATAATATAGAGGATTTCGTATGTATCATCTATAATAATATGGATTTATTATTTTTATCTACCCCCTTTTTCAAGAAAATATGACATATTTGGAGTCATTATAAGTATGTAGAAATTCATTTTTATTTGAGAACCTTATAAATGATTATATATAATATATTGTTTTTTCATTATTCTCACCACTCAACAATGTTAAAATCATTGGTTAATTAATTTTAATGAATACAAATAGTGATTAATGATTTTTAGAAATTAAAAATTATTATATTATTCTAGGATACATACCTATATTAATATGTCATTATATAAATCTCTCTAACTCAATCTTCGTTAATTAGGTTCGGAGTGGTATCTGTTTTTTTAAAGGACTCCAAATTGGTAATTTTCGTTGTAATTTTTTATTGAGGATTTATTTCATTATGAATATGATATATGAAATATTTCATATCCATTTAGTGAATATAATTTTTATTATGACATTTGAAAATAATAATAACTATGTTTGGATGAAAATAATTCTTCCATTTTCATATTCATTTCAAATGAATGTGGTTAATATTATCACATTGAGATAATATTCTTCTATAGAAGATAATATGATGAATCTTGTTGATAAAAATAATACATTGAATGATTGGAGTGAATAAACATCATTAATAACTCCACATTCAAGGAATTATGTTTTTATGTAATAGGGTTAAAAAAGAGTCAATTAATTTAGAATAAAATAGAGTATATATATAAAAGAAATATAAATTCAAGAGAATAAAATATATAATTTTATTGTACAAAATCAGAATATATTCAGTTGCATGATGGTAATAAAATTGATGAATTTTCTACTAGAGTTATTGAAGTAGTTTTCTCCATGCCATATTTTTGGGAAACTCTATAGTTTTACATGGTATTTATTAATATAATTCATATTATGTAAGAGATATTTTTTTGAAATGTATTAATAAATTGATGATCCTAATTTACATTCATTCATAATGGAAAAGTTGAAGACATTTTTATTTCATATGAGGTAAGTAAGGTTATTTATTTGAGTAAACAATGTATAGATGATAATTAAATTTCATTTAAATATAGAAATCATGAGAGTGGTCATAAATATTCCAATTAAATTTAAAATTATTCATTTTTTTGATAAATACATTGAGAATATGTCTATAAATTGTATTTTATTAATATTAAGAAATATTTTAAAATGAATGGTAAAATATCACTATATATTGATAATGGAAGGTTTCAATTTTGGAGATGTTATACTCTTTTCCTCTAATTTTGCTAAAATAAAATATGATTAATGTGATGATGAAAGTGATCAAATTAGAATATTTTCACGATTTAAAATCATGAAATTTTAAAAGAGTAGTTTGATTCTAATGGAAGTGATAAAAATTCATCATAATTAATTAAATTAAACTTATTATAAATGTTAGATAAATTATAATGTGAATATTTTCCAAGTGATGAATTTATGGATTTTAATAATCAAGAAGATATGTGTTTTAATTACATAATTAAACAAAAGTATTTTATTCTGTGATGAATATGATATTTTTATTTAGTATTAAATATAGATAACCCTGAAATTAATGTAGGAATTAAAATTAAATTTGTGAGTATAAATGATCTATAAGTATTTAAACAGAATAATATGTTTATAATGGTTCCTAAAAAATCAAATGATTTTTAGAATTTTCAAGCTGGGTTTGTTATTATTTTATTGAATATTTTAAAAACATGAAATGAATAACTAGTCAGAAAAATATATTGAAGGATTAATTCAGGGATATGATCAATGAAATAGAAAATGAAAATTTAATTTTTCATAAAAATGATTTCGAGGTGGAACAATTTTTTAGGAAATTAATGATTATCTTTGAAAATTATATTCTATAATATGGTGATAGTTATATGTTCAATGAGTATACTTGTTCAGTATCTAAGAAAAAAGATGAGTGTTTATATAATCAGTTTACTTGTTTTTCTTATAATTTTTTTTATTTTTCAAAGGAATGACTAGAGATAAATAAATAAAATAAAGAAGATGTATATATCAGAAAAAATATAATATAAATATATTTCATCAAAATATTAATATTACAGTAAAATAATTATATGAATGGTGGTTAAGTATTTTATAAAAATTCCACAATATAAGATAATAAATTTATAAAATTATAATTTTTCTCATGAGGGATTTATTAAAATATAATAGTTAAACTAGAAAAACATAATAAATTATTTACAGAAATGGGGGTGTTATAATTGAAGAAAAAATTCATATAGTGAACATTAGGTGTAGTTTTTTTAGTAACTTAACCATGATTTATTAGTTTAATGGATGGAATATTTATAATTCAATATGAAATGGAAGATAATTTTTTCGGGGGAGATAAACCAATGAATCCCAAATTAATGTTTTAATTATTAAAATGATGTATTTTTAATATTAAAGTAAATAAAAAGAAAAATGTTGGGATCTATAGATGTGGACGCCCATGGGAACATCATGGAAAATATTTTCATTAGTCGAGGGAATGAATCCAAGAGAGATAAATATCCTATGTTATTTTCTATGAAAATTATTGAATAATAGAAATTATTCTAATAGGGTTACTTTGAACTATGTGATTCGTGCCATGTTTTTACCAATAATGTGGTTACTACACTTATTGATAGTGAATTCCAACTTCCACATGGTATAAGAATAAAATGTTTTGAACTTGGAACTGATCATGTAATTTAGCTCTACACACAGTACATTAATAGAGATTTAATTACACATAGAAGACCCTCCAATATAGAGTTAATTTCCCAATATTTAGGTTGTTTCGAATTAAAATTTGAATATTTTAGGACACGTTATTTGGACCATGTGAGTCCCAAACAAAACCATCACTTCTCATATTATATCTAATGAATGAAAAATATTTTTTTTATGATGAGGCTGTATTTGAAAGGAGCCCAAAGAATCCACTTTTTACAAGTTACCACAAAATATGCTAGTATCAATTGAAAAATTTACAATATTATATTATCAATGAATGGGTGGATCCCAAACTATTAATATAAGGTTTCTGAAATAATTACTCACTCTGTACTGGGATCATGACAACACAACACCTCATGAGGACCTCTCCATCTTCATATGATATATTGATACTACTGGATTAATAACACAAAAGTTTTTGTTGGTTCCCAGTATAAAATTAATAATTATTCCAAGCATATTTTTATCTATATTTACAATATGACCATAAATTTATATAAAATTATAGACAAAAACATCATTATATTTCATCTAATTACTTAAAAATTAATCCATTAACAGAAAGTATAATTCAATAATTATATGATATATTTATTTATAATAAACCAACTACATAATGTCACATAATGAAAAAATATATTTTAAATAGAAAAAATACCAACATACCCAAATAATGAAAATAAAAACATGGGCTTACAGATCAAAAGATATGGTCTCATATATAAAAAGACCACGTATATAACTAATGGTAGAACCAATTCATTTAGTGTACAAAACCATTATAATAATTAATGAATATACTAGATCCAACAACACTAATAGGTTAAACTAAAATATACTATGATACAATTTGAAACACCACCATTATAACCCCGTGATAATATGTGAATTTTTTTTGAGTTAATTTAATATTTTTTTATTTGATAGAACACTGAATATAGATTTTCTTATATAAAAGAATCATGTTATTATTTATTTATAAGAAACATCATGTTTAGTTTTCACTATACACAACACATAGATTAACTTTAGGTACAGAAAACATTATATTCGTCTTGTGTTACACACAATGTTGTGTATTATTGGTAGCATGTATTACACGCAAGATAGATTGTTACCAAACAAAAGTATGTTATTGAAATATTATTATAAAATATAATAATACATAATGCAGGTGTTAAATTAATGGTTTTGAATATTATTAATTATATTTAGGAAAATATATGGTTTATTAGGTG
Organism: Viscum album; assembly: GCA_963277665.1. Taxonomy (NCBI): domain Eukaryota; kingdom Viridiplantae; phylum Streptophyta; class Magnoliopsida; order Santalales; family Viscaceae; genus Viscum; species Viscum album. The sequence goes on along the minus strand of OY728134.1, from coordinate 623,521,817 downwards.
AATGTTTTTATTTAGAAATTAATTAGTAACGAAAATACATTCAATTGAATATAGAGGAAATAATTTTATTTTTATTCTCCCAAAGGCAGTTTCTATTAATAAATTAATTTAATTAGAATTATTGAATAATATTATTGAAATATATATGTTTTATATATAATAAAATATTTTTTTAAATTCATCCAATATATTTTATTGGCCTAAGATAAAAAAACACAATTGTCTGAAAAAACCAATATTTTTCTGAAAGGTAATTTTACCACCATTTAATGGAGAACCCATTTTAAATATAATTTTTTACAATTTTAGGATTTTATATGAAACATTAATCTTCATATTTGAAATAGGTATATCAAAAATTACTTTGGTTGATCTTTTGATATTTTTCTGATAAGTTCTAGGTAATGATGAATAGTTAAAAATACTAAATTTTTAATTGAAAGTAGCTTCTTCATAAAGATATATTATATTGTTAAATTATATTTTTGATATGTTTTAAATTTTTATAATATAAACCAATATTTTCAATTTTAATCAATTTCAAACTTAATTTGGATATAAAAACCTGTCAATCTTTTGCATGTTTTTCCATAAAACCTCATTTTCTCGACCTGTCAATTTGATTATGTATTAAATTATTTCTAAAATTTAAGTATTTTTAATTATAAAAAATGGTTTCCATATTTTTAATCATAAGTGAAAATTTTATAAAATAGTTTTTTTTATTTTTGGCCAATATAATAGTATATTTAGTAATTTTTATTTGTACAATTTAGGATAAATCAGGTAATTGAGGAAAAAAATAATATTTTGAAAAACAGAAAGCAACTATAACACATACCTTAATGTTATTGGATGAAATTAATTATAAACATAACACATAATTATATAATTTTAAAAGTTTATTGGAAATTTTCCATGAAAATAACGTAAATATTAATGTTGGACCCTTCATGATATTTTAGTTTTCATAATCACAAATTATTTCTATATACAGATTTAACTTTTTCAAGCAATTTTAATATCTCAATGTGAATCAATTTTGTCATTCAACAACATATAGTTTAATAATTCAATTTCTTATAAGTAATGAATCAATATGTTTACAAGTGTATTTTTACATATAATTTGATTAACAATTCATCTTGTAATGGTATATGCAAGACAGACATGTCACAATCCTTTTTGGATTCCCTGAGACCGAAGTTTGACAGACCGAAGTTTGACAGACCAAAGTATGACATAACAAATTCGACATACCAAAACCGATGTAGACGCACCGAAACCGAAGTTGACACACTGAAACCAAAGTCAACACACCAAAACTAAAGTCAACGCAATGAAACAAAAGTCGATACATCAGAACCGAAGTCAACACAATGAAACTGAAGATGACACACCGAAACCGATGTCGACACATCGAAACCGAAGATGACACACTGAAACCAAAGTTGACACACCGAAGATGATAGACTGATGTTATCATACCGAAGCCGACAAACTGAAGATGACTCGATGATTGAAATAAATAACTATTTTCATTTTACTAATTCAAAATTATTTCTAACGGTTATATGTAGACAAATTAATGTTTCTGACATTATTTAATGTTGTCTATAGGACAATCCTTAGACAAGTACGAGGTATATGAACATGTGAATATCCTTATGCATAAAGAATAGTGGATTATAAAAGGACCTCGTGTTTTACGTTAATGATATGATGACAACTTTAGTACACGCTGAGACACAGACTGTACGAATACCAAAAGAGAAGAACTAAGCACTTGAGATTACAAGAACACTGTAACAAACAAACTTCTCCAAAAAGGGATTTAGTATACATCGAGACATTAAATAACTGAACCTTTTCATTCCTTGAAGATAGATTACAGAAACTGCAATGATATGTTTTGAAGACAACTTCTAGAATAAGCCTCAAATACCATATTCACAACATTCATTCAGTCTAGAGCTTTAGTTCACAACATATACAGAATTCTTACCTCTATTCTCTTTCTTAACTCTGTTGTGTTTTATATTTTCTATTTGAGAAGTGTGTACGTTTATTTATATAACACACACTATCTCCTGAGAAAAACTAGATGATATCAAACTATCCTCATTCTCAATCACTTATTTATTTTGTTTCCCATGAACAATTGTGATAGAGATCATTTGTGACCTGGACAGCCTGGTGTGTTGTTGTAAACCCCAATCCATGGTGTGGATCAAAAGTTTATTTATATAAATTTCATGGTGGTAGGTGATCACCAAGTGGAGAGGATTAAGTCTCTTCTTGAGACTGAACCTCTTGTTTACATTGCTCTGCTAATCTTCAATTACTCTGTTTTGTTTTATTAGTTTCTTATATTTTCTAAAACATAAAACTGTTTTTCCTTACACATTGATAGTTGGTTTTAGTTAGTTTGTGTATTTTTTTAATTCTTTAAACTCATTTCAAATGTTGAATTAGTGTTCTACATAGATTTATCTGAGGACTAATCACAATTTTAGAAACATGTTGACCAATTGAACATTTACATTTCTACTGGCTTAATTAACTGGGCTGTTTTTAAAATTGGGGGTTTTCTTAACTATAATTTTTTTAACAGAAATATTAAATTGGAACTCAATTCACCCCCTATTGAGTATCCAATCCGAACAACATTTGGTATTAGAGTGTTATTTATTTTCAAGTTTTTCAAATTGTTTTTAACTGTGATTTTAGTAGTACCTTAAAGATGTTAAAATTTCTTCCATATCTAAATCTTCACTTCTTTAAATTCAAAGTAACTATAGAAACTAGAGTTGAGGGTGATGCTACTAACATGACACATTTATTTAATGGTAATGACTAAGATCAGTGTAAATTAAAAATGAAAATGTATTTAGAGAGTATGGGACATGAAATATGGGACACAATTGAAGAACAATATACATTACCTGCTACTACTAGAGACACATGGTCTCAGTTGACCAAATCTATATATAATAATTACTGTATAGAAATTAATGAATTCTGCTATACTCTAGGTGATGATGAATTCAATAGAATATCTACTTATAAAACTGTATATGAAATTTGGGATACTTTAGCTATTTCCCATGAGGGAACAAGTAATGTTAAATAAATGAGACTAAATACATACACTATTAAATATGATAATTTTAATGTGAATCCTGATGAACCTATCTCTGAAATGTATCTCAGATTCAACTAAATAGTAAACACTATGAGTATTCTTGGAAAACCAGTGGACAATAAGGACTAGATTATGAGAATACTTTGATGCCTACCCGACAGATGGAGGGGAACTTCTGTTTCTATCCGACAAAATTTTGACATAAGCAAGATACTAGCCAAGGAACTAATAGGGAAGCTTATGATGTATGAGGATGAACTTAAGGTGAATCAATAAGTAGATGAGGAACCAAGGAAGAAATCAGTATCATTCAAGACTACTAGTTCTAAGATAAAAAACAATGAAAAATATCATGTTCTGGAAGACAGATCCACTAGTGAAGAGTCAGATTCAGACAGTGACGAGGAGATGGATCATCTTACAAGAAGGATCAAAAAGTTTTACTGAAACAATAAATTCTTTAGGAAGTCAAACTACATGGAAATGTATAATAGTAAAGGACAATGGCAGAAAGACAAAAAATGGAATGACAGCTCAAATGAAATAATCTGCTATGATTGAAAATGAAAAGGTCACGTGAAGGCAGACTATCCTAAGATGAAACTCAAGAAGAAATAGGAAGACAAGGGGAAAGGATATAAAAAGGATATGAAAGCTACCTGGAGTTCTTCAGAATAAAACTCTAGTGGATTTGATTCTTCTAATAGTGAATAGAACAATCATGCCAACTTATGTTTCATGATAAAAACATCAGAGGTAACACTTAACTCTCTTATAAATAATGGCTATTATTCTGAGAATAAAAGTGGGTGACATAATGATGAAGATATTTTTAAGGATGAACTATTTTAATATTATGAAATGCTTGACGATACCTTTAATGAGCTCAAAGATAAATTTAAATCACTAAAGAGACAAAATGCTTTAAATTCAAATTATAAGTCAAGTCTGGATATTGAGAAAGAAAAATGTGCTCAGCTATTAAAAGAAAATACCGAAATCAAATTATCAAATGAAGAATTAAAGAAAGATCTTGAAAAATTTATTGTTGGTAGAGATACCTTGACTTAGTTTCTAGGACAACAGATTACCCCAAAATATTCAAATGGTCTAGGATATTAGCTTGGACAGAGAAAGATTATTAAAACTAAATTTATTCCAAAATCTGTACAATTCACTGCATCTTCAAGCTCTGGACCTTTTCTTGAAAAAAAATTCTCTAAAGGACCAAACAAAGTATTTATATCTCAAAATATATATGCTGATTATAGGAAATTTGTGAGATAAGTATGGGTTCCCAAAGTTTTACTTTCTAACCTCTCAGAACCCAAGAAAATATGGGTACCAAAGTTACCCTATGACTAATCTATTTTCCAGGGATGTTGCCTAAAGATATCCAATTTGACCTTGTGGTACTTGGATAGTGGATCTTCAAGACATATTATAGGAGACTACTCATGCTTCAGAAACCTAATCAAGCTTGATGGTGGTCACGTAACATTTGGTGAGAATGAAAAGGAAAAAATCGTTAGCTTAGGCCAGATCGGTAACCCTAATACAATATTAATTTCCAAAGTACATTTTGTTGATGGATTAAAGTACAATTTACATAAAATCTCTCAGTTGTGTGATGATGGTTTCAATGTAAAATTTTAAAATGATTCATGTAATGTTTTTAATTCCAAAAATGATTTAATATTTACTGCTCTGAGAAATAAAAATGTTTATGCTGTTGACTTAAATTCTTTAGCTAAGTAAAATGTTTCTCACAGAAATGTTTTTTTATAAGGAATCCTGATTATGGCATAGAAGATTAGGAGACTACAATGTGCACTCTCTTAGGAAACTAATTACTAAAGGTTTAGTTACAGACTTACCTAAACTGTAATTCTCACTTAACAAAGTGTGCAACCCCTGTCAAAAGGGAAAGCAACACAAAGTTTCTTTCAAACCAAAGAATGAAGTTTCTACTTCTCAATCGATTGAGTTGGTTCACATGGATTTTTTTGGACCATCAAGAGTTTCTAGTTTAAATGGGAATCACTATGTTTAGGTTATTGTAGATTACTTTTCTAGGTACACTTCGGTATACTTTCTAGCTCACAAAAGTGAAGCTTGTTCTTATTTTATCAAATACTCCAAGTTTGTAGAAAATATTAGTGGACTTAGAATCAAGGCCTTGAGAAGTGATCATGGTCGTGAATTTTAAAATCAGGAGTTTGAATCCTATTTCTCAAACAATGGCTATAGTCACAATTTATCTGCTCCCAGAACACCCCAACAAAATGGAGTTGTGGAAAGAATAAATAGGACCCTTCAAGAAATAGTTAGGACTATGCTTAGTGAATATAATTTACATATTTATTTTTGGGCTGAAGCTGTAAATACATCTTGTTATACCGTTAATAGAGTCTTGATTAGACATGTTCTTAAGAATACATCTTATGAACTTTGGAACAATAGGAAGCCTATGGTTAACTACTTTAGAGTTTTTGGTCGCAAAGTATTTATCCTTAATACTAATGATAACCTTGACAAATTTTCCTCCAAAAGTGATGACGAAATTTTCCTAGGTTACTCAATCTCGAGTAAAGCCTATAAAGTATTCAATAAGAAAACCAAATGTGTGGAAGAGTCAGTTCATGTAAAATTTGATGAGACGAATCCACATGAACCCAAAACCTCTCTTGAATATCATAAGGAAGATATGTCAATTCTGAACCTTAATGATAATGATAGTGAATCCCATGTAAAAGTAACCAATTTTGGGAATATTCTAGAATATTTACCTGTTGAGTATGAACCTATAAAAAATCTTGAGGAGTCTAGTTCAACTCTTTTTAGAGGTATACTAACTCCCAAGAATCATCCTTTAGATGTTGTAGTAGGTGATTTAAACCAAGGGACACAAAATAGAGTTTCTTTAAGAAACCTGGTTAAACATCAAGCTTTTATTTCATACCTTGAACCCCAAAATATTAATGTTTCTATTAGTGATGAATTTTTGGTGATGGATATGCAAGAATAATTAAATCAATTTGAAAGAAACAATGTCTGGGAACTAGTTGAAAGACCAAAGGACACTTTAACAATAGGAACTAAATGGGGTTTTAGAAAAAAAAGTTGATGAGTCTGGGAATATAGTTAGAAACGAAGCTAGTTTAGTTGCAAAAGGTTATAGTGAAGAGGAAGGAATAGACTATGAGGATACCTTTTCACTTATAGCTAGGTTAGAGGCCATTATGATACTACTTGATTATGTAGCTCAGCTGAATTTCAAACTTTATCAAATGGATGTCAAAATTTATTTTCTAAATGGGTATATAGTTGAGGATGTATTTGTTGAACATCCCCCCTAGATTTACAAATCACAATTTTTTAATTCATGTTTCTAAACTTTATAAAGCTTTATATGGTCAAAATAAATCTCCAAGAGCTTGGTATTATAGACTTAGTTCATTTCTTATTTCAAAATATTTTACTAAAGAAATAGAAGATCCTACTTAATTTATTAAAAGGATTTCCAAAGATGTTTTTATCGTACAAATTTATGTAGATTATATAATTTTTGGATCTTCTAAAAATTATTTATGTACTGATTTATCAAAAATAATGCAAAATGAATTTGAAATGTGCTTAATGGTAGAACTTAAATTTTTCCTTGTATTTAAAATTTTTCAAAATAAAGATGGTATGATTTAAAATCAAAGTAAATATACTAAAGAAATTTTAAAAAGTTTTGGTTTGGATGGTATTAATGGTAGTGATACATCTATGAGTACCACTTGTATGTTGGATGCTGATGAAGCTAGAAAATCAGTGGATCAAAACAACTACAGAGGCTTGATAGGGAGTCTGATCTACCTTAGTGCTAGAGGACCTGATATTATGTTTAGTGTATACATGTGTGCTTGTTTTCAAGATAATTCCAAAGAATATCATTTTAATGCTATTAAAAATATTTTCAAATATCTCTAATATACACCCAACTTATGACTATTTTATCCAATAGGACAGTCTTTTGATTTAATAATCTATTCAGATGCAGACTTTGCTGGTTGTAAGCTAGATAGAAAAAGCACCTCTAGGACATATCACATGTTAGGCAAGTCACTAGTATCATGGTGAAGTAAAAAAAAGAATTATGTTGCATTGTCTACTTCCGAAGTAGAATACATTGATTCTAGTAGTTGTTGTGTGCAAATTTTGTGGATGGAACACACTTTACTAGACTATGGATATCAATTCAAACATGTCTCCATTAACTGTGATAACACAAGTGCTATTAACATTTCTAAAAATCCAATATCTCATTCTAGAACAAAGAATATTGATGTAAGGAAAAAAAATTTGAGAGATAATTATCAAAAAGGTTATATAACTCTTGAGTTTATTGGAACTGAACATCAGCTTGCTGATATATTCAATAAACCCTTAAATTCTGAGAGAATGAATTACATCAGACATTAACTAGGAATGATAAATCAGTAACTAATCTTTATAAAACTGATCTTTATAAAACTGATCATTATAAAACCGATATTTATAAAACCAATCTTTATAAAACTGATCTTTATAAAACCAATCTTTATAAAACCGATATTTATAAAAATGATCTTTATGAAATTGATTTTCATGAAACCGATTTTTATGAAACTGATTGTTGTGAATCTGATTTTTATGAAACTGATTTTTGTGAAACCAATTTCTGTGAAACCAATCTTCTTAAAACCGATTCTTTGACACTGATATATTTAAGGGATGTTTTGTAAACTCAAACTTCTTTAAGTGAAATGACGCTGTTTTATTTCTTTTGACTTACCACGTTTAAATTTTATGTTTTCCAATTTAAAATACCTAAATGATATTTTAAGTCCAGTCCATCCCGACCTCTCACCTTCTCCATAGCCGTAAAGCCTTATACATTTAGTCACTCTCTCTCTCTCTCGACTCTCAACATCTCAACACAAGATAGAATATGAAGCTTCGTCATGGATAGGACTAAGCGCGCAATGGAAGAACCTAAAAAATATACTCCGGCTAAGAGTCAGGAGGGTGAAACCAGTGGTAATAGGAAACCAATCATAGAAAGACGACTTGTTACAGCTGAAAAGGAAGTGTCTACTGAGTGGATTCTTTCAAACAAATATTTTATGCTAAAGGTACTGGAATCTCAAGGGTGACTCAAGTGGTTTACTAACAATGAAAGACCCTATTATCCCTAGCTAGTGTATGAGTACTATCATCATTTGATTATCACACTGGATGAAGCCAAGGCAACAAAGATGAACTCTATAGTAAAGGGAAAGGAAGTGGTTTTCTCTTCGAAGGAATGGGCTTAATGCTTAGAAGTACCTCATGAAGGTTTCTATGCTGACTATCCGGGTAATATTCCACCTTCCTCAAATATGTTTTCATATGAAGATGATCTAAAGGAGCTAACTGGAAATGAAGAATCCAGGAGCACTGTTGCAAACGAATTTGATGGAGAAGTGAGATGGCTTTTTTAGGTTCATACAACATCAAATCATCCCAAGGAGGGGAGATTTCTCTGCTCTGAAATATCAGGATGTCTTCTTGATATTTTTTTTGAAAAATGGAATAAAGGCGAATCTGTGCAGATATATTATGGTAAATATTTCTGATTTTATTAGGAAATCTATGAAAGAAAACTGCTTATACTATCCGAGAATGATTTCATCTATGTAGAATAAAATAGACTGCGTAGAAGACAGAGATGAAATGATAACTGCCTGTAGTGGTTTTTGTCTTCAGAAAGATATTTTTAAAAGAAATAAAATCTTCTGGAACCCATGGAAGAGATTTTGGGTATATGATGAAGAATGGTTGTATGAGGAATTCAATCTGGTTGACCATCCTTCTAGACCAAAGGACCATGTTGATCTATGTCTCAAACCTGGAGAATTTCCTTTCTATTCTGATGAGGTAGCTGAGGCTGAAGTGCCCTGGGAAGAAGGATATCCTTTTTATGGTAGGAGTGATCCTGATATCTCTGAATGTACCAAGAATATGACTTATGGACCTGCTAGTACACCTATGGAATTACCTTCAAGAGAAACTATCCTAGGTGATGAAGAAGAGGAAGAAACTGAAGTTATTGAAGTTGAAGGTAATGTTAGCAAATCAGATGAGGAATATGATGATGATGATGATGATTATGATAATGATGATGATGATGATTATGGTGACAATGGTGATGATGGAGGAAGTGTTGAGCATGTGAGTGACTCTCTAAAAGTTGGAAAACAAGTGGTTGACAAATCTAGTGAAGAATCTGTTCATGGAGCTGGTGATGGAATTGAGCCTGCTTATTGACATGCTGATGATCATAGAGATGCTGTACATGAAGACATATCACTCCATCCCAATGCTAAAATCCAATAGATCATTCAGGAATTGAATGATATTATGGATGCTGTCTAGGAAGAAGAAGATCTAGTTCCACTCCCTCAAATTGAGAAAGTACCTGGTGAAGCTAAAATAGCTAGAGCTCAGGAAGAACATGATGTTCGGTTGTTACCTCTCCCTAGAAAAGTTATTATGGCTAGATACTAGGGTGAAGAAATTGATGAAATTGATGTTATTAATGAGCATCAGGTAAAAAGGGCAAGTCTCGATACCATTGATCGAAGAGATTGGACCTGTGCTAGTGAGTGGAATAGTAATCCATGATATATTATTTTTGGTTTAGAATATGACTCAGATGAGGAAGTAGTACCTCCTCCTCCTGTTCCTCAAATCAATGCTCATCCCGAACTTGTTTCCTATATTCCTCAAGCTAAACCTCCACCTCAGAAACCTATAGCTAAGTCAGTGCCCAGTGACTATGTCACCAAGGATGATTTGAAAAGTTTAAGAATGAGATATGTGAGTCTATGATAGCTTCAGTGGGATCAAGAAATGAAGCCTCCACCTCAATAATTATCTCGGATGTTGATGTATCAAAAATTACAAGAATTTTGATTCATGAGATTCAACTGAATCATATAACTACAACAGAAACTACTTTTGGACACCACACTTTGATGAGAGAGGAAGTAATAAAGATGAGCAATGAGCTTAACTCCTTAACCTTTTACTTCAAGACTTCCTTCAGTGGTGTTCTGGAAGTTCTTAGGAACTTGGTAACTCATTTACTCAGTGTATATTTGAAAAATTTTAAAGAAGATCTTGGAAAAATGTTGACTGGGCCATATAGTTTCAGTAGGGGAAGAAGTGTTGTGGTTGATTTGGAGTTTCTCAAGGCTGTGAAGAGAGAGGAGATTCAGAAACTCCAGACTGCTTCAGAAAAAGAAACTCTTGAAAAAGTACATCGTAATACAGATCGTGTGTACAATATGGTGATACAATGTACAAATAAAGGCTCTGAAGCTCAGAAAGATATTCTAGAAATAGTGGATAAGTATTTCACTAAGATATATACCAAGCATGACCTCATCAATAGGTTTAGGTTTCTGGAATAAATTCTTATAATTCTCCCAGTCATAGAAGCTTTCAAAAGTAAAGTTCATTAATTGAAATAGTTTACACCATTAATATGTAAATCTATGTAGAATAAGGCTTATTTTGAGAAGGCAATGTAATATAGAGGATAAATCATGAATGACTTCATCAATCTTCTGAAACCTTATCTGCATGTTCAGGCTGAGGCTATTGTGCTTCCTCTAGCTGGTTCAATTTGTACTGCTTCTCGGGCTCCTACTCAAATAATTGTTTCTTAGGATCTAACTCAGATTCGACCGATCATTACTGAGCAGTCTCTAAGTTGTGTGTTATCAGAGAGAAGGTCTACCCTTGTAGCTGCTGTTCCTTACAGGTCTTGCTCTGCCTGGTGTTATAATCAGTTCACCTCCATCCTCTACCACTCCCAAAACTTCTTCTTCTCCTTTGGATCCTTCAGACAACGTCAAATCTCCACTGTATCTAAATCTTTAGTGATGGATTGTTTCTTTTTTGATAGGGATTTTAACCTTTTTTTTCTTGTACTCTTATGACTTTGAATGAAAATTCTTATGGTGTCTTTCTTTTATCTTATTTATCCTTCCTGTTTTTATCTATTTGTTAATCCAAAAAGGGGAATAAAATACAAATGGCGTAAAAAATAAGGATAACATATAAGTGATGGGGATATTTGTCTTAAATAAATTCTAGCAATGCCAAACTTTAGTTACATTGGACAATTACATTCATTTATGTTAAAGCTATATTTATTCAATATATATTTTCATCTATTCCATAATTTTTGATTATCAAAATGGGGGAAATTTTTGGACCCTTCAAGATATTGTAGTTTTCATAATCACAAATTATTTCTATATAGAGATTCTTCTTTTTCAATAATTTTTAATATCTCTATGAGAATCAATTTTTTCATTCAGAAACATATACTTTAATAAGTCAATTTCATACAAGTCATGAATCAATATGTTTACAAGTTTATTTTTACATATACTTTGATTAACAATTCGTCTTGTAAAGGTATATGCAAGATAGACTCTTCACAATCCTTTTTGGATTACCTAATACCAATGTTTGACAGACCAAAGTATGACAGAACAAAGTCGAGACATCAAAACCAAAGTCGATGCACTGAAACTGAAGTCAACACACCAAAACTGAAGTTGACACACCGATACCGAATTCGATGCACCGAAACTGAAGTCGACACACCAAATCTGAAGTTGACATAATGAAACTGAAGATGACACACCAAAACCGAAGTCGACACACCGAAACCGAAGATGACACACCAAAACCGAAGTTGAGACACCGAAGATGATAGATCGATGTTATCAAACCAATGCCTACACAATGAAGATGACTCACCAATTGAAATAAATAACTTTTTCAATTTTATTAATTCAAATTTATTTCTAACGGTCATATGTAGGAAAATTAATGTTTCTGACATTATTTAATGTTGTCTGTAGGCCAATTGATAGACAAGTACGAGGTATATGCATGTGTGAAGATCTTTATGTGTAGAGAATCGTGGAGTATAAAAGGACCTCATATTTTTCATTAAAGATACGATGACAGCTGTAGTACACACTAAGGCCAAGACTGTGCGAATACGAAAAGAGAAGAACTAGGCGCTTGAGGTTACAAGAAGATTGTAACAAGCTACCTTCTCTAAAAAGGGCATGAGTATACATTGAGACATTAAATAGAGGAACCTTTTCATTCCTCAAAGCTAGATTACAAAAACATTGATGCTCTGTTTTGAAGACAGCTTCAGAAGAAGACTCAAATACAATATTTTCAACATTCATTGAGTCTAGAACTTTAGTTCACAACACACAGAGAATTCTTAACTCTATTCTCTTTCTTAACTCTATTGTGTTTTATATTTTCTACTTGAGAAATGTGTATGTTTATTTCTATAACACACTCTGTCTCCTGATCATGACTGGAGGATATCAAACTGTCCTCATTCACAATCACTTATTTCTTTTATTTCCCACAAATAACTATGGTAGAGGTCCAGTGTGACCTGGACAGATTGGCGTGCTGTTGTAAACCCCGATCTAGAATGTGGATCAAAAGTTTATTTATATAAACATCTTGGTGATAGAGGATCACGAAGTGGATAGGATTAAGTCTCTTCCTGAGACTGAACCTGTTGTTTACATTGATGTTCCAATCATTAATTACTCTGTTTTGTTTTATCCGCTGCTTATATTTTCTAAAACATAAAATTGTTTTTGCTTACACTTTTATTGTTGGTTTTGGTTAGTGTGTGTATCTGTTTTATTCATTAAACTTGTTTGAAATGTTGAATTAGTGTTCTAAACTGATTTATTTGAGGACTAATCACCCTTTAAGAAACCTATTGACCAATTGACTATTTATATTTCAACTACATTAATTAACTGGGCCGTTTTTAAAATTGGGGGTTTTCTTAACTAAAAAGTTTTTAACAAAAATTTTAAATTGGAACTCAATTCACCCCCCCTCTTGAGTATCCACTTCGACCAACAATTATTAATCTCAAAAGGAGTAATAAAATTACACACTCTTACTTTTAATATGTTTATTTTTTTTAATATGAGGATAAATTGATTATATTCTAGGCTTTATATATTATTCTGAAAGATAAAATGTTTATCTACATCATATATTGTATTAAGTTTTAGTGAATAAATAATTATAATGGATATTACATAATTATGATGTATTAATTACTCAATTAATGCAACAATAAATTAAATGGAACTATAGTTAGTAAAAAAAATTCAATTTCACATAATTAAGATGATACTAGAATTTGTTAATTTAATATGAAATATAAGCTATGTATTGAAATATTTTTATGGAACTAATCTTTCTAGAATTATATTATTTAATTCATTGTTACTAATAATATGAAAATTGATACTTACGATAATTAATAAAAATATTATTTTATAAAATAATTTAAAAAACATAAAAATATTAACTGAAGATCATAGGATGATACATGGTCTAAAATATTTTTTTATTTACCATTTATGGTCTAATTGAATATTTATATTTAAAAATTACATTTTTTAATTTTAAAATCATTGTTATAATAGTTCAATTAATATGATTTAATTATTGGTTAATCAAGATGATAATGTCTAAAGTAAAATAAAAATGTATAAAAAATATTTTTATGATCTTATAACCTTATATACTATTATCTTTAATAAATTTCCATTTTCAGGTATTTTTATTGATATTGAATTTATTTTAAATTTATGTTTTGAGATTTTTCAATAGTGCCCCTCCCCTATCCATTAAAGGGAATCACTCCTTCTCTATTCATAACATATATAAATAAATTTTTCATGGAATAAATCTTCCTAAATATCCCCCAACTTTCTAAACATCATTCTCTAATCCATTAATTTGGAATAAATTCAACCAATGAAGTCATTTTGTGGAAATTAAAATAAGATACCCATAGAAGAGGCAACATTCATTAATGATTGGTTTTGTTTTATATAATCCTTGAACCCCGTGAATTTTTATTTCATGTTTATATAATAAACTGATAAATCTAAATTTATTTATATGTTGTCATATTATGGTCTATACAAACACATTCACACACTACGATCAGATGGGTAACGAACTTACCGCTCGTGTGTACGGTGGACTACTACCTCAGGAAACAATTATTGTTCATTTTTCTTTTACCTCGCCTCATGGTGGAAATATTGATTGGATCCATATTTTTATATGATATGTATGATATATATGATAAATTTATTCCTATATTATTTTAATATAAACTATATCTTCAAGCATTTCATTTTTGTATATATGATAACTTCGTTTGTGGACTTGTGGATTACCATCTCCTAAAAGCGATATGATTAGTTCACACATTACATTGAATAAATTATGTATGGTTTTTGAAAATGTATATGAAATATTTGAAAAAATTACTCTACTAGAATAATATACAAATATATAAATATGTGATCAAATTTTTTCTTTTAATATAATAAAAAATGGTAACAGTGTTCATACATACGTACGACCTACCGTATCCATGAACAGTGTATTCCATTTCATATATATATATTATAGTAATTTATATGGTTAATATATATTATATATAAATAATTCTTTATATTTTATAATTATGTTACTCATGATCTATGTAAGAGTATCATGAACAACAAGTAATAGCACATATGATAAACAACGCCGTAATTACCAAAAACGTTACCTTATCATTAGTATGTTAATAAATAGGTAATATAACATAATAAGTGAATCATATATGATATGATATAATAGAATATGGTTCTTTAATATATATATAATAAATTTAAATTTTTGGTACATGAGGTTTTTATGAGTATGGAGACAGTTAAGACACAATGTAATAGAAATTCATCTCCCTTTTTATTTCCATGAGATACATAAAATATTCACCACAAACTATTTTTTATAAAATATATACTATCCTACTGAATTTTATATAACCAATTTTCTATTATTAATTATATTCAAATATTTAATTAATTTTAATATTTAATGTCATTCATGATTGTAATCTAACTCACGTGGTAAGGGATTTTTATCTCACTTTTATTCACATGGGACACATTGCTTATAGAAATTTTTTACTACATTGATTATATACATACCATGAATTTAATTTTTGATCCTTTTAATTATATTTTTGGGTACTTATATATCTTTTTTATGATCTCTCTTTCATGGTGATTAGGGTTCAAAAGTTACAAAATTGGCATGGTAATTTAGTCCCAATTTTCGTTATTTTTGACTGAGGTTATATTGTGCACCTATATTATTTTATGAGGTTTATATGATTCCCTATCACAAGATTAATCATGAATATAATTATTTTCATTATATTTTAATATTCAGGTTGTGTTATTTTCACTTTTGTTGGAAATATGGGTTCCTGGAAAACAATGTTTTCTAAAGATGATTTAAAAATGATTTAAATGATCTTTTATGAATTTTCAAGAAAATGTGTTTCTGGGATGTATAAAATGGTTTTCAAATAATAATTTATATTTTATAATGTTATTTCCAATGAAAAAGGTTTTCTAAAAGTTTTATGATTAAAAATTATTTCAATAAAATAGAAATATATTTACCTCAAGAATTATTACTTGTTGTCTTTCAAAATAATTATCAATCTAAGGTAAAGTTATTTTATGTTAATTTTTTTATGGGGTATGATCCAATGATACAATTATTATTATTTCTATTAATGTTTTATGTTTTTAATGTAATGCTATTTATAATACTCATTTCTCTTCATTGGATTATGCTATGATTGAATGATGTTTATGAAACTCATTTCAATCCATGTGTATTGATATTATGAATGATTTATCTAATTATGGAACAAATATGTATGGTTCTCCTTATTTAATGGTAGGGACTAATATATACCTCCATCAAGTTGGATGAATATTTTTATCTCATGAGATAGACATTGATTGAATGGGGAGTGAACTCAGTTCAGTAACTATCTTTGTTCACTGTGTTGGTCTTAGGAGTGATCATTCACAACTAAGATGGTCATGGGAGTGAACCATGACTACCAAGATGGTAAGGGAAGTGTACTCATACTACTAATATATCCTTCTAAATTAATACTTTACTATGGAAATCAATTTATATTTTTTTCTATACCCAAATTTCATTTCTTATGTCAGTGTTCAAATATCATGGATTATGTTCCTTGATTTCCATATGAATGTTATCTTATAAATAACCAATATTTATTCCATGATTCATGTTTATAATCATTTATATTGAGGGTATGATCTTATAATGTTATTATAACATAATCATACATGTATTCTCATGTGTATGCTTATATATCTTCTTTGTTTATGCTTAATGAGAATCAAATCTCACTATTTTCTTATGTTTCATTTCCCTTGTTTATAAGGAATAGTTATAAGTATGAGTAATAAAGGGAATTATATTTTTGGGAATCATTGATGGTATACCACTAGACAATATTTTTGTGTTCTATGATTCCAAAGGCACTAAACTAATTCGGTCTTTGGGCATGTATTAGTTTAATTTAGGGAATGTTTTTCCAAAATGACATCATGTAATTGTACATTAAGAATGTATTATTATAGTTGGTATTGGAGAAAAACTATTATCTAAACTTTGGAAACTATATTTTTTTTGATATCCCTAGAAATATTTCTGAGGATATATTTAGGGATGTATTTTATGATAAATCTATGTATAGGTTACAATTATGGTGTTTTATGTATAATCATGAATAAACTGTGTTTGAACATATGATGTTAAAGATTGGAATTTTTTTAATTACAATTCATATGTTTGGTGGGTTTACCCAAAGGATTACAGTTACATGCATTATTATTTGGGTTCTAGTCGACGCCTAAAACTAGATAGATTCATGTTAACATTGAATTTGATGGACCGTTCAGTGATTATGAACCAACAAATTGGTTGATGACTAGAGAGAAATATTCTTGGATTTATCC
Organism: Viscum album; assembly: GCA_963277665.1. Classification (NCBI taxonomy): domain Eukaryota; kingdom Viridiplantae; phylum Streptophyta; class Magnoliopsida; order Santalales; family Viscaceae; genus Viscum; species Viscum album. The sequence continues at coordinate 623,504,663 of OY728134.1, read as the reverse complement.
TAATAAAATATCAAGGTATATTATTAACTATGTGAACCTAAATGTTGTTCCTAACACATTAAATAAGTATATTATGGACTTTTATAAAAGTACTTGTCATTATTAACACAGATAAAAGAAGATTCATCTTCCCATATGTCATAAATGTGGGTAGAAGAACCTAGAGGAATATCTCAAATGGAGTTGAAGATGTTACCTATTTAGAAATGAATTACATACAGTGAAAAATTATTGATTAATTGAATGTATTATGTGTAGGGTACATGGTCATTAACCAACTCAATGCCCAGATAAAAAAATTAACATATAGATAAATGAAATACATATTCTATGCCAATAGTTAAAGTGGAAGGACTAAAGTATTTTTTTCTTGAATAATAATGTTTTAAATGTACTTTTATGGTATTATCGAATAATGAAACTACTATGTATTAGTCTAATATACCTTTTATTTAATTATTTAAGAACATGTGGTGAATTATACTAGTAACCATGGAAGCGGGTTGACGTGGTAAGGTAATATTTTCAGAAAACACATGATTTATTGATGAACAACCCTTAACATGTGCATGATATTAGGATAACTAAATAAAAATATGTTTCATTTTGATAGAATAAATGGTATAGTATTGATGAACTTAGGATAATACAATGGAAAGGTGGTTTATAATATCATGGATTGAGTTTATAGATTATTTGATTTATGGTATAATGAAACAGTTAGTTTTTTAATACATAACCTTGTTTTCAAATTGGTTTTAAGGTAATTCAGGTTATTATAATTTATCAAAAGAACAAAGTATGATGTTATTCACAAGTTTTCTATGTAACAAACAAGATTTACTTTATTATATATGGGGAATCAATGTTCAACAGATTTAGTGAAATTTAGTGATATTTTTTCTAATGTTTGGATGTTCATATTATAGAAGGGTTACATGTTTAAGAATTTATGAAATAAAATTTATTAATAATTGAATTAGGTTTTGGAGATTAAATTATTATCAAACCAAATGACGATTTATGAAAAATAGATAAATTTTGTGAACCATTATTGTTGTGATAAAGAGAATTGGAATATTTATTGATCTCATGATATGATAATATTTCAGGAATGAAAAATTTACCTTTATTCCATGGAATAAGAGATAGTGTGGACATTGATATAATAACAAAGAAGGGTGATATTTTTCCAAAAATATGTATGTATATCTTCTAATGAAAATTCATCAACTTTATGAAAAAGGGTCTTGAAATAAAAGGCAGTTTCTTTGTAATCCTTTTTGATGATATCAAAGTAATTTTTCAACATTCATTCCATTATGGATTTTTGATCATTAAATATTTCCTAAAAATGATATCTATCACTGTTAATAAGAACATGATGGTAAGATTTAACTTTCCTTCCAATTTGTTCACTTTCCGTATATGTTCTTATATGTGGAAATCTAGTTTTGAGTTTCTTTAGGTGACTGTAATGTTTCTAGAATTTACTTTACAAAAGGACGATTTAGTATTCATTTTTATAATATGGGTTTCTATGAAAGAACCATTCATGAATTAAAACTTTGATAACCAAAAAAATAAAGGGAGAAATTATTTTTAATTTTTGTTTAATCTAAAACCCCGATATTGTGAATTATTGTTTTTTGGAATTAATTTATCATTTTTTTCATTTCACCCAACACTGAAAATTTCTTTTTTATAAGAATGATCCATGTTTTTATTGATTTATACACAAAAAAAAATTGAGGATTCTATACACACAGCACATATACTACCTTTTGGTTCACAAAACACTATATTTGGCATGTTTTACACATAATGTCAAGTTCTTATGATAGCTTGTGTTACACATAAGGTCATATTTTATCGAAAAATTGTAAATTATTAAAATATTTCTATTTAATATAATAACATATAATCAAGATTTTAAATTAGTATTTATAAATATTATTAAATAAATTTATGAAAATATTTTATTTATTAGACGAATTCATTGGTTACCAATTAATTATAATCAAAAATATATTCTAATGGAATAAAATGAATTTTTTTTATTTGTTATCCAAAGACATTGTGTTTTGATAAATTTAATTAATTAAAATTAGTGAATGATGATATTTAAATATATATTTTATATATTCAATAAAATATGTTTTATATTTCTTCCAACAAATTTTATTGGAATAAGATTAGAACAAAGCCTATTTTGTGGATAAAAATATATATTTTTCTAAAATAAAATTTCACAACCTTTAAATCGAGAACCTATTTTAAATATAATTTTTTAAAAATTTAATGATTTTTATATGAAAAAATAAGCCCCTTATTTGAAATTTTGATATTGAAATATAATTTTGTTAAAGTCTTTTTTATTTTTCTGATATGTTTCATGTTTTAGTGAAAAGTGAAAAATAATGAATTTTTAATTGAAAATAGAGTTTTCATCTAAATAATGTATAGTTTTAAATTTTCATCTTTTGGAATAGTTTTAATGTAAAAATATATAATATTTTTATCATTTAATTATATATTGGAAATTTGAGTGAATTTTAAATTTATCAGGGATATAAAAACATGTAAATCTTTTGGGCGTTTTGACATAAAACCTCATTTTCTCAATCCCACAATGAGATTTATTTTAATTTAATTTATGAAAAGTATATTTTTTGAATTATATAAAATGGATTTATATTTGGAAAATTATGGTCCAAATTTTTTATGTAAGTCCATTTTATTTGTTCACAATATTGATAGTTACTATACTAATTTTTATTACGAGGATTAAGGATAAATCTTGCAGTTAAGTGTAAAAATAATAATATATATACTATAAAACTACCCTGAAAATTTCCCAAATGTTATTGGTTAAAGGTAATTCGATAAATAACACCTATTTATCAATGATGAAAAATATAATTTATACTAGTCCATGAAAAGTAGTTAAATATTATAAAATGAAAATTGAGTATAAAAATGCCACTCTAACTTTTAATATGTCAAATACTTTAATTATGGAGTTATATTAAATATATTCTCTACTATATATATTATTTAGGAAGATAAAATATTTATCTACATAATTTATTTACATTTTAATTTTTATTGAAGAAATTATTATAATAAATAATTTAAAAATGATGATTCAATATTTAATCAATTAGTGAAACAACCAATTAAATGATATTATTATTATTAAATGAAATATAATCTCACATAATGACTGTGAATGAAGAATTTTTAAATTAATAATATATATTAATGGTGTATTAAATTAATTTTATTGAAAAAATCTAGTTGTTTCTATTTTATTAAAGGCAGTGTTATGAATTGTGTTAAATTAGCAGTTTTGATATTTTATGATATTAATTTAATTTAATTATATTAAAATTATAAAAATAATAATTTATAAAAATTGGATTTTAAAGTTTTATAAATATATTAAATTTTCCATTAATTTTACAATTGACACTATATATATTTAAATAACACGATCTTAATATTAATGTTTTTAACATAATACAATTTAAAATTCCTTAACTGAGGGTTAATAAAACATTTATGGTTTAAATTTTTACCAATACATGTCTAAAATATTTTTTTAGGTTATTATAAAATTATCTCATACTAGATTCAAATAAATTTCCTTTTGGAGGTATTTATATTTACATTGAATTTAATATAAACTAATATTTCTAGAGTTTCCAAAAGTGCCCCTCCACTCTCTTATACAAGGGAATATCTCCTAATCTTTACATAACACATATAAATCCATTTCGATCAGCTAAAAAATGAAGAAAAAACTGATCAAAAATTTATTAACTTAATCATGGAAGCCTTACTTTGAGATGAAATTATAATGCCCCATTCATAAACATTAAATAATCATGATTTTTGATCAAAAATAAACTTTTATTCAGAGTGAGGATATTTTTAGGTTTAGAGTTTTACAGAAAATGGTCATAGCTATTACATTATATCTCAAATATTATAAAGTATACACTTCTAATCTTTCCAATTTTACCAAAATAACAAAATTCCTAAAAATCACAAATTTTTTCTTGATAAAAAACTTATTGAAATCTTTATTTCTCTTACCCTTTCATATACCTTGTTAAAATAATTTCAAATGCTTGGGACTGGAATAAAAAGCTCAGTAAGGGTTATAAAATAAGAAAAGAAAACATTATCCCATCAACACATACAAATAAATGAAATTTTAATTTTCACTCATAAAAAATAGTCTTTTTAACATACCTCATAAAATCATATTATTTATGAATAACTCGTAGAAATCAAAAATAAAAACGATAACTTGTTGAATTTATAACATACTTACATTGTAGATTTAATAAAATCATAGGGAGTAACCTTTATGATTATGTTTGGAATACCCATCACAACATATTCCCTAAATCTCTTAGGAGAAACTTTATCATTTTCCTCTATCACGTTACCCAATGAATTGGAGAGCTATCACGAGTTCACCTACCCTAGGTTAATCATGTAATAACCCGTATTTGGTTTATCACGCAACATCCCGTCAAATGGCCAAGTACCATTACATTATCATAACACATAAAATATTGAAATTACCAATATTTCACTCATAAAACATAATAAATCAATTCAAGATATTGATATGTTCAATCCATTTCCAAACCCATTTAAAAAAATTATTAAAGTGATTTTTGAATCAATGTGTCCCATACAACATTGAAAAATTAAAAGTAAATTATATACTTATTATTTTAAAACATATATGACCATATAAATATATCTACAAAACCATTTTTAAAACATGGAAATTAATGATAAATATTTTTATTAATAAATCATTAAGACATCTAAAATGATGTTTTAGTTAAAGATTCCATTAACACTTGAGAAAATTCTTGAATAAAAATAATTAAATTAAAAAATTAAATAAAACTTATAATATCATTAGAATAAAGAGATTCAAGATATAATATGTCCAAGGTCAGTATATACACCATATAAAAGTGAATTGGTGCATAATAGCAATTAATCCTCAATGGAATGTAAATTAAGATAAAATCCTTTACAGATTATATCATTAAATTAAGGATCAACCAATGAAATAAATATGTGTCAAAAATATAAATACACCCAATTTAAGTGAATATTAATTGTAAAACAATCATAGTTCATTCACACATATTATTGAAAAAAAACAAATGACATGGATATTTAACTCAATTATAAAATAATTAGTTAAGACTTCCCTTACAAAGTTCATATAAATCACATAATAATTTTCCAAATGTGTTATTACGTGTATAAATAGTAAAAACACACAAATATAAGTGAAAAATAAATCATAAATAATAGAGATTACACACATAATCTTTGAATAATATAACCAATGATGTATGCGTAAAACCCATTGAGTAGAAATTGAGTATAGAAATCCCCATACAAAGATCATTTTGTAAATAAAATAGATCGATTATATTTATTAAATATATGTACAAATTAAAAAAAATTAAATACAAGATATTATCTCAAAATTTATTTCTCACATAATCATAGCATGATATAGTCAAGAAGTAGAAGATCAACCTGAAATAAGGAAATTTGGTGAAGAAGTTCCCTTACCTAGAGTTTGACTGGTCTCATTCATTATTTATATTGATAATTAATAAACTTAGGTTAATTTCAACATTATTCATAAATTTTTTCAATTTAATTATTCATTTTTATTACTTATCATCATGTTATAAAAATTTTATATTTATTTGAGTTTATATCATCTGATAGGTCGATATTCGGTTCATGAGTCAAAAAGGAACAAGTTTGATGTAAATTTTCTTTGTGAAATAAATTCAATCATATCTAGAATATTATTAATGATTTAAATATCATATATATCCAGTATATATGTTTTTATAATTTCCATAATATCTGGATATAAGAAATGAAATGCAACGTTCATGGAGACGGTAGGTCGTACGAAAACATGGACGCAACTTTCATTTCATTGTTATATTAAAAGAACAATAATAAAATGATATAAATTTATATTATAATACAAGTTTTATATTTATTCCATTATGTATCATAGGTTTAATAAATCAATACTTTATAACTTACATGTATATCATGAACGAGTCATATCACTTTGAAGGGGCGCTAGTCCACACTTCCTCAAATGAAATTATTGTATTTACACATCATGGAAAGAATAATGGTATGTGGTAAATTAAAAATTACAGATGCTTAGATAAAATACAAATAAAATATATATCATATAAACATACAGTACCATCATAATTCCCACCATGAGAGGTGGTAGTGGAAAATCGAAGAATCATTGTTTCTTAAGGCAGTAGTTTGTTGTACATAGAAACAGATTGTTTGTATCCATTAGATGAAGGTGTGTGTAAGTGTACATATAATCCTTATCATAAAAAAAGAATAGTTTATTTATTAGAATTTTTTTTTCTTGTATGAAAATAATAAGATTAGAATAGGTAGTTGTGATAGAAAATAAAGGGATGTAACTTGAGAGAAGACATTACCTCAAAATCGGGTAACTTCTTCTGATTTGAGACAAAATGATTTCATGAATTGCCTTCTACCCAAGGTAAGGATTATAGAAGGAAGTGAGGGGTTATATGAAGAGTATTGGATAGTTTTTTCCAAACTATAAGGTCTTGGAAGTGTGAGATAAAGAGAATAAGAAGTTCCCTTTTTTAGTTGAGGTGAGGGACACTTTCTGAAAGTCCTAGAATATTAATTTATTATAAATTCAATTTCGATTGAAATTTTTCAAAAACTCATTTAATTCAAATATAAGAGGATTATGGTTCGAATACCCATCATCCAAATTTTTTTTGACTTGTTTTGAATATTTTTGTATCCTTATATTTTTTGTTTAACCCATATTTTTTTAATCTTATAGTAATATCATGTTATTTACACATTGCGGATTAATGTATTCACCATATCATGTCAAATAACCCAAAAAATGTCATTTATAAAATATTTTCAATTTCATTAACAATTTTTTATAATTTTATAATTTATTAATTTAATATCATTTAACAAACAATATTATATTTTATGTTATGAATTATCTTAGTTTTGGTAATAATTCATACATGATTTTTTTTAAAAATTCTTAACAACCTGATTAATTTGAAACAAAAAACTAAATCAATAGTAACAGGTCATTTTCACCTATAAAATTCGTGGATGACATAAATTTTGTCATATACTATTTATTTTAATATTTATAGTATCATTTATTTGAATCCTTTATTAATTAAGTAATCACTGCATCATTATTTGTCATAAATAAATTTATTAATTTAAGGACTAAAAATTATGAATAAAATATCATGATTTAGGAAATCCTTATATATTTCTAAAAACTATATAGTTTCATATATATAGAATTTATAACCCCATATGAAATTTTTTTTGTATGAATATACAAGAATAAGTTATTTTTTCTTTACATTAAATTAATTAATATAAAATGCCATTATCACTCTCCAGGGGATCCATGGGGTTCCAAAAGAGACAAAAAGGTTCCAATGATGGATATATCTTATCCAATAGGATTAGGAAATGTGTTATAGTATTTTTATATTATTATAATATTTTTAACCCTTATTTACATGATTTATACTTTAACCATGGTAAATAAAAATAATTACTGAAGACACTATTCATAATGTCCAAATCTTAAAAGGTACTTATTTTAAAAATTGGGACCTTATGTTTCTAAATATTGAATCAATTTTTCAAAATTCAAAACAGGTAATTTTCTAAAATTAATTAAAAATTAATTCCCGTCATGAAAACAAACTAATTTGTTTTTAAGAATTAAAAACTATCAAAAGATTGATATGTGTTTATGTCCCATTTAAAAATGAAATTACATCCAATAACCAAAATTGGATTAAATGAAAAAAATATATACCATTTATACATTAAAACTATTAATTAATAATATTTAACCATATACATTATCTTGATATAAAAATTTGTTTTCAATTAAATTTTACCGTATTTGTTACTATTTATCAAAACATTATAGTTATTAGAAAAATATCAAATATTTATCCAAATTAAATATTGATGTCTTGCTTCTAAATAATAAGTTTATTTTTTCAAATAGAATATATAAAGGCATTGAATTCTAAATTTAAAAAGGGTTATCCATAAAAAGGTTATAAAACTACATTTTTAGAAAAATATATCTTTTTTCCCAAAAATTGAATTTGACCATATATAATATCAAGAAAACATATTAGATAAATGTAAAACACTGAAATGAATATATAACATATATTTTTAATTAAATAAAAATCCATAAAGGGTGATATGATTTTATAAACACATTTATTCTCTTTTTAAATATGTTTTAATAAAAACACATCCTTTATATTCAATTGGTTTTTATTTTAATTTATAAAAAAATTGTTAACCAATGAATCCTTATTATAACTTGTCTAAACAATATTTTCATAATTTAGTTGATTATACTCATTACTTACATTCCAATGGCTAGGTGTTAACAACTATTTAGAATAATAATAATATTAGTGTTTTATTTTTTGGTATAACTCAATGTTGTGTGCTACGCAAGATTTCAGAGAAACCCATTATTGTGTGTCAAGTATGTTATTGGAAAAAGCATCCCCTTTAATGTAATATTAATATCTTATTTATTTAAATCAGAAAATATTATTTGATAAATACGTTGGTCATTATATCATCCCCCCTTTTGGAAATTGCATCCTTCCAATTTTAAAATTAGGCTCAGAATCTTCATTGAAAACCCCACATCAAAAAAATTGTCAATAAAAATATCACTTTAAAAGAATAAAATAGAAGTACAATGGTGTCCCATGATAACACATACCAAGATTACATATAGAAAACTTGGACATGGAAGTGAAAAATAACCATAATGTTTGGATAGAGATTGATAGAAAACATGACCAGGAGAACGTTAACAAACATAAAATCATAAACATTTGATGGGTTAAATGGTATTTGATTTCTTAGTCGATAAAGTAAACAGAATTTTTTTTGTTTATATATAATTATAATAAAGTAGATTAATTTATTTATGAGATTGAATATGAAAATTTTGATAAATACATTCTTTTCAAGTACAGTTTCATCCTTTAATAAATATCAACCACAAACTCAACTTTTCTCCAAACGATGAGTATTCAAGATGGCTTGGTCACACCTGAATCACTAGAATCAACTTCTAGAGAATCACATAATCTAGAAAAGATAAAATATATATTTCCACTATCTGTAGACATTAACCAAAACCAAAATGGATAGTACATGATTAGATAATCCTGAAAAATGATAATCATTTATATAAAGAAATACTACTCTTAATCTCAATAATTCAACAAACAAGACCCAATGTTCAAAAAAGACTATTCAATAAAAAATTTCTTAAATTTCATCAAAATATTCCAAACTAAGATAGAAACCAAAAATTCAAAATGATTTGATCATATAGTCTTCTACAATAAATCACAACATTTATGTCCAAAAAACACCAACCCTTCTAAAAGCCTCAAGAATAAATTTAATTAAACTAATATCATGTTTTCAGTGGTAGGTTAATCATTTCCAAAAACATCCCAAATCACAAGTTCTCCATAATAAAAACATATAATCTTCAAAAATTAATTCAATCATTACTCCTCAAATTAAATACCATAGTATTCTATTTTTCATATTAATATAGTGGTCCCAAAAGAGTGAACGTATTTAAAAATAACATTTATCATTTAACCACCAAATCATTTTCTTACACAATGATATCCATTTGATACAACATACATTCCCAAAATCAAATTATTATTGATCCCTAAAATTATTTAACTAAGAATAATAAGTCATACAAACCCGGGACATAATGTAGGCCAGTGGTAGGTGATGTATCCTTGTCACCCTTTGGTTGTGGGTTCAATTCCCTTGGCCTTTCCAGACGCGATAGGTTTTCACCCATCCTTTGAGATTTCCTTTTTCTAAAACCATATCATTATTATAAAAATCTTAAAAATAAGACAATTTCGATAAAAAATAATCATAACCTGCATGATCCTCAAAGGTTATCTAATAACTTTCAATTTGCATCCCAATTTGTAATAACTATTAATCACCTCAAAAAATAATATGAACCCCCTAAGGTTATCCATTATGTACACATAATAAAATATAATTATTCATTGAATAATAATTCTACATATCAAACTTGAGGGATACACATACTGGAAAAGTTTTCCTACGTAATCTAATCATCAAAAGAGAATTAATACTTTTAAACATTTCATCATCCTACAATATAGCATATTTATTGAATCACACATATATCTATCTATTACCGATTCATAATTATACATAATCTATTAAATATGTACTTCCATGTTATTTATTAATACATTATTCATGTAGATCGAATATCATCATCATTTATAAATATAAATACAATGATGTTTCATACATTATGGATAAGAAAATAAATCATACCTTTAATCTAGATCTAATGATCTTCAGAATTTTCCCTTTCTCTTTGAGCATGTTGTCCATCAATAAAAAAGTAATAATTATCTTCACTTCAGTAATTTCACAAATATATAGAGTTGGAAAAGTTGAGATCATGAAATCCTACGAAAAATATACCATGAAGCATAAAATTGTTTTCTAAAATAGTAGTTGTGGGATAAATAAAAAAACTTCTTTTAGGTGATTTGAATACTCAAGAGGCTGTCAAAATCATTTGAACATGCTTTTTCCATATTAGTGATGAAAACAATTTCAGGAGGGATAAAAAGGTTGTGCCATATCTTTTTCTTTCCATCTTGAAAAATTATCCTAATCTGCTAAAAGGAATCATCACATAAACATGAAAATATTATTAAAAAATATTTCTATTTAGGGTAAATGTAACATAAAAACCTTTATATTGCTCTAATCCATCTACCTCTTCATATCTCCATTGTTCTAGTTTTTATCCATTGAACCTAATTTAAAATAATCCTCCAAATGTTTAGATATGATAATAACCCTCTGGGTTATATGGGATCCTTTACCTACACCCAGATAACATCCTAACCACTAAAGTTATCTAAGCTATCATTTGATACCAAATATAAGGCCCCATCGATAAACATTACATTATCCTAATTTTTTATCAGGAATATAATTTCATTCAGATTCAAAATCTTTTTAGGTTTAGAGTTTTTGATAATTTGTCCTTAAATGTTACATTATATCTCATATATTAGAAAGTAGACACTTCTACCATATCAAATGTTTTCAGAAAAATAAAATTCCTAAAAACAAGAATTATTTTATTGATAAAAATCATCTTGAATTCTTCAAGTATATTACACATCCTTAAACCATATGACAAACATTTCAAAATCTTGGGATAATCATAAAATGATCAATATGGGTTATAATATAAGGAAAGAAAATATTATTCCATCAATGCATATAAATCAATGAAATCATACTTTTCACACAAAAAACATAATATTTTTATCATACCTGATGAAATAATAAAATTTATGAATAAATCTTAGAAATAATAAATCAAAGAGGTAACTTGTGGAATATATAACATTCTTACATTGTATCTTTCACATCTAAATAGAGAGTAACCATAATGTTTACCTTTGGAATACCCATCACAGTATATTCCCTAAATCTCTTCAGAGAAAGTTTATCATTAACCTCTATCATGTTACCCAATACATTGGAGAGATATCATAGGCTCACATTCCCTTGGTTTATCACAAAACCACCTATATTTGGTTTATCATGTAACCACCAATCAAATGTCCAAGTACTAATAAATAACCATAACACATGAAAGATTGAAATTACCAAAATTTCACTCACAAATCATAATAAATAAATTTACGATATTGAAATATTTTATCCATTTCCAAAACCATTTAAATCAATTAATAAAGATATTTTTGAATCAAAGGTTCCCATAAAACAATAAAAAATTCAAATGAAAATATAGAATTAAAATTTTAAAACTTATATGTCGATATAAATTCATCCATTAAATTTTTTTTTAATCATGCACATTAATGAGAAATATTTAGATGAATAAATATTTAAAACATTTAGAATGATGCTTTAGTTAAATAGTCCCTTACCACAATAGAAAATACTTGACAAAAATAAATAATGAAAAAAATTAAACAAAAAATATAATATCATGAGAATAATTAGATTCAAGATATAAAATTCCCAAGGAAAGTATATACACCATATAAAAGTGAATCGGTGCATCACATTAAATAAGTCTCAATAGAATGTAATTTGAGACAAAATCCTTATAAATATCATATCATTAGATTAATGAAAAATGAATGACATAAATTTGTGTTAAAAATATAAATACACCCAATATAATTTGATATCATGTTTAAAAAAATCATAGTTCAATCACACATATTCTCGGAATAACAAAACCAATGACATGGATATTTAACTCAATGAAAAGAGATTGAGTTTTTATTTCCTTTAAGAAGATCATATAAATGATGTAAGAATATATCATTGGGATGATTATGTGTATAAAAATTATATAAACATAAAGTGAATTATAATATACAATATAAATAAATAAACATTGATAACACACAAAATCATGGAATAATATAATCAACGAAGTATGCATAAAATCCAATATGGGGAAATTAGGGTTATAAATTCCCTTACAAAGATAATTTTGTAAATAAAATAAATCAATTATGTGGATTAACTATAAGTACACATAAATAATGTATAAATAAAATATAGTACATAAATTTTTATTTCTCAGATAATCATAGCATGACATAATCATGATGTATATGACAAACAGATGAATGGAAATTGGGTTTAGGAGTTCTCGTACCTTTATCCTGACTTGTCTCGTTCATTCTTTATATTCCAGAATAAAAGAATCAAGTTAATTTTAAATTACCTCAGAACCTTTTAAATGTTCTATTATATATTTTATATTACCTATAATCATGTTATAAAAATTTCATAATTATTTATTTTCATATCAGTCTGTTTGTCGATATTCGGTGTTTGAGTTGAAAATTTAATTGTTTGATATAAATTGTCCATGTGGTAAAAATTCCATCATCACAAAAATATTATTCATGATCTAAATATCATATATATCCAATATATATGTATTTATAATTTCTATAATATTTTTATATAATAAATGAAATTCTCCATTCATGGAGATGGTGGGCCATACGCATGCATGTATTCTACATTCATTTATTTTTTATATTGAAAGAATAATAATAAAATGATATAACATTATATTATCAAACTAGTATAATATTTTTGTCATTTATGTCTTATAGGTTTAATAAATACATCCTTTATAAGTTCCATGTATATCACAGACATGTCATATCACTTTGAGAAGCGGTAGTCCACACTCCGTCAGTTGAAATTATTGTATTTAGACATCATGGAAAGCATAAAGGTATGTTGTAAATAAAAAATTACAAAAGAATATAAACAATATATATATAATATATACCATATATAAATACAATGACCTCATAATGACCACCATTAGAGGAGGTATAGGAAAATCGAACAATCATCGTTTTGTGAGGCAGTAGTTTTATGTACACAAAAATAGTATATTCGTATCCACTAGATGAAGGTGTGTGTAAGTGAATTTAAAATAATTCTCATATAAATATCCTAGTATATTTATTAGACTCGTTTTTTATTTAATCAATTAATAAGAAGAGTATATGTGGTGGAGAAGGAAAATAACGGAAAAGAACTTGAGAGAAGACGTTACCTCAAAATCGTGTAAATTCTTTTTATTTGAGCCGAATGGCATTCTTGAATAGCATTATACCCATGGTAAGGGTTATATGAGGAAGGGAGGTATTCTAGTAAGAGTACTGGATAGAGTTTTTCTGAACTAAAAGGCTTTATATGTTTGAGATAAAGATAAGAAGAAGTCCCCTTTTATAGAAGAGGCGAGGGATACTTTAGGAAAGTCTTGAAATATTAATTTATTATAAATTAATTTTCGATTAATGATGTCCCTATAATAATTTATTTAGAATATAATATGATTTTGGTTCTAATTCCCATCATAAATTATTTTTTGGACAAGTTTTGGATGTTTTTTTATCCTTATTTTTTAGCCCTTATTTTACCCTTTTTAATCTTATAGTTATATCATCTTATTTACACATTATGGGCTAATGTAATTGCCATATCATGAACAAATTCACATAAAAATGCCATCTATGACATATTTGTACTTATATTAACCCTTTTCATGAATAAATTTTTTTTAGTAATTTAATATCATTTTATAAACTATTTAAATTTTAAGGTATGAATTATGTCAATTTTGGAAACTTTTCATACATAACTTTTTTACAAATTCCTAATAACCCGATTCATTCAAAAAAAGAATATATTCAATATTAACAATAAATATTATCCTAAAAAATTTGTATATGACATAAATTATGTCAAATAATGTTTATTTTGATATTTATAATATCATTATTTGATTATTTTAGTAATTATGCAATCACTAAATCATCATTGTTTCATAATTAAAGTTATTATTTTTTTGTCTAATAATAATAAATAAATATCATGATTTAGGAAATATTTTTAGATTTCTAATGACTATTTGTAGTCATAGATATCATTTATATAACCCTATATAAACATTGTTTTATTAAGAAAATACATGTTTATATTTTTTCACTTTACTTTAAATTAATTATCATAAATTCTCATTATCACTCCCATGTTAATCCCTGGTGTTACCAAATAGGCACAAGGATTCCCATGGTCAGAAATATCTCTTGAAATAGTATTATAACACATGTTAGGGGAGTCTTATATTATTTTAATATTATAATGTTTAACTATATTTACCAAATTTACCCTTTAACCATGGTAAATAACAGTAGTTACTGAAGTTAGTATTCATAATGTGAAAAAAATAAGAAGTTACATATTTACACAATTTGGACCTTCATATTACATATATGGATTCCAATTTTTCAAATTCTAAACCCAAAATTTGGAAAATTAATTTAAAATTATTTCCTGTGGTCAAAACCAAAAACAGGTTTTTAAGAAGTAAAAAATATCAAAAGATTGACATGTGTTTATGTCCAATTTAAAAGTTAAATTACTTACAATGACCAAAATTTGAGAAAATGATAAAAATATATTCCATTTTAAAACCATTAAATAATATGATTTATTCATATAAATTATCTCGATGTAAAATGTAGTATTCAATTACAATTTACCGGATTCTTTAATATTCATCATAAAATGATTGTTATCAGAAAAATACATAAAATTCATCCTATGTAAATTTTAATATCATTGTTATAAATATAAATTTTATTATTGTTAAATAGAACATATAAATGTTTCAAAAAACAAATTTGAAAATGGTTCTCTATCAAAATGTGTTAAAAATATATTTTTATAAAAGTACTTCTTTTGTCTGAAAATTTGAATTTGTTCTTATATAATATCTATAAAAAATAAAAGATGTAGTTAAAATGTTGAATTTAATGTATAAATTATATTTTTAATTAAATAAAAATCCATAAAGTGTGATATTATTTAATAAACACAATTATTCTGTTTTTAAATAGGTTTTCGTAAAAACACTTCTTTTATATTCAATTGGGTTGTAATTAAATTTAATAAAAATTTGGTAACCAATGAATCTTTTTTTAAAAAAATTTCAACCATATTTCCATAATTCAGTTGTTACTATTCATTCCCGCTATTCCAATTTCTTGTATTTAACTACCATTTAAAATAATAATAATATTACTGTATTATTTTTTGTATAACTCAATTTTGTGTGCAACGTAAGATTTCAAAGAAAACTTTTGTCACGTTATGTGTATGTTATGGGAAAAAGAATCCACTATAATGAAAAATTATTAACTTATTAATATAAATAAAAATGTATTATTCTATAAATACCTAGGTCATTATAGAAATCCTACCAAAGTAGTCCTTTTGTGAAAATCAAACAGGGATACCTAATGAAGTGGTAACATTCATCAAAAATATTTTTTATTACATTTTCTCCTTAAAACCCATCAATTGTTATTATTTTATGATTATATAATAACCTCAATATAATAAATATACTATGATGTTGTTATATAATGGTTTTTACCTACACATTCTTATACATCCATCAAATTGGTAACGAACATACAATTTCTGTGTGTGAGAGACTACAACCTTGAGAAACAATCATTGTTCGTTATTCCATTACCTACCCTCATGTTGGAAATTGGAATTAAAAAACTATTTTTATATGATATATATGAAATTTATGTTTTACTGAATCTTATTAATTTATAAAATTACGTACACCTTTTTTCTTTCTATTTTTTGAAAATAACATAACTTCATTTGTAGATATGTGGATTACCACCTCAATAATGTGATGTGATTCTTTCAAAAATTACGTAGAATATATTACTGATTGGTTTAGTAAATGTATTTAAAATATATTAAATAATAATTCTAATGGAATTATATATATATATATATTCCATTTACTTTCTACCTTTCAATATGATTAGAAAACAGATAAAGTGTTCATTCGTACATACGACCTACCTTCTCCAGAAACAGTGAATTCCAGTTCATATATATATATATATATATTATAGATATTTATATGACTAATATATATGATATATAAACTATGTTTTATATTATGGTAATATTGAATTAATGATCAATGTATGAGGATAGAGAATAACATTTTAAAACAAGTACGATCATCATCAAATCTGATTTTTATAATAGAAATAGTTAACAAAGGAATTAAAAAAACAACAAAGTTAGGGAGACCTAAAATAGTGCAACCCGAGGGCATCTCCACTGACCAAATCAACTCCATCTAGATTAAAGCTATTATGATCAAGGATACAAGTGTGAATGGAACTCCGGTCTGCCACTGAAGTAAGATAATCCGCAACCTTGTTCCCTTTGCGCTGTGAGTGGGACACTTTGATTGTATTGTTCTGGAGAGATCGCCATTTCATGACTATGTAAGCAATGGACCAAGGAATGGATCCCATAACGATTAGGAAACCATATAAAATCAGTGATTCAATATCCTCCGGGGATAGCACAACATGCGGTTGTGTGCAAAAGGTAACCCCGGTAAGCATTGCTTTGGCCTAGGCCATCAGCGGGGTGCCACAGCCAAAGGATGATGTGAAGGATATAACCACACTATTCCCTGCACCATGGAACAAACCCCCTCCTCTCATGTTTCCTAGCATAAAAGAACCATCAGTGTTCGGTTTGTAGAGAATTTCAGGAGGCCTCCAACAAACCCAGCTCCCTGGTGCGGGCCTGGAAGGGTGATGCGCGTGGATACTTCCCTGCATAAACCACAACAACAGAGTAGCCTGCCAGTCATGGATGAGATGCACCATATCCACCAACATGAAGTGGGTTCTCACAATGATTTCCCTTGTGGAGGGAAGAGACCCCTCGAACCTGGCCTTGTTACTGGCTTCCCACAGGCACCAGCACCCCGCGCTGAGAATCACCACCCTGGCCATCCATTAAATACCGAAGTTGCAAGCACCATAGAACCACCATTCCAGAAAAGATGTTGCCCTATGATCCTGAAAAGAATGATCCAAGAAGACACCAAGAAAATACCAGACTTCCAGAGCCCTATCGCCTTTGAAGAAAAGGTGGGATGTGTCTTCCTCTCACCTGGAATTGCAGCAGTGGCATCTCGAGGAAAAACTGATCCCCATTTTCTTCACGTTATCATTTGTAGAAAGAGTATAATTACTGATGTTCCAGGTAAGAAAATTAATCTTTTCTGGGATCTGATTACACCATACCACATCGTGTCCATTTTCCTGGTGCTCTAAGGAAGAGGACAGATTTCGGATGTCCCTGGATGTGAAGGAACCTAAGGAAGACAGAGTAAAGATGCACCAGTCAGGTTCGAGGGTAAACATTATTGACTAAAGGAGCTCCAGTGTAGCCTCATCCAGAACAGCCTGTGTGATGCTGAGGTGGCCTCTTGATTCCTTAAGGGTAATCGAGTGGGAAGGACACCCCGGAAAGGCGAGCATAGATCCCCCCAGTACCTAAACCAGAAGAGTAAGGTAAGTTCACCAACGATCCAGCAGGAGTTCTCCTGAAGGTCCGGGATGAGAGGGAAGATTTTAGAACCAAAAGGAGAAGCACAGCCTCGCACTGCTCCCTCAATCCCCCCCAAGGGTATGAAACATTGTCTTCCCACATAACATACACTACTCGAGAACTTACCATGAAATCTGGGCGTTCATGCAGTGCAGCGTGCTATGGTGACTTCTAACATTAATCCCCCCTTTAGGGGCTGGTCTCGCCAGCCTGTCCCATGTAGCCCTGTGCCGCTTGCCTTCGGAAAAAGCATCCCAGATGGAACTGCCCAGCACCTTTTCAATGGTTTTGATGACCCCTTGCGAGAAATTGTTGGAGGCCAAGGCATGGATAGGGATGGCAGATAAGACACTATTAACAAGTACAATGCGGCCCCCAAAAGATAAGAATATGTTTTTCCAGTTTAGGACATGACTGGTAATCCTTCCCACAACATGATCGAAGTCACGAACACGAAGCCCTCCTGAAGAAATAGGCGTTCCCAGGTATTCCATGGGGAAGGAACCCCGCTGCATATCCAGGTGGCCTCATAGGGATACTACATGGCTGCAAGAACTCTTAGAGTTGAAGAATATATTACTGTTGGAATTTCTGATCACTTTCCCACTTCAATATAAATACTCATCTAGAATTCGCTTGATTCCCTGAACCGAGCCTCTTCCACCGTTAATAAAAATGAAAGTATCATCCGTAAACATAAGTTGAGAGATAGAGGGAAGTTTTTGCTTCATCCTGTATGGGAGAACTGCTCTTAAAGAAAGAACCTGGTTGATGAGGCGGCTAAGAGCATCCAGAGCTAAGATGAAGATGCTCGGGGAAATCGAGTCCCCCTACCAGAGACCCTGAGTAGCGTTGAAGAAACCTTGTGTCTTTCCCATAAAGGAGAGATCCAACCAGGATGAGCTAAAGTAGCTAAATAAGAGATCTAATGACTTAGAAGAGAAACCCATAACTAAGAGAGCTCTGTTAATATAGCTCCACTCGATCCTGTCATAAGCCTTGTTCATGTCGAGTTTGATAGCCAAGTTGGAACTGTGGGATTTAAAATTGATGTCCCGTACCACTTCCTACACCAATGCAGTGGTACCGTGAATGGATCGTCCCCTAAAAAACCATGGCTCCCAATCAAGAACCATTGGGGAAGAAATCTGGAGAGCCTTTGATTGATAACGCTCACGAGGATATTAGAAGGGATGTTGAAAAATCTATTTGTCCTGAAATGCGAGAGGGAAGAAGGGTCCTTAATCTCTTAGATAAGAACATGGGCGGTAGAACTAAAAACCCGTGGGAGGTTCCCTACATGAAAAAAAAATCTTCAATGGATCCACGATTTTCACCCTTAACCACCTCTCCTCCCCCCTATAGAATGACCCTGGAAAGCAGTCGGGACCGGGATCACTTTCTGGGTCAAGACTCAACATAGCAAGGTGGATCTTTTCCTCATTGGGAATTCCCTCTAAGCCCTCATTATCATAAACAGACACAACACTGGGAATCGACTCCCAAAGCTCTGCATTACCACTGGGGTAGCCTCTGGGCATCCTCGGATTGGGGCCAGAAAGGAGGTCCTTAAAGAAAGAGAGAGCCTTGCTTCCCACTAAGCATCTATCATTTTTGTAGGTGCTGACTTCAAGTAGAATGTAAGGCTGGATAAACCGTCTTTTTTATCTGATACATGCATGAAAGAAATATGTGTTTTTATAAGCCTCTTTTACCCATTTCACATGGGATATTTCCCTAGCCATGCACTCCTATTTAATAAGAAACACCACCCATGAGTTCTTCATGGACATCAACTCCTCAAACCTATCGTCACTCCAGTCCTCCTCCAACTAGGATTCCAAGTTGGAGATTCTCCGTTTAAAGACCTCCAGGTTTTGATCAAAGGGAGGAATGTTCCTAGCCCACTCTTGGAGCCTCTAATTCAGACTTCGAAGCTTATCGTGGAGAGCCACCCAAGCATTCCCCGGTGTAGGACCCTCCCACTACTCCCGAACAACTCACTGGTAGTCAGGAGAACGAGCCCACTAGGTGTGAAACCTGAAATTTTCCTACGAATCCTAACACAGGAGCAGGGAGACTAATAGCGGTGAGTGATTTGAGAGAGCATGCACCAGATGATCAACCTTCGTGTTAGGGAATGAGCTGATCGAATTGTTGTTTTCTAGGAACCGGTCGAGGTAGATCCAGCATCGCCTATCACCTTGGTGGTTGTTACTCCAAGTGAATCGGTCACCAGTGTACCCCAAGTCCAGAAGACCCTTACTCAATATGAATTTAACAAAGTCCAGGCTAGCCTGGTATGAGAAAGTACGTCGAAATTTCTTCTCATCAGGATCAAAGACCATGTTGAATTCCCCTTCCACCAGCCACGGTAAATCCCCCGGATCAATAAAACCAAGCTCTTGCCATAAAATCTTCCGTACCTAATCCCCACAACTCCCATAGACAATAGGAACCAAGAATCTCGCTGAGCCTATTAAAAATTTTATAGAAATGAATTGATCGCTCACCATAACCAAATCCATAGAAGAATCTCTATTACAGAAAAGCCAAATATGAAGGTTGGTTGGGTCAGCGTGCATAAATCCATGCATCTTAACCTTACTACATAACTTCTTTGTCATAGCCCGATTCTGCATGGGCTGCATCATATCCGCAATTGAAATTTTGTGTTTCCTTGATTATAAGGCTAAAAAGTAGTCTTATCCCGAGCCCCCAGGCCCTGGGAATTCCAGATAATCATAGATAACATTAAAACAGTATAGAACCATTTGTGACCCCAGGAGAAAGATTCATGCTGTTGTGGAAGGATGGTCCATCCCTAAGAGTAAGTCTCAATCTTCCACGTGTGCACACACCATGACTCCATGCTAAAGGAATGGAGACCACGGGGGTCTGGGGAGAGGGGGTCTTGGCGTCCGCACCTCACTTGACCTTTGAAATAGAATGGAGGAGGAATAACTCCCCTTATTGACTTTAATATCTGAGCAAATTGGACATGTCGGGACCATGCTGTAGCCATCCAACGAACCAACGAAAGAAGCACAAGGAGAAGCGGACTCGCATGCTGCATCCTCTAGCTCCAAGGTCGCAACCCAAGAGGGTACTAGAGAGGGAAGAAGTAACACACAGTTATACTGGGAGAGAGAAGGGGAAGACATGAACATCTCCCACAAATTCAATGCTATAAGAAGATGGGGAGGAGAGAACAGGCTGATGGAGAAGCCAACAGGCCACGAAAACCAAGCCTCTGGACTGATCGCCACTAAACTAATGCTGTGGGAAACTGCAAAATCAGGAGGAGCAGAGGTATGGGCCGGAAGAGCAGGTACCTCCGGAAGAAGAAGAGGACCGACCAGCTCCGAGGATGCCAGCTAAGAAGAGGAGAGATCAGAGCCTCATTCACTAGGGGAAGGAAAGGCCTCACATGAGCGGACCCTCAGAGCCCGACCAGGGCCGCCAGACCATTGCCTCTTGCACACCTTCCTCGAGTGGCCCTAAAGGCAAAAGGAGGAGTAGAAATTGGGAAACACTGGATAGGAAAGCTCCTGATCCCAAGCCACCAAATCCTGCACTTGCAACGATATTTTCTCTGGGATCAGGAGGGAAAGGTCCAGCTCAATAAAAATGCGAGGAACCAAAATATCATTCCAAGAAAGGGTGTTGTCATCCATGCATATAAAACCCCCTAATGAGTCCCCTATATCCTAATAAAAAGCTCAATTCTGTAAAGGAAGAGGGAGGCCAACCCAAACAGTAGCACGAGGACACTCCTTCCCCTTATGAGCCTCCATGGACCAGGGTGCCAAACTGAACCTCCATCGACCGAATGATATCGGAGCATTGCACTTGTTTATCTTGTATGGTTTATATACTAAACTCTGAAATTTTATATATTTAATTAAATTAAATTAATTATGTTAAAATCATTAATTTATGTTATTATTTTATGGGTTTCACAGTTCTATAGTTACTCATGTAGTAAGGGATTTTGATCTCACTTTTATTTTTATTGGATACATTCCTAATACACTAATTCTTTGGTGTACATAATTTATATAGTTTCCCTGAATGTATTTTATGATCCTTATCCTTAAATTTATTTTTATTTACATATATATTTGACGATATATCTTTTATGGGGTTCATGATTAATTTTCTACCAAATCGATAGGATAATTATGTCTGCATTTTTCATCTTTGGGACAAAAGATATGATTTGCACCCATATTCTTTTATGAGGCATTAAAAATGAACTTTGAAAATTTTTTTCATGAATCAAAATATTTTCATGATATTTTAATCTTTATGTAATTTTATTATCTATTATTTCAAAAATATATGTTCCTTAGAAACTGTTTTTCTAATAATGTTTTAATTGTTTTTAAATGATATTTTTTGAATTTTAATGAAACTGGATTTAAAATTTGTATATAAAGGTTTTAAAATCATATTTTTTTATTTATAAATGTTATTTTAAATTAAAAATATTTTATAAATGTTTAATGATTTAAAAATAATTTATCAAAATTGAAAGATATTTTCCTAATGAATTACTTCATGTTATCTTAAAAAACATTTTCCATCTAAGATGACATTATTTAATTGTACATATGTTTTACTGGGGATATGATCCACTAGTACAATTTCAATTTATTATATTAATGCTTTATTTTTATGATGGAATGATATTTATGAAACAATGTTCTATTCAATATGTTTTGTTATTATGGAATGGTATCTCTAAACCCAATCTCATTACATGGGTCTTGATATGATAGATGATTTATGTTATTGTGGAACACATATGAATATTTTTCATTATTTGGTGTTTGGGACCTACATCCACCTCCATTGAATTAGGTAAAATATTTCTACATCCTGATAAAGACATGGCTTAAAGGGAGAGTGAACTCGGTTCAATAAAGGGTTTTATCCATTAAGATGGACTTGGGAGGTAACTATGACTACAAAGAAGGTCACGGGAGTTAACCACGACTACAAATATTTCATGATGAGTGAAACCATACTAATAAAATATCAATTTAAGTGATTACCTAACCACTATGGAAATGATTTAATATGTTTATTTTTTTGTAAAAATTTCATGTCTAATGTCATTGTTATGATCTCATGAATTATTTTCTATGATTTATTTTTGATTTATTTACTATGAAATGTCAAATATTTATTCCATGATTAATGTATATGATTTTTATATGTTTTTTATAATATAAAAATGTTATTATCTTATTATAATACCTGTATGTTGATGTTGATGTTTATATATCATCCTTGTTAACCCTTACTTTGTTTCTGAGCTCACCCTTTTCTTATGTCTCATTTCTCCAGGTTATAAGGAAATTTACTCACTAGGATTTCAAATGGGAATGATCTATTTGTAGAAAAATGATGATATTCCACGAGACTATAATTTTTTGTTCTGTGTTTCCAAAGGCACTAAACTAATACAATCATTCGCAGGGTGTTTGTGTAATTTATGAGAAGATCCGAAAAATGATGTAATGTAAATGTATGTTAATATTGGGTCATTATGACCATCCCCTAATAGAAAGGTAGTTTTAAACCAATAAGTGTATATAAGAATTTTCAACATACTTTTTGTATAGTGTCTGAGAAAATACATTCTTATATGGGAATCGAAAAAAATATACAACATAGTAATGAATAATCCACTATTTGTGTGTAAAAGTCTATTCATTTAAACACATATATAAGAAAATATTTTAATATATATCAAAAAATAACATTAAATAATAGTAAGCATTCAATATATTTACATTTTAAAACTGCAATAAGTAACACAGCAAATTGGTAGGATATTCACAATAACAATCCATGGGTTTAACTACTTCTGGAGCACCTAATATCGATGTCTTACTGGAGGTAATGAAATATTGCAGCTTAGCCCATACAGGATAGGGTAGGTAAATAATTAAACCCATCAAGACTAAGTAAACTTATAGAGTCAAGGCCTAATCATGTCCCACGGAAAGTAGATTTTTTATACAAATATGGGCCCTCAAACAGTTCTATAAAAAATGTTAAGTGTTGTATATGGTTAATCCATTTATATCCTATCCCAAAATCATACCCTAAATCATGTTATACATGCATGAAATATTTATATAGAAATATTAGATACAAAAATAAATCACACACATTTCTTTATAATCATCAATAAAAATAAAAACCATTATAAGAAACAAATCATATATAAAAATTATCAATCTCGTTACAATGTATAGGGATTAAACTCTCCAAAAACTTACTTTAGTAGTAAAGTTATATGATGAAAATGATGAAAATAATAAAAAACAATATATTATATTATAGATATTAACTAATAATAACTATAATGTTTATGAATTTTAAACTTAGTATGACTCTAGCTATGACACAACATGTTAACTGGTGAATTTAGCTTGTAAATCATGGAATGTATTTTATTTATTTTACAATAACCATTCAATGTGTGATTTATATATAGCTATATGGGGATCTAAATAATTCATTTGTAACATATTTACATTAGCTATTCAGTTGGAGAAGTAATGTATTAGAAAAAACAAATATATTCTTATTATAACCCAATAAATAATTGTATCAAAATAGATACTAGGAGTTTTAGATACAAATTATTATGGTAAGGCTTATTTTTTGTAAAGTTTATATAATTTAAAGATTTTTTTATTAAAACAAAATCATTTTTAGAGGTGACAAATTAAATCATGAAAATGTCTTATAATTAATTTTATCTAATAAAAAGAATCTAATTTTAATATAAAATTTAATCATTTAAATTTAAATTTATTCATTAAAAATAAATCATGAATTTTATTTCAAAACTGGGGTAAGTGGTTATATAAAAACAAGACATTGAATTGACACCCAATTTTAATTCAGATAAATACTTTGAGTATAAGGTGAAAAATAAAGAGTTCATAATGAGTAGTTTTCTAGAAATTACTTATTTATTAAAGATTAGGTTTTATATGATACATCATCCAATTCAACACTCTTAACCTCTCTATCTCCTAACCACTAATGAAACCCTTACCCAATGATTTGTTTATATGATATGATTACGATTTATTTTGGTCATAGTGGAATGAAATCATATTCAACAGCATTTTCTATTAGTGATTAAAATATAAGGGAACCAATAAAGTCATGGTAATGTTATTTTCATTTTTGGTTAATGGTTTCATCAAACATTTGATATAAACCAAATACATTACATTCATTTGTCTTATGTAAGTAAATAAATATATCAATTATTATTAATTGATTGAATATATGAATTATAGAATTTTATTCTAGGATATTCTATATAGTGACATGGTAATTCATACCATCAACAAATGTGAACATCCTATTCAATTCAACTCGTTTTTAATGTACATAAAAGGTGAACTAAAATAAACAAAGATAATTTTTCCATAAGAATTAATTAAATTATATGAAGCGGTAAGAAGTATGAAACCACTCATTATGTGAATGATTATAAATTTTACTTTTGGTGAACATTAATTTGTTAAATGAAAATAACATCTATAAATAATGTATTCATAATTATTTATATTTTTTTACTCATAATTATTAACAATGGATAATATTTGAAGGAATAATTAAATCATAAAATAAAATTTAATCTAATAGTTGATACACCCTACCTGTAACTATTAGAGAACATTATCCATCCAATGATGAGTAGTAAATAAAAATAACAAAAGAAATAATCCATATTTGTTTCCATGAATTACCCATGTGACCATAAAAAAATAAATTAATATAAAAACTTATGCATCCATAATATATATATAAATACAAGGCAATCAGACCAATGTTTAATAACTTATAATCCCAAATTTGAGAAATCTCAAGAAGCCCTAAATTAAATCCCCCACATCCTAGAAACGAAAAAAATAGTATATAATAAAATATTGGTAAAATAGTGATGAATTGGTTAATAATAACCCATTGAAGTCATAACTAACTCAATGTATAATTATAAATGATATTTTGTTATATATCTTCATAAATTTGGTGAAATACCAAATAAAAAACCGACTACAATAACGAGAGTGGAAGGAGAACATCAAAATGAGATAGGAATTGGAGGAAGGGAGAGAAAAAAATTATACCTTGGTTTAGGCATGAGGAAACATACATATAAAAACCATAGATAAATGAGAAGAAGGTTGTGTCCCAATGAATATTTGAGATAGGGTTATGCATGGATGGATTGGTATTAAATTTAAGTGGGAGAAATGGTATTAATTAGGTAATAAATAAAAGTTAAAAAAATCACTATTTAAATATAAAACTACACCATGGTCTACTATATATCCATTTATTAGCACTTGGTGGACAATTTTGAACCACTGGAGAACTTACACCTCTAGTAAGCTCACTGGGTACCCAGTGAGCACCCATCAGGTTCACACTGTCCTCTAAACTCAAATATTGTATTTGGTTATACTCTTTAAATTTTAAATCCCACATATAACCTCTTAAACCTCATAACAAACCCTAAAAACTATTAGTCTCAATAAAAAATATCATAATTCAAAACTATATCTAAAAAAATTAAAAAAAATGCTAACTAGGAATTTTATTAAACAACATGTTTTTAATCAACTAATGGTCCCATTTATGCACATGAAAAAATATTAATCAATCTATGATATAATCCATTATATTATTTGATACATATTTCTTATAATCATGGAAATTTATAATAATATATAAAACTCGAGACTCACTATCTCACATGAACATAAATTAACCACAATCACTCTTGGACAAAAGCAAGGGACCTGCAAATTTTTTTTCCATACTCATATTAATCCACTCTAAAAATTTATCTCAAACCATATAATGAAACCAAATTTCATCCCAAATAATATAACACCTTCAACCACAAATATCTTAATGGTATAACAATAGATGAAACACTCATACATTTTCATAACTATTCATCATAATTTCAATATGCAATACCATTGAAATGACATAAAATTCAATATCACCACATTATATTCTCATCACTAATATCCAATATATCTAAAAAATAATAATTTCTAATAAAAAACCATTCATCCTATAGAACCATCATTATTTAGATGCGTGACTAAAAAATCAAAAACTTTCTCTAATAATAAAATACAATTATACCCAAAGGATATATTAATTTTCTTTTAATTCATCAAAAAACTAATAACCAAATACCCAAGGTACTATGGTATTATACATTATATGAGTAACATATGTTTTATTATACATACAATAAAACAGAAATTTCATTTATAAAAACTTTTTCCTTATAAAAAATATTTTATAGATGATTGGTTTCTATTTATTTAAATGAATAATGTTTTACTTATTTTTCTTCAAAAAAAAATTAACAACCAAAATTCATAAATCAAAACCATTTTTAAGATACCACACATTTAAAATACATCTAGTTTCATACACATTATTTTTCAAAAATACTACTTTATAACCTCTAAATCACAAGTTAAATCCATTAACAATGACCCTATAGTTATTATACACATCTTGTTGAACAAACCAGTTTTAAAATTTCCCCGCCATTAGATTAAAAGAGATATCAATTTTTTCAAATAAAAAATACACTAAAAATCTACACTATATTAAAATAAAATGTGGTGAAACGTTTTAAATTTTAAAAACATTTATTGAAAAATAGTTTCATACATTTAAAAACATAAATACCACTTAATATTTTACTTATATACATGAAAATAATAACAGGGGAACAATAATAAATATAGTGGATCAATTTTTTAACATATCTTTCATTTAATTAGAAAAAATCAACATATAGAATTTGTGGGTATCAAATTAATTACATGGTACATAATAAAACATAATACAACAATCCCAATTTGGAATAATCCAAATTAATATCTTAATTAGAAAATGATATATTTTTCTCTAATAGAAACAAAATACAAAATAGAGAGGATGGTTAGGTATTCAATATAAATAGAAAATTTACAATCTCTAATAGGAATAAAATTGGAAGAATATTTTGGTATTTAATAATTTTAATATTAAAGTGTGAAAAAAATTATATAAGGCATTATCTATAGAGAACTATTAATAAAATAAGATCCATGCTCAAAATAATACATAATTATTGGTCTTTAATTAGTTTTATATAACCAAATATGGTATACATAGTAAGAATATTTAATTTATTAGTTATTATATAAATTATTATTCTCGTTAAGATATTTTAATTAGAATATAAAAAAATGACATACTATTTATCCCCACTAGATAAAAATATTAATGATTCCAAATAGAAAATGGCTTCTACTCAAGCCCTATAAACTCATCAACTTGAAGGAGATCACACTTATAAAATCCTGATGAAATTTTAATGACGTGATGATATCATATTGGAATGTTATATCATTTTGGATAAACATTTAATAAATTTTACAGTGATACACTTATTAGTATAATGATGGTTTAGATTATTTGGATACTAAATACATAGTACTATTATTTAATGATGGATATTCAAAATCACCCACAATGATCATATCACATAGGTTACATCCAAGAAATAAACTACAGAAAAATTATCATAACAACCTAGGGAAAATAAAATCATTATAATGGGTGATAATAGATTCTTATTAAGATTATACATGTGAGATGTCCTCCAATGATCATAAGTAAGAATAATTTTTTGATAACAAGATTATAAAAACATAGTTATACAAAATCAATTAATATATAATAAATCAGTATCCATGGCATAAATATTTAAAATAAATAATGGATAAATTCATAATAATGGGGGATCATCAATAATAAAATATGATCAACGAGATCATATCTTAAATATTGGAATGCTAAAGAAACATAAGCTTATATCATTGTAATCATGTACAAATATAAAATTGTTCCTTCATTAAGTTAAGTGCATGAAAAAATGTCCTCACTAAATCTTATGTGAAAATAAACTTGATCCGCACATTAACATATATAAATAAAACAAGGTACTCACATAAGCATATTGATATTAAACTAGGTCTATGCATAAAATTGTAAATAATGGACCAGGTTCTCGAATCACATAGTTGTCTCATGATTTATCGATCATTACATAACAGATTGAAGGGCTATATAATTCGAAGACCAAAATCACATAATAGAAAAATTATTTTTTGTTCTATTATATTATATAACATTCATCATATCACCATATTATAGACCATAAAATGGAAATAGTATTGACAGAAAAATTTCCATTTCAAAATTTAATAACACATGTAAAATAAATGGGATTCATAATGGTTTCATTAAAACATAATTAACTACTGAGAAAGAACTTGTTTTTATAGAATCATCCCAAAATCATCACCATACTCAGACATTGAGAAAAATAATTGGATGGTATCATATTTTCATATTCCAACAAAGAATAAAAATCCTCAAATTGTGTATACATTGATGAAAACTACCTTTATAAGAGCAATAAAAAATTTCATTGAAAACATGGGATAATATTATTTTACTATGATAATATTTAAAATAAAATTTCCTAGGTTATAGAGATAATATTTTATTTATAAAATTAAACATGGAAACATGTAACTGAAGCTTCTTGAAAAAAGTGTTCATGACTGTAGAAAAATATGTTCATGTAGTAAACATTAAAAAACATTCCTTTCAATTTTATATAAAAAGTTAAAATGGACTTTTTGAGAAAATAATACATTAAAAAGGTTTGTTTAAAAAAATTAAATATTGTAAAATGTAAGAGAAATTAAATTTCTAAAACATTTCATGAATAGGTTTAAATATCCATAATTTTTTAGGTAATGAATAAGGAAGTATAAGTTCATCTACCAATAGTTAAATAAGGGTTTAAAAAAAACATTTTCTCGATAATTTTAAATTAAAATGTGAGTAAAATATTAATAAAAAAATAAATATAGTTATAACAACTAGATAATAAAATTTAATTTTTAGAGGATATAGTTTATATTTTTTTTCAAATATAATATTTTCACAGGTAGTCCCAAAAGGAAAATACATTGTGACATTAATCCCTTAGCTCAAGTCACATCATGATTTGTATGAATTTGAAACTCCTATGTTGTACATACATATTTATTATAAAAAAATTATAAAACCATATTCATACATATAATACAATATATGATTTACTTATAACAACATTTCACCCATTTATTTTTAATTTCTTATCAAATTCATTCTTCCAGGTAAAAATTGTTTTGTTTTTCATGCATGTTTGTTCATTTAATTTTACATTGACTATGGTTTCATAATCATTGAAATTTTAGTAATATCATATTTTTTACATGAAATCATTATAATAAAAATTATAATTATTTATATAATGTGGTGGTGAAAAATGAATTATATCTCTTCATGGAGATGGTAATTAGGACATATACGTGTACAATGTTCTCGTTATTTAATGGACAGAACGAACATAATGTAAATAATAATTCAACTTTACGTAATCATTACTATTTCATAAATAAAATAAAACATCATTAAATCTATCACTATTACCTTGAATTTAATAAATAAATGAAAAATGAATCACATCTCTTCGTAGAGGTGGTACTCCACATGTATATATGTGCAAAGTTATCATTCCACAACAAATAGAAAGAAATAAAGGTAGATAATATATTATAATTTAATAATAATATTAATATCACTACTTTCATAAAAAATTTTATTCCTTCAGGATAAAAATCTCTGATAATCGTGATGTGAAACAAAATACTCTACTACACATGGTAATTGACCATACATATGAATATATGGGGCTTTTGTTTCCCATTTCATGGTGAAATTGATGAATAATGGGTTCTTATGAAATATAATAACTTAATATTGTATTTATGATATTTTATTAATAAATTTAGGTTTGATAATATATTTTTAGATAATTTGGAAGATGAAATATAATTTAAATAGCACGGATTGGAGTTACACCTCTCTATTGAGAAACCTCCTTTGGATTACAAAATAATCCTTAGAAGGGTTGTATTACGATCAAACCCGGATTTATATAAAGTTGAAAGGTATTTTTGGATATTATTAGACTAGGGTGTGTCCATGATAAGAGGCTATTTATGCGCGATACAGATAGAAGAGTTGGTGTCCCTTTACTCGATATGAAGGAAAAACATATTTAATTTTTCAAATGATGAAAATTTATAATTGTTTTGATTAGGTAAAATTTATTGAAATTGTATCGTGAGAAAATATATAATGACATGAAACTAAATATATCATTAATCAAGGATTTGGAGATGTTTTTTTTTAAAATTTAATCATTATCTCTCAATTTTAACCCCTCGTTAACCACATTTAACATTTACCATAGTATTTATTTTTTATATCTGTTACTATTAAAAATAGACTAAAATTAAGTAAAACTTGAAATATAATATTAATTATTATGATTCAAAATATGGAATAAATTTTATCAAATTCCATATCTTTATTTTTTAGAAATTAATTAGTTAATATACCCCAAAAAATGAAAAACATTTGTAGAATATTTAAATTCAAAGTATAAAAAATTTCATTATACTAAAATTAATCTAAATTTTCATTCTAAAAAAATTGTTTATATAAATGTTATAAAAAATAAAATAAAATAATTTTAAAATATCTTTAAAAATTTAAATTTTAAAATACTTGAAGTGTAAATATTTTTTTAGACAATTCAATATATTTTATTATTCACCCAAGAATACACTTTTTTAGAAGATTCCCAAAATATCACTCTAGTCTAATATTAATATATTCATTTAAAAAATTATATTTATTTAATAAAATTAACTTTATAAAAATATAGAAATAAATTACAATCTCTATGTAAAAAGTTAAATTAAATCCAATTTTAATGAAAATATATTATTGAAGAACAAATTGAATTCACTAAAAATTTATCTTTTTTATTTTAGATTAATAAATAAAATATAAATATATAATAACTCAGTACATATTTTTCCTTGATTATTTATTCATACTCATACATACAATTTAATAAATATGCTATAATAGTCAAATATAAATAATAATATTTCAATAGTATATCACTGTCCTTTTAAACATTGTGTTGCATGTAAAAAATATCAAAAAATAAAAAACAATTAATAGGAAATATATCATCAATGATCATGGTGTCACATTATTATCCTTATATTATAATGATTCATTCTAAATTAAATCAATATTATATGAAAAACTGAGGATACATTTGTCTTACCTCATCATTGGGTTCTAATTTAGCTTCTCAAATTTTTGGCAATGCTAATTTATTTTGACATGGGTGGTTTTATTTATTCATAGAACATTATCACTTCGATCAAGAATCTCGAATAGTTGTTACTCATATAAGTGATAATGATTTTATGGTATAACCTATGGGTTTATTAGATGTAAATTATCATATATGTACTTCCTTGGTTGGGAAACATCGAACACATTATGAACATGAGACAGATTCACTGGAAGTGACAAATAATAAGAACCCTAATGAACATGATCCAAATTATTTAAGGGGTGATATATATATATATATATATATTTCAGTTATCCATTATTAAAAAATAATAAAATCATCCATAAAGGATGTATTCATTAAATTACCATTTCACCATCATCGTGCTCTGAATCTCAATAATGATTTCCAGCCTTAATATTCTATCGACTCTGAGCTACATTGATGTGCTGTAAAATGATTCTAAATCACTCCTCCATTTGTTAATTTATCTCATTTACCAATTTTTTTATTTCTCTATATTTCTTCCTACATGTTGTTGTTATGATCTTCCTTCTATAATAGGCATTATAAGGACCCATCATAATGATAGAATGAATGTTATTATTATAGAAAAACTCAACGAGTAAAAGGTTTCGATGATAGACCCATTTAAAATATATACAATGGAATCTAATCATATGTTCTATGTCTGGAATGGTCCAGTCATATTTCCCATTTATATGATTATGATATTGTATTCTAAATTTCAACTCTGTATAAATGTATTGTTGGTGACATCCCTATAACAGTGAGTTAATAATTAGATCTAGATTAGATAAAATAGAATATGGAACTCCATTTTTTCCAAACACTTACATAATTAATTTCATAATAATCTGAGGAAGATATAAATATTATCAAATTGAAATGAAATCTACTGTTTTTTTATGTTTATCATCCACAACACAGAAAAAATCATTCCCTTTATACATTTTAGGGAGTCCAAATAAAAAATAGTTGTAATGTTTTCCCATTTCATTTCTCATGTGGTTTATTCCTGTAACATCCCATGATACTTAAATATCTCAAAAAGTTGTTTTTATTCAATAAATAGAGATAAATACTCTAAACTATCCCTATTTATGTTATCCCCTAATAAATACTATTGAAAACATCTATAAATATTTGTATATGAATGATGAATAAAGAATTATGAACTATGAGCTTCATCTAATAACCCATTATTAATTTTTTTATTGAAGGTAAACATACTTATTTTATGAACCTTATCATTCCATAACACTAATAGTTGAGATAAAGATCATTTATCACCTTTTTCAATAGTTATATATCCTTCTTCTACACCTTTTTACTCCTTGCATGAATGGTTAGTTTAAAATTAATATATTAGAGACTCGGTCATTCATATTTCTTTCGGATTTCAAGGTTTATTATCTAAAAAATAATAAATATTGGATTCCATTTAATCTTCGTCACATTAAAAATTGATTATTATTTCCAAATCAATGCATTTACCACCTTTCTCTCCTTTACTGGATGATATTTTGTTGAGTAATAATAATAATTAATCAATTTTAATCATCCCCTTGGGAACATATTATACCATTTTTGTTGGAATATATAATTAAATATTTTAATATTTATATATATATCACATTTTTCACCATCAATATAATTCAACCATATATTAAATGCAAAACTTCTAACTTTTAACTCTAAATAATGAGTTTGGAAATGTTTCTCATGAATTTTCATCTAGGAAGAGGCATAAGCTATCACCATTTCATTTTCTCAAGGCTGCATCTCAATCCCTTCATCGATGCATAAATATAGATCAAAAACAATTTTCTTCTATTTCTTATCATATGTAATAGGTTCACTGACCAACTTTTTTTAGTCGTTGAATGTTTACTCATATTCATAATTTCAAAAATAATTTAGATCCTTTTGCATCAATATGGTTAGTGTATTTTATATCTATGTTAAATTTCTCACATAGAGTTAGTTGTATCATTTATACCCAAATAGAATATAGATCTATGAAATTTTTTGGTCTAGTATATTTTTTAATAAATTTCTAAATTAGAGGATATAATGAAATACTGTAACACAACATTTTATGATAAAAAATGAGGCTTTCTATAGAAAAAATTAAAACAATGAAAATTTAGAAGATAACTTCTCTTTTATTTTATTATTAATAAAATTCATCCTATTTTATTTATATATGAATAAAACCATATATTTATATTTACACTTATAATATAAAATAATCATATTTGAACACTCCCACAAACAGATCAAGGATTTCTATAAATACTCTATTCATTAAATGCATTAAGTTGGTTTGATCATTGTTAAGTTAAAAAGGAATTAATATTAATTTATAATAACTATACCACATATGATATTCTTTTTTCCCATATATGACTTTATAACCCATAACTGATGATATCTTCATTGATGAAAAATAATGTTAAAATATTATTCTCTAAATAATTGATCAAAAAATTCATGATACTATGTAGATGATACAATATAATAATAGTGATCTACTTAGGTTCCATATAATAAATACAAATACACATTGACCAATCATTTTTATTAACAAAAATAACAATTAAACCCTTAGTTATATTCCGGGACAAATGATTCGATTATCTAGATTCCTTGGGACCATCTTCTTTAATTCCAACAACTTAATCTCGGCCTTTCTATATCGAGTCATTGAAATATATATATAACCTGGAATGAGTTCTACAAAAAAATCAAATTCATAATTCCATGGATGACAAGAAATTACATATGAAAATACAATTACATAATTCTGGAAAATAGGGAAATTTTCAATTTTGAGTTTTCCACTAACCGTTTGCGATAAAAACCCACATGAATATATAGTATAGAACATATGATGCATACAATTTCAAATGGGAGTTCAGTTTAATCCTCAAAACTATTTTTAATTTCATTTCTATTTTATAATACCTAATATAACATCTTTTCAATGAAAATTGATATGGTTTCTATACATAGAGAGCCAATCTATGCCACAAATTTCAATAATGTCATTAATAAGTAGAATAATGATATTTATATGATGAAAATATCAAACAAATTCTATCATAGATGAGTTATAAACATGATATTGAATCCTTATAGTATTAGGGGTTTTTACTACCTTATCAAAAACTAATCATTGAGGTGGTAATGTGATACCCTTAGAAATTTATCCATCTAGAGAATAGTTTGTATAACATGAATCAAAAAAACCATTTTCAGACCTTGAACGAATGATATGTGATCCATTCAACAAAACATTCTCTATAAATTCATTAGCATATGTTATTTCATAATCATTCCCTTTTTTATTTGACAAAAAATGTTACTAAGTATTATTTTCCTCAAAAATCTATAGAATAGTCCATTGATTCACATAATTTTAAAACCCCATAAATATAAAGAAATATTGTGTGGGTGGTTTATTTAATTATTATTTCTCGTCATTTATTTACTTTAATGGCCTCTTCATATCAATTCAATGTTATTTCACAAGAAGAACAAGCCTCCAACACCTAAAAAATATTTTTTTGACTTTCAAGAAATTACTATAGTTTTTATTAACACATTTTAGGAATGTAATCGGTTAAATAATTTTCTACCCTCCACATGACATACCACTGGATAAACCATGAATCTCCATCTTCCTTTTCATAACACTAAAACCATTAAAAGGAAAATTTACTATTTCAATCCAATTTTGAGTGCATAGATAATAGTTTTATCTTTTATTCCAAAGTGCCTTATATATAATTAACTTAAATGAATTGGTTTCGATCTATTAAATAATAGTTCAATAATTCTTACAAATATGATGATGAAATTAAAGGGGGCATCACATGTCATGAAATGTTTTCTATATAGGTTCTAATGGATTCATCATCATTATGATTTAATTATATAAATTACCTCTCCATTTTAATATGATAATTAGAGGGAAATTAATCATTTTGAAAAATCATATTAAAAACCTCCATTCCCAAGTGTTTTTTTTCAACCACATTCATTATATTATTGATAAAAATATTCTATTGACCCTCTCCAATCTACATGCAATTGACTTACAATAAAACATTTTTAGGGTCTGAGCAGAATGTAATAGAAAATATTATTGCAATAAAATATTAAACAAACAAAAAATGGTTGGATATTTATATATAAAATAGTATATGTAATTTTATCCCACTTTTATTAATTCAGAATCTTAACATGGAATTTTTTTACCGCACACATCATGAGAATTGTTCGTGAGCATAATAACATTATATTGCACCCCAAAACCATTTCAATTTGGTTTATTAGTAGTCAATCAAGTTAATTGGTCATAGTTTTTGTTGTATAGATGATTCTTTATGGGTATAAACATTTACTTAAACTAGAAACATACAATAATCATCATGATATAGTAACTAGAGTGAAAATTAAATATTCATGGAATTTTTTTTAGATTTCCTAAATTTTTACACTTTTTTATCAACCAATGTCTCTTTTGGTTTAACGTAGTTTTTCCATGGGAATCATCTAATAAAATCATTCTTAATGGTTTATAAATATAATGTGAATTATATTAATTATATCTCTCATAATTATCTGTCTAGGTGTGTAGTGTGAATCCCACTCAACACTAACTAGTAAAACTTAAGTTAACAAATAATCCACCCCTTCAATAGTTGACACCCCTAATTGTATCTATTCAATTTAAATCA
Source organism: Viscum album (assembly GCA_963277665.1). NCBI lineage: Eukaryota > Viridiplantae > Streptophyta > Magnoliopsida > Santalales > Viscaceae > Viscum > Viscum album. The sequence goes on along the minus strand of OY728134.1, from coordinate 623,467,295 downwards.
ATAATTTATTTATTATAAATTAATAAAAACAATTTCAATATATAAAACCTTTATGAATACTTTTTATTATATGTTTATTTCTATTCTTACTTCCAATTTAATGCACATTAAAAATGAACACATTTTAATAATTACTAGTTAATAGTATATTGTGGTTATTTTAAAAATGATGTTTCATGTAAAGAAAACAATAAAATAAAAACAATTATATGAATAGAAATATTTCATGAAAACACAGTGTGTCAAAAAAACCAATTAATCTCTTGGTGGATACTTACTACCCTTACCTACCCCAATAAATGAAGATCATTCTATAGTAATGTTTATCAATCATGATTGTTTATTACTTCTCATGTTCCAATAATTGAACCTAATTTCTTAGAAAGAAATAAATTATTAATCAACAAAAATAACACTGATATAATTTTTGTATCATCTATAAAGAAAGTAAATATCATGTAATCAGGTCATCTAATCACAACACGGTAGATAAACCTTCATTTTTCTAGAGTAAATCAATAAAACATAGGGTTTAATGAAACAGAAGTGGAAGTTTGTCTTCCATAATTAAAAAAAATTATTACAGACATATAGTTTACTACAAATTTAGGATGTCCATAAACATTGAAAGACATGTTGAGAAAAAGAGTAACCCCTTCAATCAACAAATATATTAATCTAACTATGATGGAAAAATAAAAGGAAACATATATTTGATGAAAAATACATAACATACCAAATCAACAATCATATGAAATTTAATATTTGTATGTAAGTCCAACATTTTATGAGATTCATGTTCACCAAAGGTTTCCACAAACGTTCTAAGAATATATATACTCCTTTTGGATCCACTTCCATGGATCACCTTAGTAATGAATTATAAATATTTTGGTTGAACATGTATACACATTTCAAAACATATATAAAAATTAAATTTAATAGAAAAAAATGTATATTTAATTAAAATTTAGTAAACATTTATTAAAATTATATATCAAAACTATAACAATAACTCCATAAAATAGGAGGATGATAACCTAAACATACATTGGGATTACCTAATTTGGGAGAACCTTATATTGATGTATGTATGGAGGTTGGGAAATCTTTCAGACCATGACATCTATGTTGGGGGTAGGGAAATCGTTCAACCTATCTCACCAAGGTGCACTACTATAGTTATTTTCTAATATCATTCCATGGAAATGAACCATTTTATAAAAAATCATGTCCTTAGATCATCCAGTAGAATAGAATATGTGGTTTGAAATTTCAGTGTGTTATGATCATATCCCATCATCATACTCCAAATCGTGATGTACTATCATAGTAGTTTATATGGAAAGAGTATATTAACAAAATCATATAACATAGCAGTCGAATATCAAAACCATATCCATTATTGATAATATATCATCTATGATAATCAATATTATCATTAAACTAAATGTGAAAACACACTTAAAAATAACCATTTACCACATTAATAACAAAACAAGATTTAAAATGAACACCATCATATAAGAAACCTTATATAAACTCAAAGAGATTAACACATGTTATAATTTATTTTTAAGAACATTTAATATAACATGTATTATAGTATTACATTAATATACACAAAGTAATCTATGTCGTAAATCATTAAATTTCATTAATATATGTAAAAATAGAAACTTCAATTACGTTATATATTTAAGAATATAATAATTTGGTGGATATATCATTAGTGTAACAAAAAAATTGGTTAATTAAATTATTTGTGATTGAAGATAGTTACTTATTATATCTCATGAAAGTATTGTATTATAACACATTCCTTGAGTTTAAGAGTCAAATTCATAAGGTATTTTACAAATTAAAATAATTTATTATTATTTATTGTATTGTTAATGAAAAATATATCAATGAGGTGACTCTTTAATTTATGATTAAGTCTTATAATTGATTCCCACTTCTTAAAATAAACACTATTTTAAATAAACATTAACCATTTTATTAAAAATCCTTGTTATGTGAAGAATTAAAAAATTAGTTTCATGAATGTGAAATTTTGTTTATAAAACAATACATGGATTTGAGATCTAATGTTAGAAAATGTATAGTATAAAGAAAAATTTATAGGGAAAAGATATTGGGGACTTATTTATAAGTAACTCCATTTGTAATTTCCATGTGATATAAGTGAAACCTTGTAAAGGAACATTTATAACCCCTACATGACCTCTCAACCAATGTCGCCATTAAATGATGTTAATTTTAGATATAAATTTTATTACTCAGTTGAGTCATTATGGGTTAAAATTGTAAAGTCCTGAACCTAAAACCTAGGTTCAACATGTAAAAATGTGGTCTTTTTTTAATGAAACATGAATAAATACAAAACATTTATTACAAAAGAGGACCTTTTCTGGTTTAGGTTCTGGATAATAGACAAAAACTTACATATATTGAATTATAAAAAATAATTACTATATAAAAAATTTGATTCATCTGTATTAGCACCTTAACTTGCCTTTGAACCACTAAGTAATCCAATGAAAAACCATTTAAAAACATGGGATGAGCACAAAAATGCTCATTATGGGATATAGATAAAGAAAAATCATTAGACCATTGATAACATAAAAACCCCTTTAAAAAACTTTTTCTTTAAAACTCATAAGTATGCATAAAAATATCATATATTTTTCTTGGGAGATATTTACCTTATCACTCATACAATCATCCTAACATAAGGAATACCAATATTGTCAACTTATATCTCTAGATTACCAAATTTGTTTAAGATCTATAATGGGGATCACTCATTATATCAATAGCAATAATTGGGTCAACCCAACAAATAATGAGCTATAATGGTCTCAACCCAACATATCTTGAGCTATAATGGGATCAACCAAAAATATATAGAGCTATAATGGAATAATATTCATAAAAAATAATGGAATAATATTCATAAAAAATAATATTTTCAGCATATAATAGAAACATCAATGTAATAGAGAATCATGAAATCAGTATAACTACTCATGCAATATAAAAATCTTTTTTGAGTTTAATTATAGTGTCCTTTAAAATGATTTTTAAGGGAAATTCCCATAAAAATATAATTCAAGTAAGAATTAATATAATGGAATGGATATGTATATAAACTGTAAATGAACACAATAGAACTTAATATAAAAAAACTGTTATAGAAAATTATCTCAATATCATATAATGCATAAATGAGTAGGTTAACCAAAAGAATGAAAATTAGGTTAGGAATTCTATTACTTTTGGTTTGACTTCTTTCAAATGTGTTCAAACATCTTGTATAATTGTTTGAATAGTGTATTTAAATAAGTATAAATCTAAAAAAATTATAATACCTTACATAATATTCTTATAATATTTTCCACACATTTATTAACAATATTTATTTTTTAATGGTTTTAGGTGCATTCTTTTCATGATTTCAACTGTCTGTTTGTTATGGGATTCATTTTCATAATCAAATAATGAAATAAAAGTTATTAAATATATATATTTAGGTCATTTTGAACAATTATATGTGATATTAACCATTCTATTATGTTGGTATAATGGAAACAAGAAATTATCATTCATGGAGGCGGTGAATTGATGCATCACGAACAATGATTTCATTATTTAAGAAAAATTGATAAGATGAGAGATCTTATGTTGCCTATACCATAAAAAATAACACAAAACTATATAATTAACTTTGGATTTATCATGAAACATTTTAAAGAGGTTGGGAAAAGGTATAAGCGAAAAATAATTTAAAAGATAAGAAAACAGAACCTTACTTCTGAAAAGTTCGTCCTTGAGAACCTCTTTAAGGACGTTGGAACTGGTGTTTTTGTGAGATGAGGAGCTCAAGAATATGTCATGGGATGAAGAGGATGGAATACTGTATAACACATCCAAAAAAATGTATCTATGTGATCAAAATATGTGAATAAGGGAGACACCTTTTATAATTGAGGTGAGGGGTAACATAGAAATTACTCAAATTAATTAAATATAATAATTTTTAATAAGATTTAAGACATAAAAATGAATAAAAAGGATGGGGATTACATTTTCCATGGAATAAAATAATATTTTGACTTTTTAAATTATTTTTTGATTTTTAAATACATTAATAAAATATTGTATTCCTGGAAAAAGTTTTTTATTAAAATAAAAATTATTCACCATTAAGACTTTAAACACATCAAAAAATACAAATTAAAATTAAATTTTTTATTATATTCTGTAAATATTATATTTACCTATTTAAATAGTTACACGACTAAAAAATATCATATTATATTTATTTTACTATTTCTAAAATCATTAAAATGATGTATTCATTAATTAAATATTTACTACATCAATATTGTTCATGTGATTAATGTAATTATTTATTATCAAAAAATTAAAAATTAAATTCTAAGAGAGAGTTAAATATTTTATATTTCAAAATAGTATTTATTTATAAAATATTATTTTGGAAAACCAGTCATTAAAATATTAAACAAATTGACAATTATAGTGTGAACAAGGTGTCATTCTTTTAAAAAAAGTATAAATGGACTAATGTGATCTATGTAGGTCTAAAATATCCCAAATACAAATAAAAACATGATAAGGGTAGAACTTTTCTTATAAAAACTATTTTATCCACAATTTAGATCATAAAAAATTTCTCATAATTTTAATTAAAACACTTTATTTAATTTTCTTATGCTTGCATTAGCACAACATTAGTGTCGCACAAGCATTAATGTTTAATATTTCATATAAAAATATTAAAAAAAATTAATATCATAAAAAATGAGGTTCAAAATTATAATCTATATTCATTCATTATTTATATTCACTCATATATATGTAAAAATTACTTCTTAAAATTTTTTATTTCTCTTTTCTTGCCCTGGGCAAGCGTTACACATGAATTTGGACAAGATAATTGAAATACAACTATGAAATTCCAAATAACAATCCCAAAAACATAAATAATACATAATAACTAATAAAATAGTCTTTAACATAAAATTTAAAGCTCAATTAGTGTTTATAAATCACCAATATTGAAATTGTCAATGTTGTGCAGGCACTGCACAGGCCCTGATAACAATTTTTATACCTATCATGAAAAAAATATAAAAAAATGATATGAATAATTTCTATTCAAAATTACTCTTATGAAATCATAATTATGTTATTAAATAAATTTAATTGATTTTATATCATAAATATGTCTTTAAGATTTCATAACAAATACCGTATTTCCTAAAAAAGTATTTTTTCTGTCACGAATTTTTAATGTATTCGAGAAAAATCCCAAAACATAACCCTAAATATTTTTAGACATTTAGAATTAAATAATGAAATCCGTTTTTTGAAAATATATTCCTTATTATGATTAATTAAATTTTAAAATATAATCATATTTTTTTCACAAAATAACAACTTTAAAACTATAACTGATTTTATAACACCTTGAAAAACTAAACAAGATCACATTACCTTTTATAATTAATAAAATAATATTTCTTTTGGATAAAATAGGTGACATGAATTGATCACTCAATTCATTCCCTAAGAGATTTTATTAAACCCAAAAGAGTCTGTAGAAATACGAGGTGTAAATAACATACACCAAAAAAATTGATTGTCCCATCAGACTCCAAATAATATACTTACCACAACCATATATGTCCGTTTTACAAATCCAAAATACAAAATTAGGAAAAAAGATAATGGATAGATTATAAATTCCCCATTGTACAGTAGTTCATTTAAGAAAAAAAATGTTTCTATTAAAAAAATATGAATGTTATATCATCCCCACCATAAATTAATTGTGCCCTTGAAATTCATTCATTATACATATATTTCTGAATTTACATATTGATAATTAAGAAAAAAAATATTTTATTATGTGTACTTAATTAACTTGTTGATTAAAAGTTAACACTATCACTTAAATTTTTCTAAAAAACATCAACGTCTAAACTCTAAAGTTCTCTAGACCATTCCTCTGATACGAACTGTAAAGATCCGAACCCAAAACCCGGGGTCATCCCTTAACAATGTACCATTTTTTTTAAAATGAAACATGAATATATAAACATCATATATTACACAAGAGGAACTTTTCTGGTCAAGGTTCTGCAGAATTAGACAATAACTTACAAATATTGAATCAGAGTTTACCAAAATAATTACAACATTACTAATTGGATTCAACTGGAATAGCTCCATAACGTCCAATTGAACCACTAATTAATCATGTGGAAATCATTTTAAAAACATGGTATGAGCACAAAAATACCAGTAAGGTATATGATGAAAGAAAACCAATTAGTCCAGTGAAAACATGAAAACCCTTTAAAACTCCTTTTCTAAAAAACTCATAAACATGAATAAAAATATCATTTAGTTCCCTTGAGACTTATTTACATTAAATCTCTTATAAATAAACCTTAAAATGGAATAACCATTCAAAAAAATTTCATTCCTGGAGTACCCAATGCAATGGAGAGCTATAATGGGGCTCACATGTCATATCTTGAGCTTTAATGGGCTCAACCCAACATATCATGAGCAATAATGGCCTCAAACCCGCATATCTTGAGCTCTAATGGGATCAACCCAAAATATAATTATCTATAATGGGATCAATCGAATGTATCTATGTGCAAGGAACATATAATGAATAAAACACTTGATAACTCATTTGAAACCATGAGTAAAACACAATAATGTTTTCAAGATTTCCTTTTTATTATTACAAATCAGTTTTAAATATAAAAATCATGCACATAATAATGAAATAATATCCATCAAATAATCCATTTTAAATTTATAATGGAAACATCATAGTAATAAATCATCATGAAATCAGTAGAACTACTGATTCTATATAGACAATATTTCTAAATTTCATTAAAGAGACCTTTAAAAGTATTTTACAAATAAAGTCCCTCCAAAATATAATTGGAGTGAGAATTAATAGAATGGAATGGAAATGTCTATAAACTGTAAATTCACACAATAAAACATAATGTAAACAAAAAGTAATTGAAAAAATAATCTCAATACCACATAATTAATAACGGAGGAGGTTAACCAAATGAATGGAAATTGGGTTAAGAATTCCTTTAACTCGGGATTGACTTCCTTCAAATGTGTTCAAAGAACCTATATAATAGTTTTGATAGTTTTATCGAATAACTAAATAACTAAACACATGTTTATAAAACCTTACATAGTCTTCTTATAACATTTTCCACCATTTACTAACAATATTAGTTATTTCAATTGTTTCAGGTGCTTTCTTTTCATGATTTCAAAAGTTTGTTTATTATAGCAATAAATATCATAATGAAAAAACAAACCATTAGTGATTACTTTTATATATTTATGTCATTTTTACCATTAATTGTAATCATAAACTTGACATGGTTTTTTTAAAAGAGAAATGAAAAATCATCATCCACGAAGGTGGTGAATTAATGAACCACAAATGATGATTTCGTTATTTATAAAAAACTGAGAAGATGAGAGATCTTATGATGACTATACCATAAAATAAATAACCCTCCAATATTTATGTAACAATATAATAGTCATGAAACACTGGAAAATAATAGGGTATAAGGTATAAGTGAAAAAGACATTAAATGAGAAGAAAAGGGAACCTTAATTCTTGAAAGTTCCTCCATGAGAATCTCTTTAAGGATATCAGTAGTGGTCTTTTTGTGAGACCCTGAGCTCAAGAATGTTGCAAGGGACGAGGAGGGGGTAATTTGGCAGTGTTTAGATGAACAAGATAACTGAAGGTGATAAAAATATTTGAATGATGGATCCTACTTTTATAATTTATGTGAGGGGTAATATACGAATTACTCAAATTAATTAAATATAATTATTTTTTAGATAGTTTAAGACCTAATAATCATAAAAAATTGTGGATTAAATTTTAGACAGAATCTCATAATTTTTTGACATGTTAAATAATATTGTGATTTTTATGTAATTTAATACAATATTTTATTCATGGATAAACAATTTTTTCAAAATAAAAACTATTCACAATTAAGACATTACAGAAATCAAAAAAAGTTTCCAATTCTATCTAAATTTATTATTATATCTTATGAATACTATATTTACCAATATTAATAGTTAAAATAATTAAAAATATTAAAATATATTTATTTTACTAGTTTTAAAATCATTAATTTTATTTATTGTTTAATTAAATATTCACTACATCAATATTGTTCAAGCAATTAATGTAATTACATATTATCTAAAAATTAAAAAAAATCTATGAGAAATTTAAATATTGTATATTTCTAAATAGTATTTATTTATGAAAAATTATTCTATAAAACCAGTCCTTAAAATTTTAAACTTATTTAATATTATATTGTGAACAAGTAATCATTCTTTTTAATAAAATAGTATAAAGGGACTAATGTGATCCATGTAGGTCCTAAATATCCCAAATCGTATCAAAAAATTATAATGGTATACCTTTGCTTATAAAAAATGTTTTAGTCATAGTTTAGATCATTTAGTTATTCTGATAATTTTAATAACAATTTTTTTCTTTTTCTTGTACAAGCACTGCATCAGCATTTCACATGCATTAATGTTAATTATTTCATATATAAAAATTAATAATAAATTAATATAATATAAATAAATAAATTAGGTTTAAAATAAAATTCTATATTCATTAATTATTTATATTCACTCTTATATATGTCAAAATAACATCTTATATTTTTTATTTTTTATTTTCTTGCCCTACCCAAGCGTTGCACATGTTGTTGGACAAAGTACATGTTATATAACATTAATATTAAAAATAAAAATAAAAAAAACATAAATAATACATAATAATTAAAAAATGAGTCTTTAGAATAATTTTTATAACTCAATTAGTATTTATAAATAACAAAAATTGACATTGTCAAGGCCGCACTGGCACTGCATCGACACTAATAATAATTTTTATACTTATCATGAAAAAAATTATAAATAAATGTTAAGAATCATTTACATAAAATATTTCTCTTATGAAATCATAATTTACTTATTAAATAAATTTAATAGATTTTATATCATAATTACTCCTTCCCAATTTCATAGAAAAATACAATATTTTTTTAAAAATAGTATTTTTTACTATTCACAAAAATATTAAAGTATTCTAGAAAAATCTCAAAAATTCAAACGAAATATTTTTAGACATGTAGAATTAAATAATTATCTCAATTTTTTTAAATTAAATTTTAATTACAATTAATTTAATTTTTATATAAAATCATATTTTATTCCAAAAATAACTACTTTAAAACTATAACTGATTTTATAACAACTTGAAAAATAAACCTGATCTTATTACCTTATAAAATTAATAAAATAATATTTTATATTCATAACGGTCATATTACTATTCATAATACTATTTCATATTACTATTCATAAGGTTATGTTACTATTTATTTGGGAAGGATACTATTCACCAAAAATAAGTTTGTCATATCAAACTCCAAATAACATACTGATCGCAACTGTGTATGTTCATTTTTCGAAATTCAAAAAACAAAAGTAGGAAAAATTGGTTTAATGTATAGATTATAAATTCCAAATAGTTACCAGTGTTTCATTTATTCATATAGTGTATGCTTTTAAAATATTGGGATGTTACAAAAATATATTTCATAGTTTCATCTAGAAATTATTAATGGAAAAGAGTGTTTATCAAGCCTTGGTCAAATTACATGAGTCATATGATTTAGAAATTAAACAATAAAACCCAATAGGTTGGGTTAAAAAATATTTCAAAAATTTTGATTGTAACTGATTAATTAATCATTAGAAACATAACATTTGAATAATTTAATTTCTCTAAAATTATATGACAAGAAGTGTTTAACACAAATGAAACCATAATCTTTATGGAATGAGGTATTTTAAGTGATCATGTGGTAAAATATGATAAATAATAATAACTAATACTAACTTTTTGGAAAAATGGATTTAAAGAAGAATTTGTACCAAACCACCCAATATATGTGTTTTTTATAAAACATTCATTCAAATAGATTCCATTTATTATAAGAAAATAAATTTAGTAAATTATCAATTTAAAATTTTGTAAATATTTTTCTACTATTAATTATTTATTTAAAAAACAATGAGAAACATATTCCAGGAATTTTATTATAACTCATTTTAGAGTTAATAAACTCTACCCTATGAATTTGAGAGATTTATCTCTCCCAAGATATACGTATGTATCCCTAAAAATTCACTAAATAAATAACTCGTGACTATGTCTAACAATTTCCAAATAAACTATAACAACCGTACTGTTATATCGACCAAAACATTCATAAATCCTATTAATAAATACATAATAATTATCTTAAAAAATAATATATAGTAATGAATAATTAGGAAAATATCAATAATTCCTAAATCAAATTTTCATATAAAATAAACCCAAATAAAATAACATCAAAATAAAATCTCAATGTAAATGAAATATAGATTTAAAAAGCTTCCCATTTAAGGAGCAGATAAGTCAAATGAGAATAATAAAAAATAGTAGAATGTAATTTGACATAAATTTAGTGAAATGCCTCATAATGGAACTGAAATTAAATAAGGGGAATGAATAGATAACAAAAAATTTCAAAGAGGAAAACGAATAAAGGGAGAATATGGTTGATTAACATGAATTCAATATGAAGAAACCACCTTATAGTTATAGGATAAAGAGAAGAATGATGTATGCATATGGGATTGGGAAGCATTGTGAGGGGCCTAAGCTTTCCTTGAAGGTAATTAAATCAATGGATGACAATATGTGATTAAATGGATGAGGTAAAAAAACATATTTCCTATTTAATTTAAATTAACATGTAGTCTAACTAGGTACATGTTTTTGGGCCACTAGGTACCCAATTAACAACACCATTGGACTTGATATAGTGGAATACCCACTATTCCCCTATCAATATCTACTAGAATATAATATAAAGGAAGATCCTTTGATCCATCACCTTACCCCACATCCCCTCTGAAAAAAAATTATATAATTCCTACATCAAATTTCAAAATTCAAATAGGAATATCAATAAAAAAAATTATTCCCAAAGTAGAAAAATAATTAAAAATCTACTTCTCTATAATCACCTAAATGTCCCACATAAGGCCTCATAAAAAACACATAACTCTAATTGTTTCATATGATGTTAATATCTTAATATGATATCAGTTCCATTAATATGATGAAATTTTTATTTTCTGGTGAAAAATATCATCCAATGTCCTTTGATTATGCATCATTTTATGTTATTCCAAGGTGGAAGAACACCCTTCTAAAACAATAATGTAAAAATAATGATTATTTGAGGAGTAAATTTTAGACTTAAAAATAAATATATTCTTAAAATGATAATAATAATTAGTGTTGGGGTATAGATTAATGAATTTTTTATGCATAATTCAGATCAGTGAAATGGAAACTTAAATTAGAGATAGATATTGTGGGATGTCTGCATTATCCTTATTAAATTAGTAGAACATGTATTTTTTCTCTATCCCTTGATACTAGGATTCCATTTCATTATGTTTTCAATTTTGGTGGATTTCCATCCCATAATGGAATGACTCTTCATGATCTATCCTTCCCAGATAGACATTCCAAAATGGTGACATTCTAAAGTCATATATCTCAACATTCATGGGTACCAGTTTTTAATGAATTTAAATAAATAATATAATCCTATACATTTGATATGAAAATATTGTTTTGGTATCTATTCTAATCTATAAAAAGATTTCAATTTTTCATCTATTTTAAATATAGTATGTTTTTAACGTTGATGTCAAGGGATTTATATCTAGGAAGGAAAAAAATTACCAATAAAATTTTCAATTAAAAGTAGAATTCATCTTTACTAAAAAATAAATTCCGAATTTTTATTTTTAATCTAAATGATCATGAACTTATTATGAAATTGTAGTGAAGGGGTTGGAATACCCTTACTATTAATATCCATCACATCACCAAATTTACTCAATAAATAAAAGGTTTAAGGTGATAGAAAGTAATAAACTCACATTTTATATTGTATTGAATACAACTGATGTTTTATTCAAAAATATGATGGTTGATATGTCTTGAGTAGAAGGGTTTGAAAATTAGATTCATGATTTTCTAGTAGAATTTTTGTTTTTATTGATAGACCCATATAATGATAGGGAGCACATTTTTGATTTATTGTTCATTAACTTAGGGTATTTAATTGTAATCAACACATCCATCTACACATATAATAAAATAATATCCATAAAAAGAATCATAATATCCTAGGGTATTATGGGATTCTTTGGTAATTAATATTACTAGAGACCTTTCATGATCAGTAATCAAAATCCATGATACGAGCCTTCCCTATTAACATTAGGGATCCCAAAGATACCATTATACACAATATATTTTAAAATATAATCTAAAATGTCCTTTCATTGGTCATAACAATTATATATAAATTTACATTCTCTTGGCTGACCTTATAAGCACTCTATTTTTTATAGTTTTCTATAAATTATATGAATACAGTAAGACATTGTGGATATAAATTAGGTATCACTTCTTTGTAATTAGATAATAATTATATTATAGATACATGTTGTTCTATTTTTACACTCTATATGATCCACCATACACATTATCCTTATGGAGTTCACATAATTAATAATGGAATCTTGAGAAATGAAAAATAGTCTAGGTGAAAGTAGATCTACATATATTAGGACCATAATATATTTAATGAAGAAAAGTAATTTAATTGTAATTGGAATAGAGATATAAGGTGATATAAATAAATGAATTAAGACGATTCAAACCTGAAGATAGATTTTAATAGAGAGGTAGACCATCAAGATGAATCATTATTCAATATAACCACATTTTGTTTCTATATCATCTTTCAGGATGATGTTCCTCCTAATATCCTTAATATAATGTTCTGAGAAAATTTCATTTGAGTGAACCATGGAACCCTATATTTTTGTGCCCATAATTCTATCATGTTGTTATATGAAAATAATCATAGGGAGAATGGGTATAAACAAGTCATCAAGACTTTTAGGAGGAATTATACTTTAAAATTTCCAATTCACATGATTTAGAAATATTGAAATGAATCTTGTTTATTATTAATAATACTGAATGTAGGTTTTATCATTAATTATAATATATTAAGAGATATACACTAATGAACTATCATATAACAATAATAACAACCTCTTTTATAACACCCATTCTAATGGAATAATGTTCTTATTAATCCATTCAGTCATAATTCAATGTTACTATTAAAGACATTATAAATCTCACTCATGTTTGGGATACCCTACAATAACTTATTGTCACATGTATATGGGATAAAATGAATCCAAATGTGGTTTAGTGAATACATATTAATACATTCACACCCAATATTTAAAACTCTCAAACATTAAGAAAATATTACTAAATAAAATTTTATTTTACTTTATTATAATAAAGAATCTCCACATCATTAGGGAGAAGAACGTTTTGAAATATATTTTTTATGTTTCCATGATATATTACATTTTCTAGAAAGAAATAAAATATTTTTTATTGACATTATACTCTTTGATCAACAATTCCTTTGAATTATAAAACATTAACCATTATCCTATGATTAAAAACTCTGATTAAAGATTCAATTTATCATTACGATTATTAATGAGATAAAAATCCTATATTTATTGAAGGACTAGTTATATATCTTGGATTTAACTTATAGATTATCATGTGATACTTTTCCCACTCCCTGAACTAATGCACAATAGTTATGAATTTTGTGACATTTTATTTCATAAGTAATCTTCTATTGGTTCCCTTTAATATTCCTTTTATAATATTAATATGTAATTTCAAGGAATTTTATTTATTTACACTAGTATTTAGAATTATTAATTGAAATATTAATATATTATAGACCTAACAAAGTATAATATATAGGTGAGTGGTATGGAAAACCGAATAGGAGATAATAAAAAAAATTGATTTTGTTATTGTACCAATATATGGTGATAAAAAAAAGAATACATCCAATATAAACTAGGTCATCATTTTTACATATCATATTATAATGTCAGGTGAACTTATATTCTTAAAAAAATAAGATAGCTAGTAATTGGTTGTCTGAAACCAAAATTTTAATTTTATCCATTTCAATCATAGGAAAGATTAACAATCCCATATTATCTATTTTTTAAGGATGAAATTGAATTATACAATAAAGATCTATGATAAGGGTATTAGATAATAAATTTAATAGTTTTTACATAGCATATATTATTCACATATGTCACAATTGGTATATATTATCAATTTGAAAAAAAATTAAACATTTTTTGAATTTCAATCAAATATATTGAGATGAATAAAATAATTATATTCACCAATAAGTTTGAGTTCTAGAAAATGAAAATATCATTCCTCCATTGGGATGAATATTGTAATTATTTTATTCATATTTTTCCATGTTATGTATTTTATTTCCTCTATTTGATGTTTGGGATCAAGGATACACATATGTGAGACATCCAACCATTTAATTGTTTTTGGAAAATATACCGACATATCTTGGAATCTTACTCCCACAACATTTAAAATGTAAATAGTGTTCATTGAGGAGAAAGTGTTGTTATTTTGATATATATGGATGATATTACCGAATGAGAGATAATGATAACAAATTATAATTTTAACCTATATCAATGGTTTACAAAAAGGATAGAATATTAACTATCAACATATCCCTATATGAATGGTTCTATTAGAACAGTTGGAATTAGGTGATGGAATGAAGAAATACATAAAGACTTCCCAACTATTGGTATATCATAGTATACCGTGATTTTCAAACAATTTTTATAGGCTCCCACATCATCCAACTTCCAAATACATTTTCACCAACTATGTAAGATATATATTCTAACTATATAACAAAATATTCATTGTACCGATCTAAATAATTATTTAACACAATATATAAACTATATATTGACTAATTAATTAGTTTGTAACATAATGATAAACTCATAACAAATATATGAAATTATTTTTACGAATCAAACACCATTTACATAATTTTTAGGTAAATATCATGTTATAAATAGATGGTATTAATATCTGCATCATTAGAATCGATGTTATAATGGCCATTACTTGCAACATGGGAATCCTCACCATATTCAGCATCTTCAACATCACCATCATCACCAGGAATATCATCACCTAGACATCCACCTATAATTTCCCCGAGAATATCAATTTACTTATATAGGGAGAAACATTTTGAAATATAAATATAAAAACCAAAATATCCATTGTTGAATGTGATGGACATAAAGCTATCAAATATTCCAGGACCTTTTTAGGGATCGTTTTAACTACTTCAAACTCCATAGTGGATATTTTTTTCCTTGAAGGTTTCTATATTATCCCATTACAACTTAGTATAACTAGAGATATTAGAGGTTCCTAATGTTGGTCAATACCAATGGGAATGATGATATTTCAGAGTTGAATTCGGACTCTCCCCTGACTTTCATTACTTAATATCTTTTTTAAATGATTGATTCAGTCGAATTAATCATCTTAGTTTTATTAGAGGGATGCCAAGGAATGCTATTTAGAATATAAATAATATATTTAATAATAAAATAATTATCAAAATATTATAGAACAAAAATAAGAATTATAATATTCTATTATGTCTATTAATTGACATCACTCTTAGTATTCTTCATCATTCTAGAGAAAAATCATTTCACCCAAGACACCCAAACATTAATGAATAGTAACTCCTAATGAAAATAATAATGAATGTAAGAAAATATTATTTAATAATATTATATTTTTGAATAAAATTAACTGATTTGAAAATACATTAAATTCATCACAACTATAAAAAAACAAAAAAAATATCTAAATGAATCATATAATCCATATTACAGAGAATCTTGAATCAATTACAAAAATAGAGATTTTTTTATTAAGGTATATTTTTGATTAGTTATAACATTTTTATTTTGGTATTGGTTTTATTGTTTTTATAAAAAATAATTTCAAAAATTGTTTTCATTTTGAATTAGTTAGACTAGGTTTTGGTGACTTTTATTTGAGTAAGTTCTTTTAAGATAAATATCTCACTTTTATTTAAAATATGAATGTTTTGGTATATTTTTGAATAAAAAATTTCAGTTCTACTTATTTTTTGCCGATGTAGATTAGTTTAGTCCATGAAAATTCAATTCACACCATTATTTTGGTTTATTTTGTTTTGGATAATTTTAGTTTTATTTTATATATATATTTAAAATTCTTTTTGGAATGATCAATTAAATTTGATTAGGTTAGGTTAAGTTCAATTTAAGTATTTTTATTTTCATAATATTCAGTTCCATTTTACATTTCAATTTAGTGATAAATGTTATTTATTATTTTCATACTTGTCGTGACACTGTAGTTTAGTTATGGTTTGATTATATTTAGTTTGATTCCATATAATTATTTCTGTCTCATGTTGGTTCAGGTATTATAGGGTATGTTTTTCATTTTCTATTTAATTTAGAAAAACTTTATATTTTGAAGGAGGAATTTTTCACATAAATTTCTCCAAGTGATAATTAATGATTTTAAAAAGATAATAATGGTTTTGTTATTTTTTATACATATACTTATTTTAAATTGATATATTCATATTTTTTATTTCGGATAAAATCATCCAATAAGATGGATTTGATGTAAGCCAAATTTGGAAATGATTATTATGACAACCCTGATTTTATTACAAACATAAACATGATTTATTACATAAAACATCAATTGATACAATGAAGAAGATCGAGAGGTTTAGTGTCTTTTGGGATTAGGATCATTAGAAAAGAACTTAAAACATGAAATATAACATCTTTATTGAAAACTTCTTTTACATGACCACTACATTCCCTCGTACTTAGCATTGCATGGGATAACCGGAGGACATACATAAGAAAAGGGTGAGCTATAAAGCCCAGTAAAGGATTACACATGGAATAACATGAGGAGTACAATACATGTTAGAAAATATGTATATTAATAGATCATACGAGAATCATGAACATAAAGGCATGATAAAACATGATAATCAGAACATGGGGATGTGGCAACAACACTTAACATGGAATTAGCATGAGCCAAGGCTCACTGCATATAAATCATGAGTAAATCCTCATTACACATGAAGCATGAGTAAACCCTTGTTTCACTTGAATTATCATGAGTCAACACTCATTGCACATGATGTATCATGATACTATACTTTACCCAATGCATTGGAGCGCTATAAGAGTGCACCATTCTTAAACATTTCATTTCATGCATAAATGTTCCACATTTATCATAAAACATGGATTCATAAAACATAATAATTTATTCCACGATAAAGGAATTTAGAATTCATACATGAAACTTTATAATCAATAAGTACATGTGCATAAAGGTGAATACCGTTGATGGAGAAATGGGCATGGTATTCACTACACAATGGCACTGGCTTAGAAAATCGGTGCGATTTCGGCAGCGTAACAGCGTGACATAAGAATTCATAAAAATGGTTGATGAGAGAGAAAGGGTTTCCTCATCATATTTACATGTAATGGAAAGTAAGGAGGTCATATAGATACATGTCCCAACAATTTTAATGGAATTTAGATTCATCAAACAAAAGTATTGCTTGAATGTAAATGAGGAGAGAAAGTTCCTTTCGGAATTTCAGCATAGTAACAGGTGTACATGGGAGGCATTTAATGAGATATAAAGGGTCTAACATCATTAAAACATAAATAGGGCAGTATTAGGGAGGTGTGAAACAATACCCCAACATTCATAATTGAAATTAAAAGGGCAAAACAACTTAAAGAAAATTGGAAAAAAATGAGAAAGGAAGAAAAAACCCTTACTTGGAAGTGTGCTTCCAAAGGCTAGAGAGAGACTTGTGAGAGGATTATTGGGAGCTTGGGGCACCTTTGGAGGATTATAGAGAGATTAGGGAAGAGGTTGGATGAACTCCAAAGGTTTTGAGTGAGGCGGAAGTGGGAGCTTGGGTGGGTTTATATAGGAAAGGTGAGGGAATTCTTTATTATTTAGGTTTGGGACCCCTTATATTAAATTAATCCAAACCACAAACCATCCCATGGTTTTTGCCCAAGGTTTTTGGAAAAGGGAAGATGAAAACAATATTTTAAAAGGCCGAAGTCCGAATGTCTTAAAATAATGAGGTTTCTTATGTAGAGGTGACTCACACTACCATAGAAATTAATTTAAAAAGACAAGGTGTTTAATAAGTCTTGAGGGGTCCATTAATGCTTTGAAAAGTAAGTAAAAAAATGAAAAATAACATTATTTTAATTTTATAACATATATTGGCCGAACATAAATATTATAGTAATTTATAATATCACTTTTGGGTCATTATGATGTCATAAAACACATTATATATTTAAACGGTAATTAATTTTTACCCAAAAATTTGACTGTCTCAGAAAATTATGAAAAATTCACCGTTGGATAATTTCGAAATCCTGATTACAGAAATAACATTTATTGTATCTAAATAATTTTATAAATATTCTAATTTTCACTTTTAAAATAAAAACCTGATATTTATCGAAAATTCACGGGTTTTGAAAGAAATGGATTTCAAACCTTAATAAAAATTATAATTACATTCATAAAATTATAAGATCATTTATATTTAATAAAAATTAATTTAATAATAATAATAATATTTTATTAAAATATTATTTAATTAAAAAATCCCTTAATTTAATAAAATATAATTCTTAATTAAATAATAACTAAAAACACTATTTGCACTTTAAAAACTATTTACAATATATAAAAAATGACTACAAATTATATTCATTATTATATACAAAAATAATGTACATGAACATAGTACTACTTATTTGTTACATAACCCCTTAAAACAGCCGCATAAGACCTAAGGGTAAGGTGTGCGATGGTGACAGACTCTTGGGGTGGCTTGGATAACATCGCTCGAGTGGTAATTTCAATCAACTTCCAATTTCCCCCCTAGACGGTCATGTTCGAGCTTGACATGATGAAGCTCAGCTTGGGATTGGTCAAGGGCGAAGCCCAAAGACGCCACCTCTCTTCCAAGATCTGACAAATGGGCTTCATATGGGGCAATTATACTGTATGAGGCCATCATTTCCTTTTTATGAGTAAATTGGATTTTTTAAAGTCCTATATTTATACTAATAATGTGATCAATGTTAAACGACTATATTAGAAACGGTCACAATTCTTAACATAAAACCAAGGAATTTGACATTTTATCAAAACATAAAGAGACATTTAATTAGATCAAGAGGGATTTCCATTAATGAAACTTTGGGTCGTTACAATATTCCCCCCTTAAGAAATTTCTCCCTTGAAATATTTTTTTCCCACACTAAAACAAATGTGGGTAACTCAGCTTCATCATATCGTCTGATTCCAAAGTTGCTTATTCAAACATGCGGTTTCTCCACAACACCTTGATGAGGGGAATTGTCTTATTTCGTAGAACTTTTTCTCTACGATCTAAGATCTTCAGCGGTTGCTCCTCCTAAGAAAGATCATCTTCCAAATGTACCACCTCAGAAGAGAGTACATGTGGAAGGGTCCAGTATGTACTTCCTTAATAGGGATAATGAAAGAAATCATGTACTTTGGACATGACAGGTGGAAGTGCTAGTCGATAGGCCACAACCCCAACATGATCAGGAATCTCAAAGGGTTTGGTGTACCTTGGACTTAACTTCCCTTTCCATCCAAACCTCATGACCTTCTTCCACAGAGATATGCGTAGAAACACCGTGTCTCCAACTTTAATCGCAAGGTCTCATCGACAATTATCTGCATAACTCTTCTATCGACTATGAGCTTCCTTGATATGCTGCTAAATGATATTTACCTTCTCCCCCATTTCCTCAACCATTTCTGGTCCAAGCATCTTACGTTCACCGACCTCATCCTAACATGCTGGTGTTCTGCACCTTTTCCCATACAGGGCTTTATATGGTGCCATTTGGATGCTCGAGTGGAAACTGTTATTATAATAGAACTCAACCAAAGGAATATGTTGATCCCATACTCCTTTAAAGTCCATTGAGAATGCTCTCAACATATCCTCAAGTGTTTGGATAGTCGGCTCGGATTGGCCATCATTTTGAGGATGATAGGTCGTACTGATGTTCAGTTCAGTATTTAGAGCATGTTGAAGACTCTCCCAAAACATAGAGGTGAATCTTGGATCTCGATCAGACAAAATAGATAGTGGTACTCCATGAAACCTTACCACTTCCCTGATATATATCCCTGCCAGTTGATCCAATGAGAAATCCTCCCGAATAGAAATGAAGTCTGCATTCTTTTTAAGACGATCCACAACAACCCATATTGCATTGTTGCCTTTGGATGTCCTCAGAAGTCCGGTGACAAAGTCCATGGTGATGTTTTCCCATTTCCATTATGGTATGGGCCATGGTTGCATCATCCCCTTAGACTTCTGCCTCTCTGCCTTCACTTTATGACACACCAGGCACTTTGATGTATATTCAGCAATCTCATTCTTCATATTATCTCACCCAAAGTTTTCTCGAAGATCTCGATACTACTTTATGCTCCCTGGGTGAATAGAGAAATTTGGAATACGTGCATCATCCAAAAGTTCCTTCTTCAAGTCCGGACTTGATGGAACACATAGTCTTTTCCCAAATTGCACAATTTTGTATTCATTAAAATTAAACTCTGAGGATTTCCCTTTTTCGATAGCTCCCAATTTTTCTTGAATTCATGCATCATCCTTTTGAGCATCCTTTAACCTTTACAAAAGAGATGGTTGAGCAATCATTTGTGAAAGGATTGATGATGTTCCCTTCTTTATGATTTCCATGTCCATCTTCATCAAGTCTAAGAAGATTGGATCCTTCTCAATTCTCATAATTGATAGAATCTCTAGATCCTTTCTTCTTAGGGAATTTTCCACCTTGTTCTCTTTCCCAGGGTGGTAATGTATTGAACAGTCATAATCCTCGATGAGATCTATCCATCTTCTCTGGAGCATATTAAGCTCTTTCTGTGTGAATATATATTTGAGACTCTTGTGGTCAGTATATATCTCACATTTCTCTCCATAGAGATAATGTCGCCAGATTTTCAAGGAAAAGATCACCGCCGCCAAATCTAGATCATGCGTTGGATAGTTTCTCTCATGGATTTTCAACTTCCTTGAGGCATATGATATAACTTTATCATTCTGCATCAACACACATCCTAATCCCTTCTTTGAAGCATCACTGAATACCACAAAACGTTACCCACTTGTGGGTGAAGTGAGAATGGGTGCAGTGATAAGCCTCCTTTTCAACTCCTTGAAGCTTTCTTCACATTCATCACTCCAAGCAAACTTTACTCCCTTCCGAGTTATCTTGGTATGTGGGTTGGACAATCGTGAGAAATTTCTCACAAAATGTTGATAATATCAAGCTAACCCTAAGAAGCTACGGATATTCGTTACCGATGTCGGCCTCATCTATCCCTCAATTGCATCTGTTTTAGAGGGGTCCACAGATATCACATTGCTTATGATGATATGGCCCAAGAATGAGACCTCCTTCAACCAGAACTCACACTTTCTGTACTTTGCATAGAGCTTCCCCTTGCGGAAAGTATCTAGTATAGTTCGTAAATGCTCCTCATGATCCTCCTTGGTTTTGGAGTATATTAGAATATCATCTACAAAGACTACCCCAAATTTGTCTAGGTAATCTCTAAAGTCTATATTCATCAAGTCTATGAAGATTTATGGAGCATTGGTGAGTCCAAAAGGAATTAATATGAATTCAAAGTGCCCGTATCTTGTATGAAAAGCAGTGTTGGGGACATCTTCCTTCTTCACCCTTACTTGATAATATCCCGAACACAAATATACCTTGGAGAAGAATTGTGCTCCACGTAGCTGATCGAACAACTCATCAATTCTTGGGATAGGATACTTTTGTTTATCGTGATTTTGTTAAGTTCACGATAATCGATGCAAAGCCGCATTGACCCATCCTTCTTCTTGATGAAGAGGACTAGTGCACCCCATGGTGAAGCACTTGGGCGTATAAACCCTTTATCTAGATTCTCTTGTAGTTGTTTCTTCAGCTATTCAATCTCAACAAAATCCATTCTATATGGAGTCTTGGATATCGGTAGCGCCCCAGGTATAAGTTTAATTGAGAACTCAACATCTCTTCTAAGAGGAAGACCAGGAAGTTCCTCGGGAAACTCTTCCGTGAATTCCCTCACAATAGGCATTTCTTCAAGGATGGTTTCTTCCTTGGACTCAATCATCTGATCCAGATACACATGCTCATAAGGTAGTAATATCCAGGCTTGAGATGATGGAGCTAAAAGAGATTCATCTTCCTCCTGACACTTGTAAAGAATCGGGGGTCGATTCTCCATATGGAGTGTGATTTCCCTCTCCCGAAAATTTATGTTGGCTCTATATAAGGAAATCCAATCCATGACAAGAATTGCATCAAATTACACTAGAGGGAGTATGACGAGGTTCCCCGGGAAATTCAATCCACATATTATAATAGGGGAGGACTTATATTCATGGGATTCAATGATTGCCCCATTTTCCATACTCACCGACATCTTCACTTCCATGATTTGTTGTGGTGTTGGGATAGTTCTACTAAACTTTCGAGGTATAAAATAATTTATAGGACCTGAATCAAAAAGGATGATCACTATTCTTGAATGAAGAACTAGCGTACATGTCACCACTTCGTTGTCGGGGTTTACTTTGGCAGAAGTGATGGCAACAACTCTTTCTTGCTTCCTTGGAGGTTGTTGGTCGCCTCCAAACCCTTGGATTAGAGAACTGATTTGAAAAATGACCTGATTCTTTGCATTTGTAGAATCGAACAACGCGTTGAGGTTCTAACGGAGCGTTCCTCTCCTCTGTCGCAGTTATGGGTATTTCTTTCGAACAGTTAATAGCTAGGTGCCCTTCTCGTCCACACCTGAAGCATTTCCTCGTCCCCTTAAGGAAATTTCCATGGTGCTTCTTTCCGCACTTTTGGAAAGTGGGGTGATGGATCTTCTTAGCACCATTGGATTTATCCATCAGACCACTAGCATTTAATTACACCTTATGCTTCTTTTCCCCATGATACTTCTGTGATTCCCCGATCTCCATTTCGACCTTGAGGGCACATCAGACAATTTCCTCATAGCCGTCGAAGTCACGGATCTCTAATGCTTTCCACAAGCTAGGCTTCAGCCCACCAAAGAAGCGGTCAACCTTGCATTCGGGGGTAATTACAGAACCGGAAGCATATCGTGAAAGCCTTGTGAAGTTTTCCTCATACGCTCTAATATATTCTTCACCTTTTTCTTGAGGGAATGGAAGTCCCTTTCATCTTAAGCCGGAGGGTGCTGGGAAAATATTTATCTAAAAAAATCTTCTGGAAATCCTTCCATTCCAACGCCTCGATCTCCTCCTCAGGCTTCGTATTTTTGATCAATGTCCACCATTGATCAGCTTCACCCTCCATACTATAATCAGCCAGGACAACCATCTCTTGTTCAGAACATTGGAGGATGGAGAATATCTTTTCAATGGAGTTGATCCATTGTTCAGCGATCATGGGATCAGATGATCCACTAAAAGTAGGATGTATTTTACTCATGAAGCTCTCGATAGTGACTTTTTATTTATTAGGGGGGATGAACATTCCTCTTGACCCGTGTTTCTATTCAAAACTTGAGTTAGCTGAGAGAGAAGCGTGACAAAGTTCACGATTCCCACTCCCATTGGATTGGGAATCTCATTAGTACAGTCATCACACTGATCTTTAGAACGGTTGTTAGCCCAAGTCCTCATATTACCGGCCATTGGCTGGAATAAAAGGAAAGTTAGGGGTAACACATAAAGGGTAATCCAAAGAAAAAAGTTGATGACTTATAAATAAACTTTTATTTCCTTACTCAAGAGTCTATGATCTACTTTCTAACAAATATTCGTAGGGGAATTTTTTTTAATTCCCTTAATAAGGGTTCATAATAAGATTTTGAATTTATCAAAACATATCCCCCGGGAGTGTCATAACCAACAATGCAGTAAGGCCCATTTTTTTTGCACCAGTTCCCGTTAGAGTGTAGCTCAAAGCGGTGTTTTCGAGTTTTACCCCTAGGATACATATGTGCCAGAGCCGCCTCTACCTACTCATATCCAAACATGGATGTATTTGTTTAATAAAACACTTACTCAGTACTTACCAAAACTTAGTGATGTTTTTATTATACTTAGTCTTGTATCTAAGGCTTTACTAGGGTTTCCAAATCCCAAAAATAACTAAACCTATCCAACCAACTATGACAACCCTGCTTTTATTACAAACATAAACATGATTTATTAAATAAAACATCACTTGATACAACAAATAAGATCAAGAGGTTTAGTGTCTTTGGGGATTAGGATCATTACATAAGAACTTAAAACATGAAATACAACATCTTTATTAAAAACTTCCTTTACATGACCACTAAATTCCCTCGTACTAAGCATTGCATGGGATAACCTAAGGACATGCATAAGAAAAGGGTGAGATATAAAGCCCAGTAAGGGAGTACACATGGAATAACATGAGGAGTAAAATACGTGTTAGAAAATAGTTATATCAATAGAGCATAAGAGAAACATGAACATAAAGGCATGATAAAGCATGAAAATCACAACATTGGGATGTGGCAACAACACTTAATGTGGAATTAGCATGAGCCAAGGATCATTGCACATAAAGCATGAGTAAATCCCCATTGCACATGAAGCACGAGTAAAACCTCATTGCACTTGAATTATCATGAGTAAACACTCATTTCACATGATTTATCATAATACTATACTATACCCAATGCATTGGAGCGCTATAAGGGTGCACCCTTATTAAACATTTCATTTCATGCATAAGTGTGCCACATGGATCATAAAACATGGATTCATAAAACATAATCATTTATTACACAATAAAGGAATGTGGAATTCATACATAAAACTTTATAATCAATAAGTAAATGTGCATAAAGGTGAATACCCTTTATGGAGAAATGGGCATGGTATTCACTACACAATGGCATTGACTTAGAAAATCGGTGTGATTTCGGCAGCGTAACGGCGTGACATAAGAATTCATAAAAATGGTTGATGAGAGAGAAAGGGGTTCCTAATCATATTTACATGTAATGGACAGTAAGTAGGTCATATAGATACATGTCCCAACAATTTTAATGGAATTTGGATTCATGATACAAAAGTATTGCTTGAATGTAAATGAGGAGAGAGAGGTTCCTTTCAGAATTTCGGCATAGTAACGGGTGTACATGGGCGGCATTTAATGAGAGAGAAAGGGTCTACCATCATTAAAACATAAAAAGGGAAGTGTGAGTGAGGTGTGAAACTATACCCCAACATTCATAATTGAAATTAAAATGGAAAAACAACTTAAAGAAAATTGGGAAAAAATGAGAAAGGAAGAAAAAACCCTTACTTGGAAGTGTGCTTTCAAAGGCTAGAGAGAGACATGTGAGAGGCTTCTTGGGAGCTTGGGGAACCTTGGGAGGATTCTAGAGAGATTAGGGCCGAGGTTGGACGAACTAAAAAGGTTTTGAGTGAGGTGGAAGTGGGAGCTTGGGTGGGTTTATATAGGAAAGGTGAGGGAATTATTTATTATTTAGGTTTGGGACCCCTTATATTAAATTAATCCAAACCACGAACCATCCCATGGTTTTTTCCCATGGTTTTTGGAAAAGGGCGGAGGAAACAAATATTTTATAAGGCCAAAATCCGAACTTCTTAAAATAATGAGGTTGCTTATGTGGAGGGGAGTCACACTCCCATGAAAATTAATTTAAAAAGAAAAGGTGTTTAATAAGTCTTGTGGGGTCCATTAATGCTTTGAAAAGTAAGTCAAACAAACCAAAAATCACATTATTTTAATGTTAAAACATATATGGGCCGAAAATAAAGATTATAGTATTTTATTACATCACTTTTGGGTCATTATGATGTCATAAAACACATTATATATTTAAACGGTATTTAATTTTTACCAAAAAATTTGACTGTCTCAGAAAATTATGAAAACTTCACCGTTGGATAATTTCAACATCCTTATTCCAGAAATAACATTTATTTTATCTAAATAATTTTCTAAATATTTTAATTTTCACTTTTAAAATAAAAACTGACATTTATCGAAAATCCACGGGGTTTGACAGAAATGGCTTTCAAACCATAATAAAAATTATAATTGCATTCATAAAATTATAAGATCATTTATATTTAATAAAAATTAATTAAATAATAATAATAATATTTTATTAAAATATTATTTAATTCAAAAATCCCTTAATTCAATAAAATATAATTCTTAATTAAATAATAACTAAAAACGCTATTTGTACATTAAAAACTATTTACAATGTATCAAAAATGACTAGAAATTATATCCATTATTATATAAAAAAACAATGTACATGAAAATAGTACTACTTATTTGTTACATAACCCCTTAAAACAGCCGCATAGGACCTAAGGGTATGGTGTGCGATGGTGACATACTCTTGGGGTGGCTCGGATAACATCGCTCGAGTGGTAATTTCAATCAACCTCCACTTTTCCCGTAGACGGTCATGTTCAAGCTTGACATGATGAATCTCATCTTGGGCTTGGTCAAGGGCGAAGCCCAAAGACGCCACCTCTTTTCCGAGCTCCGAAAAATGGGCTTTGTATGGGGCAATTCTACTGGATGAGGCCATCACATCCTTTTTCTGAGTAAATTGGATTTGTTATGGTCCTATATTTATACTAATCATGTGATCACTTTTCAACGGCTATATTAGCAACGATCAAAATTCTTAACATAAAACCAAGAAAGTTAACATTTTATAAAAACATAAAGATACATTTAAATAGATCAAGAGGGATTTCCATTAATGAATCTTTGGGTCGTCACAATTATTTATTAGATTGGATTCATGAAATGATTTTGTTTCAGTATATATTTATTGGGGTTAAAATTTTGGGTTATAATGAAGACACATGTAATTTTTTAATTATGTCAAAAAATAATCAACTAAGAATAAATTTTCTAAATGATGAATCCCATATTATTTGAAATAAATGATTCCCTTTTTTAATTGGTAATTTTTTAAATTGTAAAAGGATTTGGGAATATTGGTTTAAATATTTCATCGATAGTCATTTTTATAATATCGAATATTTTATTTCTAGTATTTTTAATGTCATTTGAGAATAGTTTAATTTCATTCAATTCAATTTTCATTTCTTCTATTCAAATGTTTTTTATTCACATTAGTTTATTCCATGTCACATCAGATAGAGATCATTTGGTCAGACGACGACATATTTTTTATTTATATTATTTCGATTTATTAACGTGTATTTATATTAGTCGGGTTAAAATTATTTGATTTTATTTTATTCATTAAATGTTTGTAAAAGTCATAAATGTTGATATGATTAGGATCAATTAAATTGAGTTTGGTTATGTTTGATTCTATTGAGGGTTTTTTACTCATCTTATTTCACAAGAGTTCATATACGTTTTATTTGCAATGGAAGTGTGTTGGGTTGAAATAGGTTCATATCTATTTATATTAGTTCAATAATTTCCAAGTTATTTTATTCATACCCATTAAAATCATGTTGTTTTTTTCATGATTGTTTTAGTTTTGTAAAGGTTAGTTGGGACCACTTCAATTAGATTTTATTTTATTTATTAGAATGTATTTCATTTACTTTATTCCTAATTTAATATTATTTTTACTTATATATATGGTTCATTCTTGTTATTTTGTTTCAAGTTTTATCTAGTTTTTTATTAGTAAAATCAATTCAATGAGTTTTTAGGCCTTCCAGTCAATATTATTTAGTTGATCAAATTTAATTATGTTTTATTAACCATGTTTCAATAATTGTTTTGAATTTTTTTCTTTGAAAATTTCCATTTCATTTTTTGTTGGTTTTTACTGACTATAATTTCATCTATTTTTATTATAAAGTGTTTATTTGATTCTATTTGGAAAACATTATTTGTATCAAAACTAACTCAATATATATATTTAATTTTATAAATTAAAAAAATTAAACTACTTGTTAAATATAAACATTTATAATGAAAAATATAATTAAATATCCAATAATAAATTAAATCAATAAGAATATTAAAAAATTAATATAAAATAAACAAGTCATAATAAAATAGAATAAAATTATCCAAACCTTGTTTAGTTATATAAACTAAAATAATGTTGATAAAAAAGGTCATACTTGGATTGAATATAGGAAACCAATCCCAACAGAAAAAATAACAAAATATATACAAAACCAATAAAATTAAATGGATATCTCCAATAACTATATGAACTAGAAAAAAATAAAATTAAATTATTAAATAAATAAAAAATAATTTGAATAGTAATATATTTTTTATGTGGTATAATATTTATTTTTGTATTCATGTTGATTAATTAGTATTCTTAATTTTTTTTTTGTTTAGAAGTGTTTGTACCTATTGAAGCATTATTGGTCATAAATATACATGGTGTCTCTTACACTGATGCATTATAGTGCTCCCCCAAGTGTTTATGAACATCATATAATGTTTTTTGAGTTATTTCTAACAAATCATAATAAATAAAATTCATTAAAATGATAATATTTTATTTTTCCAATCAAAATCTATTTAATTTCAATAACATCACTCATTATTCTTCAAATAACTAATACATTCCTGGTATTTTGTGACTAGAATGTTGATAATAATTGGTATGCCCTCTATCTTTTTGTTAGGTCTACTCATCTAACCAACATAGACTTCACATTTATATGAACAACATTCTACCCCTTAATCCATGAACTGTCTCTCCTTCATAGAACGACCATGCGGGATGTTATATTGAAACATGATATTACCTTTTTTAGGTATGAATATAATTTTATTTATCATTTCAATCTTTCTTTGGGTTCATGTTTGGATTCTCAGGAATGGAGAACCTTTTCTATGGAGAATGACCTAATTATCATGGATGTATGTTTACAATGGAATCTCTTTATAAGTGAATAAATGGATTTAGAGGCACTACTAGAATTAGAGGTATTTTCGACAGGCTATTTGCGATGGGTTCCCATCGCAAAAAGGCTTTAGTGACCGGGGCCCATCGCAAATAGCTCGTTGCAGAAAACAACGTCAAAAATATTATTTTTTGCGACAGGCCCATCACAAAAAATAGTATTTGTGACAGGAAAAGTTCTCGTTTCAAATAATCCTCCGATTATATATATCTAATATAAATAAACATTTTTCGAAGCCCGTAGTAAATAAGCCTCCGATTATATACATTATATATATAGAAAAACCTTTCTCGACGGGCCCATCACCAATAATATATGTGACGGGCCCATCGTCCCGTCGTAAATACTATTAATAAAAAATTATATTTAAACTATTTATGATGAGATACCATCGTAAAAGGTTACGTCGCAAATACTAAACATAATAAAAAATATATATTTGATAAAATTATTATTAATGAAAAAATTATATTAATATTATTAAAATAAATAAAAAAAAAATTATTATTAGTAAAATAAGAAGACATTAAAAAGTATAATACTAAAAGAAGTTATTTAATAGAATTATGATCAATAAAAAATTAATATTAATTTTAATAAAAAAATAAAAAAATAAAAAAAATATTAAAATTCTCAATATTTACAAAAAATATAAAAATATTATAAAATGTTATTATTTTTAGTAAAATAAACAAATATTAAAAAATAGAATACTAATAATAAATAATAAAATATTAAGAATAAAAAAAATTATACAATATTTGCTCCAATATAAAAGACAGAAACTGTAAAAATTTCATACTACAATAAATCTTCAATTCAAATGTTTTTATATAAAAAACAATTCACTGGGGGGTTGTCTTTCGGAGGTGGTGGAGGAGCTGTAGGAGATGGTGGAGGAAACTCCATCCCTAAACTATGAATCAGGCGATGCATGTACTCCATCTACACGTGATGTTGCTGCTACTGCAGTTGTTGTTGCCATCAACACATCTCCTCCTCGTGCTGCTGTTGCTACTGCTGATGACGCCGACGCATCTCTTCATGCTACTTCTGCAAACTCTCTATAAGCTCACACTGAGTTCCCAACTGCTCCTAATACTGTGAGGCAGAAGATGATGCCTCTCCATGATCTTTTCTCTAGATGGACGTCGACATCACATCAGTACCATAAAAAGTTCTAGGAGTCAAATGAGAGATGATACCAACTACTCAACCCTTCTCAAAGACATACTGCGTCTCCTATATCCACGCCGCCTCATCGAAATGGTGGGCACTGGTCTGCTCAGTCATCTCATCCTGACTCTAATCCTTTGTCTGAGAGGTCACAACCTCATATGACTCTTCAATTCCAATTTGAAATTAAAATGGTGAAAATATTATATGCAGTTATTTGTCAAACTGAAAAAAAATAATACTAACCACAATCTGACGCTGGCGATCACCTATAATCTCTCCAGTGGCTGGATCACTGTACACTCTCCGATAAACGTCGAACTACGTAATACCGAGATGCTCAAATACCTACATAAATATAAAATAAACTATTTATATTTAATGTTATATATCATATTTAAAAAATATACTTACCAGATTCCCTCTATTCGTACTGAATGTACAACTACCAGCTCGATGTGTCACCTCATGTCTCCCCCGGTTCTGTCATCCCACTAAAGAACTCCTCTGAAATCCACCACCCAACCAGTTTAAACTTCATTCATCCCAAACATGAGATGAAATGTACTCTGGTCGATGGTCTCTACATGACTCATCAAATTCTATCACTCCTACTTTCTTAATGGATGTTCTTCTCAAATTGTGCAAAAAATGAAGGATACGGTCACACATAGAAACATGCAAATCCGTATGGATAGATTCACGCATGCTATCATCGATGAGATACCATAAACCCTACAAATAATTTATAATATCAAGTAATTAATAAAATATATTTCAAAATAAATATTCTTTATTTACATACCAGCCAATGATCGAACATGTCATGTCACACATCAACGGAATTCTGTTGCCATGTTATCCATGGCTGAGAAAAATAATCGCACTAGATAGTGCTCCCCTGTCCAATAGCAACATGCGCTAAACTGTGAAAAAGGAATAAATAATCAAAAAATCAGTATATATATAAATAAATTAATGAAAGCTATCTAAAATATACAGGTTATCATACCGCTTGTGTGCGTAGATCGAAGCCAATACATGGGCATCGCTCAGGGATATGGTCAATAATCATCAGACAAGAAAGACCGTGCTCCCTCCGCGTACCCCCTAAACTTTCAGTAGACTGAGGGTAAGATGGTCCACAATCCCCATCATCCAAAGGTAGATCAACCATCTACAACTCATGAAATAGATCAGGATCCATCAACAACACATAATGATTATTGTTAGCAGATAGTTGACAATAAAATTTATATATATATATTAGTTATGATTATAACCAGATTTAACTCTGTCAATGTCTATATTCATTCTCATCTACATAGCTATTAGTGTCAATGTCTTTATCTTCTTCCTCAGCACCATCACTATCCATATGAGTTTCAGTTTCATCATCTCTCTTCATTTAAAATTCATTTGTAACATCATTAACATCTTCGTCTTCATCGATCCTTAATTGTGGAGTGTCATCATCGTTATTCACGTCTCTTTGTGAAAACGAAGGATTTTGAGAAGTCTCTTAAAAAAATTCAATTATTTCCACTTCAGCGGAACTACATTCACTTTGAGTAAAAATATTTTCCCCAGATTTAATTTTTATTATGCTCAACTAGTCACTCAAGTCTCTTGAAGTAGCATAGTACGTTGCATAATAAATTTTATGTTCCTATTGATCTAGTAAAAATGGTTCATTTACTACAAGAAGTCTTTTATATTTAATATCGACTATTCCATGAGTTGGAAGAACACTCAAGCCTCTCTCAATATCCAACAACCGACATTTAAACATCATTATGTAATTATGTCCTAGGTAATACAGCTCAATAATTTCATCTAGAATACCATAACAGTCAACTTCAGTTTTTCAGTCATGTGATCCTCTCATGAAAACTCTACTATTCATTTTTTTTATTCTCCATATGAACGTGTATGAAATGAAAACCATTCACCACATATGCATTATAATATTTAACCATTTTGGATGGTGGGTTTCTCAATATACACAGTCGCTTATCAATTTCATAAGCATGTTGAGACACATATAAATTTATAAATCAATTTTCATTATGATAAATAATAAACGGAATTAATATTAAACCATCGATAATTTATGTTTCCAGTTTTTGAAACCATTGAGAAAATTTTTTCTGTCTGCGTTTTTCAAGAGTAGCATCTGTAATTTGTGAAAGTTTATTCTTGATATGATTATCATATAACCTACAAATAATTTAAGTTTACATAATGTAACATAAATTATAGAATAAGTGATAGAAGAACTCATAGTACAAATGATGTCATTTCTTCAGAGTTGAGTAGAACATATGTATGATCTCTGTGATGTTCATCATCTGAAAGCCATCATTCATAAAATCTACCAAAAAATGATTTGGATGATTAAAAACTGATAATTGAATGTATATTTCTTCATTAACATTACCCACATTTCATCCCATGATATTTTGTTTTAAGGGATATTGAGATTCAAAATAATGAGAGCAGAAAAAAGAAATTTCCTCTTGGAAAAAAGTTTCAGGAACTGAACCTTCAACTGAGGCTTTGTTACAAATCCTTTCTTCAATTTCTGTATGCATCTCTCGAATGGGTACATCCATCGAAACTATACGTGATATCTAAATTTAGCTTTATATGGAAAATGTAATATCAGATGTTCCATTGAGTCAAAGAAATCCGGCAGAAATATTTTTTCCAGTTTACATATAATTACTGCAACATCTTCTTCTAGTTTGCTGAGCACATCATAGACTATTGTCTCTGCACAAATGGCTCGAAAAAATATGATACGTCTGTTATTGAATCCCAAATAATAGAATTCTACAAAAATATGAATCCAATCAGCATAATTATTTCCATTATAACAAGGAAATCATGACTTTTTAATCCAGTAATATAACCATTCTGAGCACATCTTCCCAAATTGGAAGCATTGTCATCTGGCGGTCTCAAATCTGCAATCCACTAAAAAAATAGTAATAGACTCTCTTTGGATAGTGTATAAGCTTCTTTTGGCTTCATTAACCTCAGTTATTTGACATTTCCAAATAGTTCAAGTTCTGGTCGCCTGTAAATTTGTACAAGATCTAATCATGCCTTTAAAGTATCTTTGGTGTTACCTGGTGTATCCAAAATTGTATTAAATAAATTATCAAAACCGTTTTTCTCAATATGCATGACATCCAACATGTGGCAGACCAAAAAATCCTACCAATATAGAAGATCCCAAAAAATGCTTCGTTTTATCCAATTATGTTCTTTCCCAAAGCCGTGAATTTTCTGTTGGTTTACTGTTGGCCCAAATGTGATGGGAGGTAATGAAAATAAAATTGATTTTAACTCTGTACCTGAGATCATTTTTTGAGGTTCATCCCATTCAATTGTACGTTTTATAAAATGATATTTTTTACTCCAAAAAGGATGATTTGTTGGATGAAATATGTGGTGACAGTCAAAATAGAAAGGTTTTTTCCATTGATGAGCATAAAGGTTTTGTTGTCTTTCATACAGTAAGGACATGATTTCAGACCATATGTACTCCATCCAGATAACATGACATATTCCAGGAAGTCACCAATCATCCACATCAATGTAGCTTTTAAAATGAAATTTTGTTTCATCGCAACATTATATGTACTAACACCATCACTCTTAAATGCATTTAACTCATCAATCAATGGTTTCAAATAAACATCAATATTCTTTTTTGGATGTACTGGGATTAATAAGGTAAAAAAGATATAAGGATCCTTCATCAACATCCATGAAGGTAAATATTTCAGAGTTATAAAGACATACCAACATGACTACTTACTACCATAAGAACCAAATAGACAGAAACCATCAGTTAAAAGACCCAATCGCATGTTTCCGGCTTCTAAATCAAAATACGGATGCAGACGGTCAAAATATTTCCATGAATCACCATCAGATGGATGATTCAAGATTTTATCAGTTGAAATCTTGGTTTTGTGCCATGACATCATTGACACTGTATTCTGAGACAAAAATAAACATTCCAACCTCAGTGTAAGGGGGAAATATATCAACTGTTTTACTGGAATTGATATAGACTTCCCTAGTTGAGCTTCTTTATACCTCGATTTTCCATATGTGGGACAACTATCCAACAAATCATTTTCACCAGAATATAAGATACAATCATTTGTACATGCATGAATCTTCTATTAACTAAGGCCCAGATTACGAACTATCCTCTTACTCTCATAGTAATTTGTAGGAAACACATTTCCTTTAGGTTACAGTGTTTTAACCAAAGAAAATATATTATCAAAACAGTTGTTTGAAATTGAATTTTCTGATTTAATAGCCACAAATTTTTCAGCCACTTTTAATTTTCATATCTTGCAACTAGGATATAATGCATCCTCAACAGACCTCAACAACTCATAAAATTTGGATAGTGCAAACTCCAGAGTAAAATCAATATCATATTGAGTTTCGGTTTATTGAACAGATGGACCTCTAACATCATGTACTAAATTTTGAAACCGTGATGGATCTAGAATCAAGTTATTAGTATCTTCTCTGGAATTGGGTTCACAGTGTTGATACCAAAAAACATAATCTGGTTGAAAACCAATCCACAAGAGATGTCCCCCAACCTTGTCAAATGTGCCAAATGTTCTCAGAGCACATTTTTTACAAGGACACATTTTTGTTCTTTCTGAAACAAATTCTTCTTTTGATGATGCAAATTATAAGAAAGCTTAAACACCCTCAATATATACAAAATTTAAACCAGAACTTTTTGAATTTTTATGCTGATTTATCCAGTCGTGATCATCTAAAAATTATTTTTCTCGACTTCCTTGTTCTATATTTTTCTACAAAATATAAAATCATTACTATTTTTGAATAATTTTAAATTATAATAACACTATCTAGAAAAAGCATAAATAATTACAACTACTTCTTATTAATTACCATTACTTACGTGCGACACTATTTCCAGTGGATTGACAGCTCCTCTTTTCTCCAATGGCTCATTTATTTGTAACTTTCTCACACAGAAATCACAATGAAGAATGTTCTCGGAGGTATGAATATTCATTCCTGTATGCATGAGAATGAATATGCGTACCTTAGAGAAGATTATTCATTGGGATTTTTGTGTGAGATATTTTCATGTAAATGAGCCGTCAGACAAAAGATCCCCCTTTTCATCGATGAATCATCTTCCTTCAACTGTCACTGCCTGAACACATTATAAAACATGTGGTCCTACAAATTCATATTCAAACTCACACATACAAAATTTTATATGCATACATAGAAGCATACTTTTCATAATGTTTTGAGTCGGTGAAAGTTTAAAGGAGAAGAGTCATCGAGAAAACGGTGTGTCATCAATCAACTAGAAATTGTGTCAAGTTATTACAAGTTATTACAATTTATTTTCTACCTAATTGTTTTTAATTGTTACTAATTATTAATAATTGTTGCTAATTCATACTAATTGTTTCAAATTATTTCTAATTGTAACGCCCTCACCCCAGTTACCCAGAGTCAGTGAATTATTACAGAACATTGACATGATCACAAAAGATCATATCTTGAAAGACCGATTAGTTTAGTAGTCTTGGAAACACTAGAAACATTCATAAGTCTTACATTACATCATAAAGTGAAAAACTACAACCACACAATCTCCATAGTCCATACTCATATTCCCTCAGACTATCCCTACATGTCAGTTATAAAATACTTCTTCACATCGTGGAAAAAATAAAACATAGAAAGGGGTGAGATCAAATGCTCTGTAAGGATAAAAATATAGCAGAAACTTTCATAAATAAGCATAAACATTTAAGGTAATGTATAACTAAAACAAAATCCTTTTAAACATGAACTTCAGAATAAAATGGAAAAAATAAAATGAAATAATTCCATTTACTTATTTACATGGATATTCTACTAGTCGAATAATCACATGCAATATCAATAACCACTTTCATAATGATGGAATGCATAATGTCGGACTATCATAACCACATAGTCAAGGCATTGTGCCAAGACTACAAATAATATTTTTTCAAGGCCTTGTGCCAAGACACTAGTTTGTCTCATGAGACCTACCGATGCATCGAGGAGCTATAGCGGGCTCCACTCGTCACTTACTAAGTCCAATGCATTCCTCATATTAACAGGTTTAAACATAACATAAACATTCGTATTAAAAATAGCACACGAAATGTCAATAATTTATCCATAAACCATTAATGGTATAAAAATTACACATACACTGTCAAACATATCACAAAACCATTATTACAATATTTAAGTTTTGTATCATAATAAATCAACTTCAAATAAGCTTAAAATCCATCAAACGATGTTGACATAGATGAAGTGAAAACTATTTGAGAGAAATATCTCTTTTTGAAATCATTTAAAAGTCACATTATTATAAAATAAAACATTTACTTTTAAAATATTTTTATAATATTGTAAGGGAAGCTTCTATGAATTTATAATGGTGGAAAATATCTGCACCCACCGTATAAGTTAAAAAAAGACATTCTTACCTTAATTTTGTCGAAAAGGTTAAAAGGACCTTGTTTGGAAAATGACCGAAATATTCCTTTATAAACATCTTATAAAAATTCAAACAAGGGTATAAATGACTTTAACCCATATTCTATAAAATAGTAAGAATTTTTTGAAATACATTTTTATGAAACATGGATATGGATGATAAAGTGGTCTCAGTAGATAATTACGTATAAACAACCTCGGATAAGGAAGAGATTGTGAAATAAACCCTTACCTTGAACTTTTCCTTGGTCGAGGGTAGGTTAAACACCTATATAATGGTGAAATAATAGTTATTAAATTATACAAGAATAATATACATTAATATGATATCATATATGATCTTTTAACATTGTTTTGTTAATAATATCTTAGAATTATCGTCGTTTCGGGTGTTAGCATATTCGTTTTCCTTTATATTCTTTGTTATGTGAGTAATATTTGTTATGGGTGGGATGTATCTTATTAATATCCAGAATGATATTAAATATTTAAAAATTATTTTTAATCATCTAATGAAAATTAGTCTTTAATGGATACTATGGGGAATGAATCTCATCACGTTAGTGGAGACGGTAATCCGTACGTACGTACAAGCGACAATATCATTCTTTAGATATTAAAATAACATATAATTGGATATAATATCATATATAAAGAATCATTATAATGTTATATTTATTATTTACATGAATTACACATCATTATTATACCCATCCAAATAACAATGTATTGAATAACAATTACACCACGACATGGAGACGGTAATCCGTACGTACGCACGTATGGTGACATGTCATTCAAAAAAATGATAGAATAATGAATATGGTTGTACCATATTTATAATAAAATAACAGTATATATAATATACTGTAGTTATTATTTTAGAATGGAAATAACAAAGAAATAATAAGTGGAAGAAGAAAATAACTTGAAAGAGGGTGGTGAAATTATTACCTCTTATTTGGGTTCTTCCTTTTGATTTGATCAAAATGGCTCCTTAATTAGTATTTATGACTAAAGGAAGGCCTCTAGGATGAAGTGAGGGAAGTTGAGAGGATATTCGGGCAGGATTTTTCAGAGCCAAAATGCTTTGAAGGTGTGAATTAGAGAGAAGGGGGAGTGCCCTTTTATAAGAGGGGTGAGGGGCACCTTAGCAAAAGCTAGAAATATTATTTTATAATAAAATACATTTCGGTTTCTGATGGATCCAAAGTGTATTATTTAAAGTATAAGGTGGTTATGGGTCTAAAAACACTTAACCAATATATTTTAGATAGGTTTTGGTAACTATATTGACCTTAACTTTTAGAATTAATTCCTTGTTAAATAGTATGACTTTTACGATGTCACTTTGTATTTTTATATTATAAGGTTAATAAACATACTATATACTTCCAAGAAAACCCCAAGTGGTTCATTAATTATACAAATATAATTATATATGTATTTTTTCGAATCCTTAGATTTTTAAGAATATAATATCAATTAATAATATAATATTTGTTTTAAAAACTCTTTTATGTCAATTTTGACACTATTTGGTATTTTGTTATTTCTAAATTCATAACAACATTATTACTTCAAAAAAAAATCATCTAACAGACCCTAACATGTAATATTAACCAAAAAATTAGTTTAATTCATTAAAAGTATCAAATTACATTTATTTGGGTATTTAGAATATCAATTATTTTAATGTTTCTTTAATAATGTAATTACTGCATCATCATTGTGTCATAAATAAGTTAAATTATTTAGTGTCTAAAGATTATAAATAAAATACCATTATGTATTAAATCTCATTATATTTATAATGAATATTTCTAATTTAATTAATCTTATGTAAAACCCTATATTAAAAATGCTTTTGTTGTTAAACATTTATTTCACCTCTTTTAACTCTTCTTTGAATTAAATAATAATAAATGTCTTAATATAATCTAAGTGGACCAAAGAGGTTCATATTTAATTCTTAAGGTTGTTTTTGTTAGAATTATACCTAGAAAATAGAATCAGGACATGTGTTAGGGTAATAATAATATAATTTTTACCCTTAATTTCCCTTTTTACTTTTAACCATGGTAAATAGAAGTAAAAAAGTTACTATTCACAAAAAAATTATTCTTATCTTATTGAACGATATTTTACTCCACGATATTAAATGTGTCTCTCATATTTTCAACATTCCACTCACAGAAGCTGTAAAATTAAGTTTTATGTGAATTCGCAAATTTTTCAAGGAGGT
This sequence comes from Viscum album, assembly GCA_963277665.1. Taxonomy (NCBI): domain Eukaryota; kingdom Viridiplantae; phylum Streptophyta; class Magnoliopsida; order Santalales; family Viscaceae; genus Viscum; species Viscum album. The sequence continues at coordinate 623,427,962 of OY728134.1, read as the reverse complement.
GGGTAAAAGACGGTGAAAAGTTCAATAAAATTTTTATATATCTAAAATTATTATAAACTGACTCCAATGAATTAAATTGAAGATATATTAGTATTATGTTTCTATTTTGGCCAAAAATAAATATAAATTAAATAAATAATTATTTAAATAAAATTGCAGTTTTAAACTATAAATCAGTGTTTTTCACTATTCATCAAAAACTGAAAGTTTTCAGAAAAAAAATCATGCTAAGCTAATTTCGATATTCCAAATCCAAAAATGAAGTCCATTTTAAAAAATTCAAAACACATAAGTTTCATTTATTAATTTAAAATTAATTCTCGTTGTCAAAACCAAAAGGCGTATTTTTAAGAAACATTATCTATCAAATGATTGACACTTGTTTATGTCCAATCTCAAAGTGAAATTACTTAAAATTACTATAATTAGATTAAATAGTTAAAATATAATCTATTTATACTTCTAAACCATTAAAATTTATAATTTAACACTATAAATTATTTTCATTAAAAGCCTGTTTTCAGTTAAAATGTAGTATTTTTCACAATTTACCCAAATATGAAAGTTATTAGAAAAACACCAAAAAAAATTTTGAAACAAAATTTGTATGTCCCGATTATAAAGGAGAAGTTTCTTTTTCCAAATTGAATATATAAGAGTTTCAAATATTGGATTTAAAAATGGTTCTCCATTAAAATGCGGTAAAAGTGCATTTTTTAAAAAATACTTCTTTTATCTGAAAAAAATGAATTAGTTCTTACATTATGTCTAAGAAACTCATTATATTGATTCTAAAGTTATAAGGATTATATATAGTTCAAAATTTAGTTAATATTATTCATGACCTCTTTTGAACAGCTAGTTTGGTAAGTTGTTGTGCGCTTGAACTCAGTGTTGCGTGTAGTGAAAGTTCTTGAATTACTTTGAAGAAATAACGTACTATGAAATCTTGGGTTGTTACACTAATTATTTCTAATTGTTGCTAATTGTAGTTAACTCTTGCTAATTCTTGCTAATTGTTGCTAATTGTTGCTAATTCTTCATAATTGTTGCTAATTCTTGTTAATTATTCATAATTGTTCCTATTTCTTGCTATTTGTTCCTATTTTTTCCTATTTGTTTCTATTTATTCCTATTAATGGCAATTTATTCCTATTTATTCATATTTATTGCTATTTATTTCTATTTATTTCGATTTTTTCCAATTTTTTCCTATTTATTCCAATTTATTCCAATTTATTCCGATTTATTCCGATTTATTCATATTTATTCCTATTTATTCATATTTATTCATATTTATTCCTAATTATTTCTAATTACTCCTAATTATTCTTAATTATTCCTAATAATTCCAAATTATTCCAAATTATTCCTAATTATTCCTAATTATTCCTAATTATTACTAATTATTACAAATTATTACAAATTATTACAATTTATTACAATTTATTACAATTTATTACTATTTATTTCTATTTATTACTATTTATTACTTTTTATTACTATTTATTACCATTTATTACTATTTATTAATAATTATTACAAATTATTACTAAATATTACTAAATATTACTATTCATTACTAATTATTAATAATTATTACTAACTATTTCTAATTATTACTAATTATTACTAATTACTACTAATTATTAGTAATTATTACTAATTATTACTCATTATAACTATTTATTACTATTTATTAATACATATTACTATTTATTACTATTTATTACTATTTATTACTAATTATTACTAATTATTACTATTTATTACAATTTATTACTAATTATTACTAATTAATCCGTTTTATTCCTATTTATTACTAATTATTACTAATTATTACTAATTATTCATAATCATTATTATTTATTCCAAATTATTCCAATTTATTACTAATTATTCCTAATTATCCCAATTTATTACTAATTATTTTTAATTACTTCAATTTATTTCTAATTGTTCTAATTTATTACTAATTGTTCCAATTTATTAATATTTATTACTATTTATTACTATTTTTACTATTTATTACCATTTATTACTATTTATTACTATTTATTACTATTTATTACTAATTATTACTAATTATTAGTATTTATTACTATTAATTACTATTTATTACTATTTATTACTAATTATTACTAATTATTACTAATTATTACTAATTATTACTAATTATTACTCATTATTACTAATTATTACTATATATTAATAATTATTACTAATTATTACTAATTATTACTAAATATTACAAATTATTACACATTATTACACATTATTACTTATTATTACTAATTATTACTAATTATTACTAATTATCACTAATTATTACTAATTATTAATAATTATTACTATTTATTACCAATTATTACTAATTATTAATAATTATTAATAATTATTATTATTTATTACCATTTATTACGATTTATTACTAAATATTACTATTTATTACTATTTTTGACTATTTTTTTAAATTATTATCGCTAATTAATCTTATTTATTCCTATTTATTACTAATTATTCCTAATCATTAGTATTTATTCCTAATTATTCCTATTTATTAATAATTATTCCTAATTATTCTAATTTATTGCTAATTATTCCTAATTATTTCAATTTGCTACCAATTATTCCAATTTATTACTAATTTTTCCAATTTATTACTATTTATTTCTATTTTTTACTATTTATTACCATTTATTACTATTTATTACTATTTATTACTAATTATTACAAATTATTAGTATTTATTTGAATTTATTAGTATTTATTACTAATTATAAGTAATTATTACTAATTGTTACTTATTATTAGTAATTACTAGTAATTATTACTAATTATTAGTTATTATTACTAATTAATTCTAATGATTCCTATATATTACTAATTATTCTTCTTGATTCCTTTTTATTACTAATAATTCCAATTTATTACTAATTTTTCCAATTTATTACTAATTATTACAAATTATTCCCAATTATTACTAATTATTCCTAGTTATTCCTATTTATTACTAATTATTCCAAGTTATTACTAATTATTTATCTTTTTTACTAGTTATTACTAATTATTACTAATTATTACTAGTTATTAATTATTACTCCAATTTATTAGTAATTATTCCAATTTATTACTAATTATAACTAATTATTACTATTTATTACTATGTACTCCTATTTATTTCTAATTATTCCTATTTATTACCAATTATTCCTATTTATTACTAATTATTACTATTTATTACTGATTATTACTAATTAATACTATTTATTACTATTTATTACTAATTCTTACTATTTATTACTATTTATTACTATTTGTTACTATTTCTTATTATTTATTACTATTTATTACTAATTATTACTAATTATTCTTAATTATTCATATTTATTACTAATTATTCCTTATTGTAACTAATTATTCCTAATTATTACTAATTATTTCTAATTATTCCTATTTATTAATAATTATTCCAATTTATTACCAATTATTCCAATTTATTACTATTTATTACTATTTATTGCTAATTATTATTATTTATTATTATTTATTACTATTTATTACTATTTATTAATATTTATTACTAATTATTACCAATTATTAAAAATTAGTACTAATTATTACTAATTATTACAATTTCTTACAATTTATTCTTATTTATTACTAATTATTTATATTTATGACTAATTATTCCTATTTATTCCTAATTATTACTAAGTTTTATATTTATTACTATTTATTACTAATTATTACTATTTATAAATAATTATTACTATTTATTACTAATTATTACTAATTATTACTAATTATTACTAATTCTTACTAATTATTACTAATTCTTACTAATTATTACTAATTATTACTAATTATTACTAATTATTAGTAATTATTACTATTTATTACTATGATATAGATAACAAAACAATTTAAATCTAATATAATTAAAACTAATCAACAATAATTAAAAGTGACATTAAAAAACTTACATAAATACTAAATTAAATAAAATATAAATACCTTAAAACACGATCTCCTATTGATGTAAGCACCTTCACAACTTCTCCGTAAAAAAAATTAACTTAGAGAAATTTTCACTCTAAAACTCGAGTTTAGAGAGAGAGAGGAATTGAGAAATGAGTTGAAGAGAAAGAAAAACAGAGGGGGTTATATATAGGTTAGATTAGTTGCGAGAGGACTAGTTGCGATGGGCTTACCGTTGCAAAAAGTACTTTTTGCGACTAGCCCCGTCGCAAATACCTTTCCCCGCATTAATTGCTGTCAGTGGTTAAAAGGCTTTTTGCGACGGGCCCCGTCGCAAAAAGTGACATGCCGACACACTTTTTGCGACGTGACATTATCTTGTCATAGAAACTCATTTACTGTCACTGGTATTTGTGATGGGTCCCAATACAAATACCCTCTGACCGACACAATATTTGAGACGGGGGGATCCCCCCGTCGCAAATAACCTTCTCTCCCTTTGGCATGCATCCCGCACAAAAGCGAGCATTACCTTTTACGATGGGACCCCAAATCCCGTCACAAATAACACCTTATTTGGGATGGGACAAACCCCCCGTCACAAATAACCTCTTGATGGACTATTTGCGATGAGAATTAATCTCGTCGCAAATACCCCGTCACAAAAGACTGTTTTTCCCGTAGTGAGGGTACTCCATGGGACCAGGAAGCCATATGTTTTGGTTTAGATGATTTCTGTAGGAAACTGGACAGAGAACTGGCTATTGGATGGTTTCTCATTGTGAATGGGTTACATGATGTGAATATTTTAGGGGTTAGATTCTAGGAATCATGTGTTGGTGGTGAGAATTTTATAGGTTGTACAAACATTACACATCAAGAAAAAGTCAATCGAGATTTAATTTAATCTGACGTGGTGATTTTTTTGGTTTATTTTTAATACATGGTATTAAACATAGTGAAATAGATTCACAACTTGAATATCTCTGGACTAGTGGTTATAAATTTGGCTCACATTTATTTACCTTTTCATTTAGTGCATATTCTACCCTATTATACCCTATGACAGCTTTTGAATATTTTGGGTGATCTCCCATCTTCTGGATAGCTTCATCTTGCCTTTGAATTTGGAAGTGCATGCACCAAACATCCCTGGAAAGTGATCTTCCTACATCATCATTTACTTTTGACATGGTTGTGGCATGAGATTCATTTTTGTTTCAGGTTCTGTATGGATTGGTGATTTATATCGATCCTTTATATATTATTATCATTCATTGTCTTTTGATGTCTCATACAGGGGTTTTTGATATCCATTGTAGAAAGTAAAAAGGTTTCTATAATTCCTAAGGTAGGTTAATCTATGAATGTGTTGGTAATTATTTAATTTATATATGTAGATCTTGATTCCATTAGGTTGTTCATTAGAATGTTTTTTTAGAAATGAAACAGGGTTTCATTAAATGTGAGCATGGTTTTGGAAATGATTTTGAACAAACATAGCACATTGGGAACATTGGGTGCATTAAGATACAAATATAAGTGATCCTAGTGTGTGCTCCACCACTAGGGGTTAGATTTTTTATATTCATAGTCTATGGAAGGGCTTGATATAAGTTTTTCTAGTGATTATTCCCACGGTAAAGGGACAATGGGGTGTTAATTCTTTTATATATTTTTCAATTTCATGATTTGTTTTTCCGAGAAATTTTCTCTCGTGTTTAATTTACCTATTTTTCATTAATACCTCATATATTCCTAGATTTGGTTAATATTCTATTCATTTGTCGAAAATAAATGAAATTTTTATAATTTGTTTCATTTAACAAATTACATAATAATCAAGATTTTTTTAAAGACAGAACATGTGGATTCTTCATATTAGAACTAGTATAGATTCTTTGGTGCTACATTAATGGACATTGTGTTCACACACTAATTTTTTTTTAACCTTGGGATGTTTTTCACACTTTTTTTGGAAAATGGTATCTTTAATGGGATCGTATACCCTTCAAGGTTCCCATTTAATTTTTTTCCTCTATAGTGGGATGGTTAAGAAGTCACAATTGGCTATATAGAGACATGTGGGTCATTTATTTTTATAAATTTCATGATTTTCGTTTTTAGATTTGAATATATAGATCTTATTTTATCCTTATCATCCACATATTAATCTATTTTTGGTATTTTTATCATATTCAATAATTGTTTATGTTACCTTTGTTGTACCTTACCATGTGGCAGACAACTATGGGTGATAATTCTAGTTAACCCAAGATGGTTCATTTAAAAATTGTTTCAAAGGGGACAATCTAAAGAATCTATGCTAACACATTCTAATTTGGGATCAATTTCTTGGTTATAAAAGGGTTAGGATGACTAGAATTTAGATATTGAGTGTAGGAAACTTCTTAGATAGCTCACATCCATGTGTGAACACGAGTTACCATTAGTGGCTAGAATTTTTTTTCCAGTTTTGTGACTTGTTGTTTTAGTTAATTTGAATATAATATATGCGAGGATTATTTAAATGAGTAGTCTCCTTTTAAAGTGTCGTATTTTTCTTGGAATTCATAGTTTAATTAAATTATTATTTTTCAAAATAAATTATTTTGATACATGAAGTTGGTTCTTTGATTTTGGAATCTGATCATGGTTGAATGGTATTTTTATGATGATTGTTACAAAATTCCTCTAAGAGGAAAATATCAACATATGTGTGATGAAAATGTGAGAAATCTTCTGCAGGAAAATCATCCAATGGACCCTTATTTTGTTGGTGTTTTTATATGCACTACTCAAACTCCTGGTCAAGCAGGTTTTGAGAACTCAGGATGAGAAGTAGATCATTGCTCAGAATTTAAAAAGACGAATACATATGCCTTCTATAGTGTTAATGGCCTCTGGGATTCTGAATAATGGATTGAGAAGATTAAGTGGATTGTCAAATTTCATTAGACTTCTGAGTAATCTATGTTTGGGGGTTCCACGTACATGCTTAAGTGATCATGAAGGTTATTTTGGGACACTATTGTTCAGACCAAGATGCATATGGATATTACATAGGACATATTCAAGAAAATATTCAACCAAAAGTGCAGTCAAATGACATAATGTGGGGAAAAATCATAATTTATTTTACTATAAAGCTGGGAGGGCATACCATTCTCTTGTATTCCACCAATTTTATTGACTTGATGTACTTGGAATCGTAGAAAATCACCAATGATTACCTAAAGGATCGAAGGTCTGAGTTTGGGATGTGGGATTGTATTCGGTAGTAGTTATTTCAAATGTTCCTTCTATCCATTATGTAGAACGTTAAAAAGGTTGTTTTTCAATAGGCTAACATAGAAAGAAAAATAAATTTGGGAGGAAATATAGTTTTTTCTATCGTTAATTATGGTGTATCATCTATCCGGAAAAGGATGCTCAATGTAGCTAGTTTTATTTAAGACCATTTTTCTGGGTTTCATATTGATAATAACTTGTTTTTTTATATTAGTGTGGGTGTCCTACTCAATCCATGAATTATTCTTAACTGGATTCCAAAACATTTCCTCATTGGGGTAAATATATCCATTTGAAACATTTATATGGAAGGATGTCCCAAGGGAGAATGGATTGATCTATATTCACCAAGGGATCGAAGGTTCTTACTAATGCATACAAGGGTGGAGTTTCTAATTCTCAAGCTAAGGGGTACATTAATGTGGCTATGAAATCATAGAGATGATATGATACCATATGTCTTTATTCATGGAGTAAGAAATAGATTAATCTGAAGTTGGTCCAGTCACAATTAGTGGTACTATGAATATTTCATATTCTATGGTTAATGATTTTATTGTTAAAGTTTTTACTGATTACTTCATATAAACAATACTAGATTACATGTTGGGATTGGGTTTTATTATTATTCCATATATTTTGGATCATTTCAATCCATTTAAAATGAATTTTTATCAACGTTTCCAGTTTCATGTGTGTCGAGTGATGATAGATGACAATGAGGTTGAGTTGTACTTCATAGTTTTTGATCAGGAAATCTTCAAATTTTTTATCAGAATGGATTGGATGATACATGTTATAGCCCAAATTTGTGGTTATCACCATCAGTTTCAGTTATTATCAATTTATTGGGTTAATAGTTATTTTCAAGTTGAGTGTCACTCTAGATAAGGAAGTGAGGTGTCTGTTTTTCATTATTATGCTATAATATTATTTTTGTTTCCAGGTATATTTCTTGATACTATAAAGCCTTTTTTAAGAATTCATATACTGTTGAGCAATGTATTGTTTTCAAACAATTCAAAATAATGTTTTTAAAGGGGGAGATTATTTTAAATAATACTCTGTCTCTTTATGATGATTTTGATGCTCACAAATACCCCTAATTATTTACTAATTATTTCGTTGAGTATTTTGCAGGAATTTATTTTATTTATTTATTTCATATAACGAGATTTCATACTTCATTTATTCCGAGATCAAATTTTAGCGTGTTCTGGAATCACTGTAGCGCAAGATCAATTTTAGCGCGTTCTGGAATCACTGTAGCGCAAGATCAATTTTAGCGCGTACTGGAATCACTGTTCATACCCTACGTTGATGAACGTAACGTATGGATGAAAAGTTTACTTTTTATGTTAAAAGAAACGTATGGTTAAGGAACCTTACGTTATTTTGAAACGTATGGTTAATGAACCTTACGTTGTTGAAAAGTATTGAAGAAGAACATTACGTTTGGAAGGAACCTTACGTTTTCGTTGTTGGACAAGTATGGAAGAGAAACCGTACGTTAGTTTTCAGTGTTGTGTTTGTTTCTCAAGAGTATGGATCATCAATCTTACTTTTATAATCAACCGTACGTTCTTTGGAGAGTTGAAGAAAGACAAAGTATGGATGATCAACCCTACGTTTGAATGCTGAAGAGAAAGTATGTATGTTCAACCTTACGTTTGTGAACCTTACGTTTGTGAACCTTATGTTTGTGAACCCTACGTTTGGAGCCACGTCATCAACCCTACGTTTGGCGTCGGGATATTTTTGACAGACGATATTTCCTTTTGCATTGGTCAAACAAGCGGATTATTAGGCGGATTTCGAGCCGATTCTTAAGTACGACTTTGACTGAATCAAAGATGATTTACAACGGATTAATGATTGATTTAAACGGAGCTTTTTGTGCCGATTCTTCAGGGGAGTTACAACGGCTCTGTTATTTCATTTAATATCGCGAATCTAAAGGAGATTTTTATGGATCTATTTATGCGGAAGAATTTATCAGATTTGAATATATATGTTCTATCTTGGAAACTTCGGATTTTATATATATACACAGGAAAGTGTGTGAAAGATATAGATTGATCTTTTAACGAGCAAGAAACAGAGACTGTGTAAAGGCGTTCTTTTCTGGTGATCGAGAAGAAGTGTAAAACCTTTATTACCGAAGGAAGATCTTGATAGCAGATTCACGTGTTCTACATCGACTATCTGTTGTGAATCTACTGCTGCTGAAGTTGTGAAGTTTCTGGTAATATCTATTGCAACTGGATCGACTCAGAACTGTTTTGATTACAGATCTTTATTTTCTGAAGACAACGATCTATCTACTGTCAATTGCATTCTGTTGCAATTGTGAAGAACAACTGGAGAAGTGTTTTCTTTATCGAAACTCTTTTTGTTTTTGAGTGATCAGCTTCTCGTTCTAAGCTGTGTGGGTTCGTGTTTGAACCAGGAAGGCTGTGTGTGCCTGAATCTTGTAAAGGTGTCAACTGCCTGTACTCAGTTGTGGACAGGTCTGTGGAAACGAGGACCAGATAGTGAAAATCGCCAAGCTCGTGGATTTGAGCGTTGGTGGAGTGGACTAGGGGCCTTCTGTTCCCCGAACCACTATACATCCGTGTGTTCATGCTTTTACTTTTTCCGCTGCATATTTAATTGAGCAAAAGCATAGTGGACAGAATTTGTCTAAATTGAAGAGATTATAATAATTTTGAAAAGACACAATTCACCCCCCTCTTGTGTGTAATCCGTAGATTCAGATCCAACAATTGGTATCAGAGGAGGAGCTTCTTATTTTTAAAGTCTTATCAAGCTAGAAGTATTTAAAGATTATACATAGTGTATCATGGCTGATATGAGAGAGGGAATGACAATGGTCAGAGCACCTTACTTTAATGGAGATAATTATCGCTGCTGGAAATCACGTATGATTATTTATCTGGAAAATCTTGGTTACAAAGTCTATTCAAAGATTCTGACTCCCTATGAAATTCCTGAAAATCCCGATACATGGAGTGCTGCTACAAAGGCTGAGTATGACATAAATTCAAAAGCTATGAATGCAATCATCTGTGGTCTAGGACCAGATGAATTTAACAGAGTATCTCAATGCCCGACTGCATATGAAATGTGGCAAACAATAGTTGTTGCTTATGAAGGAATAGATAATGTAAGACAGATGAGATATGCAACTGCTAAGTTAAAATTCGATACTTTCAGAATGATTGAAGGAGAGAGCATCACTCAGATGAATGGAAGATTGACAGAAATTGTCAATAATATAACAGCTCTAGGAGAACCAATCAAGCAGGCTGATCAAGCGTTGAAGGTACTGAGAGTACTTCCTACTCGATGGAATGGAATCTCTGCAGCAATCAGACAATCAACTTCTGTTAAAGATCTAACTATGAGAGAACTGATTGGTACATTGATGATGTACGAAGCTGAAATGCAAGATGAGGTAAATGAGCATAAAGTCTACATAAAAAGGGAAAACACTGCGTTGAAAGTGACTTCTCAACAAAAGGATAGAAAGATGAAGAACAGAGAAGTAAGTGCTAAATCAGAAAGCTCTGATTCTTCAAATTCGGATGAAGAACTGGCTCAACTAGCCAGAAAATTCAGAAAGTTCTATAGTAAGAAGAAAGACTTCAAGAAATCCTTCAAAAAGGATAGCAAGGAAGTGAGATGTTATGAATGCAAAAAGATGGGACATATCAGACCGGATTGCCCAAAATTGAAAGATGCAAAGAAGAAGAAATTCTTCAAAAGAGATGATTATGAGCAGAAAGACAAGAAAGCTATGAAAGCTACTTGGAGTGTTTCAGAAGACTCAAGTAATTCTTCTGAATCAAGCTCAGAGAAGGAGGAAGCCAATTTAAAAGCAAATATGTGTTTCATGGCTGAAACTGATGAGGTACACTCATACTACTCCTCTGACTCAAATAATGAATCAAACTCTGAAACAAGCTTCTCAAATAAAAAACTTGCAGCTTACTGCAATATGCTTGAAGAAAGGTATGACTCATTATTTAAAAAATATAAATCTATAAAGAACTTGCACAAAGCTATTTCAGATGAGAGAAATACTTTGCTAAAACAACATAAGGAATTAATTGACAAATACAACTCTGCTGACTCAAATAAAATTAATTTTGAATCAAAAATAAAAACTCTACAGGATGAAGTAGAATCTTATAAAAAGGCTGCTTTAGTTTTTACGAAAGGAGAAAACACCTTAAATGAGATACTTGGAAAAACTGTAATTAAAAAGGAAAGGTTTGGAATTGGAAGTAAAGGAGAAAAACCTAAGTTATACAAAAATTATTTTGTTCCTAGCACTAAACAGGTTATTTGTAACTTCTGTGGAACAAAAGGTCATATAGCTAAAAACTGTTTTCTAAGAAAACCTCAAATATGTGGAATTAAGAAAGCTTATATTTCCAATGATCTATATGATTCAATCAATTTTAAGAAAACAAAGCAAATCTGGATACCCAGATCACTGCTTACTAACACTCCTGGACCCAACAAAATATGGGTACCAAAGCAATTTGTTTAAATATCTTTGCAGGTAGCAGGTCACAAAAGAAAGAAAGAAATATGGTATATGGACAGTGGCTACTCAAGACACATGAGTGGAACTTCAGCTAATTTCTCTTCTCTTACTCGAAAGGAAGGAGGACTTGTCACCTTTGGTGACAATGCCAAAGGAAAGATTATTGGTATTGGAACAGTTGGAGATCCAGAGACAGTCTCAATCAACAAAGTACTTTATGTACAAGGGTTAAAACACAATCTGATAAGTATCTCTCAACTCTGTGATGATGGATACACTGTTGATTTTACTAACAATAGTTGTACTATTTCTAAAGATAAACTGTTTAAGTTTAGAGCACCCAGAACTGATAATGTTTATACTTTGGATTTGTATTCCTTGTGTAAACAACAAGTAAACTGCTTAACTGCTAATATAAGTGAATCCTGGATCTGGCATAGAAGACTTGGTCATTGCAATATATATGCTTTACATAAATTATCTAAGAAACATCTAGTTTCTGATTTCCCTAGTCTCAAATTTGAAAATGACAGATTCTGTGATGCATGTCTTCTTGGCAAGCAACACAAATCATCATTCAAATATGTTAATAAAGTTTCTACAACTAATCCTCTAGAACTTATCCATATAGATTTGTTTGGACCTTCAAGAGTAGCAAGTTTAGCGGGTAAATTATATGTTTATGTATTAGTTGATGATTATTCTAGATTTACTTGTATTTTCTTTTTGAAATTTAAAAGTGAAGCTTTTAGTTTATTTGAAGGTTTTTGTAAATATATTCAAAATGAAAAAGGTTTTAATATAATCTCATTGAGAAGTGATCATGGTGGAGAATTTGAGAACCAGGAATTTAATTCCTTTTGCTCAAACATGGGTATTAAACACACCTTCTCTGCTCCAAGAACACCTCAACAGAATGGGATTGTAGAAAGAAGAAATAGAACTATTCAAGAAATGGCTAGAACTATGTTAAATGAATATAGCCTACCTATATATTTCTGGGCAGAAGCTGTTAATACAGCTTGTTATATAATGAATAGAATTTTAATAAGACCTATTTTGAAAAAGACACCCTATGAACTATGGAATAACAGAAAACCTAAAGTAAATTACTTTAAAGTTTTTGGATGCAAGGTTTACATCTTGAATACCAAAGATAATCTTGGTAAATTTGATCCAAAATCTGATAAAGGTATTTTCTTAGGATATTCTGCAACCTCCAAAGCTTATAGAGTCTATAATAAAAAGTCAAGGATTGTTGAAGAATCAGTTCATGTGAAATTTGATGAATCTGATCCTTTTGAGAAAAGGATAGAACAAATAGATGAACCTGATTCTAATGAAAACATGAGACTTGAGAATTTAAAGAATGATTTTGAAAATGATATAAAAGAAATTCAGTCCAGTTCAGAAGAACATGATACTGAAGAACCTTTGAATGTAATGCCTAGATAGTCTAGAACCTTAAAGAATCACCCTTTAGAATCTGTGATAGGTGACTTAGAGACTGGTATTCAAACTAGAAGAAACTTTGGAAACATAGTTGAATTCTCTGCTTTCCTATCCCAACAAGAACCTAAGACCATAGAAGAAGCCTTAGATGATGAGAGCTGGGTAATAGCAATGCAGGATGAATTGAACCAGTTCAAGAGAAATAAGGTTTGGGAATTAGTTGAAAGACCACATGATTATCCAGTAATAGGAACTAAATGGGTCTTTAGGAATAAACAGGATGATCAAGGGATAATAACTAGAAATAAAGCAAGATTAGTAGCTAAAGGATATAATCAAGAAGAAGGAATAGATTATGATGAGACCTTTGCACCTGTAGCCAGGTTAGAAGCCATTAGAATCCTTTTAGCCTATGCATCTTATATGAATTTTAAATTATTTCAGATGGATGTTAAATCTGCCTTTTTAAATGGTTATTTAATGGAGGAAGTTTATGTTGAGCAACCTCCTGGTTTTGAAAATTCTCAAAAACCAGATTCTGTTTTCAAACTTACTAAAGCTCTTTATGGCCTTAAACAAGCACGTAGAGCTTGGTATGAAAGACTTAGTTCTTTTCTTTTGAAAAATGATTTTACTGTTGGACTAGCAGATCCAACACTCTTTAAGAAAACTGTGAAAAATAATGTTTTGTTGGTTCAAATTTATGTTGATGATGTAATTTTTGGATCGACCAATAAAATTCTTTGTCATGAATTTTCAGAATTAATGCAAAAAGAATTTGAAATGAGTATGATGGGAGAATTAAATTTCTTTTTGGGTCTTCAAATATTTCAAAAAGATTTTGGAAATGTTTTAAATCAATGCAAATACATTACTGATTTACTTAAGAAATTTGGACTTGAAAACATCAAGACATTTACAACTCCTATGTGTACTAATATAAAACTTGATTTGGATGAAACTGGAAAATCAGTGGACAACAAGTTATATAGAGGTATGATTGGTAGTTTGTTATATCTTACTGCTAGTAGACCAGATATAATGTATTCAGTATGTCTTTGTGCTCGATTTCAATCAAATCCCAAAGAATCCCATTTAACTGCTGTTAAACGAATTTTTAGATATTTAAAAGGTACTATTTATCAATCTCTGCTTTATCCAAAAACCTCTGATTTTAATTTAATTTCATATTCAGATGCTGACTTTGGAAGCTGTAGATTAGATAGGAAGAGTACTTCAGGAACATGTCACTTTTTAGGAAAGTCTTTAGTATCATGGTCTAGTAAGAAACAACACTCAGTTGCCCTGTCAACAGCCGAGGCAGAATATGTGTCTGCAGGTAGTTGCTGTGCACAGGTGTTGTGGATGAAAAACACTCTTATGGAATTTGGATTAAATTTCAATAATACACCTATTTTATGTGATAATACTAGTGCAATTAATATTTCAAAAAATCCTATTAGTCATTCTAGAACTAAGCACATTGATATAAGACATCACTTTTTAAGAGATCATGTGTTTAAAAAGGATATATTTTTAGAATTTGTAAATACAGAAAATCAATTAGCAGATATTTTTACTAAACCACTTCCCACGGCAAGGTTTGAATTTATTAAGGGGGAGTTAGGTTTATTTAATTTTAAATAGTTTTTTTAATCTTATTCTGTTTTCGAATTCTGTTTAATTTTTGTTTCCCGCTATAAGTAATTTTATTTTGTTTTAAATAAAAGTAATGATTAGTGATTACACGGGAATCAAGGCTGTCAGAACCGTTTCACCTTCTAAACTGTTTCACCTTTTTCGGAAACCCTTTCGAAAACCTAGAACCGCACATCTGCTCCAAAACCCTTTTCTGAATCTTCAAACCCTAAACTTACGAACCTTCAGAAATCGTTGTTGAAATGGCAAAGACTAAGCGTCCAGATGAAGCTGAGAGTAGTGCTGCAAAGAAACCTAAAGTAGTTGGTCGGAAAATACTGCATGGTAAAGTCATCGATTTAGAATGGCTGTTTGAAACTAATTTACTGTTGAAGCAAGCGTTGTCGTTTCAAATCCTTGAGCAAGCTTTTAATAGTGAAAACTCTGAGTTTCTATATGAGGTAGAAATGAGACATTTCTTTAGAACTGTTCAGTTTAGCCTTGGAGATACGGAGGATAGTTTATTGGCTCAAATAGAGGATAAGGACTTTTCCATATCATCTGTAGAGATAAGTCAAATTCTTAACTGCCCTCATGAAGGAGTTTTTCATTTCGATTTACGGAATATTGGAGATTCTGTACATAATTCTGAAGACATTATGTCTTTTCTGTTTGGAACCAGAGTGATAAAGAAAATGTTTATTAAAGATTTGGAGCCCGATCAGAAAATCTTGGTAAAATTTGTTCAGACTGGTTTAGCACCAAGGATGGCTGAGATGGAGAAAATCCTATACCCTGACATGTACATAATGTATCTTCTGATGTGTGATATTAAGTTTAATTTTCCTCGGTTTATGATAAGATATCTAAGATACTGTTGTCAGAGTGAAGCAAGAATGACCTTTTTCCCTTATGGAAGGTTCATTTCTTTGTTTTTGTTTAAAAGAGGAATGATCAGATTGGTAGATGCTGGGGTGAAATGTCACCACAGTAATGTTTTTAATGCTAGAACTTTGAGGAAAGTAGGATACTTCTGGAGCACAATTAAAGGAAAAATCTTACCTGTTGGAGCTGAGGAAGACTCGGAGAGTGCTCAGGCTCAACCGGCTAAGTCCAAGGAGGGACAAGCAGAATCAAGGGTTAGTACAGTGGCAAGGAGAATTCGTTTTGAGATGGAGGAAGTTGAGGAAGAGAGAAGTCAAGAAGGAATTCAATCTAAAAGAAAGAGGTCAATTGATGAAGAAATTATCTCTCCTGCCTTGAAATCCTCTGAACCGGTAATTTCTTATTCATTTGTGAGAGAAGCTGTTGTGGAGCAGACTGCACCGATAGAGGAACCAGTAGCTCAACCGGAAATCCAAAAAGAACCTCAATCTGCTGCTGTGGCTGTTGAAAATGTAATACAACAAGAACAACCTATGGAGGCAGTGCCTGGTGAAGAAGTGGCCCGACCTCAAGATTTACATGAAAATATTGTTCTTGACCAATCGGTAGAAGTCAGAGAGACTACTGTTCGTGATGAACATACTTCTGAAGCTAATACAGAGGTACTTCAGGAAGATTTTTCAGTGGAAGAGTTTCAGGCTTCAAAAGCTAGTTCAGTGGATCAACCTTGTCAGGACAAGGACAAAGAACAGTCAGATGCAGATTCTTTACCACTTGCCCTGCCTCATCAACCTATTTCTGGACATGAGAATAGAGCACAGGGTGCCCCTGATTCGAGAAAAGAAGAAGTTGTTGAGTTGTACAAGCGTATCTCTCAATTAGAATCTGAGAATGATAGTCTCAGAAATTCTCTGAACTTAGAGCAGTTGAAGTTTCAGAAGCTGAAAGAATGTACTGTTTCAAGACAGGAAGTAGATTTGTTTAAGACTGATATGTTGCATGCTGTTGATCAGTTAAAATCAGAGATGGTAAAGAAAGATGATTTGTCTGAGTTGAAGATTTACATGGAGAATAAATTTGAGTCTGTTGCAAACAGTGCTGTGAGTGGATCAGGCTCTTCACCTGATTTGATTCGGAGATTTCAAGCAATTACAGGAGCACTAAGCAATATGAGTGACAGATTACACGATCTTCAGTGTAATAGTGCCCCTTTGTCAGTTTTGCTAGATAATCAGAATTTTTTAGTGGATCAGTTGACATCTGGAGAGCAACCGATTAGGATTATTTTGAATCAGTTATCAGAGAAGCTGGCTTTTTTTGTTGAAAAAGAAGAAAGAATGCATGAGTTTTTCAGAGTTAATTTGATTGAAGATATTCATATGACTCAAGAGAACAGAGATCTTATCATCAAGTTAGGAGATGGGATGATGAAGAGGCTCAGAGAACAGTTTACAGAGATCAAGACTGTGATTCAAAGGAGATAGACCTTTTTTTCCCTGTCTTATCCATGAACCTTGATTCCTATGTATATCACAATCGTTTATATATATAACAGCTTGTGAATGAAAATTCTTTTCTTATTTCTTTTTTTTTTGTTGTTTATTGATTTATGATTAAGTTAGCCAGTATAACAAATTCACTTATTCATACACAGTTAATTATAGCATTTACTTATAGTTCAGTGCAATATTGAATGTGTTCAAATCCGTTTTTTTCATTATTTTTGATATCACAAAAAGGGGGAGAATTTGGATAAACACAACATTTAAATTCATTTGTTTCCTATGAAGAAATTTGGATATATGGGAGAAGACATTTATCTTTTATTTATTTTTTAGCTGAAAATTTATTTTTATGGGGGAGAAATTTTATTATAGTTAAATATTGTTTTAATCCTTTCAGAATTCTAAAATTTTATAAAACTAATTTTTCAATAAAGATTGCAATTAAATTAGTTCTATTATTTTATGGGTTTTGTGATCATCAAAAAGGGGGAGATTGTTGAGCAATGTATTGTTTTCAAACAATTCAAAATAATGTTTTTAAAGGGGGAGATTATTTTAAATAATACTCTGTCTCTTTATGATGATTTTGATGCTCACAAATACCCTTAATTATTTACTAATTATTTCGTTGAGTATTTTGCAGGAATTTATTTTATTTATTTATTTCATATAACGAGATTTCATACTTCATTTATTCCGAGATCAAATTTTAGCGTGTTCTAGAATCACTGTAGCGCAAGATCAATTTTAGCGCGTTCTGGAATCACTGTAGCTCAAGATCAATTTTAGCGCGTACTGGAATCACTGTTCATACCCTACGTTGATGAACGTAACGTATGGATGAAAAGTTTACTTTTTATGTTAAAAGAAACGTATGGTTAAGGAACCTTACGTTATTTTGAAACGTATGGTTAATGAACCTTACGTTGTTGAAAAGTATTGAAGAAGAACATTACGTTTGGAAGGAACCTTACGTTTTCGTTGTTGGACAAGTATGGAAGAGAAAACGTACGTTAGTTTTCAGTGTTGAGTTTGTTTCTCAAGAGTATGGATCATCAATCTTACTTTTATAATCAACCGTACGTTCTTTGGAGAGTTGAAGCAAGACAAAGTATGGATGATCAACCCTACGTTTGAATGCTGAAGAGAAAGTATGTATGTTCAACCTTACGTTTGTGAACCTTACGTTTGTGAACCTTACGTTTGTGAACCCTACGTTTGGAGCCACGTCATCAACCCTACGTTTGGCGTCGGGATATTTTTGACAGACGATATTTCCTTTTGCATTGGTCAAACAAGCGGATTATTAGGCGGATTTCGAGCCGATTCTTAAGTACGACTTTGACTGAATCAAAGATGATTTACAACGGATTAATGATTGATTTAAACGGAGCTTTTTGTGCCGATTCTTCAGGGGAGTTACAACGGCTCTGTTATTTCATTTAATATCGCGAATCTAAAGGAGATTTTTATGGATCTATTTATGCGGAAGAATTTCTCAGATTTGAATATATATGTTCTATCTTGGAAACTTCGGATTTTATATATATACACAGGAAAGTGTGTGAAAGATATAGATTGATCTTTTAACGAGCAAGAAACAGAGACTGTGTAAAGGCGTTCTTTTCTGGTGATCGAGAAGAAGTGTAAAACCTTTATTACCGAAGGAAGATCTTGATAGCAGATTCACGTGTTCTACATCGACTATCTGTTGTGAATCTACTGCTGCTGAAGTTGTGAAGTTTCTGGTAATATCTATTGCAACTGGATCGACTCAGAACTGTTTTGATTACAGATCTTTATTTTCTGAAGACAACGATCTATCTACTGTCAATTGCATTCTGTTGCAATTGTGAAGAACAACTGGAGAAGTGTTTTCTTTATCGAAACTCTTTTTATTTTTCAGTGATCAGCTTCTCGTTCTAAGCTGTGTGGGTTCGTGTTTGAACCAGGAAGGCTGTGTGTGCCTGAATCTTGTAAAGGTGTCAACTGCCTGTACTCAGTTGTGGACAGGTCTGTGGAAACGAGGACCAGATAGTGAAAATCGCCAAGCTCGTGGATTTGAGCGTTGGTGGAGTGGACTAGGGGCCTTCTGTTCCCCGAACCACTATACATCTGTGTGTTCATGCTTTTACTTTTTCCGCTGCATATTTAATTGAGCAAAAGCATAGTGGACAGAATTTGTCTAAATTGAAGAGATTATAATAATTTTGAAAAGACACAATTCACCCCCCTCTTGTGTGTAATCCGTAGATTCAGATCCAACATATACTTGTATTAGTGTGTATGTGTGTATACCACCAAATCGTTATTTTTCCTATTTAAAACAATTGAGATAGGTTTTGTTTACTATTTACTTGTTCATTGGACCCCCCATTTCAATGCCATCATACTATATGGTTTTCTATGTTTGAAGATCATAAGTTCGAGATCACACCTATCGAGGCTAATAGATTTATTCTTACAAGCGCGTCACTATGTGAT
Organism: Viscum album; assembly: GCA_963277665.1. Lineage (NCBI taxonomy): Eukaryota > Viridiplantae > Streptophyta > Magnoliopsida > Santalales > Viscaceae > Viscum > Viscum album. Next base: position 623,408,171 of record OY728134.1, on the reverse strand, counting down.
TCTACTATCCCATTTTCTATGAAGTTATATGGGTTACTTAGACATTCTATTCGTAGTTAAATTAGGAGACCATCAAGAAAAAAATACCACATTCTGATGATTTTTAATCTCTTTGATTATCATAGTGGGTATCAATTGTTTTAAATGTCTCACTTTCTATCTGGGTACAACCAATTGTGCATCTAATAAGAGTATATAAGTAAGACAATGTTCTAGCGGTGATATAGGAACATAGTGTTTTTTGTTATACTATTTAGAGTAATTAACGCTCAGGCGGTGTTTTTAAAATTGATGAACTTGATCATTCATCAGTTCTTGGAAACTATTCTCCTAGTGTTCATGCATGATATTTTTGTTTACCCAATGTTAGAGGTCTATCACAAGGACCATTTACAAATAACTCTTATAACACTTACGAAACATCTTTTTTAGGTCATGATTTCCAAATGTGATTTTTGGATTCAATAAGTAATGTTTTTTGGGTATGTCATTTCTGAGAGGGGTGTCTCAGTGTTCCCTGAAATTGTATAGGTAGTTATGTCCTAGGGTGTCATAAAAATGTGTTGGAGATCCCAATCTACTTCTGGTAGCTTGGTTTTTACAAGTAGTTTATTTGGGACTTCTCTATGCTTACCTATATTATGATAGTATAACATGTAAATGTTGAATGTTTTAGGTGAATTCCATGTATTAAAGATCATTTTAAAAACTAAAGTTGAGAATGAATTTATAGACAATTGTGACTCTTCTAGAACCAGTTTTGGGTTATGATGAATTCTATGATGATTTGGGTATGTTTTTGTGGGTTTTAATGATACTTGGGAGATAGGTGGTAGACAATGCCTCTATACAATCATTCTGGCAAGTGAAAACCTACCATAACTATGATCTTGAGATAGAATTGGTTATCCATTCAATAAAAAAATTGAATCACTACCTCTTTGGGGAGTGGTTTACATTATATTCTGAACATAAAATCCTAAGGTATAATTTTACACAATGTGATCTGAACATGTGACAGAAATGCTAGGTGGAGTAATAGTAGGCACTTTATTTTGATGTTTAAAATAGTCCAGGAAAATGGAATGTCTTCGCTAACGAACCAAGAAAGAAATTACTGACACAATTAGTGAATGAATCACTAAAAGAGTGGTCCTTAAAGATTATGTTTAATGAGATGATCTTGTAAATAGAAGAAGATAATGGGTGGGTATGAATGGATTCAATGAAGGATAAATCATCAGTTATTAGTGGTTTCATCTCAAGAATATATATGACCATGATTTCCAAATAATTAGAAAAAATTCACTATGATGAGAGACATCGGGTTAGTGGCCTTGGTCTCCCAATGGTGATTCATGTTTTAGAAACAATTTGGTTGTTATTTTTTCCATGAGGAAGGTTTTTTTTGACACTGGAATCTATTTTTGATATTTTTTAATCCAATATAATACCATGTTGAATCCTGATTCCAGACATCTATATTGGTGGATGGTGTTGATATGTTTGATTGAGAATTTTGTATCGTAATGTATTAATTTTCATAGAATAATGGAAGATCACTAGATACATGATGGTTTATTTAATATTATTACCATTCTAGTATACCATTGGTATGATATTTTCATGGATTTCATCATTGGTTTACTTTGAACTCCAAGTGGGAAGGATTTGATTTGGGTGATCATTTATCGATTGAAGAAATCAATTCATTTCTTACCTATCAAGTACATGAATAACATTGGATAACCTAGGTACATATATGTACGGGATATTTTTAGACATTATGGGATTCCCTATGCAGTTATTCCAAATAGGTACCCAAGGATTACATCCAAATTATAGAATTTTATATAGGATGTGATGGGATCCTGGATGAAATTGAGCACATCACATCATCACAAAATGGAGGGATATAAACAAATATCTATCATTTTTATTGAGGATATGATCCCAGCATTTGTGCTTGATTTTTTTGGTTTATATGAAAATCATATTCCATTTTTAGTTATTAAAATAGTTATTAGGACTTGGTTAAAATTACACCATTTGATTAATTTTATTTGTGACCATGTAGATATATCTTGTACTATGTAGAGTTTATTGAGCAGTCCTTATTATGGAAGAGTCTTTTCTGGGATAAGACATAGTGGGTTTTGTTGATATAGAATAGATTGAGCGTCAATATAAGTCATTAGAAATATTATATAGGAAATCCTCACTAGTTGCTGTATATAGAGGTTTTTGATCAGATATTTCAAATAGTTTCACATCGCTAGGGACATTATTTGTTGTGTAAGAATGGTAATTAGTCACTATAGTTATTGGAAACCAATAAGATCATTGGATGAATGGGAAAGATGTTCTATATATTAGACATATTACCACATTTAACTTCAATCCAGGAAGTGTTTCATGTTTCCCAACTAAGGAAGTATGGATCAGATCATTCCCATGTGATTGAGTGGGAGAATGTCGATCATGTGCATGACATCCCCACAGCTGAGAAACTAGTTTTGAATATGGATCATTGGGAGAAGTTAAGACATGGTAAAATGATTTCTTTTGAATGAGTACTATAGAAGGTAATATGATGTAATAACAAGACATGGGACATGGAATTATTGATGAGGTAGTAGAGGAATTTACTTTTTGAACCATCATGATCTGGAGGATATTCTAAGGATATAAATAATTTATTTTGTGAATATTATAAACCCTCATTACGTTCAAACATATATGAATGAATTTTTTTATGGTTTCACTCTCTCATTGGGTTTATTATAGGAATCCTTGGATTTGAGAGGGTTTTCGTTAGAAAATGAACTAATGTTTAGGAATTTTTTTAAATGGAGTTCATGTTTTTGTTTTTATATGGAATTAAAGGGCGGTACTTGGGATCATAGAGCCCCATGTTATTGGTTGGATGTTTTCTACCAAAAACTGGGTAGAGAACTCCCTAATGGACACTATTATGTCATTAATGGTTTACAAAACATGAACATGATATTAATAATATGTTGTGAATCTTGTTAAATATGTCAAATTTTTATTGGCCATAAAAAAATTATATGTCATGGAAACTTTGATTGAGATTTAATTTAATATTAGGACACACCAATTTCTATATATTATTTTTTCAGGATATTTCTTAGTTAGAGAATTATTCTTGACATGAATTTATCAAGTGTAGTGGTTTTAAATATACATCACACCATATTCCCAATTCAATCAATGACTTGTCTGACCTATCAAACCATACAAAAAGTATGAGAAATTTTTGTTGATCTCTATCCTTCCAGATCACATCCTTAAAATTTTTATTCTGATATTGGGTGAACTACACATCCAAATTATGTCGTATTTCTACTACATAACTTCTTTTGGTAATGGAATTGGCATTGGATGGAATTATGTTTTTTATTTGTCATGCATTTGGGTTTTAAATTGATCGTTTACTGTATCTTGGCATTTATTTCCTTTTTAAGGTAGATAATTGATCTTTCAACCTCTATTGTTGAAGGTAGACGAGTTTCTATTTTTCTTGAGGATGGTGGGTTTATGAATGTGTTTCTAAATCAGGAATTTCTATATAATCATGGGGATTCCATTAGGTAGTTCATTGGAAGAAATTTTATTTGTTTATAAATGGTTTTAATTAAATATGATAATGGTTCTTTATATAGTTTTGAATAAACATAACACACTAGAAAGCTTGGTTTCATCATGATACATATAAAAGTCACTATAATTAGTGTGTAACCAGTAGGTGTTACTTTTGGGATATCTATAGACTGTGGAAGGACTCAATTTCAGTTGTTATAGTATGTATTCCAATTATATAGTCCCAAAATCATATGAATTATCTTTTATATATGGTTTTTCACTTGATTTTTTATTTCATTAATATTTTTTAAACTTTTAAAATTTAAAATTTTTCTCTTATAACCAAATATTCATAGATGTTTTTTTATTAATGTCTTAATTTATGGAAAATAGAGTAAATTACTACTAATGGGATTATTTATGATAATGATTTAATAATCAATATTTTTAAATTATAGAACTTGGGAATCATTTATATTAGAACATGTTTAGAATCTTGGTGTCCACACTAAGTCATTTAGAACTCATCTTTTCATACTTTTTTGGTTTATCCTATTTGGTATGGATTCCATAAATCTTATTGTATCTCATTCTTTCACATTGTACTCTATTTGAATGAATATTTTTTGTTCATATTACAGAACTATTTAAATTATCATTATAGTACCTCACCATGTAGTGGACCACTTTAGGTGAATTTTATAATTGAACTTTGTTTGGTAATTATATATATCAAGGAAATAACAAGTATATTAATTCACAAAAATAAAATAAAAATAAAAATTTCAATTTAATAAATTTTTTTACATATATATAATACCATGAATTCTTAATGATTTGATTATTGAAAAACCATAATGAGATTGTTTTAAGTGAAATATGTTCACTAAATAAGGATAATAACATGATTATGTTCTATATGGTCTTTAATATTTACAGATCAATTAGATATGTTCATTATATTGTACTAGAATTTGGGTATGATGGTTACAATCCTCATTTATAAAGGTAATCCATTGTTTCCAATTATAACATCATACTAAAATTGGTGATAGAAATAATATATTTAATACATATTATAATAGACATAAAATTTCTTTTGTAGAATTTAGTGCACCTGTAAGTATATACCTGATCCAAGATGCTCATTAGGCCCTAATGGAACTATGAGTTATAAAAGATTAATAACTTGTGAAAGATGTGTGTCCTCACATGTATATAATATTTCATCAAATATCTATGGATTAGAATTCATAAGAGAACAATAATCTTAATTTAGATGGATTATATTAGAAATTGAGGCATTATAATAGTGTTAGTAAAGGGATAAAAGGATTGGGAACCATTATATGATATGTAAATGTTATATGATAGGTAGTGATTATAACAAACCTAAATAGTAGTAAAATTTAATACTGGATATATTATACAATATTAGAATTAACACAACACAAAACATCATTAGGTGTACTGTCTTTGGAAATTATTTACATTACAGAACAATTTATAACATGAAATACATATACTTTAATGAAAACCCCTATAATATGATCATAGTATTCATTCGTACTTAAAAGAGTATGGGATACAATGGTTACATACATAAGAAAGTAGGGAGCTACAAATCTCAGTATTGGAATAAACATGGAACATGGATATACATTTTATACAATAGGTATATAAATGGGTCATAAAATGAGTTGGAATCATGAATATGAACAATGAGACATGATATATCATGATAATCATAACATAGAGACTGTGGAAACAACATAAAACACAAAATCAAAAACATAGGTCAAGGATAAAAATCCAAGTCTTCATTGTGGAAAGACTATCATGAAGGAAATAGGTACACCCATTTCCCAAGATAACATGTCATGATAAAAAAATATTACCCAATGCATTAGAGTGCTATCTGGGTGCAACCATTATAGTCATTTCATCATAATGCTTAAGTGTTCCATATAGATCATATAATATGGATTCATTCACCATAATAATTTATTAAATGATAAATCAATGTTTAATAAATACTATTAGTTCCTCCATAAATAATAATATTTTCATAAATTTTAATTCCTTTGATATAGAAATGTGTATTGTATTCACTACATAATTATTTTTTCAGGAAAATCGCATTGAAATTTCAACATCATAATAATGTTACATAAAAATTCATAATTTTTTTGATGAAATAGAATACCGTATCTCATTATTTTAACCTAAAATGGGATGTTTTAGAGAAATTTAAATAATTTCCCATCTTTAGGAAATTGAAATATATTTTCATAAGGTAATAAAGAAACATTAACAAAAAAAGCCTTACGAAATTTTGGCTTGGTATTGGGTGTAAACAAAAGATCATTGGAGGCATACTAGAAGTGAAAGGAATATATCATAATTTTTACACAAAATGGAATGTATGGTTAATATGGAATGTCATATCCCATCATAATAAAATGAAATGTAAAATAAATAACATAAAAGGGGTGTTGGATAAAATAGGATAATGGAAAATGCGACTCCCTAACTTGTGTGTGCGACTCCAAATGCATGGTAAGGGATTAATAAAAGCTTGGGGCACCTTGGTAGAACTATGGGGAGTCTATTAAAGATTTTTGACTTTCTACAAGGAGTTGGAGTGAAGATAAATGGGATATTTTGGGGGTTTATATAGGAAAGGATGGTTAGTTGTTTATTATTTAGGTTCTAGATTCTACAAAGTAAAATATCCAAAACCACAACCAACCCAAAGTTTTTTCCCATGGTTTATGCCAGAAGGGATTATTTTACACAATTTTTTAAATAAAATGTCCTAACATATTAAAATATTACCCTTGGTGATATGTGGGTGAGTCATAATCCCAAATAAATGATTTCAAAATCACAAAAATATATTAATAGTCATAGAGGATTAATAATGAATTTACAAAAACAAAATTCATAAAATTAAATTATTTTAAAATTAAAACCTATATATTGTCATAGATACCATTTATATTACTTATTACAGTAATTATTATTCATTTTAACGTCCTAAAACACAAAGTATATTTATACAAGATTTAATTTTAACGTGAAAATTTGAATGTCATAGAAAATTATGAAACATTCACCATCAAATTCATTTGAAATTCATATTCAAAAAATAATGCTCATTTTACCTAATTTATTTACTGAATATATGAATATTATCTTTTAAAATAATTATAGATATTTATTTAAAATGACGGGTTTTTTTTGACAAAAACAGTTTTCGAACACGGATAGAAATTACATTTGAATTCATAAAAATTAAATTATAATTTATATTTAATAAATATATATATAACAATAATTGAATAAAATATTTCTTATTTCAAAAATCAATCAATTTATCAAAATAAATAACTAAATCAAATTTGAATATTACCCAAAAAATACTATCTATGGAAATCATTTATAAAGTATCAATAATTTGATGAAAATATATTAATTATTCTAAAAAATAATAATGCACATAATAATATTTATAGGGTATTGTTACAAATCTATTTAATACTCCATCAAACACCCTAAGGGTTAGGCGTGCGATGATGGGCCTCTCATTGGGTGGTTTGGAAAACATGGTTTGGGTCATGATCTTGATGAGCTTGAACTTCTACTGTAAATGGTTTTGATCATGTTTAAAATATTGGATCTCATCTTGGTATTGGCCAAAGGATAATCCTAGAAATACTATGTAAACTGGGAGTTCCAATAAATGGACTTCATAAGGTACGATCCTACTAGTTAAGGTTATAAATTCATATGTCTGTGATAATTAGATTTTTGAAAACCTATATTTGTACAAACCATTGGATCACAGTTCAATAACTACATTATAAGTGATAATGATTCATAAAGGTTAATTAAATATAATTGGATAAAAATATAGGAGTGAATATATTTTCTATAAACGTATTAGATAATAATAATTTTAAATAATTCAAATTGTGTAATTTTATTTCTCAGAGTTCAGGTCATTCCAATCGCCCACCCTTTTGAAAATTTTCCGGGAAAATTTTCACTTCCCACCCATAAACATATTAGGGAAACTACGGTTCATCACCTCCAAACATCTTATGTTGATTCCTCAATCTTGTGATTTCTTCTTAATACATTGACAAGGGGAATTGTTTTATTTTGTATTTATTTTTTTCCTATGATCTAAGATCTTCAATTACTTCTCATCATTGAAGTGGTAATTATAAAATGTTAACAAATATTGGTTGAGTACATGTTAGGGGTCTTGTATATATTTCATCAGGAGGTATACCCATAAATCATATTATATTTGAGACTGGTTTGGTGGGAGTTCAAGTCAATAGTCCACTAATACTTTGTGAAAAAAGATATCAAAAAGGATGATGTACCTTGGATTATGCTTTCCCTTCTACCCAAATCCCATCACATTATTCCATAGAGATATGTATAGGAATATAATGTCTCTAACATCAAACACTAGGTCGAATCAATGATTATCAGTATAGCCCTTTTTTCCACTCTGAGTAGCCTTGATGTGGCGCTGAATAGTCTACCCCATCTTCACCATTTCATTGACCATTTTAGGACCTATAAGTTTTCATTCCCAATATCATCCCATCATGTAGGTGTTTAGAACCTCTTCCCATAAAGGGCATCATATAGAGCCTATTTGATGCCTGAGTGGAAACTATTTTTGTAAGAGAACATGACTAAAGGAAGCTGGTGGTCCCATCAACCTTTGAATCCCATAGAACATGATCACAAAATTCCTTCCGGTGTCTGTATATTAAGATCATATGTTCCATAATTTAGAATATTATATTCCATACTGATGTTTAGTTCAGTGATTAGATCATGGTAGAGACTTTTCTAAAACACAGAGGTGATTCTTGGATATCGATCAGATTCAACTGATATTTGTACTCCATGCCGCATTTCCACTTCTATAATTCATTTCTTTAAATGTTTATCTATTGAAAAATCATATCATCCTATATTGAAATATGCAGTATATTTAATATGATCCATAAATACCCAAATATCTGTGTTTCCAATATATGTCTTCAAAATATTGGTGACAATGACCATGTTTAGGTTTTCCCATTTCAATGTTTGTATGGGTTATGGTTTCATCATCCCCTTAGGCTTCTACCTTTAATACTTAACTTGTTGTACCACCAGTAAATTTGATACTTAATGATTTCATTCATCAATTTGTCCAATTAATAGTGCTTATAGTGATCTTGATACATCTTTTTTTCTTCTTGGGTGAATGGAGAAAGATGAACTATGCACATCATCCAACAATTTCTTTTTTAAATTAGGATTTTAAAAAACACATAGTATTTTCCAAAATCTCCCAATGCCTTCTTAATTGAAATATAAATCCTTGGGTTCTTATTTTATTATCATTTACACATTCCTCATAACATTCACAACTTTTATTTGAGAATCATTTAAAATTTCCCAAAGATACTGTTGAACAATCACTTTTGAAAGGATTAATGATGATCCTTAAATTATAATTCCCATTTCCATACTCTTCAAATCCAAAAAGATCGGATAATTATCAATTCTCATCAATGATATAATTGAAGGATCCATTATACATAGAGAAAAATCCATCTTATATTCTATACCAAGATGTATGTGGATTGAGGAGTCGTAATCCTTGATAAGATCTAACCATCATAGATGTTTCATATTAATCGATTTCTATATATATATACATATATGAGGCTCTTGTGATCTGTATATATCTCATGCTTCTTCCAATAGATATAATGATGACATATTTTCAATGTAAATATCATATCTGCCAACTCTAGATAATGTTATTGGAAGTTACGTTCAGGACCTTTCAACTACCTTGATGCATAGGATATGACTTTGTCATTTTGTATCAACACACATCCCAAACCCTTTTTCAATGCATCACTAAATACTATAAAGAGTTCCCCACTTATTGTTAGTGTGCTAATAAGGGGATGTGATAAGCCTCCTTCTTGTCTAATTTATTCTCCCTTCACAATTATCATTCTCGTAAAACATAACTCCCATCCGATTAAGATTGGTATGTGGTTTCGACATTCACAAAAAAATTCACAAAATAGATGATAATACTAGCTATTATAAGGAAAATATAGATATCATTCATATATGTTGGCGAGGACCATCCTTCAAATTATTATTTATTTAAAGGGTCCAAATATATCCCATTTCTTGTGATGATAGTCCCCAAGAAAGAGAAACCATTCGATCATAACTCACATTTTCTGTACTTTTCAAAAATATTATTCTTTCTTAGGGTATTTTGAGTAGTTTTAAGATTCTCTCCATGATCCTCCTTTCATTTGGAGTATATAATAGTTTCCTCTTTAAAGACTACCTAATTTTTTTAAGGTAATCAATAAGGACACTATTCATGAATTCCATGAATATTTATAGAGTATTAGTCAGTCTAAATGGAATCCCTGTGAATTTATAGTGCCTGTACATTGTACAACAAGCACACTTGGGGATATCTCCCTTCTTCACCTATACTTGTTAATATCCTAACTAAAGAGAAACAATGGATATGTATTGTGCTCTAAGTATTTGATTTAACATGTCATCAATCCATGCTAGATGATACTTTTTCATTACTATGATCTTGTTGCGGTCATGATAATCAATGAAAAGGAACATTGAACCTTCCTTCTTCTTGCTGAAGATGAATAGTGCACCCCATGGTGAATCATATAGGCATATGAATCTTGTATCCATATTCTCCTTTAGTTGTTTATTTATCTCATCATGTTCCAAAATATCCATTATATATGGATTCATAGATAGTGTTAACACCGCATGTATATTCTTGATTAAAAATTCAACATATCTATGAGGAGGAAGATCAGACAATTCTTCAAGAAAAACATTATCATATTCAATCACAATATGTATGTATTCGAGGATGGTTCCTTTATTAGACTCAATCCTTAGTGAAAGATACACATTCTTATATGGAAATAATATCCATGTATGATATGATGGTGATAAAGAGGATACATCCACCTTCTTGTAGTTGCATAGAATATTGTGTCGATTTTCAATACAGAGTGTGATTGCTTTGTCATGTGAATTTATGTTGGATCTATATAAGGAAATCCAATCCATGCCCTGAATTGAATCCAATTCCACCAAAGGGAGAATTAAAAAGTTATCTAGGAATATCAACCCACAAAAATTAACACGTGAGGAGTAATATACATGGGATGTAATGATTTCCCTATTTTCAGTTCTTACCAATATATCTACTTCCATTATTTGTGGTGGTGTTTGGATAGTTCTACTAAACATTCGTGATATGAAGGAATGTGCATGACTATAATAAAGAATTATGATCCCTAATATTTAATTAATTACTACAATACCTATCACACATCAATTATGGGATTCATTTTAGTAGTAATGGTGTAAAAATCTCACCCTTGGAACCTTGGAGGATGATGTGGTCTTTACAAACCCTTATCTTGGAGAATTGATTTGAAAACTCCCATGGTTCCTTGAAGTTGCAGTAATGAATTATGAGACAAGGGTTGACTAGAAAATTCATTTCCTTCATCTCATTAGTGGGTTTATCCAATTAGAAATTTTTAGATAGCTTTCATTCCATCTCAAACATAAAGAATTTCTTCTTCACCCTTTGGAAATTTTCAGGATACTTATCTCTAGATCATTGACAAGTGGGATGTTGAAATTTGTTAGTGCCATTATATATCTATATCAAACCAATATAATTAATCTTCACTTCTCAAATATAATTTCCATGATACCCTTCAGATTCATGGATCTCCATTTCAAATTTTAGGGCACATCAGACAATTTTATCATAGCTACCAAAGGTTTATATTTCCAAGGATTTTTTTAGAATAGGCTTCATCCAACAAAAGAAGTGGTCAACCTTTCATTTGGGGGTAATGATAAAAGTGGAGTCATATTTTTCAGAGGTTTTGATGTTTTCTTCATATTCCCTTTTATATTTATCATATTTTTTCTTAAGGGTAATAAAATCCATTTATATTTTAAAATGTAGTGTGAGATGAAAAAAATTATTGAAAAACATTTTTCGGAATTCCATCCACTCCAACACCTTGATCTCTTATTCGTTATTCACATTCTTGATCAATATACACCATTTATCATATTCTTCATCCATAAAATAATTTACTAGGAGAAACTTCTCTTATTCAGATCATTGAAGGACAGATATGATCTTCTTAGTAGAGTTGATCCATTTTTTCATGGTTACGGGATTATACGATCCATTGAAATTAGAAGGCCTTTGTTGCATGATGCTCTTGATTTCATTGTTTAATCTCTTAGGAAAGTTTGGGAACTCATCTTGAACAATGATTATATTTTGAACTTTATTTATTAGATATAGTAACATGAAAAAGTTATTGATTCCAACTCCCATCATGTTGGTCATGCCATTGGGGAAGTCATCCGATTTCTCAGCACATTGATTGTTCACAATATTTCTCAAATTTATTCCGATTTGATATAATAAAGGGAATATTAGGTATGTGTATTTTAAACTTATAAAACAAATAAATGGGAATACAATAAAAATAAAGTGATAAATTATAAATTACATTTATTTCCTTATGAATTTCTAGGCTTCAATATATGTTATCCATAATCAATTTCCTATCATGTATTATTCTGGGATTTGTTTGTTGATATAATAATTATTCATAATGATCTCAGGAATTTACCAAAGAATATCCCTTGGGAGTGTCAATATTGGAGCACAGTAATACCTTCTATATTGTACTAGGTTACCCCTTGTAAGGAATAGAACCCATTTTTAGAGTTGTTACTCCTAAGTAGTTCTATGGTAGAACCACGTCGACATGTAGTATCCATAAATGGATGTGTTTTCTTGATAAATAACTTACTCTATAAATACCAACAATTATTTATGTTTTCTTGTATTAGGAAACATACCTATAGATTTATCTATAGTTCTCTAATCCTAATAGAAAAAATAAATAAACTTTTCCTATGATACCATATATAACAAACTTTCTTCTTATTTAATGTTAATAAATAATTTATTAAAAAATATTACACTTAATACAACCCAAAAGATCATTAATTCTAATATAATTAATAATTAGGTACATTAAATTATAACTTAAAACATTATATAAAACTTATTTATTTGAAACCATCGTAACATGATCATAATATTCCATCGTATAAAAAACCGCATAGGATAACCTGGGGACATACATAAGAAAGGGTTGAGCTATAAATCTCAGTAAAGGAATAAACATGTGACAATGGGATATATTTTTTACAATAGGAATGGAAATTTTTCCTAAAAAGTGGTGTAATCATATAAATTAACAATGCAACATGATATACCATGATTATCATAACATGTGAATTGTGGAAAAACTCAAAACAATTATTTGGAAACGTAATTCAAGTATAAACTGCCATGACTTCATGGTAGGAAAATTCCAATAAAATATCCAGGTACAACCACGTCCCAACATGAGGTATCATGATACAATATATTACCCAATGTATTACAGTTTTATCTAGGCCCACCCATCATAATCATATCATTCTCATGCTTAAGTGTTCCACATTGATCATTGAACATGAATTCATTAAACATCATAATTTATTTCATGATTTAGGATTGGGGGATACATATATTTAAGTCCCAAATAAATAATTGTATGTGAAAAATGGTTAATAACCTTTATATAAAAATGGGTATGGTTTTTAGTACCCAATTAACATGGAATGTAAAATTGTTGTAAAATTTCGACTGCATAACGATGTTATTGAAAAATTCAAAAAATGGTACATGATACTGAAAGGGGTATATAATCATTTTGAAATAAAATGGTAAATAATAGAGGCATGTAAATAAATTTCCAAACATTAGGAAAGGGAAATATATTGCATAAGGTAACGAAGAAACATTAATAGAGAAAATAATCCCAAGAAAATTTCGGCAAGGTAACAAGGGACCATCAAATAAAATGTGAGGTTTAATGAGAGTGAAATAAAGATCTAATAATGTTTTAATCAAATATAAATTAATTGTAATATTTAATATCATACCACCATAAAAAAATGAATATGAAAAAACATAACATAAAAGGAGTTCTTGGAAAAATAATAGAGTGGAAGATGAGGTTCTCTTATGTGAGTATGTGATTTAAAAGGTTTGGGAGGGCTTTTTGAAAGCATGGGGGAGGCATTTTAGGAATATAGGGACTTCAAGGAGGTGTTTTTATGTGATAAAAAATATATTTATTGATAATAAATGTGACAATTGATTGGTATATATAGGAAATGAGGGGGATTTCCTCATTATTTAGGTTTTGGAATCTACATTTTGAAATATCCATAACCACATTCCATAACAATGTTTTTTTACAATGGTTTATTCCAAAAGGGAGTTTAATAAATTATTTTATATGTAAAAGGGTTGATATTATTAAAATTTTATCCTCCTTGATGTGTAGGTGAGTCGTACTTCTAAAGAAATGATTTTAAAATCAATTAACTAATTATATGTCGTGGAGGATTCATAATGGCTTTTAATTATAAATCAAATATACATAAAATAAAAAAATTTTAATTGAAAACATATATTTGATCGTGGATCCCATTTATATTACTTATTATAAATCTTTTGGGTCATTTGGATGTCATAAAACACAATGTTTATTTATACTGTATTTAATTTTTACCTGAAAATTCAACTCTCAGAAAATTATGAAAAATACACTATTTTATAATTTCGATGTTATAATTCCCAAAATAATATTCATTTATCTAAATTATTTTCTATATATTTGCAATTTTTTTAAATTAATTAATGACATTTATTGAAAATGATATGTTTTTTTAACAAAAACATTTTTCAAAACCCTATAAAAATTACATTTGACAACAAAAAAATTATATGATCATTTATATATACTAAAAAATATTAACTAATAGAATTTTGATAATATATTATTTATTTTCAAAATCAACTAATTAATCAAAATACATTCCATAATTTCATTTTAATTCTACATAAAAATACTTTCAATTAAAATAATTTATAAATTAATAATAATATGATAAAAATATATTCATTATTATATATAAAATAATTTTCATACACATATTGAAATGATATCATAACATATCCCTTAAATACATAACCATATACCATATGGTTATGGTGCATGATTTTGGGACTTCCATGGGGTAGTTTGGCGAAAATGGTTTGAGTCGTGTTCTTGATGAGCATGAACTTCTCCCGTAATCAGTTTCAGTCATTCACATATTATTTGATATAATCCTGGGACTGGTCAAGGAATATTCATAGTGATTCCATATGTTACACCCTTAATTTCCATGATATGCTTCCTTTAAAAAATTCAATAGCTTGCGCTGCACGCAACATCAAGTCCGAGCACACATGACCTTTCAAACCAGCCATTTAAAAAAGAAGTTATGAATAGAATAAACCAAATTATGAATTTTAAAGAGTTTATTTTTAATAATATACTTTATTTTTGAAATAATTATATGAAAATTATCATAGGTTAATATTTTGGTAATATTTTGGAAAGATTCAATTTTTGAATGAATAGTGAAAATAAGGCATTATTGCTAAAAAACGAATTTTTCATTTAAATTATTATTTTACATTAGATTTATTTTAAATTAAAAATAAATAAAATATATATTTATTATTCCAATATACTTCATTGTAATCATTTTTATAATAGAATTAGTTATAAAACAATTTATTGAACTTTTCTAACGTCTCTTTTACCCTATTCTTAAGCACATCTATAGATTAGTAGTAAACATAATTTTACTGCTTCAGTGATTCAAATTTCAAAAAATTACCATCACGGTAGTAATAAACATGAAAAAGTTTCTCTAATGGTATCAAAATAATTTTTGATGAATAATAACGTTTGAATTTTATTTACCATGGTTAAAGGTAGATATTGTAATTAAAGAAAATAAAATATTATAATAATATAATAATACCCTTAAACATTTCACAACTTCATTGGATAAGATTTTTTAGACCAAAATCAACCATAGGTCGAAAATATAACCCTTTTAATCTACATTTCTAAGATTACGATATTAATATGTTATATTTAATGAGGAGTAAAATTGTCATATTCAAATTTTATTAACTATAACATTTTTATTAAATGGTTATATAAGTGATGTGTTATACTATAAATAGTATTTCGAAATATAAAATTATTATATTCATAATGGTAATTTGTTTATAACTTTATGAAATAGTGAATTATATTGAATGTGACACAATAATGATGCAATAATTTAATTATTAATGGATGAATAAATTAAGTGTTATTAAAAATATTAAAATAAATATAATTTTACTTAATTAATGATATCCATGAATTTTATATAAATCAAATATATTTTTGTGAAATTATATATATATTTTTTCGAATTTATCATTTTGTATTGATATATTTGAAAATGAATATTTTGAACAGTATCAAAATTGACAAAAATGATACATTAAAATAAATAATATATAATTAAATTTTATCAAATTCATAACAATCTCAAGATCAGACAGATAACTATGATAGTTTTAAATATTTCCTAAATTTTCCAATTGGGATTCATTTGGCATTCTATAGTAACTATAATAACCATATAGTGAAAAAAATTAAGAAGTCACGGTAAGGATTTAAATTTTTATCTAAGGTAAAAACCAAAGAATAAAGATAATTTTTTGACCTAAACATATCTACAAAACCTTGGATGAGAATATTTATACCTTTACTCATCCTTTCCTCAAAATAAATCACTTTTCAACAATTTTAAATTGAAAATAAATTTATAATAAACTAATATTCTATTATCCTCCAAAAGTTCACCTCACCACTCTTATAAAAGGGAACCCCTACTTCTCATTGATTCACTAATCTAAAGCCATTTAGATTAAAGAAACCCTAAAAATTTCTCCCCTAAACACCATTCAATTAATAATATATTCCACACCTCCATCATATTTCCATCCTAAGGAGTCCTTTTGTGCAATCAAAAAGAAGACACCCTGAAAAGATGTAATTATTGTATCACCTCTTTCAATGTTCTTTTCAACTTATAATTCCTCTTTATATGTGGTTTCAACACCCAAATAATAACTTTAGTATCATCTATTTAATGTATTGTTTTTATAATCATGGGACAACCATATTCCTCATTTTATCCATAATATGAATAATAATATCACCATGCGTGCTTACGTACTGCTTATAGTCTCCACACCATGGTGTAATTTTTTATTCAACACTAATTAATTTGGATGGGTATAATGATGATTATAATGAATATGGATAATGAATATAACATGATAATGATTCTATATAATTAATATACCATCTAATTCAATTCCATTTAATCCTAAATGGAATGATATCGTCGCTCGTGCATACGTACGACCTACCGTGTCCACAACACGGTGGGATTCATTCTCCATGTTAACCATTCAAAAAATATTATAAAATTTATATGATAAGTAAAAATAATAATTATGAACTTAATTTCATTATTTTTATGAATAAAATATTTCATATTAATAATAAATATGAATTACATGACAAAACAGGAATGAGAAAATGAAGCAGTTAACACCCAAAACAACGGTAATTTAGAAATATTATTACCAAAATGATATAAGAGGTCCTTATATGATACCATAAATATGGATATGGTCCTGGAATAATTTAATAACATGATTGAAGGATTATATAGGAGTCTAAATCCCCATTTACTAAAGGAAAATATAAGGTACGATTTAATTTCACAATCCCTTTATTATCCAAAATTACTTATTTGTATGTTTCTACCAGTAAATCCTTATCATACATGTCCATGTTTCTAAAAATGTAATTCAAAATATTATCGAAAATTTTTTAATTTCATTTTTTCACAAGTATTAATTTTTGAAAAATGTTTTTAATGGAATCTGTCCATCGTTTTCATATCGAGGTACTTTGTGACATTTTCGAAAATCTAAGGTAATAAGGTTTTTTTAACTTATACGGCACGAGCGGCTCTTTAATTCTATTATGAGGCCATGATATATTGAATATTACCTTAAAATATTACAAGGTTATTTTCAAATGGAATGGTTTCTTTTATAATTTTGTGGATTTTAAATGATTTCAAAGTTAAAAAGGGACATTTATATTAAAGAATTTTACTAAATTTGTTAGAGTATTTTCATATATGTCAATATCCATTGTGATATTTTGTTCTTGATTCAGGTTGACTTATAATGATACAATCTTTCATACTGTAATGATTTTTTTATGATTTTTTTGACTATGGATGTATTATTTTTATATTATTTATTGTCTGTGTTTAAATTATTAATATTTTGTATGCTGACTTTAATATGAACTAGTCCTCACCCGTGCGTACACACAACCTATTAAATTAATGGGCTTTCTTTGAAAATAGAATTTTATTTGTAAATGTTACCTAATAATAGTAATTTTTATTAATTTTTAATCAGATAGTATTGGTACATATAAATGGAATAGAAGAGAAAAAAATCTAGATATAACAAAATAAAATTTGAACATATAATATATTCATGAAAAGAAGTTTATGTTTTTAGAGAAAGTTTGCAATTCATTTAGAAATGCATACATGTACTGCTTATATTCCACTGTTGGAAGAGGATTAATTTGAGTAAAAAATGTCAAAATCCAATATATAATTACCCAATAGTCTATGAATTGCATGTTTCTAAAACTTTTTTAGCAATGTGATTTATGAGAAGTGTTCCAGGAACAAATGGTCATTGCCACATCTCTTCAACGTCATTGTCCAGAAAATGAACTCTGCAAATGAAAATTTAATTATATAGATTAATAAGTTGTAATGAATATTTAAACATTAAAATAAAATCTAACAATTAAACATAACAATGCAACAGTTATTTAAGTGAAACAAACTCAAAAAAATCAAACATTATGTTGAAATAAAGCTGACTGATATGGTGTTTTTCTACAGTATACACAGATGGATTATTTATAAAGTATAAAAATAGGAAACATTTATGAATAGCTACAAAACATGATTTTTTTGTACATCATATTAGAAATTGTTAATGTGAAAAGATGACATAAAAACATGTAATATTTATGTCAAATTTTTTATACATCCTACCAATGAAACACATCATTGTCACATGTATGTGGCACAATATTTGATATATCCTAAAAATTGAACAAATCATTGATAGACATGAGAAATTCTAAAAATGATCAGCAACATTTTATGTCTAATAAAATGAAATGTTCTTTATTTGAAAAGTCTATCTAACATATGATTGGAAGATAGGGTGACCTATTTCATCAAATCATAAGTTTAAAATCCATTAACACTGAAACATGGTGTTCAAATAAAAGTGAATAATCTGGTTTTTCTATAATAAATACCAAGATGGGGTTTATGTAAAGTATGCAAATAGGAAATTGTAATGACATGAGGCAACAAACTTACAGTTTTTGCACAGTATTATAATTTAGGAAATGTAACATAAAACATAGAAAACAGGATAAAGAAGTGACTAAATGGATTATATGGTGAAACAAAAATTTCAAATAATGTTTCTGTACAATAGATAATGTAATAATAATTTCACTTCAAATAAGAATTTGAAAAACAATAATGAAAAATAATTAAACAGTGAACCTATATGTTAACGATTGGTTTACAACATCACATTTTTGTCAATTTTATCAGTTTTCTGATTTATATTTCCCTTTGTTATGGTGTGTAATTCAGTATATTGACTCATTGAAGCCTTGTTTTCTCAAAAAATTAGGAAAATATCTTGAAGTTCATCATCATTATCAAAATCACGTGACATATTTTTCTACATAGAAATTATTGTTAGACGATTTGAAGCTAGAATCTGCAGCAAATAAAAGTAGTGAAACACATATCAGAGATTTAATAGTTAACTATTATTTAACAGTGTATAAGTTAAGATTGAAAGGAAAAAAAATTTCAAAAAAATTAATATATAGAATATAAATTTTTTTATATAATTTTTTTGTTATAATAATAGAAAGCATTATTGAAATAGTAAAGAGAACAATATATAGCATAATAGAAGACATGATCGAAGTTGACATATGAAATTTGGTGCCAATATTTAATGTCCCATGAAAAGAACTAACCGTTTGATTGACCTATCATGAAATGATAAAAAAATGTCAGTAAAGTGATGAATTTTTTAGTGAAAACAAACTGAAAAAACTGAATGATATGGTACGTTGGTAGAATTTAAAATTAATAGCAACATATTTAGGTATTGGGGACACAACGGTGGTGTGTTCAAATCAATTTTTCTGATAGAGAAGCATTGATAGAAACATCGTTTTTGTATGTAGATACATTTCCTATATCTCTCATCCAACCACATTATAGTTTGGCATGATAAAGAAATGTTAGTAGGGTCTCCAATATCTGAATATCGTGATTGAACATCCATAAAATGTATAAGCTATAATTTAGTAATCATAGTTAGTAGAGGGTTGTTGTTTCCTTTTTTTGTAGCCATAATGTATGTTTAGAAACTACACAAACCAGTGTTTTCAGTATTTGTTTGTTGTACTGAGTTGCCTATATTAGCCAACTAGAATTAAATTTGTAGTCTATTACGTAATACATAAGTGATTAATGTTTCTACCCAATCGTCTATGTTAATATACCTGTACTAATTTCTGTACTAAGTATGACACCATTGATGTATGCATGTGTTCATGACCTCTTAAAAATTGATGTATTATAATAAAATTATTGTTCTCCACAATCTAGAATTATTTGTATAAAACAGTTTACTATTATATATTATTTATTATATATATATAATATACATATATAAATGTGTTTGTGTCTGATGTTATATACCTGTGTTAAATTTCACAACTTACCTATACATGATAAATTAATACAGTCCCCATAAATAGTTCAATTTAATCTGTCTCAGTTGGCAGAGTAAATCGTAAGAAATGATAGTTTTTTAAAGGTAATGGAAATATGTAAAAGCATGAGTTTTTCTTAACTTGTTGAGGATGCACGTGATAAATCTGATAGATCATTTATGTCAGTCTTGATATTAACTGAAATTATCAAGGTAACTATAATATGATAATTAATGCATGAGGTGCTCTTATCTTATCGAGGAGGTAGGTGGTGAATCCAATAAAATGTTATCATCAGACACGATATCTACTGAAATAAATGAGGCACACTTTAGGCGATGATTACCTATTTTCTGTGGCCTATAATTTTTTGTTAATAATATAGTGACATCATACTTACATAAATAAATTTGAGATCAGCTAAAAGAATCCGGTCTTTGCTTTAGCTTGTTTGCTCTAGAAAGAAATGTATTCTGACTTGTAGACTGCAGAGTCATTTTACATGAAGAATTTAAAAACAACTTCCTTGTGTTAGTCTGTAGTGTAGTTAGAATAATTAGGCTTTAAATAGGAATATAAAAAAAGAACATACAATAAATAGATAATGGTGTTAATGGCATTTGTATCACTCCATCGGTGATGACATTTTTAGAGAGTGGTTCACTTATTGTAGTAATAAAAAACTTTATCGATGTTATTGATGAATTTCCATTACATTTTGACACCATTATTATGACAGTAGTAATTTACATAGTTACTGAAAGATATATAACAAATGAAGCACTTTCAACTAAACAAAATAGAAAACTCACAATTATTTTTCCGTTCCTTCAGTATTTGTCTCCTTTGAAACCGTGAATCTCTAGAGGTTGACAGGAAATGCATGTTGGGTTTGGGTTTCATTATATATGAATGTCAACGTGTTCAATGAAACCAGTATATGCAATGTGGATAGTAAAGGCAATGTAATATACATAGTGAAGGCAATCAGTTAACTAGCTAAAAATGTAATTTCATAGCAGTATACAACTATCCAAATTTGACACATTAAATATGAAAATAAGTGACCGGGTAATCTGAAATTAATAAAGATGTAGTTATCTTTTGAATAAAATAAGAGATCCATACAAGGGTTGTATGATATCATCTAGCGTAATAGTACCCTGACACCTTGGTAATTCCAAGCAGTTATGTTAACTATCAAAATAGATTTCAATGATGTTCTATGAGTCACATGAGTTTCTAATTTAGAATAGGATATATGGTAACATGAAACATCATACATACTAAAGATGAATACCTTAATTTGAAAATAAACCTCTAATAGATGGTTAAAAATTAGACTGGCTCAACGCAGTATTATTTCTGGATTCTAGTAATATAGAATGAATAGTTGAGCCAAAAGCCTAGAATAAGTATTGGTGTTAAAGAAGAATATGATCCCTTGTTAAGAGAAATAGGTTGCACAGATTTTGGTAAGTGGATTATGAATACTCATTTGATTGCAGTGGCTTGAAAAAAATAGTTTTCAGTAATAGGAGTCTTACCATTAAGTATAGATGACCCAACATTAATATGTATCTAATCTGACTTTCAATGGAGTGAATGATACTGATTGAAATTGTAGCACCGTATTACCACTATAAATTAGTAGCCTATGGTTTCTGGGTGTTGAAGAAGGACATGTTGTAGTTAGGGTTACGATGACTAGATTCCAATGGATGACCACAAAGAGCAGGAGGTAGTCAAAGATTCACTATGAATGGCGGAGTAGTGGTTGGAAATCACTATCGGTAGATGGAAATGAAGAAAACTATTACCAATATTAGTACGCTTTGATGGTGTGCGGTAACCGTAGGATTTTAGAGGATGATGATATAATGGAACTTTCAATTAAAAACTGAATCTCACATTCTCATCCCAAGTTTCTATGGGCTACTTCAAATAAATTAAAAAAAAGAAGGTTACAAAATCATATTTTGTGGATATATATATGTGTGTTTAAAAACCATATATATTCAAGTAAAGAAATTCATGTTGGGTAACTAAATTAACAAAGGAACAAATGTTTTAGAAGTGAAAAAATCAACAGACAATATATCATAATATAGATAGAATATGAAAAAGATTAAAATCGATCGTGAAATAAAATATAAACAGAATTTTTAAAAATAATTGTAATTCAATTAATATTTGACGTCCATTTTTTTCATAAAGAACTGGAATATCAATATGAAATTCATAAACCTTAAATCTAAAAATTGAATAGAAATATTAAATGAAAAAAAATTAAACAAAAAAATTTCCCAGAAAAATAATTATACGCTATGATATATGAAATAGATTTAAAATCTCTAATATAAATGATGAAAATTAGAAAAATAACTATCAAGTTAACGTAGTATTTCATACCTGGAACTACAGTAGATTCACTTCTTGAGAACAGATGACCAAAAAAATGTTCTCCCTTATGAACTATCTAGAAGTGAAATAAGAAACCAATAATGGAAAACTGAAATCTAAAAGAAATGAATAAAAGCATTAAATGACAATAACAAATAAAATTAAACAAAAAAATAATTATCACATGACCAAGGGAAACATGAAATCTAGAAAACAAATAAAACAATAAATGACAAGAACAAATAATATTACACTAAATAATTGAAAAAAACATTATACAATATGATCTCAAATAACATATACAGAATGAAATGGATTTAAAATATCTCAAAGAAATAATGTAAATTAGAAGAAATAATTATTGAGGGAATATATTTATTCATACATAAAACCAAATAGTTGATTAGTTTATTGATATCACATGAAAATTTTTTTTTACCTTGTTTACATTGTCGAAGTGAAATAAGATACTGATATAGGAGACATGTAATCTTAGAAAAATGAATAGAAATATTAATTGACCACAAATAAAATTACACCAAAATATTGCAGAAAAATGAAATTATATAAAATGAATGAAATTAGAAGAATTTTATATTGAATTAAATTAGTGGCACATACTGGTAATGTAGAAAAATTCGATGTTATAGAGAAAATCAATTTCAAACCTGGTAAAAATTAAAGGTGAAGAAACAATGGCCGATTAGAATCTTCTGGATATTTTTACATATAGAGAAAACAATTCACTCTGATATATAAAAAATGTAAAAAAAAATGAAACCCATTACAATCCAATTCTTGGTCTTTGCCAATCTCCTTGAGAGGGAAGGAATACAGTAGGCCACATTTGCATGGGGACAAATAATAGATGTTGCAGAAAAAATTCTTGGGAAAAAAAATCAAAGGATCAAGCAGAGTGGCTATATAATAGGCAGTGAAATTTTCATAGCACAAATAATAGTTAAATTCTAATGAAAAAAACAAAATAACACGGAATAAATAAAAATTCCCTAATATCTATACTGAAAATTAAACGAAACTAACTTCTAATGTGGCGTTATTTGGGTGGGTACTCTACTTGATTTGTGTCAACAATGGCTATATCAAAATCTTTGCATGAATGAAAACCAAAATCATTAATGATGATAGAAAATACAAGCCATTTTGAAAACCAAAATTATAAATGAATCTAGAATAATAAAAAAACATGGAAATTTGGATCGGTTGAAGAAGTTGAAAACAAAACTGCCATAGAAAAATATGAATTAGTGGTGGTGAGAAACCAAGGATAAAATGAAACTGGGAGGCTCGAATATAGTTGTGATTAACTAATACCTGAAATAGAATACCAGGGGAAGAAATTTGTGTAATGGACGCAAGATATGGGGCTACTAGTAGATAAGATAATGTGTATTTTGTAGTTGGGGTCAAAATTAATATGGATCCAGATGTGGTTTTGTAGTGTGTCTAGGTTACTACAGTGTAAATTTTAGGTTACCTCAAATACAGCTGACCCTATTTACGACCTGAAGCCATATCAAACAAACGGATTAATCATATGTGAAATGTTCATTTGTTGAAGTGAAACATTTGGAGTAGACAGTCGGTGCTTGAAGTCGGCCTACAATTGAAAAAAATGTCGATGGTATCAGTTAAATGGTAAGGATATCCCGCTGAACTGGAGGGCTGAAATGGAAACCAAAATTATGGAAGTGCTTTGTTTGAGGAGAAACATATAGTGGGAACGATATGAAATGAAGATCATCCAGAGAGGAGTATCATACAACATGATCCCTTGGTGAGGAAGATCATCGAGAGGATTCCTATAGGATAAAGATTAAGAAAGATCTAGATGCTAGGAAGGTCATGATGAATTTTGCCGGATGATTAGATGAAAGATAAACCCTACCTTGGATGGAATGGTGGAGGTCGCGTGGGTCGGTGGGAAGGATCGCGAATATGGAGGGAGGGTAATCAAGAATATGGAGGTAGAACACTATTGGTAGAAACCATAGATGATGTGGAAGGAAAACACATGCAGTGTAGTGAGACAATCACGATTTTTGAGCGGGGGAAACCGATTAGGGGTGATATGAAATTAGTCTACGGTGGACTCTAAAACCATAGAAGGTGTGAAGGAGGTGTATGAGGGGGGTAGAGCAGATGGAGTAGGAAAGTTGGATGGAGGCGATAAAGGTGGAGGCCTTCGGTTGATACAGAGGTGAAAATGTAAGCAGTTGAGGGAGAATGCGAGCGTCAGAAACCCCATAAGGTTCTGTAGATCGAGCTCGTAGCGGGAGAAAAAAGATGGAAAACGATAACCCTAGGTGCAATGTTGGATCATTTTAATGCGTTTGTCGGATATAAGACACAAGGGGTACTATGGAGGTTGATCATACCACGATTCACTGTTTTATTCCACCCTTACACCACAGTGTTTAACTAGTTTTGTAATGAATATTCCAAATATAATAATAAATTTAAATTTATGTTTGAATCAATAAATTAATGTTAATCATTATTATAATGGGAAATGTTACTTGTTTATATTGTATGAATGTAGGTGGAGGTGATTTGGAGGGCCCTTGATGAAGTGAGAAAATGGGCCAAAATTGCATGGATCCATGGACATCTGTCCACTATTTTTCATATTACACAAAGTCCGTGCATCCAAATGGGCTGAAATTTTTTGGTCCTGTCCAAACATTAATAGGATACATTTCATATTAAGGAACCCAATCCTGATTCGGATTTTATGGGGCCCATACGAACTGATCTGTCAAAGCCACTGAATTTGGACCAAGTCAAATGCGGTGTTCTATATTTTATCAATATCATGATCTGTAGTAGTCCAAACGGTGCCTAACATTCAGTGGATATAGGAAATAGGTAGGGATACAACTTTTCGATTTTCTACAAAGTGAGATAAGACTTTATGAAGGCAAAAAAGTGACGTCCAAGTGGATTGATGAAATATGTGTGCCTAAAACCACCTTCCAATTTTCCTATAAAAGGGATCCAAGGGAACCTCATTTGGAAGTTAGGTAAAGAGGAAAGGTTCTGCAATTTTGGAGTCCCCAAGGAGTCTTCTCAACATCCCTAGAGGTTATGGAGGCTATGGGAGGTGCTACTTCAACATCTTCTTCTTCTTCCCCTCCCATGGGTTTCTAAACCCCTTGTGATCACCCAGGGAGGAATGTGATGTAATCCCGAGCTTGAAATATGTATTAATTTGAATGATATTTTAGATTCCAGGTTGTATGTTGTTTTTCCTCATCCTCTATTCTTATTTTATTGAGTTATGTACTGGTATGTCATGCTCAACTCATATGATCATGTTTGGGGGTACCCATTCAGGTGATGTTTCACACACCGTTCACCACTTTCTTTTCCCCCTTTCAATTGCGGTGCTTGTGTGATTCATATTGGTCAATAGAACTCACACATGATCTTTCAAGGCCATGTACATTTATTTCATGGTATCACAATGAAATAACATGAAATCCTGGAGAGCACATCGAATTCTTCATGTGTTTCCTTGGTGAGTTTCGATTATGATGTCGAACACAAATCACCCAATCATCGGCGGTGTTCGGTGAATTGTTATGTGTTTTCGACTGAACCCTAGGAGGTATCCTAGTATAAAATTTGTAACATTCTGGTTCTAGGTGTTACAAACCAGGTATTAAAAGATTATAACCCCATCCCTTGAAGCGATGAAGGATGAGCATCACAAGACTTCCCCGGGTTGATCACGCTTAATCAATCTTGCTCATTTCTACTTTTTTTATCGCTTTCATTTTCTATTTTTATCATTAATCATAAAACCCCCAAGTTTCACAAAACCTAATTCACCTTCTACTTTCATAATCATAACCCTATTTTTAAATTAATGATCTAAGGCTCTGTCGAGAGACGACCTAGGGTTGCTGCTATACAACAGAAATTCTAGTAAAAATTAAACAACTAATTTGACGTGCTCGACAACGCGGTCAAATTTTGGCTCCGTTTCCAAGGAGCCAAGATCTTTTTTTATTTTATTTATTTATTTTACTTCTTAATTAGTACTCTTATAAATACCCCACCCCCATTTGATTGTTTTTAGTTTTGGGTTTTGTCTTTATTTTTGGTTGTTTTTGGTGTGTTCTCTCTCTCTCTCTCTCTCTCTTATTCCACATATCCCTCTATAATTATATAGTATAACATTCTATTATTCTTTCACCCTTATTAAGTATTTTTATCCATCTCAAAAAAAAAACACTACAAAAAAATCAAACAGTCAAACTAGACATCATTGTTGCATGACAAGATCTGGTAAAGAAACACTACTTGAATTTAACCCTGAAATTGAAAAGTCACTTCACACACAAATCAAGGAATCTAGAGAAGGTCAATCAAGTAACATTGTGGAACCACTTGTGGAACCTCAAGTGGTCCTAAACCAATCCAAAATTGAACCAAATCAAACCCCATAGATCATGGATGCAAATAACAGAACATTAAAAGAACTGACCACCCTGGATGTGGAGTACCAACCTGCGTACATCCAATATCCTGAGGAAGCGGCCAATTTTGAGCTAATATCAGGCCTCATCCATATCCTTCCAAAATTCCATGGTATTCCCAGAGAGGACCCTCACAAACATCTAAAAGAGTTTCACATAGTGTGCTCCACCATGAAACCCCAAAATGTGTCTGAGGACCTCATTAAGTTTAGGGCCTTCCCTTTCTCCCTTGATGGTGTAGCCAAAGATTGGCTATACTATTTGCCTTCCACAATTGGGGGCTGGAATGACCTAAAAAGAATTTTTATAGAGAAGTTATTACCTACCTCCCGAACTGCATCCATTAGGAAAGAAATTTGTGGAATTAGGAAATCAGAAGGAGAGACCCTTCATGAATACTGGGAGAGATTCAAGAGACTTTTCTCAAGCTGCCCCCACCATCAGATTAGTGAAAAACTATTAATCCAATACTTCTATGAGGGACTTATCCCCATGGATCGTGGAATGATTGATGTTGCGGCTGGGGGTTCCCTAGTTGACAAAAATCCTTCTGCCACTCGTGACTTAATAGCCAACATGGCTCAAAATGTACAACAATTTGGTACACGAGCTATTACACCAACCCGAGGAGTTCACAAGGTAAGTCATTCAGCCCTAGAACAAAAGGTAGATACTAAACATGATGAGATTCATACCCTTCTAAGGCAATTAGCTCAAGCACAAGGTAACTCACACTCTACTTCTATTCCATTTCATTGTGGTATTTGTTCTAATAACACTCATTTTTCTGACCAGTGCCCACAAGTTCAAGATTCATCTGATTCCTGTGCATCTGTGTTCCCAGGGCGTCCATTCCAACAAAAAACTCCCTTCAAGCAAGAACAATTCAGGCCAAATCCAAATCCAGGGTGGCAAGCACAACCCCAATACCAATAAGGATGAAACTCAAGCTATCCAAAGAAGAATTGGTATCAACAAGGACATGGTATGAAACTTTCTTATCCTTCATCTTCTCCAAACAATCATCCTCCTCCTCCTCCCAAATTTGAACCAAGCCTTGAGGACATTGTGAAACAAATGGAACCCAGAACCTTCAGTTCCAACAGACCACACAATCGTCTATTCAAGGCCTACGAACCCAAGTGGGGCAATTGGAAAACACCATCAGTGAGCTTAAGATGCAAGGTTATGGAAAACTACCATCCCTACCCATTGCCAATCCAAAGGAAAAAGGTAATGTATGTGCAGTTACAGTTTGTAGTGGTAAAAGATGTTTCTCCTTCTACTGATTCTGCACATCAGGTATGTCCCCCTCATGAAAACTCTCTTTCCCAACCCTCAAAAACCTCATGTAAAGAAAAACAAGACAAAAATGGTAATCGAATAGTCATTGATGATTCAAATGAACAATCCATTCCTCTTCCTTTCCCTCAAGGAATCTCTAAATCTATAAAAAACTTTGATAATGAGATTGAAAATGAAATAATGGATACATTTAAAAAAGTTCAATTTAATATTACATTGTTGGATGTAGTCAAGAAAATTCCCCGTTATGGAAAATTTCTTAAAGAGATTTGCACCCATCGACGAAGGCTGATGGGGAATGAGAGAGTCAACATGGGAAGGAATGTCTCGACCTTGATTCAACAAGCAATTCCAACCAAATTCAAGGATCCCGGCACATTCACCATACCTTGTACCATAGGGGAGACCTTATTTTCTGATGATATGCTAGATTTAGGTGCTTCCATTAATGTAATGCCTCACTCCGTGTATAATTCTCTATAGGTTGGAGAGCTTTAACCAATAGGAATTGTTGTGCAACTTTCCAACCGGAGTGCAACACATCCAAAAGGAGTGATTGAGGATGTCCTTGTTAGAGTGAAAAATCTAATCTTCCCTGCTGATTTCTACATTCTTGAGATGGAAGATACCCAAACCCAAGGACATTCCCCTCTTATACATGGGAGGCCATTCCTAAAAACAGTAAAGATGATCATCAATGTTCATAGTAGTACGTTGTCCATGTAATTCAGAGGAGAAAAGGTAAGTTTTAACATCCTTGAGGCTATGAAACACCCCGTTGAAGAGCACTCCACTCTTCTTGTCTATTAGATGGAAGTGCTCTCAAATGATGCACACACACAATTCTCTCCTCAACCCAAACTCTGATTCTTTTTTTTTTCTTCACCCTTGGATGATTTGAGTTTTGGTTCTTCTTTTGAATGTTGTGTGGGTTCAGAAAAATGTAAATTTTGTACTTTAATTGATGGGTGTGTTTATTCTGAGGTACCCATGACTATCAATGATTCTGAAAATCTCATTTCAATAGATTCTATTTCCTTTGAGAATAAACATGAGCAGATAGATAGTTTCATGGACCTCACTCACCCTAAATCCCCTCCCTCAATCTAGAAACAATTGGTGATTGAACTTAAACAACATCTTTCTAATTTAAAATATGCATATCATGAGGGTATTGACCAATTGCCCATCATTATTGCCAAAAACCTCTCTCCATAACAGGAATTGAGACAGCTCAAACTTTTGAGAGAGTGTAAAAAGTAAAAAGGATGGACATTGGCTGATATTCCTGAGATTAGCCCATCTATTTTTATGCACCATATACTTTTGGATGATGAGGCTAATCCCGTAATACAATCTCAACGCCGGTTGAATCCCACTCTCCTTGAAGTGGTAAAATTTTACGTAAGTAAATTACTTGCGGCAGGGATCATTTATCCTATATCTGATAGTAAATGGGTTATCCAAGTGCAAATTGTGCCTAAAAAACAGGAATAACAGTTGTGTCAAATGAAAGGAATGAATTGGTTCCAACACGTGTGCAAAATAGTTGGCGAGTCTGTATTGACTACCATCGACTGAATGAAGCCACGCAGAAGGACCACTTTAATTTTCCTTTCATTGACCAAATGTTAGAATGATTGGATGGTAAGTCCCATTATTGTTTCCTTGATGGCTATTCGGGTTATTTACAAATTTATATAGCCACTGAGGATCAAGAAAAGACAACATTTACCTGTCCATTTGACACATTTGCATACAGAAGGATGCCATTCGGTCTATGTAATGCTCTTGGTACTTTTCAGCAATATATGTTGAGTATTTTTTCTGAGTACCTTGAGAGTTGTATGGAAGTATTTATGGATGATTTCATGGTTTATGGTTCTTATTTTGATGATTGTTTAGAAAACCTAGGTTCTGTCCTCCGCCGCTGCATTGAAAAAGATCTTGTTTTAAATTATGAAAAATATCATTTCATGGTTGAACAGGGGATAGTTGTTGGGCATATCATTTCAAATAAGGGAATTTAGGTTGATAAATCTAAAATTGAATTAATTTCATACCTTCCATTTCCAAAATGTGTTCATGAGGTGCGGTCTTTCGTGGGTCATACTGGTTTTTACCACCGATTCATTAATGAATTTACTAAGATCACACTTCCCTTATCTCGGTTATTACAAAAGGATTCTAAGTTTGTGTTTTATAAAAATTGTGAGGATGCATTCAATTCAGTAAAAAAGAGTCTCACATCACCTCCCATAATCTAACCACCTAGGTGGGATCTCCCCTTTGAGATTATGTGTGATGCCTCTAACTTTGCAGTTGGGGCAGTTTTATCACAAAGGGTTGAAAAGGCTCCTCATGTCATTGCGTATGCCTCGCATACCCTTGACCCTGCCCGGGTAAACTACACAACCACAGAAAAAGAACTCCTTTCTATTGTGTTTTCTGACCATGCTGTCCTTCATTTCCTCCTAAATAAACCTGAAGCCAAGCCCCGCCTCATTAGGTGGATGCTCCTCCTCCAAGAGTTTGACATTGAGATTAGAGATAAGAGAGGAGTGGAGAATGTTGTAGCTGACCACAATAGTAGGATTTCCCCACCATTGGACCATCATGTTGACTCACCCCTACCCATTGGAGAATTCGTCCCTCATGAGAACCTTTGTGATGTTGTGGACCTTACCCCCTGGTATGCGGACATTGTGAATTTTATAGCAACATCTAGGGTCCCCCATGATTTTAGCACTTCACAATCCTAGAAACATAAGCATGATTCTCGCTGGTACATTTGGGATTACCCATACTTGTGGAGAATTTGTAGTGACCAGGTTGTTCGTAGGTGTGTCCCTGACCATGAGTTCACCTCTATTTTGACCTTCTGCCACACCTTGGCATGTGGGGGCCACTTTGGCTCTCAACATACAGCTCAAAAGGTCCTTGAATCTGGATTATATTGGCCGACATTGTATAGAGATGCCCAAAGGTTTTGTAAATCATGTACTCGATGTCAATTCACATGGAATATCTCTAAGAGGAATGAAATGCCCCAACATTCCATGTTATTCTGTGAAATCTTCGATGCATGGGGCATTGACTTCATGGGGCCTTTTCCAAATTCGTTTGGCTTTGTGTACATCTTATTGGTTGTTGACTATGTTTCTAAATGGGTGGAAGCAAATTCCACCAGGACCGATGACTCTCGAGTGGTTGTTGATTTTGTGAGGTCCCAGATTTTCAGTAGGTTTGGTCTACCAATATTCATCATTAGTGATCAGGGTTCACATTTTATCAATTGAAACATGAAAAACTTTATTCTTAAGTATGGGGTTGTTCATAAAGTCTCCACTTCATATCATCCCCAGACTAACGGACAAGAAGTAATTTCAAATCGGGAAGTTAAGCGAATCTTTGAGAAAATGGTACAACCCAATAGGAAAGATTGGAGTTTGCACTTGGATGATGCACTTTGGGCATACCGTACTTCTTTTAAAACACCGACCGGAATGTCACCATATAGGATTGTGTTTGGAAAATCTTGTCACCTCCCGGTGGAGATCGAACACCATGCATATTGGGCTGTTAAACAATGTAATATGAACCTTTCAGATGCATGTGAGGAAAGAAAGCTGCAGATTCAAGAGTTGGAAGAAATTCGACGTGATGCATATGAAAAATCCCGAATCTATAAAGAGAAGACAAAGGATATTCATGATAGCATGATTCACCAGCGGAAGTTCCATATTGGTGAGAAGTTCCTCATGTAAAATTCCAGGCTTAATCTCTACCCAGGTAAGCTTCGTTCCCGATGGATCGGTCCTTATACTGTTACTAATGTTTACCCTTTTGGTGCAATACAGGTTTTGCATAAGCAGAGTGGACGAAGTCTTACTGTCAATGGGCAGCAACTTAAACACTTCTATGAGGATTTTCCAAAGAATTCGGTGGAGAAAATCCACCTTCTCGACCCATCATACCAATAAAACACACTAGGTTTTATCCTTCCTTTTCACATTTTCAATTATTTCAGTGAGGACACTGCACATTCTAGGTGTGGGGGGGGGGGGGGTGGATACATTACTGGGTTAGTTAGGATTTTTCATCGTTTTCTCCTTTTGTTTTCTCTTTTTGGCCTTCTTTATAGTATTTTTATTTTTCCCCATCAACAATTTCGAAATACCATGATGTGGTGACCATAAAGTGGGGAAAGTAAAAATACCATAACGAAGGCTAAAAAGAATTTGTGTATGAGTTTACCATCAAGGATTGATTTTTAGTGAATTGGTTTTTTGTTAATGATATAAATGGTTGTATCTATGTGAAACCTTTGAGATGATTTATGCCCTTTGTGGGAGTAGTTTTTGGAAAACTGTGTCACTAATATCTGGACAAAGTTTTGCACCAAACCACAATGTGTGATTATTTCTTACTTAATATAAGGTAAATATATGTTGGGTTAATATTTTTCAGCTTTAAATGATATTTCCATACGTTAGTTCCTTATCCGATCTATTTCCTTACTGTACCAGATTGACCTATGCGTGTGTACCTAATGTCCGACTATTGTACGCCCTCAAAAAAAATTGTTGTGTCTTGGACAGGTCAAAAACCACTCCTCCTCAACCTTTGATCTTGTTACAACTATTTCAATTAGTGTCGTGAGGAGATCAAACAATGGTTGAGAGATGAGTGTGGGATTTGTTCCAATTGCAACTTCAAAAAAAAATATAATAAATGAGGGGAGTGATGAAATGTGCAACATATGGGGATATCTAGGTCGGGAGATTATGGTTTGACTTCTGGGAATGCTTAAATGTGTCGGTCTTGAAATATGATTGCAAAGGATATAGGATAGGTTTGGTGACAAAATCATTTAAGCTGAAAAATGTTAAAATAACATATATTTATTGGATAGAAAGTGGAAAGAATAGCATGGAATGGTTTTCACACACAAACATGGAGATTTTGTTTCATGGTTTACTTATGAATTCCTTTCTCAATTGGGTATCATGAATCTTTATGAATTTTTCTGTGATATGATTTATGAGACATCTTTTTCTATTTTCACTAGGAAGAACTCCTTGGTGTGGTTCGAGAATTGATAGCTTTACTTTAAATAAAATTTCCTCAAATGATAAATCTTCAGGATGTTGGAAATATATATATATATATGAATCATTGTATTTGGATATGTGACTTTTCCCAGGAGTGAAAATGTTTAGGTGTGGGGGTGTGATCGTACCACGATTCACTATTTTATTCCACCCTTACACCTCAGTTTTAAACTAGTTTTGTAATGAATATTCCAAATATAATAATAAATTGAACATTATGTTTGAATAAATAAATTAATGTTAATAATTATTATAATGGGAAATGTTACTTTTTTATATTGTTTCAATGTAGGTGGAGGTGATTTGGAGGGCCCTTGATGAAGTGAAAGAAAAATGGGCCAAAATTGCATGGATCCATGTACATATGTCCACTATTTTGCATAGTACACCAAATCCATGCATCCAAATGGGATGAAATTTTGTGGGAATGTCAAAATTTAATAGGCTACATTTCATATTAAGGAACCCAATCCTGATTCGGCTTGTATGCGGCCCATCCGAACTGATCTGTCCACGCCACTGAATTTGGACCATGTCAAATGAGGTGTTCTGTATTTTATCAATATCCTGAGTTGTAGTTGTCCAAATAGTGCCAAACTTTCGGTGGAGACAGTAAAGAGGTAGTTCTGCAACTTTTCAATTTTCTCCAAAGCGATATAAGACTGTCTGAAGGAAAACCGCGTCTTCCAAGTGGATTGATGAAATCTGTGTGCCTAAAACCACCTTACAATTTTCCTATAAAAGGGCACCAAGAGAACCTCATTTGGAAATTCTGCCAAGAGGCAAGGTTATACCATTTTGGAGTCCCCAAGGAGTCTTCTCCACATCCCAAGAGGTTCTGGAGGCTATGGGATGTGCTACTTCAACATCTTCTTCTTCTTCCCCTCCCATGGGTTTCTAAACCCCTTGTGATCACCCTGGGAGGAATGTGATGTAATCCCGAGCTTCAAAGTTGTATTAATTTGAATGATCTTTTTAATTCTAGGTTTTATGTTGTTTTCCTCATCCTCTATTCTTATTTTATTGAGTTATGTACTGGTATGTCATTCTCAACTCATATGATCATGTTTGGGGGTAACCATTCATGTGATGTTTCACACACCGTTTACCACTTTCTTTTCCCCCTTTCAATTGCAGTGATTGTGTGATTCATATTGGTCAATAGAACTCACACATGCTCTGTCAAGGCCATGTACATTTATGTCATGGAATAACAATGAAATAAAATGAAAACCTGGAGAGAACATCGAATTCTTCATGTGTTTCCTTGGTGAGTTTCTGTTATGATGTTGAACACAAATCACCCAATCATCGGTGGTGTCCGGTGAATCGTTATGTGTTTTCGACTGAACCCTAGGAGGTATCCTAGAATAAACTCAGTAACATTCTAGTTCTAGGTGTTACAAACCAGGGATTAAAAGATCATAACACCATCCCTTGAAGCGATGAAGGATGAGCATCACGAGACTTCCCCAGGTTGATCACGCTTAATCAATCTTGTTCATTTCTACTTTGTTTAATCGCTTTTATTTTCTATTTTCATCATTAATCATAAAACCCACAAGTTTCACAAAACCTAATTCACCTTCTACTTTCATAATCATAACCCTATTTTTAAATTAATTATCTAAGGCTCCGTCGAGAGACGACATAGGGTTGCTGCTATACTGCAAAAATTCTAGTCAAAATTAAACAACTAATTTGACGCGCTCGACAACGCAGTCAGAGGTTAGAGTGGATAGAGTAGGTGTTAATGGTAATTTGATATGGGAATTGGGTGACATGGTTGAATGTGGTGGTGAGTCCCACAATATCCTTTCTATATATAAGTAGCTCTCATGAGACAACTGGTGTCTTGAAACAAGGCCTTGATGGTATGGTAATGGTCTTGGAATGAGGCTTTGAAATAATTGTTATGATGTTAAAAATTATGAATTTCCTTATAATAAGATTTGTTGTTGATATTTAATGTGATTATTTGGAAACTAGAATTTTCATGTGAATGTTTAAATGTAATTATTTGATTTATTCCTACCATATTATGAAGAACATTATGTTTAAAAGGCTTTCCATTTTGTGTTATACCTTTCATTAAACGTTTGTGCTTATTTATGATAACTTCCGCTATATTTTTTAGCTTTACTGAGCATCTAAGCGCACGCCTATCGTATGTTTCATTTTTTTCAAATATGAGATGAAATATATTATTATTCACCTATAGGGACACTATGGGAAACATGAGTTTTCATAGGGGTAATAGTTTTTTTTTTATTTTAGGACGCTATGTAAAACTATTGTTTGTATCAAGTATCTCCACGGATACTAAACCGATCTTTCAATAGGGATTTTATTTCATGTGATCATGCCAATGTAATAAAATAAATCACAGACTCCATGTTACTGGGGTTAGGGTATTATAGTTGGTATCAAATAAATTTTAGTATAGACGTTGGGAACAATATTTAGAAAAACATTTATTAGGGAATGTTTCCCTAAGATATATTTTGAAGATAATTATAGAAGAACATGCTATAATTTTTGTAATGAAGAGATTATATAGGGTTTCCTAGAAAATTCATCTATGATTGGATACTACAAGTGGGAATGGTTCTTAGACAAATGTACCGTGGAATAATAACTCTGAGAAGGTGATCCGGGCTTGACTCAGGGTAACCTATTACATGACAACGAGCCTTACTACGAACCTAATTTAACAATCTTGGGGGATATTCTTAGGATACATCATATTTTATTTCCAAACCATTATGAAGGATTTTTGGTTAACTATGTACTCAATGAAACCATGTATATGATTATGGATTTGATAAGAAATTGTTTTTCAATTTATGGTATATATTTTAGTAGTATTTTATTATGTGTTATGATTTATAACAAAATCTAGTGTATTCTGTTGTTTTGAAATGTCACAAGTGGAAAAAATTAAAACATTATCAAGGCATGTAATCCATGTTAGGATTTTCATCCTATGATAAATAATGAAAGTGGAGCTGTTGATACATTTAGTTCTAATCATCTTATATCAATATTGGGACAACTACCTTAGGTTATGAATAATAACCTTACCCATATGGGGAAACCTGATACACAACAAAGAAGATCAACATTAAACTGATTCATCAGAAAATAATCTCCAACATTCAATGGAACTAAAAATCCATTTGTAGCTGGGAAATGTATATGTTCTGAAGGGAAAATACATCTTTCTCTGGGGAATAACCATAGGAAAAATGTTTTCATGGATTCTTATTGTCTCTCAAGAGATGTGGATCAATGTTGGTCATTAATTCAAAAGAAAATGGATGATGAAGATGTTGAAAAAATTGAATAGAGTTGGTTTAATGAACTTTTCCCAGAAAAATACATTCCTTTAGAACAATGAGCTGATATTGAAAAAAATTATGACTCTAAGGAAAAAGATGGTGAGAATTTTGAAATGTATGAGGATAACTTCACAAGGTTACTATGCAGGTTGCATAATACATAAGTTACCCAGGACATAAGATCGATTGATTATTTGATGGGTTAAAGTCATTCCTACGACGAGCTTGGGTATCACAATATCTCTTATCATATGAATATATATTCACATGTGCTATCAAGAAAGAAAAAAATTTCTATAAATTATGAATTTAATAGTAATCAATAGAAGAAGAGGGCTACTAAACTCTCTAGGAAATGAAATAAGTTAGAGAAGGTAAAATCTAACTTTCCACCCTACAATAATTGTGGGAATAAACACCCTAATACTTCATTAAAGAAGAGAAGACCTTGTTAAATGTATGGATAAAAAGGCCACTAAGATTGTGATTGGAATGGGATGAAAGAGTATGTCAATGTTCAATGCTAAAATTTTAATGAAATGGGACATTATGAAATTTTTTGTCCTTATCATTAAGGATACATGCCTTAGAAAAGGACAAGGGAGAAATGCCAAGATTTTGTGATCACAACTACAGCGGATGAAACTCCTAATGATGTTGTGGAAGGTACTATAATCAGCTACTCAAATGTAAGAAAATCTTTATTTGATACAGGATCCTCTCATTCCTCTATATCTTCCTAGTTTTCAAAAAAATAGAAATGTCCAATTCACTTTAAAAAGTGATTTTTCCATCAAAACATCTAAGGGAAGTCTCATTGCAGCAAATATGTGTTAGACAATTAACATTATGGAATATAAACATGCATTATATTCAAATTTATTATCATTCCTACGTTTGACTATGATATAATCCTTAATATGGATTGGATATCAAAAAAATGTGTGAAATTATTATAATGAGGGGGATGTTATGATTTTTAATGAAGATGTAGGATCCATTATATTTAGATAATAGAAATCATAACCTGACTCTTATGAAAACACAACCCTAGTAGCCTTACTAAGTGAGAATCTTGGTGTGGATGAGAAAATAACATCTAGGGATGAGGATTAAAATATTCAAATTGAGGATTCAACTATTGTAAAGGAATACATTGATGTCTTCCAAATGATTTAACTAGACCCCCTTAGTTATTGGAGTTTTATTTTATATTTATTTACTCCATGATGAAAGACCAATATCAAAAATTCCCTACAGAATGGAAACTGTTAAATTCGTAGAGCTTAATAAACAACTAAAGAAGTTGATTAATAAAGGATTCATTCACTACAATTTTTCTATATGTGGATCCTCAGTTATTTTTTAAAAAGAAGAAGGATGGATCAAGGAGGTTATGCATTGACTCTATAGAAATCAATGCTGTAAAAATAAGGAAAACATATCCTCTACCTTGAATTAATGATTTATTTGATTAACATCATTTTGCTCATTATTTCTAAAAAATTGTCCTCTGTTCTTAATATCATCAATTGTTTGTAAAAAAGGTTGATATTCCAAAGATAGCATTCTAAAAAAGGTATAGTCATTATAAATTTATGGTAATTCCATTTGTATTAAAAAATGCACCCTCTGTTGTCAAGGATCTAATGAACAGAGTGTTCGTATAATATCTTGATTATTTTTTGGTAGTATTTATTGTTGATATCTTATTATACTCCAAAATTAATGACTCTTATGAGAAC
Source organism: Viscum album (assembly GCA_963277665.1). Taxonomy (NCBI): domain Eukaryota; kingdom Viridiplantae; phylum Streptophyta; class Magnoliopsida; order Santalales; family Viscaceae; genus Viscum; species Viscum album. The sequence continues at coordinate 623,369,122 of OY728134.1, read as the reverse complement.
CAATTGCATATTATTTTGAACTCTTTTAGAAGAAATAAACTATATGGGATGTTTAGAATAAGTGAATTATGGATTCATGAAATTTAGTTTCATGGACACATTGTCTCCCATGATGGAATGTCTATTTATCCTGCAAAACCCAAAGAAAACCATGAATGGCCAGCACTGACGAGTATAACCGAGGTACACAGTTTTATTGGTCTAGTAGGTTATTATCAGTGTTTCATGAATAAATTTTCCCAAATGGAAAATCCATTAACCAAGTACACATGTAATGGGGATAAATTCATTTGGAAAAAAGAATGTGAATAATTTTTTTAAGAATTGAATATAAGATTATTAAATTCTTCTATCTTGACTCTACATTTTGGGATGACGGGTTTGGGATTTTTAGTGATGCATCACAGAATGAACTCGGATATGACTTATAAAGAATTATAATTTCACGGCTTGTGCATCAGGAAAATTAAAAATTCATGAACAAAAAAACCAAACTCATGATCTAGAGTTAGTAACTGTATTAGTTTCTCTAAATACAAGTAGACACTATCTCCACGGTGAAATATTTGAGATATATATTGATCATAAATGTTTGAAATATATTTTCTCAATAAAAGAACTCAACCTAAGACAAATGAGATGCCTTGAGCTACTGAAGGAATATGATAGCACAATACACTACCACCCAGGGAAGGCTAATACAGTGGCAGATTCTTTGAGTAGAATAGACCATGGTGTTCTAAACAATAAGTGTTGAAAGGGATCCAATGTTAAAGGATCTAGTAAATATGGATATAGGAATTATCATGGAAGGTGAAACATCACTAATTTTAATAAAAAGTTTTGAAACCTTCTTTAATAGAAAGGATAATATGTTATTAGTCAAATGATGAGGAGTTTCCAAAGAAAATTAAAACTGTGAATAATGGGAGACGGTTTGAATTTGTATTTGAATATGGTGCTTTGTAAATTGGGAAGAGGCTTTGTGTTAATGCTATACCTAAGATAACAATGAATTTATTGGATGATTCTAATAACAACAATTTCTATATACATCCTGGTGGTACGAAGATGTATATAGGTTTGATGGAACATTTTTGGTGGGACAAGATAAAGAGGGATATTTCTGATTATGTGTCGAGATGTTTGGTTTCTCAATAGGTGAAGGATGGAAGACAACATCCTAGAGGTTTCATTGAAACTGTTCTTATACCATGGTGAAAATGGGATGATATTCAGATGGACATTTCCATGGGGCTACCAAATACTCCCATAATACAAGATCTTATATGGGTCATTGTTGATCGTATTACCAAATCATCACATTTTATTGATATAAAAGTGGATTTACCACTTGAACATTTATCAAGACTATATATTAAAGAAGTTGTAAGAATTCATGGTGTACCCCAATCGATTGTTTCTGACTTTGATCCCCATTTTATATAACTATTTGGAAAAAGTATTTTGAAGTCCATATATACTGGGCTTTGCATGGGCACTGCCAACCACCCTCAAATAGACGGAAAATCATAGAGGACTATTCAAACATTAGAAGGCATGATATGATCTTTCTATCTTGTCTTTCATGGTATGTGGGAATAGTATTTACCTATGGTAGAATTTCTTATATTAATAGCTTCTATTAAAGTATAAAAATGGCACAATATAAAGATTTATATAGATAGATATATCATACACTGAATTTTTGGGATGATGTTAGTGAAAAAAAACTCATAGGCCCACGAAATGTTGAGTAAATGAAAAAAGTTAAAAACTATTTAATCCAATATCAAAATAGCTCATGGTTGGAAAAAATAGATATAATGATAACCGAAAGAAGGATTTGGAATTTAATGTTGGGGATCGTGTTTATTGAAGGTATCTATATGGAAGGGTGTTATCCAATTCAGTAAAAAGGGTAAATTGAGTCCTAGGTACATCAGACCTTTTGAAAATCTTTAATGAATTGGAGTTGTTGATTACCATTTCACAATGCTTCCTGGTCTCTCAAAGATCCTGATGCGTTCCACGTATCAATGTTAAGGAAATAAATTCCCAACCCAATACATGCACTCACATATGAAGATATATAATAGGAACCTGATCTATCTTATTGTGAAGATCCTAACAGGATTCATGATAACATAGAAAAAGTGTTGAGAAATCGGATGACTCGTCTGGTAATGGTTCTTTGGAGAAACCATAAAATGGAATAGGCGACATGGGAACCCGAAGAACATATGATAAAAAACCAACTGAATATTTTATGAAGAGATATTCAATAAATTTAGAGACCGAAATTATTTGAATGAGTGAATAATGTGACAATCTAAGATTTCATAGTAAGCCTCCATTTAAATAATTCAACAGTTTGCGTTACATGCAACATCGAGTTCGAGCACACCATAACCTTTCTAACTAGCCATTTAAAAAGAGGTAATGAGTAGTATTAACCCAATTATGAAATCAATAAGGTTTATTTTTTAAAATAGAATTCATTATTGAATTCTTAGTATCAAAAATATCATAGGGTGAATTTTTTGTATTTTTATGAAAAGTTAAAAATTTTGACAAATAGTTTAAAATAATATATTATTATCAAAAAACAGAAATTTTCATTTAAATAATTATTTTATATTATATTTATTTCAATTTAAAAATAGAAAAATACTAAAAATATTATTCCATTGTAGTTCATTTGAATAATTTTTTTAATATAATTAGTTATAAAAAATTATTGATATTTTGAATGTCACTTTTTCCCACCTTATATACACATCTACTGATCAACAGTAAACATAATTTTTCTACTTATTTGATTTGAATTTATAAAAACAGACCAAAATTTTTATAATCATTATTAAAAATATGGTCTAATGGGATCATTATAATTTTTTTGAATAGTAACATTGGAATTTTATTTAGCACAACTAAAGTTAAATATGGTCATTAAAGGTAAAAATAATATTATGATACTATATTATTACCCTAACACATGGTCTAATTACATTGGAAAAATTTTTTTTCGAACAAAATAAACCTAAGGTCAAAAATATGATCCTTTTTAAGCAACTAATATTAAATTATGACTTTATTATATTTTATTTAATGAATAGTTAAAAATTTCATATTCAAATTTTATTAAATATATAATTTTTAATATAAGTTTATATCAGTGATATGGTTTAATATAAATATTATTCCAAAATATTAAATTATTATCTTAAAAATTATAATTTATTAATAATTTTATGAAATAAATAATTAAATTAAATTGTCACACAATAATGATACAATAATTAAATTATTAAATAAATAATCAATTAAATGTTATTAAAATTTTAATATAAATATAATTTGACTTACGTTATGATATCCATGAGTTTCATAAATACTATAGATAAGTTACTAAACTATATTAATTATTTTTTTCAAAGTTATCGTTTTGATTGATATTTTAAAAAATGTAAATTTTGAATAGTATCAAAATTGACATAAATAATACTTGAAAATAAGTAATACTTAATTAAATGTTATTAAATTCATAAAAATCTCATGTTATTAAAAATAAATATAATAATGTTAAATATTTCATAATTGATCCAATTAGGGTTCGTTTGTAGTTTTATTTTAATTATATTAACCGTATAGTGTAAAAATACAAGAATGCACGGTAAGAGTTATACTTTTTAACTAAGGGTTAAAAAAATATAAGGTTAATTTTGGGACCTAAAATGGTCTAAAATCATCTTATAAGTGTATTGGGATGCATCCTCAACTTATCCTTGAAATAATTCACTTTGGAGTGATTTGAAACTGAAAATAAATTTATAATAAATTAATATTTTATGATCTTCAAAAAGTTCCTCTCACCGGTCTTACAAAATGGAACCCTTCCTTCTCATTGATTCACTCCCCTAAAGTCATTAATTTATACCAGACACTTACATTTATCCTACAAACATCCCTAATTCCATACTATAGGCTACACTTAGGGCATAATTCCAACCTAAAGTGTCCTTTTGTGAAACCCATAATGAGACACCCAAAAAGAGATTATTGTTTTATCACCACTTTCGTGGTTTTATTCTAATTCTATATCATATTTCTATGTTTCCACATAAAAATAATCAATAAAATATCATAAATACACTATTATGTAATATTAATCATTAAAAGCCATATTACTCATTATTTCCATCATACAAATAACAATATCACCATGCATGCATAATACTGCTTACCGTCTCTACACCGTTGTGTAATTTTTTATTCAGTACTACATTATTTTTATTCTTGTAATTATGGGAATAATGGATATATATAATTAATATAAGATTACAATTATTCTATATAATTAATATACTATCCAATTCCATAAGATTTAACTATTAGGGAAATGATATTGTCGCTCGTGCGTACGTGTGACCTACCGTCTCCAAGACTCGGTGAGATTCTATCTCCACATTTACCATTGATGAATGATATTTAAATTTATATGATGATTAAAAATAATAATTATGAACTTAGTGTCATTATGTATATTGATAAAATATATCTTATTGAAAACAAACATGACATACGTGACAAAACTAAAATGGGAAAAAGATATAGTTAACACCCAAAACAACGTTAATACTAAAATATTATTACCAAAATAATATATGAGGGTAAAATATGATATTATAAATTTGGATATGGTCATGGAATAATTTATTAACATGTTTTATCCATTATACAAAAGTCTAACTCATCCTTGTCTAGAGAAAAATATAAGGGAAGGGTTAATTTCACAATCAATTTATTATCAAAGATTTCTTTTATATAAGTATCAAATAATACATCCTTATCATCGATGTCCATGTTTCATAAACATCAATTAAAAATATTATCAACAATGTTTTAATTCATTTTTACATATTTTTGACTTTTTCAAAAAAAATTGAATGAAATATTTCTATCATTTTCCATACGAGGTACTTAATGACCATTTCGTCATATTACAGAAAGAATGTTTTTAACTTATATGGAGTGAGAGGATATTTTCCACCATTATAAGACCTTAACATTTTAAATCATTCATTACAATATTACATGGTTTTTCTCTAAATAAATGTTTTATTTTATAATTGTGTCTTTTAATTTATTTGAAAGTAAAAAGGGGATGTTTCTGAAAAAGAGTTTTAATAAATTTATTAGAGTAATTTCATCTATGTTGACTTCCATTATTGGATTTTATGCTTGATTTTGGTTGATTTATTATCATACAATAATCCATATTGTTTTTACACTTTTATTATATGTTTTACTATAGATGTTCAATTTTTATACCATTCATGGTTTGTGGATAAGGTATTATCATTTCATATTATAGTTTTATTATGAATTTTTATGTTATGTTTCAAAATATTAATTTTAGGGTTAAATTGGAATTGTAGGTGATGGGTAGACCCCACTATATCCCGTTGATGCATCGGTAGGCCTCATGAGACAAACTACTCTCTTCGCACATGACCTTGATGGTATAATAATGGTCTTGGCATGTGTCCTTGCCAGTATAGTTATGATATCTGATATTATGAATTTCTTAATTATTAGTTTAGTTATTGATATTTCATGGGATTATTCAACTAGTAGGATATCCATGATAATTCTTAAATGGAATTATTTGATTTATTATTTCCATATTATGTTGATGAATATGTTTTAATGGATTTTATTTTATTTTAATATTGTTCCTTATAAAGTTTATTCTTATTTATGATTACTTCTTCTATATTTTTTTATATTCTAATAATATGACCACATCCATTTCTTATGATTCATTTCTATGAGGATGCGGAAAAGAATATTATGATTGACCTATTGGGATAGTCTTAGGGATATGAGAATTTTTAAAGGGGATAATATGTTTTTTCTATTTTATGATTTAATGTAAAACTTATGTTTTTATCTAGAATCATCGAGGATACTAAACTAATCAGAACTTCAACATTTGATTTATTCATGATCAAGCTAATGTAATAAAAATAAATCACCAAATCTAAGTAAATAGGGCCGGGGAGTTACACCATCTCCCTTGGAATCTCTTATAAATGGTCTTCCTAGGGTACAATACTACTTGTTGAGGCCATTAATTCCTTGGTCATTGACTATTGGATTTGTCAAAACCCCATATTTATATTTATCATGTGATCACTGTTCAATGAAAATATTGTCAACAGTAATGATTCTTAAAGGTTTATTAAACCATATAGGATAAAACCAAAGGAGTGAATGTGTTTTATTTAACTATAATAGATAATAAGCCATTTAAATAATTGAAAAGGGGGAATTTTATTCATAATAGTTTATGATTATACTGTTATTGACTGAAATATTGATGAAGGAATATGTGATAACAACCCCAAGTCCAATAGTGGTAGAGGAGGTGGAAAAACATTGGTTTTTTTTATATATTCAAGTGTGTCTGGATGTGATCGTGTATAGCAAGTACTCTGAGTACCTCTAGTAGTACCTGACACTCAATTTGACATTCAACTAACCTCTATCACTAGTCTGACTAGAGATATATTGTGTCCTGGATAAATTAGCATAAAAAATTTATGATGAATATAAAAATTAAATTATATTTATTTTTGTTAATAAATATTTGATTTATAAACCTATTGAATGGAACTATAGGAGACAGTCAAAGATCTCAAATTCATTGATCAATGTCAAAAAACATCTTATAGTTTACATATTCAATATCATTAATATTATTTATAGGAATGATAATTTCATTTATTTTAATTTAAATACTATCCAAAATTGTAAATATGTTATAAATGGTCAAAGGAAATAATAATACATACTAGTTGGCTAGCCAAAAAATAAACAATTGGTGATGTTTCATTACCAAATATTTAATGTTGGAAGTCAAAAAAGTCATAATGATGTCATTATATATTAAAAGATAAGAAATTAATTGTGAGATTCTTGAAATATATCATTTCTATCAAAATATGTAATATTTATGGAAATTTTTAGAATTTATTTAATTTTTTTAAAAAAAATATATACAGTTAAATGTTTTTAAACATATTTTAAAAATATTTTCTATAAATTTCTAACATTTTTGGAAAGGAATTTTGAAACTGTTATTTTCAGAACATGATATAAGTTATTTATAAGGGGTTTAATTTTTTAAAAAATTTGTTTTAATTATGTTTTTAAATAGTGATTAAAATTCCTTAATCATGTTTAAAAAAATACTTATGAAAACTAGTTTAAACTAGTTTTTTAGAACTATCATAATGATATTATTTAAAATTTATATTGAAAATAGTTTTTTAAAATAGGTATAAACACTATTTTATAATAATATTTAGTTTTTAATCACTTTTTAAAACATGTTTTTATAAAATCTATATAATAGATGATTTAAAAAAAATAATTAATTTTTTTAAAAATATATTTATAATAGTTTATAAAAACCTAGTTCTATATCAAATATATTTTATGACTAATTCCCCATGAATTCTTATTGGTTTATATTTAGTAAAATTTAAATATGTTTAAACATGTTATGGTTGTTTTTTGTGAATAATTATCCCTGAATTTAGTTTTATATGACATGATTCAAATCAATTTATCAGTTCAATGTTTACTTTTGAAAAAACACAGTTGAATTTGGATAAATATAATTAAATGTAATGAAAAAAAAATCAAACATACCCTTTCAAATTGGATCTAAAACAAAAAAAATTTAATAGTACCATCTTAAAAGGCCAATGTCCATCTAAAATGAATGAACCGAGAACAAACACATTTGATTATATATATTAACAAAAAATGCATCTGGTCAATAATACACGCATAAAATTGTAATTTTAGTTTAATCATATGAATAATTTTGATATAGTCTAATGGGGGATGCGATGTTGTGTATTTCACCCCCACCATAATAAAAATTAGGTCTTGGTGGTACATTAATAATGACACTGAATTTATGCCTCATGCCATATTCCATATAAAATACCTATTTCTTCACTAATTCAAAAAATGTATACCTCAACAAAAACCAATGAGAAAGTCATGTCAACAACTCTAAATGTACAATAATTAGTAAATAGTCTCTTTCACATCATTTAAATATAACCCTTTTATTTCATCACTATGAATCAAAAGTATGAATAATAATCCGTATATAATAATTATCTCAACAACCCAAAAATAAGATACATTTTCCTATCAAGGCCTACTATCATAATTATCAGCTTAATAGTCTTGTTTTCAGATAATATAACACCATATTGATGTGTCCTAATATTCACTACTACCTTAGTCGTAAAAAAGGTCTAAAAATTGATATTAAATTATTTTCCTTCATTAAAAAAATAATTACGACCAAAATATATCGATCTTAATTCTTGAAATATAGATTCAATAGGTAAAATCCATATGTAAAATATTTTTGAATATTAAAATGAAATGAATATATTTTTCACTATATTAATCTAATTTCATACCATCGATATCAACCTAGAAGGAAAATGTTTTCTATACAATGTCTCTCTCATTATCAATGTTAATTTATGAAGAATTATACTTATAATTTATTTATTATCACTGTATAAAATGACCACAAAATATTTCAATATATGTGAAAATACATAGTATTAAACAACATATAGAAGTTTAAATTACATACGTGATGTATCCATAAAGAAAATAACAATTAAACAAGAAAACATGATGTATATCTGTTTCTCTCTATGGATCAATGTAACTAATTAATATAGACATAAAATTTATCCTATTTGAGGAACAGATGGAAATGGGGGATCAATATTCTCATGCTATTGGTCTTCATATCTAATTGGTTGGTTACATTTAATGACCATATTAACCAATTAGAATGAACAAAAAATGACATATTCATAATCCATATATCCATTCCCAAAGGAACCTTATATGAAATTCTAATTCTTATCATTAGAAAACATTGTGTACATAATTTATTTTTTTGGAAATATAAATTAAATAAAATTCATACCCCAATAATTATTCCAGTTAAAATATTGAATGTTAGATTACTCTTGCATGATAAAAAATATGTATTAAAAAACTTTTCTAACTCACAAAATATTAATAGTGTAACTTTTATATTTTATTCACAAATGTCACAGAAATACCTTTAGAATAGTGGTTTCTATATAATTAAAAAAATATCAGAGAAACCACACTTAAAGATTTGGATAATAATTGATGGAATTTTGTTGATATAAATTTTTAAGAATGATTTCATAGTCATGAGTTTTTAGGGATTTTTATTTCGACTCTATTCTATGGAAACATTTAAATATGATTCATAAATAGACCTAATCCACCTATAAATTCCCTAATACATCCATAAATGCATTTATATTAGAAGGTTTCATCACATAATATGTATATGAAACATTCAATTTATTTTCACCAATGCACACTTGGTACAATTCTCGTGTAATACCCCCACTCAACAAAGTCAAGCTAAGATGAAAAATCATTTTTTACATCCCCATGACATTTAAATGAATATAAAGAATAATTTCATATATATTTTTATAAATAGGAATTCTGTATAAAAAATTATATTACAAATTGGATATCCAATATAATTTTTCAATGGGTATTATTTTATTTTATTGAATTTTTGTAGGATTGAGAGGGAATATTCAACCATATTTCTGATTTCATCTGATCTTTATCTTGGGAAAAAAATCATTTCGAAATTACTTGATCACATCAATTATAGAAATGCACTAATGCGGATTCTCTATCTCAATAATCCTTGGAGAATTATTCATATTAGGATCATCCATTGAAAAAAATCGATGATGTATCATGAAAATTAAATAATATTGATATTTAATTCCACTATTTTGTAAATTCTTTATAAAAACAAGATATAATGGTTTTCCCGTCCTTCCCTGAGAAGACAAAATTTTATAAGTGAGAAATAATTTAACATCCACATAAGAGTAACATGAATCTGAAAAATATTATTCAAAGAATCATCATTTCTACACACATACGTATCCTAAATAATCATAAACCCTTTTGTTATAGACCGAAAGTACATATCTATGTCATTGATAGGATTTGAATGTATACATTAGAGTATATTCAATAAACTAAATTGTGTTTTCATACAAATCCATGAAGTAAATTTATTAATGTGAAAAAAACTAGCCACATTTCATGAGAAGTAATTATTTTATTAAATGGATTAACACACGCAATATAAACCCAACCTGGCATTTCACACCATAATATAAAAATCATACTACTAAGAGTCAAATGATGGCTAGGATTATCCATATGTAGGATGCAATAACACAAAATTATCCTTAATAATATTAGCATCATTCCATCAAATATATATTGATATTTCAATAGACATGAAGATATGATATATCATACGAATTAATGGAATGCACACAATAATATATTTAGAAAATGAGATGAATTTTAATTTTCATCATCCTTCCATCAATATATAACACATTATTTAAAATTATTTAGTCCTTTGGTTTTATCCTCTAATAATGTAAAATATTTGATGAAATAATAATTCTAATAGTATAAAATTCAACATTTCTAATTAAATTAAATTAAATACATTTTTTTGAAAACATATATGCAGGATCATGAAGTATGTTCTTTAAAATTTAATAATATAAACCATTATAATATAATATATTAAATACACATGTTTCAAATGACAAGGTGACATTAAATACTAAATTTTTTTCATTTTAATACATTCATAATATAGATGACTCTCTCCATTATGTATTAATTATTTCAATCAAAAAAATCAATATTTTCATTAGTTTCATGCTTTGTAATAGTATCATTGTCTTCTTAAATAATTATATTATCTCCTTAATGATGATTCATAAATTGAAAGTGGTGAAATATCATATCCCCTACAAAACTCTGATTATTTAAATCATAAATATTTATAGATTTCCATTTATCTCAAATTTGATTGTATAAATAATCTTATGTTTGGAAACCAACTTCTTTTATGTAGTAAATTACTTCTTCCTGACGTAAAAAGGAATTATGAAAAAATTATTAAAAGATTATTATATATGACATCTATCCAAATTATTATTTGATAAAATGTTAAAAAAAAATCTATTGAAATTAAATTGAAATTTGATCAGTGTCTTTCATCTAAATCCTATATATTCAATTAAATATAAAATTTTCAATTAATATCATCATTGTACACAATAATTAAAAATTTCATGAATACCATGAATATTTTGATTACAAATTCAAATAATTTTAGTTATTCTACATTTAAATTTATACATATTTAAAAAATTTCTCCGATTCAGTTTCATTTGAATTATTTTGAATAGAGGTAAATCAATTTAAATATAAATATTTCATAATAGAAATATTGTTTAATTTTTTTAAGAATATTAAGAAAATACAATTAGATACATATATCATTATCATGGAAAACATTAATTCATGAGTAAAAATGTTCTGCCCCAACATAAGAAAACCCATATCATTGATACTTATATTTTTATCTGAGAAATATTCTTAATACAAGAAAAGCCTGATTTATTATCACATATTCAAAGACAATTTCCAATAAGATAATCTAAATATGATATAAATATGAAATTCATCGAATCACACTAATATATTTAAAAAAATGACTAAGAGATGCAATATGTTTATATGAATTAATAGTAATAGTGAGCCAATAAATTTATAAGATATGGAATATGTAATAACTAGAACATAATATTAGATTTGGTAGATGATGTGAATTATGAAAAATAAGTATTTAATAAATTAACCATACGATTATTAAAAAAATTCAATGAACATAAAATTTAAATTAATAATATGGAAAATATTATCAAGAAATTATAAAAATAAAATGATTAAATTAATAACATCAATTACTCAATAAAAAAATTCTACAATAATAAATTACATATTCACCTAATATATATTTTCTAATATTTTATATTAGGTGTTTATTGAAATATAATTTACATCAATAAAAAAACATCAACTAAAATAAAAATTATTACACAATAGTATAAAAATATAATCTGAACAAAACATTGTTCAACGAATCATAACGAACCATGATATAATATACTATTAATTACTTTTTTATGACAAGATTATAATATAAATGATGATTTAATGAAGATATTATTAATTTTAAACTCACTGGTATGAGGTTGATGAAGAACATAATAAAAAAATGAGAAATTAAAGGTCCTTATGAATGAGAGACGGGATGCTACCACTTTTGGTAGGGAATATCTAGGGATCATGGGGGGAGAGGTTTTTCTCAATTGATTAAACCCTATATCAATAGTCTTTTGAGAACTCCTATTATAAAAACTATTTATCACTCAGTTTTAAAAAAATTTGGTATACAATATGTGAAATCATTATTTACTATTGGTTAGTCTGAGAAAAATGTTTAGAGTTTAGTAAAAAATGTTTTTAAAAAATAAATTTGTTATAGAAGAGTTATTATAAAGTTAAATTTGACTTGTGATACATCTAGAGTGGGTGTGAGTCGATGTCTGAGTAGAAATTCATATATACTTCTTGACCCTTTAAAATTGTGATATATTCTTAAACCAATTCACACTTATATGAACTGAAATTATCTATACATATGATATGATTAACAATAAATATAACCATGAGACTCTAATTCAACATGATCTTATGTAAATGAATTATTAAACATTTCATGACAATTTAAATCCTCACTTACTTCTGGAATTAGAATAATAGGTGGATGAAATCCTAAAATATAGTTAACACAACCTATGACACATATTGATGTTTTACGCATTGGTGGATAATGAATTTGGTATAATCTTATTCCCTCCACAATTATAGTTCGATTAATATAATGTTGATTATAAAAAAAATTCCCCAATGATGTTTCCACCCTATAAATTGGTTTCCCCTATAACCCAACTTATACATTCTATATAGTAAATAGTCCATATATATGTCTAACTAGATCACAATTAGTGAGATCAAACCAATTATTCCCATGAATCATTACAGGAATTACATATTTTACAATTTTTATACAAATATTTCATATGTGTATGTCTAATGTCACCCATGGTATAGGATGAAATTCGTACCGAAAAATAGATAATGTTATCACACACTGAGATAACTTGGATGTATGGAAATACCTGGGGAAAAAGTAGTATCCACTAATTAAAGAACTGTAAAAGCATCAAAAAATTCAACATCTCTTACATTAAACTTTTATAAATAATTATTTTTTATGAGACTTAACTTACAATATAGTTGAATATTCTTAACTTTTTTTAATAGAATCTCCTCTAATTTTATTGAAAACATTCTACCAAGCATTAATAACACCATATGAATATGCTCTTCTATTAAGAGGACCACCCATATCCTCTAAGACAAATTAATATCTAGATCTTCTTGGAAGAGAAGATAATTTGTCTTCCCTTTATAATTCTATATCCGAACCACCAGATTGGATTTACCATGCACCAAACAACATTAACCCTCTGGATGCAGTATATTAGAAATTGATCGAACAATTATTATATTGTCTAATAAGACATGGAATTGAATATTTCATACTGGTATAAGGTCAAACATCTTGAATTAGACAATAATTTTCAATAATGTAATCAATATCCTTAATTGGGGAAGGATGTGGTGATAAGACATAGAAAAAGGATCTATCCCCTTGCCAATACATGCTATCAATGAAACGTTAACAACAAACATTTCAACGTTCTCATAGAGGGTTCACCATATTAAATCCCCAATATCTTTCATGATATATGGTTTGGGTAAAATATAGGTAAAAATGTAAGATGAAACAATATTAGTAACATCTTGATATCCTTTATTATATTCATGTTCATCTAACACCAAAATAAGATAAACATAAATTTTTTCTCAAAAATGTGAACCATTTAACTAGGATGTAATTAAATTTTATTTAGAGATGAAATAAAAAGAAAATTGTTTTCTATTTAAAATTTAAATACTTTTTTGATAGATGATATTTTATAAATTTTTGGTGAAACATTCAAAATCATCAATTTTAAGATGATATCTTATAAATTTGGAAAATAATATATAATAATGAATATAAAATGATGAAATTTACTTCCTATTTGAAATTAGAAAAATAAAAAATAGAGTTAAATTTATATGTTTCTTTAATATATAATGTGATTAAATGGATGGATTTAAGTAGTGAACTATCCCCCAGATACGAGGACTTCAAAATGAATTCATTAAAAGAAAATGCCATCATATGAGGACAAAGAAGGGGTGGATTAATATTACTCATTGATTTGTTGGAGGCTGAATCATATATCCCACATGGTGACCAATTACATAAATTTAATGGTAAATTGACATTAATGAAATCCTCTAATATTTTAGTGTGAATAAAAAATGTAATTTGTTTTTTAGAAAAAGTGGAATGAAATAAAGGTTTTCTTTGAATTATATGTTATAATTGAAGATAGTGAAAAGAGTAAACATGTCTAGATAATGGCTATTAATATCCTATTATTAGTGATGTAAAATTTAAATAAAGTGTATTTTATGTTTTTCAATGGAGGATCTCTCGTGATAAATGGTTTTAGCTTAATACAGATTGGTTAATGAAGGATGAAATAAAATAACATTTAATTTCATGATGATTTAAAATACATCATAGTTATTTTTTTATCCTTTTGATGAAGTAAATTAAGTAATTTTCATAATTGTTTATTTTTTTTGGAAAATATGTGAAATATTTCCATATTTTGAGTATATTGTAAAATAAAATATTAAATATATTTTATTTAGTGGATTCTAAAAACACATATTATATGGGTTTATGGAGGAGAATGTTTTTTGGAATTGAATACATGGTCACCACAGTGAAAATATATTTCAGAAATTTGAATCCATTTTTTTTATTTTAGATCCTTATATATTAAATATTAATATATAGTTGGCATGTACCACATTTCATAATGTTATTATAGTTTGTTATTTACTTAAGAAATTATTTATCAAAATTACTCATTACTTCAAATAAATCACTCTAAAATATATGGGTTTTTGAAGTAGAATTGTCTAAGTATATAAATGTAATTTAATTAATTTTTATTATTTCACTTAGATAACATGAATTATGTTAACATAATATGTGTTAAAGGCTCTAAAAAATGTTTACAAATTTCACACTATGTTTATAAATTGAATATTTCTATTTTGTGATGGGTTGAGTATGTAGGAAGGATGGTTGAAATATATATTGTGATTCAATGACATGGAAATGAAAATAGGGCACTCTACGCCCCATAAAAATGTTATTAAATTTTGAATAGAAGTTTTTTATATATAAATTATAAGATATTGGTTGAAAAAGGAAAATGAATATATTATTAAAATAATTTGATTGGGGAAATTTTTTTTATTTATTTTTTATTTTATTAATATCAATACATTCCTCTATATTAGATGTTATATAAAAAATAAAATAAATGTAATTGTTCATGTGTACATTTAAGTCCTTATTAAATCAAGTAGATGTGGTTGAATTTGATAAATTATCATCAACATGTAGTTGGAGGAATATTTTAGGGATATTCATAAAATGAACAATGTTACCACTATTAAAAAAAATAATTAACACAGATAGATGATAGAGGTTATTCAAATATGGATACGGACAAATTTTATTTGTTGGGAACCGAGATAATGTTTTAAAATGCAGAAATATGGTTTTGATTTGTATAAATAACCAAATTGAAAAATTAGAAAGTGTTTCAAACTATTAAAAAGTGTTGTATGATTATGATGATCTATATGTTTCGTTTAATGAGGAGAAACATGATTTAATTAACATAGGTTATTAAGAAAAATATATTAGAATGTAATTTGATATCATAATATAATAGTTTACATAATAATAAAATTTAGGATGACATCACATACTATTTTGATATATCAAGTCGAACCAAAGGATGCAAATTAATATTTGATGAATTATCTCAGATTGAAATGATGAATTAATTGTTAGATAATACTTATTAGAATATCATGTGGTTACTTGTTTCATTTTCAATAGAAATGGATATTTTTGAAATAATGTTGGTATGATTAAACAATCTTAATAAAAGCGGTGAAGTGGGGAGGACACTGGTATGGTTATTCGGAGAGGGTTACTCTAAAATTAAAAGAAATAATATTGATGATAAAATTTTTCATATTGTGTGTATTGAGACTAAAATAAATCCTGTTATAAATTTTCAATACTAATACAAGCTATTTTAAATGGATTTTAAGTCCAATTTTGTAAATGGTGTACTCTGGGATGATGATTGTATTGAAGAGTATGTGGGTATTAACATGTTAATGATGATAAATATTTATATTAGCTAAATGATAATTTATATAGTTTGAAAGATGTTATTATATAATTTTATTTAATGTTTTTTGTTTTTATATGTTATTTGAATTTACTAATGGGAGTGTTTATCTAAAACTATATAATAACTCTAAAAACTAGTTATTAGACATATGCTTTATCAGAGATTTAGATTCCATGAGAACATATTCATCATTTCTAGAAAAAATATATCATCGATATAAACAATGATGATGACTAGTTTTTAGAGTTATTATATAGTTTTAGATAAACACTCCCATTAGTAAATTCAAATAACATATAAAAACAAAAAACATTAAATAAAATTATATAATAACATCTTTCAAACTATATAAATTATCATTTAGATAATATAAATATTTATCATCATGTGGTTACTTGTTTCATTTTCAATAGAAATGGATATTTTTGAAATAATGTTGGTATGATTAAACAATCTTAATGAAAGCGGTGAAGTGGGGAGGAAACTGGTATGGTTATTCGGAGAGGGTTACTCTAAAATTAAAATAAATAATATTGATGATAAAATTTTTCATATTGTGTGTATTGAGACTAAAATAAATCCTGTTATAAATTTTCAATACTAATACAAGCTATTTTAAATGGATTTTAAGTCCAATTTTGTAAATGGTGTACTCTGGGATGATGATTGTATTGAAGAGTATGTGGGTATTAACTTGTTAATGATGACAAATATTTATATTAGCTAAATGATAATTTATATAGTTTGAAAGATGTTATTATATAATTTTATTTAATGTTTTTTGTTTTTATATGTTATTTGAATTTACTAATGGGAGTGTTTACCTAAAACTATATAATAACTCTAAAAACTAGTCATCATCATTGTTTATATCGATGATATATTTTTTCTAGAAATGATGAATATGTTCTCATGGAATCTAAATCTCTGATAAAGCATATGTTTGATATTTCAATGTTTAATAGAATTAGATGATTATAGGGACTTTAGTTTACTCTATAAAATAATTTATATTCCTTTCTCAGGATAACAATTCTTATGAATTGTTTATCTAATTAATAATTAACAAGAATTTATAGTATTGATAAAGGTAAAGAACTCATTAAAATAAATTTTATAAAAATATAATTTATATTTACAATACTTGAATAAATTATGACTATACCTCATCAATATATTTTCATTCTGACACACCTAGGTTTTCTAATTCATATTTATTTCTATTTTGGTTCGTTTTTTGGTTCATTTCCCTAGAACATTTTGTGATGGGTTTGATTATTTGTATGGTTGTTATACTCTATCATTTTCTTATCTCTCATACTTTGGTTCTTACAATAGTTTTGGGTGATGTTGGTGGTTTGGGGTGGGTAGTACCCTGAGCACGGTTACCACAAAGTATTTCAAACAGTGCGGCATGGCCAATGTAACCGTGTGGTAGGTTCCAGGTAACCCTGTGTTACCTTGATCCCTCACGAGAAGTGGCCTCATGGCTACTGTACAGTCTTGTAAACCGTGTGGACTAACCATTCGACCTTTGAGGTTTTAAAATTGTAGATTTTACTATTTTCCAACCTTGTTTTTAAACTAGAAAATGACCATTTCTCCCCCATTTGGGTTTGTTCAAACTAGGTAACTCCCCCTTCTCTTGGCTCCTTATAAATCAACTCCATGGGTGTTTTTGGCTTGATATCTTCATGGGATCTCCATGTAAGTTCTGCCTCCGTTGATTTCTCTCTATTCCATAGGGATTTTCTTCCCCTTTAGTGTGATTCATTTTTTTCCAGTGGTTGGGATCTGATTTTTATTGTTGGATCCATAGATTTTGGGTTCAATCTTGTTGTTTTAGGTTTGATTGAGTCTCTTTTGGGTGAAGTGGTTGTGCGATTGAAGTTTCACACCGTATTTTGGAAGTTTCTACATTCCCGATGTAGGACACCATTGCATATTTTTTAAATGTTTAGTTTACATTGATTTTTTGATTTATTCACTTCCACTAATTACTATATAGACATATATTTTTGTTAGAATAATTATATCATGTGAAATTACTTTTTTTTCCTAGTTTTATGATGGTTTGGAATGATTGGAATGAGAATTTTTACCCTGAATCATAGTTAAATGGCATAGTTTTTACTTTTTAGTGATTAATGGTTTTTAAGGACACAGTTTTATTTTTAGAGATATTTTTTTGATGTTCAAAATAGTGATTGGAGTCTTTAAATGGATTACTTCACATTAGTTGAATGTTAATATGAACCTTTTTTCTTTGTAAATGTGTTTTGGTTTTGAAGGGTGGTTGGGATTATAAAATGCGGTTATGTGAGGATATTTATAAAACGATTTGTTTTTGTGAAAATGTTATAAAAAATGTGTGGTATCTTTAATTGGTTCTTTGGAAAACCCCTTTAGGGTGTAAAAAATTCCTAGTTGTGATAAATATGTGGGAAGGTCCTCATATTGGGTCTCCACCAATGTAATTCTACATTAAGGCATGGGATTCTCATGGTGGAGGATGGGGTTATTTCAGTGGTAAAAGTGCATGATAATATATATGTGTAACTTCTTTCTGGAATTGATTGGAACCCCCCCCCCTTACAAACATAGAATGGTAACCTAGCACAACAGAGAGGAATTCAGAGAATGATTGTTATAGTATTATAGGTGACTATACAAGATAGTGGCCTATAGCAGGTGGATACTTGGGTTTATTGGTATGGAATAGTGCCCATTGACGAGGCCGGGTAGGGTGATAGTTGAGCATTAGGGCATTATGATGTCATCAATTAGGGAATTCCACCAGTATGAGTCACATGTATATTATGTTCGGGTTATTCTCTGAGTTCATTGGAGTACCCATGTTGCTCTGACACTAGTATCTTTATCCATTTCCTTAATTGTAAACTATATCATTTTTCTTGGTTTTCAGCGTTCCTTTTGAAATTTGAGAAATATAGGTTTGATTTAAAAGTGTTTCAAGAATGACTTGGTGAACAAATAAGTGTTTTCCCTTTTTTCTTTATTTTGTAAAATGAATCCTTTTCTTATTTGGTTCCCTTTTACCTTTTCCCCTAGGAACATAACTTATCTCCCTGAATGGATATGTTTTGAAATATAAGTGAAATGGTTCATTTTTAGTTTATTTTTTAATTGTAATTTTTGGAAAGACCTATTTTTACAGTTTGTATTTCAAACATGAAAATCAATGTTGCATATTTAAAGGATATTCATTGCGGATAGATTAATCTGGGACTACCAACCGAGATTTAATACACATGCCTATAATGTTTTTGTAAGAACCTGGATCTTCGTTTTAGGTATTGGTTTTACTTTTATAGTTTTTTTAGAAAAAGATAAGTTTATGAAAATTTCAAGAGTACTCGCGATGTACTTTTAAGTCCATTTTGTGTACCCAGTTGTTAGGGGTAGCTGTGTGCTAGCCATGTAACGGCCATACACATGGTCATGTGGGGTGACCAAGATACAGCCTAAAGTGGCTACCAGTTAAAGAAAGTACACATCATGTATCCATGAAGCAAATGCCTTGTACATTCATTTTATTTCGTTAAATAGACCGGGGTCATGTTTAATTTACAGAACACACTTATTCTCTGTCTGTCTCATCCAGGAGTGAACAAAACCACCAATTCTTCTATGAGCCTCCGACATTCCATCCATTCTCTAAATCGAACACTGTCGGTTGTGTTGGAATATCGTCATTGAGTTCTTATTTCTTCTATAATCACATCTATTTATTTCTCCTCTTTCACGAGATATCCTCAGTTGAAATATTTTAGCGTTTTTGTAGATCTACGAAGTTCTATGATGATTCAATCCATGTGCCTGACGTATATCACCTGTACAACATCAAGGTAGGTGGTTTGTGCCTTTTTGTTGTTAGGCATTGAGTTATATGTGAAAAAGTGCTCAATTCTCTTGTCAAGGGTATTGTGTGTTAATGGATTTTATCCCTGTTATTTCCTGTTAATCTTTGTGTGCATGATTAGAGGATTTAATATTGTAATTAGGGGTTTTTACCTTGCAATGTATATGTGGCCCATGTTTGCTTGATTTTGACCGTTTGGTCTATCTTTTCTTGTTAGGGTGCTTGTTTTCCATGGCATGTATTGTAAGGATGGTGTGAATTTTTTCTCACATGTTGGGAAATGATTTAGACTATTTAGAAAATTAGTTCTTGATGTTTACTTTGGAAGCCAAATATCATTGTGTACGATTGATTTACTTACGGCTATGAGAACTCAGTGCAGTATATCATAGGAAGAATGGATGCTGATGGCTTCTCCAGCGTGTCTATTTACTTTTATGTTTCAAGAACATAGAGGGGATAGACATTGTGCTCCCTCGGAGGGTTTGTAGTTACTCGTTACGAGGCCACATGGGGATTTGGACATTGAGTTCTCCCCCATTGTGTCTATAGTAACTGATTAGAGAACACAAGGGGAATTGACAGTGAGTGCTTCCTCAGACATTCTTTGCTAAAGTTGAAACCGAGGGGTTAGACTGTGAGTACTTGTCTGAGGCTTTATTGTGTTTCATTGGTTGAACCAGAGGGGTGAGCCTATGAGTACTTCCCAGAGGGTTACTTCTGATTGAAGTTTCATTGTCTAATAAATGAAAATGGATGAAATTGAAATGATAGGATTGTTTAATTCTGATTACTTCCTTTTTTATTGCTTTATTTTACATATTTCCTGCCATATATATTCACTAACTATTAGGCCCAGATCGTTGGGTGGTTGCATAATGGGATTCATCTCACACCTTGTTTGGGACATTATTTTGGGCCAAACTGATTATATTATTGCACGTCTAGATTAGGGCATGGAACCTTCTACATCAGGTACTTGATTTTTGTGGACCTCGAGAGAATGATACCAAGATGATATTTGTGATGCTGCTAGAATTTATTTGTTTTATTTGTAAATAGGTTTAGTATTGTATTCCAGCATTGTTTCTTGTTTGTATTCTTTCCTAGACATACTTATCATGAATCATTTATATATGTGCTCTAGTTGTTTATTACTTTTGATGTTTACTTGTTGTATGTTAATAATACTTCTGATAATGTTATCTATTTATTATTTCTACGTTACTCTAACAATGAGGGAATAATTTTCCCACTATTACACCAAAGGCCCTCACAGCTTGTCAGAATCCTCTAGCGTTTGGGGAAATTCTCTTGAGGCAATGTGACCAACCGGGTATGGGGAACCTATGGCCGGCTTTCGGAACCGAGATGTTATAGTTTTACTATTTATGTTTTCCTACAGGACTCATATTTGGTTCAGTCACTTTATGAGATGTTGGGTATTTGGTTGGAGAGGGACCCATAGGCCACATGGAGGTGTGTTTTGTTTCAATGTTCTTCTTGGATATTTGGGTTTTGTGAAATTTTATCACTCATTTATTTTCATGTGTAAATGATATAGAATCTAGATATTATTTTGAATTTGGTTTCTTCTATGCTTATTAAGTTTCCATGTATATTTTATTGAGTAAAACTGCTCCCAATGACTGTACATATGCCCTTAGAACTTGCCTCCAGTCTGGGTGGATGAAGAACACCTCTCCGACATTGCCGCATATTGGTTTAAGTTACTAATTTTGGTTTTACCTAAGTTGGTTCATGACAAAATAGTATCAAAGCAGGTCAGATCATTTGAGTATCATTCTTTTTAGAGAACCCTATTTTACATGGAGATATCAAGGTTGAATGGGTAGTTTTTTTGGCCTTGAGTTCTACATGCGGGAAGAGCGTAAAAAAAATCTCACTCACTCTAATCCTTAGGATACTATAAGATGTATGGGCTTGTCAGTGCCATTAGTTCTTGTGGATTCTTTGGTATGGGGAAATGAAAAGGGAGTTATGTAGTGTCCTACGTGAGCTCTTATGGACTGGAATGCCATGTGGATCTAGTGACATTACCCTTTAATGATCTATATGGATTTGGTGTGATTGGAATATGGCTACCAACATATGACTGAGTCACCCATCGATGCTAGTTTTCTCCTTTTGAATCGTCTGTGTCTTCTTTAATTCTGAGAAATTATTTCGAAAAGTCATTTTGGGTAGTGAATGAGTCTTGTTTCAAAAAAAAAATAAATTTAAAATATAAATGAACCTATTTTGGTATCTTGAAAAGTGGGTTTTTGTGAAATGAATTTTTGAGGTAAAATTATTTTTTTGATTAGGTGGTTGGTAAATTTTTTGGGAGGTTTTATAATGTTATTAAAATGAATGAATTGTTTTAGATTTGATGTGAAAAGCTGGAAAATGAGTTTTTACTAAATTGTTTGAGTTTCAATGAAAATGGTTTTTTTGATATTTGGATGAGACTTCAAATTTTTGTGGATAAAGGTTTTTGAAAAAGAGAATAATGGGAATTGAAAAAGAAAAGGTGAGGTAAATTTTTTACCTTTGATTTTTCCTGAGTGACCACATACATCGATATTTATGGGATACTAGTTGGGTTCTTAGAATGTGCATGGTTGAGGCCCACAAGACATCATTGGTGGGTGTAGAATTCTTTCATTGATGCTTTCTTTTAGAAAATTTTTTAGGAATGTTTGGATGTTTTGATAGCTTATGGTTGTGTGTCATGTCCCTAGTATTTTTGAAAGTGATGTTTCTTTTGTGATGTTTTATGTAGAGGACCATGTTGTTGGATTGGTTTTGACCAAGTTCATTGTTTTTCTTTGTTTCTAAGTGTCTTCCTACACAATGGTTTGATGGACACCAATGATGAGGATTTGGATGGTAAATCATTATTGAACTCTCTAGATGATCAACCCATCGTCTATTTCCTTGAGTTATAGAAGTTAAATTCTCTTGTTTTCTATAGGTGGATCCTATTGAGGTAGATGAGTGGATATAGATGATTTAGAGGGACTTCGGTTCCCTAAATTTTATTAACACACTGAAGGTAATATTTTCCAACTTTATGCTCGAAGGCCAATCATGGAAATGGTGGAATTATTTTTCTCGAAACTTATCTTGCAGGGATATCACCTGAGAGTTCTTCAAGTCTACGTTTATCGAACAATAATTTTTTTGGGAAGACGATAAAGAAGAAGAGTATGGATTTATGAGGTCTTGAAAAAAATTTGGATCAGTGTTAGAATTATATCATCACTTATAATACCTAGCTTTAATGAGAAAGGGTATGTTAAAAATGATCACATGATGGAACAACATTTTGGGCTTGGTCTTTGTTTTGTGATGTAGTTGAATGTGGGTGAGATCAACCTAACCACCATCTCTGATGTGGTTTGGAAAACCTTATGATGATGAATTAGGGAAATCATTAGGGATTTAGATCATTAATATTAAATTGGTCTATGGATGTGGCGAAGAGTATTCTAGTAAGAAGAATGTGAAGCGGCCAGATTCTGTAAGTGATCATAGGGGAATAAGGAGTAATTTCAACCTCTTATCAACCTCTTCAAGGAACAATGATGTGATAGTCTATCAATGTGTAATGAACGGTCATAAGGGACCATCATTCCCATATTCAATAAGAACGGTCCATGCATGTGGATGTTTGGTTCTCATGAAGAGTGTAAAGACCCGTAAATTTCAAGGATTTTGTTTCTCTTAATTTCCCCTGGAATTTTACAAGGACGCAGCTTCTAATGGAACCTGATTCCAAGGCCCGGTGTGCCCAGAATCACTTTCTGAAGTTTGTCTCAGGTACGTTCAGTGAACGGACGAGCGGGTTTTTCTAACTTTTGAACTAGTGCCCGGAATCGAATTCTGAGGGCACCGATGGAATCAAAGTGCTGGTTTTTGCTTAGAAACGCCTCTTCCGGAGTTGCATTTTCTCGGTTGTGGTTTTTAATTTTTGGGTTTTAAGTTATGAAATAAAATAATGTTGTGCGACAATTTTATTTTTATTTCACTTAAATCCGCTTAAAGACCACTTTAAGCTATCTAAGCTCAGTTGAAACGGATAGGGTGCAATCCAAAATATCCTACCCACTTGGTAGGATATTTGTGGGGTGGGGCCCGCACAAGTCCCACCATTTCTTTCCGCTATGTAACGCACCCGCAAAAACCCCTATTAAATAAAAGTCAACTGGGGCGTTTTCTTAAACAATTAAATGCTCCTATTAATTGGGTGGTTTATTCGTTGAAATTAATTTTATGAAATAATTTCGTTCGTTTCTTAACACGTTTTCATTTTGTTGGCATGCTAATAAAATAAGGCCAACACACCTTCTTTTTGAGATGTTGTGTTAAACCTTTGGAGAATCTCTAAGGATCTTCCTCCTTCTTCGCGAAGAACGCGAAGAATGCGAAGAACGTGAAGAACGCGAAGAACGTCGGCCTCCAACGAAGAATGCCGAACCTGCGGAAATTGACGACACGACGTCGTGTGCCGTGACGCCGACGTTTCCACTCCCGCGACATTCTTCTGTGACGTTCCTTCCTCCGCAACAAAATCTTCGATCATCCATTGAGGTGAGAGATTGCGGTTCTTTAAATTCCTTTGTGGATTATAACTTCAATATGGATTTAATTATTAAAAATTAAATCTGTACGTTCTTGATCCTCGGAGATCGTTGACGCGATTCCCTTCCGCGACACAACGATTACCTTGTTCCGCGACGGTCGATTCCGCGAAGAACTCTCGTGCGACGACTTGACGAGGTAGGGGTTTTTATTTGAAAACAATATTTATTTTCCCGTGATTGTTTCTTTTAAAACAAAGAACCCGGTTTCATAAGAACAATTTAAATTTATTAAAATTGTTTTTTTATGTTTCTATGTATTGATAATATCTCCCGACTGTTATCATCTAACGCGGAGGGTGCAGGCCAAAAAAACACAGCCTGACAACCCTCTGCAGTTCTTCGTTGATGCGCGGATTGGCAGGCGATGACGAAACATGCCGCAGGGACGATCCGTTGTTTCCGCAGTGAAGAACGGGACCCGGGAGGAGCTTCGGTGCAGAAGGGAAGGAAAACGGACCACCGGAGCAACTCCGGTGGCCCGCGGAAGCCGCCAGAGGTGGCGGCACCCCGGCGCGCCACCGGACAGGGCCGCTGCGGCGACAGCGTTTAGCGGACACGCGGCCGAGCGGGTCCGGCTCACACGCACGGGACGCGGCAAAGGCCGCGTCCGTTCACTCAGCGCGGCCCCACACGGGGCCGCGACACTTCCATCCCGCAGGGGAAACACCCCGCGGCTGCCACGCTCGGCCGCTCGGCCAAGCCGAGCCGGGCCGGCCCGACCCGGTTCGGGCCGACCCAGGGGGGGTTGGGCCGGGTCTGTCCGGGCCCAAACCCCCTTCTTCGGACCATTTTGGTCTTTTTCCCATAACTTGAGCTACAGTCCTCCGATTGATGCACCGTCAGTGGAAAAACGATCCTTGGATCGATACGGTCGTTTCGGTATATTGCAATCAAGGTTTCGGTATACTTTGGGTTCAGCCGGGTTGGTTCGTTCACAAAACCAACCGGGCCCTCGGAGTGGAAACGCTCATATCTTGAGCTTCGGACGTCCGATTGACGTGCCGTCGAATTAGTTGAATTCCTCTAAGTGAGATAGATCTTTTGGCATACTACGCTCAAGGTTTGGATGTAGTTGGAGTACGGTCGGGTTGGTTTTGCCTTAAAAACCAACCGCGCCTCTAGGACGAAAAAGCCAATAACTCTCAGACCGAGCGTCTGATTGACGCGCCGTCTACGGCGTTGAGTTCCTGTTGACGATACGGAACTTTTGGATACATCAATTCTTGACTTTGTGTAAGTTGATGTATCATCCTCTCGGCTCGTGGAGCGGACCCTCCTGAACGAGCTTGCTGTGTGCGGGGACCCTAGTGCTGGCTGTGACTTCGACGACGACGACTATACAGAGATCCTCAGTGGATTCGACTGCGACGATGATGAAAACAGTACAGGAATCCTCCGTGTTTTCGGTAGTGACCACTACGGTACATCTTGGGATACATCAACTCTGGACTACATGTCAGTTGATGCATCGACCTCTTAGCTCGTGGAGTGGACCCTCCCGGAACGAGCATCCTGTGTGCGGAAACCCTAGAGCCGGTTGATACTTGACGACTGCTGATTGAACAACTCAGTTTGTTACGGATAGCCCATTGGGGAGCGCTTGGTTGTAGCGACATACCCACGGCGGAGGAGCGCTTGGTTGTAGCGGGAGACCCGCGGTAATCAACAGAAGGAGTACCTCTAGAGGCTATGAGGGGGAGCGCTTGGTTGTAGCGGCAGACCCAAGACAGAGGTGAACTTGGTTGTAGCAACACAGGGGAGAGCATGGTTGTAGCGGCAGACCCACGACAGAGGTGCGCTTGGTTGTAGCGGCACAGGGGAGCGCTTGGTTGTAGCGACAGACCCACGACGGAGGAGCACTTGGTTGTTACGGCACAGGGGAGCGCTTGGTTGTAGCAGCAGGCCCACAGTGCCCGATAGGTGGATTACTACAGCAGTCCAAAGTAAGAGGGAAGCGCTTGGTTGTAGTGGCATAACCACTGTACTTGAGGGAGAAGGAGTTTCCCAATAGCTTTGGGTTCAACTTCATGATCGATCCTGTGTGGGTCATTGTGAGGGTTAGTACCTATAGATCCTTTGTGGGTCAAATGGCTTAGATGAATCAGTGGCTACATCTAATCATCTCTAACGTCATACGAAGAAGTACATGTGTGAGATGAATCCTGTTTGCTTTCCTTTGTAGATTGTGTTGTGCTATCATGTTTGGATTTACATTTTGATTTCCTTTGTGGATTGTGTTGTGCTATCCTGTGTGGATTTACGTTTTGCTTTCCTGTGTGGACTGGGTTGTGCTTGGGCTCGGATGTTGGAGCCAGACGGGAATTGATGACTTAGGTATATGTATGGGCATATACCTAAGCAATGTCGGATGTTACTTCGTGATTGTATCTTACCTTTGTGGTTTATCCTTTGTGGATTCTGGGAGACCTTCGGGGGTCTTGGGGTCCCTAGTGAGTAGCTTATACTCACCCCTGCACGGGCTATGCCCGCACAACATTGTGTTGGTTGCAGACAACGGACAGCGCTGATCGTGGTGGAGGCTTGCAGAGCAGGACGGTACCTGGAGGTGGACCACTGGACGGGGTGTACTCGGAGCAGATGGCTGGACCGAGGAGCGGTAGAGGCTATCTGTACTCACCCTTCAGGTGGGACTTCCAGAGGACGGCTCGACATAGCGGCTTTTCCTTTCAGTTGTTGTTTTCCCCCTTTCAGTTGTACTTTACAGTAGGGATTTTATTTCTGGCCCCCTTTACTTTTCTTCACTTACTGTTGTACCGGCTTTTACTTAGTGTTTACTTCTTCTTCTTGCTTACTCTATGGTTCTTGTTTACTTTACAAAGGCATTGCCTTCCCTTTTACTGGGATTTATGCCTTTGTGCTAGTCTCCATCCCCTGGCCTATAGAAGGCGGGCTTGGGGTAGTCATGGCACGGGCCCCGAGGACGGGTCGTGACAAATTGGTATCAGAGGTGGTCGGTTATACCACAGACTCTGATCTTTCTTCTATGTGAAGCAATAGTGTTAAGTGTATTGAGTGTGGTTATCAGTCCAGGTAGCCTAGTGTTGGTGCGGCGACCGACGTATCCGTACACCAGGACCCTGACTTCTGATTTCCGACATAATGCACGAAAACATTGATTGCATGTGTGTTTCAAGTTTTCTGTGTGATTAATTTGTGTTAGATCACCAGGTACACTGTTATGACCGTGGCGCACCTGTTTCTTTTCAGGATGGCCCCACGACGGCAGCCAGGTAGGGTTCCGTGCATTGTGCGTGGAGACAGCCCGCCGAGCGACGAGGCTTCGGTACAGGGCCCTTTGACAGTAGAGGCACCAGTGGTACCTCTACCCACCAAGCCACCGATGCTTCCAGCCCCAGCCGCTGACGATTCACATCGCCTTAGTGCACTGCATGAGTTCCAGCGCCAGTGACCACCCATGTTCTGGGGGGAGACGGACCCCCAGGCAGCCGAGGACTGGCTTGAGATAGTTGTTCGAGTTTTCAGGCTAGTGGGGACACCAGCGGACCTTATGGTGGTCCTTGCAGCGAGCCTCCTGCATGCAGCAGCAGGCAGATGGTGGAGCTTGATGCTCTAGGTGCACGACGTGGCATCACTCCTTTGGACGGACCTTGAGAGCCTTTTTTGCTCAGAGTTCGTCCCAGCCACCCTCCGAGGAGTGCACATTCAGGAGCTACTACAGCTGCGGCAGGGCAGCACGACAGTAGCCCAGTACGCGGTGAGGTTTACCGATCTCTCGCGCTATTCCACAGACATGGTAGGTGACCCATTCTTCAGGGCCCGAACCTTTGAGCAGGGGCTCAGGCGAGAGATCAAAGCTTCAGTTGTTTCTCATAGCATTCCGACACAGACAGGGCTGTTGGAGCGAGCCCTCTTAGTGGAGAGTTTCCTTGCTGAGCAGCCTCCAGCAGTAGGACCCACCACTAGCCGGCATGCGGCAGAGTCTTCTGCAGCGGGCAGTAGACAGATGACGCAGGGGTCCAAGAGGACTAGACCTACCGGTGGTCGACCGCGTGACACATGATCGTTTGTGCGAGGCACTCTGGGTGGGCAACGACTTACTATGAGCGGACAGTGTTACTCCTGCGGCGGGGTTGGTCACATGGATCATGACTGTCCGACCCACCATACGGATGACTTGCAGATGAACTAAGGACCCCCCAGGCAGAGGCAGAGGTTCGATCAGGGCAGGCCGCAAGGAGCAGGCGGCCATGACAGGGGAGCTGGCCGTGCAGCTGGAGGTGGACGATGCTTCGGGGTGTTACCACCACCACCACCAGGAGGTCCACCCTGACCGCAGGGGACAGGAGGACATGGGAGAGCTCAGCTTCAAGCAGCTGAGGCCTACGATCATGGAGCTCCAGGAGCAGATGGACAGGAGTGGGACTAGCTCCAAACCTGGAGACTTTTGTTCATGTTGCTTCTAGTTTTGTTGATATATGTTTGTAGATGCTCTGTGTCTTGTACTTGAGCTACAGTAATAAAAGACACCTTTTTTGTGGCATCTACTTTCCTGTCCTCTCTTGTGTTGTTACTAAGAGGTTCCGGTTTAGACTATTGACTTGACCCTCACTTGAGAGGTACCTACTGGAGGAGACCCAGTTACCACACACTGATGCCGACAGTGTGACTCAACCCTTGGAGGCGAGAGTAACGGTTGGATCCCTTGGTAGAAGCGTCGAGGCCTTACGACGTCATCATTAGTATGGGTTAGTATCATCAATGTCGGGATTGACTGTATTAGGAAAAGAAAGTGGTTCATCCATGGGATGTGACCAGATTTATCTTATCGGAAAAGAAGAAATCTTAGCATCTCTTGTGGGACCGGAGATGGTCCAGGCCACAACAGAAAAGGTCCAGGTCATCCTGAAGCAGATGAGGATAGCTCAGAGCCGACAGAAGTCTTTTACTGACAGGAGGCGGAGGCCACTAGAGTTCGAGGATAGAGACCACGTCTTCTTGCGGGTCTCACCTCGACGGGGTTTATGGAAATTTGGTGAGGTGACTTATCGCTTTGCTCTACCACCTCAGTTGCACCGGGTGCATGACGTTTTCCACGTATCTCAGCTAAGGAGAAACGTGCATGACCTGACGCAAATATTTGACCATGAGGAGCTGGTCCTTGATGAACGGGTGACCTTTGTGGAGGTCCCAGTGGTGATCAAGGTTCGACAGGAGCGGGTCCTACGTGGACGATCGATTCCTCTGGTGCGCTTCAGATGGCAGCTCGGGAACCTCCAAAAGAGCACTTTGGAGTGGGAGGCTCAGATGCATGATCAGTACCGCCTTTGTATCCCTATGTTTGTGGTGAAGCTTTATGGGGACGTAAAGCCCTGTGGTGGGAGTAATGTAAACACTCGTAAATTTCAAGGAATTTTTTTTTATTTTCCATGGAATTTTACAAGGACGCAGCTTCTGACGACACCTGATTCTGAGGCCTGGTGTGCCTAGAATCACTTTCCGAAGTTTGGCTCGGGTACGTTCAGTGAACGGACGAGCGGGTTTTTCTAACTTTTGAACCGGTTCCCGAAATCGAATTCTGAGGGCACCGATGGAATCGAAGCGCTGGTTTTTACTTAGAAACGCCTCTTCCGGAGTTGTGTTTTCTCGGTTGTGGTTTTTAATTTTTGGGTTTGAAGTTATGAAATAAAATAAAGTTGTGCGACAATTTTATTTTTATTTCACTTAAAGCCACTTAAAGACCAATTTAAGCTGTCTAAGCTCAGTTGAAACAAATAGGGTGCAATCCAAAATATCCTACCCACTTGGTAGGATATTTGTGGGGTAGGGCCCGCACGATTCCCACCATTTCTTTCCGCTATGTAACGCACCTGCGAAAACTCATATTAAATAAAAGTCAACTAGGGTGTTTTCTTAAACAATTAAATGATCCTATTAATTGGGCGGTTTATTCGTTGAAATTAATTCTATGAATTAATTTCGTTCGTTTCTTAACACGTTTTCGTTTTGTTGGCATGTTAATAAAATAAGGCCAACACACCTTCTTTTTTAGATGTTGTGTTAAACCTTTGGAGAATCTCTAAGGATCTTCCTCCTTCTTCGCGAAGAACGTGAAGAATGCGAAGAACACGAAGAACGCGAAGAACGCGATGAACGCCGGCCTCAGAAGAAGAACGTCGAACCCGCGGAAATCGACGACGCGGCGCGGTGTGCCGCGACGCCGACGTTTCCCCTCCCGCGACATTCTTCTGTGACGTTCCATCCTCCGCAACAAAATCGTCGATCATCCATTGAGGTGAGAGATTGCGGTTCATTAAATTCCTTTGTGGATTATAACTTCAATATGGATTTAATTATTAAAAATTAAATCTTTATGTTCTTGATCCTCAGAGATCGTCGACGCGACGCCCTTCCACGACGCAACGATTCCCTTGTTCCACGACGGTCGATTCCGCGAAGAACTCTCGTGCGACGACTTGAAGAGGTAGGGGTTTTTATTTGAGAACAATATTTATTTTCCCATGATTGTTTCTTTTAAAACTAAGAACCTGGTTTCATAAGAACAATTTTAATTTATTTAAATTATTTTTGTTATGTTTCTTTGTATTGATAATCTCTCCCGACTGTTATCATCTAACGCGGAGGGTGCGGGCCAAACAAACACGGCCCGACAACCCTCCGCAGTTCTTCGTTGATGCGTGGATTGGCAGGCGATGACGAAACATGCCGCAGGGACGATCCGTTGTTTCCGCAGTGAAGAACGGGACCCGGGAGGAGCTTCGGCGCAGACGGGAAGGAAAATGGACCACCAGAGCAACTCCGTTGGGCCGCGGAAGCTACCAGAGGCAGCGGCGCCCCGGCGCTCCGCCGGACAGGGCCACCGCGGCAGAAGCCGCGGCGGCGGCGGCCAGCAGACCCGCAGTCGCACGGGTCCGGCTCACACGCACGGGACACGGCAAAGGCCGCGTCCGTTGACTCAGCGCGGCCCCACGTGGGGCCGCAACACTTCCATCCCGCGGGGGGCAGTGCCCCGCGGCTGCCATGCTCGGACGCTCGGCCGAGCCGAGCCGGGCCGGTCTGACCGGCCGGGTCGACCGGGTTTGGGCCGACCCAGGTGGGGTAGGGTCGGGTCTGTCCGGGCCCAGACCCCCCATCTTCGGATCGTTTCGGTCTTTTTCCCATAACTTGAGCTACGGGACTCCGATTAATGATCCATTAGCGGAAACATGATCCTTGGATCGAGACGTTCATTTTGGTATATCGCACTCAAGGTTTCGGTATACTTTGGGTTCGGACGGGTTGGTTCGTTCACGAAACCAACCGGGCCCTCGGAGCGGAAACACTCATATCTTGAGCTTCGGATGTCCGATTGACGTGCCGTCGAATTCGTTGAATTCCTCTAAGTGAGAAAAATCTTTTGGAATACTCTGCCTGAGGTTTGGATGTATGTGGAGTACAGTCGGGTTCATTTTTCCTTAAAAACCAACCTATCCTCTGGGACGAAAACGCTAATAACTCTCAGACCGGGCGTCCGATTGACGCGCCGTCTGCGGCGTTGAGTTCCTGTTGACGATACAGAACTTTTGGATACATCAACTCTGGACTTTGTGGAAGTTTATGTATGAGACTCTCGGCTCGTGGAGCGGACCCTCCCGAACAAGCTTGCTGTGTGCGGGGACCCTAGTGCTGGCTGCGACTTCGACGATGACGACTATACAGAGATCCTCAATGGATTCTACTGCGACGATGATGAAAACAGTATGGGAATCCTTCGTGTTTTCGGTAGTGACCACTAGGGTACATCTTGGGAAACATCAACTCCGGACTACATGTCAGTTGATGCAACGACCTCTTAGCTCGTGGAGTGGACCCTCCTGGAATGAGCATGCTGTGTGCGGAAACCCTAGAGCTGGTTGAGACTTGACGACTGCTGATCGAACGACTCAGTGTGTTACGGATAGCCCAGGGGGAGCGCTTGGTTGTAGCGGCAGACCCACGGCGGAGGAGCGCTTGGTTTTAGCGGCAGACCCTCGGTACTCAACAGAAGGAGTACCTCTGGAGGCTATGAGGGGGAGCGCTTGGTTGTAGCGGCAGACCCACGATAGAGGTGCGCTTGGTTGTAGCGGCACAGGGGAGCGCTTGGTTGTAGCGGCAGACCCACGATAGAGGTGCGCTTGGTTGTAGCAGCACAGGGGAGTGCTTGGTTGTAGCGGCAGACCCACGACGAAGGAGAGCTTGGTTGTAGCGGCACAGGGGAGCGCTTGGTTGTAGCAGCAGGCCCACAGTACCCGATAGGTGGAGTACTACAGCAGTCCAAAGTAAGAGGGATGCGCTTGTTTATAGCGGCATAACCACTATACTTGATGGAGAAGGAGTTTCCCAATAGCATTGGGTTCAACTTCATGATCGATCCTGTGTGGGTCATTGCGAGGGTTAGTACCTATAGATCCTTTGTGGGTCCGACGGCATAGATGAATCAGTGGCTACATCTGATCATCTCTAACGTCATACGAAGAAGTACCTGTGTGAGCTGAATCCTGTTTTCTTTCCATTGTGGATTGGATTGTGCTATCCTGTGTGCATTTACGTTTTGCTTTCCTTTGTGTATTGTCTTGTGCTATCCTCTGTGGATTTACGTTTTTCTTTCCTGTGTGGACTGGGTTGTGCTTGGGCTCGGATGTTGGAGCCAAATGGGAATTAATGACTTAGGTATATGTATGGGAATATACCTAAGCAGTGTCGGAAGTTACTTCGTGATTATATCTTCCCTTTGTGGTTTAACCTTTGTAGATTATGGGAGACCTTCGGGGGTCTCGTGGTCCCTACTGAGTAGCTTATACTCACCTCTGTACGGGCTATGCCCGCACTACGTTGTGTTGGTTACAGACAGCGAACAGCGCTGATCGTGGTGGAGGCTTGCGGAGCAGGACAGTACCTGGAGGTGGACCACTGAGCGGGGTGTACTCGGAGCGGACGACTGGACCGAGGAGATGTAGAGGCTATCTATACTCACCCTTCAGGTGGGACTTCCAGAGGACGGATCGACGCGGCGTCTTTTCCTTTCAGTTGCTGTTTTTCCCCTTTCAGTTGTACTTTACAGTTGGGCTTGTATTTCTGGCCCCCTTTACTTTTCTGCACTTACTGTTGTACCGGATTTTACTTAGTGTTTACTTCTTCCTCTTGCTTACTCTGTGGTTCTTGTTTACTTTACAAAGGCAATGCCTTCCCTTTTACCGGGATTTACGCCTTGGTGCTAGTCGCCAGCCCCTGGCCTATGGAAGACGGGCTTGGGGTAGTCACGGCACGGGCCCCGAGGACGGGTCGTGACAAAGAGGTTGTGTATGGGTGTTTCCAAGAAGTACCGTAAAGCCAGACCCAACTCTTGAAAGGAGACCCCATCCCATTTGTAGTAGCAGGGTACTATTTGGGTTCAGTTCTAGGTCTCTCATACTATAATTTTCATCATTGTAATACTTTTGTAAGATAGAGTTATATGGTGGTCCATATTTCTTTCGGTTTTAAGAGTGGTTTTTTATGAATCCTTGGGGACTTTTATTTTAGTGGATGTGTGTTTCTCAATGTTCTGATCTCTAGGTTCTATTGAAGGGTTTCTGAATCCTCACTACGATGCCAGAGATTCTTCAATCAATATAGTTCTATCCATTGGTCTTGGAGTTAATATAATGACCTTATTCATTATTACACATTTAAAAGTTATTTATTACCACAAATTTCATTTAATACAACCAATAATATCAAGAGTTCTAGTGTATTCAGGGCTTAATAACATTACATGACAACATAATACATAAAATACAACATCTTTATTGAAGACTTCTTTTACATGACTATATCATTCTTTCGTTCTTAGAATTGAATGGGATAACCTAAGGAAATATAAAATAAATTGTTGAGATATGAATTACAATAAGGGAGTAAAAAAGGAATAATATGAAGAATAAAATACATGTTTGGTAATAAGCATATTAATGGGTCATAAGAGATACATGAACATGAAGACATGATATATCATGATCATCATAACATAGAAATATGGAATCAAATTAAGACATTTCTTCATTAACATATAGAAATTATGTAAACCCTTGTCCCAAAATGGTGAATAAATATCCAAAAAGAAAACACATAAACTCTAGTCCCCACATGACGTATCGTGATACTAAACATTACCCAATTCATTGGAGCGCCATAATCATTTTAATCTCATGCTTATGTGTTCCACATTGATCATATAACATCAATTCATTCAACATATTCATTTATTCCTTAATAAAAAAATGTAGAATACATACACAATAGTATATAATCAATATGTATATGTGCATAGTGATGAATACCCTTGATAGAGAAATGGGCATGGTATTTACTCCACGATGATTTTGGAATGGAAAATCACGGTGCAATTTTGACAGCCTATTGGTGTGACAAAAAATTTCATAAAAATGGTTGATGAGAGAGAAAGGGGTTTCCAATCATATATAGATGAAATTTAACGTATTAGGGTCATATTTATACATGTCCCCACATAAGAAATTTTGAAATAGAATGCGTAACACAATAATGAAACTTGATGAAAGAGGATAAATGGAATAACTGTTATGAAAATTTGCCATGGTAATGGGTGTACATGGGAGGGATTAATAAGAGAGAAAGAGGTATCCCATCATAAAAACAAAAAAATTGAAGTATTTGGGAGGTGTGAAAATATATACTCTCATTTGTAATTTAAAGAAAGGGTGTAACAATATAAGGAAACGTGGATAAAAATGAGAAAGGAAGGAAACCCTTACTTGAGTGTGTGACTTCAAAAGCATAAAGAGTGTATTATTGAGTGTATGGGGAACCTTGGGAGGATTCTAGAGAGGGGAGTATAGAGTATGGACGCACTACATGTATTTTTAGTGATGGTAAGTGGGTTCTTGTGTGAGTTTATATTGGAAGTGCCAGGGGAATTATTTAATATTTCACAAACATAGGTTTAGGAATATATAAAATTTAATTTTCAAAACCAAAAACATTACCATGGCTTTTTCCATGGTTTTATCCAGTTAGGAGTATAAAAAATTATTTTATAATCCCAAGGGGTGAACATATTAAAATAATAGACTTTCTTATTTGGAGGTTAGTCACGTTATTAAAGAATTGAATTTAAAATCATAAAATATATTATACATTTTGGTGGATTCACTATGGTTTTTTAAAATTAGTAAAAAAAATTAAAATAAAATTATTTTAATGGGAAAAATATCTTGGGATGAGAATACCCATTATAGTATTTAATAAATCATTTTGGGGTCATTATGATGTCATAAAACAAATATTTGATTTATATGTTATTTATTTTTTACCGAAAAATTCTCTTGTCTCACGGTATTATTTAATATTCAATGTTGGATAATATTGAAATTCTAATTACCAAAATAATATTAATTTTATGTAAATATGTTTATAAATATGTGAATTTTCAATTTTAAAATGAAAACTGACACTTATTGAAAATTCATGGGTTTTGACAAAAAATATATTTCAAACCTTATTAAAAATTACATTTGTCTTCATAAATAAATATACTCATTAATTATTCATAAAAGTAATATGGAAATAATAATTTATTTATAATTTATTTATTTTGAAAATTCATTAAATCCATTAAATAAATTCTTTAAAAATACACTTTCGGTTTTATCGTATAAAAAAATTCAACTCTTATCAAAATTATTACCTACTCATTTATAGACAAGGAACAAATATAATCAGCATTTATAACAATTGTTTTTATAATTTAATTTATAAAACCCATATTTTAATGAAATAAAGTATGTATTTATCAAAATTACAATTTTTTCTGTAGAGTAAATTTATCAAATTCATAATTTTTTATGAAATATTATTCTCAAAAAGGAATTGGTGGAAAAAAACATTTATTTATAAAAAAGGTTTTAGAAATTAAGTAACATATACCTTATTACATAACCCCTTATAACACCTATATATGACATAAGGGTATGGTGTGATATAGTGAT
The DNA here is from genome assembly GCA_963277665.1 of Viscum album. NCBI lineage: Eukaryota > Viridiplantae > Streptophyta > Magnoliopsida > Santalales > Viscaceae > Viscum > Viscum album. The sequence goes on along the minus strand of OY728134.1, from coordinate 623,332,092 downwards.
AGACTCTTGGTGTGGCTCAGAGAACACTACCAGGGTGGTAATATCTATTAACATGACCTTCTCACGGTGGTTTTTCTGTTCATGCTTAACTTGTTGAAGCTGAGTTTGGGATTTTTCAAGAGAAAAGCCATGTTATGATACCTCCATTCCAAGATCAAAAAAACGAGCTTCGTACGACCTGAGTCTACTAGATTAAGCCATCTTCTCCTTTTTTGTGTCAAAAGGATTTTTTTAAAAGCATATATTTATATCAGTCGTGTGGTAACAGGTCAGCAACTATGTTATCAAAAGTATTGATATTTAATGGTCATTTAAACCCAATAACAAAAATAAGTGCATCTGTTTTATAAATCCATATGATATTAAAAAATAGGTAATTTTATTCATAAATGATTTGGTTATTACAGGGAAGCTAGTGCATAGTCAGGATAACCCAAGTGGTGTGTAAAGGCTTAGGATTATGTTCAGTACTCTATGTAGAACATAGAGGTAGTTTAATCCTCCAGTGTGGAGTCTTGTTTTTAGTTGTTCCCTTTGGTGTAAGGTGACATCAGAACCTTGTTTCAATATTGTGAACCATATGGTTGTGATAGTTTTCTCATTAGTTATAAGGAGTAATTTCTATCTTGTTCTCATAAGATCGTAGTGTTTACATTCCATCGAATTCTGACCATCATTTTTATGGCCCATGCATCCTTCTTGTACTTGTTAATTTTAGTTTATTGGTGGTTATTTGGAGAACAATGAGAGATTAATATAAGTCAGTCATGGTATTGATAGTTCATTAGATGTGCCCTCCCTCCCCATCCCCTGTGGTGGGAGTCCTTGGTTAGTGGGGTATAATTACCAAGCTTGTTTTATCTCTTCAATTCTGATGTTAGGTATACCCATCATGGGTCCTGTTGAAATCATCACATAATGAAAAGTTGTGTGAGCCAATATTTTTTGGATGGGGAGTCTATTCGAGCCTCTTTGTGTGGGTGTATTGACAACCTCTTAGTTTTTCTTTGATTGGAAATATCCTCAAGTTGTAATGGAATTGTGGTACTATATCCATAATAAGCCTTGGGTCGACTTTCCGGGGGATGAAAGTGATATAGTGGGAATAATTTTCATGCCATGGTTTTTACCATCATCTTGAGTCATAGTTTGGTTCAGTTTTTGGTTCATTTCCCAAAAGACAAATATGAAGAGTTTGAGTTTTTTTAAGGTTCTTATCCTCTTTCCTAGGCCTAGCTCTCTTACATGGGTTCTTCCTTGAGTGTTTGGTGAATTTGGGGGTGTTTTGTGTTGAGTGTACCCAGAGCATAATTACTGCATGATATTCCAAACCATGCGGGGTGACCCAGGTACCCATGCAGTAGGTTAAAGAACCAACCGCGTGAATACATCATGGTAATGCGGTAGTTTCTAGGGAACCATGATGTACCTCAATACCTTGGTAGGACCATGCAGTCTAACCACATGACAAGACAAGTTAAAATAATTGATTTCCCAATTTTTTACTCCTCATTTTTAAACCCAAAATCACTCCTTTCACCCCCTTTTGGGTTCTTTAAATACATGATAATCCTCCCCCTTTTTTGGATCTACGTAAATCCACTTCTTGGGTGTTTTTTGGCTCTATTTCATCATGGGATCTCCATGTAAGTATCTCGTCCTCTTATTTCACTCTTTTCCCGAGGGGTTTTCTTCCCCTTTCACAGGATTCCTTTTCTCTAGTGGTTGGGATACAATTTTTACTATTGGATATATGAATGTTGGGTATAATCATGTTGTTTTTGGTTGTTTTGAGTCTGGTTTGGGTGCGTTGGTGGGGTGATTGATGTTTCACACTGGGTTTGGAAAGTTTCTACATTCATGAGCTAGGACCCCATTCCATATTTCCATTAATGTTCAATTTACATTTATTTCTTGATTTTTCTCCGCCTTTTATTTATAATAAGGCAACTATTATTGTTAGAATAATTATGTCATGTGAAATTAGTTGGTTTCCCCTTATTTTGTGATTTTTTTGGAATGATTGAAAAGGTATTTTGCACCCCGAATGATTATTAAATAGTAGGGTTGTCACTTTTAAGTGATTAATGGTTTATAATGACTTGATTTGGTTTTTATAGATGTATTGGGGAAGTTAAAAATGGTTATTTGAGTCTTTTAATGGATTTTTTTTCACATTATGTTCTTGATAATGTTACCATTTGGCATTTTTAAATGTGTTTGGGTTTTGAAGGGTGGTTCAAATTACAAAATGGGCTTATGTATGGATATTTATGAAATGATTTGTTTTTGTGAAATTTTTATAACTCCCATTTTGCATACTGAGTTTGTTTCTTTGAAAACCCCTTTATGAGGGAATAATTTACAATTTGGAAGAAATGGGATGAGAGGTCCTCAGTGTGGGACTCCTCACCTATAATTCTTGTTTAAGTCATGGTATGATCCTTGGGGAGGATAGGGTGGTGGTAGTGTATGAATATTTATATGTTTGACTTGTTGGTTACATTTTTTTTCACAACCCTATATGAACATAGTATGGGATCCTATAATAGAGAAGAAGAATTCTGAGAATGTTTTCAACACTAGTCTAGATTAATAAACTAGGTTGTGGACTATAGAAGATGGATTTTTTGAATTATTTTTGTGGGATTTTCTCCTTGACTAGGTCAAGTAGGGCCAAGGTTAGGTGTTTGGGCATTACGATGTCATCTAGTAGGGCGTGCCTTCGGGATGAGTCACTTGTATAGTATGTTCTGGTTCTCCTATAAGATACTAGCTGTTCCTATGATGCTCTGACACATTTATCATTATCCATTTCCCTCATTTGTCAACTATATCCCTTATTATAGGTTTGGGTATTCTTTTAGAAATTTTAGAATTTGGGGTTTGGTATAAAAAGGGTTCAATAATGACATTGTGAACAAAAAAAGTGTTATCTATGTTTCTGTTTATAGTGTTAAATTGATGTTTTTCTTATGTGGTTCCCTTTATACTTCTCCCATATAAATATAACTTCTGTACTTAAATGAGACTTATTTTTAAATGTGATGGTAATGAGACATGTTTTTTATTTAAGAAATGTAAAGTATGGAAAAACATATTTTTATAGATCTTTTTTTAACTGAAAATCAATGTTTCTCAATTAAATGATATTCATTATGGATTGATAAATTTTGGCATACCTACTGAGTTTTAATACTCATGCCTATAGTATTTTCATGTTATTAGTTTATTTAGTAGGTTCCTAATTTAGTTTAGTCGCCTCAAGAGATAGTGGGAGTTTAGTTGGAGAGTGACCCTTAGGGTCACTTTGAGGTGATCTTTGGTGTCAGGTTCAGTTTGGTGGTTTTTGTTTTGTTCAATTTTTTTTTCTCCTTATTTATAAGTGACAATGATGTATAATATGAAACTTAATATGAGATTAATTATTTTCTTATATAGTTTCCTAGTTTATTTTATTGGGATGTATTATTCCCAATTAATCTATTAATACCATTACTGCTTGTCTCATACCTAGGAGGATCTGGAACGCCTCTCATGCTACATTATGGATCGACTCTGGTAATAGATTCAAGGTTGACCTGGGTTGGTTCGTGACACATTATGTTCCTGATATAAATTTTTCTCTGAAGGAATCTCAACATGAAATAATGAATAGTATCTTAATCTATGTAAAAATTACTGTTTATTTTAGGGTGAATTACAATAGAGAGGAAATATATTTTTTATATTTTCAAATTTTTATAGCGATATAATTTTGGATAATACAATGAACAATTTGGTAGTGTTGTTCAACTAGGATTAATTCAACTACACTAAGAGGATGGTGTTAATAAGTGTGGTACCTTTTTTCCAATTTAAATCTATTATAATTTACCTATGAACTAGTTATGCTCAATGGACATGGTAATATTATATTCTCATGTGGGAGAAATTAATGAATAAATAATTAAGACAATGATAAGGAACATATGAATTTAATAATGGAGTTCACCTCTTATATGTATGGATAAATGATTGGTGATTGGTGGTTTTTATCCCCCTTTGAAAAATATTTTATTTCATTATAAATTTGAATATCTTGAAACAATATATCATAGAGCATATTTTCCTTGAACATTCTAGTTATATGATATCACCAACATTATCTCTCACTAGTATCTGAAACCAACACGATCTACATGAAATAAAATATTTATCTTTCTTCCCCATGATATATAACCATTAGTGTAGGATTTATCTCTCCAAGATAGTTCAAAGTTGATCTTGTTCATTGATATGGAATTAATATTCAATGGAACCTCTCTTATAAAAACAACCATAAATGGTTGTCTCAATACTCAAAAGTACTAACAATATAAAAATATTGTAGACTATACTTCTAGTTGTATTCATCAATGCACATATATTTCAGAAAAATCAACCTATCAATCTTATATTCTTCTTCAATGATAAAATTTTGTCTTTCAATAACATAGGTGTTGGACATATATTGTCTTTAACACATCATATATATAGAAGTAGTTGCACTTGTTTCTTATTTATCTTAATCAATTATTATTCTTTGATATTTTGGTTATTTAGGAGTGTTTGTAGGTCAAATTTATTTCACTCAATCAACTAACATATTTTTTATTATAATTTCATAATCTTTAACAAGATATTCATTCAATATTAAAATATTAGCATGTAGAAATACTTAAAAAATTCTTAATTTTTAACTTCAATTCTTTGTCAAATATCACTATGATCATCACATATTTAATATCCATAATTCATTTTCCTTCTTTATCAATTATTATGATTAATTTTCTATTATTTCTCAAAATATTAATACTTTAAAAATATATAATTTTTCTTTCAACTTTTTTAATCATATATATCATACTTTTCACATTCGAATATAGATTTTACAAGATATAATTTCTCAAAGTTCTGATCATATTTGTTTAAAAAATTATCCTATTCATGTAATTAATCAATAAAATATCTATGTCAACATATAATTATTTGATTTTTGAAATCCAATTCTGTTACTCCTTCTAATTATATACACTATTGATGCATCATGAAATTCTTGTATAGAACCATAAAACTAATCATTCTTCTAGTTGAACATCATAATAGTTTCTTCACAATGAAATGTCAGTGTATCATATTATGAAACCACCTCAAAACTCATAATGATATAAAACATGCTTTTTTAACTACATTCCCATTCCTAATATAAGAATAATGTGTAATCCTTGTATATAGATCTTCCTTGATCATTTATTTCAATATAGTTATCCTCTATGTAATGAATCTCATTCATGTTATATTATCATCACAACTAAATTCAAGTAATCACGAATTAGATATCATCATGATATATTCAATGAATTGCAACAGTACATAATCTAATTTTAGGTCATTTGATACACATGGTATCTCAATTAAATTTTACATGATTTTATCATCAGTCTCATATAGATCTAAAAAATAATGATCAATAATTTATAATATATTTAATATGTTTATGAAAATATGGAAAATTTTATAATCATATGAAATTTCATATTTATTTTATCTTTTTAAGAATTAAACAATTAAGAAATAGCTTCAGAGAAACATATGTTAAATGACCTTTAATCTGTATGAATCAAAAACAATTATTTTTTTATTATGGGTTTAATTTTTGAAGACTCATATTTTATTATTATATAAAAAATGAAACACAAAAATAATAGAATATGACCTTTATCATAGAATCCATGATACAAACATCAATCAGATAATATAATTCAAGTGTAGTGAGAAAAGTATCTTCGTATAAGAAGAATAAATAGGTAGTAACACTAAATTCGACCTAATTTTCCACTCATGAAAAGAATGTTGATTTTTAAAAATGTTTCTCCATTAGGTATGACGATATTGAGAACCTACCAATGGTTGTAGGAGATATATTTCCTTCAATGTAGATGTACATGTATACGGACACCATAAAACATGATTGTAATGTTCTTCTATAATTTATTTGAATTCATAAAATATAATATGTGATATAAAAATTAATATAAAATTTTGTATCATCTCATAGGTTTTCATTTTATAACTTTTGAATATTAAACACGCACAAGAATCAAATGTAATGGTTGCTCAAAGTTGGAATGGATTTTATGAACTTATATTTTGGTGCCAAAATTTACTATAAACAAATACACTACCTCAAAAAATGGGACCTAGAATCGTGAAACATAATATTATAATCCAAGATAGATCACATCCAACTCTAAAATCATGAAAAAACATCACTGTTCTCTTCCTCATTTAATGCCTCATGTACCTAGCATGTCGGTTCTCTATAAAAGGACTCCAAACCCCCATTATCATGAGAGAGTAAAAGAGAGTATTTATACACACCAATATCCTTTTTAATTCCTATGATACATATTCTAATCTTAACAAACTACATGTTGTGTTCACTTAGGATTTATTTTCTCCACTTTGTGCATTATACTTCCCACTAGGCTTACATTTTTCAAAGCACCATCATATGTTCTCCTATCTACATGTGTAAATCCCATTTTCAAACACCTTGGTCTCTTTGAGATTCACATTTTTCCTTGACCTGATATGAGGATCTTAGCATATTGTTGGGAATGAAATGTGGTTACCTTCATAGAACTATTCCCTATATTCCATGGGTTTATAAATTGACTATATGAAATCTCATTCTAGAGATGACATAGGGAGGAAGGAATAAAATTGTAGAAATTTTACCTCATTTTCATGGATTAAATGTCTTCATCATCCCCTTTAAGTGAATTTATAGATAAAAACCTTTGGATGATATTGTAAATATGTTTTAATTGTATAATCTAAATATTTTAATATTAAACCTCCATGATATGCAACATCCCCATTGTTCCATCAGAACATTTGATAATAACCCAATAAATGAAAAACTAGGGAATCAAATTCCAAAGACATCCCATGTGTGTTGTAAAAGAGAAGCATATGCCCAAGCCACCCCAATAGTCAACCAATAGGGCACCATGAACCTGTCTAAACCTTAAGGTACCATATTGTGGTGACACCTATCCCAACAATTCATACATGGCGATACATCAGACAACCATCCCTATATTAGTGATACACCAGCCAACCATAAAACCCATGAAACCCTTACATAAGATCCTATATTTTGATTCCACTCCCCCCAAGTTACCATATATAAAAGACACATCACTCAGATCTACTACATGGGATCCACTTCATGCTTTTAACAATTTTTCCCTAGTCTCGTACCATGTCCAGTAATTCATGCAGGTCATACTACATTGGAACATACACTAAATGATCCTACGTCGTGGATGCCTACATACCAAGGCCTCCTCCACAACATCATGATCATCATCATTTTTCTTTTAACACCAATGTTCACCCTTTTGATCATGTATTAATTTTATTATAACTATTTTTCCACCACTGAGAGCTTATCACATGGGTTTCCTTCATGACAGTTTTAGAATCCAATGTCTTTGCAATCATGTCTTCCCTTTTCATAGTTAGTATCCATTTTATGATACTATTATAATGTCCCCTATCTCGTGATATTAATATTGGATTAATTATAGGGAGTATTCTCTCAACCACAATATAAAATGGTATTTTTCATCCACTCAATGATTTATGGGTCTATATATGGGCCTCAAATATAGTGTAATCCATGGAGCATTACTTCATCATGGTCATATTATTTATTGAATAATTATTTAATTCAATTAATTATAACATCTAATCATATCCTTATTAGTGACATTATTCATAGCCCACTCAATGAACCATACACCTATATATGGGCCTCCCAAATATAATCGCCAACTCATCCCCACTGTGACATCTCTACTGGGAGTCAATTCATAATTCAAAATCTAGTTACAAAAATCATTGTAGAAGATACACATGTGGGACAAAAATTCATAGTACCCAACCTCTTCGATACTTCATGAAATGACTTCTAAATTTAGACTAACATCCTTATCTAATTATCAATATTTAATAAGTGGACACATAAAATTGCTTCAATGAGTAAGACTTATCATGTTCCCCCAAGGGTTGTATCCCCTGTTATTCAAATCATATCATCTCATATAAAGTGTAAAATACTCTAAATAATCAAAAAAGGGACTCCCATGAAAACTCCCAATCCATTCTCTAAAATTCACATATTTTCCAAAACATGGGTCTTGACCATATGGTGTTATGTTTACTGAATCGTCCATGAAATATGACCTTAATCAATGCATCTGGAACTGTGTGATATTTGATTCATATATACAGGGATACATATGATTCCTCAACATGGTTATACCCCAACACCAAAAACATCCTAGACTAATGATATCATAAGGAATACAAGTTATTCATGGATGCATGACCTTAAAAGGAAAACATTATTTGTTTCAAAAATAATATAGTGTGTGTAGTTAATTATAATTGAATTTAATTGGTTATTATTTTATTCATTTTTATATATTGTAATCCCCTTTAATAGTTCAGATACTATCACCAAAATAACTACACATTATGGGATATATATATTCTACAGAATTACCAAATGTAAAATAATGGAATAATATTATAATAAATAAATTACATAAAATATTTATTCCTTAAATAATTCACCTGAATGAAAATAAATAATATAAATAATATTACTTATATGTATTCACGAGTATTAATTAAATTTTGATGCTTGTATCAGAGTATGATTCAAAATAGAAATGTGAAGATAAAACCACTAATAAGATAAAATATACATACACTAGAGAATCATTTTTATGTACTAGTGATATTTTATATTTTAAAATGTGGTCCAAAATTACTAAATTCATAATGGGAATAGTGTTGTGTCATAATTTGAATAGTGAATATAAACTGAATCCATAACTCATGAGAAATATTAGTCGACCATTGTTTTTATTTATGTGATGCATTAACATGTTTCTTATCCATGGATTTCATCCAATTCCTGAACTCCTTACAATTGAAATAGTATCATTAAATATAGAAATTAATTATATGATCCATGAATAATAAAAAATTTGTCATGGGGAACATCTAATTTTTTTTCATAGTTAGGTTATGCACAAAAAATATTCCTTTTATTTCACCGTGATTGTCTTTAAAGAGACCCAGAACAATATATCTCAAACAAATTTACTCTAAAAATAGTTATTGAGTACGATTTATGAGGTGTAGTAACTAAATGTCTCCAACCTGACTTTAGAGGTAGCTGTTGAGAGAATTTGGGAGACAATTTCCCATTTAATTTCTAATAATTGATGGTCTATAATTATTGGAATTACATTATTTTCACATCAAATATATTCACGATTATATCCTTAGTTCACCAAAACACACACCTACCTTATCTTAAAAATGTGTAAGAGGACAAAAACATCATACCCAACATAACTCAAGAGATTACTATGAAGAATCCATGGAGGCACCAATAGTGATAGTTCCTTGTTCCCCTATATGCGAAGGAATATACATAAGAGACTAAATTAGAGGTATTAACCTATATTATACATTCAAGAATACCATATATGAGGCCATTCTAAGGGAAAATGAAAACTAATTCTCAATAGAATTATTATATCCCTATTACGTTTATAATGTGTTTCAATGTAAGGTAAAAAGAATTGATTAATTTTTAAAGGAGAATATACTTACTCCCATTTATATATATGTGGACAATACACAAATTCTCAAATATCTATAGAAGTATCCTCATATTTCAAATCCCTTCCTCAAGAATCATATGTATATTTAAGTGGGAGCACTCGTGTAGTCTCATATCCAATCTCCCATCTAGGATTCAAACAAAACTTTTCTTGAAGAAACAATTAGGGAAATCTTATATTACTACACATTATAACATATAGAATGAATATTTTCATATTTGAGTAAAAAAAATAGAAGGCATATATTCTCGCCCACTCCCTGGAATCTCATTAGCATATATTAGTGGAAATAGAAGAGAAGAATAATATTTTTTATCATTATTAAAAATATTATTGGTATATACTATTGTTAATGACGGTGAAAGATAATATTAATTCTCACTCACAATTAGTATATTGGAATATTCTGGTGGAAACTAGATATTCTCCTATGTCAGCTCCCACCCATGAGGATCATTGTCCAGACTATATGACGCCGATTCTGATCAAGGATCTAACCCTGGTTACCTTATAGGTAATATCTTGATAGAATACTTTATATGAATTATATTTAGTCTAATAACACTCTTAAATACATGTACATTTCAATAATGATACTCATGAGGCTCTCTAAAAAAATTTAGAAGAAAACTAAGAATATTTCAGTTAATCAATTTAATAACTAAGGTTTTAATATAATGTAAATTGTTTTTCTTATAATTATAAATAATTTATCTATTTTATTAAAGAATAATTAATATTTTATTATATATTTTTCTATATAATATTTTATAAATCCTAGCACCATTTAATTCATGTATAGTCGAATATAAATAGATGAACATGAACCCATGTAACATTTACAATATTTTATAACACATATTACACGATTAAAAATATTAAATTTTGAATAATTAAAAAAGGGATAATGAATATAAAATAATAATTTACTTAGATAATTATAATTTCCTATACTACTAACACTACTATACAGCATAATTACTATAAACAAACCTATAATGGGAAGAAATTTGAAATAAGGTTACATCTTATTTTTAGATCTAAAATGAAAACTATGAAATTTGGAAATTTGAATGGAATGATTTAAATTAGGATTTATATATTTGGAAAATATATATCCATTGAAAATATAGTCATTGAAAAGATAGACATTTAATATATTGTCTTTACAAATATGGTTTTTGGCCATATATCTAATAGGTAATCAGAACATGTGTGTTTTGAAGTAGTAAATTTGAAATTATATAACTAAAAAGGCATGATATCAAAATATTATATATATATATATAATTACTTATGGATTTAATATAAATATTAATTACATTATTAAAATATTATATGATATATTTATATAATTGAAATTAATACTTTAATAAAATTGGAGTAGTAAAACTTAATTTTAGAATATAACTATTATATTTTAGCGGTATTTATTAAAAAAATTTAGTAATAAAATAATATTTATCTTCAAAGAACCATTTGTAAGTGTTTTATAAGTTTTCAAAATTTATTAAATTGAAAAAATTTAAAATATTATTATATATGAAGTAATATATTAACATCTTTTAAATTATAAAATAATATTAAATAATATTATGAACACTTAATGTTTAAAATTTTAATTTTTTCAATAAAAATAAGTTTTACTTTATATTTAATATTTTCAATGAGAAAATAAATTTATTTTTTTAAAGATTTAAAATAGATAAAACTTATTTTTTATTGATAATGTACAAATTATTTTAGCTTCAATTTATTGATTTTTTAAATTATTTTTTGGTAATATTTCAATGTACAATGTTTACTAATATTAATTTTTTTCCCAGTATTAGTTAATAAGTATGAATTATAAATTTATAAAACCTATTCATTATAAATTTGTTTTTATAAATGATATTATATATTTTAAAACATTAACTATAGTTTACAATACACTCATTGATATTTTAGATCTAAATTACTATTTTTCAAAAAATATGTTTCAAAAAATTAAAAAATTAAGATATTAATATCAATTTTTTTCAATAATATAAATTTGAAAATACAAAAAATAGATATAAAATTTAGAATGATTGGGTAAAAATAATCAATAAATACCACAATATTTTTATGCATAATGATTATATAACCAAAGGTAAAAAACTTACACCATGGTAGAATCTTAAATGAAAAAATTTAAAATTCAAATGGTAATAGGCTTGATAAATTTTAAAAATCTGTTTTTAATTGAGATTTTATGATTTTATAAACCATATTTCTCCGTATAGTAAATTAATGCATGTATTTGGAGCCAAATTACATTATTACCATGTTCTCCATTTATATTATGTTGAAATAATTATAAAATTCCCACATCTTATAAAATAAGACTCTCGAAATCACATTAATAAAATATTAAAATTTAGTATCTTCCTAAAAATATAAATTCATTCCATCCCCTGGTGACCTCATTCACTCCTATAATCTTTTGGTCATAACAATTTATCCTAGTCACTTTCATTCCAAAGAATCCTACAAGATAAACTCAATGTTCTCAATATAAGTTCAATATTATTTCTAAATTATTTTCATTATATATATCAATTGAAAATTTATATATTTTTCTATTATAAAATTTATTAATAATACATAGTATTATTAAATATTTTATACTATATTCCGAAAAATTTACAACCTCTCCCCCTCTGCTTAAGAATTTAGGTAATGGAATTCATGTATATGTGTGGACTACCCCCACCAGGAAAAAACATGTTTCGTTTTCCTTTAGAACCATAAATTGATGGTCTTAATAAGAAATTTAATATATAAATATTATATTTATAATCTTTTTTTCTTTCAAAAAATATAAATCCATGTTACTCATTTGTCTCTTGTAACGGAAATGAAATCATTTCCGTGCGTATGAGCAGACTATCACCTCCATAGAACATTACATTCATTTTCTAACTACATTATTCATGGATTGTTATAAATTAAAACTAGTGAATATATATTATATATAGAAATAATATTTTTCAGTAATATGATTATTTATAGAAATTAAAAAATAATGATATTTTATTCTCTCTTCTACTAATATAGATAAATAACAAAAAAATAATTCATCACCATTTTTTATTTCTAAAAATGGGAAAAAACAATAATATAATTTAATAATAAAATTATTGGCCATTAAAAATATTCTATTATAATATAATATATGAACATGGAATGATTAACTTCATATCAAATAATTGGTATATAAATCATAATCATAAAGAAGGAACAAAAAATTAAATTTAAAAACACCCAATAGAAAAAATAATCTATAACAAACTAATATATTCATTATAAATTAAAATAAATATATTAAATGGTAATGTAAATGAGTAATGTAGTTATGTTGATTATTATTACTGTTATGTTTTTATAGGATTTTGTAGCAATTTTTACTATGTGGGAATAGAAGGAAAGGGTTTTAAAAACTCAATTATTTTTCATGACTCATAATAAGTCAAATTAGATATTGACATTTCAGGATTGAATTATTATACCTAATTTCAAATTAATATTATACTTACATATTCATTTAGGGGGAAATAAAAATTAAAAAGGAAGTCATCTTCCATTAAGAATCTATTATAACATCAAAATTTTATTTTTGTTATGAACAATTAAAATATATTTTAAATTATTTTTTCTTAAATTCAATGTTTTTACTTTATTCCATGGTTATACATTAGAATTGAAAACCTAATTGTTTTTTATCTAATGTTACCTTAATATTTTCTTTATCCAATTATTAAAACGTTTTTTGGTTTCCCATTATATAATGTAGTATGTTATCAAAGTTATCTCAACATGTTCCAATGGATTCTCCATCCATTCAAAATAAAATGGTTTATCTTCCAGTATAAATTCATTTTTTTCCAAATTATATTTTTAATGATATATTATTGAATATTTTTTTTAAAATAAATCCATTGATATTATTTTCCCATCATCAATTAATAATAAAATTTAAATGTAACTCGAACATCTTCTATTTCACTATAGATAAATAATTTATTATAAAAATATTTTCTATTTCAACTTATTTTTCCTATTTTATATGAAACGTTTCTATTTCAAAGGAACCAATTTTTAATTAATCATCTTATAAATAATATTATGAAATAATATCACATCTCGAACACCTAAAACCATAAATCATTGTTTTCTTTATTACATTGGCATATATAAATGCTATCTAATCATGATGGACTGATCTATTTAGTCTTCATGAAGTAACAGTTACACATATGATAATAATTTTATATTGGGAAAAAAATTATAAAACATAAAAAATGAACATTCTGAACCATTGAAATCTATTCAAAATTTTGTTCTTTCTTACTTTGGGAATGGAAAAAAAATAATGGCGAGCTCAACTGATCTGTATGGGTAATAAGTGAATAAGGTGTAGACAATTTGGGAAGGTAAAAAAATAAAAATAAATAGAATAAAATCACATACATGGGAACAAAATTTATCCATGGATAATATTAATATAATAATATCATGGATAATAATAACTAAATTCATAGTGTAGGAAATGAAAAATATTGAAAATAATTATCTTAGACATTGTAATTTCTATACCCTCAAGACCACGCACCAATGTAATTTAATTAATGTGTATGTGTACAAAAAACCATTTACATTACAAAGTAAATTCATCTCATTATACAACGGATGCATCAAGGTGATTTTATTAATTGGGTCCAACTCATCACTACATTTCCAATAGAATCCCTATATACTTAATGATAATTTAAATTTAAAAAATAAATTACATATTAATAAATATATTTATTGAGTAAATAATATAAATTTATCAAGATCTTCCTAATTAAAAAAATATACTTAATACTAAAAGACCATTTTTAAAAATATTATAAATTTTTGTAAATAATCATTTCCATGATATTAAGAGTATAGATATTTATGGGAAATTAAATGGCTATATATCACAATAAATTGAATGATTGAAGAGAATTAAAATTACAAAAAAATTAATTAGATAAAAGAGATGTCCATGGGGTTATGAGAAATATTATTTTTTGTAATAATATCATTCACATTGTAAAAATAAAGAAAATGGAAGTGAAATTAAAAATAATATTTCATTAAAAATAATTTTTTAAACCCATTTAAAACGGTTTAAAGAATCTAAATATCATAAAATGGTTGTAGAGTTGGGAAATTATATTAATGCATTATATGTAAAAATAATTCCTTGGATTATTTATAATGAAAATCAAAAACAAAAAATCCAGATAATATTTTTATTATTCAGGTAAAACCATTAAAAAATTCATCAATTACATAAAATTTATTAATTAAATAATTTCATTAATAAAAATTACTTTTGAAAATAATTTAAAAAATTATCGGTTGGGAAGAAACGTTTATCAAAAATTAAAGTGAATTAAAATTATTTATTCTTTTCAATAATTTATTTCGTGATTTAGGATCCATAGAGAGTAAAATTATTGAATAAATGTTGGAAACTCCATAAATATAAAAATGATATAAAAATAATTGGATTTTATAACATAAATATTTTAAAATCCATTCAACAAAAATTAAGGCAATCCCAAAAAAATAGATATTATAATAAATTGTTGCCTACACAGTACTTTTAGAGTTTAACCTTTTAAGAGTAAATAAAAATTAAAATATAAATACCCAGGAAATAGACGGAATTTTCAATAAATTTATCAATATGGATTTATATTCACAGCATAAAACTGGATTTATGTATAGTAAGAAATGTTTCTATATGGAGGGTTAATTATGATAAAATATTTTACCACATGCTTATATTTATTTGATCATGGTTTAACATATTGTATCAAAGTTTTAAAAATGATTAGAATTTATACAAGAACCATATTAATATTTATAATATCAAAAATGATCATCTTTTAACATCTTATCACCTGTTTTCCAATAATATATGATTATTATCATTGCTTTATGAGTTTACTACTTCATTTTTTCAATCAGGTTTTTTCACGGATTTTCTACTACTTGTAAATCAGATATTCTTTCATCATATATAGAATAATATTAATTTTATGAATAAAAAAATTATTCAGTAGATATATTATTACAATCATTATTGATATTTGGAGGATGAAATTGAATCACATATTTTCATGGAAATGGTAGGTCGTACATATGCACAATAAATGTTTTCATCTCCTAAATAGGTTTAGGGGTATGGAATTAGATGATATATTAATTCCCGATAATCAAAATAATTTTCCAATTAATATATATATTCATTATTTACATCATCATGAACATTCATATGAGTTGATGATTGAAAAAAAATCAAATTAGTATGCGTGGTGGTGGTCCAGCATAAAAACGAGAGATTTGTTTCCCCATTTGATGAAGATGGATGTGGATAGAAATTATTCCACATATATAATAAAATATATGTATATGGGTGATTATGGTGTTATTATATTAGAATTGTTAAGAAAAAATTGATGGTGTTAGGGAAATAAATTAAGGAATGATCTTGTTGAAGGGAATTACCTACACATTGAAAAATATCCTTTAGATCTCTTACTAAGGACCTTGTGGTTTATATTTTGGGATGAAAAGTCAATATAAATGTGGATAATGATGTTGGGGAGAAATATCTGTTGGGGTTTTTCATGATAAATGGATTTAGAGGTCGGAAGTTGTGAAGGGAGGAGGTTCCCTTTTATAGATGAGATACGTGGAATAGTTGTAACATTTCAAGGAATTTCAATATTTTAAAGACATATTATTTGAAAAAATCTCAAAAGGTGCATATTTGAAGGTTAAAAATATAATTTAGAAATATAACAAATCAATGGGCATTGGGAATGATTTTTTGATCAATATTATTCATATCCATTATGGTTATCACTTGGTAAAACTATTTTAAACTTATCCATGGTAAATAATTTTTATTTTTTATATTATTAATAACGAAATAAATTATATTTAAATTTTTTAAAAATATTTTTTATTATATTGAAAAGGTTTTAATTTGTTTCATTAAATTCAATTAAAAACATTTGGGAATTTAATTTATAAATAAATCCTCAAAACATGTCGAAACTGTTTCTTGTTAAAATGATTTTTTAATAAATATGAGGAAATAATATTAACTATATGACTAATAGACATAATTATTTGGATTTTAATTAATACAATTATATATATAATCAAAAAAATTATATTATTTAATTCATGAATAATTATTAATTTAAATAATTAAATTGGGATTATTGTATGCCTTTTATAAAAATGCTATATTATGAAAACTGACACTTTTAACTATAAATGGTCATCAATTTATTTATATAAAATTTATTGTCAATAAATTTTTAATTCCAAATATTATAAAAAATTATTATAAATGAAAATTTCAAATTTGAAATATGAAAATTTTAAACATTCATAAAAGCTAATTTCTAGGGGAAATTATCATAAATTCAATCATGGATTATTATTACAAAGTATTTTTAAAATCGATATTTATCCTTTAAAATTTGAAATTTTGTGTCCTAAAATATTAAAATATTTATGTTTATTAGTTTTATTGAAATATAAATTTAACTTATTATAATTTTACATAGTTTTTTGAATTCTTCCCTTCTTAAAAAACACATCATATAAATTTTCATAGATATTAATATATAAAAAAATTAGGGCCTTTCTTCTTCATAACATTATTTGGATCCCATCTTTATTAATACATTTAATTACATCAAAAAAGTTAAAACCAGTTCTGTAATATAATTCATGAATAATTTTTCTTGAGTATCAATAATACAGATAGACTATTCACAATATGATAGAATAGGTTCCATTTCTATTACATTACATTTCATAACATGTGTGGGGCAAGGAATGTACTTCTGTAACAATTATATATATTATGCATCATGTAATTTAGAAATAATTTATTTGATTTTCAATTATTAATCCAAATATTTAATCATTTCCATAATTTCAAAAGGTTTGATGCACTATGGGCTATTATTCACTTTCTTAAGGAACCTTATAAAACCTTTCTAAGCTGATAGTTTCAAGAAAAAATAACCTACCACTTGAAAATCAAAATCTCTCATATACTTATCCGCATAATTATTTTTCATGATTTGAGCAACATTATTATGAGTATGAATTGAAAATACCTTTTTATTGATTCTACATCATGTTCTAGGCCTATATGATTCTTTTTAAAAACATAATCCAAAAATGTTGGCGTACAAAATTTCATCGTATATAACGCTTTGTATGATGACAAATAAATGCATAAATAGAATCCATTTTTACTGAAAAACTCATAAATATTTAAATATTTGTCCCATATATTGTTAATTTCATTTTAGAATGACCTATATATGGAATTTAATGATTTAATATTCCATTCAGACTATCCATCAATATGATGTTGATAAGAATTACTAAAATAGAACTCAGTTTCTAATGCCTTTCGAATAATTTTATTGAATTTTAAAAGAAATAGTGAATTAAAATCCTACAAAATTGGAGGTTATAGAGACACAAGCTTGACGTACATGGACAATACATTACTTTTGTGGAATAATTAATACATAACACGAACCAACACTCAAGGACCATAAATGTTTAGTGTCTTTGGACACTCAGAACATAATCTTCTAATAATGGGGAAAGATCTTCAACATCTCCCATAATGATCTTCCCCTTTTGTTTTGTTACCCAAAACTGTCCTTTTAATCCTGGGGAAAAGAAAACATATAAAGGGAGACCTCAAATTCTCAGTAAGTGTAATCATGGAGAAAATAAAACAAATCATATACATTTGAACTTAAAAAAACATGAACATAAAGTTTAAACATAAAAATCTTGATAAATAAATATTGGTAGTACATAAGGAATAGATCATAAAGGAACATTAATCATGATAAAATATAATGGGAATAAAATAAGTAATCGTGTAAAACCATTAAGGCACATGATAGGATTTCCATAGTTGCCAAGCCATTGCTGCCAAGACCATCTTAGTGGACAAAGTCCCTTACTGAATCGAGTTCACTCCTCGTTCCAGTCTGGCATCACCGAACCAGATTATCTTTCCATTCTAGCCATGTCTATCTCATGAGATATAAATCTTTAACCAATTCATTGGATGGAGATATAGGTCCCACCCATCTCATAATTAAATCATTCTTACTTGTTCTACAACATAAACATAAATCATTCATCATAACCCAAAGAATAAAATGGGTTTCAAAAACATTATCCCATCATAACATAATCCATATAAAAAAATGGATATCATTTCATCATAAGAAAAGTGAAACCATGTAAATCATAGATACATTATACTTGAAGCATACACATATGAAATAATGTCATCTTAGATGGAAAATGGTTTTGATAAAACACTTGAAATGAATTCTTGAGGAAAATTTCCTTTCTTCTTCAAAATCATTTTCTTTTCACAAAATTCCATTCAATTTTAAAAGAAAAGGATTTTGTTGAAAATAGTCATCAAATTTTGTGGAGTAATCTTCATGAAAATAAAGCATTATGAAACTGTAAAAATCCGTTCATGTCGTATAAGTTAAAAAAACATTCTCCTCGTACTTTTAACGAAAAAGTCAAAAAATACCACGTATGGTAAACAAAAGAAAGATTCCTTCCATAACACAAAGTAAAAGTAAAAGAGGGGGAAAATTACTTTAAAAATACATGGAAAAATATTAAACATTTTATGAAAAACATTTTTGTGGACATGGATGAAAAATATAACCCTAGTAAATAATTACGTATAAGCAATCTCAGATAAAAATGAGATTGCAAAATTATCCCTGACCTTAGATACGATATGCTTCGTACTTATTCGAACCTCCTGCATAATGATTTAAATATGTCATTGAGTTATTATGGAATCATATTTATTGTATTATTTCATATATGGTTTATTTATGAATTTATATTACCCGTTCTTATGTAAATTCCATGTTAAAGCAGCGTTTTCGGTAAAATCGTTTCATTTATCGTATGTGTTTCGACTTGTTGTTCTTACTTATATCATGATTTAATTAATTCTAGAATGTAAAATATGATTTATATATAATATATTTTCAAAATATAAATATATATATGATATACTGATAAATGGAATGAAATACACCGTTCATGGAGACGGTAGGTTGTACGTACCCATGAATGCTGTTTTCGTTTCCTTATTGACTTGAATTGAAGTAAGTAGATGATGTATATATATATATATAAATGAAGTAAAATTATTATGTCATATATTTTATTATTATTCACTATATATACTTTATAATCATTCTTGAATGGTTAATCATGGAAAATGAATCTCATCACATTCGTGGAGACGTAGTCCGTACGTACGCACGAGTGATGCTATCGTTCCCATAATTACTGAATAGGATTATAGTGGATGATATAATATCTAAGAATCATTATGACATTATAAGAACCATATATAGTTATTCCTTACACCATTATACCCATCCAAGTAAGGTGGTGGTGGAAAAACTGATTACACCACGGTGCGGAGACGGTATTCCGTACGTACGCACGCGCGGTGATTTCATTTTTCGTAGGATTTATAGAAGGTGAAATGGGGTTGATTAATTTTTATAATATCATATCAGTATATTTGTGATACTGATTTTATTACTTTATAATGAAACAAGTAAAGAAGTGGAATTTTAAGAAGAAAGAAACTTGAAATAATCTGTAGAAGATATTACCTCTTCTTCGACGCACCTCTTTTAAGCTTCCCTTTAAGGGACTAGAGTTGGTATTTTGAGAATACCAAAACCTCTTGAATGTTTCTTGGGAAGTGGATAAGAGAAATGGTCAGGGGTTGGCCAAGCTTTAAGGCTCAATGTGTTGTGAAGTGCATAGGGAGGAGGTACCCTTATATGGGAGAGGAGAAGGGCACTTTTGGAAACCTTAAAAATATTAATTAAAAATAAAATGAAACCCCTCTTAAAAACCTCCAAAAATGACTCAATCCGAATATGGGATAATATATGGTTGTAATATCATCAACAAATAAAATTTAGACATGTTTTATGTTTATTTTAAACCTTATATACTTGATTTATCATTATTTAATCTATTTAATTTTATTTGTGGCAATAAACTTATAAATTTTAAATTATTATAAATTCAGACATAAATGTTGTAAATTTCAAATACATGGATACTTTATAACCTTTTAGAAAATATAATATTCAATTTTTAGTTTTTTAATATTTTGTTTGATTTTTAAATAATTTAATAATATGTTATTTTTATAAAATATCAATAGTGTCAATTTTGATAATATTAATTATTTGAATTTAAATAAAAACCAAAAAGAAGATATGTTCGAAAAAAAATACATAATAGATTCCTAAAATTTCATATTCATAAAAAAAATTCATGGGACACATTAATGTTTTTATATATTTTTTATTTTAATATTTTTAAAACCATTAATTGGGTATATCTCTTAATTAAATAATTACTACAACATTTTTTTATAATTATTTAATATACATATTTTTTTCATAAAAATTTAAAATAAAAGCCTATGATGAATATTAATATAATACCTTTCATAATAATATTTTTACTATAATTTATCATCTTAAAATCACAACATTTTAATTGTTATATTTATTAAATTATGAAGGTGACATCTTTGACATCATTTATAATAAAATAATATAAATGTCCTAATCAATTTTTTAAGGCTCCAAATGGTCCACAAATAGTCCCTTGGATGATTAGGGTATATCTATACTCTACCAATAATGTTTGGTCAAGTTTAGAGTCTTTTTTATAGGTATTGTGATTTAAAAAAAACTATATTATTGATTTTTCACTAAATAAATAATTTCTACATCATTAATGAATAAGTTATTAAGGTAATTAAATATTTCTTAAAAATTACAAATAAATTACCATGATAAAGAAAAAAAAATATCTTTCAAATGAGTATTTATAATTTAATTTATATTCTGTATAACCTTATATTACAAAAAATCTAATTATTAAAGTTTGAGTAAAAAATATTTCACTTTCCTTTAAATAAAATAAATAAAAGGTCTTAATCAAATACAAGTGGGTTTCATTAGATTCCATTTCGACCCAAGTATGATTTAGGGAAAATTATAATCATCCAATTATATTAATACAATTGTTAAGGTAATTTTATAATATTATATTTACCCTTAATTACACGATTTACCTTTAACCATGGTATATAAAATTTACCATAGTTACTATTCATAATGACTAAAAATAAAACGTAGCTTATTAACATAATTTGGACCTACTGATTGAAAATATAGAATCCACTTTTCCAAATTCAAAACACAAAATGTTCAGTATTTAATTTAAAATTAATCCCGTTGTTGAGAAAACGGGTTTTAAAAGTTAAAACGTTGCAAAAGATTGAAATGTTTTTACTTATGAATTCAGTGTAAAAATAATTCTAATAACTTAAATTATATTAAATGGTAAATATATATTCTATTTATACTTTAAAACAATTAAATATTATAATTTAACCATATAAATTATCTCGATGAAAAAAGTTTTTTTTTTAATTTATATTTAGCTTTTTTTTACTATTCATCAAAATCAAAAAAATATCCAAAATTTATCCAAAGTAAATTTTTATATCCTGATTCAAAAGAAGAATTTTATTTTTTCATATTGAACTAATATACATATCAAAAACTAGATTTAATGTGGGTGTGCCAATAAAAGGTGGAAAAATTGAATTTTTTGAAAAATACTAATTTTACCTAAAAATTTTATTTTGTTCTCATACCATGTTCTATAAAATGTGTAAGATGAATTATAATGTCATAAAATTAAAAATGTAGTTACTAATATTCATAATAGCTAGTTTATAATAATATTATAATAATATATCATTGTTTATTGAAACTTATTATTGCGTACAACACACGCTATTGACGAAGGTTGCTCTTGCGTGAAACACAAGCCAAGAATATTATTTCCGTATATTATAAGCTAATACGGTGTTGCGTATATCACAAGATAATTTTGGGGTAGTGTACAACACAATTCATCAATGAAATTAAAAGAATATTTTTCCTAAAATCTTGGGGTGTTACATTCTACCCCCCTTAAAATGAATTTTGCCCCAGAAATGCGTCGGGGTTATAAATGGTTTACTACTTTAAATTTTCTTTAATAAGAACCTGAATTGTAAAAAGGAATACCAAAACTTAACTTTCAAAACTAAATTATGAAATGTAACAGTTACCCAAATTAACTAATCACTAGGTTTCCACATAGGAGAACATAGTTGAAAATATGGATATGGAAGAGAAATCTAACCATCAAGTTCTGATTGAGAGTGGTAGAGAACATGGCTATAAAAAACCAATAGTCACAAAGCCATAAATTTGTGATGATATAAGGTACCATCTGATTAATCAGATATGAGAGCACTAGGAAAACATTTTTGGTTTTCAAGATCATTTCCCTAATATTGATGAATTTTTTAATTAAAATAAATACTTACTTGATTTTGGTACAATCTCATTGTTGTTCATTCCTTAAACAATTTCCACTTCATCTCTTAAAGAAAAGAAGTTTAATTTGTCTTCTGTGAAGTTTTAGTGGATTATGCGATAGAATGATAGGTCATTCCATCCGCCTCAAACATAAAGTTAGCAATAATTATATACACAAGTCCATCTAAGGTGAGATTAATCGTATATGGTTCTAAAAATGAACTTATACTTCATCTATCATACTGCATAATAATATAAAACTATTTTCTATTAACTATGGACTTTATGTAGGCTAGTGGTAAGTGATAAAGGCATGTCGCTCTACGGTTGTGGGTTCGATTCCCGTAACCTTGTCTGATGTGATTGGGTTATCGCCCATCCTTCGGGTTGTCCTTTTTCTAAAACTACACTATTATAACAATACAGAAATAATATCTAAATACGTTCTAGAATTAAACAATACTATTTGATGTCTAACATAATCCATTCAAATATTTAGACTTATCCAAAATACTTCTGTCCAATCTCATAGTATAAAGAAAATGATTACTGGAAAGGTCACATAACAAGCACGTGAATACCATCATTTATCCCCCATATATCATAAGATATATCTTGTTGATCACATTCCAAACATGTGAATACATTAATCATGTATTCTCTTGAATCATAAATTACCATATAACATTAGTGAAAACATTAATGCTGTCAAAAGGTAACTCTTTCCACATACCAAAATCCCAAAATTTCTATATACTCAAACCATGATATCACTTTGTCTTTTTGTCAGTCATGAGCTCATTAATACTATAAAACATATTATTTTCTCCTTATCCCATCATTATTCGCATATCATCTACTTTCCAAAAATATTTCAATCTCTTTTCAGGGTTACCGAAACCATTCATCATATACTTTCAAATACTCAAGGAAAGACAACAGTGTAACAATCCATAGATTTTTCTTTATTCCACAGTACTATAAATTATTCTTGATAAACATGCAACCATTCCACTACCTTTTCAAACCATTGACTGAGCATCATCATTTTATTCCTCAGCACTTCTTTATCACATATAACATTTGTAGTGGCTTCATCATCATCAAAATAAATACTACCCATGCGACCGGGCTGATTATCTTTATGAGATTTTCCCTTAGGGAATTGGTTTGAATAATGCCCATACATTTCAAATTTAAAACATTTAACCATTGTTGATGTCTTAGCAATACCGTTATCCTAGTCCATTGTGTTAACTAAACCTTTTCCTTTGAAATTACTATCTTTGTGTCCTTCTTTTCCACACCCAAAGAATCTTCCAGTTCCTTTAAAACATTCTCCTTGATGCCTCTTCCCACATGACTTACATGAGCGAAATTGAACTTTCTTTCCTCTATTATCATCATGAAACGTCTTCTTTCTCTTATTAGTTGAGTTGGTAATCTTACCAAAGTTGAGATTATTGATCATATTATGAGATTGATGATTAGGTATAATAACGATGTTTCTCCTTCCAAATACCATTTCATTTGGTAGATTATGAAGAATATCATTCCATTGTCCATCATAATCTTCATTAACAAGAATCTTCATGTTTCCAGCCATTTTCTAAAGCCCCAAAATAATAGTTTGAGAGGAAAAATTCATTCTAGGAAAACAACATAATAATGTGGGTGTACCTTAAATATCAAAGATCTTAGGTTTAATTTTATGATCATTACCGTAATTCTAGGACTATAACCTATACTTATACTTAACCTTAGGGAAAACCCTAGGCATACCTTAGATATATCTCTTGGGATCTCACTAAATTTTTCACATCCTAGTTTCCAAAGGTTGACTAAACCTTTTTTCTGATACCAACTGTAGAGACCCAAGCTTGACGTACGTTTACATTACATTACTTTTGCTGAATAATTATTAAATAACAAGAACCAACACTCACGGACCATAATAGTTTAGTGTCTTTGGAAACTCAGAACATAATATTCTAATCTTGGTGAAAGATCTTCAACATCTCCCATAAAGATCAATCCCTTTTTTTCTTAGCTAAAACCATTCTTTAAATCCTGGGGAAAAGAAAAAATATAAAGGGTGAGCTCAAATTATCAGTAAGGGTAAGCCTGGAGAAAATAAAACAAATCATATACATTTGAAATTAAAAAAACATGAACATAATGTTCAAACATCAAAATCATGAGAAATAAATATTGGCAGTACATAAGGCATAGATCATAAAAGAACATTAATCATGATAAAATATCATGGTAATAAAACATGTAATTGTGGAAAACCATTAAACACATGATATGATTTCCATAGTAGCTAAGGCATTACTGGAAAGACCATCTTAGTGGACAAATTCCCTTACTGAATCGATTTCACTCCCCGTTCCAGTCCTGTATCACGGAACCAGATTAACATACTGTTCCATCCATGTCTATCTCATGAGATATAAATCATTACCCAATGCATTGGAGGGAGATATAGGTCACACCCATCTCAAAATGAAATCATTCTTACTTGTTAAACAACATAAACATAAATCATTCATCATCACCCAAAGAGTAAAATGGGTTTCATAAACATTATCCCATCATAACATAATTCATTTAAAGCAAATGGATATCATTTCATCATAAGAAAGATGAAACCATGTAAATCATAGAGACATTATACTTGAAGCACACACATATGAAATAATGTCATCTTATATGGAAAATTGTTTTGACAAAACACATGAAATGAATTCTTGAGGAAAATATCCTTTCTTCTTCAAAATAATTTTCTTTTCACAAAATGCCATGCAATTTTAAAGGAAAAGGATTTTGTTGAAAATATTCATGAAATATTGTAGAGTAAGATTCATGAAAATAATACGTTATTAAAACTTAAAAATACGTTCATTCCATATAAGTTAAAAAAACATTCTCCTCGCACTTTTAATGGAAAAGTCGAAAAGCACCACGTATGGTTAAAAAAGAAAGATTCCTTCCATAACACAAAGTAAATGTCAAAGTGGGGGAAACATGAATTTAAACATAAATGGAAGAATATTAAACATTTTAGGAAAAATATTTTTATGGACATGGATTAAAAATATAACCCTAGTAAATACTTACGTATATGCATTATCGAATAAAAATGAGATTGCAAAATTATCCCTTACCATAGATCCGACATGCTTCGTACGTTTCTGAACCTCCAGTATAATGATTTAAATAATTTCATTTAGTTATTATGGAATCATATTCATTATTATTATATCATATATGGTTCACTTTTAACTTTATATTACCCGTTCTTTTGTAAATTCCATGTTAAAGCAACGTTTTGGGTAAAATCATTTCATTTATCATACGTGTATCGAATTCTTGTTCTTAATTATATCCTGATTTACCTAATTCAAGAATTTAAAAGATGATTTATATATAATATATTTTCATCATATAAATATATATATTATAGATCGATAAATGGAATGAAATACACAGTTCATGGAGACGGTCTGTCGTGCGTACAAATGAACATTATTTTCGTTTCCTTATTGACTTGAATCGAAGTATGTAAATGACATATATATATATATATAAACATAAATACAGTAGCTTTATTATGTAATATATTTAATTATTATTCATTATATATACATTGTAATCATTCTTGAATAGTTAATCATGGAAAAGGAATCTCATCACGTTCGTAGAGACGGTAGTCCGTACGTACGCACAAGCGATGATATCATTCCCATAATTATTGAATAGAATTAGAGTGGATGATATAATATCTCAAAATAAGTTTGATGTTATATTAACCATATATAGTTATTCTTTACACAATTATACCCATCCAAGTAAGGAGGTGGTGGAAAAACTGATTACACCACCGTGTGGAGACGGTATTCCGTATGTACACACGCGCAGTGATTTCATTTTCTGTAGGATGTATAGAAGGTCAAATGGGGTTGATTAATATTTATAATATCATATCAATATATTAGTGATACTTATTGTATAACTTTAAAATAAAAAAACTGAATAAGAGGATGTTAGAGAACAAAGAAACTTGAAAGAATCGGTAGAAGAGATTACCTTTTCTTCGACACACCTCTTTTAAGCTTCCTCTTAAGGTACTAGAGTTGCTCTTTTGAGAAGACCAGAACCTTCATAATGTTTCTAAGGAAGTGTATAAGATAAATGGTCATGGTTTTCTGAGAATTAAGGCTCAAAGTTTTGTGAAGAGGAGTGGGAGGAGGTGCCCTTATATAGGAGAGGAGAAGGTCACTTTTGGAAACCTCAAAAATATTAAGTAATTATAAGATGAAACCCCACTTAAAAACCTCAAAAAATGACTCAAGTTGAATATGAGATAATATACGGTTGTAATATCATCCACAATAAAAATGTAGACATGTTTTATGTTTATTTTAAACCTTATCAACTTGATGTATCATTATTTAATCTATTTAATTTTATTTGTGGTAATAAAATTATAAATTATAAATTGTTATAAATATATACTTAAATGTTGTGAATTTTCCATAATTGGATACTTTATAACATTTTTGATTATATGATTTTGAAATTGTAGTTTTTAAAAAAAATTGCGACTTTTAAATAATTTAATAATATGTTATTTTAATAAAATATCAATAGTGTCAATTTTGACACTATTCATTATTTGAATTTAAATAAAAAACACATAGAATATATGTTCGAAAAAAATATAATAGATTAATAACATTTCATATTACTCAAAAAAATTCACGGGGAATGTTAATTTGTTCATATAATATGTTTTTTAATATTTTTAAAACCATTAATTTGGTATATATCTTAATAAAATAATCACTAAAACATTTTTGTATAATTATATAATATACGTATTTTTTGCATAAAAATTAAAAATAAAATCATATCATGAATATAAATATAATATGTTTCATAATAATATTTTTACTAGAATTTATCATCTTAAAATAACAACATTTAAATTGTTATATTTATCAAATTATGAAGGTGACATCTTTGACATCATTTATAATAAAATAAAATAAATGTCCTAATCGATTTTATAAGGCTCCAAATGGTCCACAAATCGACCCTTGGATGATTAGGGTATCTTTATACTCGAGCAATATTGTTTGGTCAAGTTTCTAGTCTTTTTTATAGGTATTTTTATTTTAATAAAAACTATATTATTGATTTTTCACTAAATAAATAATTTCTACATTATTAACGTATAAGATATTAAGGTAATTAAATATTTCTTAGAAATTAGAAATAAATTACCATGATAAATAAATTTTTTTTATCTTTCATATGTGTATTTATAATCTAATTTATATTCTGTATAACCTTATATTACAAATAATCTAATTATTAAAGTTTGAGTGAGACATATTTCACTTTCCTTTAAATAAAATAAATAAAAGGACTTAATCAAATAAAAGTGGGTTCCATTAGATTCAATTTCGACCCAAGTATGATTTAATGAAAAATATAATCATCCAATTATATTAATACAAGTGTTAGGGTAATTTTATAATATTATATTTACCCTTAATTACCTGATTTACCTTTAACGATGGTAAATAAAATTTAGCATAGTTACTATTCATAATGCCTAAAAATAAAAAGTAGATTATTAACATAATTTTGGACCTAATGATTCTAAATATGGAATCCATTTTTTCAAATTAAAAATACAAACGTTTCAGTATTTAATTTAAAATTAATCCCGCTGTTGAGAAAACATGTTTTAAAAGTTAAAACGTTGCAAAAGATTGAAATGTTATTACTTATGAATTCATTTTTCAAATAATTCTAATGAATTACATTATATTAAATGGGAAAAATATATTCTATTTATACTTCAAACCAATTAAATATTATAATTTAACCATATAAATTATCTCGATGAAAAAAGTTGTTTTACTTAAACTTTAGCGTATTTTTTACAATTCATCAAAATCAGAAAAATATCAAAAATTTATCATCAGTAAATTTTTATATCCTGATTCAAAAGAAGAATTTTATTTTTTCAAATTGAACATATAAACATGTCAAAAACTATATTTAATGTGGGTGTGCTAACAAAAGGTGGCAAAAATTCATTTTAAAAAAAAATACTTATTTTACCTGAAAAATTTATTTTGTTCTCATAACATGTTCTATAAAATGTGTAAGATGAATTATAATGTCATAAAATTAAAAATTGAGTTACTACTATTCATAACGTATAGTTCCTAATAAAATTATTATAATATTTTGTTGTTTAGTGAAACTCAGTATTGCGTACAACACACGCTATTGAGGAAGGGTTCTCTTGCGTGCAACATAAGCCAAGAATATTGTTTTCATATAATATAAGCTAATACGGTGTTGCGTATATCACGAGATAATTTTGGTGTAGTGTATAACACAAGACATCAATGAAATTAAAAGAATATTTTTCATAAAATCTCAAGGTGTTACAGAGGTGGTACACCATGACACATTACAACATCATTAATATAGATATATTGAAAGAGAAGATAAGGTAAATCATATCCTATATCAAGTAAATATATATATTATGCAGGTGGAAAATAAAAATCCATATTTTGTAACTATTTATAGTATTTAATGGTAGTCCAGTGACAAATTATATTGTAATATCATCCTTTTTCCACATAGTAATGGGTATATTTTTCAATAATCCTCTAGGATGTTGTATATCATACATAACTTATTGAAAATACCTGTTATCATGATACATAATCACAAATATCCTAGTGTATATTATCACACAAAAAATCATCCCTCAAATCCTTATAAATATTGGTTCTACCAAGATGAATAAATAAATTTAATTTATGAGAATACTCTAAAACACGCTTTTAAATTCATTTATAAATTAAATACATATCCAATTTCAAAATTTCAAAAATTATATCTCCATATAATAAGTATTCCTATTTTCCATTATTCGTAGAATGAATTTTCTAGTGAAAATTTTCCTCAACGTATTGAAAACATTTATCCACTCCAATAATGTTGGTTTCATAGTTATTTGATATAGTAATAATTTATCTACTTCAATTGTAGTTTTTATCCATATTTACCTGATCTTGGAACATGGGATCCCTATTATTCTTCATTTTGGTTAAGAACACCACGGTATTTCCTAAACAATTCATTTTAGACCATTTTTTCCTTCCCATGGTAGTAGCGTTATAAGAAATCATAATACACGAGTCTATCAAGCCACTTTAATTTCCTTATAAATATGTCTTTTTAGGAAAAGATATATTTTAGGCTCTTACGGTCAATGTATTTTTCACATTTTTAGCCGTAAATATTTTTCCTTATAACATCATAGCAATGATTATAGCTACCAAATCTATATCATATTTTGTATAATTGTTTTCTTGAGTAATTAGAAACTTTCATTCCTAAGAAATAACATTATCATTCATTATAATTGAAAACCAATTTCTATTCATTAATGGATCTTGATATAACTCAGAAATCCATTATTCGAAGATAGAAGAGTTAAACTAAGATAATCATCAAATCTCCACTTCAACTAATCAAAGAATTCATCCCATTCTATTTTCCATGTAATAATATCACCGTTATGTGTAATCATGGTTAATAGGTTAGGAAATCTAGGAATATTTTTCAAATTATTGATAGTTACATAAACTCATAATGAAAATTAATTCCTTAAGTTAATTGTCGTAGTTAATATTTGACTACCCTTTTCTTTTATGGATCAACTAATTTTCCATCCATCGGGGAAGTGTTCTAATGAACATAAACATTCTTAATCCACAATTCACACAATCTGAATTTCCTATATTAAATATTTGTTTTATATATCTCATGAATGATATGTTTGTTACTCTCAAGTCCCCCTATATTTTTGAATAAACCAAAATATCATTAATAAATACCCCAGAAAACCATCATGATATTACCTGAATAATTTCCTAATTTGATATATAAAATCAACATTGTTATTAGTAATTAGAAATATAATTATCTTAAAATAATAATCTCAACATATCATTAAATTTGTTTCCATTGTAATATCCTCATATTTTACGTGTAATTGACGAATTATAGAATGAAGGTCGGTATTAGAAAAATATAAGTTCCCAGAATTTGAAATAATATGTCATTAATTTGAGGAATAGGATACAAGTTCTTTATCATAATAACGTTTATTATCCTATATTCTATTCAAACCACATTGATCCATCCTTATTCTGAATGAAACTGGAATAGGATCCCTAAGGTGAAACACTAGGGTGTTTAAATTATTTATTCCAAAAATCCTCTAGTTATTTCATAAATTACAATAGTTACATAGTGTATATTATATAGGGAGAGATAGATATTTTTCATTCTTCTGTGATTAAATAAATTGAAAAATAATCTTTACACTCTTATGGATATTTAGGTAATTCTCAAAAAAATAATTCTATGCATTCCTCTAAAATAGGTACATCCTAATGTTTATGTTTTCCATTTCCAAATATTGTATATGTATTTTCATTTTCCCTATAAATTTCATTACGAATAGTTATTGGGTGTAGATCAATTCATTTCTCATATGATGATGTATCCCCTATATATATATATAGAATACTATATCTTCATCATGAATTTTAATTTATTTCACTTTAAAACATAGTTTTAATTCATGTTTTGAATGACAATATAAAACAATAATTATATCAAAATCAATCATATGTATAATAATTAATTTATAAAAAAAAAAATTTCCTCATAATGGGAACATCATAGCACATCCTTGGTGTAGTGAGATTCCCATTAGGAGGTATGAATTATAAGTCCCTTCTTATGGTTATAGGGAAATATCTATTTTTATTAGAAATCTGGTAGATATAAAATATTGTGAGGATATATAATCACATTAATATTAATCATATTTTAAGAAATGAACAAAGTACCATCAACCACATATTTGGGTACTTTAACCTCAAATATATTGATTTTATATGCCTATACTTCTCCCCTTGTCCTCTACGATTGTCGATTCCCTTGATTCGTAATAAATTTGGTTGAATTATTCCCAATTTATTTATTCTTTAAGTCCTTGATAATATTTATCTCTTTTATTCCTCTACATTAATTCGAATTATGACCCCAATAACCATAGTTAAAATAAATTGATAACCCCTTAATGATTTTTATAGGGTTTTTCATTCTATATTTTTTATATGATGGAAATTGGTTAATTTTAATAATCTCCTTTGATGCCTTAATTTTTTCATTGTTTTCAAGAAACCATTTTTTATACTTATTTCACATGAATATAGAGAATCTTATAAATTAATTATCATTTAGGATGGTGAATAAAACTATTCAATCATAGGATGAAAATGTTTATGAAACCAGTTCCCTTCAATGACATGGATAAACACCCTCAATGTAATGGAAAATCATGCATTCCATATTACGTATGAAATTTTCAGCATAATTGGACTCTATTGTAAAGGTATCCTCATACTCTAAAACACATACTTCTTTATTTTTATTTAATCTAAAGAACAATCTCAGCGATTAATTTTTTTGGTAATATTAGAACCTTCCTGTAAGGGAAGGACTCATTTTTTAAGAATAATAAATCAGGTCAAAAAGAGTTTAAAAAGTGGAACAATACATTTTTCTTTATGAATAAGGTAAATGAGATCCATATAAATATAATCAAACCAAATGAGACCCTTCCCATCCTCACCATTTTTATAATACCAAATTCTAAAGAGAATCCTCCTTGTAGACATGAGTGAATATGTATTCAATGTAATAGAGTAAATCCAAGAAATGGATCCAATGATTACTGAACTCACAAAGGAAATAAAGATATCATTTTCTGATAGAATGAGGAACAATGGAGGTGTCACACATGTTTTTATTTATTTATTTTATTTATCTTATCGTCAGGTGATTTTGCATGTGTGCGGGCGAGTCCCAGTCTAAAATTTTAATGTTTGGATGAGTTTATGGTTTAGAATAGTGCGCGAACACCATACGGTTGTGACGCACAGTACGTTTGCAGTTTTCATGGGTACCATGCAGTGCGCGCGTACCCCGCGGTCATTTAGTTTTAACGTAATTAAATTCTCTCGTTGAGTGGATTAATATATATATATATATACATACATATATATATGATTATATATGTGTATGTATATGGGTATATATTTTTATACATTATTATTATTATTATTATTATTTTTAACATAATGTGCATATATGTATGTTTATATGCGTATATATACAGGTATGCTGATAAATATATATTTCTTAACATTATATGTTTATGCGTAAATGTGTTTATGCATATGAGTATATATATGCATATATGTTTATAATATGTCATGTATGTTTATATATGTATGTTTATAAATTTGTTAATGTGGGTTTATATATATATGTTTATACATATATATATATATATGTTTGTAATTATAATAATAATAATAATTATTAATATTTTTATTATCAAGATGTTTATGTATGTTTATATATATATATTTATATAGGTTTATATATACGTTCACATGTTTTATATATTTTTAGATATATGTAAATATGTGTATTTATATTTATAATAACTATTTCCATTATAATTAATTAACAAATTTATTATTAGTATTATTATTAAGTTAAATTATTTTATTTTGTTTTGTTTTAATTTTATTTTTCATTTTATTTTATTCTCATTTTCCTTATTCTTATTCTTTTCTTTTCTTTTCTTTTTCTCCTCCTTTTCCTTCCTCTCTTTCTTTTCCTCTCCTCTAACCCTACGCTCTCCCCTTTCCCGTCGCGCCCCTCCCTTGCTGTGTGTGACCCGGCCCCTACCCCCATCCTGCTCTCCCTGTCGCCAGCCTACCACTGCCACCCTCTCCTGTTGCCGGCCTGCCACTGCCACCCTCTCCCATCGCCAGCCTACCACCGCCACCTTCTCCCAGTCACGGGCCACCATCGCCCACCCTACTCCTTCGGCCGAGCCGCCCCAGCAGCACCCTCCTCCGGTCGCGCCGTCGTCCGGCCTCCCGCAACACCCTCCTCTGGCAGTGTCCCTCCCTAAGGTAACCCTTGTTCTTAATTCAGGGGTTTTAGTTTACCCCAAACCCTATATTAAGGGTTTCAACTATTAGGGGTAGTGTCCAATTGCTGGTTCTACATTGATATTATAGGTTGAATTTAGTTTTCCGCGCAAGTGATTGGGGTGTGAATGGTGCTTCGCCCCAATTTCTGGATATTTATCATCGATTGAGTTAGTTCCATGCTTTTACATTAGTGTATGAGTTTGGTTTTTCTTGTTTGATTATTTAAATGAGTTCTATGGATTAATTGCATGGTGCGGGCGTGATGCGGAATGTTTTTTTAGAAATGTTTTGACATGCGTGTGTGATGAAATTGGATTTACTTTTAGAAACGAATTATTCTTCATGATAAATGGTTATGTAGAATGCATATATGTTTGTAATAAGTTTTATTGGAAAATGGGGGTAGTTTTGACATGGGTTTATCAGTGATGTGTTTTTTGTTTGTTTTGTAAAACGGGGCTTTGGTGTGAAACAAAATGGAAATGGATTGTATTATAAAAAATGATGATTTTTGGAACTCTTTTATAAATTATGTAACACGTTTATGAAATTGTGAAAGAGGTGCAAAGTATGTTTTGAAAGTAGTTTTGAAGAAAGTGATATGTGAGTAATTTTTAGAGAGCACTTTGCACAAAATAAAATTTTATAAATCTTGATACAATACCTTTTTGTGTTAATTTGAAATGTTTTAATAACTATGTCAGTCGTTTATTAAATTAATTTTGAAATAAAAATCTTTGTTTAAGAGTTTGGGTGTGTGTTTGGGTTTAAATAGTGTTTTGGTGTGCATTTGATTGTTGAAGTTGTCTCTGGGCGTGTTATTGATATGAAAGTCTCCCATTGTCACTTATAATTGTTTTATAAAATATTTTAATTATTTTTTGACTTAGAAATGAGGTCCAGATTGTGTTTTGGGGGTACTTTGGTGTGCGAATTGTCTCAAAATGATGCGTGTGTGTGAAGAGTGGTTTTCTATATGTTACTCTTTGGAATTGTTTTATAAACTTTGAGGCAGTTTAGTAAATAATGCAGATGCTGAAAATTATGTTTTGAAAACACGTCTGGATGGTTTTTCATTGTTTATTCATTAGAGTTATTTTAATTCAGTGTTTGTGTGTTTTTAAATGTTTTACTCTTGTTGTAGCGCGCTGGTGAGGTAATCTCGTGATATCAGAACTGTCGACATGCGTTTCTTGTTCGCTAGTGCGAGGCTTATCGCGTCGTTGTGATTGGGTAGCGAGTTGAGGTAGGTTCCCACTGTACTAGCCTTTGAATTTAGAATTTACATATTTCTTTTCATTTATTAAATTTTCATCAAATTGGAAGTAGCATTAAAATATTATATTTAGAGTAGTTATTTGCTGGAATTGGAACTGCTTCTTTCCTTGCATTGTACCGGAAGATTTTTCTTAATTAATTGTTGCGCAATAGTGAAAATTCCCCTTTGGACCTTATGTTTACGCTTCAGAATTAAAATGGTGATTTGGTTTACCTAAATGAAATTTTAAATGTGTTTTCTGGTTTTAAATATGACGACATCTGATCCTTCTTTTGGAATTGATTTGGTATTGAATAAGCACATGAGGCCCATTTGGTACTTTTAAAGAAATTAATGTTTTGAAAAGTCTATTTGGAGTGATTTTTTGTGCTTGTTGATTAGGTGAGATGAGAATGTGATGCTTGTGCATCGTGACTAGTTTTACATTGTTGACTCAACCCTGGTGATTATACGTGTTGACATGGGAACCTGGCATAGTGAGTGAATTTTCGGAGAACGATAGCTGCACTAGTTTAGATTACGCACTGGCTAGTGGCCCTTAGTGTGGTTGGAGCCGCTAGGGGATTGATCCCCTCAGTTAGGCCAGGTCGGTCTATACCGAGCATTAGGGTGTTATGACATCATCGAGTTAGGGAATGCCTTCAGGATGAGTCACATGTATAGTACGTTCTGGTTTTTTCACGATCTCCTAGGTTCGACCCATGTCTCTTTTAGTGTCTATTTTATGTGGCAGGCGATTAAGAGGTCAAGTTTGGATGCCGCCCCTTGTGTTCCACTTTTTCCCATTGCCATTAGGGTTTGTTGTGTGTGATTCTCCTTTTGACTAACAACTAAAGTTTGTATTTTTTTAAAATTGTTCACAAAATGTTTAAAAATGCAATTTACATGTTTCTTTCAACATTAAACTTGTTCTAAATTAAAAAGGGCAATGGACTGTTACTTGTTTTCAAAATGGAAAGTGTGTGTGTGTGTGAAAACCCATATTTTCTATAATGTAGTTCAAACTTGAAGTTGGTAAATTCATCTTTTATTGGTAGTTCTTTGGGAATAGATTTATCGGGCTATCCTACTGAGTTTTAATACTCACGCCTATAGTTTTTTCTTGTTTTTAGTTTTTGTTGCAGGATTTACTCGAGCTTGCTCGCCGTGGATGAGAGTTGGTTGTAGTTTGACGATCGACTCTCGGGGTCATGAGAAGTTTGATTCATGGTCAAGTTAGTTATTTTTTTGGATGTTTTATTTTATTATCATTTATTTATTTCTTCTTCATAGTAAATTTTTATTCTGCGAAATCGTTCCCATGTGTACTCTGTGATGCCCTGGCGCTTGTTGCCATCCCGGGAGGATCAGGAACACCTCTCGGGTCATGTCGCAGATTGGATTGGGTGACCGGTTCGGGGTCGACCCGGGTTGGTTCGTGACAAAATGGTATCAGAGCAGGTCGGCTCCTGAGCGGACCTTGTTTTTCAGAATGCCCATTGCTATTTGGAGTTGTCATGGTAAAGGGAGTAAAGTTTCTCGAACTCGAGGCATTGGAACGGGAAGGACGTCATGAACCCTTTCTCGTTCTGAACCTCAAGTTACAATGAGATGTCCGGGTTGTTAGTGTCTTTTATGTCTTTTGGATCGTTTTATGTTGGGAAATGAAAAGGGAGTTGGGAAAGTAGCTCCGTGAGCTCGTAGGGCCTGGAAAGCCTTGTGGAGTCGGAGACTTCACCCTACAATGCTCTCAGTGACGATGGTATGACTGACTTATGGCTACCAACCATATGGTCGAGTCACCCATCATTACTAGTTTTCCCCTTTAGTGAATGGGTTTTTCCTTCATTTTAAGGTCATTGAGCAATGTTGAATTTGAAATGGTATTAATTATGTTTTCATCAAGTTCCTCGTTTCTTTGTTCCGTAGTGTTCGCCCCCACGAAGGCTTGACGGATGCTCAAGGTGCAGATTCAAGTGGTGCATCATCAGCTAATCCTCCAGTTGATCAGCCCATCGATTATGTTTTGGAGTTCCAGATGTTGAACCCTCCTCTCTTTTATGGAAAAGCAGGGCGTCTTGACGCAGAGGAGTGGTTGTAGAAGATTGAGAGGAAGTTCAGTTTCATTGGGCTACCCAAGTCATTAAAGGTAAAGTTGGATGCCTTCATGCTTGAAGGCCCAACCTAGAAATGGTGGAAGTCCATGTCTCAGAACAAGCCTTGGAAAGATTTGACATGGGAGTTTTTCAAGTCATCATTCATTCAACAACACATCTCT
This sequence comes from Viscum album, assembly GCA_963277665.1. Taxonomy (NCBI): domain Eukaryota; kingdom Viridiplantae; phylum Streptophyta; class Magnoliopsida; order Santalales; family Viscaceae; genus Viscum; species Viscum album. The sequence goes on along the minus strand of OY728134.1, from coordinate 623,294,110 downwards.
GAGTTGATGAAGTTGAGGAAGAGGATGGAGTTGTGTTGTCTTCAGCAGGGTGTTGAATCAGTACTGGAATTCTATCGACATTTCGTAGACCTAGTTCTGTACGATCAATGGTTTGTTGCAAATTATCCCGGGAAGTAACGACATTTCGAGACGGGGCTTCGACCTGAACTGCCATCGAAAGTGGAAGAGCTCAACCTAACCACTTTCTCAGATGTTGTGGAGCAAGCCTTTCCGGATGAATCTGAGTTACCAGGAGGACATGAGGTTGCAAATCCTTCCCTGATCTTGGCTGATAGTGCAAAGGATGACGATAGGAATAATGGTAAGCGACCTGAATCTGATGACCCTAATAGAGGAATCAAGAGGCCCTTAGGCCTTCAATCAACTTCTTCACAGCGTAATGTTGTGACCTGTCACTAGTGTGGTAAGCAGGGTCACAAGAAGCCGGTGTACCTGAGTGCTCCAAGACCATGCCACACCTGTGGACGTATGGGTCACTTGATGCGATTCTGCCGAGGTGTTTCCAAGAAGTGCTCTAAATCCAGAACTGGGTCGTCGAAGGTCACCTCAGCCCATTAGCAGGAGTAGGGAGATGTTGGTGGATGGGCTTGATGTTTTCCTTTTGTGATTTCTCTTGGATGTAGTTGTCGTTACATGTACTGTTTTGTGGTGTTCTTTTCTTTCTGTTGAAAGAATGGTTGTTGCTGAACTCATTAAACTTTTGATCTTATGGATGTGGGATTGTTAAAAAAAAATTCTGGTTCTTGTGTCATGCTTCTGGGGTTTCATAAACCTGACTTCGAAGCCGGAAGATGCTTCATTTATCAGATATCCAGCCACAGGCCTCGGAGTGAAGCTAGCGCATAGTCAGGGTAACTCTAAGGAAAGGTGAAGTCTTGCGACAGGGTGTTGTTCTCAGTAAGTGCGCGTAGTCGGAATCATTTTCCTCATTATGCCTAGTTTATGTGTAATAACTGCCTGGTCATGTCATTGCTCTCATTTATTAAGAGCTACTCGCTTTATGCTTTCCGGGTGGGGGTGGTGTGTTGGACAGGGCCCCCCCTCCCACCCGTGGGCAGTGATGGCTGGTGATAATGCTGGGAGGTCCTCTTATTCTTCTCTTCTTGAAAGCTTTGTGGTGGGGAGTCCATTCGACCTCCCCATGTGGAAAATTCTTGTGATCATGAATTTTGTCTCAAGTGATGGCGTTCTGGTCCTATTCCGGGAACTGACTTGACACTTGTGGTGGAAATAACCATCACGGGTCTCGCCAAATTCAATTTATCTTGTCTCTTATGGTGGGGAGTCCGTTCGGACTTCCCATGTCAATCTCCCAGTTTTGCTCTAGGTTTTGGTTGGGTTGTGGTTGGTCTTATATGGAACCACAAAACTCTATTTTCTTCTTTTGGGAAGGAGTTGGGGTGTGAGAGTTCCAGTGTCATATTGGAGTAAGGTTTTAAGAGATACACGTTGGATGTGGTTTTGACCTGTTTGTTGGTTTCAAAAGAGTCGTCGTGTTTTTTAGCGTTGTTCCGGATGTTGTGTTTTAAGGTTGAATTGAAGATGGAGAATTGGTTGAGTTCTGTTGAATGGTGTTAAGGTGGGTGTATGTTGGGCCTGGATATAATATTGTTAAAGTTCTTTGTCCTTTGAAGCGATCAACTGGAGGTGGTCACACTTTTGGGGGCGGGTGACACTTAGCGGGTAATTCGTTCATATTATATGAGTTTTTTGGTTTATCGCTCCCATTTTTGGGAGTGTTTCAGAATCTCTTTGTTGTCGTTATTTAGATATTTATTTAAATTGTAAAGTAATGTCTGTTTTCTTTTGGGGTTTTGATCTTGTTATGGATTTCTGGGGGCGGAAAGCTTTATGGTGGGGAGAATTGTCACACCTGTTTTTATTTATTTATTTTATTTATTTTATTTATCTTTGCGTCAGGTGATTTTTCATGTGTGCGGGCGAGTCCTGGTCTAAAATTTTAATGTTTGGATGAGTTTATGGTTTGGAATAGTGTGCAAACACCATACGGTTGTGACGCGCAGCCCGTTTGCAGTCCTCTTGGGTACTGTACAGTGCGCGCGTACCCCGCGGTCATTTAGTTTTAACGTAATTAAATTCGCTCGTTGAGTGGATTAATATATATATACATACATATATATATATGATTATATATGTATCTGTATATGGGTATATATGTTTATACATTATTATTATTGTTATTATTATTATTATTATTTTTAACGTAATGTGCATATATGTATGTTTATATGTGTATATATACACGTATGGTGATAAATATATATTTCTTAACATTATATGTTTATGCGTAAATGTGTTTATGTATATGAGTATATATATTCATATATGTTTATAATATATCATGTATGTTTATATATGTATGTTTATAAATTGGTTCATGTGGGTTTATATATATATGTTTATACATATATATATGTATATATGTTTGTAATTATAATAATAATAATTATTATTAATATTATTATTATCAAGATGTTTATGTATGTTTATATATATATATATATTTATATAGGTTTATATATACATTCACATGTTTTATATATGTTTATATATATGTAAATATGTGTATGTATATTTATAATAACTATTACCATTATAATTAACTAACAAATTTTTTATTAGTATTATTATTAAGTTAAATTATTTTATTTTTTTTGTTTTAATTTTATTTTTCCTTTTCTTTTATTCTCATTTGTCTTATTATTTTATTTTATTTTCTTTTTTTCTCCTCCTTTTCCTTCTTCTCTTTCTTTTCCTCTCCTCTAACCCTACGCTCTCCCCTTTCCCGTCGCGCCCCTCCCTTACTGTGCGCGACCCGGCCCCTGCCCCCCTCCTGCTCTCCCCATCGCCAGCCTGCCACCACCACCCTCTCCCATCGCCGGCCTGCCACCGCCACCCTCTCCCGTCGCCGGCCTGCCACCGCCACCCTCTCCCAGTTGCGGGCCGCCATCGCCCGCCCTGCTCCTTCGGCTGAGCCGCCCCAACAGCACCCTCCTCCGGTCACGCCGTCGCCCGGCCTCCCGCAGCGCCCTCCTCTGGCAGTGTACCTCCCTCTGGTAACCCTTATTCTTAATTCAGGGTTTTTAGTTTACCCCAAACCCTAGATTAAGGGTTTCAACTTTTAGGGGTAATGTCCAATTTCTGGTTCTACATTGATATTATAGGTTGATTTTAGTCTTCCGTGCAAGTGATTGGGGTGCGAATGGTGCTTCTCCCCAATTTCGGGAGATTTATCGTCAATTGAGTTAGTTCCATGCTTTTACGTTAGTGTATGATTTTGGTTTTGCTTGTTTGATTATTTAAATGAGTTCTATGGACTAATTGCGTGGTACGGGCGTGATGCAGAATGTTTTTTTAGAAATGTTTTGACATGCATGTGTGATGAAATTGGATTTACTTTTAGAAACGACTTTTTCATCATGATAAATGGTTATGTAGCATGCATATATGTTTTTAATAAGTTTTATTGGAAAATGGGGGTAGTTTTGACATGGTTTTATCAGTGTTGTGTTTTTCGTTTGTTTTGTAAAAAGGGGCTTTGGTGTGAAAAAAATGGAAATGGATTGTATTATGAAAAATGACGATTTTCGGAACTGTTTTATAAATTATGGAACAAGTTTATGAAATTGTGAAAGAGGTGAAAAGTATGTTTTGAAAGTAGTTTTGAAGAAAGTGATATGTGAGTAATTTTTAGAGAGCACTTTGCACGAAATAAAATTTTATAAATCTTAATACAATACCTTTTTGTGTTCGTTTGAAATGTTTTAATAACTATGTCAATGGGTTATTAAATTAATTTTGAAATACAAATCTTGGTTTAAGAGTTTGGGTGTGCGTTTGGGTTTAAATAGTTTTTTGGAGTGTGTTTGATTGTTGAAGTTGTCTCTGGGCGTGTTCTTGATATGAAAGTCTCCCATTGTCACTTATAATTGTTTTATAAAATATTTTAATGATTTGTTGACTTAGAAATGAGGTGCAAATTGTGTTTTGGGGGTACTTTGGTGTGAGAATTGTCTCAAAATGACGCGTGTGTGTGTGAAGAGTGGTTTTCTATATGTTACTCTTTGGAATTGTTTTATAAACATTGAGGCGGTTTAGGAAATAATACAGATGTTATAAATTATGTTTTGAAAACGCGTCAGGATGGTTTTTCATTTTTTATTCATTAGAGTTATTTTAATTTAGTGTTTATGTGTTTTTAAATGTTTTACTCTTGTTGTAGCATGCTGGAAAGTTAATCCCATGATATCGGATCTGTCGACATGCGTTTCTTGTTCTCTAGTGCGAGGCGTGTCGCGTCGTTGGGATTGGGTAGCGAGTTGAGGTAGGTTCCCACTGCACTTGCCTTTGAATTTAGAATTTACTTATTTCTTGTCATTTATTAAATTTTCATCAAATTGGAAGTAGCATTAAAATATTATATTTATAGTAGTTATTTGCTGGAATTGGAACTGCTTCTTTCCTTGCATTGTACCAGAAGCTTTTTCTTGATTAGTTATTGCGCAATAGTGAAAATGCCCCTTTGGCCCTTATGTTTGCGCTTCAGAATTAAAATGGTGATTTGGTTTACCTAAATGAAAATTTAAATGTGTTTTCTGGTTTTAAATGTGATGACGCCTGATCCTTCTTTTGGAATTTATTTGGTATTGAATAAGCACATGAGGCCCGTTTGGTACTTTTAATGAAATTTATGTTTTGAAAAGTCTCTTTGGAGTGATCTTTTGTGTTTGTTGATTAGGTGAGATGAGTATGTGATGCTTGTGCATCGTGACTAGTTTTACATTTTTGACTCAACCCTGGTGATTATACGTGTTGACATGGGAACCTGACATAGTGAGTGAATTTTCTGAGAACGATTGCTGGACTAGTTAAGATTACACACTGGCTAGTGGCCCTTAGTGTGGTTGGAGCCGCTAGGGGATTGGGCCCCTCGGTTAGGCCAGGTAAGGCTATACCGAGCGTTAGGGCATTATGACGTCATCGAGTTAGGGCATGGCTTCAGGATGAGTCACATGTATAGTACGTTCTGGTTTGTTCACGATCTCCTAGGTTCGACCCATGTCTCTTTTAGTGTCTATTTTATGTGGCAGGCGATTAAGAGGTTGAGTTTGGATGCCTCCCCTTGTGTGCCACGTTTTCCCATTACCATTAGGGTGTGTTGTGTGTGATTCTCTTTTTGACTAACAACTAAAGTTTGGATTTTTTTTTAAATTTTTCAAAAAATGTTTAAAAATGAAATTTACATGTTTCTTTCAACATTAAACTTGTTCTAAATTAAAAAGGGCAATGGACTGTTACTTGTATTCAAAATGGAACGTGTGTGTGTGTGAAAGCCCATATTTTCTATAATGTAGTTCAAACTTGAAGTTAGTAAATTCATCTTTTATTGGTAGTGCTTTGAGAATAGATTTATCGGGCTAGCCTACTGAGTTTTAATACTGAGGCCTATAGTGTTTTCTTGTTTTTAGTTTATGTTGCAGGATTGACTCGAGCTTGCTCGCCGTGGACGAGAGTTGGTTATAGTTTGAAGATCGACTCTCGGGGTCACGAGAAGTTTGATTCGTGGTCATGTTAGTTATGTTTTTTGGATGTCTTATTTTATTATCGTTTATTTATTTCTTCTTCTTAGTAAATTTTTATTGGGAGAAATCATTCCCATGTGTACTCTATGATACCCTGGCACTTGTCGCCAGCCCGGGAGGATCGGGAACGCCTCTCGGGTCATGTCGCAGATTGGCTCGGGTGACCGGTTCGGGGTCGACCCGGGTTTGTTCCTGATAGGTGGAGTAAAATTCCAGCCAAATATTGTACCATCAAATCTTCTTTTCTTGTTCAGTCAAAATGATAAAACCAATCATTTTAGGTTCATGGGAGGAAGAAAATAAATATGAAAAATATAAACATCTTATGATATACTGAGGAAAATCCCTAAAAACATCCCATTTCCATGATTGACCTAGATTTCAAGTTTATGATCTACTAGTATTACTTTTAATTCATCATTCAAATCATGATTTCCAGAAAATGAAAATTGTGCAAAAGGGAAAAATAAAATTAACATTAATTCCAATTCATAAGGGAATATATAGATAATTAATTGAACTATGATAATCTGAACTTTGAGATATATTTTCATTTTTTCTCATTGCAAAAAAAAAATTATCCAAATAAACATGAAGAATGAGAAAAAACCCATCATATATCCATTTATTTCATTAATTCCATTTAATGTTAACAAATTCCTCTACAAGAACCTATAAATTTATAAAATGATGGGGAAAGTGATATATCCAACCAATATTTGATGAATTTTCAAATGAAGAAGGTACAAGCTACTCAATTTCAAAAATATCTACAACAGCCTTCCATATTGAAAATCTAGAAACACAGCTCATACAGATATGATCTAAATCCTCCCTGTATTGATTATAAATTTGGAATATAGAGAATAATTATATTCCACATAATTACTCAATATCATCAGTTGGGATCTTTCGATGAGCCAACCTCCAAACTACATTAATTTGAGAAGTGATAATCACATTCCTATTTAATTTCCTGATCCAATGAAAACCCACAAAAGAATAAATGACATAGAGATTTTAACACCCCAATGGTTTATAAGATAATTTATTATCGAAGGCATGAAACACTAATTCTCCACAAAATATCACTTTGTTATAACCTATCCTTTAAACAGAATATTTCCACCACTATGATTTGAATTTCAAAAAACTGACATACACAGTTACGTTTAGTAGGATATTTAGAGTCTAATTAAAATAACATAATATTTGGTGAAAAGTATAATAACATTATGAATAGTAATATGGATAGTAATATTACCCTTTTGAATAGTCAATAATATTTTTATTTTATATTCATAATGTTATAGGACAATGAGATCTTGTTTAATTTTTCAGTGTGATATAAAACGAATTGTATTAAATTTTTTTCGAATAAAATATGATGTTTTGTAAAAATTATACTAATCAGATTTAGAAAACTATCTTCAAAAAGTTTTTTTCATTTTTGTATTCTGAATGTATATATCAAGTCATGATGAATTTTGGATAATTTTATAAAATACTTTAGTATTTTCGTTAATAGTAAAAATATATTTTGGAGTTTACTTTATGATTATTTAAATCATAATGAATTAATTATTAATATTAAATGATGGTATATTTTTGTACATTAAAATATGATATGATGCATCCTATGTGCAAAATACCATGGGAAAGCCCATGGTTTTTTAAATACCGCAAATGATGTGTCCTTTGAAATTAAGGAAAAAATATCTCTAAATTAGTATAATTACCCATTAATTCCTTCATTTTGATTCATCAAAAATTAATAAGCCCCAATTTTATGGAATTTTTATCTCCCTAGGAGTCCTCAAAAGGTTTCATCAAGCCCCCAAGGTCCCAACCTTCATTTTTTAAGAGTTACTTAACAAGGTAAGTGAATCTACCACCCTTCTTTTTTTCGAGCACTCTTTTTATGTTATTCTATTTTAATTTAAATTTGATTATGTTGGAATTTGTCATAAAAAATTCCTCTTACTGTACATATTACATATGAATGACGAGTGACCCATTTCTTTACATAAAAATATTTTATGAATTTAAAGTTACGCCGTTAGGTTGCAGAATTTTCATAACGGATTTCTTAGCTTCTCTTTTTATTTCGAGTACCATTATTTTATTTTTCATTCATCAACTACTTTAATCAAAATGTTATGATAAATAAAGTACCTTAAATGTACTATAATTTTGATATGATAATGTAATAATGATTCATCATATCTTCTTTCCCCTTATTTTATACTAAAAATGAAAGCATTATCTGAGATGTGTTAATTTATCACATTCAAGGATGAAGGGTTTTCAATCTAAATTATTGTCTTCAATCATGGTCATGAAACCTATTTTATGGATGAAATAATCTATAATATATGAATTATTTATTATTTATTTTTTTGAATCTTTTTTTACACATTATATTAACTTATAAATCAAAATTCTTTCATTGTGATCAAAAACCGACAATTAAACCTAACCATTATCATTAATGTTTTATATAATGGTTCATCTTCACTTCCAATAACCTAATGAATATTACAACCATGTAATATTAGAGATGATAAACAATTTAAAACTATTTTTCTAGACAACCATTCTCATCTCACTTGTTTATCCTTACATGTATGTAAGTAAACTAGTCATAAATACCAAGCCAGAAAATGCTCCCAATCAATAAAATTGAACCTCTTAAGCCCATCAAGAAGGCTATTAATGAACTTAATAATGCATTAATGAACATAAATAAGTGGTTTTGTAAATATTAATTAATGAATTTAATTTGGGTATTTGGGACACTAATATTAATTGAAGTACACCATTATGCTTAAAGTATGGTTTTTCAACCAAAACATCTATTTTCATCCAGGTTAATTGTATTATCTACTTACCTCAATTAAATTATTATTTATTCATATATCCTTCACATAAATTCTCTGTAAATGTACTATATATGTGTACCATCCACAACCTGATTATCATTTTTGAGGATTTATATGTTTCAGAAGGTTCTTTCAGAAAATCATACTAAAATAGAAGCATGATTCAAAAGAATTTTTCAAATTCTAACTTATTTTCAAGGGAACTCTATAATCTCTTTTTAGAAACCATTATATTTCAAAAATAACTAATTTTATTTTTAAAATACTATCCTATATCACTACGAATTTTATAAAAAAACTTTTTCAAAGAACTCTTCTTTTTCAATTTAAAAGAATATTTATCTCAATAATTACTCGTTGACTTTATAAGAGTGTCATCATCCATTCCAAAACACCAGTTGATTCTTATGTAGGATTCCATCTACCATATTTAATTGAATGGTTTATGAAAAATTTTCCAATGGATTCACTATATTTAAATCATTAACCAATTTAATCCGAATAGATAGGGATTATACTTAATGTTTTGGGAATGTTATTTATATTTCATATGTCAGTTTCAATATGAATGTATATGTTGTATTTGTTTATCCCCATTAATATTAGAAATAAATTTGAATTAAAAATATATGAGTGGGGCCTTCTACAGACCCTTGATGCATCGATATGTCTCAATAATCAAACTACTGTCTTCACACAAGGCCTTGACAAAATGATTATTTATAGTCTAGCCCTAAGGCCTTAAAGGTATGGTTATGTTATTCAGAATTTTTCACTACCTCATTACGATACTAGTAATTGAAATATCATGAATTTTTCTGACTAGAATAATACCCATGATTATGCTTTATTATGGGATTATTTATTCATCTCTTATTCATGCCATAATGTGTTCATGTTCAATTTTAAAGGAATGTGTTTTTAGTAATTCACTATACCGAATATGTTTTTATGATTTATTCCACTGTATTATTTACACTTACTAAGCATTTAATGTCACCTCGTTATAATGATTCATTTTTTAAGGACATGAATATGTATATTATGAATCAAATAAAAGGATAACCTAGGATTTTTGGATGTTATCAATGTAATTTCAATATTTTGTTTCCTCTCATGATGTAATTATAATCTTATGGACATATCTGGATATCCATTACTATTATACTATTCATCCCTTTGGGATACAAATTTCATGTAATCGTGGAATTATAATTAAATTATCCACTCAATCAGGTAAACTGGGGTTGGGTCATTATAGTTTGTATCAAAGGAAGTTCAGTAGAAAACAAGGGAATATATAACATGTATGTTCACACGAATGGAATAAGGAAGTCGACACAATTGTGTTCTTGACCCAAGGGGTTGTGCGAAAGGGAAAATGATCGTCGTGGTGTTATGGTTCATGGGGAAGGTCGCCAGTACAGTCAACAATGGGCGTGAGGGCTGGCGCGAACAACATCGGGTGAAGGGGTGCTTGGAGTAGTTCTAAATTGGGGTTCCAGTGGGTTGCACGGCTAGAGGAGGGATGACCGGAGGGTTGGTGCACTGGTAGAGGGCCGATTGGAATTATTTTTTCCAGATAGGGGGTTTCCAGATGGTGGTGTGGGCGAAGGCGTGTTCATGATGGGGAGTGGGGGATGTTGGTCGGACAATAGATGTGAGGCAGGGGTGCATCGGCTGTAGGTAGTCGGCGGTCAGACCGCAGGGGCCGGCTGTGGTCATAGCCGGTCGGGATGGAGTTTTCGTTGAAGGGAAGACCAAAGAGGCATGCATCTACGAGGAGTAGCCAAGTGGAGGTGTGATATAACAATGCAAACGGGTGGTGGCTGGTTGCGCGTAGGAGGAGGATGATCCAGGTAGCGCAGGTGCTGCGTGAGGAAGGGGAAAGTGAATTCGGGGCACCGTAGGGCTGTACACAAAGGGTAAAACCATAATAAAAAAGTAATAAATAAAAATTAAGATAAAGATAAATCTAAAAATAAGCTACATGTAATATTAATAAAAATAATATTTATAAAACCTTAATTATAATAATAAAACATTAATATAAATAATATTAAATATTATAATATAACAAAAAAATTGTTATTAATAATATTTACAATTTACACTAATTTCAATTGTATTATTTATAATAACATTAATAATAGTACATAATATTTATACTAATAGTTATAATGATTATAATAACATAAAAATAAAATAATTTTTAACACTTCTTTAATTTTAATTATATTTTTAGTAACAACATTTTTAATAATAAAAATTTTAATAACCATTTTTAGAATAATAATAATGATTAATAACAAAATATATTTAATAATAATAATACTATTATTCGAAAAATTATTAAAGTCATTAATTATTCTTAAAAAACACTATTGATTTTCCACATCGTATTAATTTGAATAGAGGAACTGCATGGATTGCGCACAACTCAAGAACCCATGCACGGACCATGAAGTAGCTTTTGTCTGATCTAGAAGCAGTTTCATAGGTGCTCGAGCTGACCGCAAAGATTCTACTAATCATGTGGTGCCCACGCACTGACCCAAAAATATAAAAAACTATAATCATAACTTAATAACAACAATTAATTAATAATATATAACATAATGATAAAAAATATAATGTTAATAATAATCATAATGATAAAAATATAAATGATAAAAATATTCATTTCATTTTAATAATAATAATATAATTATAAACAACACAAAAAATTTTATATAACACAATAAATTATAAAATGAACTCATTTTAAATTTTTCGAAGACAGGCGGATCATGCAATTACCTAGGTGAAGCCACGCTGAGCTTCCAAAATGCACCTTTCTAGTGCGCCCAATGATGTCAACTAAAAATTTATCACATTTTAACAGAACTCAACAATATAATTTAGGATTCAACATGACCCTCGAAAAGAAAATTATAGCCAAAGAAAATAATTAAAAATAAAAAAAACACGGGTTGGGGTGTGACAATTATCCCCACAATAAGCCCATTCCCCGAGAATGCCACAACATGATCTTGACCGAAAGGTAGAAATTCATAAGTGTCACCCAACTCCAAAAGATTAAGTGCATCTAATTGACTGATCCAAACAGACACCAAACTCCCATGACGTACGACTCATCCTCAGAATACGAACATTGTACCCACCACCAATCATATCCTAGACCATCCACTACAACCAAGGAATGAAAAACTTAAACCACATCTGAAGTATATTTATATAATCTTAATATAATAGAACTATTGGGTATACTCCAATCCTGACGTTTTCGGAAGAGGAAGAACATAAAATCAGGTGATTCTGCATGAGGCCACCCACCATGAAAATGATACCCAAAACGAAACTATGATATTGACATAGAGAGGCCCGAACGGACTCCCTCCTATAAGGATTGGGATAAGAATAAATTATTTCAGGTGTAACTCTATGAGACCCTCTATGGGTCTCCCAAATATAAGAATTGAAGAGATTAACTGAACTTGAAAACATCCCATGCGGACTGAAAACCCCGACCATGAGAGGGGAGAAAAGAAGGGTGGAAGTGACAGACCATAATAACAACCATCATCTGAATATCAACAATTTCACACCCACAGAAGATCACAAACCATGACGCACTAAATATCAATATTAAACCACATCCTTTTTCACCATTGGGGTTCTCTTAAATACACGGTAGCTTCACTGAGAGACCTGTGGATGGGGAACCGATGATTGATTCATCTCCTACCTCACAGCCTGGCATCATAAATCCCGAAACATAACACATTAACCTGAATGTCACTAAAAACACTTCTAATTAAATAAATGTTTCAAAAAGGTTTGACCAGAAAAAATCATACAACTAAACAAAAGGAAAAACGAAAAAAATTCTACAAATGATGACCACTACATCAAGGGAACATAATAAAGAGAAAACCCCCAAATGATCCCAAACATTTTCTTACTCTTTCTGACGAGATGAGTGGACCTTAGAAGAGCAAGGTTTGTATTTTTAAAGCTTCATGAAAGCACCTCAAAAGAATCATTGCTAGTGACATAAGCATCCAAAGGTGTTGTAATGCTTCAGAACACTTGGGCATGTCAGCTTCTTTCACCCATGAATACCAAAATGGTGATAGATCATGACATTAGACTATGAAGAAGTTGACAACAGGTATAATGAAATTTTAATTACCATAATGGTACCACCCACATCTGGCTGCTTCTCATTCTTTATATCTCTATCCTTTACAATACTTCCCAAGGATGGGGAGGATTCACTACCTATGTTCCTCCGACCAACTTATCATCAGCAAGAAAGACTTTCCACACAAGATCTAAAAAGTTTGTTATATTAAGCTCTTCCACATTCGACTGCTGTTCGCATTAGAGTCGAAACTCAAAATATCGAGATTTCACGAGATCACTTCTAACATACCATGGTTAATACATATCTTGTTATAGGAAACGAGGAAATAATTATGACACTAATCCAACACCTTGATGAAGACCAAAAATCTCTATCCTCTTCCACAACATCATCTCCTCGGAGAAATACTATTGGATGATCAATGACTAGAATAATTCCCAAGTAAAATCTTTTTGAGTATTTCTTTGAGACACATAATTTCACTAATTATTGGTTGAACTTTCAAGCATAAAGGGATTCATCATCACCATCAATGACTCAGGCGGCACAAGAAAACATAATTTCATATCAATCTTCCACAACCACTCAATTTCCTCAAGAGAATATACTTGTCCTTAAAAGAGAGGAGGGTTTAATTTTCGAAACTCGAGGACGTAGTCTATGGGCGGATCAACTTGAGTATATTCTATGGTCACACCACCCAAATCCACACCTTGGGAATTCATCAAACTTTTTTTGGGGAGAACACTAAGGAACAAAGAAGAAAATAACATAATCAAAACATGATCATTGTAATTTTGAATACATATTTTCACAATTTCCAAAATAAAACATTACAAACTTTTTTCAGAATTAATGAAGACCCAAACAATCCACGTGGGGAAACTATGATGATGGGTGATTCAAACATATGGTTGGAGGCTATATGCCAGTCATTACAACTTCACAGAGAGAAATATATAGAAATCTCACTGGCTCCACATTGCTTTATAGGACCTACGAGCTCACGGGGCTACTTTCCATGCCCCCTTATCATTTACCAACACAAATTAATTCCATGTAACCAAAAATACACAAACAACCTGAACATCCCATGGTGACCCTAGGTTTGGAATGAGCAAGGGTTCATGATTTCATTCCCATCCCTACACCTCATGTATTGAAAATTCTACTCTTTCTACATAAACATCATCTAATAAAGATGGTTGATCTGAATAACAAGGTCCACTCAAGAGCTAACCTCCTCTGATACCATTTTGTCATTAACCAACCCGACTCCACCCTGAACCAGTCACCTGAGCTGACCCGCGGCAAGGCCCGAGAGGCGTTATCGATGCTATCATGCTAGAGACAAGCACTAGGGAATAAACACAGAATGAATGGTAATAGTTTATCCCAACGAAAATAAATAAATTAGAAAAAAGTATCACACCACAAAGGGAATAAACGTCACAAAAAAATAAAGAGCGGAAAACTACATCACACTTACTATTCCTTGACTAAAATTCCTCATGTCCCTAAGAGTTACTCTCAAAACCACATCTAACTCCTACCAATGGAGAACAAGCTCAATTCGAACCCGCAACAGAACTAAAAACAAGAAAACACTATAGGTGTGAGTACTAAAAATCAATAAGCGTGCCCCACAATCTATCCCTAATGAACTACCTTTAAATAAATAATTTTACTAATTTCATGTTTGATCTTCATTATATAAAAATTGAGTTTTTACACACTTTCATTTCTAAATAATTTAATAGTCCATTTCCCTTTTCAATTTTAAATCATGTTTAAGGATTGATTTAAAAAAATGCATTATAATTTAAAAATATTATCGTAAAAATTTTAAAATCCAAATTTTGGTTGTTAGACAAGAGGAAACCATTCACAACACACAACACACAACAAGGGAATGGAAAAGTAGCACGTGGGGCCTGAAACCAAGTTAACCACCTCAATTGTCCACAACGTACAAATAAGTGCTAAAGAGAACATGGATCAAACCTAGGAGCTCATGAACAGTCAAGAACATACTATACATGTGACTCATCCTGAAGGTATTCCCTACTCAGTGACCTCATAACGTCCTAACACCTGATCGTCGCCCTACATAGTCTGGTCGAGTGGCCCAATCCCATAGAAATAATAATAACAAAGTATCCCTTTCTATGGGCCACTACTCTATTCATAATCTAATCTAGTTCAACAACTGTTCATAGAAAAATCACTTACTATGCTAGGTTCCCATGGAATGTACTATGTGGTATGTGGGGTGGGTCAAAAATGTCAATAATGTTACCAATAAAAATTCATGAAAATCACACACAACACCTCACACAACAAAAGTACACAGAAAAATCACACCTAAGTCACCCCAAAAAGAATTTTCAAAATAATTTATTTTATTAATCTTCCAAACTAGAATTATGTAATTTTTAAATAAAAACCAAATCTCAAAAGAAACCAATACATTTTTTCAGACATTAGAAGAAAAAATTTAACATCAAAACAGAACAACACTTGAATGTTCATGAATTATGTTTAAAGGCCAAATAGGCATTCTTTCACTATTGGGAGACAATTCATCTAAAATATAATTTAAGTGATATGCTTAATGTAAACGAATTCGTTTATATAAAATAATTATTCCATAAATAATTTTCTAATATTATTTCTAATTCATTCAAAATCAATGAAATATAAAGTAATTAAGAAATTATATATTTAAAGGCGAGTGCAGTGGGGGACCTACCTCGACTCCAGTCTCGATTACAATGGCGTGGCACACCACGCACTTGTGCGCATGTACGCATGAGAAGACGACTATGGTATCATGGGTTTACCTTAAAAACTATCTTCAATAATCAAAAAATAATTAAAAACACATAAAAATTTATTTAAAATAACTTAAACAATTAAACAGCACAAATTTTACCTCGACATAGGTGCAAGAAAAACGAAACAAAACTAATCTGCTCACCTTCGGTAGTGGTGTATTGGTGTAAGTTTCACGACAAATTGGGAAAAAGGAACTCGACTGGTCACACAGGTGGATTAAGGGGGTCAGCACATATGTGCGCTCAACCCATGGGGTCAAACTGAAGGTAAAACGATAGGAGTGGTTTTGTAGTGCATGGGGACAGTCGTCAGTACCATCAACAACTAGATTAGGGGATGGTGTGATTAAAGAAAGGTGAGGGGTTCTCAAAATTGTGTGGAATCATTGTTTTTATAGTTCACGATTCATGAGGAGGGTTAGCTGGAGGGTTGGTGTGCTGAAAGAGGGCCGACAGTTAGTAGGTCCACCGGATAGGGGGTTCGACGGATAGAGGTGTGATCGGTAGTGGGTGCACGATGGGGAGATGGGTTGGTCGGTCGAATGGAAGCTGCGAGGTGGGGGAACACGAACTAGAGGCGGTCGATGGTTGGACATCAGGTATCATCTCGGATCAAGAAAAGTATAGAGGGCAGGGCTGGTGAAGGGAAGGTCAGAGAGGGGTGTGATAGCAAGGCGGAGGCTGGTCGAGGTGCGATGCAACAAGGGAGAAAGGGTCGCAACTTGTGGCATACAGGAGGAGGAAATGTCAGGCAATGCAGGTGTTGTGCGAGAAAGGGGAAATAGAATTGGGTGAGGAGGTTTCTGCGGTGTTGCACAGTAAGGGTAAAACCCTAATAAAAAATATTAATAAATAAAAATAAAGATAAAAATAAAACTACCAATAAGCTACATGTAATATTAATAATAATAATATTTATAAAACCATAATTATAATAATTAATCATTAATAGTAATAATAATTAAAATGATAATATAAAAAAGAAATAGTTATTAATAATAGATTTAATTGACACTAATGTCAATTGTAGTAATTATAATAACAAAAATAATTGTCCACAATATTATCACTAAAAATTATAATAATTGTAATGACATAAAAATAACATTATTTATTACACTATTTTCATTTTAATAATATTATCACTAATAAAATTTTAATAGTAATAATTTTAAAATCAATTTAAATAATATAAATAAAGACTAATATCAAAATAGATTTAATTATATAAATATAATTATCTAAAACATTAACAATGTCATTAATTATTCTTAAAATGATTTTTTTCTTTTCCTTATCTTAATAGATTGAATACCATAACCGTGCGGCTCGTGCACAACTAAAGATCCCATGCGTAGACTGTGTGGTAGATTTTGTCCGATTTGGAAGGAGCCGCACGGGTGCCCGAGATGACCGCACAGCCTCCGCTAACCATGTGATGCCCGCACATTGAACCAACAAAAAATAATAATCATAACTTAATAACAATAATTAATTAATTATTTATAACATAATGATGAAAATAATTATTTTAATAATAATCAATATTAAAAAAATAAAAATGCTAAAAATATCAATTTCATTAAGATAATAATAATAAAATTATTATAAAAAGTAAATTTTTTAAATAAATAAATAAATTACAAAATTTACTCATTTTAAATTTTTTGAAGATTGGCGGATGGCACAATAGAATGGGTGAAGCCACACGGGGTTCCCAAAACACACTTTTCTCATGCACCAAATGATGTCAGCTGAAAAATGCGCAGTTTTTATCAAAACACAACAATCTTTTTCGGGATTCAACCCGAACCTCGACAAAAAATTTAAAATCCAAAGAAAATAATTAAAAAGGAGAAAAATGGGTTTAGGTGTGACATAAAGTGGCTAAAAATTGAAAAATAATTGGTTAATTGGGAATAATGTTCAATTTTGTACTCCACCACACCAAAATATGTGAATTTTATTAATTTAGTTCCTTAACTATTATGATTCCCCAGTTTTATCATTTTTGTTTTTATTAAAGCATAAATTTGTCCAAAATAAGTAATTGAAAGATTAATTATAAATTAAAGTGTGATTTTTTAGAAAAAGTAGATCCACTAAATTATTAAAATATTATCTACTTTATAAAATAAAAACTCATGTGTTTTTCAAATTAATTTTTAAGACAAGCACTAGTGACGTGATAAAACACAGATTAAAACGTAACTGTGTTAACAACATATTAAAAATATATTGGATAATTTGTTAATTATAAAATATAATTTTTTCCACTAATAGATAATATTTACCATTTATTAAAACTAAAAATAATCATTCATAGAATATATAAATTTTATTAATATAAAATAATTTGATAAAATATCATTTATTGTAAAATAACAATAATGTCAATTTTGAAAGTTTTTATATAATTTTTAGTTCAAAATATAAAACAATATATTGGAATTCAAATATATTAATTTTACATCTTTGTAACAAGATGTATTCTTCCTCATATGAAATTTATTAAAAACTATTCATTCAATATACATGAATTCTAATGTTCAGAGATTCATTTATTTTAGTTAATTACTCACTAAATGATCACTACATTGGAGTTTCATAAGAATTTTAAGAAATTAGATCTTGTCTAAAAGTTAATGGTAAATTAATATGAGAAAAATAACCCATTTACCTTTTAAAAGGGTATTTATAACTGAGAAATGATTCTTTTTACATATCTCACAGTTTCATAAACATTATAGGTAAAGAAAATTCCATTTTTTTCTTTTTTTACTTACATAAACATTAATATAGGTAGATTCAATTTCATAATATCCCAATAAATCATATTATTTTAAATCGTTAGGTATATGGTCAAATTATTAGCAGTCAATTTCTTTTAGACATATTTCAATGTCATTTTCGTCCTTAATTTTAAGGTTTAGTTGTTTACTATGTTTATTATTATATTAATCAATTTAATTAATTGTAATCACATTCAGTAATCTTTTTAGTGAAATTTTATATTGATTATATTTTTCCATAAATACTATATGGATTAAAACCATGTATGTTCTTTTTTCAAAATTCATATCAAAGTGGTGGGAAATTTTTGTTTAACACTAATCCTGTATATGTGGCTAGAAAGTAAGATTTTAAAGTAAAAATGTTCAAAAAATCAATTAGTGTTTATATAAAATTTTGTTATAAAATTATTCCAATGACCAAAATTGGATTAAAATATTTATAATGGATCAAAATTGTCTTTAAAAACCACTTTAATATATAATTTAACACAAATAATTAATTAAATGAAAGACATGTTTTTAATTGAAACACATTAATTTTACTCTACAACAAAAAAATTGAACTTATAAAAAAACCAAATCGACCTAGTATAATTTAGACATTAAATGTCCAAAAATTGATGTTTATTTGGAAACATAAAAATTATATAATTTTCAAAAATTTATATAAAAAATAGGCACACCATTAAAATATGATAACAAAATGTTTTTCGTGAAAAGTAACAAACTTAGTATTATTGGTAGAAATGTTCATATTATTGTTTTATATAATAATATTAAAATAAATTTTAATTTACTTTAAAAGAAAAATATTTTTATGTCTTGGGTGTTACATTCTCCCCACCTTAATTAAATTACAACTTTGTAATTTTTAATTGATCGTAGAAATCAAGGGAAAGATATTTGAAAATAATATTGTTTAAAAACCCACACCATAAATAGGGTTAACAACACATCTTCATAATAAGAGAGGAATGATATATGAAGTTCACCCAAAAACTATGCTATGGAATATTGGAATATTAGTGAATATATGGATATTAAAGAGAAATAAAACATTAATGTTCTCAGGGGGAGTGATAGAGGAAATGGTCTATTCAATGTTGTTGACCATAAAACCATTGAACATAAGTGTGAATAAAGGCCATTGATATCATAAATAACAACAATAATAGGGCACAAAAATTTTAATACACTTTTCCTAGAGTTGTGAAATTTTATCACTCTATGAATATATGTTAATATAAGTTTTTAAAATCATAATATTTTTCATTGATTGTGTCTTGAATTATTTATACATTATCTATAAGCATACTATGCTTCATATAGTGAATTAATACATTAATATATAAAACCTCACTCAATGATCAACTTAATCCATTTCATAATTGGTCGAATTTTACAAAGGTTTGTTATATAACACTTTATATGGAAATTCAAAAAGAAATTATCATTAGACCATGATCAACATGATGAAAATATTTAATCATCACATTCTGGGATCTTGAACACCTTCATCATGTGTACTTTTGAAATATGGTAATAACAATAATTACCACAAAAAGATATTATAAAATTTCATTCTTACTTATTCTATATGTTAGAAACATGTTATTGTATATATTACCTAAATCCAAAAGTGTTGAAAACTCAATCAATGATAAAATATACCATTTTTAACAAGTCATAAATCCACTCTAAGGAAGAAACCAATTGTCCAAATTAATCATTCCTTAATAATTATCTCAATATAATGATTATACTATGGATTTTCATTCCATTAATCATGTGTTTTCAAAATAGTTTAACTTATTATGAATTAATTTTCTTTTTTATCATTCAACATAGAATATCAAATCCTTTACGAAATAGTACTTCCATAAACTCCTCATATATTATATAATGGGAACATTGTAGATAAAATATTAAAATTAATAAGTCTATTAATAATTTAAATTCATCTGTGGAAGTTTCATGACTTGATCATTATCTCATAGCATCATTTGGGTTTGTTCTTTGATGCTTAATACATTGATTTTCATAGAGTCTCATCTCCTTTTAGTTGAAGAAATCTATATTGAAAACTTTTTTCATACCCTTTCAATACAAAGAATGGTGGGATTTTTTTCCACACAAGTATCAAACTCCCATTTCCTTCAAACATTTACCAAGGTCATTTTTTCAATAGTTATCACACGTGGGAATATATTTCATTCCCTTTTACCCTTTATTTATATTTTTCTCTACCATCATCTTCTTCACTTTCTTCCCATAAAAACTAGAACACATGGAAAATTAGTTACATGTATCTTTATAAAAGAATATTATTTTCTAATATGATTATAATATGTGGGTAACTACTTCCCTAATAATTTTTGACTTAAGACAATCGAAGAAATGATCCATCTTACTCTTTAGATCACGTGTATTAGTGGAGCTATCAATCCTTCTAATATGATCAAAATCTAACAATGTAGTTTACTTTATTAAATCATAACATGATTAGTAATTTAAAATATTTTTATGTACATAACATAAATTTACACATCTTGAATATTAGAGTAATAAAATTAAATTAACCTATTGAAATAATTACTATGAAATCCTTTATAATGGTAGATTTAGGAAATTTGAATTGTCCTAGGAGTACACCTTGAGAGTGTCAAACCAGGTGATTGGTAAGGCTCATTTTCATGTACAGGCTTACAAAGAGTTAGGTTTGGGACACCTTATTGGATTTATTACTCCTATGTAAATCTATTAGATAACCACATCCACTTGTAGTATCCACATAGGGGTGTATTAGTAGGAATAGTAACACAATATATGCCATACCAAAATTCTAGGAGGTTATTATATAAATTTTATTAATTATTATCTTATGGTTGTGTTCTATAATAGATATTTTCTAAATATATTTTCCATGGTTGGTTATATTCTTCCGTTGATACCAACAGTAATGCCCCGACCCTACAAACTTGGAGCTAGTGCATTATTTTATTATATTGGAATGATTACAATGAATTAAATCTCAAAGAATCAATCAGTTTATTAGTACTAGAAATACAATTAAATATACAATACCCATAATAAATTAGAAAATTTGAAATAAATAAGATGATAAATAATAAAAATAAATTAACAACACCTAAGAATACTTATTCAAATATTTCACTTCATAACCATGGGAGAGGAAAAATAATATGGGTGATCACAATTTCTCTGTAAGGGTATGTAAAGAGGAATAAATAATGAAACAATATGAATAAATTAACACGAAAATGAAGATAAATTGAAAAAAATCATTTAAAATATCTAGATAAGGTGATATCAAAATGGAATGGTTGGAAGCTGAAAACACATGTCATTTAGTCAATGAAATGAAAATGAAATGCATCCATAGATTTTTCAATGAAAAATATCATCGATAAATAAAAAAAATTCTAAATAATGTAAATTATTAATTATTTTATGAAATATTTCCAATGATCATGACACCTTTACAATCTAGAGATATTTTAAACTTTTTTGATTTCCCAAACTAATTAATCACATGAGATTGCAGATGCTTCTAGGGGATTTCATTAACCAGTCTCCAACCCGTAGATCTCGCCTTAAAGGATCTCCAACCCATGTATTGATTGTCCAAATAATTAATAATTTATTCAATAAATAATGTTCCTTATCAAATATACATTTTGAATAATGAATATGGATTTCTAAATAATTCCTCAAAAGAGGATTTGTAACAATAATGGTTATTGACATTAAAATAATCTTGATGAAAAATAAATATTAAACACTCCAATCTGTTCCATACCACAATGAAACATTTAAATCGGAATTAATTATGAATTAAATGAAATTTATAATATCACAAGAATAAATATATTCAAGATATATCATTTTAATGGGATTTATATACACCAAATAAAAGTAAATTGGTGCCTAAATAAAATAAGCCTCAATGGAATGTAAATTGAGAATAAATTCCCCACATTAACCTTAATTTTGGTTTTATAAATTTATACACATGTATAGTGGTTTATAATATCTTAGTAACTTATATAAGACTGAAACTGATTTTTTTTTAATATCTCATATTTTAAGAGTTGGTGTCCTAGAACCAACTTGGTTTAATTTTATTACATTGATATTTATTGTATTATTACATATTGTTCATTGTTCTACAAGACTATGATGTAATAATGTCCTAGACTATTTGTTGCATTGATAAGGTCATGACAGTTCCCTGCTATGATGAGAACCTTGAAATGCTATAACAATATTCTTAAATATTGTTCTGTGGTTGGATGACATGATAGGAAGGAACACATTGCTTGCAGACCATCAGGTGCGAGTACTGGTAAGCAGATGAGACATCCTCTCATGAAGTACGCACTTGGTAATCACCAAGATAAGATATTATGAGAACAGACCCGCTAGTAAGAATTCTGCATGTTTTGGTTTTATAGGATATTTCAATCTGCGAGCTTGTATAATGATCCTTATACTTTATGATTATCATTAATACGTGTCACGACATACGCACTTTTATTTAGTAACGAAAACCATCCCGTAGACAGTTCACGAGAAGTAGGGTACGTTGGGTGTGTCATTTGTGGCATGTTTTTAATGGATAAGTCGAGGAAGGATTTGTCCCTTCCATTTATGGAAGTTGGTATCTCATCACATTGATTGAAATAGAATCGTCGCGAAAAATTCCATGGCCATGGTGTAACGACGAGATTATTTCAGGGAGTCAAAGAATGACATATCAAGCATAAAAGATGATAACACAATAATGAAACATGATTGATGAGATATTGTGACAAAGGGATTTTATTACATAGCGAGCATTTGTATTTGGAAGTCATTATTGCGGCTTTATATTCTTTCTCTTGGGTGCCTTTACCCATTTCTAGACAGTACTCTTGGACTTTTGGAAATCTCGCCTAATGCCAACAAGAAAGAATCATAGAGGGTCACACACTAAGTGTTTTTGGTGGTCTCAGTTAAATTCTATTTGAATTTAATTAATGAAATAAATAATATTCTCAAGATCGTGGAATAATTTTATTCAAGTTACAAGGATCGCATTAATTAAATAAAATATATTTATTTATTCTATTGAACATTTAATAAATATTTATTTAGTAGCTTGTAAATAAAATATTTATTTAAGAAAATAAATTATTTATTTATTTATTCGGGTGTTCAATAATTGGATGTGGAGTTCGAGCGGACCATGGTTGGTCCGGTAGTAATATAATTATTTACAGGATGGTAAATAATTATTTAACTAGTTGGTGAAAATTAAAATAACACTGCATAATATAATCCTTTTTCATAATAAATAATGAAGCGATATTATTATTAAATGCATGTATTTTATCTAAGTTCATGATTTTATATAGTTGTTAATATGAAATTAAATATTGTAACTGAAATTCCATGTATATAAATAGGTAATTACGCCTATTGTGTGAGACACCACACCACACGCCTGGTGAATTGAGAATTGTTGACCCAAGCAATTTCTCTCTCGAATCCACTTCTCTCCCATCTCAAGAAGGAGATACGTTCTTCAAGGACAAGGAACATGTGATCAAGAATGACTCACACAAGACACTTGCTTTGCCATGCTAGCACCCGGAGAATGAGCGGTGTCGATTGGAGGACATCAGAGCACATGTGGATCACCAGTAGAGGGATTCTAGTTTGGATCCTTACAAGCACAATGAGATAATCTAGAAGGGTCATTCCGGATGATCAAAATAATCAACGATGAAAAATATAAAAGATACAAGTATCATTTTTCATTATGAAATTAATTAAATTAATTATAAACATGATGTGGAAAACCTTCTCTAAGGTTTCAGGACTCTTTCTTATTTATATAAATCATTGATTATATTTCGTGTAGACTGGCATTCATCGTCATATTGATCCTAAAACAATCATAGATCATTGTAAAAATAAAAGTTGTGTCCTGTCCAAACCTTGCTTCCACTACGCCCAGAACCTATATGTGGTATCAGAGGGGTTACATCATAGTTTATAATTATTTAAATATTTCGTTGATTAATTACGCATTTAATAATTTAGTTGTTTGAATTCAATTTTTTTTTGAAAATATGAATCCCATGATCTATTCCTCATCTTTTGTTTCTGATTCACCTTATAGGAATGATATTTTATTTTAATTTTGATTGAAATAAAATAGAGGATATAATCTGGAGGTTCCATAGCTTCCAAGCCATACAACACAAGAACACATGGCGTGTATTCGGTAGTACACGCCGTGTAGTCAAGATTCAATGAATCAGACCAGTTTTCCAAACCAATCCATGTGTTGGACTCTTTATAAGTCTTAAATGACTCCGTCTGTTGACTAGGAATAGGTGCCATGCGGTTTCCAGATTACACGCCATGTGGCCCAATGGACATGGCGTGTTGTCCCTTCGGGTTAGGGTTTGTCCATGTACCCCATACATGACTTTCCCGGATGGAGCCTGTGTAATGAGGAACTACACGACGTGTGGGCCACAGGAAATGCCGTGTACTCTAAATATTTCCAAAGTATACTCGCACATCATTTTCCTAGGCATGTACTTCAGATAGACAGTGAAAAATAATACACGTCATGTAGTTGGAACTACACATCGTGTACTCATCCAAATTACATAGATTTATTAATATTTATTGTTATATTATACAAAAACATGAGATGTGTAGCATCGTGTCGGCATAATGTTGCGGCACAACACGTGACAGGTGTTTTATATATATGGGTTTACTTTAACATCTTCGTAATGTTAATTTCTACTTATTGGGAAGTTATGAATAGGAATTCACCGGGTTTCCATCAAGGTTCAGGTTACATAGAAAAATAATTTTAAATGAATTTATTTTTTTAAAATTATGATGGATGAGAATCTCAATGAACCACAAAAAAGGGTTTAAAATAAAATGATTGGTTAATTAATGATGATAATTAATTGATTCGAGCGTGATTTATCTTAAACAAGAACAATTAAAGAATTGATTGCTAGTTTGTTTTATGTGTAAATATAGTTGCATGTATGGATGATCATGAGCTAGACCAAGACCATTATATGTGGATGGTTTCTTTTAATTTATTTATTTGAATTAAATTAGTTGGCCTGCAAGCCTTCTCCTCATTAATATGTAGGGCCTGCGTGCCCACAAATTATTTTATGTAAAACCCATTTTTACCCCTAACCTACATGTGAGTTATAAAAAGGCATATGTAATGTATGGAACTCCAATGATAGTGGAGGAGGTTCAAACTAGAGCCTAGAAGAAACCAATCCCGGGAGATACATAGGAGGATGGGTGGAAGTTGTAAACATGAACCCAAAAGGTTCAAGGTGTTTCTCTCTAAGGCGAGGGTTAGTTTATCAACAGCTAGATAAACTAACTGTTACAAAATCTCATGATCATTCCATTTAATTTATTTTATTTCTATCATTTCCATTATTTATCATTATAGATGTGTTGTCACGATCACATAATTAATGAATTAAACAATCATGGAAGATGGAAGAAAAATAAACTTGACTTATGTGTAAATATTATCAAGACATGGTTAATCACTTATATAAGTTCCATTTAATTTTTAAAATCATGTGATAATGATAATCATAAATTCACGTATAGGAGATAAAAACTCCGTAAAATAAAATATTAAGTCAGAACAGGACTTCCATTACTTGATTAACGGAAAAAACAAATATAACTATGTGTTTGACCGACCATTGTTGGGACACTTACTTTTATAAAGGAAGCTCTTATGAATGGTTTTGGGTTGACTTAACCATATTACATTAAGAGGAGAATCCCTTACTATACTTTGTGTAAAATTGGAGCAAGAGTTGTGGAAATCCAAAGTCATGATTTCAGTATTGGGGAGTCCACTCAACATATTCAGGAGTTGGAAGCCTGTAGTTGGCAAAGACCTCCATACCAAAATACCTTATAATATCTTGTCCAACCCATGTTGGGGTTATAATAAGGAGAATATGGATCTTTGACACTAAAATGTCATGGAAACTGGAAATTCCAAGTTCAATGGTGAGGGATATTGAGACTTGATAAAATAGTGTGAGACTTAATAAAATTTATTATTTCTTATAAAAAGTAATCTAGAAAGTACTAATGATATTCTATTTTAATAGTAGAATAAAAATGAAAAACTCATCAATCATACAATCCCTACGATAAATTATGAATAAAGACAACATACTCACCGGAAGTAACATCCATGAATGGTTTAGACACCATCGGGTTATCCTACTCTGTGAACGGAAGGCTAATATGTTGGAGTTAGCATCACCTGATCTTCCTGCCAAAGAGGCAAGTGATAAGGATTTCCTGGTCTATGAAAAACATATCAATGATGCATTAAATTTTCACTATTTTGATCCTATCATCAATGTTTAGTGAGCTCATGAAGTCTCATGAAAACATGGATGGTTATATCATGCTCGAGAACCTCTGTGGTCTCTAACAAGAGAGAGAAAGACAGGAAATGTTTTAGATCTCTAAGGCACTCTTTCATGGAAATCTTTGAGAAGGTGCCACAGCTGGGCCTCTTATATTCAATCACATTTTCTATATTGAGAGCCTTGAGGTTCTAGGGTTAAAAATCCCCAAATAACTGGGCACCGATCTCATTCTTGCTTCACTCACTCAGAGCTTATATAACTTTGTTGTCAATTTCAATATGAAGAACCTTGAGAAGTCTCTATCTGATCTTCTTATCCTCATTTTCCAAGTGGAAAAAGATATAAAGCACGAAAAGACTTCTATTCTTATGGTGTATAAGAGGAAAGGGAAGTCAAAGAGCATTAGTCCCAAATATGTTTCACGACATTCCAAGAAATAGAAGATCAAAGGGGAGGCAAGGGAATAAGAGGCGGTTTGTTTCACATGTGGCAGGAAGGGCCACTAAAAGAAGAGCTGCACCCAGCCTAAGAAGCAAGGGGAAGCTTTAGGTAAATTTTTTATCGAATGAAATCTATACATTTCTCCAAACATGCTATTAGATATAACTTTTGGTGCTCACAAAGGTATCCAAATACAGTAACCAAGTAGATTCCGGAAGATCGATTGAGGGGATGTAGATCTCTGAGCAGCCAACGGAGCTAGACATTCTGCTATAGCTTTCGAGTACAACCATCTCACATAGCCAACTAGGATGATCTTGGTGTTAAAGGGGTCTTATTATGTGACTTATGTTACTGAAAAAATTATTTCGGTATCCATATTAGATAAATATTGATTTGTTTTCTTGTCTGGAAAAGAATGTTGCTTCCTTTACAAAGATAGTATTTGTTATGGTAGGGAATATTTGTACAACGGACATTATGTGTTTGATTAAAAAAACCAAGTAATGGAAATTGATAAAAAAGATACTTCATATGACTCATACCACACACATCATTGGCATCACTGGCTAGGTCATGTAAACGAGAAATGCTGGACAAAGTTACATCCAGATGGATATTTAGATTCATTCGAACTAAAACCACTTGGCATATGTCATGCATGTTTACAAGGAAAAATGACCAAATTCCAATTTAGTGGGAAAGGTGAAAGGGATAATGAACATCTTTAATTGGTTCATATCGATGTGTTCGGACCATTTCCAGTTTAAGTAAGGGGAGGGTACTCATATTTGATAACTTTTGCTGATGATTTTAGTAGATATGGATATATATACTTAATGAGGTATAAGTTGGAATCTTTTGGCAAGTTCAAAGAATACAAGAATGAATATGAGAACCAGATTAGTAAGAAGATTAGGAAACTATTCTCAGACTGAGGTTGAGAATATCTTAATCAAGACTTAATTGATTACTTACGGGATTTTGGGATCCTATACCAACTCACTCCTCCAAACATGCCCCAGTGGAATGGTGTGAGTGAAAGGAGAAACCGCACCGTATTGGACATGGTGAGATCAATGATGAGTTATTCGAGTCTTCCATTATCCTTGTGGGGATATGCGTTACAAACTACGACACACATACTAAACTAGGTACCAACTAAATTAATAAATGGTATTCTATACGAGTTCTGGAGAAGAAGAAAAGCCATGTTATCGAATTTACATGTGTGGGGCTGTGAAGCATTTGTTAAGGCCTATTCAGGTAACAAACTCACACCCTGAGGCACAAAGTGTACCTTTATAGGATACCCCAAGGAATCATGGGGATATTACCTATACAACCCCTTAGAAAAAAGGTTATAGTGGAAATACATGCCGAATTTTTTGAGAGGGAGCACATCTCCAAAAGGGATAGTGGGAGAGATATAAACATTGATGAAGTCGAGGCTCATGTTACACAAGATTTGGTACAGTAACAGATTCCAAAAATCCCCATGGAAGAACAATCTGTTCCAGAGACACATAAAATCTGTAGAAGTACAAGAGAGGTTATAGAACCAAAATGGTTCAGTTTTCTAGTTACTAAGGATGGTGACTCCTTATTAGTTGATAAAAATGATCCAATAACCTATAATAAAGTAGTAAGTGGAATAAGCGTTTCCATGTGGAATGTAGCCATGAATTCTAAAATGGATTCCTTCTACCAAAACCAAGTCTTGATTTTGGTAGATCCACAAGTTGATGTCATTCTTGTTGGAAAAAAATGGGTATTCCAGAAGAAACTGGACATGGAAGGACAAGTCAGTACCTATAAGATATGACTGGTTTCAAAAGGTTTTAAACAACATCAGGGAATTGACTATGATGAAACATTATCACCAGTTGCAATACGGAAATCCATCGGAATTGAACTTGTCATTTCCTCTTACCATGACTATGAGATTTGGTAAATAGATGTCAAAACAACATTCCTTAATGGGAACCTTCAAGAAGTTGTCTACATGACACAAGCTGAAGGGTTTGTGACTCCAAAGGATGCCAATAAGGTATGCAAGTTACATAAACCCATTTATGGATTAAAGAAAGCATCTAGTCCAGGGAACATTCGTTCTGATGAATCCATAAAAGAATTTGGTTTTATCAAGAATGAATGTGATCCTTGTATCTATAAATGGTTTAGAGGGAGTGCAGTCGCTTTCCTAATAGTATATGTTGATGACATATTACTGGTTGTAAACGAGATACCAATCTTACAATCTGTAAAGGCATGGTTGAATCAATGATTCTCCATGAAAGACATGGGTAAGGCATCATATAATCTTAGTATCAAGATACATCGTAACAGATATAAGAGATTTCTAGGCCTACATCAATGTACATACATTGATAAGATACATAAGTGATTCAGTACGGAACAATCCAAGAGGGGGTTGTTTCCTACGTCACATGTCACTCATATTTCTAAGGAAATGTGTCCTCAGACACATTAGGAAAGAATGATAATGGCAAGGACTCCATACACATCAGCGATTGGGTTAGTCATTTATGCCATGCTATGTACTAGGCTGGATGTCACCTATGGATTAAGCATGGTAGGAAGATAAAAAAGCTGAACCAGGTGACCGCCATTAGATGTTAGTCAAGACTATCCTAATGTATTCGAGGTGTACTAAGGATATGTTCCTAGTTTACGGAGGAGATAAGGAACTAGTCATCAGAGGATATGTAGATTCTAGTTTCTATACTAATAAAGATGAAATGAAATCGAAATTGGGAAACATCTTCATGTTGAATGGAGGTGAAGTGAGCTGAAAGAGATCATGCAGTGTGTGGTCACAGATTCTACAGTAGAGTCCAAGGATATCGCAGCTTCAGAGGCATCTAAAGAAGCAGATTTGATGCGAGGCTTCATCCAAGACCTTGATGTGATACCTAGCAGTAAAGATCCTATCACACTATACCATGATAATACTGTAGCAGTGGCTCTCGCAAAAGATCCAAGGCCAAATCAGCGGAAAAAACACATACTTTGGAAGTAGCATCTGTTGAATGATTTTTCTCAGAGAGGAGAAGTTTTAGTGAGTAGTATTTCCATAGAAGACAATGTGGAAGACCCCTTGACAAAATCATTGACTCATCAGAAACATGATCATCATGTGAGGTCAAGCGGACTAAAAGTCCTAGGTAGTTAGCTCTAGTTCAAGTGGGATTTTTTAAGAGTTGGTTTCCTAGAACCAAGTGGTTTTAATTTGATTACATGGATCTTTATTGTATTATTACATATTGTTCATTGTTCTGCATGACTATGATGTAATAATGTCCTCGATTATTTGTTGCATTGATAAGGTCATGGTATTTCCCCGCTACGATGAGAACCTTGAAATGCTATAACAATATTCTTAAATAATGTTCTTCAATTGGATGACATGCTATGATGGGACACATATCATGTAGACCGTCAAGTGTGAGTACTCGTATGTAGATGAGACTTCCTCTCATGAAGTTCACACTTGTTAATCTCCAATATAGGATATTATGAGAATAGACCTGCTAGTAGAAATTCCGCATCTTTTGGTGTCATTGAATTTTTCTATCTTCAATCATGTGTAATGATCCTTATATTTTAAGATTACCGTTTTTATGTGTCACCACTTACGCACATTGATTTAATAAAGAAAACTGTCTCGCCGACAATTGGCAGGAAGTAGGGTATGTAGGGTGGGTCATGAGTGGCATGTTATTAATGGATAAGTCGAAGAAGGATTTGTCCATTCCATTTAGAGATGTTGATATCTCGGCCATTTGATTGAAATAGGACCGTCGAATGAAATAACATGTCTATGGTGTAACGACTGGTTTATTTCAGGTAGTCAAAGAACGACGTATCAATCATAAAATTTGATACACAATCATGAAACCTACTTTATGAGATTTTATGACAAAGGGATTATATTACCCAGTGATAATTCGTATGTGGATGGCATTGTTATGACTTTACATTCATTCACGTGGGTGCCTTGACCCGTTTCTAGACAGTACTCTTGGACATTAGGTAAGCCCACCTAATTCCAACGAGAAAGAATCATAGAGGGTCAGACAATAAGTGTTTTTGGTGGTCTCAGTTAAATTCAATTTGAATTTAATTAATGAAATAAATATTATTCTCAAGACCGTGTAATAATTTTACTCAAGTTACAACGATCGTATAAATTAAATAAAATATATTTATTTATTTTATTGAACTTTTTATAAATATATATTTATTAGTTTGTAAATAAAATATTTATTTAAAAAATTATTTATTTATTTATTCAGGTGTTCAACAAATAGAAGTGGAGTTCTAGCGGAACAAGGTCGGTCCGATAGTAAAATAAATATTTTCAAGATGGTAAATTATTATTTAACTAGTTGGAATAAAATAAAACAATGATGCTAATATTTTATGACGTATTATATTATTTATATTTCTGTTTTGTGAAAGTTGGCACACCATAAATCGTGACGCGGTATTATCATTAAATGCATTGGTTTTCTCTATGTTTATGAATGTCATTAATTTTTGTTATGCAATTAAATATTATAACTGAAATTCCATGTATATAAATAGACAAGTATGCATATTGTGCCAAACACCACACCACACGCCTGGTGAATTGAGAATTATTGAGCCAAACAATTTCTCTCTCGAATCCTCTTCTATACCCTATCAAGAATGAGAGATGTTCTTCAAGGATGAATCACAAGTGACTAAGAATGACCGACATAAGACACTCGCTTCGCCGCGCTAGCACCTGGAGAACGAGCGGTATCGATTGGAGGCCATCATAGCACATATGGATCACCACTATATGGATTCTAGTTTAGATCCTTAAAAGCGCAGTGGGATAATCACGAATGTTCATTAAGGATGATCTACATCATCAACGAAGAAAAATACCAAATATACATGTATTATTTTTATTTATGAAATTAATTAAATTAATTATAAACATGTTGGGAAAAATCCTCTCTAAGGTTTCATGACTCTTTCTTATTTATTTAAATCTTTGATAATATTACATGAATACTAGAGTTCATTGTTTTTGGGATGAGACCCATCATATTATCTTCTATTAATTTGTTATTACCCTTATGTTAAAACTCATTATTTTAACTATTCCAGGTGTTAAAGGTCTAGTTTTCTCAAGTATGTTTGGACTTTTCCTTTTTCTGTTCCCAATAAATAGGTCACGATTTCATAATCTCCATAATTTAAAACATAATTTTATTATCATATATATTTAATAAATATGATTTTATGGTAATCTATAGTTTTTGTAGATACGAAATGAATTGCACTGCTCAGGGAGATGGTTGGTCTTACGTACGCATGCATGCTACTTTCATTTATTTTTTGTATTAATAGAATTAAAAGTAAATTATATATTAATAACATAATTCCAATATCATATCATATGTCATATATAATATATATTTTTATAAACACCATCCTTTAGACACTCCATGTCTGTAATGAACGCATAACATCATATTTAGGGGGCGATAGTCCATTAATCCTCAAAAAAAATCATTGTACTTACACAAGATGGAATGAATAGATATATGTTCTAAATAAAAATAAAATAAAATAAATACATTATATATATCATATATAAATAGTGTGTCTATCATAATGGCCACCATGAGAGGTGGTAAATGAAAAAATGATTAAAAATCATTTTGTGAGGCAGTAGTTCATTGTAAAGAGAAACAATATATTCATTACTCATTAGATGGAGGTGTGTGTAAGTATATTTATAAATCATAAAATTAAAAAATCCAAGTATATTTAGGATATTTTTTTATACAATCATTGAGTATGGAGAGTGTATGGAGTAGAGAAGAAAATAAAAGAAAAGAGATTGTTGGAAATGTTACCATGAAATCGGGTAACTCCTTTTGGTTTATACAAAAGGGCTTCCATGGAAGGACATAATCCCAAAGAGAGTATTAATGGTATAGGGGAGGGTTTTGGGGAATCTATTTAGGTATATATTTTCCAAATGTATGTGTTTTGAGAGGTGTGAGTAGGGGGTAGGGTGCTTGCCTTTTATAGTTTAGGGGGAGTGACCCCCTTATATATACCAAAAGGTATTCATTAATGGGAGGTATACCATTCCAATTTTGCTTCTGAAATGAAAAACTAATGGGGTAAATTTTATGAATGGTCGATTAAAACCTAAAAAATGTTTATTTTAGCAATTTGGTTCCTTAACTTCAATGATTCCCCTATTTTTTCATTTAGGTTCTTATTAAATCATCTAGTTTTCTAACATACATAATTTAACCACTATTACAAAAATAGTTATTGATTAGAAAATATAGATACAATGAATTATTAATAATATATATAATTTATAAATGAAATATCCCATATTTTTTTAAATTATTTTTTAAAACAAGCCAATGTGACGTGCTAATGTGTTGCTTAAAGTCACCATGTGTTACCAAAATTTTTACGTTATATAAGTTAGTATGTTAATTATAATATTAAAATTGTTCCAGTAACAGAACATATTAAAAATATATTACCATTTATAAATAACATTAAATAATATAGGATTTTAATTAATTTTAAATCATTTAATAAAATATAATTTATTTTAAAATAACAATAATATCAATTTTGACATTATTTATTTAATTTTTAAGTAAAAAAATAATAAAAAATTGAATTAAAATATTTTATGTTTAATGCTGTGTAACTTGTTCTATTCATCGAAAAAATAATTTACTAAACCACTTAAATCAATATAACCAAATTTTAATATTAATAGTATCATTTATTTTATTTATTTATTTAATAAATAACCACAACATTGGAGTTGAAAAATCATTTAAAGAAAATATATCATCAATAAAAATAACGGTAAACTATTATTATAAATAGAAAACCATTATATGTCAAAATGAAATTTTTTATCCTAAATTATTATTATTTTTATATATACCAATGTTGTATAAATTTTAATGGTAATGAAAGTTCCCTTGTTGTCATTTTCATTAAATAACATTTTATATAGGGCACTTCCATTTTATAATATCCTAATTACCCATATAATTATAACAAATTCGGGATGTGGTTGAATTATTGGCACCCAATAGATTATGGAAAACTTTTCCAGGTCATTTGTGTCTTTCAGATTATGGTTTAGTCCTTTAATAAGTATAATCTTACATTAACCACAGTATAACATTTAATCACTTTCACTCATCATTGTTGTCAAAATTTAATATGATCATATTTTAAAAATTAATTTTTTTTATAAAAACCATGAATTTATATTTTTCAAAATTAAAATCATAGAAGTGGGGGAATTGAGTTTAACGCTAATCTCACTAGTGTGCTGAGCAAGAGGGTTGTTAAAGATAAATTTTCAAAAGTTCAATAATTTATTATATCTAATTTCAAAATAAAAATTATTACAATGACCTAAATTGAAATAATATATATACAATTTATCTATTTTGTCTTTATGAACCAATTTAAAATATAATTTAGCACTAATAATTATTTTTACTAACGTACAATTTTTATTAAAACACTATATTTTTTATATTCATCAAAAAATGAACCCTCTTAGAAAAAGATCACACAAAGATATTTTAAAATTGATGAATCCATAAATTATTTTGGTTTTTGCCTATAAATTGTTTCAAACTTTCAAAATTTATTTTTAAAATACACACCACATTAAAAGGAGGTAAAACTCAGTTTTTTATGTAATGAAAATAACTTAGTGTTGTTGGTAGAGTAATATTATCATGGTGTTGTATATAATCATGATATAAAAAAAATTAAATTTATTTTAAAGGGATAAATATTTTAATGTCTTGATTCTTTACAATAATACAGAATAATTTTAATAAAGATTAATGTTTAAAAATGACAGTTATTAATTAAAATATATTTTTCATAGTTTTATTAATTTCTTGTAATTAAATTTACAAATAGTATATTCTAAATTAAATAAATCATTCTTTATTTTATGATATATAAGTAGAAATTATCTTATCAATAATTTTTTGGTTTTTTTCGAGAAATTATGTTAATAATGCATTATAATCTTTCAACTAATAACATGAATTTTATAAAATTATTATTATATAAATATTTCATATAAATGTATGAAAAAAATTAATAAAAACAATTTACTTTATTATTTTCATTATACATTTTAATATATTGATTTTAGTTAACATACCTATATTTTATATTTTATAACGTGATAAATAGTTTCCTAAAAAATTAGTGCATTAATTATATTATGATTATTTTTTAATAGTTTTAGCGATTTAACTATAGTAAATTTATTTATAATTTAGATTTATATGTTAAATATCGTATAATAATGGAATTTAATTTTTTTGGAATAAATATAACTTCATATTATGTAACAAATATTTAATCATGTAAATGCTAAATGAAAAATGTAATAATTTACATGTAAAGTTCTTGAGGAATTTTAAAATAAGATACTAACTGAATGTTAGAAATATTCTAGATCTTATCTAATTTTTAATAAGAATATTTTTTTTCTGGATCAACGTGACGTGATTGACATGTCCTTTTTTATTTTAAGTTGAAATATTATCAAAGACTCTATTCTGACCAATTATAAATTGGACCTCTCACCAAAACTTAAATACCACTCTAAATTCATTTTCCACAAGAAGAATACCTATCATCATTCCTTCCACATGATAACTATTTCACTCTAAGAATATTTTTGATAAATAAATTTATCATAATAATTTCCTTTCTAAGGTATCTCACAAGGGAAACTTAGAGATCTCAATGTTGTTAAATCATTTCACTAAAATATTTTTCTTTCATTGTTCTATTCAAAATTTATTATTCCCAATTTTATATGATAAATTCAGTATTTATGTTTCACAATCATTCATATATGAAAATAACCAAATCCATGACATAATGTGTTTTATTTCCCATTAAGACCATTCAAGGTTATCTGTTCTTTAATTTGGGGCATGGAAAAATAATAATTTACTATGTATAGTAGAATGGTTAGCCTAATTAATCACATTAAGATGAGTTTACAAAAAATTGTTTGTTACTTTTTTGTTTTTTATGAGATTAATTTTCATTTGGTTTGAATATTAATGGTTCAGATATCATTTAATATTTATGTTTGCAAAAAATGGATAGAAATTGCGATTAGGTTTGGATGTGTTTTTTTATTTCAATTTATTCATATTTTACAATATCAAATAATATTTATCTACTTAGTATGTAATGACAGAGATTCCATGATTAGTTCATCCCTTTATATTTTCCAGATATAGATGGTATAAATATTCTTAATGGAATTCTCATATTTGACTACCCTAATTACTTTCTCTATCTGAATTACAGCGTGTCCACTTTATTAATTAGGGAAGTCCCTGATTAGGATTTTATATTCTATAGAAACTAATTTTTCTATCCAAAACACCACACATGTGTTGATGAGTGTCGTTCACTACCACCTAACACCACCATGTAAAATCATATACAGACACAAAATAGTTGGAGGGGGATATTATATCACTAAAAAAATAAATTAACATTGACAAAATACAAACATAATATATCATATTTTAAATTTGAAATTTATAGAATTTATATTATACTAGATAGAAGAAGAATTAAAATATTAATTATAAAAATCACAATAATTAAATATTTAAAAATGATTTATCCCCACTTCCCAAATGAATCATAACATTAACTCCTCCAGGTGAAGGTAAATAAACAATATTAGGGGAAAGAAATAAATTGAATGAATTAAATGGAAATAAGGAAATAAGAATGTAAATGGAGTACGATCAGCTAGTCCACATCCAGGAATTCCCCCCCCCCCCATGAGTTTTTTAGAAACCTTAATGTGATTGTATTTATAATAATAAATCACTCATGGATTGGACTTAATTTCAAATTAATATATCCATTGATATCATATGAGTAATTCCTGGGGGTGTATGGGCATACCGGTTTAAAAATAGTTTCATAGGTTTATGAGTTTGGATATGGAAAATGAAAACAATTCATACCAGAATGACTATTGACATGATACATAATGTTACACTGTGAAATGTTTTATTATCCCTCCTAATAAATCTTTTCAACATTATGATTCCACATAATGTATTTTCATAAAATCAAATGTTCTAAATAAATTAATATTAATTGAATGTTTTCATATAATTTTGTGTGTGTTCAACGTGATTATTTATACTTTAATCCTTATAAACATCTCATACTCATCCCTCATCATGGAAAGTTTTCATACATTGAAAATAATGATTCTAATTAATAATTTTCATATATTTATTGTTTCCTCCTATAAAACATGTTAATAGTAATTTATCATTTGGATTGACCAATTAATTTATAAAAACATTTGAATGTATATCAAATTATATATCCTTAAAATGGGTATATCAATTCCCACACCATTGAAAATGTCTTTTAATCAATCATATAATATGAAAATAATTATAAAATAATATCATTCTCGAAATATTTAAATTTCATGAGAAAAAATGATAGATTTTATTCGTTGGATAATAAATATTCAAAATGTAACAAAAAAGAATTCATCATAGTCATAAATATTAAATTAAAAAAATCCAATATTTCATTTTATTTTTCCTATTTTAAAATAGAAATTATGTTCCTGGATTCCACTTACATATCTTAATTCATTAATAATTTTCATTAAAAACTATATATATAGAACATTGAATTATTTTCACACATTAATCAATCTAAGAAAAACAATATAAACTGTATTTAACATAAATTGTATTTCACATAACTTATACTTTCAATTCATATATTATATCCATTTTTTAATCACTATGAAAAACATTAGTCATGAGAACTTTTCATTATGAATAAAATGATATTGAAGATTTTGTAATGTGGGTGATGAAAAAGATAAGGATAAAAAATGAGAGTTTTATCTAAATAATACTGCATGATTCCATAATATAGGAAAAATGAAATACACCAAAAATAATGAATATGTAGTCTTCATATTCCTCAAAGTTGAAATCGGGGCGATGATATGAGTAACAATAATGAATGAATCTCCCCCTCTATTTTTTTTTACATTTTTCAATTTTTCTGTTTTATTTTTTAAAATTATTACTTACAGGAAATCTCACATACACTAACTATCCATATATAATCAAAAGACTATCATTTTGGAAATGGATACTTTTATCCTCCAAAGACAAAAATAATTATTATTTCCTTTGTTATCTTCTAAAATAAATGTTTTTCATTAAGGGTGAATAAAATATTAAATTAAATGATAACATGGAATCTCCCAAAATAACCATGAAGAAAACAAGAAATATAACCAAAATAATGTACAACCCCATTCATCATGGGAAACATTTCCCCCCCACATCATCTTTTGAATATTGTTCAACAAATTGAGAGTATGTTTGGGAGTGATATAATTTGCATTAAATGAGGAAATTTTCATAAAATATCAATTAATGGTCTCTACTAGATAATGTAAGATTCAATTTTAATACATTTTTTATTTTATAGGGACAAAAAATAGAAATACTCAGTCATAATTTATTATGATTCTACTCAGTTAAAGATATGATAATATTCCAAGGAATTTATTGAAGAAAATATGCCCAATTTTCTCCTGAAGTATACTATAGAATGAAAAGGAAATATTTTTTTATAAAATCTATGAGGGATTAGAATATATTATAGTTTCAATTATGCATGGGAATAATTAAAAACAATATACCAATCAATTTAAATTTCATAAATTAAATACATAGAATATCATTAAATATTTTATCTATAAAAATTAACTCATTTCCTGAAATCATGATATGTAAAATTCTTCCCCTTGTGCATAAAAATAATAATTGAATTCCAATTTTACACAAATAAACACTTCAATAATGGAATATAAAATAGGTAATAATTATTATCTTATACAAGTTATGTCTCTTATATTATACAAGATTACATGAGCACAATTTGTGGCATAAAAAAACTTTGATAAAAAAAATTGAATATAAAATATTAGAATTAATATTAAATAAGTAATATAAAATCATACATACCTTAAAATTATTCTTCTAGTTGGATGGCCCTGATCGTTTATGCATAAGTTTAATTTTAAAATATTTATTGATTGGAAATTTTCATAAAAAGTGTGAATACTAATTTTATAACATGAACAATGGATTTTGTTTCCAATTTCTTCATGTTTACATATTCCATGATGTATAATTAAGAGTAAAAATAGTGATATTTGAGGACTGTTCAATTATTCTTATGGATAGATTATGGATATATTGAACTAATGAAAAATCATGTGTTTCCCTTTATAATCTCTTTTGGTTAACATCATTATCTTGACCAAAAATAAAAAATTATGAATAAAATACTAGAAAAAATGTTTTAAGTAAATGATTACCTCCCCATCACATAATTTATATAGTTTCTACAATTATTTCATATTGATTATTCAACTATGAAAATTTTAATTGGGATTATTATATTCAATAAAATGATAGGGAATATAAGGACTTTATGCGCCCTCATTCGATATTCAGGTTAAAGGATTGTAATCTACATCAATGGTTCATGAAGTAATCCCAAATTTTAATTCATTAAACTATTTCCATTTAATTTGAATGGCATTTCCTATCACTTTTAATATACACAACCACCCAAAGGTATACATGTGTAAAAAAAATAGCATTCCCACCTGTAAGGAAATTTACTTGAGATTGTTTTACATCTATTTTCTAAAACAACACTTCATCCATATGGTGTAAGGTTAATGGATGAATTATATCATCATGGGAAATCATTTTTCATTATTTTTTATATATTTTAATTTTTTAAATAATCTATCTTGATTTTTTTTAAGTCTCCAAACCAAAATATCATATCATTCACAAATTTTAAAAGTTCCATAGTCATATCTTATACCAACAAGTAGGATTTTTATTCTAGTTCCACATAAAGGTAGTATCGTATACTATAAAATAATTATATGGGTGTAACTCCTATGGGTATCGTGTAGGTGGTCCTATAATCCCATATGGTATAGTCTAATAGTTGGATCAAATCCTTCATATGTGATTTGAATTTCTTCCCAAAAATTCTTTTAATTTCATGGTTAGAAACATCAACTTGGCTATTAATTTGTGGATAACTCGGTGATGGTTATTTATTATCAACCCCCTTCTTTTTAATACTATCTTCATATTCTATCGAAACAAATGAGTCGTGTAATCAATGATGATGGATCTTGGTACTCAAATATAACATAACATGTTAGAGGTGAAAAAACATAAATAACCACGGTACCATTAGTCCACCGAGATTTTATTCCATCTATTTTGAATCATAATCCATTGTAAGAAGAATATAACAATTATAAAATGAAATAGGGAGTGGTACCATGAATTCTATTCCCACTATATAAAAAATTTAAATAAATAATTTTTTAAGTTATTTATTTTATTTTATAGATTACACCGGAAAACATGTATTTACATACATTTTATATAACTCATGTGGATCAATAAATAATGTGGTAAAAGAAATTAACAATATAAAACATTTCTTGTTATCATTTAAATTCCATTGTGCCCTCCACATTATACAGTGCATCAGTATAAAAAATATGACTCAATGTCACTTTTAGGCAAACATCTTTTAATTAATTGATTATTTCATATTATCAAATAATATTGATCCTCCATAAAATAAAACCTTGATTAAAATTTAATATTTTCAATTAATGGGTGTTAATATGAGAAATTAATTGTGAATTAACCAAATAATTAACAATTTTGGTGTACCATGGTAATTCACCTTCCATAATGTTGAGTATTTCTCTAGGAAGATGATCATTTCTTGGATTTTTTTAAAGAATTTTTATGTGACTTGTGTTGGGTATGAACCTAATATCAGATGGTTGATATTTTTAGTGGGAGTTTAAATATTTCTCCTTTATAATATGGTTAAATATTATATATGTATCTAATTATAAGGTTCTAGTTTTTGAATGTTCAAACATGGTGTTTTTTGGATGAGTTTCATGTTTTGGTAGAAGTCTCCTGGGTTTGGATAACTGTAGGATGGGGAACAAGTAGTTCATAGTGTCAAAACTGGCAACAAAAGCCCATCTAAATCATTAAATTATTATTCATATAGTATAATTAGTTTTTTGGGTCAACCAATTTAGTGTATGACATAAAATATAAATAGGGTAAGGTCTTATGAATTCATGGCATGAATTCATTTTTCAAATTTTGAAACTTTCTGTATATAAACAATTTTGATATTTTATCAAAAAATTTAGGAATTGAACTCCATTTTCATGTCTTAAATTGGACTTAGGTGTTTTGGAAGTGGTTTTATTTAATGATATGATTTCGAACCCTTAAAATAATCACATCCTTCAGACCTCTTAGGCATAATAGGATAAGAATAACAATATTGGAGTTTGGGAGATATTCTATCTCAATCTCTTCACTAATTGATTCATTGTTTGTTGTTATTTATTCCTCTCTTTGAGTTATAGAAATTATTACTAATGGACATTTTAAATTCAATGTGAAACCTCATTCATCAATTGGTTGTAGTTTTAATCTATTTAATAAATCATATGGACAATATTCTAGACTGTGATGTATTTTTTGAAGAAGGACAACATCTTGGATCAAAAAGTTAAAGGGATGTATTGTGTTTATGTGCACATACTGTTTATGTGTAGTCTATTAATGGTATTTAAATGGGTTTATATTTTTAGTGTTTATATGCTATTTTATCAAATGGTTTCTTATTACATTATTTCATGGTAATAATTTTACATGAAATGGATTCAGAAGCATGTAAGATAACCCGAAATGGAATTGGAAGCATGTTACAGTCATACAATTGATGGATAGTCCTTGTTTCATCTAAGTGTTGTTCTCCCATAAGTCTTGGGATTTCCTTTCATAGTTTCATGTCATGTTTCATGATATAATAAAATTTATTGTAATTTAATTTTTATTCATCAATTTATCTTATTTAGAAGGAAAATTAGAAAAAGGGTTGATTATGGAAGACTGAAGGAAATTGGTGATGGAGAAAATGCCGTTGGACCATTTTTGGATTGGTGTAATCATTATTTGAGTAAGGTGGTCCAAAAAAACTCTATTTTAACTATTTTTTGTTATATTATATGACATATGTCTAATCAATACAGAACACTGTCAACATGACCAAATAAAATTGGTAAATACATTTTTATGGAGAATTAAAATCTTTATACCTCATTTGGACCCTATCAAGTACTTATAATTAATCATACTAGTTGATACCACACAAAGGGTGTGCCAACACTATACAATGTGTTAGATTTTGTGAGGAAAAAAACTAGATCCGCTTTAGTAAATTAATTTTGGTTATAGTAATTATGATTATTAGTATAGGAATAAATAGCCAAATTTAAAAATTTTAATTAGGCCTGTGAATAGAAGTTGGTAAAATGAAAAAAAATGAAAAATTCATATGATGATATGTGTAATGGTATTTGTTAATAAATGTTAACTAAAATGGTAAAATTTATTCTTGTCTTGAATATTGTTAGCTTGGTGTAATTTGATTACTCCCTTGTCAATTGATATTCGGTTATTTTAGCCTCCTTGGAATAACATGTGAATTGAGGTTATTTCCTAGAAATAAATCACATGAACTAAAATTATTTAATTTCAATATCAATGGGGTTTGGGGAAACTAAAAAATAAAAGGAATGATATCCAATTATTATTATAATTAGGACCCATACATTATGGTTTTTATGTGCGTACAAAAATATTAAATGGACAAAATAAATATAATATAATGATATTAGTGGTATTTTAGTATCTTATTCATGTATATTTTATAATTATTATTTATTTCTATTGATACACAATGATTGATTCCTATGTGTATGATTAAAGATTATAATTTTGAATTTATGTCTGGTTATTACTCCATATTTATATTGGTTCCTGAGGGTCTGGTGTATGGTTATAGATTTCCTAAGGGATAGACGTAAGATAATGTACCACATATATGATATATGTATTGTATAGACCACCGTAGGTCAATAAGAATTCTTAAAAAATTCTTGAATAAAAAATGTATTCCATTTTTGATGCTTCATGGTGAGATTATTGAGGTGATTTTTAGACAATGGGGAGAGATCAATTAATCATGATACATTCTATTTGAT
Source organism: Viscum album (assembly GCA_963277665.1). NCBI lineage: Eukaryota > Viridiplantae > Streptophyta > Magnoliopsida > Santalales > Viscaceae > Viscum > Viscum album. The sequence goes on along the minus strand of OY728134.1, from coordinate 623,250,598 downwards.
TCATGCCTGACTAGAGAATCTCCAATTGAATTATGGTGATCCATCTATATATAAGGGATATTCCATTTGAATGAGATTTTAATTATCTTGAGGAATTCTGTTTTTATGTTTCTAGTTATCAGGGTTATGTGATTTACTTTGTTGTATTTAACAATGTGCCAAAATAGGTTTTGATAACCTAGGGTACCAAACTGGAACTCTAGGGTAAAAATATTATTTTATTATATATATAATTAATTTATTTTTTAATAACCATATTTTATTCCTTATTTATATAATTATATACAGACACTGGATTGTTTTAGACATAGTTGGTGGTAGTCTACATTGTTTTCCTCACACCCTACTCATGATTCCATTTGACTTTGGTGCCAAAGACCCTCTTACATGCTTATCATAGAAAATATTTTGGGTTTATTCGTGGGATAGAATCGTCTAGTCTTAAATTTTAGGGGGTATATCGATATTAGATGAGGTTTGGTTGATATATTTTAGGCTTATCCATCTTGCTTGATTTATTTTATCGTGTTTTTATGGGGCTAGTCTAGTTTGAAATCATGTTTTGTATGAAATGGATGTTTGGGCCTTTAACACATTTCATGTATTGCTACTGGCGTTTATTAATTTTTTATTACTCTTATTATTTATTCCCATGATATCAGTTTGTTTATCTTTTAGATACTAAACACTTTTATATAGTGGGTATAGTATCTCCACTGAATCATCTCATACCCCTGCTTCTAATCGGTATCCATTGGCATACAGGTAGGTGTGCCTAGGTCATCTGGTGAACTGTTCTATCTAGTAGTAAAATATTGAGATTAGGTGGGATGTAACAATATAGAATCAAGGGACTATTTTTCAAAATTATTACAATTTTGGGCTCTATAGACTGGTGAATAGTAATGTTTTTGAAGCCTGTAATGGGTGTTGGAATGGTGGATCAAGAACACCTATAATGGATAGAATTTCAAGTTACCCAGAAATTGGTATGTTTTTCTAATAATAAATTTTATATTTATATATTATTTTAAACTTTTTTGATACACATGTGGTTAGTATGTTTTGATTTGTGATGGATATCTTAATTTTTGTCCTCTGGAATTATTCTAGGGAATTAATTTTAACTCATGGCATATAGATCCAAAATGTTTCTCACAAATTATTTCGGGAACATAGGATTAAAAAGATATAGAGTTTTTATGTCTGTGATTTTACTTATTGTAGAGGAATATTTTCTTATAGTTTCCACCACTATGAATAATACCTTTTCATGTTTATATATGTCATTTCATTCAACTCATCTCTAACAACATCTATATAGGTTCCTTTTGATGGAATGTTAAATAGATCTATGGTGAGATCCGTGATGAGATGGATGATGGCTTAGCCCTAATGTACATGAGTTGTAATGACCCAAATGTGGTTGGTATGGAACAAAATGACAATACTTTACCACCATGTGGGAGGTCCTTGTTCGAGTTCAAATATGTGGACTTGTCCTTTAGGAATCAGTCTGATGTGATAATTCGTAGAGAGGTTGGGTTCCATATTTCCAAGAAATTAGACTATATTTTTATTATTTTCATTTAGTAGAACCTAATTAATGTGTTTTGGACATGTTGGTGCCAAGTGATGTTGGTGTGGGTTAATTCTTAGTTCTCGAGATATGTGTCTTTCTATGTGGATGACATATGGAATAAGTGGTCAAGCCTGGTCTCTTTCTTGAGTCATGACTAGTAGGGATATGTGGGATATCTAAAGGCCTTCTATGAGACGTGGGAAATAATGAGTGTGTTTTCAAATTTATTGGTGTTGAATATTTATAGGGGTAACCCAACAATGCAAATATGTTGGTATTCCGAATTTGTTTGGCCTGATAGTTGTATTTCAGTATCAATAAGTGGAACCATTATTCCATGATTTCTTTTAAAGGGTCCACCATGAGTTAATGTGGTTTTAGTGAAATTCAGTTTGCAGGGGAACTTTCATTCTGATAGTTGACCCTCCTATTCAGTTTCTTTTATATAAGTAAATAAATTATTCCCTTGGGTGGGTGAGTGAATTATTTTAATAGAATAGTTAGATTCACAGGATTTGATTATGATGCTTAGGTTAATGGGTATATAGTTTATTTTACTTGACTCATGTGAAAGGATAAATTATAATATGGTATTATCAAGAATATATTGAGCCAAAAGAGGATTATAGTCATGAATTCTTGTTTAGATGCCTGAATGTGGGTTTTATCCTATATCTAAAGATTAATAGCACATGGATTTGGCATCGAGATCAATAAATTTTTAGAACAATGTGTGATATCTGATTTTCTAACAAGACAAGAAGGTATATGATTGTGTATGAGCCCCCTAGGTCGGGTTAATAGATACTCATCCACTTTGGCTCAGAATTAGAGATAATAGGTAATATGATATCTAGATGGTGTTTTGTTCTTGTTCTAGAACATTGGTAATGAAGTTGTGTGGAGAAGGTTATTAGACCACCATGTATGTGTTTAGATACCCGACCAAGATGGTGGAGAATTTCAGGTGTCGAATGTAGTCACGAAATGATGGTTTCTACTGTTGGAAGAACGACGACCATTCTAGTGTCATGACTTATTAAATTGAGGTATTTCAGAAATATATGTATGGTAGAAGTGTCACGACCCATCCTCGGGTCCCGTTCCATGACTACCCCAAGCCCGCCTTCCATAGGCCAGGGGATGGTGACTAGCACCAAAGGTGTAAATCCCAAAGTTGGGAAGGAATTGCCTTTATAAGAAGTAAACCCACTCAATCAGAGTACACAAATAGAAGCCAAACACTATGTAAAAATGAATACAAAAATAATGATGAAATTAAAATGGGCCAGAAATACAATCCCAACAGTAAAGTACAAGGAAAAGACAAAACAGGTACAACTAAAATACAAACAGCTGGAAGGTGTCAAGAAGCTCCTGGATCGCCCACCACGGATCCTACCTGAAGGGTAGGTACAAATCGCCTCCCCAGCACTCCATGTCTATCTGTCAACTCCAGGTACCGACTCGTCGTGAGGTCCACCTCCGGGTATCGTCCAATACTCGTACACTTCAACTTGTTCAGTGATGTCCATCGTCTACATCCAACACAACGAGGTGCATGCATAGCTCGTGTAGGAATGAGTATAACGATACTCAGTAGGGACCCCGAGACCCTCAAGGTCTCAAAAAATCCAACAAGGATAATCCACAAAGTATGAATCAACAGATAACCACTACATGGGTATATTCATATACATATACCTATGTTATCTAGTAACCCATCTCAATCACGAGGAAAACACAAAGGTCATTGATTCAGCTCGAACTAGGGTTTTCATTATCGAAACCATGGCTACTAGAGAAATCCCCCTCTATCGAGAATAGTGGGCCTGTCGCGACACCAAATCGCTTCTCACTAACCTTGTACTGCTGAGGTACTCCACCTGTCCCATACCGCGGGTCTGCTGCCAAATACCAGGCGCTCCTCCACTGTGGGTCTGCCGCAAAATACCAGGCACTCCCCCCTAATATCCTACAGAGGTACTCCTCCTATCGAGTACCATGGGTCTGCCATGAAATACCAGGCCCTCCTCCACCAAGGGTCTGCTGCCAAATACCATGCACTCCCCACTGGGCTAGGCGAATCACTCCGAGTCAAATCGGTTAAGCAGTCGTCAGGTCTGTCAGCTACTATGTCTCTACACTCTGTCTACCCATCATTGGAAGCATCCGCTCCACGAGCTACTCGGAAATACTCCATATATCACAAGTTCCACGAAGAATTATCTCAAAGGTCCGCCATGTCATAGGTATCTCAACGCAACAAACGATGCGTCAGTTGGATGCCCGATCTGTGAGTTATTAGGCTTTTGATCTTGGGGGCCTGATTGGATTCATGTACAAACCAACCTGACCATATCTAAAATATACCCCAAACTCCAATGGGATATTCCTAAAAAGACCTTCTCTCATCGATATTACCAGCGCCGCTGACGTTTCGTCAAACGGATATCTGATGCCAAAGATATGGCCGATGTAAGCAAAAGGTCTGTAGTGGGCCCGAGTCCGGTCCGACCCAGTCGGACCGACTCGGCCCAACCCAATTTGAGCCGACACGGTCTAGGTCCACTCGGATACACCCGATGGGTCTATCCCAGCCCGTTGGGTGGGTCATCTCGCTATGTTAAGCCTGGTCCGCTGGGCCGGGCCCAGCAGACTACGAGGGTGGTTCGGCCCGGATGCTGCCACACATGCGGCTCGGTCCGAAGGTCGGGGCCAGTTTGGCCTATGCCGCGACGGTCACGACTTGGGAGGTCGGCCTCTGAGAGGCCAAAAGAAGGCCGCACAGGGTGCAGGTAGGTCTGTTGGACACCAGGAAGGCCGCGGGTGCACCAGGCAGGGCGCCGGGGCACCAAGAAGTGCGTCAGGGCAGCACACAGGGGCACAGGCAGCGCGCCGGGGCACCGGGAAAACTGCGAAAGGGGCCCATGGGTCGCAGGACAGGGCACCAGGGTACCGGGAAGGCCTCCAGTAGAGGCCGGGTTGGCCACCAACAGTGTGCGGGGCTGCCGGGCAGGCTGCCGGCAGGGGCTGTGTAGGCCATCGTGGGCACCCGGTAGCCTGTCGGGGTGCTGAACAGGCCATTGAGGGCATTGGGTAGCGCACCGGGGGGTTGGGAAGGCCTCCGGAAGGGTGCGGGGGTGCTGGACAGGCCACCGGCAGGGGACGGGCAGGCCGTCGGGGGCGCTGGAAGCGTGCCGGGGCAGCGCGCTAGGGCGTGGGCAACGCTCCGGGGCAGCGCACAAGGGCGCGGTTAGCGCTCCAGGGCGCCTTAGGGGTGGCGCGGTTCACGGAGGCCGCGATTAGGGGGACATTGTTCGCCGTATTCATCACCGTCACCGTGTGTACCTCTTCCATCGTCACCAAACAAGAATAAGAAAAGGGGAGGGTCGGACCGTGTTTGTGCCGTCTGAGCCCTCCTCATCATGGCGATAGCATTTGGCAACAAAGTGCTCAAAAAAACAATGAAGAACCGAGGTTTATACTCATATAAAAAATAACTCACAATCCCCTACCTCATTTTTTGTTTGGTGATCATTGATGGATTCACAGTATGGTGGACGTCATCGTTGGCAATGTTCATCACAGGTGTCGTCTTCTCCTTTGACGCAGAAGAAGTTCGTTGGAGATGTCAGGGTGTTCTTCGTTGTGGGAAACTCATTCCTCCAAGAGCTCTTCCTCTCATAATGCTCCACTAAAAATAAAGCTACCAACCAAAAATAATAGACTCACTATTATTTTAATGGTTGGAAAGAATTCAAAAGGTGATTAATTAAATGGGACAACCCAACAAATTAATGAGTGTGGTGAGGCTCAAATAAGTAATGGGGGAAGGTGAAGAGTTTAACCAATTTAATTGGGGGTTCCAAGGAGTTTAAGGGGGTTAGAGGAGTTAAGGAACTCGGGTGGGCCTCACCTAATAACATCCTCCCAAGGGAGGTTATGCTCGGGTGGGCCCCACCACCATAACCTTCCATGGGAGGTTAGGGTGTGGTGTCCCCACCTCCAACCTCCCCTTGGAGATTTTAACCACCATCAAATAAAATAAAGTTAATACTTTATTTATTCAATTTAATTAAAAACCCCCAAAACTATCATCCAAACTCATCAGAACGCAACTGCGGTGAATGTCTCTATAAGAAATCACTAACGCTACGAGTTCAACGGTGCCCTCGGATTTCAATTCCAAGCACCATTTCAAAAGATATAAAATCTAGTTTGTACATTTACTGAACTTACCTGAACAAAACATCAGAAATTGATTCCGGACCCACAGGGCCTCGGAATCAAGCGCCGTAAAAAACTGTGGACTTGTAAAATTCCCATGTATTTAAGAAAAAAAATTCCACAGAAATTCCGGTTATTTACATTCTTCTGACCTCAGGGATTTATATCCCTGTAAGCTAAAACTCGAACTAAGGGAACAAATTGGGGTACTGAGCACGCATCTGAGCCTCCCGCTCCCATGTGATCTCCTGGAGGTTCCCATGATGCCAACGAATGCGAACCAGAGGTGTCAACCATCCATGTAGGACTCGCTGTTGTCGATCCTCATTCTCCATTGTAACCTCCATAAATTTCACCTTGTCTTTGATGTCCAACTCCCTGTGATCAATGATGTGGGATAGGTTATGCATATATCTCCTCAGCTGAGATAAGTGGAAGGCGTCGTGCACCCGGTTCAACTGAGGTGGAAGAGCTAAGAGGTAAGACACCTCGCCTACTCTGCTAAGGACCTGGAAAGGTCTGATGAATCGAGGAGATAACTTTCCCACTCGGAAAAATCTCTGCATACCTCGTCGAGGTGAGACCCGTAGAAAGACGTGGTCGCCATCCTAAAACTCCAGAGGTCTCCGTCTCCTGTCAGCATACTACTTCTGTCTGCTATGTGCAGTCTTTGTCCGCTCCTTGATGATCTGCACCTTCTTCGTGGTAGCCCGTACCATCTCTGGTCCCACTAGTGCTGACGCTCCTGGGTATGTCTAGCATAGTGGCGATCTGCAAGGCCGACCATACAATTCCTCAAAAAGGTTCCATACCAATGGTGGAGTGATAGTTGTTGTTTTAGGAAAACTCCACCAAAGAGAAGTGATCCTCCCAGCTGTGACCGATGTCAAGGACACATGCACGAAGCATGTCCTCGAGGGTCTAAATGGTCATCTTGGTCTGACCATCTGTCTGAGGATGGAAGGCAGTGCTCAGACATAGCTACATCTCAAAAACCTCCTGTAACCCCTTCTATAGCTGGGAAGTAAACCGTGCATCTCGGTCGGATACAATCGAGGAAGGTACTCCATGTAAACACACTATCTATTTCACATAGAGGCGTCCCAATATCTCTACTAAACCCTACTCTCTGATCGGTAGGATGTGGCCCGACATGGTGAGTCAGTCAATAATCACCCATATCAAATCAGGACTCCTAGATGTACGTGGAAGAACCTTCATGAAGTCCATAGATATCCTATACCACTTCCACTCGGGGACCTCTAAAGGATGAACAAATCCTGCTAGTACTTGGTGATATGCCTTCACTTACTGACAAGTGAGGCACTGTGAGTATAAGGCCCCGACCTTAAACCTTACTTAATATTGAACTAAATGAATAATTCATATTGAGGATCTTTTCAGGTTTAGAGTTTTATATAATTAGATCATAAATCATGAATTACATTCCACATTTAAACAAATTGGTTACATAAAAGATAGTACTCATTTTTTCCCATCAACAGAAACATATTTAAAATAAAACATGGATTCTTCTTGACACTTCCTTGACACTATCATCATATCATGCACCTTTCCCTTGACCTGTGAAAAAAATTTCAAAAACATAGGATGAGCATAAAAATCTCAGTAAGGGATATAACAGTATGAAAAGAAAACATTATTCCATGTATGAAAACATACTTTACTCATAAAACATAAGCATTTTAACATACATCCTCAAATCATGAATAAATCATATAAATAATAAGACATAAAGGTAACTTGAGGCATTAATAACATTCTTACGTAGGTAATAACCCTCTTGGTCACATTTGGAATACCCATCACAGTATATTCCCTAAATCTCTTCGGAGAAACCTAAACTTTTAACCCCTTTTCATTACCCAATGAATTGGAGAGCTATATCGGGCTCACCCACCCTTAGTTTATCACAGAACCACCCGTCTTCATAATAATTCCCAATAAGCATAACATAATCGTATCACATAAAACATGCATAAAGGAAACATAACATTTCCACTTTTCAATCATAAGATATCAATACAACACATTGATATAAATACATTATGAAAACCATTTTCAATACAAAAATAAAATAAAAGTAAAACATGGTATTTATTTTTCATTTAAAAAAAGTTATGGCATGTAGAGGAAGCCAAAACTCAAATAATGGTCACAGCGGCGGAGAAGTCGTTGTCTCCGCATACGTACGACAAAAACATTCCCTTTTTTTGTTTAGTAAAACACTTCGTATAAAATGATTCCTTTTTGATAAAAATAAAAGTCAAAGGGGTTTATACACCGTATAAAAGTAGGTTGTGTATAAAACAAAATATGCCTCAATTAAAGGACATTGAGATGATGTCCCATACAAAGACGGTATCCTTGGATTAAGGATAAATCAGTTACATAATTATGTGTGACAAACGAATACACCAAATATAAGTGGATATTAAGTGTAAACCAATCATAGGAAATTCACACATATTCATAGAACTAAATATTCAAGGAGTACAAGTTTATCCCAAATAATCAAAATTGGGTTAAGAAGTTCCCTTACAAAAATTCGACAGCCTAATGGCGTTACTTCAAAATTCAGAAAAAGAGTTGATGAGAGATAAAAAGGGTATCTCATCACATGGAAATAAAAGTTACATCAATACGGATATAGAAGAACATATCCCAACATAATATTATGTGAATTAAAAGACATAACAAAATAAGTCTTTTAAAAAGAGGAGGGTGAAAGGTTCCCTTACCGACATGGGTAACTTTCGAAATGTACACCCCATTGAAGAAGGGTCATAAAATGAATATGTAAATACCCATAAATGAAATTATATTACACAAATAATATAATAATGGTAAGTACATACACCACTCAAAGGAAATGGTGGCAAATGTAGCATAAATCTCACGGGACTAAAAGTGAGATGAAAAATCCCTTACGAAAACTCGGCAGCCTAACGACGCCACTTAAAACTTCCAAAAATGGATTGATGAGATCAAATAGGGTCTCTCGTAATATTACAATAAAATTTATATAAAGATGAATATAAAAGAACATCCCCCATCATAACAAAGAGGATCTTAAAAGAAGTGACATAAAGGAGAGTACTTAAAAAGAAAGAGAGAGGTTAGATCTCTTACGAAAATTCGGCAGCCTAACGACGCCACTCAAAACTTCCAAAATGTATTGATGAGAGAAAATAAGGTCTCTCATCATATGAACATAAGAAGTACAATAGGATTAAGATAAAAGAAAATCCCAATCATAAGAAATATGATCTTAAAAGGAATGACATAAAAGAGTGTACTTAAAAAGAAAGAGAGGAGTAGGATCCCTTACCTCGTGTCCGACAAGACTCGATCATTCTTTAATCACCTGAATAATAAAATTTGGTCAATTTATAATTTCATGAGGACCTAATTTAAATATTTTTATTCAGTTAATATCACATATTATAATTGGTTAATAAAGTGAGTTCATATCAGACGTTTTTGTCGATGTTCGGTACATGAGTAAAAATAGAACTTGTTGGAAATGAATTTTCCATGTAGTTATAGGTACATCATATCCAGAATATTATTGATGTTTTAAATATCATATATATACAGTATATATTCATTTTATACTATTCCATATCATTTGGAGATAAAAAATTAAAAGCACCGTTCACGGAGACGGTAGGCCGTACGTTCGCATGAACACTACTTTCATTTTTTGTCATATTAATGGAATTAAAACAAAATGATAGATATATATATTATAATTACAGAATGATATCCATCATTTAGATGTAATATATTACATATATATATCTATTATATATATGTACTTATAATAGTACATAACATTTGGAGATAAGAAATGAAATGTATCGTTCATGGAGACGGTAAGTCGTACGTACGCATGAACGCTACCTTCATTTCTTCTTTTTTTTTATTAAATGGAATTAAATAATAATGATATAAAGGTATATTATGATTCCAGTAGGATATAATATTTAATATCATTAATTCCAACCTTTATACATCCCACATATGGCATTAACGAATCAAATCACTTTGAGGGGGCAGTAGTCCCCACTTCCTAAAATGAAGATATCGCGTTTACCTATAATGGAAACCATAAAGGTATTCCATAAATGAAAAATACAAAAGCTTAAGGAAAACATAAAAATATTATATAACATATATAAATATAGTGACATCCTAATGGCCACCTTTGAAGGTGTCAAAATAATATTGAACAATCATCGTTTCGTGACGTAGTAATTCTCCATCCATAGAAACAGTATGTTCTTTGACCATTAGGCGGAGGTGTGTTAAAGTGTAGCTAGAATTCTTCTTATAAAAACATCCTAGTATATTTAAGATACTTGTGTTGTTACAAAAAAATAAAAATAGTTTAGGGGTTTGGAGAAGAAAAATAAAACAAAAGAACACAAGGGAAGACATTACCTTTAAATCGGGTAACTCTCTTTGATTTGAGCTCAAAGGCTTCCTTGGAAAGGATTCTTCCGAAAGTTAGGCTTCAATGATAAAGAGAGGGATATGGAGAGATTAAATGGGCAGAGGTTGGCCGAGCCAAAGGCTTGAGAGGTGTGTGTAAGGTGGTAGAGGTGGGGGCCTTTTATAAGAGGAGAGGAGGGGCATTCTTGGAAAATTATAAAATATTACTTTATTATAAAATGATTTTCGGATTTAAAAGGTCATAAAAGGATATATTTCGAGGATAAGGTGATAAGGTGTCGAAATCCACCCATCCAATAGGTTTGTGAAAAGTGTAAGACTTAGATTTCACCCTATCTTCTCATTTTATTTAAATTGTTCATTTATGAGGTAATCACTGCATCATCATGATTTCATAAATAAATTAATTTATTTATTATCTAAAAATTTTTAAAAAAAATATCATGATGTAGGAAATATCATTATATTTATAATTAATATTTATAGTCAAAAATATGACTTTTATAACCCCATCAAAAAATTGGTAAAACAACACATGTTTGAGACATTTTAATTTTAACTTTAAATAAAAAGGTATTAATGTCATTTTCCAAGAAAAGTGGCTCCATGGGGTCCCCAAGTTGACCCATGGATTTTATTGGTCTTCCATGACTCATCCAATGAGGGCATGACATGTGTCTAGTTCATTTCATATTATTAAAACATTATTTTTACCTTAAACTACATAATTACCTCTAATCGCGATTAAAACTTAAAAGTTACTATTCACCAAAAAAATTATTTTAATCCCATTGAACCTAATTTTAATTCTTAATGACAAACATGTATGTCGGATTTTTTAAATTCAAAACACAGAGGTGGTAAAATTTCATCTAAACGATAAATCGGTTTTTTAAGTACCACTTAGTGGTTTCACTATTCATCAAAAATTCAAGTTTTTCAGAAAAATACAAAAAATTCACCCTAAGCTATATTTTATATTCCAAATTCAAAAATGATGTATATTTTAAAAAATTCAAAACATATAAGTTACATTAATTAATTTAATAATTAATTCTCGCTGTCAGAGCAAATAGTGTGCTTTTATGAAACAATAAGTATCAAAATATTGATGCTAGTTTAAGTCCAATTTCAAGATGAAATTAATTCCAACGACCACTATTAGATTAAATGGTAAAAATATATTATAATTTGACTTTAAAACCAATTCAAAATATAATATAATCATATAAATAAATTAGATTAAAAAGAGGTTTTGAATTAAAATACAACATTTTTCACTATTCATTAAAAAATGAACTTTATCGGAAAAATACAAAAAATTTACACAAAGTAAATTTTGATGTCCCGATTCTAAAGAATAATTTTATTTTGTGAAATGTAACACATAAAATTATGAAAATGTTTATTTAAAAGAGGTTCGTCATCAAAAGGCGGTTAATCGACCTTTTAAAAAATATTAGAATGTTTACGCTTAAAATTGGATTTATTTGCATTTTTAATCCTCTAACATTTATTATTAAAAGTAAAAATATTTGACAAATATATATAATAATTTTGGAGTTTGTTGTGTTCATTCCTACCATTACAACTACTAGGCGTTAACTACAATTTAAAATAATAATATTTTATTATTAGAGTGCAACGTAAGGTTCCCAAGAAACTCGTTGTTGCGTATTGGGTATTCCATAAAGCATAGCGTCCCCTTTAAAGTTATATTAATATTTTATTCAAAAATATGGATAAATGTGAAAATGTCATATTCTTTATTTACCTGGGTTGTTACATCCTTCCTCCCTTTTGGGAATTGCATCCTTGCAATTTTAAAATTGGGCTTGGAAACCTCATTGAAAATCCCACATCGAAACAAGAGTCAGTAAAACAATCACATTAAAATAAAGAAAGAGAAGTACAAGGGTCACCTGAGATAACCCATACTAGGATTCCATGTTGGAAAAAATGGATATGGAGGAAAAAACAAAGGGTCATGTTCTGAGGGAGATTGATAGTAAGCATGTCTAGGAGAAAGTTAACCATAAGAAAATCACAAACTTGTGATGGGTTAAACGGTATTCGATTCCCCAGTAGGAAACGTTAACAGACAACATTTTTGTTTTATGTTACGCTTCATTGAGGAATTTATTTTTGATCTTAAGGAAACATACTTACTTGTCATGTTGACTTTCAAATTTTACTATATTTCTTACAGGAACTCATATTTTCTCCAAAAGACGAGTATTTAGGATGACATGTTCACATTAAGAGAGCTATAATCAACTTCTAGAGAATCACTTATTCCCCAAATTAGAACTATATTCTTCCCATGTATTTAGAGCATAACCAAAACTAAAACCAAAAAGGTTAGTATGAGATCAGATAATACCCAAAAAGGATAATTCTTTATAAAAAAATATATTCTTAATCTCCAAAATTTGTCAAACAATACCCAAATTTCAACAAAGACCATTCAATAAACATCTATCCATAAAATTATTCAATGTAAACCAAACTAAGATTGAAACCCAAATATTTGAAGGATTTAATCACATAGTCTTCCAAGGTACAAAATTAACATTTATCTCCAAATAACATTAGTTTCTCTTAATGTATCATACTGAAAAGTAATTAACCTAATAAAACATCCTCCATGATAGGTTAATCATTTCCATAGATAACCCAAAATAAAATTACTCTTCATTCCTAAAATCATATAACTAAAACGAATTAGTCAAAGTAACCAGGGACTTCACGTAGTCCAGTGGGAGGTGATAAATACCAGTCGCACTTTGGTTATGTGTTCGATTCCCGTAGCTTTGTCCGACGTGACAGGTTGTCACATGGTCTGCGTGTTGTCCTTTTTCCAAAACTATATAATTCTTAAAACATTCCCCAAAATAAGATAAAATCTTCAAAAATAACCATAACATATTTTAACCTCAATTTTTTCTCATTTCATTCATATTCCATCATGTCATAGAGTAACCCATAATTACCTAAAAAGTAAGGATCATATAAACCCTAACGATAAAGTTTATAATTATTACACGAACTTCCGCATCGAGTTGGTCACCTCGTACATGATGCATTAGAGAACTCACCAAGGTTGAAGTGGTTGATCATTACTCCTTGATAGTTGGTTTAGAACAACCATGAGATTCCTCATTGAATCCCCTATTTCATCTAGTATCTTAATCAGAGAACCACCATAGTTTCCTTCAAACCTATTGTCACTTTGGTGCCTGCTAGATCCATCCATTCACTAAAAACAGAAATGTCAGTGTGAGTATATCAACAAAACCGTCACGTACTAAAGAGGAATATAACCACTAAGATATACTTACTCATTCAATTTTTCTAAAACTAGGAATCTTTCTGAAATCCTAATCATTATGGTAATGTCACTTATGCCTAGAGAATACCCTAACCTCTAAAGTTATCTATACCGACCTCTGATACCAACTATAAGGCCCCAGCATTAAACCTTACTTAATATTGAATTAAATTAACAATTCACATTGAGGATCTTTTCAGGTTTAGAGTTTTAGAGAATTAGATCAGAAATCATGAATTACATTCCACATTTAAACAAAGTGGTTACATAAAAGATAGTATTCGTTTTTTTCCCATCAACGGAAACATATTTAAAATAAAACATGGATTCTTTCTTAACACTTCCTTGACACTATCATCATATCATGCACCTTTCCCTTGTCCTGGGAAAAACATTTCAAAAACATGGGATGAGCATAAAAAGCTCATTAAGGGATATAACAGTATGAAAAGAAAACATTAGTCCATGTATGAAAACATATGTTACTCATAAAACATAAGCATTTTAACATAACTCATCAAATCATGAATAAATCATATAAATCATAATACATAAAGGTAACTTGAGGCATTCATAACATTCTTACGTAGGTAGTAACCCTCTTGGTTACGTTTGGAATACCCATTACACTATATTCCCTAAATCTCTTCAGAGAAACCTCAAAATTTAACCCATTCGCGTTACCCAATGCATTGGAGAGCTATATCGGGCTCACCCACCTTTAGTTTATCACGGAACCACCCCTCTTAATAATAATGCCCAAGAACCATAACATAATCGTATCACATAAAACATGCATAAATGAAAAATAACATTTCCACTTTTCAATCACAAGATATCAATACAACACATTGATATAAAAACATTATGAAAACAATTTTCAATACCAAAATAAAATAAAAGTAAAACATGGTATTTATTTTTCATTTAAAAAAAGGTATGGCTTTTAGAGGAAGTCGAAACTCAAATAATGGTCACGGCGGCGGAGAAGTCGTTGTCGCCGCATACGTACGAAAAAAACATTCCCTTTTGTCGTTTAGTAAAACACTTCGTATAAAAATATTCCTTTTGGATAAACGTAAAATTCAAAGGGGTTTATAAACCATATAAAAGTAGGTTGTGTATAAAACAAAATATGCCTCAATGAAAGGAGATTGAGATGAAGTCCCTTAAAAAGACGATATCCTTGGATTAAGGATAAATCAATTACATAATTATGTGTGACAAATGAATACACAAAATATAAGTGGATGCTTAGTGTAAAACAATCAGAGTACATTCACACATATTCATAGAACGACATATTCAAGGAGTAAAAGTTTATCCCAAAAAATCAAAATTGGGTTAAGAAGTTCCCTTGCAAAAATTCGACAGCCTAACGATGTCACTTCAAAATTCAGAAAAAGAGTTGATGAGAGATAAAAGGGTATATCATCACTTGGACATAAAATCTACATCAACAAGGATATATAAGAACATATCCCAACATAATAGTATGTGAATTAAAAGACATAACAAGAGAAGTCTTTTAAAAAGAGGAGGGTGAAATGTTCCCTTACCGACTTGGGTAACTTTCGAAACGTACACCCCATTGAAGAAGGGTCCTAAAATGAATATGTAAATTCCCATAAATGAAATTATATTACACAAATATTATAATAATGGGAATTACATACACCACTCAAAGGAAATGGTGGAAAATGTAGCATAAATCTCACGAGACTAAAAGTGAGATGAAAAATCCCTTACAAAAACTCGGCAGCCAAACAACGCCACTTAAAACTTCCAAAAATGGATTGATGACATCAACTAGGGTCTCTAATAATATTACAATAAAATTTACAGAAAGAGGAATATAAAAGATCATCCCCCATCATAACAAGGAGGAGCTTAAAAGAAGTGACATAAAGGAGAGTACTTAAAAAGAAAGAGAGAGGTTAGATCTCTTACGAAAATTTGGCAGCCTAACGGTGCCACTCAAAACATCCAAAATGGATTGATGAGAGAAAATAGGGTATCTCATCATATGAACATAATAATTACATTAGGATTAATATAAAAGAACATCCCAATCATAAGAAAGATGATCTTAAAAGGAATGACATGAAAGAGTGTACTTAAAAAGAAAGAGAGGAGTAAGATCCCTTACCTCATGTCCGACATGACTCGACCGTTCTTTAATCTCCTGAATAATAAAATTTGGTCAATTTATAATTTCTTAAGGACATACATGAAATATTATTATTCAGTTAATATCAAATATTATAATTGGTTAATAAATTGAGTTAAAATCAGACGTTTTTGTCGATGTTCGGTACATGAGTAAAAATCAAACTTGTTGGAAAAGAATTTTCCATGTAGTTATAGGTACATCATATCCAGGATAGTATTTATGTTTTAAATATCATATATATCCAGTATATACTCATTTTATACCATTCCATAGCATTTGGAGATAAAAAATTAAAAGCACCGTTCATGGAGATGGTAGGCCGTACGTACGTATGAACGCTACTTTCATTTTTTGTCATATTAATGGAATTTAAAAAAAATGAGAGATATATATATTATAATTCCATAATGATATCCATAATTTATATGTAATATATTACATATATATCCATTATATATATGTACTTATAATAGTACATAAAATTTGGAGATAAGAAATGAAATGTACTGTTCATGGAGACGGTAAGTCGTACGTACGCATGAACACTACTTTCATTTTTTTTGTATTCAATGGAATTAAATAATAATTATATAAAGGTATATTATGATTCCAGTAGGATATCATATGTAATACCATTAATTACATCCTTTATACATCCCACATATGGCATTAACGAATCAAATCACTTTGAGGGGGCGGTAGTCCGCACTTCCTAAAATAAAGAGACCCATAATGGAAACCATAAAGATATTACATAAATGAAAAATACAGAATCTTAAAGAAAAAATAAACATATTATATATCATATATAAATATATTTACATCCTAATGGCCACCTTTGAAGGTGTTAAAATAATATTGAACAATCATCATTTCGTGAGGCAGTAATTCTCTATCCACAGAAACAGTATGTTCTTTAACCATTAGACGGAGGTGTGTGAAAGTGTAGCTAGAATCCTTATTATAAAAAAATCCTAGTATATTTAAGATACTGGTGTTGTTACAAAAAAAATAAAAAGAGTTTAGGGGTTTGGAAAATAAAAATAAAACAAAATAACACAAGGGAATACATTATCTTTAAATCGGGTAACTCTTTTTGATTTGAGCTCAAAGGATTCCTTGGAAAGGATTATGCCCAATGTAAGGCTACAATGATGAAGAGAGGGATGTGGAGAGATGAAATGGGCAGGGGTTTTCCGAGCCAAAGGCTTGAGAGGTGTGTTTACGGTGGTAGAGGTGGGGGCCTTTTATAAGAGAAGAGGAGGGGCGCTCTTGGAATGTTATAAAATATTACTTTATTATAAAATGATTTTCGGATTTAAAAGGTCCCAAAAGGATATATTTAGAGGATAAGGTGATAAGGTTTCGAAATACACCATTCCAATAGGTTTGGGACATGTTTAAGACTTATATTTCACCCTATCTTCCCATTTTATTTAAATTGTTCATTTATGAGGTAATCACTACATCATCACGGTGTCATAAATAAATTAATTTATTTAATATCTAAAAATTATTAAAAAACTGTCATGATGTAGGAAATCTCTTTAGATTTCTAATTAATATTTATAGTCAGAAAATATGACTTTTATAACCCCATCTAAAAATTATTTTAGTAAAACAACACATGTTTGTGACATTTTAATTTTAACTTTAAATAAAAAGGTATTAATGTCATTTTCCAAGAAAAGTGTTCCATTGGGTCCCCAAGTTGACCCATGGATTTTCTTTGACGTCCATGACACATCCAATGAGGGTAGGACATGTTTCTAGGTCATTTCATATTATTAAAACATTATTTTTACCTTAAACTACACTAATTACCTCTAATCGCGATTAAAACTTAAAAGTAACTATTCACCAAAAAAAATTGTTTTAATCCCATTGAACAAAATTTCACTTCATAATGACAACCATGTATGTCTGATTTTTGAAATTCAAAACACAGAGGTGGTAAATTTTCATTTAAACGATAAATCAGTTTTTTAAGTACCACTTATTGGTTTCACTATTCATCAAAAATTGAAGTTTTCTAGAAAAATACCAAAAATTTTCCCTAAGCTATATTTAATATTACGATTTCAAAAATGATGTCTATTTTACAAAATTAAAAACATATATTTTACATTAATTAATTTAATAATTAATTCCCGCTGTCAGAGCAAATAGCGTGTTTTTATGAAACAATAAGTATCAAAAGATTGACGCTAGTTTAAGTCCAATTTCAAGATGAAATTAATTTCAATGACCAATATTGGATTAAATGGTAAAAATATATTCTAATTTCACTTTAAAACAAATTCAATAGATAATATAATCATATAAATAAATTAGATTAAAAAATGGTTTTGAATTAAAATACAACATTTTTCACTATTCATTAAAAAATGAACTTTATCGGAAAAATACCAAAAATTTACAAAAAGTAAATTTTGATGTCTCGATTCTAAAGAATAATTTTATTTTTTCAAATATAACACATAAAATTTTCAAAAAGTGGATTTAAAAGAGGTTCATCATCAAAAGGCGGTTAATTGACCTTTTAAAGAATATTAGAATGTTTACACTTCAAATTGGATTCATTCGAATTTTTAATGCTCTATCATTTATTGTAAAATGTAAAAATATTTTACAAACATATATAATAATTTTGTAGTTAGTTATGTTCATTCCCGCCATTACAACGGCTAGGCGTTAACTACAATTTAAAATTATATTATTTTATTATTAGAGTGCAACGTAAGATTCCCAAGAAACTCGTTGTTGCGTAATGGGTACGCCATCAAGCGTAGCATCCCATTTAAAGTTATATTAATATTTTATTCAAAAATATGGATAAATGTAAAAATGTCATATTCTTTATTTACCTGGGGTTTTACAGTGAGACAAACTCTGCTACTGCATTCTTCATACCGAGCCACCAATGTTGTTGTTCAAGGTCCTGGTACATCTTCGCCACTCCTGGATGTACCGCTAGAGGGGAAGTGTGGAACT
Source organism: Viscum album (assembly GCA_963277665.1). NCBI lineage: Eukaryota > Viridiplantae > Streptophyta > Magnoliopsida > Santalales > Viscaceae > Viscum > Viscum album. Next base: position 623,231,809 of record OY728134.1, on the reverse strand, counting down.
CCCTCAACACCTCCTCCTGAAGTGAAACTGGTACCATGGTACATCCTTTGAAGAGGATGACGTGCTCCCCACCTTCATAAAATCCATTAGGTGCCTACCCTGTGGATATCTGAGCACGTCGCGTCTCACAATCAACCTCTCCATGCTACGCCTCCCCGACTCGCTGAAGAAATGGAGGAGTGACTATAAGAGACTGAAGATAGGCTGCTCCATCCCTATCTACAAAGGAGATCTGTAAGGAATCCAGCTTCTCTGTCGCCTCTCCTACCAGCTGAATGCCTGATCTCCTGCTGAGAGCATCTGTAATAAAGTTCCCTTTCTGAGGAGTATAGACTATCTCGAAGTCATAGTCTTGGAGTAACTCAATTCAACGTCGATGTCTCAGGTCCAAGTCCTTATGAGAGAAGATATAACTAAGAATCTTGTGATCAGAGTACACGGTAAACCATTTGCCCATCAGATAGTGCCACCACATCTTCAAGGAAAAACCACTGTTGCTATCTACAGGTCATGGGTAGCATAGTTCTACTCATACTATCTCAAATACCGAGAACCATAAGTGATCACTACTCCCTCCAGCATCAGGACACAACCATGTCTGGTCCCTGATGCATCGCAGTAAACTACATACCCTACACCCTCCTCTGGAAGCCTCAAGATGGAGGCACTAGTCAGCCTCTGGCTCAGCTCCTAAAAACTCCGCTGGCATCTCTATGACCACACGAAGGGTTTCCCCTTCTTTTTCAAGGATGATGGTGGTACTTCATCTCTGGAGAAGTCTAGGATGAATCTCCGATAGTATCCATCCAAGCCCAGGAAACTCCGTACCTCCGTCACACTCCTGGGTGGCTCCCACGAAAGTACCTCCTCGATCTTCGCGGGATCTACTACCTCTCCAGCCTCTGAGATGATGTGTCCCAAGAAGTGAACCTCTTGAATCCAAAACTAGCACTTTGAGAGCTTACCATAAAGCTTGTGCTCTCGGAGTGGGTTCAGTGCTACCGGCAAATGGTAGTCATGCTCCTCCTCAGTAATCGAATAGATCAAAATGTCATCGAGGAAGACCACGACAAAGAAATCTAGGTAAGGTTGGAAGATCATGTTCATGAGACTCATGGAAAATGATGGAGCATTGGTTATGCTGAAGGGTTTAACCAAGAACTCATAGTGGCCGTAACGACACCTGAAGGCCATCTTCTACACATCCTCATCTCAAACTCTGAGCTGGTGATAGCTTGATCTGAGGTCTATCATCGAGAACCATCGAGCTCTCTTGAGCTGATCAAAGAGGTCATCCATCCTCAGAAGTGGGTACTTGTTCTTCAGTTTCACCTTTTTCAGGTGACAGTAGTCGACAAAAATCCTCAAGATCTTATCCACCTTCTTGGAAAATAGAATCGGGGCTGCCCAGGGAGAAACACTGGGCTAGATGAATCCCTTCCCCTGCAAGTCCTTAAGTTGTACTCTCAGCTCGCCGAGCTCTACGGGAGCCATCCGATATGCTGGTGTAGATATCGGTGATGTCTGAGTGTATAGATCAATGTAGAAGTCCACATCTCTTCTCGTAGGTAATCATAGAACATCATCGGGGAAAACATCCGCATACTGGTCCACCACTATAGGATAAGTCGGACTCTCCACATCAACTGCTCCAAGGGTAAGGCAAGCCAACTGGTGAGTGATCGACTGCACCCAGATCCGTGTAAGTACGTCCTACATAGAAAAGGCTCCCTTCTCGCAGGTGAAGGAGAACCCGGTCCCATCTATGCGGACACACCACACTTTGTGCCTAATATAGGCAATCTGAGCATGGAATGTGGATAACCAGTCCATACCAAAGATGAGGTCGTAAGGCCTCGGCGCCGCTACGAGAAGATCCCAGCCGAATCTCTCACCTCCTAGAGTAAGCTCGCAATGCCAGCACCAGTGCGTAATCATAGAGTCTGCTCCCGTAGGTGTCTTTAGCTGTATGGATCGAGCCAATAGCTCCATTGGAATCTCCGAGCTCTGAGCGAGGGTAGTGGAAATGAAAGAATGAATGGAACCTATGTCTATAATAACTACAACTAAGGTGGAGTAGACACAGATAGTACCCCGAATCATCTCTGGAGAGCCATGGTTGTATGCCTCAATTGCATGAAGCTGAGCTCTCCTCTATCCGCCACCTCCCTGCGGTCGGGGTGGTCCTCCTTGTGGTGGTGGTGGAAACACCTCAAAACGTCATCCACCGCTAGCTACTCGACCAACTCCTCTACCATTTCTACCTGTACCCTACGGACCTCCTCGATCGAACCTCTACATCTATCTGGGTGGTCCCTCAACAGTCTGCTGATCGTCAGAACGGTGGGTCGGACAATCACGAGCTATGTGACCAAGCCCGCTGTATGAGTAACACTGCCCACTCCTAGAATTAATGTCTCTTTCTCCACTTAGGGTACCCCTCACAACCATTACTGAGTCGTGCGGTCGTCCACCAGTAGGTCTGGTCCTCTTGGAACTCCGTGACATCTGTCTATTTCCTGCTACAGAAGACTCCGCTGCGTGTCAGCTAGTGGTGGGTCTTGCTGCAGGAGACTGCTCAGCAATGAAACTCTCCTCTATGAGGGTTATCTCTATAACCCTCGCCTACATTGGGATGCTGAATGAGATCATCGGAGCTCTGATCTCTCGCCTGAGTCGCTGCTCAAAGGTTTGGGCCTTGAAGAATGGGTCTTGCACCATATCTGTGCATTAGCGTGAGAGGTCAGTAAACCTTGCTGGGTACTACGCTACTGTCATGCTGCCCTGCTGCAGATGAAGTAACTCCTGTATCCGCACCGCTCGTAGGGTCTCTGGAACAAACTGTTCCAAAAACAGGCTCTTGAAGTCTGTACAGAGTAGTACTGCCTCATCGTGGACCTGGATCATTAGGCTACACCATCTGCCTGCTGTTACCTGAAGGATGCTGGTAGTAAGGATCACCATGTAGTCTGCTGGTGTCCCAACTAGCCTGAAGAATCTCACCACAGCCTCCAGCCAATCCTCAGCTGCCTGTGGGTCTGTCTATCCCCAGAACCTAGGTGGCCTCTAGCACTAGAACATGTGCAGCGTGCTCAAGCAGCGTGCATCATCTCATGCTGCGGCTGGTGGCATCGGTGGCGCAACGGGGGTGGTACCGTTGGTGCCTCTGCTGGTGTCTCAACTGGAAAGGGGCCCTACACTGAGGTCTCGTCGCACGACGGGCTGTCAGTGCGTACAACTCTTAGGGCTCTAACTGGTCGTCCGCAGGGAGGCATCCTGAAAGAAAAATATGCAACATGGTCAAACGATTATACCTAGTGAGCTGACCTGGTTGAGCTGACTTAAAGAAAAACTTTTGAAACACACGGGAAATTAGTGTTTTCGTGAACTAAGTCAGAAATCATTAGTCAGGGTCCTGGAGTATAGATACATCAGCCGCCGCACCAACATTGGACTCCCAGAACTAAAAACCACACTCGACAGTCTTAACACTATTGCTTCATAGAAAAGAAATATCAGAGTCCTAAGTCCTATGGTAGAACCGACTGCTCTGATACCAATTTGTCACGACCCATCATCGGGACTCGTGCCATGAGTACCCCAAGCCCGCCTTACATAGGCTAGGGGCTGGAGACTATCACCAAAGGCATAAATCCCTAAGTTGGGAAGGAATTTCCTTTATAAAAAGAAAACAAAAAAATCAGAGTACCCAACTAGAAGCAAAAAACTAAGTAAAACTGAATACAAAGGTACTGCTGAAAGTAATGGGGTCCGAAAATACAATCCCAACAGTAAAGTACAAGGAAAAGACAAAACATGCACAACTAAAAGACAAACATCTGGAAGGTGTCTAGCAGCTCCTGGATCATCCACCATAGATCCTACCTAAAGGGTAGGTAAAAATATCCTTCTCATCCCTCCAGGTCCATCCGACTCCTCCGGGTACCAACTCATCCTGAGGTCCACCACTGGGTACGGTCTAGTCCTCGTACACTTCTCCTCGGTCAGTGTTGTCTGTCGTCTGCATCCAACACAACTAGGTGAGGTCATAGCCCGTGCAGGGGTGAGTATAACCATACTTAGTAGGGACCCAGAGACCCTCAATGTTTCACAAAATCCAACAAGAATAATCCACAAAGTATGAATCAACAGATAACCATGACATTGGTATATATCCATACATATACCTAAGTTATCTAGTAACCCATCTCAATCATGTGAAAACGCAATGTTTATTGACTCTACTCAAACAAGGATTTTAATTATCAAATCCATGGCTTTTGGAGAACTCCTCCTCTGTCAAGAACAGTTAGCCTGTCGCGACACCAATGCGCTTCTCACTAACATTGGACTATTGAGGTACTTATCCTGTCGAGTTCCGCAGGTCTGCCGCCAAATACCAGGCGCTCCTCTGCTGTGGGTCTGCCTGCAAATACCAGGCGGTCCCCCTAATAGCCTACAGAGATACTCTTCCTATCGAGTACCGCGGATCTTCCGCCAAATACTAGGTGCTCCTTTTCCATGGGTCTGCCGCCAAATACCCGGGGCTACCCACGGGGCTTGTCGAATCACTCCAAGTCAAATTAGTCAAGCAATCGTCAGGTCTGTCAGCTACTAGGTCTCCGCACTCTGTCTGCACGTCACTAGAAGGATCTGCTCCATGAGCTACTGGGAAATACTCCAAATCTAGAGAAGTGCCATGAAGAAGTATCTCAAAGGTCTGCCACGTCACAGTGATCTCAACGCAATAGACGACGTGTCAGTCGGACGCCTGGTCTGTGAGTTATTTGCCTTTTTGTCCCAGGGGCCCAGTTGGATTTGTGTACGAAACAACCTGACCGTATCTCAACTATACCCGAAACTCTAGTGGGGTATTCTAAAAGGGACCATCTCTTATCGAGATTACCAACTCTTCTGATAGTTGGTAAAATGGACGTCCAGTGCCAAAGATATGGCCAATGTAAAACAAGTGTCGGTAGTGGGTCCGGGTCCGGTCTGAACCAGTCGGATTGACTCGGCCCAACCCAATCTAAGCCGACCCAGTCTGGTTCAACTCGGATAGACCTGATTGTTCTGACCGAGCTCATTGGGTGGGTTAGCCCGCAATGTTTGGCCTGGTCCACTCGGCCCGACCCAATGGACTATGAGGGCAGTTCGACCTGGATGCCACCACGCAGGCGGCTCGGCCCGAAGGCTGGGGCCGGTTTGACCAACGCCGTGAGGGGCGCTGCTCGGGAGGTCGGCTTCCCGAAGGCCAACGGCAGGCCGCGCTGGGTGCGGGCAGGTCGGTTATACACCGGTCAGGCCGCGGGTGCATCGGGCAGGGTGCTGGGGCACTGGGAAACCGCGGCAGGGGGCCGTAGGGCGCCGGGCAGGGCGCCGGGGTGCCGAGCAGTCCCCTGGAAGGGTGTGCGGGGTGTCGGGCAGGCTTTCGGTGGGGGCCGAGCCTGCCGTTGGGGGTGCCGGGTAGCACGACGGGGGCCGGGCAGGCCACCGGGGGCACCAGGTAGCCCACCGGTGGGCCGGGCAGGCCACCGGTAGGGCGCGGGAGTGTCAGGAAGGCCGCCAGAAGGGACCGGGTAGGATTCTTGGGGCACCATCAATGCGCCAGGGCAGCACGCCAAGGCGCGGGCATCGCACCGGAGCAGCGCGCTAGGGCGCAGGTAGCCCGCCGAGGCGCCACGGGGGCGGCACGGTTCTTGGAGGCCATAGGCAGTGTGGCCTTTGTTCTCCATATTCTTCTTCGTCGCCGCATGTACCTCCTTCGTCGTTATCAAACAAGAATAAGAAAATGGGAGGGTCGGACCGTGTTCGTGCGGTCCGAGCCCTCCTCGTCATGGCGATAGCATTTGGAAACAAATTTCTCAACAAACGACGAAGAATGGTGGTTTATACTCATATATAAAAATAACTCAAATTCTTCATATCTCGTTCATCGTTCGGTGATCGTTGAAGGATTCACGGTAGGGCGGACGTCATCGTTGGTGACATTCTTCGCAGGAAACATCTTCTCCTTTGATGCAGAAGAAGTTTGTTGGAGATATCGCGGGCGTTCCTCGTTGAGGGAAACTTGTTCCTCCAAGAGGTCTTCCTCTCCCAAAGCTCTACCAAAAAGAAAGTTTCCAACCAAAAATAATAGACTCACTATTATTTTAATGGTTGTAAATAATTCAAAAGGTGATTAATTAAATGAGACAACCCTACAAATTAATGAGGGTAGTGAGGCTCAAATAATTAATGGGGGAAGGTGAAGAGTTTCACTAATTTAATTGGGGGTTCCAAAGAGTTTAAGGGGGTTAGAGGAGTTAAGGAGATCGAGTGGGCCCCACCTAATAAGATCCTCCCAAGGGAGGTTATGCTCGGATAGAACCTACTACCATAACCTCCCATGGGAGGTTTGGGTGTGGTGGCCCCCACCTCCATCCTCCCCTCATGGAGTTTTTAACCACCAACAAATAATATAAAGTTAATACTCTATTTTATTCAATTTAATTAAAATCCCCCAAAAACTATCTTCCAAACTCCTCAAAACGAAAATGCGGTGAAGGTATCACTAAGAAATCACCGACACTTCGAGTTCAATAGTGTCCTTAGATTTCAATTATGAGAACTAGTTCAAAATATATAAAATCCCACTCGTACGTTTACTGAACGTACCCAAAAAAAACTTCAAAAATTGATTCCGGACACACCGGGCGCAAAAAACAAGCGCTGTTAGAAACTGCGGACTCATAAAAATTCCCATGTATTTAATGAAAATTTTCCACAGAAATTCCGAGTTTTTATAAGAAGTACCATCTAGGGGTTCAATACTAGTTAAAATTAGTGTATTATGGTTTTTTATGAATAATTCCTTCATGTGTGGAGTTTCATAGTTGAATTTATTTCCACATTTCATAGTAGAAATCATCAAGTGAGATGTGATTTATTAATCCTTATTGTCTAGGTTCATCTATAGTATGATTAGAAAGGATTTCCTTGGATGAGATTCTTTGTGTTGGAATGAAAGAGAAAACCCGAGTCTAGCTGATTGATATTTTTTTCGAGTTTGATTTTTTCATTGCTCATGGATACATCATTTTAATATATATAATAAATAATGATTTTATGAGTGTATAACAATCTAAAGTGGTATTTGTATAAATATTTGAGGTTTCAGTTGATGTCTTAGGGGTTAAGTAATTTACCTGAGGATAAAAAGGAGGATTGAGGTGCTTTAACAGGTTTTGGACACTTTTTATGTTGTGTTCATGGTTTTAAAATTGCAAAATTGATTATAGAATGTTTAGATTAAGTTTAGGTTTTTTTTAAAAACAAATATCTTTAAAACATTTAAATCATTTCTTGAAATCATGCTTCACACTATGAAAAATTTTGACCAAGCCTTTTTTCCATTTTCACCAACAATTTAGGATTTGAAATCACATTTCACATCCTAAATTAATCCTGATGTTTTTTTGTAGATTTTTTATTTGATATTATTTTTTAGCAACTCCAAAAAATACTCTTTTATTATAACCCATACATAGTATGATTTGGGAACATGGACATTAGCTTCTAGTAGCTCTTATGACCCCATCTCTATAGTGACTATTTTTTTTATTTTAATGGATACCTCTCAGTGATTTCTTTATTTTATGATCCATATAATATTCTAATTATACATGAAAAATAATTCATATATGGATGAATTTATATTATTATTGATAAATCTTATGGATAATATTCTTATTTTTGAAGGATTTCACAAATGATGATGATATATTGGATATGTATGGAAGGGTGATATCCCGGGTTGATGCGTGCACATCATTGATGTTTTATCAATTAAGTGTATGTCATTGGTACTCTATTTTATGGTTTCCTATTTATTTTTTTTAAATTTGTTCATTTTTTATTTTTTTTGTGATAGTAATTTTACAAAAAATTAACTCTGAATCATGTTGGGGACCACCCATGGATTACTCATCATTATTCCAGCTAGATTTTCTTTCGGGTGTTCTATTTTACATGTTATTATTTCACCATTTTGTGAGAGTTACCTTCATATATTTTTATTAACTATATTTATTGATAATTAATTAATTTATGTTCTTTGGAATTAAATTCACTACTCATTATGGTTATGGGAGTCTAATGGACATGGAAATTGTGGAATATGTTATTGAACGTTGCATACTTTGGGGTTGAGTACATCTTTTTTAGGTGGCATAGAATAACTCTATTTTATCTTGTAAATATTCTAGTATATAAAAAATGTTCCATCATAACAGAAATTCATAAGAATGAAAAAATTAAATTCATAAACCCTTCCATGATAATAATTCATATTTTTAGATTCTCTACGAACATAGTTTGTTTATTTGAATTCAGTCCTAGACTTCCTACCACTAGAGGGGTGTACCAACCATTGAAAGTATGGAGGATAATTACAGGAATAAAACTATATCTTATTGATTTAACAATTAATGGTTTTTTTTAATTATGTTGATTATAATTAGATTAAATATCATGGCTTAAAGTAGTAAATTGGAATGCAATTTGGAATTGTTATAATGTCTTAATGAATAATGGATTTCATGAAACGTTTAAAGATATTTTGGATTTAATTATATGTTACGTGGTAATAGATAAAATTTTGTAACATTTGAATAATTTGTGAAATTTTATTCTTTCCTTATCTAAATCAAAACTTTTTTATTTTTATTTTATTTTCATAACATGTGAACTAAGGTGATAGATTGTAATAAAATTACATTGACTAAAATCTATTTATTTCTATGTCAAAATATTTTTGTACAAAATGTTAAATTAATAGTATTAGTTTTAATTTTTTGGATATTTTGGATGAAAAATTTTTGTACTATAAAGAACTAGTAATATGGTAATCATATGAATTATATATCATAAATTATGATTACATATATAGTATTCTTGGTAAATAATGATGTATATTTCATAAATATAATTTTATTTATATGAATCTACTATGATTGATTACCAAGGAAGAGATTCTACATAACCCTTTAGAGTTTAGGTACAAGGAATCAGCCTTAAAACATTACATAATCATGAATTAAATGAATAATTCACATTGAGGATCTTTTCAGGTTTAGGGTTTTAGAGAATTAGGTTATAACTATTACATTACAATTCAAAAGTTACAAAGTAGACACTTCTACACAGTTCCCATTTTTTCACCAAATAAAAACTCTTAAAAAAAATAGTCATGTCTAGTTCCATGTTTCAGACAACATGAATTTTCGTTGATCCCATCCTTGACCCTATTCATCTTTAAGTCATGTGAAAAACATTTCAAAACTGGGGGTGAGCATAAAAATCTCAGTAAGGGTTACAAAAAAAAGAAGGAAAACATTAGTTCGTCATTAGATACATAACATAAACTCTTTAACATTGTAATGCCCCGACCCTTGTTACCCAGAGCTGGTGCATTATTTTAATACATTGGCATGATTACAAGGAATCATGTCCTGAAGGACCGATCAGTTTAGCGGTCTTAGAAAATAGATTGCATACATGAAAATTACATTACACTTTCTAACATACAACAGAAAAAAGTCCTTTGAGAATGACATTGTTCCCATAGCTTAACCCAACATATCAAACATAAAACACTTCTTGGGATCTTGGGAAAATAAAACATAAGAAATGGGTGAGCTCAGATGCTCAGTAATGATTACAATGTAGCATAAACTTTCATAGATAAGCATAAATGTTTACGGTAATGTATAAGACTAAAACAAAAGCCTTTTAAACATGAACTTAAGCATAATATGAAAAAGATAAAATCAAATAATTCCATTTACATACTCACATGGATATTCTACTAGTCGAATAAACACATGCAATATCAATATCCACTTTCATAATGATGGAATTCATAATGCCAAACTATCATAACCACATAGTAAAGACCTTGTGTCAAGACTACAAATACGATTTTGTCAAGGCTTTGTGTTAAGACACTAGTTTGTCTCATGAGACCTACCGATGCATTGAGGAGCTATAGCGGGCTCCACCCATCACTTACTAAGTCCAATGCATTCCTCATATGAAAAGGTTTAAACATAACATAAACATTCATATTAAAACTAGCATATGAAATGTCAATACATTATCCATTAACCATGAATGGTGTAAAAATAACACATCCACAGTCAAACATATCACAAAACTTTCAATACAATATGGAAGATGTGTATCATAATAAATCAACATCAAACAAGTTTTAAATCCATTAAAGGATGCTGACATAGTTGAAAATGATCAGTAAAATTCCTTGAGAGAAATACCCCTTTTTCATGAAATCATTTAAAATTATCAAAATTTATAAAGATAGTAATTTAAAAAGGATTTTTGAATAAAAGTGTCTGATACCACTTTGAAACTTTTTAAAAGAATTATCATTTCAATACATTCATGTCCCTATAAATAAATCCTTAAAATCATTTTGAAAACATGGACATTAATTAAAAGAGTTTAGAAAGATAAATCGTTAAAAACATTTAAAATGACGATCTAGTTAAATAGACCCTCCAGTAAAAATTTAAAATATCCCTTTTGAAATAATTTTTATAATATATGGGTATCTATGATAAGTATGTCCCAGAAAATACGTACACATGAACAATCTCGGATAATAATGAGATTTAGGAAATAACCCTTACCTCATTGCAATCAATCGATTAACATGAAAGATAGTCAATAAACACCAAATGAATCACAAAATATCATGAATATAAATAGAATCATGATAATATATATGAAATGGTAGTACATAATACACCACACACAATAAATAAGTGGTGAACAATGGAAATATCACGGAATTAAAAGTGAGATAAGAAACCCCTTACCTCGTGTCTGACTTGACCCATTCGTTCTTTAATATCCTGATTAATAAACTAAAGTTAATTTATACTTGTTTAAGAACATTTTCCCGTTTATTATTAATTTTATATAACTTATTACCATGTTAAAAACATTATGTAATCATTTAAGTTAATAACGTTCGTTTTGTCGATATTTGGAAGTTGAGTAAAAAATGTACAACTTATAGTTACAAGTTGTTCACATGGTCAAAATTTCATTATATCAAGAATTATAATCATGATTTAGATATCATATATATCATATATATCCAGTATATACATATATTTATAACAGTACATATCATTTTCAGGTAAGAAATGAAATGCACTGTTAATGGAGCTGGTAAGTCATACGTACACATGAACACTAATTTCATTTATATTTCTTGTTTTAATGGAATTAAAAAATAATTATACAAACATATATTATAATTCCAGTATAATATAATATATAATATCATTAACTCCATCCTTTATACATCCCAAAAATGGTATTAACGAGTCATATCACTTTGAGGGGGCGATAGTCCGCACTTTATCAAATGAAATTATTGCGTTTACTCATAATGGAAACCATTAAGGTATGCTATAAAAGAAAAATAAAGAAGCATGAAAAAAACATAAACATAATATATATCATATATAAATATAGTTCCATCATAATGGCCACTATGAGAGGCGGTAGGAGGTAATTGAACAATCAACGTTTCGTGAGGCGTTAGTTGGCCATCCACAGAAACATTATCTTCTTCACCCATTAGATTAAGGTGTGTGTAAGTGTAGTTATAATAATTCTCATAAAAACATAATAGTATATTGGAGATACTTTTGATGTTATAAAATAAAGGAATAAAAGAGTTGATGGGTTGGTGAAGTAAAATAAAAGAAAAGAAGTTAAGAGAAACTGTTACCTTTAATTTTGGTAACTTCCTTTGGTTTGAACCAAAAAAACATCATGAAGTGCCTTATGCCTATGGTAATGATTCTATGAGGATGATAGGGATGTAGGGAGATTAATTTGGAAGAGTTTTAACAAGCCTAAATACTTTAGAGGTGTTAGGAATTGGTTAAATGTGGTCTCCTTTTATAAGGGGGAGGAGGGGCTCTTTAGAAAAGTGTGAAAATATTATTTTATTATATAGTGTTATTCGGTTTCTAAAGGTCAAAATATCATTAGGGTCTAAGATAACATGACTTATGGTCTACATAAAATAATACAATAATAATTGGACAAGTTTTGGATATTATTTTAATATTTATAATCTAATTTATTTAAATGATTTATTAATGAGGTAAATACTGCATCATTATTGTGGCATAAAAAATTTAATTTATTCGATGTATAAAAATTATAAAACAAATAACATGATGTAGGAAATCATTTTATATTTACAATGAATATTTATAGTCAAAAATATTACTTATATAACACCATATAAAATTAATTACTAAACGATTTTTGTTTATATCAATTTTTCCTTTACTTTAAATTAATTAATCTAAAGTGTCATTATCATTCCTAAGTGGATCCATGGGGTCCCCAAAGTGACCCAATCATGCCCATGTTCGTCTATTACTCATAAAATATGGTTATGAAATGGGTTAAGCTAATTTGAAATTATTACAATATTCTTTTTATCTTGAATTACCCTATTTACCTTTAACCGCGGTAAATAAAAGTCAGAAGTTACTACTCACCAAAAATTATTTTCATCTTATTAAACCACATTTATCTTACTGAGGTTAACCATGTCTCTCGGTTTTTTGAAATTCAACTCACAGATGCGGTAAAATTATGTTTTATGCAAATTTGTAGATACTCCAAGGAGGTGTGTAAAAGACGGTAAAAAGTTAAATAAACTTTTTATATATCTAAACTTATTATAAAATTACTCCACTGAATTATTTTGAACCTATATAAGTATTATGTTTCTATTTTTACCTAAAAGAAATTTAAATAAAATAAATAATTATTTATATAGAAAGTCATTTTTAACCAATAACTCAATGTTTCTCACTATTCATCGAAAATTGATGTTTCTTAGAAAAATACAAAAAATTCATCCCAATAAATATTTGATATTTTGAATTCAAAAATGATGTCTATTTTACCAAATTAAAAACATATAATTTTCATTAATTAATTTAAAATTAATTCTCGTTGTAAAAACAAATAGCGTGTTTTTAAGAAACAATATCTATCAAAAGATTGACAATTGTTTATGTCCAATTTCAAAGTGAAATTAGTAATAATGAACTAAATTGTATTAAATTATAAAAATATAATATAATTATACTTAAAAATCAATCAAATGCATAATTTAACACTATAAATTATTTCGATTAAAAAAGTTTTTTTTTAATTTAGTATTTTTACTATTCACCAAAATTTGAATGTTATCAGAAAAATACCAAAATTTATAAAAAAAAAAATTTTATCTCCTGATTCTAAAGAAGAAGTTTATTTTGTCAAATTTGAATATATAAAAGTGTCAAATATTGGATTTAAAAATGGTTCACCCTTATATGGCGATAAAATTGCATTTTTTGAAAATTACTTCCTTTTCCTAAAAAATTGAATTTTTTCTCACATTATTTCTAAGAAACTCATAATATAGATTATAACATTATAAGGATTATATAAAGTTCAAAATTATTTAATAATATTCATAACCGCTTTTGAACGACTAGTTTGGTAAGTCGTGGTGCACTTGATCTCGGTGTTGCGTGTAGTGAAAGTTATTGAATTGCTTTGAAAAAATAACGCACTATGAAATCCCGAGGTGTTATATTCTTCCCTACTTCAATAAATTGCAGCCTCATAATTTGAAATTGATCTTAGAAAATAGAAGGTTAAAAATATAAAATTCCTTTGTGGGAAGACCCACATCAGAAATTGGGTTACGAAAATCTAGTCTTAATAAATGGAAAAAAATATATGTACATATATATATAAGTGACAAGTACTATTTAATACTTCAACTAATTACTATGAAAAACTCATCTTTCACTCTAAATGATTTAAATAAAATTCTATTTATCCAAATCAAATAAGGTTACAAAAATAATGAATTTATAATTCATTTATCAGAATATTTAAAAAACTAAATTATACAAAACATTACATCACGTAGTCTAGTCGTTGGTGACGCACCTCTATCACTCTTCGGTTGTGGGTTCAAGTCTCACGACCTTGCTGGATGCGACTAGTTGTCACCCGACCTCTGGGTTGTCCTTTTTATAACAATCCAAAAATGACCTTAATAATATTATCAAATTTCAAACTTAATCCATTCCAACCTTTAGACTTATCAAAAATACTTATATCCAAACTATCAGTCCAAAATTTATTAGGAAGTTAAACACAATGAGGATCCTTTTTTCTAGGTAATAACATGTGAACGCCTTCATCATGTATTCTTTTAGAACATAGCAACATCCCGAATTACCAAAATCAACCATCTCGTATTCCAAAATCACTACCTCATTATTAGGACCATATTAAGGATTACCTTTCCTTCAACCATATATTTTCCAAAAAGTGTAGCTTACTGTTAAGTCACTTTCCTTAGAACCATATAATATTAAATCCTCAATAAAATATTACTTCAATACTATCTTTATATTCTCTATAATTCTTATAACATGTACCTCATTAATACAATACTCAAATGACACAATACTTTAATAACAACATAAGAAATCTAATAATTCATCTTCATATTCGGTAGTATCATAACTTTATTATTTTCCAATAGCCGCATTTGGGGTATACTATAATGATTTGTACATGATTCACATAGTGTACCAAATCCTTAGAGATAAAGCATTGTACATTGGAAACTTTTTTCTTACCCGTACAATCACGTACTTGGTGTCCATTTTCTCCACACTTATAAAAAACTCCCATTCCATTCATGCATTTAACAAGGTGATTTTTTCCACAGTTATCACATGTGGGAAAATCCTTCTTTTCCCACTTCCCTTTATCTATCATTCTCTACTCCATCCTTTTCTTATATTTCTTCCCTTCAATGCCATAATACTCAAAGAATTATTTACTTAACTTATTAACACATGATACTATTTCTTCATATGTTGAGAAAACATGGGAGACTATTTACCTTCTAAAAGTTGTCTTAATAATGTGAAAGATATGACACTTCTTACTCTTTGGATTATACATATTGCTGGAGTTCAAATTCCTTCTATTGGGCACGATTTCTATACAATGGCATAAAGTAGATTAGTTTATGAATCGAAATACATAATTCCTAACTTGTAAAACACTTAATATAAATTGAACAGTTTATTGATATAATCCATAATCATAAAAATGTTTTCTTTGAGAAAGTATATACTCATAAACCATTCATAATTATTTGTAACGAAAATGTGAATTATCCTAAGCATATTCCATGAGAGTGTCGTAACCCAGAGTGCATCAAGGCCCGTTGTCGTGCACCAGTTCCCGTTCGAGTCTAGCTCAAAGCAGTGTTTTCAGGTTTTACCCCTAGGTACATCTATTTCAGAGCCACCTCAACCTGATCGTGTCTAGAAAGGGGTGTATTTTCTTGAAAAACTCACAAAATCTCAACGTTAACAAAATTATAGGAATTTCTTCTACACTAGTCATCAAAATCTATCTTAGGGATATGTGTTCTAATCAGAGTATCTAAATTGAGTTTCCAAGGATATTGCTAAACTTCCTCTGATACCAACTGTAATTCCCCGACCCCAGTTACCCAGAGTCGGTGAATTATTTTAATACATTAGCATGATTACAAGGAATCATGTCCCAAAAGACTGATCCGTTTAGCAGTCTGGGAAAATAGATTACATACATGAACATTACATTACACATTCTAACACAGAACAAAAAAATCCATTGAGAATGCCATTGTTCCCATATCTTAACCCAACATCTCAAACATAAGACACTTCTTGGGATCCTGGGAAAATAAAAATAAAAAAGGGGTGATCTCAGATGCTCCGTAAGGATGACAATATTGCAGAAACTTTCATAAATAAGCATAAACATTTAAGACAGTGTATAAGACTAAAAAAAATCATTTTAAACATGAACGTCAGAATAATATGGAAATGATAAAATCAAATAATGTCATTTACTTACTATCATGGATATTCTACTAGTCTAATAATCACATGCAATATCAATATCCACTTTTATAATGATGTAATGCATAATGTCAGGCTATCATACACACATAGTTAAGGCCTTGTGCCAAGACTACAAATAATATTTTTTCAAGGCCTTGTGCCAAGACACTAGTTTTTTAAATGAGACCTACCGATGCATCGAGGAGCTATAGCGGGCTCCACCTGTCACTTATTATGTCCAATGCATTCCTCGTATGAAAAGGTTTAAACATAACATAAACATTCGTATTAAACCTAGCATAGGAAATGTCAATACTTTATCCATAAACCATGAATTGTGTAAAAATAAAACATCCACAGTCAAAAACATCACAAAACCTTCAAAACTATATGTAATATTTGTATCATAATAAATCAACATCAAACAAGTTTTAAATCCATTAAAGGATGTTGACATAGTTGAAAATGATCAGAAAAATGCTTTGAGAGAAATACCCATTTTTCATGAAATCGTTTAAAATTCTCACAATTTATAAAGGTATTAATTTAAAATGGATTTTTGAATCAAAGTGTCCCATACCAATATGAATCATTTTCATAGAATTATCATTTCAAAACATTAATCTCCATATAAATAAATCGTTGAATTCATTTTGAAAACATGGACATTAATTAATAGAGTTCAGAAAGATAAATAAAAAAACATTTAAAATGATTATCTAGTTAAATAGACCCTACCATAAATCCTTAAAAGATTCCTTTTGAAATCATATTTATAAAATATGGGTATCTATGATAAGTATGTCCCATAAAATACTTACACATGAACAATCTTGGATAATAATGAGATTGAGGAAATAACCCTTACCTCATTGTAATCAATCTAGTCATATGAAAAATAGTAAATAACCACCAAATAAATCCCAGAATATCTTGAATATAAATAGAATCATGATAATATATATCAAATGGTAGTACAAAATACACCACATGAAATAAATTAGTGGTGAACAATGGAAATCTCACGAAATTAAATGTTAGATAATAAACCACTTACCTCGTGTCCGACTTGACCTATTCGTTCTTTAATATCCGGAATAATAATCTAAAGTTATTTTATAATTGCTTAAAAACATTATTCAAGTTTATTATTACTTTTATATAACTTATTACCATGTTATAAACATTATCCAATCATTTAAGTTAATAACGTTCGTTTTGTCGATATTTGGCAGTTGAGTAAAAAATGAACAACTTATAGTTACATGTTGTTCACATGGTCAAAAGTTCATTATATCCAGAATGATATTCATGATTTAGATATAATATATATCATATATATTCAGTATATACATATATGTATAACAGTAAATATCATTTTTGTGTAGGAAATGAAGTGCACCGTTCATGGAGATGGTAAGCCGTACGTACGGATGAACGCTACTTTCATTTATATTTCTTATTTTAATTGAATTAAAACATAATGATACATAGTTATATTATAATTCCAGTATAATATCATATATAATATCATTAAATCCATCCTTTATACATCCCAAAAATGGTATTAATGAGTCATATCACTTGGAGGGGGCGGTAGTCCGCACTTCCTCAAATGAAATTATCGTGGTTACCCATAATGGAAACCATTAAGGTATGCTATAAAATAAAAATACAGAAGCATGATGAAAAAATAAACATAATATATATCATATATAAATAAAGTTCCACCATAATGGCCACCATGAGAGGGGGTAATAGGTAATTGAACAATCAACGTTTCATGAGGCGTTAGTTTCCCATCCACAGAAACATTATGTTCTTCACCCATTAGATGGAGGTCTGTGTATGTGTAGTTTGAATACATATCATAACAACATCCTAGCACATTGATGAAATAGGTATTTTTATAAAACAAATTAATAAAATGATTTTATGGGTTGGAGAAGTAAAATAAAAGAAAAGAAGTTAAGAGAAACTGTTACCTTTAATTTGGTTAACTTCCTTTCGTTTGAACCAAAAAAACATCTGGAAGTGCCTTCTTCCTAAGGTAAGGCTTCTCGGAGGAGGAGAGGAATGTAGGGAGATTAATTTTTCATAGTTTGGACGAGACTAAAGTCTTCAGATATGTTAGTAATTTGTTAGAATTGGTATTCTTTTATAAGGGGGAGGAGGGGCTCTTTAGGAAAGTGTGAAAATATTATTTTAGTATTTAATGTCATTCGGGTTATAAAGGTCCCAAAATCATTAAGGTCAATGATTAGATGACTAATGGTCAAAATAAAATCATCCAATATGAATTGGACATGTTTTGGATGTTATTTTAATATTTATAATCTATTTTATTTAAATCATTTATTAATGAGGTAAATAATTAATCATTATTGTGTCATAAATAATTTAATTTATTCGATGTCTAAAAATTATAAAACAAATACCATGATGTAGGAAATCGTTTTATCATTACAATGAATATTTATATTAAAAAATATTACTTATATAACACCAAATAAAAATTAATTACTAAAAGAGTTTTGTTTATGTCAATTTTGCCTCTACATTAAATTAATTAATCTAAAGTGTCATTATCATTCCTATGTGGCTCCATGGGGTCTCAAAATAGACCCAAGGATTCCCATGGTCAGAAATTGATCATAAAATAATGTTTGGATATGTGTTAAAGTAATTTTTAATTATTAAAATATTCTTTTTACCTTGAATTACCCTATTTATCTTTAACCGCGGTAAATAAAAGTCAAAAGTTACTATTCACCCAAAATTATTTTCATCTTATTGAACCAAATTGATCTTAATAATGTTAACCATGTCTCTTGGAATTTTTAAATTCAACTCACAGAAGTGGAAAAATTATGTTTTTATGCAAATTTGAAAATACTTCTAGGTGGTGGGTAAAAGACGGTAAAGAGTTAAATAAAATTTTTATATATCTAAACATATTATAAAATAACTCCAATGAATTATTTTGAACATATATAGGTATTATGTATCTCTTTTTACCTAACATAAATTTAAATAAAATAAATAACTATTTAAATAAAAAGTCTGTTTTAACCAATAACTCAGTGTTTTTCACTATTCATCAAACATTGATGTTTGTCAGAAAAATACCAAAAAAACAGCCTAAGCTATATTTGATATTCTGAATTCAAAAATGATGTCTATTTTACCAATTTAAAAACTTATAATTTGCATTATTTAATTTATAATTAATTCCCGTTGTCAAAACATAGAGCATGTTTTTAAGCAACAATATCTATCAAAAGATTGACACTTGTTTATGTCGAATTTCAAAGTGAAATTAATTATAATGAACTAAATTGTATTAAATGATAAAAATATAATATAATTATACTTCAAAACCAATAAAATTCATAATTTAACACTATAAATTATTTCGATTAAAAAATTTGGTTTTAATTTTGTATTTTCACTATTCACCAAAATATGAATGTTATCAGAAAAATACTAAAAAATTATCAAAAATAAATTTTTATCTCTCTATTTTAAAAAAGAAGTATATTTTGTCAAATTTGAATATATAAAAGTGTCAAATATTGGATTTAATAAGGTTTAACCCTCAAAAGGTGGTAAAATTTCATTTTTTGGAAAATAATTCATTTATCTAAAAAATTTAATTTGTTCTTACATTATGTATAAGAAACTCATAATATGGATTCTAAAATTATAAGGATTATATAAAGTTCAAAAATTAGTTAATACTATTCGTAACCACTTTTGAACTACTGGTTTTGTAAGTCGTGGTGTGTTTGAACTCAGTGTTGCGTGTAGTGCAAGTTAATGAATTAATTTGAAGAAATAACGTACTATGAAATCTTGGGGTGTTACAAACATAAATCCTGAAATCATATGATTTACATAGTAAACACAAATCATAAAGGTAACCTGTGGAATCCACAACATAATTTCGTTTTAGCTTTCACAACTATGTAGGGAGTTACATTTGGAATACCCATCATAGTATATTCCGTAAATCTCTGGTGAAACATTCATATTTCCCTCCGTCACGTTACCCAATGCATTGGAGAGATATCTCGGGCTCACCCGCCCTAGGTTTTTCACAAATCCACCCATATATGTAACAATTTCCAATAACCATAACATATTCATAACACCTAAAACAAACATAATGGAAAGATAACATTTCCACATTTCAATCACAATATATCATTTAAATATATTGACATAACAAATTCTTTATCAAAACAATTTTCAATACCAAAATACATAGAAGATTATATGGTATTTATTTTCCATTTAAAAACATTTGAGCTTATTAAGGAATCCAAAGATCAAATAATACTCGCGGCAGCGGGAAGGTCGTTATCATCACTTACGCTAAAATTAAGCATTCCATTTTTTTAGTAAAATGCTTTGTAGAAAAATATTTCCTTTGAATGAAATGAAATGTCAAAGGTGATTATAAACCATATAAAATAAAGCTTTGTATAAAACAAAAAATACCACCATTAAATGAGATTGAGATGAAGTCCCTTACCTCGTGTCCGACTTGACCGATTCGTTATTTAGTTTCCTAAATAATAAACTTAAGTTAATTTCAATTTTCTTAAGAC
Source organism: Viscum album (assembly GCA_963277665.1). NCBI lineage: Eukaryota > Viridiplantae > Streptophyta > Magnoliopsida > Santalales > Viscaceae > Viscum > Viscum album. The sequence continues at coordinate 623,211,183 of OY728134.1, read as the reverse complement.
AATTTTTCAATATTATTTTTCATTTTAAATCACTTATTACCATTTTATAAACTTTATGTAATCATTCAAGTTAATAATGGTCGTTTTGTTGATATTTGGTACTAGAGTCAAAAATGAACATCTTATATTTACATGTTTTCTATGTGGTCAAAATTCCATTTTATAAGGAATCATATTAATGATTTAGATATCATATATATCTTATATATCAAGTATAAATACGTTTTTATTATAGTACATAACATTTGGAGGTATGAAATGAAATGCACCGTTCATGGAGACGGTAATCCGTACATACACATGAACGCTACATTCATTTCTATTTATAATTTTAGTGGAATTAAAACATAATGATACATAGGTATATTGTAATTCTAGTATAATATTATACATAATATCATTAACTCTATCCTTTATACATCCCACATAAGGCATTAACAAGTCACAACATTTTTAGGGGGTGGTAGTCCGCCCTTCTTAATATGAAATTATCGTGTTTACCCATAATGGAAACCATAATGGTATGCTATAAATGAAAAATAGAAAAGCATAAAGAAAACATAAAAATAATATTTATTATATATATACAGTTCCATCTTATTGTCCACCATGAGAGGCGGTAAAAGATAATTGAACAATATTCTTTTTGAGAGGCGTTAGTTTTCTATCCACAGAAACAGTATATTCGTTACCCATTAGATAGAGTTGTGTGTATGTGTAGTTATAATAATTATCATAACACCATCATAGTATATTAAGAATACTTTTTTGTTATATTAAAAATAATAAAAAGAGTTTAGTGGTTGGATAAGTAAAATAAAAGAAAAGTATTTAAGAGAAACTGTTACCTTTAATTCAAGTAACTCCCTTTGGTTTGAACCAAATAGACTTCTTGAAGTGCCTTCTACCTAACATAAGGAATATAAATGGAAGATAGGGATCATGATAGATTATTTGGGTATGTTTTGGAGAATCCAATGGGCTTGAAAAGTTGAAGGAATGGGTTAGAGGTGAGGGCATTTTATAAGGGGGAGGTGCGGTTCTTTTGGAAAGTGAGAAAATATTATTTTATTATATAATGATTTTTGGTTTCTAAAAGTCTGAAACTAATTAAATTCAAACATAAGATGAATCATTGTAGAACTAAAATCATACAATAAGAATTGGATAGGTTTTGGATATTATTTTAATCATTAAAATATTATTTATTTAAATCATTTAATAATGAGGTAAACACTACATCATTATTGTTTCATAAATAATTTTATTTATATGATGTCTTAAAATTATAAAAAAATACCATGGTGTAGAAAATATTTTTATATTTAAAAAGAATATTTATAGTCGGAATTATAACTTATATAACTTTATGTAAAAATTACCTTTCTAAAAGATGTTTGTTTTTCCTTTTTTCCTTTATTTAAGTTAATTAAAATAATGTATCATTATCACTCTCAAGTAGATCCATGATATCTTAAAATAGACCCAAGGATTCTCATGGTCGTCCATGACTAATACAATAAGGTTAGAGCATGTGTTAAGGTAATTTATTGTTATTATGATATTCTTTTTACATTGAATTACCATATTTACCTTTAACTGCGGTAAATAAAAGTCAATAGTTACTGTTCCACAAAAATTATTATTATCTTATTGAACAACATTTCACATACTAATAAAAACAATGTATGTAGGATTTTAAAAATTCAATTCATAGAAGTAGTAATATTCCATTTAAATGAAAAATCAGTTTTTAACTACTACTTAGTGGTTTCACTATTCATCAAAAATTGATGTTTTTTCTGTAAAATACCAAAAATCCAGACTAAGATATATTTGATTTTCCTAATTAAAAAATTATTTCTATTTTAACAAATTCAAAAAATAGAAGTTGGATTAATTAATTTCAAATTAATTCTCGTTTTCAAAACAAAAAGTGTGTTTTTAAGAAAAGTTAACTATCAAAAGGTTGACACTTGTTTATATCCAATTTAAAATTGAAATTAATTCCAATGAACAAAATTGGATTAAATGGTAAAAATATAATCTAATTACCCTTTAAAAAAAATTTAAAATATAATCTAACCATATAAATAAATTAGTTTAAACAGAAGTTTTGAATTAAAATACAGTATTTTCCACTATTCATCAAAAATTTAATTTTATCAGAAAAATACCAAAATATTACCCTAAGCAATTTTGGATTCCCCGATTCTAAATAAGAATTTTATTTTGTCAAATAAAACATATAAATGTGACAAAAACTAGATTAAATGATGGTTCTCCCTCAAAAGGCTGTAAATCATCCTTTTAAAGTAAATTATGCTTAGAATTAGATTCATTCACTTTTTAATCCTTTAACTTTTACTAGATAAATGTAAACAAATATAACAAACATATATAATCATATTATATATAGTTATTATCATTCTTGTAAATACAACGACTATGCGTTAACTACCATTGAAAATAATAATATTATATTATTAGTGTGCAACATAAGATTTCAAAGAAACTCATTTTTGCGTATTGGGTATGCCATCGAACATATCAACCCATTTAAAGTAAAATTAATATTTAATTCAGAAATATTAATAATTATGAAAATGTGTTATTTTTTATTTACATGGGATGTTACATCCTTCCCCCCTTTTAGAAATTGTGTCTTCGTAATTTTTATTGACTTATCAAATAAATGGGTGTATTTATCCCTCATAGTATTTTCAGATTCCCACGTTGCATCATCAAAAAAATTGTGTTTCCACAAAACCATTACCCGGTGAATTACCTTATTCTGCAAAACTTTCTCTCTACGGCCAAGAATCTGGACTGGTTGTTCAATATAAGAGATATTCTCTTCCAACTGAACTACACCAGGACATAAAACATGAGATGGATCTTGCATATACTTTCTCAACATTGAAACATGAAAAACACTTTGTACCTGGGAAAAACATGGAGGTAAAGCTACTCTATACGCAACTGATCCAACTTTCTTTAGAATTTCATAAGGTCTAATGAACCGCAGACTCAAATTTCCCTTCTTACCAAAATGCATCACACTTTTCGATGGAGAAACTTTAAGAAAGACACGATCACCTACCTCAAAAGAAAGACCCTTCCTATGATTATCCGCATCAATTGTTTGCCTTATCTGAGATGTTCTCATGTGATTCTGAATCAATTCAATCTTTTCTGTCGTCTCTTCTACCAATTATGGTCCCTGCATCTTCCTTTCACCTACTTCATTCCAAAAAACTGGAGTTCGACAACACTTTCCATATAATGCCTCATACGTATCCATCTGTATAATGGAATAAAACTATTATTATATTGAAAATTTAAACAAATAAAGTGGGTTTTCCCAACTTCCCTGGTAATCTAGTGAACAAGCACGTAGCATATCCTCCAGGGTTTGAATTGTTCATTCTGAATGCCCATCATATTGAGGATGAAAAGTTGTACTAAAATTTAATTCAGTACCCAAGAACTTCTGAAGGCCTTTCCAAAAGTTAGAAGTAAACCTAGGATCATGATAAGATACAATGGAGAAGGGAACACCATGAAACCTGACTATCTATTAAACATACAACTAAGAATGTTGATCTAGAGACAAAGTATCTCGAACAGGAAGGAAATTAGAAGATTTAGTCAATCGATCAACAATAACCCAGATTGCATTGTTACCTCGATATATCTTCAGTAATCCCCCAATGAAGTCCATGGATATATTTTTCCATTTCAACACTCGCACCAGTAAATACATTAGAATCCCTTTCGGTAACTTCCACTCGGCTTTAACATGATGACAAGTCAAACACCTCACAGTAAAATCAACAATATCTCTTTTCATTATATCCCACCAGTAATACACCTAAAGATCTATGTACATCATAGTACTTCCAGGATGAACAGAAAATTGAGAAATATGAGATTCACATAACAACTCATTATTCTATAGTGAATCACAAGGCATAAATAATCTCTTCCCAAATCTCAAAATAAAATCATTATCAATGTTAAATTCAAGAAACTTAAAATTCTGAACCAACTCTACCTTTTTCATCAACTCACTCTCTTCCTTCATCACATTCATAATTATTTATGATATAGATTATTTAAATGACACCTGAAACAAAATAGAAGCATTTCTTCACTAACAACTTCTATGAAAAAGTTCATCAAATTAAAAACCAAAGCATATTATTGCAAATGTAGCATGGTTAATGAAGCATTATATTTTCGACTAAAAGAATCAACCACTTTATTTTCTTTTCATGGATGGTAAAGGATCGGGAAATCATAATATTTGATTAATTTTAACCATATCCTCTGCCTCATGTTCAATTCCTTCAGAGTGAATATATAATTCAAACTTCTGTGGTCAATATATATTTCACATTTTACTCCATAAAAATGATGCCTCAAATTTTAAAGCAAAAACAACAGCAGCTAATTCCAAATCATGTGTAGGGTAATTTAAATCATGAGGTTTCAACTGATCTGAAGCATAAGAAATTACCTGATCATTATGCATAAGGACAACCAAATCCTTTTAATGAAGCATCACTATAAATAACAAACTCACCATTTATAGAAGGTAGTTCCAATACTGTAGCATTTACCAATATTCTTTTTAATATAGGAATACAATCATCACTTTCTTTGGTCCAAACTAACTTCAAAGATTTTAGAGTTAACTTAGTCAGTGGGATAGATAACCATGAAAAATTCCCATCAATCCCCTGGTACTAATGTACCAACCAAGAAAACTATGAATCTTGGTTATATATGTGGGTCTTGATCATTATTCAATAACATTTGTTTTATAAGGATCAGCAGTAATTCCTTTTTTGAAACAATGTTACCAAGGAAATAAATTTGTTGTAATCAAAAATCACACTTGCTGAATTTACCATATAGTTTCTTTTATTTTATGGTTTGAAAGACAACCCTTAAGTGAATTTCATACTCCTCTTTATTTTTTGAATAAACCAAAACATCATTAATAAACAAAACTAAAAACTTATCCAAAAACTCACAGAAAATTCTATTTATAAGATCCATGAATACAGTAGTTGCATTGGTTAAACCAAAAATCATAACTACAAATTCATAATGGCTATATCTACTACGAATCGAGGTCTTTGGAGTGTTTTCGTCAATTAATTTTTACTGATGGTGCCCCGACCTCAAGTCAATCTTCAAAAAATTCTAAGCTCCTTGGAGGTGATCAATCAAATCATCGATTTGAGGCAAAGGATACTTGTTCATAACAAAGATGTTATTCAATTCTCAATAATCAATGAAAACTCTCATTTAACCATATTTCTTTTTAACAAATAAGATAGTAGATCCCAATGGTGATGTGCTAGGTCAAATGAAGCCTTTATCTAATTACTCCAAAAATTTCTTCTTTAAATCTAAAAGTTCAATTCGATCCATTTGATAAGGGGGTTTTGAAATTGGCTTAGCATCAGGAACTAAGTCAACAATAAATTCAACCTTCTGATCATGTATAAAACAACAAATTTCATCAGGAAGAACATCAAGTTACTTATTTATCACTGGAACATCATTAATCTTAATAGTTCTCTTGTTTTCAACAATATGTGCAAGGTTACATTAATTTTCTTCTTTTACTATTTTCTCATCTTCCTTATATGTTACCAAAAGTAAGGGTTCATTCTTGTACAAAAACTAAAAATCATTCTAAAAAGAAATATCTTTAGCTCTGTAATCAATCTTAGCATGATAAACAAAAATCCAATCCATACCCAAAATAACATCAATATCTACAAGAGGGAAATCTATAAGGTTTTTAGGTAGATTCTTTACACACACAAAGATAGTAAGGTTATTATAATTTATTTTTTTCTCAACATTTCCTCCAGGTGTTTTTACCATATGTTCATGATTCATATCTTGATATGGAATTCCCAATTTAATAGAAAAATTTTCATAAATGAATGAATGTGTAGACCCCGAATAAAACAACACATTTGAATAATCTGAACAAACTAACAATGTACCTAATACTACTTCATTTGATGGACCAACATCTGCTGAATTTGTTGCATTGGATTTAACCACCCCATTATACATGTAGTCTAGCTTCTTTCCCTTAGTTGAGTTCTTCATTGGACACTCATTTTCATAGTGAATAATTTCATTGCACTTAAAAAAATTTACTGACTGTAAATTAGATTTTTTCTTACCATTAACCCGATCTTTTTCAGTGAAATTATGTGCTTTATGTCCCATTTTACAACATTGTTTTCACTTAACATAATTCAAAATACATTTCCAAGCATTCTTCTTAACATAATTTTCACAAAATGTAAACTTTAGTTTCTTACCATCTGACATTTTTGAAGAGTTCTTCCCTTTCGCATGCAACCTTGACCTCTTATTTTTTGGTTTTTCAAAGAAAACATGATCATCAACAAACTCCATTTCCACCTTCTCCGCACATAAAAAAAATTCATAACTTTTGAACTCATGAGAATCTAATGCCCTTCGATACTTTGGATTTATTGCTGAGAAAAAATAATTGATTTTACTATCAAGATATCATATGAAATTTGGAGCATATCTTTCCAGTCAAGTGAATTTGGCTTCATAAGCACCCAATGAGTCATCCTCCTACATCAATTCCAGGAATTGATTTTCCATCCAATGATAAACCACCTTAGGAAAATATTTCCCATGAAACATACCTTTGAATTCATCCCAGTCAAGAGAATCAATCTCCTCACTATCTCTGATATTTTTTACCATCGACCACCGCTGATCAACTTCACCTTCAAAATGGTATAAAACAAGACTAACATTTTTATGTTCTAAACACCCCATGACATAAAAAATCTTCTTGAGTACTTTAATTCACCCTTCATATTGAACATGGTTAGATGATCCTCTAAATGATGGGGGAAATTGTCTCATGAAATGCTCAAATACTGATAAGTTCTTCTGTGGTTGATCTGGCTAATCTCATGCATGGATACCACCAACATTTATAGCCTGGGTCAACTGTTCCATTACCACAAAAAACTATTCCGTTCTGATTATGACTATCTCAGGTTGCTGATTTGGATGATTGTCTTCTTCCTGAGGTCTTCCCATCATAGCTGCCCTATTTCCTCTGTGGAAAACCATTCTGAACACAAAAATATCTTAGGCGAAGAAAAATGGTAATCATTAAATTCTATATCACTTCAATCATACCATAAATTAATTTATGGACATTAATTTAAAAATACCCTAACTCCTAATGTTATCTAAACTGACCTCTGATACCAACTATAAGGATTCATCCTTAAAAAATAACATAATTATGAATTAAATAAATAATTGGCATTGAGGATCTTTTCAGGTTTCGAGTTTTAGTTGATTAGATCATAACTATTACATTACATCTCAAAAGTTACAAATTATATTCTTCTACTTAGTTACAATTTTTTCACAAAATGAAAACACTTAAAAAAGAGTCATGTCTAGTCCCATGTTTTAGACAATATGAATTTTCCTTGATCCCATTCATGACCCAATTCATCTTTAAGTACTGTGAAAAACATTTCAAAACATGGAATGAGAATAAAAACCTGATTAAGGGTTATAAAACTATGAAATAAAACATTAGTTCGCCATTAAATAAATAAAATAATCTCATTAACATATCTCATGAAATCATAAGATTTTCTTAGTATACACAAATCATAATGGTAACATGTGGCATCCATAGCATACTTACACTGTAGCTTTCACCAAAATTTAGGGAGGTAAATTTGGAATACCTATCATAGTATATTCCATAAACCTCTTAGGAGAAACATTTATGTTTACCTTCGTCACATTACCCAATGCATTAGAGAGCTATCTCGGTCTCACCCTCCATAGGTTTATCCTAGAACAACCCATATACCTAACAATGTCCAAGAACCATAACATATTAATAACACATAAAACAAACATAAAGGAAAGATGACATTTCCAAATTTAAATCAAAATATGTCATATAAATATACTGACATAAAAATCCATTATCAATACCATTTTCAATACAAAAATACATAAATGATTATTTGGTATTTATTTTCCTTTTAAAAAAATTACGGCTTGTTAGGGAAGCCAAAGATAAAATAATACTTGTGGTGGTTGAAAGGTCGTTGTCACTGCTTACATTAAAAAAAGACATTCCTATTTTTTGTTGTTTAGTAAAACACTTCATAGAAAAATATTCTCTTTTAATAAAATTAAAATTCAAAGGTGTTTATACACCATATAAAAGAATGTTGTGTATAAAAAAAATTATGCCTCAATGAAAGGAAATTTTGATGGAGTCTCTCACCTCGTGTCCAAGATGACCTATTTGTTCATTAATATCCCAAATAAAAAACAAATGATTTTTTCCACTTGTTTAATAACATTTTACAAGTTTATCATTACTTTTAAATCACTAATTACCATGTAATAATCATTATGTAATCATTTTAATTAATAATGGTAGTATTTTCGATATTTGGTAGTTGAGTCAAAAATGGACTTCTTCTATTTACAAGATGTCTAGGTGGTCAAAAGTACATTATCTATAAAATGATATTAATGATTTAGATATGAAATATATATTATATATATATATTATATATATGTATTTATAATATTACATAACATTTGGAGGTAAGAAATGAAATGCACAGTTCATGGAGAGGATAAGACGCACGTATAAATGAAGGATACTTTCTTTTATATTTCTTATTTTAATGGAATTAAAACATAATGATATATATGTATCTTATAATTCCAGTATAATATCATATATAATATCATTAACTCCATCCTTTATAAGTCCAACATATGGAATTAACGAGTCATATTACTTTGTGGGGGCGGTAGTTCGCACTTCCTCAAATAAATTTATCACCTTTTACCATAATGGAATCCATAAAGGAATTATATAAATGAATAATATAGATGCATAAAGGAAAAATAAATATAATATGTATCATATATAAATATAGTTACATCTTGATGGCCACTATGAGAGGTGGTATGAGATTATTGAACAATAATCATTTCGTGAGACGTTAGTTTCCATCAACAGAAACATCACTTTATTTACCAATTCGATGGAGGTGTGTGTAAGGGTATTTATAATAATTCTGATAAAAACAACCTATTATATAAATATTACTAGTTTTTTTAATAAAAATTTTATTAAAAGAGTTTAGTGGTTGGAGAAGTAAATTAAAAGACAAGATTTTAAGAGAATATGTTACCTTTAATTCGGGAAACTCCCTTTGGTTTGATCCAAAAGGACTTCTTTAAGTGCCTTATGCAACAGTTAATGCTTCTAGGTGGAAGAGAGGAATCTTGAGAGATTATTTAGGCAGGGTTTGGATGAGTAATGGGGCTTGAGAAGTGTGAGTAATGGGTTAGAGGTGAGGGTTTTTATAAGGGGTAGAAGGGGCTCTTTAGAAAAGTGTGGAAATATTATTTTATTATATAATTATTTTTGGTTTATAAAGGTCCAAAACAAAATAAAGTCGAAGAAAAGATAACTCATGGTCGAAATAAAATTATCCAACAAGAATTAGATAGGTTTTGGATATTATTTTAATCATTATAATATTATTTATTAAAGTCATTTAATAATGAGGTAAATATTGCATCATTAATGTGTCATAAATGATTATATTTATTTGATTTCTAAACATTATAAAAAAATAACATGATGTAGAAAAAAATTTATATTTCAAATTTATATTTATTGTAGAATATAAAACTTATATAATCTTATGTAAAAATTAATTTATTAAAAGATATTTATTTATGTCATTTTTGCCTTTACTTTATGTTTATTAAAATAAAGTGTCATTATCACTCTTAAGTGGCTCCATGGGGTCCAAAAATAGTCCCAATGATGGCCATGGTCGGCCATGACTCATAAAATAAGGATAGGACCAATGTTAAGGTAATTTGTTATTATTATGATATTTGTTTTACTTTGAATTACCATCTTTACAATTAACCACGGTAAATAAATGTCAAAAGTTTCTATTCACCAAATATTATTTTCATATTATTGAACCAAATTTTACATTATAATAACAACTATGTATGTTTTATTTTTTTAAATTCTATTCAAATAAGTGGTAAAATTTCATTTGAATGAAAAATCTTGTTTTTAACTACTACATAGTGGTTTCAATATTCATAAAAAATTTATGTTTTTTTCAAAAAAAAACAAAAAATTCATCCTCAGATATATTGGATATTAAAAATTCAAAAATGGTGTATTTTTTACCAAATTTAAAACATAGATGTTGGATTAATTAATTTAAAATTAATTCACTTTTTCAAAACTAATAGTGTTTTTTAAGAAATATCAACTATCAAATGATTTACACTTTTTTATTTCCAATTTCAAAGTGAAATCAATTTGAATGAATAAAATTGGAATAAATGGTAAAAATATAATATAATTACACATTAAAACCAATTAATAAGATAATATAACCATATAAATAATTTATATTATAAGGTATTTTTGAATTAAAATAGAGTATTTCCACTATTCATCAAAAATTGAATTTTACCCGAAAAATACCACGATTTTACCCAAAGTGAATTTGGATGTCCCAATTATAAAGAATAATTTTATTTGGTTAATAATAAAATATAAAAGTGAAAAAACTAGATTTAATGAGGGTTCACCCTCAAAAGCTGGTAAATTAACCTTTTAATGTTAATTATGCTTAAAATTAGATTCATTCCATTTTTAAGAATTTAACATTTATTGGATAAATGTAAAAACATTTAAAAAACATGTATAATAATATTATAGTTAGTTCTGATCATTCCTTACAATACAATGTCTAAGCGTTAACTAATACTTAAAATAATAATTTTATATTTTTAGTGTGCAACATAAGATTTCAAAGAAACCCGTTGTTGCGTATCAGGCACACCATCGAACATAGAAACCCATTTAATGTAAAATTAATATTTAATTCATAAATATTACTAATTATAAAAATGTATTATTCATTATTTACTTGGGATGTTACATTATGAATTTTTGTAAATCTTACTGATATTGGTATCTAAGGGAGAGGGGCATGGTTGTAGGATTCCTAAGGGATACAATAATGGTAATAGTCCATCAGGGGGCCAGATTCAAGGTATATGACATCTGATGGATAGACACATGAATACATGATTCCTGAGGGTGAGAAGTATGTCATATTTACTATCTGATGATGATATTCTTGTGTAACCTATTGTCATCTGGGATGATACTATCTAATCATGATATATTATGAATGATTTATCCTCAGAAGGAGAATCTATCACCATCCTAGGGTGATAATTCATAATAATAGGGGATATGGGCCCTTGAAAATATATTTAACATTGTTATGATGTAGAATGGATATGATTATTATTGTATTAGTTTTAAGACATGCACAAGTTTCTCCAAGAATGTACTAAAACTTGTATTGTAGACCCCATGTTCTAGGTCAGAACTCAATGGTTAGAAGATTACTTTATTTTAGGTGTTGTATTAATTTTTTAAATTCATGACCATGTTTATCGCATTTAATCATACACTATATATAGGATGGATTAATTTATACATCATCGTTGGTGGTGTTATATGTTTTAATCACACCCTCTTTAGTCCACAATTTCTCATGGGTAATCTATAATATCATACATGAGTATTTTAGAAAATAGGTAGGGAGGTGGCTAGTAACATCTTGGATAATTTGGATCTCTATAAGAATCTGATTATTAGATGACGTTCATCTTATAGATATAATGGTTATCATTGTTTTTTATTCTATTATGTATCTATAACCAACGCAGAAGGTTGTCATGGTTTTCCTGACATGGAATTTCTAGACATATTCTCATTTTAACTATTTTACTAATGTTAATTTTCATTATTTATGTCATTTAGATCCCTAAAAAAAATTTCTTCGGTTTGTTCTTGTATTTTTTTCTACTGAGATTGTAAAATGTTACCTCGCCTTTCTACCAAAAATATAAATATGATTTCTATTTGTTAGATTCAATATGGTGAATTAACTCTAAACATCTTATAAAAACTAAAGTTTATTAATTTATCTGTTCTTCAATTATTTATTACCCAATTTGAGGTTTTGTTATTTTTTTATTTATTGAACACTCTAATATAGGGGTTATAGTTTCCCAACAATACCATCATGAAAACCCACTAGTTTTCTGAATCCTCTAGTATATGGGTAGATGTTCCTGATTTCATGGGGTTAACAAGTTTAGTCACTGATTAAATTTTTATCTAGGGTGGGATATTACATGTTTCATATTCTACTAAGATTATCATCAATATGATTTAAACCTCCCTTCTTGTCCTTCATCTCCAATTTGAAAACTTTTGCAAGTCTCATCCCTAGTTCCTTTTTATTGGAATAACCTTTCATTATCATGTACTTAAGGGATGCAATACAAGAAAATAAAAAAATAGATCTAGGTAAATAATATCTAAATTTATCATGAGAAAAAAGTATCTATAAGTATATACATCTCTATCGTTGTTTATTTGATTTATGTATCATCATATTTCCTTAACTAATAGGCTATGAATTTTCATACTATAAAAATTATTTGAGATAAGTTATCCCTTTAACCTTTGTTGGATTCATAAAAAAGTTACTCAAATTGATGTACATTTTAAGTTTTTTGTATTATTGGTGAGGCATTCATCATTTTTTTCTTATCAGAAAATGAATCCCTTAAATCATCGCTAAAATTGAATTTATATCCATTTAAAATAAATCACGATGAAGGGAGATAAATAATAAAAAAATGATAAATAATCTATTTAATCATTTATGGCCTCAAAGATATTTAACATATATCTTGAATTTTGGATATAGAAATGGATTTATTACATTATCCATTGATTTATCTTCCTAAATGCCTATTTGTGAAAAGATGTTCCATAAAAATATTTCATTGTAATCCATGAATAAAATTTTAAATAATTTTAAACAAGATTATTTTAGGTTCTTTTTTTCATGATTTTCAAAATTTCTAAATCAATGATCAAATGAATTAGTGAAATTGTAAATATTATTAGGAAATGCCACATGTATATTCTCAATGTGATATGAGAATATAGTTACCATGATTATTTGAAATGAACCTAGGGAATTTCAAAACCAAAAAGTTATCCTATTTTAGATGAACGTACTAGATGGACATTTTATGGTCATCTTTTCATGGACATATAGAGAAATAAGTACTTGTATGTATCATAAAAATCAATATTCAAATAAATAATGAGTTTATCATACTAATGTTTATAGTATTAGTTTAATTAATTTGATTGGGAATTTTTTATTTTAGGAAACATAATTTAGTTTTCAATAATCAATTAAAACTCTAATTGTATTACAATAATTGTTAGCAATTAATTTTTTTTGTTTATTCCTGAAATTGGGAAAAATTATTTTCTTCGGAACTATATGAATAGGTATGACCCATTATAAGTTAGATAAAGGTTATGTGATGTCAATTGCTTTAAATTTATCTAATATTTATTTAGTAATTACATGATGTTGGGTCTAGGACTTATCTAGGGTTATCTAATAGAACAATATGTGAGAATGTTTTGTGTTCAAATCAATGAAGAAATTATAAAATCCATTCTAGGAAATTCATGTTTTCCCCCAAAGGATCAATAACATGTTATGCAGGGGTTTGGGATAGGTTAAATGAAATTATCACTCATAACGTCTCTCCTTATATGATATATAATTAAATTAAATAACATAAAGGTTGTTTTAAGTAAATATTTTGGGGGTTGTTCAAGATATGATATTAAACTATGGATTACTAATTTTATGGAATGATTTTTTTTATTATTTTAAATCCTATCAACATCTTAATCAATTAAAATATCATTGATGAAATTAAAAGATACCTCATTTTTTAATAGGAAAATATAATGTTCTATTTTTTATTGTAATTTCAATGTATTCTTAAAAAAAATTACTTCTATAAGGATAATAATTCATGTAGCAAAGATAAATCATTAATAGGTATTTTAACTTCTTCATGTGATTTTTCATAGAATGAATTATTTATTGACCGGTGTTTCATCGATTCATGAAATTTGATGTGTAATTTGATGTATCCAAAATCCTTGGAATGTGATTCTTCATGTATATTAATGATTTTCATCACTATAATTAGTAATTTTCTCACGAAAATAATGGTTAAATGTTTTTAAATCCTATCATTATCCTTGTTCTACACATATATGTCAATTGGGAATAAAGGATATTTGGGTTCCACAAGGAAAAATTCCATTACTCCTTCTAAGATAATTGTGGAAATTCATTCTTGGGAAACATAAAAACATATGAGATTTAATTCTAATATATTAAAATATAAACACATAATGTGGGACATTTTATTTACCAATTTAACAAGATAAAATAAATCATTAAGCATATTTTAAAATCTAATAGTTCATGTAATAGAAAATATCCCTAGAACATGACATTTTCTTGGTATCTATGGTGTCAAAAGTGATTATATAATTCTATGTAATATGATTCATTAATTTCCCTCAAATCATGTTTTTTTGGTGAAAAGATCATTAAGGAATTTCTCATATTCTGTAATTTTTCAAATGTGTTTCAAGTGAGGAATGTTGATTTTAATTTTTAATGGTCTCTTTATGTTTTTATTAAAGTTTCACATATTCATAATTATTTGACTAAATAAAAAGATATTTGAATTATTTTATGATGTACTGAATTTCACTGTGTTTACTTTTCTAGGGTTCCCCTAGTTAATCCTTCTTAATCTGTATCCCAATTTAATCATTTTACATGTTCTGTTCTATTGAATATGTGGGGTTGATCTTTAAAATTATGCTCAAATTTTCATCATTTCTACTTTCAGGTTCATCTTGAATTGTGTTTGGATAAAGTGCCTATATTTATATTCTACTCCTAACATTATTAATTTATACATTACAATTAGAATTATGAAATTTTGAAAAGGACATATTCCATGATTTTTGGATAGAATTTATATGATATATTTAAACGTAAATGATAAATATTTTATTTTTATTTTATGATCTTCTATATTTAAATCATGTTAGGATTAATATATTGGTGAACTAGTCTAGGGATATCCAATTGGATTTTTTTTAAAAAAATGGGGTAGTTGATAATCCTTCTACTAGTATGGAAATTTTTATTTTTTATAAAATTGTAGTGGGTTAGAATATTGTTTTGGATATGGGTGTGAGATGTATATTAGTTTCAATAAATACATTTTAATAATTTTTTTTTGTTTTTAGATATGGGTTTTGAATAATGAATATATTTACTTGCTATATTTTATTGTAATTTTTTTGTATGAAAGTATATACATAATATTCTATTCCATAAACTTTATTACACTAGTTAGTATAATGAATATGTGTGTAACACATTCTATATACCTATGGTGGGGCCATATATTCACTCACATGATTTATAGACATTTTCTTAGTAAAATTTTCATTTCATTATGCATGGTTCCAACAGAAGGTGAAAATGAATAAGAAGTCCTTATATAATGAATCCCTCTCCTGCTTATACCTCATGTTCTAAATTACTATGATTTATGATTAATACATTGAATTAATAATTTTTATTATATTATTCATTGATCTATCAGGGATCATACAGACGAGGAATCGAGTAGATTTTTTTTATTATCAAATTGACCACGATAGAAGAACATAAAAAATTTATTTTCCTCAATATTTTGATGTAGGAATCTAGAAAAATGATTTATTTCAACTCTTCGTACTAAGAGAAAGAGTCTCTCCATTTGATTGGAGGATGGAATATCTCTATTTTCAAATCACGATGGATAATTATATGGGAATTTTTTTTAATAAAGAATATTTTTTAAGAAATCAGATTCATTTAATTATGCTGGTTCTAGGTTGTACAACCATTCCTTAGTAGCTCAAT
The DNA here is from genome assembly GCA_963277665.1 of Viscum album. Lineage (NCBI taxonomy): Eukaryota > Viridiplantae > Streptophyta > Magnoliopsida > Santalales > Viscaceae > Viscum > Viscum album. Next base: position 623,195,152 of record OY728134.1, on the reverse strand, counting down.
GCAGTAAATAATGGGAATTATATCAATAAGAGTTGTTCTTTTCAGACATTTTAAGGATTGAAACATTATAAGATATATATGAACTCTTTATTTTTATAGTTTGGTTCTTCACCTGTGGGGCCATGAATATTTTAATGCACTTTAATCAATCCAATCCACTATTTAAGATCATTTTGTAATCCATTAACAAAATTATGATTTTTCTAGTTATTAAATATTGTTGTGCATCGATCATTGATTTTTTAAAATAGATCAATATCCATATTTTTAGTATTTGGATGTATACAGATAGTTTCAACTGAATATATATGTGTAATTTCCAAAAAATATATTTTCATGTAAATATTATTTAATTTTGAGTGTGTAATCTAAATTACATGGAAACAATTATGAAAATGGTCATTGGATCATCAGGTCATTCAATGATAAAATGTTTTGAGGCATTACGTCCTCGATAATGGTTCCATGACTAAAAAACAATATTAAATTGGGAATGGAGTAACATTAATTTCTTTTGTATAGTATAAAGTTCAAAGGAGAAATTATTTGGAAGAGGATTTCACATAAATAAATATGTTACAATTTTTTATACAAATAAATATAACATAATTTAATTTCTGAATTTAGAGTTTTAGAACTAAATAAATTGAATTTCCAAAAAAATAATTGATTAAAATAGTGTTTGGGTTAGCAATGGATAATACTATTTCAATTATATCGTAGTTTACCTTTTTTAAATCATTTTCAACTTATGCTGGTAAGATAAAGACTCCATATATTCTTTATCCCTTTCCCGTGTCTAGATGGTTATGGTAGGAATATTATTCACATAAATCTCATATTGTTCTTCCCTCCTTCATATCAATGTGAGAATTGAAGATATTCATCTTGATTATTTACAGAAATCCATTATTTGGATATATTGTTCACTCAAAACCAATATCTCCAACCCAAGCTATGAAAATTCATTGATGATCATTGAGCACTCACCATATAACCAAAAAATGATCTATAATATATAGAAAAAAATTGGTGGATGGAGATATTTTATCATTAACCAAATAATTTTACATCAACATCACTAAACATAATGCATTCTTATTTGGTTATAAACATTTCATATAGATAATTTAAAATAGATTTAAGATGAATGAAAATGAATATTAAATAAATCAAAAAAACTCATGAACTATAAATAGTCTGTCATCCCAATCCCCAACCGATTAGAACTATCATCGAACCATGTTAATGAAATCTTAGAAGATGGAGGGAATGGATGACATTTCAATTGGACTTGTTTTCAAAAAAAATTATAAATAAATATAATACAATACAATACTAATGGTGTGTGGGGTATTGTTCTAAAATGTGAGGCATGTGGTTATAAATTCTGTGGAGAATGATGAAAAAAATTCACATCAGTAATAATAATAGTATGAAACATAATTTTACATAATTAAATTTATTATATCCCCTCCATTTAATTTTTTTTAGATTCTAATATTAGGGAATCTATTTTCATAAACTCTCATTTCATGAATACTCTATTTATATTGTGAATTCATGTTTTCCTGTGATTTTGAAACTATTTCATATTTATTCATCATTATCAACCCTTATAAACATATAATAAGAATCCCCCTTAATTAAACAACTACTTATGTTTAAAATAATTCATTTATTTTATCATTATAATTTTTTTTTCAATCCCACCATAATCTAATAAAAAATTCATTTATTAATATTACTCATTAATTAATTTATAAAAAATCGGTGTTTTTATTAAAATAACCAAGAAAAAATAGAATTTTCACAAAGTTAAAACTAATATGTATATATATATATATTGTTTTTGATATTTATAAGAATTTTTTTTATATAATATATTTCATTAACCCTTTCAATTATTCTCTGTAAGAGGAATTATATTCCATGCATATGTATGAAAAAACTGCATCCATGGAACGGTATAGTAAAAACGGTTATTCCAAATATAAGGCTTATTATAAATTATTATTGATGATTACATATGATATATAATAGTAATAAATATCATCAAAATTATCCAGGATTAATGACACCAAAAGTAATGATCATTATTAGGAAATCAATCAAAATTGATAAATAACATGAAACTAATTTTTCACCATTTTCATTTTCAAGAATCACAAAAAAATATCATAAAATGGTATTATAAAATTATATTTAATTGTTTAACATAGATTATAGAGTTATATATGATATAGTAATGATAAATATGATATCAATGAAAGGCGATGTAAATCATCATCCTAAATCGTGCACAAAACAATTAATGTTAGTAAAACCAAATCGTAAAAATAAATGATAACTAACTAATACAATCACAATAAATAATAATAAAATTAGTAGATAAAAGGTTATAATATATGAATAAGTTTATAAAATACATTTTTATGATTCTTATTCTTTTAAAAATGTTAAATCAATTTTTATTAATAAGAAATAATGGTAATGAGGTTTCTTGAATGAAATAATTTTCCTGATTCATAATCACTCCAATTTAATTTTAATATTTAATAATTGAGATTTTCTATATATGCTGATGTTATATTATATATCCCCATTATTTAGATTTAAAGTCATGTCTCACACTAAATTCATCTTTTTTGAGGAATATTTTATTTAATAAAAAATAATGATTGTGAAGAAAAATTCATATATCTATTAGTTTATTTTTACTACATATTGATGTTTTTTATTATGACCATTGATCTCAATATTATTGTGAAATAAAATTATGTTTTATCTCATTTTATAGTTATGTTTTCAATCTCCTCATTTTAAATGTTTAATTTGATTACTATTTTATGATCTATGTTTTCAAAAACATTACATCAAAATTGTTAAATGGCATTTTGATTATTTAAAAATTAATGTTTTTATCTTCCACTACAATTTATTATTTGACAACCATTATTTATTTTCCATTAAATTATTATTTAAGATTAATTTCAAATTAAAAAATTTCAATGTGTTTTCACATCACCATTTTTAAAAATCATTTATCAAAGTAATAGTAACATCTTATTTTATTTCATTGATAACAATGTTTTATAAAACAATAAGATGATTTCAATACTATTTAACCATTTTACTCAATCATTTTGATTTATTTGGAAATTAGTTTTCATTAATCACCTTCTATATTTTGTTATTAAATAATATATTCAGAAATTTAACTTTTTAGTTTCAACATTTTACTTTTTTGAGGTCAAATGCAATGATTCCATGTTGAAATGCGGTGAAATATATTTTTATTTTCCATTGGTTATTTTTTTTAATTGTAAAAAATTTCACATCCCATGGGATTTAAATATGTGTTGAATTATTGGAATCTTATGGTCACAAATGTATGGATGATGAATGGTGGGTTCCAATATCAAACTCTAATGAAATAGTTAAGGTATTATACATTATAAGGAAATTATATTTTGTTTGAACAAGATATATATCAGAAAAAAATCAGAAAATTAAGTAGGAACATAATTCAAATTTTAAATGCTTTTAAGATTACATCTCATCATAATGTAGATTATCTTTGTTCACAATATTAATCTTGAACACAATGTATATTATCTACATTAATAATAAATAATTTCAACTCGATGTAGTTGTATATCATCACAATGATATGAATTTATATTCTTATCTCTATTCCAAAATTCTTCTATATATTATTATATTCTGATAAGATGAATATGGTTTTTTTAAAATGGTTCCATATGTTATTTCCATGATATTTATTTTCTTTTGAGATTATATTACCTTACACCATGACTTATGGATAAATCTCGGTATTCTATAGTATTTTTAATTATATATTTCTCTCATTATCTTATCAAATCATATGGATAAGTCATAACCCTTAAATATATGTTTATAGGAATTCACTTAATGAGTGTTTTTAAAGTTACCTAATAATTTTCCATATATTATTACATTATTTTTAAACATAAATATTCATCAAGTACAATCCCAAATGTAGATAATATTATCATCTTTGGAACCTAGTTATCACAACTCATTAAAGGAAACTAATAAATATATTCATTTTTTCCTTTTTCATAATGAGATCCAAAATCCATAAAACTCTTAAAATTTCATAGAATAACTTGGGGAATACTTAAAGAAAATGGGTGATCTAGAAATCACAGTTACAAAATAAACATGATATAGAATCCTAATGTGTGATAAAATAATATATCAAGATATCATAAAAGATAAGGAATGTGAGTAATCACATTGAAGAATAAAATAATGAAAATGGTATCATAAGATCACTGTATATTATGATATATGGATGAGAAAAAAATTACATATACATGTTTCAATTCTAACTGCCTAGAAAATATTACATGGTGGTAAAATTCACCAAGAAAAATTGGATTACTTCATAATCCCATACATGAAACCTAATGAGAATAAATAATAACCTAATGCATTTTAGTATCATATAATCTCACCAATAATAACATGTTCTTGATCTATTTTTCCTCATAAATTAAATAAACCATAAGTAATAACATAATAATTACTCATGGAACAATAATTTATTGCATAATCTGGCATTATATCAAAATCAAGTGAAATTTCATAATAAAGGATTTTTTGAAATGTCAATAAGGAATGTATTACCCCATTAATGTAAGGGTGAGTTAAGAAGGTATATATTTTTGATTCATATATATAATATTTAAGAGTATTACATAAAAATAGTTGTTGTTGATGATGATGAATATAAATATTATTAATTAGATAAAAACATTATTGTAGACGAAAATATTTCCAATTTAAACATAACTTTATAAATATCTAATTTTTAAAAATATTTTCAAACTCCATTTCACTAATAATATCCTTAAAAACATATAATTTATTCTTTAAAACGTTTAGTTTTCATTAAGGTGGAAAATTACATTCATTTCGAACGGGTTAAATGAAAATATTACATTAACAATATTTGTAAAATCCAAATGGGCCTTTTTTAAAAGACATGACTATTCCTTTGAATTAATTATCTAATAATAAAAACAAGGGATAAATTTAATATAATAAACAATACATTATAATTTAATTATATTAATGTACCTTTTTTTAATTCAATGAAATGTATGAAAAATGGTTTAAAATATAAGTGAAAAATAAATTCAAATTTATTTAAAAACATTGTTTATGAATTCTGAGTACATAAAGAAAGAAAAATAAAGGGAAAATGTATTGTAATAGAATAAATATATGAGAATCAAATTCATAATTTTATTGTGAATTAGATAAAAATTTTACATAATGTAATACATAATCATAAACATTCTTGGTAAATAATGAGATTGTAACATCAAACCTTACCACTTGGTAACATTTGAATCGAAATTCCCAAAAATTCATAAAAAAATAATTAATAAAAAATATCATTAATATATGGATAATAATTCTATAACATTTAGAGGGTAAATTATATCTACCATATTAACAAAAGATATATGGATAACATAATATTTATCTCAATGAAAGGAAATTGTGAAAATGATTCTTTATCTCAAGAATAGATCATCACATGTGTTCATCATATTCAAGAATAATATAGTTATCGTAAATTTATATGATTAATAAAAATTTCAATTTTTATTAATCATTTTGTTTTATTTTTTCCATCTAATATAAAATTACTTAACCAATTAATTTTATGTCATGCATTTGAATGATAAACTATACATATGTCCAAATTCACATTAGAAAGGTCACTATGGAAACAATATTATTATTTAATCTTGTAAAAAATAATAATAATCACATAGTTATTTGTTTTATAAATATATTATACATTTAATACAATTAATGGACTATTTTTATGAAAAATGAACAATGTTACAATCATGGAGAATGTGGGTCATACGCACGCATGAGTAACGATTCCATTTTTCAATGATCTTAATGGAAAGATGGTATGGGATATTTTCTATTTATAGGATGAGAATTATAACACATATAAAATAATATTTCTTAAAATAACATTATATATAACCTTTATTTTATAAATTAATAAAAAATGAATCTCATCGCTTCGCGAGGTGGTAGTCAGTTTTAAACATGAAATAATTTATCATTTATTCAATGGATTGTAAAGTGGGAAAGTATATAAATTATTTATTTTAGAAAATTATTAATTATTCTTTAATATCATAATAAAAATAATATTATTCTAAATTTCCTTCCTTTTATTTATTATATGAAATAAAATTTCAACACTTCGCAAGGCCGTAGTCCACCATACACATGATCAACAATTCCAATTCCCATTTGAGAGAGTTGTATATAATATTAGGTAATTACCTTAATATAAAAACATATCTATTTATGGAACGCATTTTTTCTATTTCATCATGACTTGTCATGTTTTTATGTTGGAATAATAATAAATGAAAAAAATTCTCAGTTAATATAAGGCCCCAGCCTTAAACCTTACTTAATCTTGAGTTATTACAAGATTACACATTGAGGATCTTTTCAGGTTTAGAGTTTTAGAGAATTAGATCATAAAACTTAAATTACATTCCACATTTAAACAAAGTGGTTACATAAAAGATAATATTCATTTTTTTCCAATCAATGGAAACATATTTAAAATAGAACATGGATTCTTTCTTGACACTTCCTTGACACTATCATCATATCATGTACCTTTCCTTTGACCTGTGAAAAACATTTCAAAAAAACATGGGATGAGCATAAAAAGCTCAGTAAAAGTTATAAAAATATGGAAAGGAAACATGAGTTCATATATACATAAGAATGAAATCATACTTTACCCATAAAAGATAGGAACTCTAACATACCTCATCAAATCACGAATAAATCATAGAAATAATAAGACATAAAAGTAACTTGAGGCATTCATAACATTCTTACGTAGGGAGTAACCCTCTTGGTTACGTTTGGAATACCCATCACAGTATATTCCCTAAATCTCTTCGGAGAAACCTTAACGTTTCACTCCTTCACGTTAACCAATGCATTGGAGAGCTATATCAGGCTCACCCGCCGTTAGTTTATCACGGAACCACCCATCTTCATAACAATTCCCAAGAACCATAACATAATCTTATCACCTAAAACATGCATAAAGGAAACATAACATTTCCACCTTTCAGTAACAAGATATCAATACAACACATTGATATAAATACATTATGAAAACCATTTTCAATACCAAAATAAAAGAAAAGTAAAACATGGTATTTTTAAAAAAAAAAGAAGGTATGGCATGTAGAGGAAGCCGAAACTCAAATAATCGTCACTGCGGCGGAGAAGTCGTTGTCACTGCATACGTACGACAAAAACATTCCCTTTTGTCATTTAGTAAAACGATTCGTATAAAAAGATTCCTTTTGGATAAACGTAAAAGTCAAAGGGGTTTATACTCCGTATAAAAGAATGTTGTGTATAAAACAAAATATGCCTCAATGAAAGGAGATTGAGACGAAGTCCCATACAAAGACGGTATCCTTGGATTAAGGATAAATTAGTCACATAACTATGTGTGACAAACGAATACACGAAAAATAAGTGGGTCTTATGTGTAAAAAAATCATGGGACATTCACACATAATCATATAACGATATATTCAAGGTGTACAAGTTTTTCCCAAAGAATCGAAATTGGGTTAAGAAGTTCCTTTGCAATAATTAGACAGCCTAATGGCGTCACTTCAAAATTCAGAAAAAGAGTTGATGAGAGATAAAAAGGGTATCTCATCACTTGGACATAAAATTTACATCAATAAGGATATATAAGAACATATCCCAAAATAATATTATGTGAATTAAAATATATAACAAAATAAGTCTTCTAAAAAGAGGAGGGTGAAAGGTTCCCTTACCGACATGGGTATCTTTCGAAACATACACCCTGTGAAAGAATGACAATACAACATTGATGTAAATACTCATAAATGAAAGAATATTACACAATGAGTAAAATAATGGTCATTACATAAACCACTCAAAGTAAATTGTGGTAAATGTAGCATAAATCTCACGGGAATAAAAGTGAGATGAAAAATCCCTTACGGAAACTCGACAGCCTAACAGCGCCACTTAAAACTTCCAAAAATGGATTGATGAGATCAAATAGGGTATCTCATCACATTAAAATAAAATGTACAGAAAGAGGAATATAAAAGAACATCCCCCATCATAACAAATAGGAGCTTAAAATAAGTGACATAAAGGAGAGTACTTAAAGATAAAGAGAGAGGTTAGATCTCTTACGAAAATTCGGCAGCCTAACGGCGCCACTCAAAACTTCCAAAACGGATTGATGAGAGAGAATAGGGTCTCTCATCATATGAACATAAAAATTAAAGTATGATTAATATAATATAACATCCCAATAAAGAGAAATATGAGCTTATAAGGAATAACATAAAAGAGTGTACTTAAAAAGAAAGAGAGGAGTAGGATCCCTTACCTCGGGTCTGACTTGACTCGATCATTCGTTAACTTCCTGAATAATAAACTTGAGTTAATTTCCACTTTATTAAGAACCTTTTTCTAGTTCATTATTCCTTTTATATCACTTATTGCCATGTTATAAACATTATGTAATCATTTAAGTTAATAATGTTTGTTTTGTCGATATTTGGTTCTTAAGTCGAAAGTTGACTTCTTTCAATTACATGTTGTTCGTGTGGTCAAATGGTCATTATATCCAGAATTATATTCATGATTTGGATATCATATATATCATATATATCCATAATATACATGTATTTATAATATTACATAATCATTTAGAGGTAATAAATGAAATGCACCGTCCATGGAGACGGTAAGCCGTACGTACACATGAATGCTACTTTCATTTCTATGTCATATTAATGGAATTAAAACTAAATGAGAGGTATGTATATTTTAATTCCATAATTATATTCATCATTTAGATGTATCATTCATCATATATATCCATTATATACATTTACTTATAATAGTACATTACATTTGGGGATAAGAAATGAAATGCACCATTCATGGAGACGGTAAGCCGTACGTATGCATGAACGCTACTTTCATTTCTATTTAATATTTTTATGGAATGGAATAATAATGATATAGAGGTATATTATAATTTCAGTATAACATCATATATAATAATTTTAAATCCATCCTTTATATGTCCCACATATGGCATTAACGAATCACATCACTTTAAGGGGGCGATAGTCCGCACTTCCTTAAATGAAGATATCGCATTTACCCATAATGGAAACCATAAAGGTATGCCCAAAATGAAAAATACAGAATCTTAAGGAAAACATAAACATATTATATATTATATATGAATATAGTGTCATCTTAATGGCCACCTTTGAAGGTGTTAAAATAATGTTGAACAATCATCATTTCGGGAGGCCGAAATTCGCCATCCACGGAAACAGTATGTTCTATAACCATTAGATGTAGGTGTGTGAAAGTGTAGCTCGAATACTTATTATAACAACATCCTAGTATATTGATGATACTGTAGTTGTTACAAAATAAATGAATAAAAAGAGTTTAGGGGGTTGGAGAAGCAAAATAAAACCAAAGGACTCAAGTAAAGACATTACCTTAAAATCGGGTAATCTCCCATTGGTTTGAGCTCAAAGGCTTCATTGGGAAGACTTCTGCACAAAGTGAGGCTTAAATGAGTAATAGAGGGAATTTTAGAGACAGAATGGGCAGATTTTGGCCAGCCAAAGGCTTTTGGAGTGTGGGTAAGGAGGTAGAGGTGGGGGCCTTTTATAAGAGGAGAGGAGGGGCACTCTTGGAAGGTAAAGAAAAGTCAATTTATTTTAAAATGGTATTCTGATTTAAGAGGTCCCACATTGAGGTGTTTTGAGGATAAGGAGATAAGGCTTCTAAATCCACTCATCCAATAGGTTTTGGACATGTGTAGGTCTTAGATATTACATTATCTTTCCATTTTATTTAAATCGTTAAATAATGAGGTCATTGTTGCATCATCATGATGTCATAAATAATTTAATTTATTTAATGTCTAAAAATTATAAAAAAAATACTATGATGTAGGAAATCTTTTTATATTTCCAAATAATATTTATAGTCAAAAATATGATTTGTATAACCCCATGTAAAAATTGTTTTAGTAAAACATTTCATGTTTGTCTCATTTTTATTTTAACTTTAAATAAAAAGATATTAATGTCATTTTCCAACCAAAGTGGCTTCATGGGGTCCCCAAGTTGACCCATGGATTGTCTTGGTCGTCCATGACACATACAATGAGGTTAGGACATGTGTCAACTTCATTTCATATTATTAAATCATTATTTTTACCTTAAACTACACTAATTACCTCTAATCGCGATTAAAAACTTAATAAGTTACTATTCACCAAAAAAATTATTTTTATCCCATTGAACCACATTTTACATCTTAATGACAACCATGTATGTTGGATTTTTGAAATTCAAAACACAAAGATGGAAAAATTTCATTTAAACGGAAAAATCAGTTTTTATAAGTACCACTTAGTGGTTTCACTATTCATAAAAAATTGATGTTTTTTAGAAAAATCCCAAAAATTCACCCTAAGCTATATTTGATATTCCGAATTCAAAAATGAAGTCTGTTTTACATAATTCAAAACATATAAGTCACATTAATTAATTTAATAATTAATTCCCGTTGTCAGAGCAAATAGCGTGTTTTTATGAAATAACAAGTATCAAAAGATTGACACTAGTTTAAGTCTGATTTCAAAGTGAAATTAATTCCAACGACCACTATTGGATTTAATGGTAAAAATATATTCTAATTTCACTTTAAAAACAATTCAAAAGATAATATAATCATATAAATAAATTAGATTAAAAAGAGGTTTTGAGTTAAAATACAACATTTTACACTATTCATTAAAAAAATGTACTTTATCAGAAAGATACCAAAAATTTACACAAAGTAAATTTTGATGTCCCAATTCTTAAGAATAGTTTTATTTGGTCTAAAAGGATGTATAAGAGTGAACAAAACTATATTTAAGGACGGTTCTCCACCAAAAGGTGATAAGTGAACCTTTAGTTAAAACTAGGGCATATACGCCTAAAATTGAATTTTTTCCGTATTTTATGCCTTTATATTTTATTGGATAAATGTAAAAACATTTAAAAACATATATAATCATATTTTAGTTATTTCTATCCATTACCTCCAATACAACGGCTACATGTTATCTACCATTTAAAATAATATTATTTTATTATTAGAGTGCAATGTAAGATTCCCAAGAAACTCATTGTTGAGTGTTGGGTACACCATCGAGGATAGCATCCCCTTTAAAGTCATATTAATATTTTATTCAAAAATATGGATAAATATAAAAATTTAATATTATTTATTTACCTGGGGTGTTACAGTTAAGGACATTACATCATTTTAAAAAGATTCTTTATATTTTCCATAATGCCTTTTTAAGTTGGATTTAATAACAAATTAGGTCTTATATGATTAACAAAGGGAATGAACGAAGTATTTTTTTTTGTTTTTAGAAGATCCAATTTATTTTTGATGTGTGGAAAGGGGAGGAAAAAGGGTATCCTTTTATATTGTGGGAGTGGATACATTTGGAATTTTTGAAAAGAAAGAATGAAACCAACATTTTTCACATGAAAATGGATCCAAATGTACCATTTTTGAACCTAATAACTAAAATTAAAATTTATCCCACATATTAATAATTCTTTTTCAAGGTATGCATTTTTTATGGAAAAGAATATCTCATATTAACTGTATTACCAGTAATCATTAATAAATGAATATAAATTAATTTTATTTTTCATATAATCTATAATTTTCTTCTATATCATTATTTAATAAGGGTTAATCTATTTAATTAAAATTGAGAGTCATTACTTAATTTATATTAGTTTTTTAAAAATGTGTTTTTAGCCGAACAATAAACTTATATAAAAATACAATATATACATATAAATATATATATTTATATAATTATTTTAAATATAATTTAATTTTTTTAATAATATTTATATTATTTTGATTTAAAATTAATATAATAATGGAAAATAAAAATAAATTATTTTACTAAAAATAAATGATAATTAAAAAATTCTTCATTTTTCTCTAAAACAGAAAAGTAATATTTTCTGAAAAATTACAAATTTTCACCCTAATTCAATAATAATATCCTGATTTGAAGATTAATTTTCATTTCATATTTTATACTTTAGAAGACATCCATAAATTAATTTCAAGATTTTATCCCAAAATGAAACACAAATATACTTTTTTGAAGAAAAATTATTTTCGATGAGTAGCATGACTTTACTAAAAACAGAGTGTCTAGATAACAAAATTTTATAAATAACTTTATATTCAGTAATGAAATTATATATATTTCATAATAAATTTTTTTCAATTCTTATCTGAAATTTAATTGGATTGGTTATATCATTTTTATTTAAATAATAATATTTTAACATTATATCATGGATTGTTTCAAATCAGTGTTACATGTTTTTTATGACATAGTGTTTATGTAACGACCCATGTGTTTATAGAATTACATGTTTTTTTCATTTCTATTAATATTTATTAATATGATATTATTTATACATTAATGGTTATTCTATTTTCTATAGCATACTAAACACGCAACAACCGGTTTCTTTGATATCTTACGTGGCACACAACTTTGAGTTATACTGAAATTATTATTATTATTATTATTTTAAATAGTCATTAACGCATAACTATTTTATTGGAGGGAATGAACTGGGATAACTAAAATATGACAGTAAATATTTTTTTAATTTTTTTACAATTTTTCAATAAATTTTAGATGCTTAATATAATAATGAATCAGATTTTAATCATGAAATACTATATTATTTTTTTAAAGGTTGATTTACAGCCTTTTGAAAGAGAACCATTTTTAAATATAATTTTTTCCACTTTCACATTTTCTATTTGACAAAATAAAATTATTATTTAGAAAAGGGAAATTAAAATTTACTTTGGATTATATTTTTGTGTTTTTCTGATAATGATCATTTTTAAGGATTAGTGAAAAATACTGCATTTTAATTCAAAACTGCCTTTTAATCTAATTTATTTATATAATTATATTGTAATTTTAATTATATTTAAAGTATAATTGGATTATATTTTAACCAATTAATAAAATCTTTTTAATTGGAAGTAATTTAACTTTTAAATTGGATATAAACACATGTCAATCCTTTGGTAGATTTTACTTCTTAAAAACACGCCTTTTGGTTTTGATAAAGAAAATTAATTTTAAATTAATTTTTGTAACTTCTGCATTTTGAATTTGGAAAAATAGATTCCATATTTTGAATCAGGAGGTCCAAATTGCGAAAATAGCTAAATTTATTTTTAGACATTATGAATAGTAATTTCAGTAAGTATTTTATTTACCATAGTTAAAGGGTAAATCTTGTAAATAAAGGTACTGAATAATATTATTATAATATAAAACTACCATAACACATGTAATAATATTATTGGATGAGATATTTCCTACCAATGGCATCTTTAAATCTATTTTAGGACCCCATGGAGCCACTTATGTGTGAAAATGACATTTAATTACTATCTATTTATTTTTAAGGAAGAAATAACATAAAAAAATATCTTTTACTAAAAAAAATTATATGGGATTATATAAGTGATAAATTCAACTAAAAATATTCATTATAAAGATAAAATTATTTCCTACAGAATGTTTTTTTATTTATAATATTTAGATGTCAAATAAATAAATTTATCTATTACACAATGATGGTGTAGTGATTGCCTTATTATGTAATGTTTTAAATAAATGAGATTATAAAAATTAAAATAAATTAACATTGAAACATTTGATGAAATCCACAATTTTTTTGATAATTATGAAACTTCATATTTGAATTAATTAATTTTTCAATAACTAATCATGTTTTTATGGTTTTTTTAAAAGTCATGATATGAATAGTATATATATTGACATGAAGTAGTTTATAAAACAAATTCCATTTTATTAAATGATATAATAGTCATATATATCTTATAACTGGACAAATGACTTAGATAATGTTGAACATGTCATTAATGAACCACTTGAGGTTCATTTGGCATTTTATAGAAACTATATTAACCATATAGTACGAAATAAAAGAAAATATGGTAAGTGTCAAATAAGTTATCTAATGGATAAAGAAAAATAATATGGTTAAATTTGAAACCAAAACACATCTAAAAACTACTGGATGAGAGTATTTCAAAAAATCCTCATCTTATATTCTAATTAAATTAGTTTGGGTCCTTTTGAAATCAAAATACAGTTTATAATAAAAAAATCAATCAAGACATTCCAAAAGAGCCTCTCCTCCATCTTATAAAGTTCACCAACTCTAACCTTACTCACACCTCTCAAGCCCCCTGGGAACATCTAAAGTCTTCCCCAATGAGATCCTATAATCCCTCTCTTCCTCCTACAAGCCTTGTCTTAGTAATTAGGTAATTCACGAAAGCCTTTTTGTTTAAATCAAAAAGACTAACCCAATTTGAGGTCTGTCTTCCCTTAGTTTTGTTTCATTTATTTTCATTATTCAACCCCATAAATAAATTTTTCGATTATTATATAATAACAACAGAATCTTCAATATACTAGTATTTTTTATGAGGTGGATTTGACCTACAGTCACACAAAGCTCCATCTAATGGGTTTAGAAAATATTGTTTCTGTTGACGGCGAACTACAGCCTCACGAAACGAGGGTTGTTCAATCATCTCATACAGCCTCTCATGGTGGCCATTATTATGTAACAATATTAATATATTATATATATTATATTTATATTTTCTATATTCATCTGTATTTTTCATTTACAAAATACCTTTATGATTTCTATAACGTGTAAATATGATAATTTTATTTGAGGAAGTGCGGACTACTTCCCACTCAATATGATATGACTTGTTCATGATATACATGGAATATATAAAGGTTGGAATTAATAAAATTATGTAAAATATATGAAATATTGTTTATACATGAATTATAATATATCTTTGTATCAATTTTTTCTTCCTTTAAAAATGAAAAATAAATGAATGTAGCGGTCATCCATACGAATGGATTACGTCTCCATAAACGGTGCATTTCATTTCATATATAAAAAAATTATGGAATATTCTAAATACATATATACTGAATATAAATAAAAATATACTAGATATATATGATATTTAAATCATGAATACAATTATGGTGATAATGGACTTTTGACAACAAGGACAATTTGAAATTATAACATGTTCATTTTTGACTCAAATATCGAACATCGATAAAACAACCGATATGAACATGAATAATTATATGATTGTTATAGAAATGTAATATGTGATATAAAATGAATAATAAACATGAAAAATGTTCTGAATCAAGTATAAATTAACTTAAGTATATTATTCGAGAAAAAACAAGGAACATATTTGATGATTCAGACTCAATGTAAGGGAACATTTCGCCCTCCTCTTTTAGTCAAAACTTATTTTATGTTATGAATTTTAATTTCCATTATATTATTTTGGGATATGTTCTTCTATAGCATTATTATTGTACATATTATTTCCAATTTTTGAGGTATCCTTTTTTCCCTCAACAACTCATTATTTGAATTATTATGTGACGTTATTAGGCTGCAGAAATATCGTAATGGACTTCATCCCAATCTCCATTAATTGTGACATATTTTGTATTAAATAGGAACTTCTTTTATATGGTTAATAATAAAATACTTTTTTTTATTTTCATTCAATGATTTTCAAAAGAAATATGTTGTTTTTCGAAGCATTTTTACTAAACGAAAAAAGGAATGTTGCTTTAAAACATATGCAGTGATGACGACCTTTCCACTGCCATGATTATTATTTGATATTCAGTTTCCTTAACAAACTATAATGTTTTAAAAAATGAAAATAAATATACTATACCATTTTTACGTATTTAGGTATTGAAAATAGTTTTGAGAAATAACTGATTATTTCAATATCTTGAAATGATATATTGGGATTGCAATGCGGAAATGTTATATTTCCTTTATGTTTTTTTATATATTATGAACATGTTATGGTTCTTGGGAAATTTTTATATATATAGGTGGTTGTATGATAAACCTAGGGTTGGTGATCATAAGATAACTCTCCAATGCATTTCACAATGAGTCCTAGGTAAATATTAATTTTTCTCCAAATAGATTTAGGGAATACACTATGATAGGTATTCCAAATGTAACTCTCTATATAATTGTGAATGTTTCAATGTTAGTATGATTTGGATGACAGTAGTCACATTTATGATTTATGATTTCTATGTGCTATTTATAAATCTTATGATTTCAATAGGTATGTTAAATTGCTTATGTTTTGTGATTAAGAAATGTGATTTCATTGATTTGTCTGTATTGATGGGATAAAGTATTATTTCCTTATTTAATAACCCTTACTAAGAATTTTTTGCTCATCCTATGTTTTTGAAATGTTTTTACCAGGTATAAGGAAGGGTAAGAAAAAGTAAGTATTCATGATTATTTATATCAATAAAATAAATCATGTTTTATTTAAGGATTTTTATTATTGTGAAAAAATTTTGATAGAATAGAAGTATCTAATTTTTATTTTTTGTGATGTAATGTAATATTTACGACCTATTTCTCTAAAACATTAAACCCGAAAAATCCTCAATGTTTATTCTTGAATTAACTGAAGATTATTTCATGTTTAAGGATGGGGCCATATAGTCGGTATCGAAGGTCATCTTAGACAACATTAGAGGTTAGGGTACTATTAAGGTATAAGTGACATTACCATAATATTTATCACATTAGAAAGAGTCATAGTTATTTTAGATAAATTTAATGATTTATAGATAACTTGAATAAGTATTTCTTAGTGTTTACCCTCCTCTTAAGATAGTATATGATGATTTTACAAATATACTCAAACTAAACTTTTTGGTTTTAGTGAATGGATAAATCTTTTAGGCACCAATGTTACAATGGATGTAAAGGAAACTGTGGTGGTTTTCTAAATGAGAAACCCAATTAAAGGGGAGCTGCAATGAGAACTCATGTTGTTAATTTTATTCTTCTATCTAGAGTCATGATTTACCACTTGAAACTTGGTGATTTTTCATAAGTCATAATATATGAGAGAAATGAATCCTTATAGATTTTTAGGTAATAATCATAAAGGTAAGTATATTAAAAAACTTATTGTCACATATATAGAACTAAATACCTTGGAAAATGTTTCAATGGGACGAGATTATGTTATAGATGTGGTAAAAAATGTTATAAATCAATAACCTTCTATGGAAAAAAGACTCATCCAGTTGACTCTAGGAAAAGTTAAGAAGTCCTTTCTGAGGGATCAATTGAATTTTTTAAATGTGGAGTACAAGGTTAATACAAAAATATGTGTCCTATAAAGATGGTTTGGGAATGGGATCTGTAGTACCATACAAATATATGTTTACCAATGCCCAATGCCATTCCAACTAAGGTTGAAGAAATCAGAAATGACCTATTAAAGGTGTGGATTATTTCATAACTGATGTTTTGATATTATTTAATCATAGGATATGATTCACAATTTTTTAGTAAATATGTATAAAAAAATAAGATGCAAAAACATGGATAATGGATCATGAAGAATTTTTTATGTTAAAGATATCTAGGAACTGAAGAGTTATGTTGTATCTATGGATGAAGATATGTCTAAATGTATTAAAAATGGGATTACCTTGGAACAAATTTTTTAGTATGTGAAACCCAGATGTTTGATATCTAAAAATTTTATTCAATGAGAACTTATCTTTAATTGTGTAGACATAATTGATAACCTTAGGGGTTCATGTGATATTTTTTTGAGGTAATTATGGGTTATTATTTTTTAGGATGTAAAATGTTAGGTATAAAACAACCGTTTATGTTAAAACATGTTATGGTTATTTTTTAAGGATTTTATATCATTTTTTAAGGTTATTAGAATTATATAGTTTTATGAGAAAGGACGATACATAGACTGTGTGACAACCCATCACATCAGACAAAGGTGTAGGTATCAAACCCATAACCAAAGTGCGAGTTGGATTTATCACCTACCACTGGACTACGTGAAGTCCCTCGTTAGTATGACTATTTATTTTTAGTTAAATTATTAAATGGATCAGGAATATGTTGATTTTGGTAAATTAGGAATTATCAAATGGATTTCCTTGGTGTATGGAAATGGTTTGGTGATTAAGTGATAAATGATATTTTGGAAGACATTCTACCTTTTGGGAACACTATGTGCCTATGGAAAATAGTATACTATGGGATTTCATTTGAGGAGAAATGGTTGAATTTTATTTTTTAAGAATCTATGTTTTCCTTATGGATATATGGTAATTTGGTTTATTTAAGGAAATTATTAACCTATATTAGGGAATATGTGATTAGGTTAATAAATTTTCATTATGAGATTTTAATAGTAGTCGACGTTATTTGGAGATAAATGTTATGATTTATTGTGGAAGATTATGTGTTCAAATTCTTATGAATATTAGGTTTCAAGATAAGTTTAGATTATTTTGAATAATTTTAAGGAATATTTTGTATTGAATGATATTTGTTGAACTTTGGGTATTGTTTGTGGAATTTTGGCGATTAAGAGTATTATTTATTTCTATAAAAGATTATATTTTTTGGGGTTCATCTAATCTTGTACTAACCATTTTATTATTGGGTAATGTCTAAAGATAAGGAAAATATATTGTTTATATTTTTTGGATTATGTGTTTATCTAGAAGTTGATTCTAGAAAATTAGGTGTGACTAATTAATCTTGAATACTCATCATTTGGAGAGAAGATGAGTTTGTGGCACAAATTTATTAAAGGATGAAACTCTACATGAAAAGTAAGTATATCTCTTTATTTTGTTTTCCAATAAAATAATTAAATTTCTAAACAATATAAAAATCAATGTAAAACAAAACCATTTCCCATTTTACCTTCCTATTGGGTTATCAAAGACCATTCAACCAATCACAAGTTTTTGGTTTTCTAGTAGTTAACTTTCTCCTGATCATGTTTTCTTTTACACTCCATCAGAACTTGATGGTTTGTTTTCTATTCCATATCCATGTTTTCTTAAATGGAACCCTAGTATGGGTTATCACAGGTGACCTTATTAATTACCTTTATTTATTTTAAAGTTATGGTTTTATTTACTGGTTTTATGATGTGGGACTTTCAATGATGTTTCCAATCCCAATTTTAAAATTGTGAAGGCATAATTTCCAAAATGGGGGGAGGATGTAACGACCCAGGTATTTATAGAATAATTTTTTTTATTTAAATTAATATTTATGAATAATATATTATTTTTACCATAATGGGGGTTATTTTTTGATAGTTTACTCAACACGCAACAACTGGTTTCTTTGAAATCATATGTTGTACACAGCTTTGAGTTATACCAAAAAATAATATAATAATATTGTTATTTTAAGTGGTAGTTAATGGATAAGAATTGTATTGGAAGGAATGAATGAATATAACTAAAATATGATTATACATGTTTGATAATTTATTTACATTTATGCAAAAAAAATTAGTGGCTTAAAATAAGAATTAATCCTATTTTATGCATGAATTACTGTAATATTCTCCAAAAGGTTGATTTACCTCATTTTGATGACGAATCCTTTTTATAATAGTTTTTTCACTCTTATATGTTTTAATTGAGAAAATAAAATTATTATTTTGAATTAGGGCATAAAAATTTATTTTGGATGAAATTTTGGTATTTTTCTGTTAAAGATCATTTTTAACGAATAGTGAAAAATACTAAATTTTAATTTAAAACTGCATTTTAATCAGATTTATATATATAGTTAGATTGTATCATTGTTTGTTTTTAAAGTGTAATTGGATTATATTTTTACCATTTAATACTAATTTTTAAATTGGATGTAATTTCAATTTTAAGTGGGACATAAACACTTGTCAATCTTTTGGTAATTTCTACTTCATAAAACCACGTTTTTTTGTATTGACAACGAGTAAAAATTTTAAATTAATTTATTAAGAATTAGTTTTTTGAATATGGGAAAATGGATTCCATATTTGGAATAAGGTGGTACAAATTGTATAAATAGGTAAATTTTAGTTTTAGACATCATGAATAGTAATTTCAGTAAATATTTTATTCACCATGGTTAAATAGTAAATATGATAAATAAGGGTATAAAATAATATTATAAAAATGATAAATTATGCTAACATGTTTCATATTCCTATTTTAATAAATATGTTTTAACATTTCTATCCTTGGGAGGATTTAGGACCCCATGGATCTACTTGTTCATGGAAATGACATTTAATTACTTTTAATTTAGAGATAAGGAAAATATTACTTAGACATATTTATTTTACTAAAATAATTTTCATATGGGGTTATATAAGTGAACGCTTCGACTATAAATAGTAATTTTAAAGATAAAACTATTTCGTAAATAATTGTATTTTATTTATAATTCTTAGGCATCAAATAAATAAATTTATTTGTGGATTAATGATAATGTAGTGATTACCTTATTAATGAATGTTTTATATAAATGAGATTATAACAATTAAAATAAATTTATTTTGAAACTTTTTATGCCATCCAAGAATTTTATGGATAAATATGGCTGGTTATTTTTGAATTAATTAAGTTTGATAGAAATAATCGAGTTTTTATAAATTTTTTAAAAGTCATGATATAAATAGTATATAAATTGTTGTAATTGGGTTTTTAAAACAAACATTATTAAATGATAAAATAGTCCAAAAAATATAATATTTGGAAAAATGAATTAGATAATGTTGAAAATTCCATTAATGAACCACTTGAGGATCTATTTAATTTTATTGTAATTATGTAAACCATATTGTATGAATATTCAAGAAGACATTCTATGGGTCAAATAAGTTAACTAAGGGTTCAAGCTAAATGATATGGATAAATTAGAAAACAAATATGTCAAAAAACTATTTTTTGATAGTATTTAGAACAATACTCATTGTTTCTTATAATTAAATGAGTTGAGGACATTTTGAAATCAAAATTTAGTTAATAATAAAATAATCATTCAGAACATTCCAAAAGTACCCCTCCTCCCTCCTATAAAAGGCCACCATATTTAAACATTAATCACACCTATCATGCCCCATTGGATCGTCCAAAATATTCAAAAATAATCTCCCAAGATACATTTATTACTCTTATAAGACTTACCTTGCACAGAAAGCAATTCAAGAAGGCCTTTAGCTTAAATAAAAAGGAGTTACCCACTTTGAGGTAATGTATTCTCTCAAACTTCTTTCATTTATATTCATTATATATCCCCATAAACTCTTTTTATTCTACTATTTTATAAAAACACCAGTATATTAAATACAATAGTGTCTTCTTATGTGAAGGATTTTACTTACACACACATACACCTCCATCTTATGAATTTAGAACACACAATTTATGTGGACAATGAACTACTGCCTCATGAAACGATGACTGTTCAATTATCTCTGATCGCCTCTCATGGTGTCCATTATAATAGAACATTATATATATAATATATATAAGATATATAAGATATTTATAATTTATCCATTGTTACATATTTTTCATTTACAATATAGCACTATGCTTTCCATAACGTGTAAATACGATAATTTCATTTGAGGAAGTGCGAACTACCACCCCCTCAAAGTGATATGACTCATTCATGTTATACATGGAACATATAAAGGAGGGAATAAATGAAATTATGTAAAAAATATAACATAAATTTTATACTGAAATTATAATATACCTATGTATCATTTATTTTTCATTCCTTTAAATTTGAAAAAAAATGAAAGTAACGTTCATGCGTACGTACGACTTACCGTCTCCAGGAACGATGCATTTCATTTATTATTTCCAAATGTTATGGGCTATAATAAATAAATATATAATGGATATAAATAAATATATACTCAATATATATTATTTTTAAATCATTAATACAATTCTGGAGATACTAGACTTTTGACCACATGGGCAATTTGTAATTATAACAAGTTCATTTTTGACTCAAGTACCGAACATCGACCAAAAAGCCATTATGAAATTGTATAATTATATTATTGTTATATCATGGTAATAATTTATATTAGAAGAATAAAAAACAAGAAAAATTATCTGAATCAAGTATAAGTTAACTTAAGTTTATTATTAAGGAAAAACAAGGAACATATGTGACAAGTCAGATTCAAGGTAAGGGAACCTTTCACCCTCCTCTTTTAGTCAAAGACTTATCTTATGCAATGTATTGTAATATTTATCATCTTAGGTTGGTATATGTTACTATATACCATTATTTTGGTACATTTTAGGTCCACGTGATGAGATACCCTTTTTTCTATCATCAACTCATTTTTTAAATTCTTAAGTGACTTTGTTAAGATGCAAAATTCTCGTAAAGGAAATCATCTCAATATCCTTTCATTGAGACATATATTAGTTTATATAGGACCTTAATTTATATGGAGTATTATTATACCCTTTTTCATTTAATATCATTCAAATATTTTCAAAGGAATCTATTTTTACCTAGTGTTTTTACTAAATGAGAGATGGAATTTTCTTTTTTAACATATGCATTGACGATGACATTTCCACCACCACAATTATTATTTGATATTGGTTTTTCTTAAAAAAAATATAATGTTTTTTAAAATGAAACTAAATATTATATAGCCTTTTAACGTATTTTGGAATTGAAAAACGTTTTGAGAAAGCATTCATTATTTTAATATCTTTAAATGTAATATTGTGATTGCAATGTGGAAATGTTATCTTTCCATTATGTTTGTTTTATGTGTTATCCAAATGTTAGGGTTCTTGGGAATTATTTACGTATGCAGGTGGTTCTGTGATAAAAATATGGTGGATGATCCCAAGATATATCTCCAATTCATTGCGTAACAAGACACATGTAAACGTAAATTTTTCTCTTAATAGATTTATGGAATAAACTATGATTGGTATTCCAAAAGTAACTCTCTATGTATTTGTGAAAGCTAAAATGTATGTATGGTATGAATTCCACATGTTACATTTATGATTTATGATTTCAATGTGTTGTTCATAAATCTTAAGATTTTATGATGTATGTTAAATAGCTTATGTTTTGTGATTGAGAAGAATGATTTCATTGATTTTTATGTGTTGATGGGATAATGTATTATTTCTTTATTTTATAACCCTTAAGAAGGAATTTTATCTCACCATCGTGCTCTTTGATCCTCTGATGCCCTAGATCCATGCCACCGGATCGCGCTCCCCCTCCCAATCGGAGGGGGGAGGCTCGCGTTCGCCGGCGTCTCAAAAGGAGTTTGTCTGTTCCCTGCCCTTCCTGATGAATGCTCTTTCCCCAGAAGCCCCATATGTCTACTGGGAGGCACTATAGCTCTCTCTGATTCCAGATGAGATTAATAGCGGTGAAGAGATGCTCAAGTTTGCCTTGGTGGCTCGCTTCCGTCCACATCGAACCTCTATTTAAGTGTTTTCCCAGTTTGTCTCTAATTTGTGGAATCTGAAGGAGAGAGCGGTCGTCGGGTTGCTGGACCGAAGACACATAATGGTTTGTTTCGTCTCTGAGGAGGATTTGATTTCCTCTTGGTCTAGGGCTCCTCAGAGGTGCAGTGAATATTCTTTCATTCTATTCCAGTGGAGCTTCTACTTTCACATGCGGCGGGACCCTTCCAAGGTTGCGACTTGGGTTAGCCTTCCTGGCCTTCCGCTTTCTTTTCAAAACCCATCGATCCTCTGTGCCATTGGTAGTATTATTGGGAGGTTTTTATGTTCAGATCAATGGACTGAGGATGTGACACACCCAATTTTCCCACGAATTTTTGTTGAGGTCGACGTCGGCCAATAACCATTGCGTTGTGTTTGGATTACCAGTGGGAAGGAATTCCGATGGATGTAGGAGGTTGTCTTTGAATCATTGATGATGTATTGTATTGGTTGTAGAAAGTTTGGGAACCTGGAGGTTGTTTTCCGCAACACCAAGGTGGGTGTTTCCTCTCGGGTGATGGAGATGTAGTATCATAGTGGCTATGATCTTGGTGCCGATGTGAAGATGTTTCAGGCGAATGTGAAGGTTGGATCTGGGGCGGTTCTGGCTGGGTCTGAGGGTGTGAATGAAAATCTGGGCGCTTATCTGGAACTTGTGCTATATTCTGACGCTGGATCTTCTTCTTGGAAGGGCGCTTGTTCACAGGCCCCCTGCACTGAGTTGGGAATTGTTCAAGATTCTTTAGTTGGGAATTCGGAGAGGGAGATGAGGAATGATCCTTCTGTTTCTGTGCTGAGGCTTGGTTGGAGTATGAAGGCAGTAGAGGTGTCCTTGAACCCAACTGTGTTGCAGGGTTTTGATCGGTTGAGAGGTTATCTTGGTGTTGAGTCCCGAGCTACAACAGATGGGGCATGCCATATGCAGTTGGTTCCTATTCCTCAAGATCATGTGGCCAATTCGTTTATGGACTCTAAGATTATGGGTGTCCATGTGACCTGCAACCAGTTTGAGATTCTAGATTCTGAGGAGCTACCGCTGATGCTAGAAGCTCAAAAGATGACTGCAAATAAAGACTTGCAGGATGTTGTTGCTAATATAGGAGGAGAACTGGAAGAGGCAGTGGAGAGGGAGCATTCTGTTGATCTGAGTATCTCTCACCATGAGGAAAACATGAAATGCCTTGTAGTGATTGATACTAATAGTCATTTGGAGACAGAGTGTGGAGCAAAGAATGGTTTCCAAGAGGTGAAAGCCTCTTGAAAATGGGGGGACCTCTCAGATAGTGAAAAGGAGAAAAATAGTGGCAGGACTTGACGCTCTTATAGTGATATTGTCCTAGGGGATAAGAAGAATGTATTGGGGAATGAGAAAGCAGGGACTTCTCCGCCAAGGAGGATGCAAAGGAAGTACTACTCCTCTATTCTGAAATCGATGACTACTAGGTCCTCTGCCAGCAAGGGAAAAGGTATGCAATCCTCTGACGGACTCTTATATTAGGAAAAATTAAATCTCAGAAGGAAGTATTCCATGACTCTGGCTCAGTATGAAATCTCACAGTGGGAGTCAGCTACTGTAGATGAAAAAATAGATTTTTCTTATGGAGATGGGTAGGATTTCTATGATATGTAGCTGGATTGTATGGTTTGTGTTGCTCTTTTTTTGTACTTTTCCTTTATTTTAATAAATGTTCAGGGACTTTGTCTCCAGCTGAGCCTTCCTGGGTATAACACTTACTGAGTTTCTTATCCTCATCCATTGTTTTCAAAATGTTTTTCATAGGGTATATGGAAGGGTAAGATAATGTTAGTATTCAGGAGGATTTATATCAAGAGAAGAAATCTTGTTTTATTTAAGGTGTTTTATTATTATGAAAAAATTTAGATAGAGTAAGTGTATATACTTTGTAATTTTTGAGATGTAATGTAATAGTTATGGCCTAATTCTTTGATACTCTAATCCTGAAAAGATAATCAAATTTAATTATTTGCATAACTCAAGATTATGTAATATTTCATTCTAGGACATTATAGTTGGTATCAAAGGTCGGTTTAGATAACATTATAGGTTAGGTTTTTTTTAAAGAATAAGTGAAATAACCATAATTGTTAGTATTTCAGAATGATTCATAGTTATTTTAGATAAATTTAATGAGTTTTAGATAACTTGAATATGTATATCTTAGTGTTTAACCTCTTCATAAGGTAGTATATGATGATTTTACATATATACTCACACTAACCATTTTGGTTTTAGTAAATGAATGAATCTAGCAGGAACTAAATTAACAATGGATATGAAGGACATTGTGGTGGTTTTCTGAATGAGAAACTGAATAAATGGGGAGATGAAATAATAACTATTGTGGATATTATTATCCAACTATCTAGTGTCATGATTTACCACTTGAAACATGGTGATTTCCTTAAGGCATAATATATGCGAGAAACGAATCCCTATGGAAGTTCAAGTAATAATCATAAAGGTAAGTATATTAAAAATCCTATGTGTCAAGGATATTGAATGAAACACCTAAGAAAATGCTTTAATGGGATGGGATGAGATTATAGATGTGGTAACAATTGTTTTAAATCAATAATATTCTATTGAAAAATGAAGCGTCTAGTAAACTCCAATCAAAGGAATGAAGTTACTTCTAAGCGATAAATTTAATGTTTTAAATGTGGTGTATATGGTTATTAAAAAAATATATGTCATAAGAAGAAGGTTCAGGAATGGGATCATATGTACGTTACAAATATATGTTTACCAATGCCAAATTCCATTCCTATTGTGGATGAGGAAACTAGAGATGACATTTATAAGTTATGTATTATTTCTTAGCATATGTTTGATTTTATCGAAACATAGGATATGATTCATGATTTTTTTTCATTAAATAATTATAAAATATTAATCTGAAAAAAAGTATAATGGATCATGAAGAATGTTTGATGATAAAGATGTCAAGGAATTGAAGTGTTATGTTGTATCTATGGAAGATGATGTGTTTAAATGTATTACAGATAAGATTACCTTAGAAGAAATTTTATAGTATGTGAAACCTTGAAGATTTATATGTGAAAAGGTTATCCTAGGAAGAATTATCTTCTCTTGTGTGGATATAATGGATAACCTTAGGGGTTCTTGTGATCTTTTGTTTTTGAGGTAATCATGGATTATTAGTTTTTAGGATGCAAAATTTGAGTTACGAAACAACCTTTTAGGTTAAAAATTGATATAGATATTTTTAATGATTTTATCTCATTTTTTATTGTTATTAGAATTATAGGTTTTTTTAAAAGAACAACACAAAAACTGTGTGAAAGGTCGTCGCATCGAACAATGGTGCAGGTATCGAACTCAAAACCAATTTATGATTGGGATTAATCTCCTACCATTGGACTACGTGAAGTCCCTGGTCAGTATGAATTTTTTTGTTAAATTATATAATGGATCATGAATATGTTGATTTTTTGAAATTCAGATTTATCAATTGGATATCCTTAGTATAGGAAAATTATTCAGTGATTAATTGATAAATGATATTTTGGAAGATATTCTCCTTTTTGGGAATAGTATCTGCCTAAGGAAACTAGAATGCTTTGTGATTTAATTTGATTGGTAATAGGTGAATTTTATTTTTTAAGAATCTATGTTTTCAATATGGAAATATGGAAATTTGGTTTATTTATGGAAATGATTAACCTATCTTGGATATATGTGATAGGTTAACTAATTTTCAGTATGAGACATTAAGAGTATTCTATGTTATTTGGAGATAAATATTAGGATTTATCGTGGAAGTATTTGTGATCAAATTCATATGAAATTTGGTTTTCCAAATTAGTTTGGATTATATTGGATAATTTTAAAGAAAAGTATTTATTGAATAGTTTTTCTTGAACTTTGGTTATTGTTTTTTGAATTTTGGATATTATGGGTAGTATTTCTTTTTATAAAGTATTATCATTTTTGGGGATCATCTAATCTTGTACTAACCATTTTGATTTTGGTTACTGTATTATTATAAGGGAAATATATTGTTCATACTTTGGGGATTATTTTTTTCTCTAGAAGTTGATTCTATCACTTCAGGTGTGACCAAGTCATCATGAATATTCATCGTTTGGAGAGAATATGAGTTTTTGATTGAAATTTACAAAAGGATGAAACTGAAATTGAAACATAAGTATATCTCTTTATGTTCTTAGTCAATACCATAAATATATTTGTCACCAAAATGAAAAGAAACATAAAACAAAACCATTATACATTTAATATTCAAATTGGGTTATCAAATACCATTTAACCCATCACAAGATTATGGTTTTCGGGTAGTTAAGTTTCTCCTAATCATTTTTCCTATTACTCTATATCAGAACCTGATGGTTTTTTTCTCTACCATATCAATTTTATTCTACATGGAACCCTATTATGGGTTATCCTGTGTGACCTTCATACTTATCTTTCTTTCCTTTAAATTTATTGTTTTGTTGACTCATTTTTTGATGTGGGACTTTCAATAAATTTATTATTCCCAATTATAAAATTGTGAGGACGCAATTTTCAAAATGGGGGAAGGATGTAATGATCAAGGTATTTAAAGAATTTATTTTTTCAAATAAATTAATATTTATAAATAAGATATTACTTTTTCAATAAATGGGATTCTTTTTTGATATCATAATCAGTATGCAAAAACCAGTTTCTTTGAAATCTTAAGTGCTACACAACTTTGAGTTATACCAAAAAATAATATATTATTATTATTATTTTAAATGATAGTTAATGCATAAAAATTTTATTTTAGGGAATGGATAGAGAAGACTAAAATATGATTATATATTTTTGTTAAATTTCATTACATTTATACAATTAATTTTAGTGGCCTAAAATAAGAATGAATCATATTTTAAGTCTGAAATACTTTAATATTCTATAATAGGTCAATTTACTACATTTCAATGGTAAATCCTTTTTAATTCCAGTTATTGTAACTTTTATATGTTCTATTTAAAAAAAATATTTATTCTTTTTCAGAAGAACATCAAAATTTACATTTGATGAAATTTTTGTATTTTTATGATAAAGTTCAATTTTTAACGAATAGTAAAAAATAAATCATTTTACTTCAAAACTGCCTTCTAATCAAAATTATTTATTTAGTTTTATTTTAATAATAATTTTTTTAGAGTGTAATTAGATTATATTTTAACCATAGAATCCTATTTTGTAAATTTTATGTAATTTCACTTTTAAACTGGACATAGATACATATCAATTTTTGATAGTTTTTACTTCATAAAACAGACTTTTTGGTTTTGGCAATGAGAATTATTTTTAAATTAATTTCTGTAACTTTAGTGTTTTAAATTTGGGAAAATGGATTACATATATGGAATTAGGTGTTCCAAATTTATTAAATATATGATGTTTTGTTTTAGAAATTATGAATAGTAACTTCAATAAATATTTTATTTACCATGGATAAAGGGTAAATCTCGTATATAAGGGATACAAATAATATTATAATAGTATTAAATTTATCCTAAAAAGTGTCATAATTATTTTGGATGAGATATATATGACCATTTCTATCCTTGGGTCGAATTTAGGACCCCAGGAAGCCACTTGTGCATGTAAATTCCATTTAATTACTTTTAATTTAATGCTAAGGAGAATATAACATAAAAATATTTATTTTACTAAAATAAATTTAAATTGGGTTATATAAGTGATTTCTTAGACTATAAATAGTCATTAGGGAGGTAAAATGATTTCCTACGTAATTGGGTTTTATTTATAATTCATAGACATCAAATAAATAAATTTATTTATGAAACAATGATAATGTAGTGATTACCTTATTAAACAATGTTAAAATAAATGAGTTATTAAATATTAATATAAATTTATTTTGAAAGATTTTACGCCATCCACTAATTTTATCTATAATTATGTCTTGTTATTTTATTAAATAATGATGTTTGACAGAAATAATCATGTTTATATGGGTTTTTTTAAAAGTTATGATATGAATAGTATATAAATTGACATAAATGATTTTTTTAAAAAAAATCTATTTTATAAAATGATATAATAGTCCTAAAATATAAGATTCATCCAAATGAATTAGATAACGATCAAAATTTCAATAATGATCCACTTGAGGTTCTATTTAATTTTCTAGTAATTGTATTAACCATATAGTAAGAATATACATGAAGACATTATAAGAGTCAAATAAGTTAACTAAGGGTTAAATCTAAGTGATAAAGTTAAATTTGAAACCAAAACCTGTATAAAAACTATATTTTGAGATGATTTATAAAAATTCTAATATTTTATTCTAATTAATTTAATTTGGGACAATTTTGAAATCCAAATTCAGTTTATAATAAAATAATATCTCAATACATTCCTAAATTACCCCACCTCCCTCTTATAAAAGGCCACCACCTATAACCCATACTCACAACTCTCATGACCTATTAGCTCTTCCAAACGCCTCTAAAATAATTTTCCAAGATCCCTCTCTTACTCCTAGAAGCCTTACATTGGGAAAAAGGCAAATAACGAAGCCCATTAAGATTAAATTAAAATGAGTTACTTGTTTTGAGGTTATGTATTCTTTGAAGCTTCATTCATTTATTTTCTTTCTCTATCCCCATATACACTTATTATTCCATTATTTTATAAGAAAAATATATATTAAATATAATATTAATTTTTTTATGATAATTATTGGACCTACACTCAAACAAACCTCTATATAATGGATTTAGAACATACTGTTTCTGTGGACGGTGAACTACTGCCTCACGAAAAGATAATTGTTCAATTATCTCTGACCGCCTCTCCAGGTGTCCATTATGATGGAACTTTATTTATATATGATATATAATATATTTATATTTTTTCTATTCATATTTATTTTTCATTTATATTATACCTCTATTCTTTCCATAACGCATAAATATGATAATTTCATTTGTGGATGTGTGGACTACCGCCCCCTCAAAGTGATATGACTCATTCATGTTATACATGGAACATATGAAGATGGAATTAATGAACTTATGTAACAAATATAAATTATATATTATACTGGAATTATAATATGCCTATTTATTATTTAGTTTTCATTCTTTTAAAAGTGAAAAATAAATGAAAGTAGCGTACATGCGTACATACGACTTACCGTCACCATGAATAGTGAATTTCATTTATTATAACCCAATTTTATGGACTATTATAAATAAATGTATACTAGATCAAAATAAATAAATACTCGATATATATTATATTTAAATCGTTAATAATATTTTAGAGATAATGGACTTTTGACCACATGTATAATCTTTAATTAAAACAAGTTCATTTTTGACTCTAGTACCGAACATTGACAAAATGACCAATATTAACATATATCATTATATGATTATTATAAAAAGGTAATAAGTGATATATGATGAATAAAAAACTTGAAAAAGGATCTGACGCAAGTAAAATTTAACTTACATTTATTATTTAAGAAAAACAAGAAACATATGTGACGAGTCCGACTCAAGGTAAGGGAACCATTCACCCTCTTCTTTTTGTCAAAGACTTCTCTTATGTTTTTGCTTATAATTTACTTTATATTATGTTGGGTTGTGTTATTATATAACCTCATTTCTATACATTTTATATCCAAGTGATTAGATACCATTTTCTCTCTCATCAACTCATTTTCTAAATTTTTATGTGATGTCGTTTGGCTGCCGAATTCTCATAAGGGACTTAATCTCAATATCCATTCATTAAGATATATTATGGTTTATACACGACCTTCTTCTATATGTTTTATAATTATGCACAATTTCTATTATTTTTATTCATTTTTTTCAAAAGGAATCTTTGTTTTATGTAGTGTTTTTACTAAACGACAAAGGGAATGTTTCTTTTTAACGTATGCAGGGATGATGACCATTCTGTCGGCCCAAGTATTATTTGATATTTGGTTTCCTTAACAAGATATATATATTTTAAAGTAAAATATATATCTTACCCATTAAATATATATTTTCGTATTGATTTTGGTTTTGATAAATAATTGATTATGTCAATATCTCGAAATGATATATTGTGATTGAATTGTGGAAATGTTATCTTTATTTTATGTTTGTTTTATGTGTTATGAATTTTTTATGGTTATTCGGTATTATTTATGTATATGGGTGGTTATTTGATAAACCTAGGGTGAGTGAGCTGGGGATAGATCTTCAATGAAATGCATGTTGAGATATAGGTAAATGTTAATGTTTCTCTTCAGTGATTTAGAGAATATACTACGATGGGTATTCAAAACATAACTCCCTATATAGCTCTGAAAGCTACAATGTAATTATGACATAGATTCCACAAGGTACCAATATGATTTATGATTTCTATGTGTTATTCATAAATCTTATGATTCCATGAGGTATTTTAAGGAGCATATTCATTATTATTGGGAAGTATAATTTCCTTGATTTAAATGTATTGATGGTCTAATGTTTTGTTTCTTTATTTTATAACACTTACTATGATTTTTATGCTCAACCATGTTTTTGAAACAAAAATCATAGGGAATAAAGAAGTTTAAGATAAAGTAATTATTCAAGAAGATTTATATCAACAAGATAACCCTTATTTTATTTAAGTAGTTTTATTATTATGAAAAAATTTGGAGAGAGTAGAATTGTATTCATTTCAATTTTTTAGATGTAATGTAATAGTTATGACCTAATTATCTAAAACTCTAAAATCAAAAAGATCCTCAATGTTAATTATTGACTTAACTCATGATTATGTAATATTTAAGGCTTGGGCCTTATAATATAGTATTCTATTAAAAAAATTATTGGTTAAATTATACCCCAATTAAATAAATTTTTATATGATAGTATTATATGTTTCTCAGTAATTAATGGATTGAATTTAAAAAAATCATTAGTGGGAAACACAATTGTAAAAAAGTGATAGTAAAATATTTTCATAAAATTTCGGAAAGGGAAATATTGAATCAATCAATTAATTTTGCATAAAAATATGGGAAAATTATTGGAATTTGATGATATAATCATGTAATAAAATTGTAAATAATTATAGTGTTGGATATGTATAATTGATATCAAAATATTGAATGATCAATGGAAGGCTGTGGACCTCAAAGGAAGAATTGTGTAATAATTTAGAAGGCTATTTATTAATCTTATATTACGGTAATATGATATATTTTTTGATTCAAGATATTTTCCCCAGAGTTCTGGGGTTATTTTACTACTAATATAGATAACATGGTAAAATATACATACTTAATGTATTTTTTATTTAATAATCACAATTTCATTCTTTATTTGTGCTTTAGTCACATCCAACCTCACCTCTTACTTCATGTAGTTAATATGTAATATGAATATTTTATGCTTAATAAACTAAAATATATTTTTACCAATCATTAGATCAGCAAAACGGTCACAATATATTCCTACTATAATTATTAAAACCACAATTTTTATCACAATTTTGATTAATTATATAATTTTATATTAATATACACATCTCTATAATTTGATAATGAAACAAATGTTTTTACATTGATCATTGCGTAAATAAATATCCATATATCCCAAATAACTACAATAACCCAAACATGAAAGAAGGTTTCAATATCAATTTTTTTCTTATAACCTTTTAACATACATATCCAAAATGATGATAACATTCATCCCAAAAATTACGTAAAGGTTAAACATACATCAACTTGATAACGTGTCTCTTGTAATATAATTAGACGAAAAAAAAATTATCAACATAATATTTATTTATCAAATTATTCAAGTAAAAATAATATCCTACTAACCTGTACATTATGTAGTCCAATCAATGGATCCATACCCTTATCACTCATTGAATGTGGTATCATGCCCCGTAGAATTTCTAAAATCAATGACTTTTCATGGGACATTTGATTTAGCCTTTTCTCTAAGATAATATTATTATAATTCTTAAAAATCCTACAAAAAATAGAAAAAAATATAAAAAATAACATTAATTATAAAATAAATTTGTAACCAATATGGTTTTATATTTATCTTATTATTTTCCACACAATACCACCTTATCATTAAATCATCATTCTTGTTCATTATTATTATTTGACATATTCGTTCATTCCCTAAATAAAACTACTACATAACAACAGGTTGATATTTTAGGATCCTTATAACAAAAATTCCACTCATAAAAATAATTTTACATAATAATTTATAGATACCCATATGTTAATATTTCACCTCAATTATTGTTATAAAATAGTTACTTTCTTATTCTAGGGTATAACCCTTATTTTAGGGAATTTACTCATATAATTCCAATGTTCCCCACAAATATTACCTCAAATTAAATTTCAATTCATTTATATATGACCTGTATTTACACATAGTAAATATATTACCCTATATTTTAGATATTCTTCATGATTATAAATCCCACATTCTTTACATGTTAGAAATTGTATCTCTTTTTATTTATCATTATTATCATTTTAAAATCAATGAGACTTTATCATTCAATTCATTGATGAGTTTTGAAATTCAAATATGTTCTTTTTGTTGAT
Organism: Viscum album; assembly: GCA_963277665.1. Classification (NCBI taxonomy): domain Eukaryota; kingdom Viridiplantae; phylum Streptophyta; class Magnoliopsida; order Santalales; family Viscaceae; genus Viscum; species Viscum album. The sequence continues at coordinate 623,160,793 of OY728134.1, read as the reverse complement.
AATAAATAGAGATTGTAACTCCTCGACCCCAGTTACCCAGATTCAGTGCATTATTACATAACATTGGCATGATCACAATGGATCATGTCTCGAAAGACCGATTAGTTTAGTAGCCTTGGAAACACTAGATACATTCATAAGTCTTATATTACATCATAATTTGAAAAAATCCAAAAAAATAGTATCCATAGTCCACACCCATATCCCCTCAGATGATCCCTATAGGTCAGTCACAAAATACTTCTTCACATCTTGGAAAAAATAAAACATTGAAAGGGGTGAGCTCAGATGCTCAGTAACGATAACAATATAAAGGAAACATTCATAAATAATCATAAACATTTATGGAAATGTATAACTAAAACAAAAGCCTTTTAAACATGAAAATCATAATAATATGGAAAAAATAAAATGAAATAATTCCATTTACTTATTCACATGGATATTCTACTAGTCGAATAATCACATGCAATATCAATTACCACTTTCATAATGATTGATTGCATAATTCCATACTATCTTAAACACATAGTCAAGGCCTTGTGCCAATAAAACAAATAATATTTTGTCAAGGCCTATTTCCAAGAAACTAGTTTGTCTCATGAGACCTTTAGATGATTCGAGGAGCTACAGTGGGCTCCACCCGTCACATACTAAGTCCAATGCATTCCTCATATGAACAGGTTTAAAGATAACATAAACATTTGTATTAAAACTAGCATATGAAATGTTAATACTTTCTCCATAAACCATTAACGGTATAAAAATAACACATCCATAGTCAAAGATATCCCAAAACATTCAATACAATATGTAAGTTTCTTATCATAATAAATCAACTTCAAATAAGGTTAAAATCTATCAAAGGATGTTGACATTGATTAAATAAAAATAATTTGAGAGAAATATCACTTTTTTGAAATCATTTAAAAGTAAAATTATTATAAAAGAAAACATTTACTTTGAAAATATTCTTATAAGCTTGTAAGGTAAGCTTTGATGATTTTATAATGGTAGAAAATAGCTGCACCTGCCATATAAGTTAAAAAAGACATTCATACCTTAATTCTGTCGAAAAGGTTAAAAAAAGACCTTTTTTGGAAAAAGAATGAAATATTCCTTTATAATCACCTTATAAAAATTCAAACAGGGGTAAAAAGGACTTTAACCCATAGTCTATAAAATAGTAATAATGTTTTGAAATACATTTTTAAGAAACATGGATGTGGATGATAAAGATGTCCTAGTAGATAATTACGTATAAACAACCTTGGATAATGAAGAGATTGTGAAATAAACCCTTACCTTGTACTTTTCCTTGGTTGAGGGTAGGTTAAACTCTTATATAATGGGTAATTAATTTTTATTAAATTATACAAGAATCATATACATTAATATGATATCATATATTATCTTTTAACATTTCTTTGTTAATAATATCTTAGTATTATCATCGTTTTGGGTGTTAACAGATTCGTTTTAATTTATACTAATTGTCATGTGAGTCATATTTTTTATGGATGAGATGTATATTATTCATATCCAGAATGATATCAAGTCTTTAAACATTATTTTTAATCATCTAATGAAAATTAGTTATGAATGGATACGATGGGGAAAGAATATCATCGCGTTCGTGGAGACGGTAATCCGTACGTACGCACGAGTGACAATTTCATTCTCTTGATATTAAAATTATATATAATTGGATGGTATATAATATATACAGAATTATTATCATGTTATATTTATTATTTACATGAATTACACATCATTATTATATCTATCCATGTAATAATGTATTGAATTACAATTTCACCATAACGTGGAGACGGTAATCCGTGCATACGCACGTATGATGACATGTCATTCAAAGGATGGATAGAATAATGAATATGGATTTACCATATTTGTAATAACATCACAGTATATAGAAGATACTGTATTATTATTTTATAATGGAAATAACAAAGAAAGAAGAAGTGGAAGAAGAAAAGAACTTCAAAGAGGGTGGTGAAATTATTACCTCTTCTTCGGGTTCTTCCATTTGATTTAATCAAAAGGGATCATTAAGATGGATTTATGGGTAAATTAAAGCCTCTAGTATGAATTCGGATAGTTGAGAGGGTATTTGATCGTATTTTGGCCAATCCAAATGTCTTTTAAGGTGTGAATTAGAGATAAGGGGGAGTCCTCTTTTATAAGAGGGGTGAGGGGCACCTTAGGAAAATCTATAAATATTATTTTATTATAAATTCATTTTCAGTTTATAATGGATCAAAAATGGATTATTTAAAGGATACTATGGGGATGGGTTGAAAAACACTCATCTAATAGGTTTTATATATCTTTGGATCACATTATTAACGTTATCTTTTATATTTATTTCTTAGTTAAGTTGCTTGACATTTACCGCGTGTCTTTGTATTTTTATATTATATGGTTAATAGACATACTATAAAATTCCACGCAAACCCCAATTGTTTCATGAATAATAAAAATATATTTATATAAGTCCTTTGGCAAAACATTATATTTTTAGAAATATAATATCACTTAATAATATAATATTTTTTAAAACACTATTTTATGACAATTTTTACACTATTAAGAATTTTGTTTTTTCTAAATTCATAACAGCATTATTAATTCAAAAAAAAATCATATAACCAACCATAATATTTCATTTTAACCTATGAAATTAGTGTAATTCATAAAAATTCTAAAATTACATTTATTTGGATATTTATAATATCAATTATTTTAATATTTCTTTAATTATGTAATTACGGAATCACCATTGCGTCATAAATAAAATAATTTATTTAATGTATAAAAATTTTAAATAAAATAATATTATGTATGAAATCTTGTTATCTTTCTAATGAATATTTATAATCGAATTTATCTTATGTATAACCCTATATTAAAATTTTTTTAGTTATTAAATATTGATTTTAACTCTTTTAAATCTTCTTTGAATTAACTAATAATAAATGTCCTAATCTATTCCAAGAGGACCAAAGAGGTTCATATTTTATTCGTAACGTTTTTTTGTCGAATTATACTTAACCAATAGAATTAGAACATGTTTTAGGGTACTACTAATATCATTTTTGCCCTTAATTACCCTATTTACTTTTAACCGTGGTGAATAAAAGTAAAAAGTTACTATTCACCAAAATTATTTTTATCTTATTGAACCACATTTTACACCATGATATTAACCGTGTCTCTTGGATTTTCAAAATTACACTCACAGAAGTGGTAAAATTGTGTTTTATGTGAATTTTCAAATTCTTCTAGGAGATGGGTAGAAGACCGTGAAAAGTTCAATAAAATTTTTATATATCTAAAATTATTATAAACTGACTCCAATGAATTACATTGTACATATATAGGTATTATGTATATATTTTGACCAAAAATAAATTTAAATAAAATAAATAATTATTTTAATAAAAATTCGGTTTTAAACTATAACTTAGTTTTTTTCACCATTCATCAAAAATTGAATGTTTTCAGAAAAATACCAAAACTTCACCCTAAGGTAATTTTGATATTCCGAATCCAAAAATGAAGTTAAATTTTAATGATAAAATTTATAAAATTTTAAAAATTTTGTATTACTATTGATAAAAGCTAGTTCGATTGGTTGTGGTGTCTTGGATCTCGAAGTTGCATACAACACACACTACTGTATTATTCAAAGAGAAGTGTACCGTAGAAGTATGGGGTGTTACATTATCCCCTCCTTCAAATAAATTTTTCCTTGAAATTTCTAGAGTATTACTACATAAAAAGACTCGGGTGGTTCTTCATCATAAGTTCCTCGAGTTACCATGTTTCCTCTTCCATCCTATGGTTTCTCCATAAAAATTTTACCAGACGAGTCGTCCTGTTTCTCTACACTTGTTCTCTTGTATCAAGAACCATGATAGGATCTTCGCAATAAGATAGATCGATTTCCAGTTCTAATTCTTGTACATGCGTTTGGCCAGGCATATATTTTCTCAATAGTGATACGTGGAACACATCGTTAACTTTTGAGAGATTTGGAGGCATTTCCAAACGGTAAGCTACAACCCCAATTCTTTCTAGAATTTAAAAAGGTCTGATGTACCTGGGACTCAATTTTCCCTTATTATTGAAACGTATAACACCCATCCATGGATATTCCTTCAAGAAAACATGATCTCCTACCTGAAATTCCAAATCCTTCCTTTGGTTATCGGAATAGCTCTTCTGCATACTTTGAGCTGCTTTGATGTGGTTTTGTATTACCTTCACCATTTCCAACGTTTCCTACACCAGTTCTGGGCCTACAAGTTTTCTTTCACCAACATCATCCCAACAAGTTGGTGTGCAACATCTCTTTTCGTATAATTCTTCATATGGAGCCATCCTAATACTTGAAAGGAAGCTATTATTATAGGAAAATTCTACCAGAGGTAAATATTGATCCCACATACCCTGAAAGTCAAATGAGAAAAATCTCAACATGTCTTCTAAGGTTTGAATAGTCCATTCTGATTGTCCATCAGTTTGGGGGTGGTAGGTAGTGCTCAAATGAAGCTCAATATCTAGGGATTTATGAATACTTTTCTAGAATCTAGATGTAAAAAATGGATCATGATCAGAAACAATCTATATGGGTACTCCATGAAGTCTCACATCTTTATTAATATATACTCTTACTAGACGTTCAAGTGGTAAATCCTCCATTATAGAATGAAAATGTGCTGACTTGGTAAGACGATCAACAATGAACCATATTACATCATTTCTTCTAGGAGTCTTTGGTAGTCCCATGACAAAGTCCATCATAATATTTTCCCATTTCCAATCAGGTATGGGAAGAGTTTTCATGACTCATCCAGGTTGTTACCTTCCAGCTTTCAGTTATTGAAAAACCATACATCTTGAAAAAAATCAGTAATCTCCCTCTTCATGTTGTCCCACCAAAAATGTTCCTTCAAATATCTATACATCTTAGAGCTCCCAGGGTGTATAGAGCAATTGGAAATATGAGCATCATCCAAAAATTCCCTTTTTATATCAGGTATATTGGGAACACAAATTCTCTTCCCAAATTTCAAAATTCCATCTTCATACACAAAGTCACTCAATTTACCATCATTCACAGATTTAATCTTCTTTGAAACTCTTCATCATCAGCCTAAGAACGTTTTATCCTTTCGAGAAAAGATGGATTAGAAACCATTTGAAAAATCATTTATGTTCTACCTTCCATGGTTATTACCATATCCATCTTTACTAGATCCATGAAAATAGGATCTCTTTCAACTCTCATCTTGTTCAAAACTCCATGATCCTTTCTTCTCAAAGCATCTTCCACCTTATTTTCCTTCCCCGAGTGGTTATGTATCAGGAAATAATAATCCTTGAGTAGTTCAAGCCATTTCCTTTTCCTCATGTTGAGTTATTTATGTGAAAAAATATACTTCAAAGTCTTGTGATCGGTATATATCTCACATTTTCACCATAGTGATAATGTATACATATCTTCAGAGAAAATATTACTATAGCTAACTCAAGATCATGAGTAGGATAGTTTTTCTCATGAATTTTTAGCTATCGTGATGTATAGGCAATACCCCTATCATTCTGCATAAGGGCACGACCATGTCCTTTCTTCGATGCATGACTATAAATAACGAACCCATCATTCACAGATGGTAGAGTCAAGATAAGATAACTAACTAATATTCTATTAAATTATTCATATCATTCTTCACACTCTTTTGTCCAAAATTGTTTTACCCCTTTTCATGTGATCTTGGTTAATGGTTTAGAAAACCGGGAAAAATTCTGGACAAAACGTCGATAATAACCTGCTAAACCAATAAAACTGCGTACCTTAGTTATACTAATTGGTGCTGGCCACTCATGGATTGCTCTTGTATTAGAAGTATCCATAAGGATTCCATACTTAGAGACAATATGACCAAGAAAAGAAATCTCCTGAATCCAGAATTCACACTTTCTAAACATCCCATATAATTCATGTCTTCTATGAGTCTTCAGGATAATGCACAAGTGATTTTCATGATCTTTGTATCTTTTGGAGTATACCAAGATATCCTCAATAAATACCACTACAAATTCATCAATATATTCCTTGAAAACTCTATTAATTATATCCTTGAAAACAAAGGGTGGATTAGTCAGCCCCAAAGAAATTACTGTAAACTAGTAATGCCCGTACCTGGTTCGAAATGATGTTTTTGGAATGTATTCCTTCATCACACACAACTGATGATATCTAGATCGAATTTCAATATTTGAAAAATATTGAGCTCCATTAAGTTATTCGAACAAATAATCAATGTGAGGTAGGGGATACTTTTTATTTATTGTAATATAATTGATCTCCCTGTAGTCAATGCACAACCTCATAGATCAATCTTTCTTCTTAACAAAAAGGATAGGGTCTCCCCATGGAGAAAAACTAGGGTGAATAAATCCCTTATTACTCAATTCCTCTAGTTGTTTCTTTAGTTCCACTAATTCCACAGTGTCCATTTAATAAGTGGTCTTTGATATGGGCCTTGATCTTGGAATTAAATCAATGGAAAACACAATTTCTCATTCTGGAGGATGTCTAGGTAAAACTTTTGGAAATACATCAACATATTCCCTCACAATAGGTACATCCTCTATTTGAAAATTCATTTCCTCACCCACAGTCTTTTCATTCTCTTCCTCCCCAATAATTGAATTTAGTTGAGCTACTGGGGGTGGATCTAGATAAAAATTATGTGGTGACAATTCTGCTATAAAGATAATGTGTTCTTTATCATCATCATCAAAAATCTTAACCTCCTTCTTATTACAAAAAATTTTTGCATCATGGTCTGAAATCCAACCCATACCGAGGATTATATAAAATTAAATCATGGGTATGATGATGAGATCAGCAGATAAAGAACATTTACATTCCCTAATGGGAACTGATTCAAAGAACTTTGTAGCAATGATACTTCCCTTAGGTGTTTTTACTGATAACTCCCTTGTTAAATCAAGTTGGAAATAACTACTTTTCTTAGCAAACATGAAAGATATGAAACAATGCGATGATCCAGAATCTGATAAAGCATTTTTTAAACTTGAGGAAACCATTGAATTACCTGCCACCACATCTTTCAGAGCTTCTACCTCAGTAGTAGTGATAACATAAGCTTGGCCTTCATTCCTTGGCCTTTTCTGAGGTAAGTTTCCATGACACATAGTACATTCATTTTCATAATGTCCCGTCTCCCTACAATTGTAGAATTGAACATCACTAGCTTCCTTCTTCCCCTTGCAATCACAAGCTTGATGCCCTTTTTCCCTACACTTGTAACAGACTTCCATTCCCTTCAAGGATGTACCAGAGTGTTTCTTCACACATATATTTCTGGATGGATATTCAACTTTTCCCTTCTTCCCATTATTACCTTTTCCAGAGTGTTCGACATATCTCTTATTCTATTTCTTTACTTTAATGTCATAAGACATACAAAATTATTTTTTTTGTCTTGATAGCACATGAGACAATATCTTCGTATGATGAGTAGGATTGTGAGACTAATGCTTGACAGAGAAATGGTTTAACCCATCAAAGATATGATCAATCATACTTCTTGGGTTATGTATATAATCTTTTGCATGCCTCGTTATCCTTATAAAGTTATCCTCATACTTTGTGACATTCTCATCCTCCTTTTTCCTCAGACATAGAAATTTCCTTTCCATATCTTCTTGATGGTCATGAGGAATGTTTTTTTCTATGAAAATATCTTTAAACTCCCTCCATTATATGTTGGATACTTAATCATCTTCCTTCGTGTTTTGAATCAATGACCACCATTGATCCGCATCTCCAGTGAGATGGTAATGTTCCATGATAACTTTTTCCCTTTCACTACTACCCAAAGCCTGAAATATTTTCTCTAAGGAATTTATCCATTGCTCAGCTACTAAGGGATTTTTAATCCCATTGAACATTAGTGGTTGTTTCCTCATGAAGAGATCTAACATTGATCCTCCATGTTGCGGATCAGGGTGCTCCATATGGGTAAAATTATTATTCATAACATGGGTGAGTAGTCCCACTATAGCGATTAGTTGATCATCACCAGTTGCATCACCACCTCCACTATAATTATCTTGAGTAGGAGGGAAATCCCTACATGGAGTGCATGCATTGATACGGTTTCCATTCCTTCCACTCGGCGCCATTTCTAAACAATTTAATACACTAGATTAGTTTAGGAATCGTAATACATAAATACAAAATTGTAAAACACTTAACATAAATTGAAATGTTTATGAATATAATCCATAATCATAAAAATGTTATCTTTGAGGAAGTATATACTCATAAACCCTTCATAATGGTTTGTAAATAAAATGAGAATTATATTAATCATATCCCTCGGGAGTGTCGTAACGAAGAGTGCAGAAAGGCCTATATTCGTGCACCAGTTCCCATTCGAGTCTAGAATAAAGCAGTGTTTTCGGGTTTTACCCCTAGGTACATCTGTGCCAGAGCTGCCTCTACCTACTTGTATCCAGAAAGGGATGTAATGCTCAGAAAAGTCACAAAATCTCTACAATACTATAATTCTAGGAAGTTATTATATACTAATCCTCAAAGTTTATCTTAGGGTTATGTGCTCTAATCAGAGTTTATCTAAATCTAGCTTCCAAGGTTTTTACAGAAATTCCTCTGATACCAACTGTAATGCCCCAAACCCAGTTACCCAGATTCAGTGCATTATTACATAAATTTGGCCTGATCACAAAATATCGTGTCTCGAAAGACCGATTAGTTTAGTAACCTTGGAAACACTAGATACATTCATAAGTCTTAGATTACATCATAAAGTGAAAAATAAATAACATAGTATCCATAGTGCACAATCATATCCCCTCAGACCATCCCTATAGGTCAGTCATAAAATACTTCTTCACATCCTGGGAAAAATAAAACATAGAGAGGGGTGAGCTCAGATGCTCAGTAAGAATAACAATATAATGGAAACATTCATAAATAATCATAAACATTTAAGGAAATGTATAACTAAAACAAAAGCATTTTAAACTTGAACTTTAGCATAATAAATAAAAAGTAAAATGAAATAATTTCATTTACTTATTGAAATAAATATTCTACTAGTAGAATAATCACATGCAATATCAATAACCTCTTTCATAATGATGGAATGCATAATTCCAGACTATCATAACCACATAGTCAAGGATTTGTGCCTTGACTACAAATAATATTTTGTCAAGGCCTTGTGCCAAGACACTAGTTTGTCTCATGATACCTACTGATTCATCGAGTAGCTATAGCGGGCTCCACCCGTCACTTACTAAGTCCAATTCATTCCTCATTTGAACAGGTTTAAATATAACATAGACATTGGTATTAAAACTAGCATACGAAATGTTAATACTTTCTCCATAAACCATTAATGGTATAAAAATAACCCATCCATAGTAAAAAATATCACAAAACCTTCAATAAAATATGGAAGTTTTGTATCATAATAAATAAACTTCAAATAATCTTCATTCAAAGGATGTTGACATAGATGAAATCAAAACTATTTTATAGAAATATCTCTTTTTTTTTATATCATTTAAAATTCAAATAATTATAAAACAAAACATTTAATTTGAAAATATTCTTATAATCTTGTAAGGGAAGCTTCGACAATTTTTTAACGGTGGAAAATAGCCGTACCCACCGTATGAGTTAAAAAAATACATTCTTACCTTAATTCTTTCGAAAAGGTTAAAAGGGACCTTGTTTAGAAAATGATGGAAAGATTCCTTTATAATAATATTATAAAAATTTAAACAAGGGAATAAATGACTTTAAAAAATAGTATATAAAATATTAATAATGTTTTGAAATACATTTTTAAGAAACATGGATGTGGATGATACGGAGGTCCCAGTAGATTATTACGTATAAACAACCTCGGATAATGAAGAAATTGTGAAATAAACCCTTACCATGTACTTTTCCTTGGTCTATGGTAGGTTAAACTCCTTTATTATGGTTAAATAATTGTTATTTAATAATAAAAGAATAATATACATTTATATGATATCATATATTATCTTTTAACAATTCTTTTTTAATAATATCTTAGTATTATCACCGTTTAGGGTGTAAACGGATTTGTTTTCCTTTATATTAATTGTTATCTGAGTAATATTTGTTATGGATAGGATGTATCTTATTCATATACATAATGGTATCAAGTATTTAAACATTATTTTTAATAATATAATGAAAATTATTCTTGAATGGATATGATGGGGAATGAATCTCATCACGTTCGTGGAGACGGTAATCCGTACGTACGAATGAGTGACAATTTCATTATCTTGATATTAAAATAATATATAATTGAATGGTATATCATATATAAAGAATAATTATCATGTTATATTTATTATTTACATGAATTACACAACAATATTATACCCATCCATGTAATAATGTATTGAATAACAATTACACCACGACTTGGAGACGGTAATCCGTACATAGGCACGTATGGTGACATGTCTTTCAAAGGATGGATAGAATAATGAATATGGTTGTACCATATTTATAATAATTTCACAGTATATAGAAGATATTGGAGTTATTATTTTATAATGATCATAACAAATATATAAGAAGTGGAAGATGAAAAGAACATGAAAGAGGGTGGTGAAATTATTACCTCTTCTTCGGGTTCTTCCTATTGATTTCATCAAAAGGGATACTTAAGAGGGATTTATAACTAAAGGAAGGCCTAATGGATGAAGTGAAGATATTTTAGAGGGTATTTGGGTAGAGGTTGTCTGAGACAGATGGATTTGAAGGTTTGAATTATAGAGAAGAGGGAGTGCCCTTTTATAAGAGGGGTGAGGGGCACCTTAGGAAAAGATAGAAATATAATTTTATAATAAACTCATATTCGGTTTATAATAGCTCAAAAATGGATTTATTAAATTATAAGGTGGGAATGGGTTAGAAACCACTCAACTAATAGGTTTTAGACAGGTTTGGGTCACTATATTAACTTTATCTTATATATTTAAATCTTAGTTAAGTAGTTTGACATTTACCACGCCCCTTTGTATTTTTATATTATATGGTTAATAAACATACTATATACTTCCAAGAGAACCCAAATTGGTTAATTAATAACACACCTATTATTATATAAGTCCTTTGGCCGACCCTTATATTTTTATGAATTGAATATCAATTAATAATATAATATTTGTTTTAAAAATTCTTTTTTGTCAATTTTGACACTATTTTGGTATTTTGTTTTCTCTAAATTCATAACAGAATAATTACTTCGAAAAAAATTCATGTAACCAACCCTAATATGTCATATTAACCTATAAAATTAGTGGACTTCATAAAAAGTCTCAAAAAAAATTATTTTGATATTTATAATATCAATTATTTTAATATTTCATTAATTAGGTAATTACTGCATCACCATTTTGTCATAAATAAAATTAATTATTTAATGTCTAAAAATTATAAATAAAATACCATTATGTAGGAAATATTTTTTTATTTGTAATTATTATTTATAATTGAATTTATCTTATGTATATATCTAAATAAAAAATGTTTTAGTTATTAAACATTGATTTTAACTCTTTGAACTCTTCTTTGAATTAAATAATAATAAATGTCCTAATCTAATCCATGTGGACCAAAGCAGTTCATATTTTATTCCTAAGGTTGTTTTTGGTCGAATTATACTTAGCCAATACAATTAATACTTGTGTTAAGGTAATAATAATATCATTTTTACCCTTAATTACCCTATTTACTTTTAATCGTGGTAAATAAAAGTAAAAAGTTACTATTCACCAAAAATTATTTTTATCTTATTGAACCACATTTTACTCCTTGATATTAAACGTGTCTCTCGGATTTTCGATATTACACTTACAAAAGTAGTAAAATTAAGTTTTATGTAATTTTGCAAATTCTCCTAGGAGATGGGAAAAACAATGTGAAAAGGTCAATAAAACTTTTATATATATAAAACTATTATAAACTGACTTCAATGAATTACATTGAAAATATATAGGTATTATGTATCTTTTTTGAACTAATATAAATTTAAATAAAATATATAATTATTTAAATAAAAATTAGGTTTTAAACTGTAACTCAGTATTTTTTACTATTCATCGAAAATTGAATGTTTTCAGAAAAAAATCAGAAATTCACCATAAGAAAATTTCGATATTACGAATCCAAAAATGTTGTCCATTTTGAAATATAAAATTTATAAAATTTTAAAAAGTGGGTATTACTATTGATAACGGTTAGTTTGATTGGTTGTGGTGTGTTAGAACTCAATGTTGCGTACAACACACGCTACTGTATTATTCAAAGAGAAGCGTACCATAGAAGCTTGGGGTGTTACAGAGATAGACCATTTTAAATGATCAAATGATCTATAACTATAGTTAAAATTCATTTAGTCATATCAGTAGGTAAACATTAAATTTACCATCACATTTTTTGTCAAAATTATATCTTATATTTCTTATTATTAACTAAAATTATTAAAAGAAACAAAGTTGAGAATGTATTAACATACCAAAGGAAAACATTTTACCTAGATGGAATTACTTATAACTGATAATTATTTCATGAATTAAGGGTATATATTAAACAATATACATTATTCATTATATTTATTCATATTAGGTTTTATAACATCAAATTTTAGTCATGTCCATTATATTGATTCATTATGATTTTGGGAATTTCTAATGTGTATACAATGGGATTTTCAAACCAGGTGAATAGTAAGGAACATTTCTTTATAATAGTTAATGCTCAAGTGAACAAAATTTTCCCATTTTTAGTTTTAGTATTCCTATATACATCTATAATATAACCATTTCCACGTTTAGTATACGAGGATGTAATTTCTTATAAACCCCACACTTTATACATCACCAAAATTCATGGATAATTTTATATACATAGTCTCATCCATCGACTCAACCCCATGATATTAACTATTTATTTCTCATCTATTTTAAAAATGTTTAATAAACATCTTCCTTGATGCCAACTATAGATACCCAAGCCTTTCACACAAACTAATACATGATATTTAAAATTAAATATCAAATTAGTAAAATCTAAAATTTTGTGCGATATAGTCTCTTTTTAAGACTGTGGTTATAAAACATCAAAGGAAAATATAACATGTAATCATTTATTCCATTTCCATTAGTTTCCTTGTAAATCAATTTGTGGTCCTGAAACGATATTTCATAAACTAGGGAATAGAAAAGAGAAATAATTTATTCAGAAATCCTAGTAAGAGTGTAATCATAATAAGGAATGATAACATCAGTGGAAAATAAATAACATGAAGTCATAAAATAAAATACATATTAGAAATCAAAAGGAATCATAACCTATATAAAATGGAATCATAACTTCATGGAAACAAAATAAATTTTAAGAAAACAAAAAAATGGAATAAACATGAGTCATGGGTAACTACATAGACAATATAAAATTGTTTATTAAGTCCCATTTTGTATAATTTTTGTTCTTTAATCTCAAGCATGATGAATCATGAGACTAAAGATTAATGCAAACCATTTGAGTTCTATCTACGAACACCCATCATAAAATGTTCATTATATATATGTTCCATATAATTTAAATCAATCATATGGAAGAACATAAGTTCCACCCATGGAATGAAAATGGCTTGCATAATATTTATTAATATCATAATCAATGGGAATTTCATAAAGTATGAATTTGAGAAATGATCATGTGAAATTTATTACACCATCCATGTAATGGATGGTGATAAAGGTATATATTTAAGATACATATATTAATTATTTTTAATAATTCCATTATAATATTTTTGGTCAATGAATATAAAAACATCTAATATGATAAAAAATAATCTTGAAGAAAATAAAAATATGATTTCTTCATTGGAAATTTATTTTTGAAAAACTAAAATTCAAAAAATGATGTCGAAATAATTTTCATTGATAATAAAATTATAAAAAAAATTATGGTATCTATAATACATTGACTGGTTATGATTGTGAAATTTTTTTTCAATGATATACATGTTCAAAACAAAGAATTTTTTACATTATTGATAATATCAAAAAATTTCCCTTTTATTGTAAATGGCTTGAAGATTTATTTTTAAACCTTTACTAAATTATAAAGATAGTAAAAATTGACTCTAAACAAAAATGGATGAACAATAAAAATATATAATGCATTTTTAAAAAACATTGACTTGGAAGAAAACTATTTTTAACCAAAGAGAGCAATAAATAAAGTTTTATTTTAAAAAAATCTTTTAGAACCACGCATTCATAAATAGTGAAAAATTATGGCAAAGAATTTATTCTGAAGAATAACAAGAATAGATAAAATAATTCATTCCTTTAGAATTATATCATAATATGTCATAATTAAAATCATGATCCAAAACAATCCTAATAAAAATGAGATTATAACATCAATCCCTTTCCTCTATCATAAATTTTGTACTGTCATTCCAATTAAATAATAAAACCAAATGAAACATTAAATATATCAAATAGAATATGAGTCATAGTATGACATGTTAATGGGGTAGTATATAATCTTCATAAAATACAATATTTTTAGAAAATATAACTTTTCTCAATGAAAGAAAAATTGATGAAAAAATATCTTACCTCGAGCAAAAATTGTCATGTACATTCTTTATCTTATTGAATAATAAAAATATATTAATTATTTAATTTAATAATATAATTTTACATATTTATTATTTATTTAATTTTATTTTTTACCATTTCATTTTCAATTACATGACTAATTAATTTCACGCTAGACGTTTTAATGATAAATTCCACATATGACAAAAATCACCTTGGTAAGTAGAATAAGATCAAAATGATTATTATTTATTCATATATAGAATGGTAATAATTAACTAATTTTCATTTTTATTGAAAAATATTAATTCTAAACCCAAAAGTTTATTATGGATATTAAAAATGGTCTATGTTACAATCATTGATATGGTAGTCCATACATACATGTGAGTAACATTTCCATTTTTTTGACGATCATGATAGAAAAAGGTAATTGTTATTTTATATTATAAGAATTATTAATAGATAATAAATATTATATATTTTTTTAATTTATTACATTTAAAATCCATGTAATTTGGTAATAATGATTGAATCCCATTTCATTTTGAGGTGGTAGACCACTGTGCCCATGAACCATGTTATCATTCATTAAATGAATGGATGGGTAAAGAAGTATACGATATAAATATCCTATATATTTATTTATAAAAACTTTATAAATCATATAAAAATATAAGATTAATCCTTAATAGAATCAATGTAATGAATAAGTGAGAAAATGAATTACATCGCTTTGTGAGGTGGTTGTCTATAGTAGACATGAATAATGTTTTGGATTTCCATGCAGTAGGGGAGGAGACAGTTTTATCTCAACAAAATAACATAAAATAAAATAATTATATATAATATAATTACCCTAATTTTTCCGCGTGATTTCATAATATTTGGATTTTACATTTTAATAAATAAAATAAATTACTTGATTATGAATGTTACCTATTCTTCAGAAAATATTCATAAGATTATCTTAAAAGGATTCTTAAAAAGAATCTATTATCAAATAAGGGATCCTAGGATGAGGGAGGGATGTATGTTAATAATTTCATTTCGTCATGTCTCATTCAAGGGATTTGATAATGGTGGAAATGGTATGATAAAGGGTAGTCTTTTAAATGAAGGGGATTGGAAAATTTTGATAATTTTGAAAAAATTGAATTACACCAACAATTTTCACTAGTCACAATGTTAAAAAATAGACCATTATATAAAACAATAATATTTAAATTATAAATATTACTATAAAATAACAATTAAAAAACATTTGTGTTATTATTAATCCTTATTATTTTAGATTAACCCCCAATAAACCTATATTTAACTTAAGAACCTAAATTAATTTTTATTGTTTTCACTAATTATTAAGGTAAAAATTTAGATTTCCAATATTAGATCAGATAATATATTCAGATTCTAAATATCAACTCCATTTTACAAAATCTAACTCCCTAATGTGGTAGAATGTAATTGAAAATTAAAACCATAGACACGTCAAAAAAATTATTTTTAATAAAATGCATTTTTAAAGAAATTAGGATATCATATTTACTATATTTGGAGTAATAATAATTTTCAAAATTATTTTTATTATATTTATATATATATTCAACTCATTTCATTTAAATAATTCTTTATTAGTGGCTATTTTATAAAATTAAAAGTGAGGAACATTAGGCACCTTAACACCATTTCTATAAAAATGTTCTTTGAAGTTTAAAAATATACAAACAGTAAAATACATTATAATGATAAATTTAATGATATTAATTTAATTCAATAAAAATAACATGAACATTAATTTAAAATAAAATAATAACGACACTTTAAAATTACTTAGTTTGTTAAAAATAAATGTGATTTTTATTAAATATTTAAAATTTTTCAGAATTTACTAATATGTTATATTTTTCAATAAATCTCAAAATATAACCATAAAATAATTTAGTTACGATATTTTTGGATACTATTTTTATCATTAAAATAAATTTTTTTAAAGGAAAAATTAATAATAATTTTTTACACAAAGAAAAATAATTTTTTTAAGAAAAAAATTTTTAATGATAAAAATGAATTTTCCTGAAATTGTGTTACAAGTTTATTAGAATTAATAAATAACATTATAATGATTCAAACCATTATTTATATATTTCATACTATATTAAATCATTTTCATACCCTCCAATATAATGGTTAGGTTATTTTGATCCCATTTAAAAAATAATATTTTAATATTATATCATTGTTCATTTAAACATAATGTTCTGTGTCGAAATTGGAAACAAGAATAGTATTATATTAAAATATATAGGTTTTATAGATTTATATCACTCATTTCATATGTTTCCCTTCCACTGGTTATTAATATGGCAATATATTATAAGAACAATACTATGGTGTCTTGTATGATTCGATTATGGAGAAATGAATTTTTTGTTTTGTAAAATAAGTTATCTATGAAATTGGAACTCATTGAAATTAAACAATACATTCATGGTATTGTGATATTATATTGGGAAATAAAATTTTTATGTTATATAAATGATGTATATGGAATATATGTCTAGAATATGCATGCAGTCTTATTAGTAGAATAAGGAATCTTTTATAAAAAAGTTATTCCATTCGGTACCATGATCAGAAACTCTATAGAGCCGCCTCAAAGCACCTACCACGGATGACATACCAATATAAATATGAGGATTAATCATATATAATTTCTCTATAGGTAATCATTTCAATGACATCATTATCACATGTTGATAAAATAATAAGGATATCCTCCGCATTCTGAATAATCAATAATTGGTCACCATAGAGGTCACCCTCACCACATCCACGTTAAAAATGATGGATATAAAACCAAGGGAATAAAATATAAGTTACTCCCTATGAAAATGTAAACTGTTAAAGTGGATACTCTCTCTAATAAATAATTTTTTAAATCAAAAACTATAAAGGGTATACCTATAGGGGTCATTGTGATGCCCTTTCTCATTATGATTATTCTTCAAAACATGAAGGTCCTCCTCATGTCGATTCTTTTATTTTATTTAGCCTATAATTATATGTACATGGGAAATTAAGTACATATACACTAAGAACCCTATCACTTATGTAAGGAATATATTTTTATTTTAATAAGTTCTCATATGGATTTCAATAATTTATGCCACCCCAAAACCATGTATCATTTTAAATACATGAATATGTTTCAAATTACTCCATTCTTCTTGATTTTTTCAGGAAGACTACTATTATGTTTTGATAAGGCCTGAGAACCCCTATAGAATAATAACTATAACTTTGTTGATACGTAGAAGGATTTTAATGTGGATAAGATATTGATTATCATTTATACCATTTCAAATCCCCAATATTAAATTCCAATGGTGTTAAAACTTTAAAATAAAACATAATCTTTGTACAAAAGGTATATGACTCTCTATCATCTAAATAACAGATACCTATCATATATAATGTATTTAATCAATATAAATATATTTCATAAAAATTATCATAATATTGTCTTGGACACCTTCTTAGTATCTCAATGTCCAGTTGTGGGAAAAATACATTTAGGTATCCAAAAAATCCAAACTATTTAATATAAAAAATTTTATATATAGTCGCTGAGAGAGCTAGTGAAATTCGTAAAGTCGGTGAAGTGAGTATAGATCTCTAGACATCACCCCTCTTGGAGTCCAATAACGTTAATCAAGGAATTTTTTAATGAGTTTCCACACTTAAGGATAATAATCATATATGGGATCTATATATGACATTATATATGTCATGTGAAATGATTTCATTCATAATTTACAAAAATTTACCTAATGTATTTTGGAAATATAATGATATTATTTTGAATGAAGTTACCGTTAATGCTAAATATGTGTCCCAATTAAGAAATAAAATATATAACTATATAAAAATTCTCATTCAAAATAATATCTAACCAATAACTGGAAATAAATCATCTCCATTCTTTGTGTAACATCCTATTCCCAGATGCCACGAAAGAGTTCTCCAAGCCCAGTTGGACACATGGCCTCAAGCACATCCATCTGATCTCTAGAGTCATTCTCCTTGTAGTGAGGGAATCTGGTGTGTTTTTTATGAGGCTATTACCTTATTAAGATATTATAAAATAGAATAATACTAGTATCAATCAATAGTGTAATATAATATAACAATAAAAAATGATAAATAAATAACACAGAAAATGTAAAAAATTCTGGGAGTAATCTCATATACAGATGATGATGATGATACATGGCATGTCTTTAAAAAGCTTCCAAAATGGGTTGACTACAGTAAAATAAAATACATGTTTTCAGAATACCAAAAAAAATGATATCTTTTATTTGAATCATGAGCCTAATCTCAGTCTCGTTCTCTTATACTATTAAGTGTGGCAAAAAATCAAACATCATGCTATCGAATATTTACTTGGTACCTAAATAAATTTATATAGACTATTTGGGTTACCAATGGATACCTAAATATGTTTTGAGATTCAATCCTAATATGTGGATACCCTAAGGTATAAAACAAATCATGGTTAGGAAATTTAAGTGGAATAGTGTTCCAGTGAAGAATGTAATAATTACGAAAGCAATGATCCGATGGAATATATTTAAAAAAGAAAGTGTTATTCTATATCAATTAACATCTACCACTAGAAAATTTTTCAGGATCCAATAAAAATTAAGAAGTATGTAAATGTAACTACCACGACCTCACTGTACATAGAGACATACCGTTTCAACAATTAACTTCTCATATAACCAGATGTGTCAGAACATCCACGACCAAGCCTTATAACCCAAAGTGTCAGACCATCCATGACCGAGACATAAAATCCTGAATACCATGTTTTACGATGATTTTTCTATATAAATAATGTTTCACACGATGATGGTCCAGATCCAAGATGCATAAGACCACATAATCCTCATCGAGTCCTTGGAGTGTCTCGATGGAAACCCGGTTATTCTTGAGGTGCATACCGAGGATAATGTCTACCGACTTTGTCCAAAATGATCCCATTACAATATTGATACAAGGGGTTGCAAGGACTATTAATTACCATGGAATCAATATATATGAAGAGATATATATGAAATACATCAACTACTATTTTCAAAACAAATAGGATATGCCTATAAGATTTCGAATGGAATTATTCATCATTAGATCATTTTATCATTTATTTCTGTATGTGTTTACTCTGTCATTTAACCATTCATATCCAAATACAATCAATGAGTATACCCACTCATTTGAAATCCTACATTCAATTCAAACAATGAGAATACCCACACATTTAAACAGAATTGAAAAAAACATTTGATTAATTCAACAAGGTATATCATGTTAATACAATGAAAGGGATGCAACCCATCTTCTATTTAATTTAATTAATTCAAATCATTTATTAAAAAGTAAAAGAAAATGAAATTCATATGGAACAAACCATGGGTGGAATTAGTTTTTAAATCAACCAAAATCACACCTCTTAGGAACTAAAAAAATTATTAATAGATTAAATTTAATCTAAATCAATTAATAAATTCATATTTAGGGTCATTTACAGTAGTTATTAATTGTGTAACAATAACAAATAGATTAATAAATCACTAAAACAAATGCGAAAAGTATTGAAAATATACTATAGTTCGGTATTAGAGAGCTTGTCCTGTATCAATTTATGAATCAACTATGATTAGAATTATTTGAAAGAATGGATGAAGAACCTAGAATTGTCGAATATTAGCTTGTATGTAAATATCCAAAAAGAAACCATGAATAATGAGTAATAACACAAAAGTATTTCAGTACTCAATGATTCGAATCCAATAGGATGATTGATGCTTGATTCTGATATTAGATGGATGAATGGTAAAAAAATCTACATATTACCTCATATTGGCCCTCAAAAAGTCATGCAATTTCCCACAGATGAAGAAATAAATTTATTGTTATGTTATAAGGTTTTTATGGTATAATTTTTATGTTTACCCATTATTATTGGGATTCATGGTTTGGTCTCATGGTTTGACATATTATGTTCCAATCATTCAACATTTGCTATAGGATGGGGCACATCACACGATTAGTGCACATGGTTTGTATAACCTTGTGAAAAATATGGGTTTCACATCATTTTTAAACTGTATAACTCTCACACTAGTGTGCACCTCAAATAAGATACTTTACCAAATAGTGTATCCTCTTCCTAATCGCTTCAGCAGTCTCGCAAAGCTTGTAGTAACTATGTGCATTCCCCACACAGTTCTAATAACAATGTGATATTCCTCTTTATCCCAAAATATTGGGTTCAAGGATCCAAAAAAGACCTACAGACATCCAAAAACATTTTAAACACAAATAGTATTAGTATTTGGAAACAATTAACTATTTAAACCAAAATCAGAGAGATTTGTACCTTTTATGATAAATTGATTTCTTACAGGCATCAAACCTTAAAATCATTTTGTCCCTAAACATCAATCTTATAGGTGGAAAAGATTCATCTATGAATACCTCTATACCCATAGCACATACGTAGGCCTCCCACTCTCATGTCGCATCCTTTAAATGGTCATGCTGTCATACTACTCGTATTAGATGAAGTGATCATCCTCAGAGAAGAATTGTGCTCATGTAAATTTCTTGAAATATATTCTTCTAAAAGGAAACATCTACATATGACTCACCCTCTAATGGCAGAAAGCGTTAGATGAGTTTTAGTGATATTGACACAATTGAGATATGTGGATAACATTATGCATTACTAGGTACTTTTGAAGAAATTGTAACCGAGTGTTTACCAGCCTGACACTACCCAGAATCTAGAATAGTCATACATCCCGTGGTGAAACCATACCCTATATACTAATCCCTCTATATACCAACCTCAGCGAATCATGTAAGAAATACCTTATCCATGAACTAAAATTCTACAGGGTGTCTTCAGCAATCAACGTAAGATTTTTGTTGAGAATTTCTGTACAAATCCACTTCTAAATCAATAAGTCTTACATAAAAATATCTTGGATGAGACGCGGTTCTAGTAAAGATGCCTCTCTAGACAATATCTAGGAAAAGGACTATCTATAAGGCCTATTATAAAAATCCTGGTATAGTTCCATGTTTATATTGTCCTGATAATTGTTTTTGTTAATGAACTCAACCAGGTGTATATGCCTCTACCAAGACCCCCCAAAATATAGGATTTATGTAAGAATCATGTCCACAAGCAGTTGTATCTTATGATCTAAATGAATGTCATTCTGAGGGTGGTACAATGTTCCCAGAAACCAATGTTTTCCAAGTTCACTCAGAAGTATCTACTAAAATTATTATGTAAACAAGGTGTCCCTATATAAAATTATTGTTCATAGGACCCCAAGAAGCCATACTATATATCAGATATACAACCTCTCATGCTCATCAATAGAAAATGTCTCCTTGATTTGTAGAAAATGAGTAACCTTCGTGATCCTATCAACTATAATCCAAAAATCGAAATTACCTTGAGGTGAACATAGAAATACAGTCTTGAAATCCATCATCACATCATCCCATTTCTACTCAGGAATAGGTAACTATTGTAAATGATAGGCTGGACACTCATGTTCTTTCTTCACCTAATGATAGGGGAACACCTCATAAAAATATTTCTAACTCACATTTCATATGTGGCCAAAATGTTTGACAATGTATGTCATATCACATCTCTGTAACACTAGGATTTACTTCCCAAATCGAATCATGAAACTTTTATATCATCTCCCCACACATGTCTACTGAAACTCATATGTGACCATGAATACAAAAAAAATCTCATCACATATGGTCTGATGAGGAGGTGGGTCCTCACTTTCCACACTCTCCCATCAGACTATGATTTTGAAATTCGATAGATTCCTCATCCTTAGTCTATCAAGTAGGGTAGAGGTCACACGTAAGGATTAACATTAAGTTTATTAATGACTATAATGCACCTCAATGTTCGACTCATATGAAAAATCTATAAGCCTACACATGTTACTAGCCTTCTAAATTGCATGTATCTAAGTCAATAGTCATAGTGCATTAGAAAACAAATTACATTTCAATTGAATGTAGAAAATATCAATTTAAAAATACTTTTTGTACTGAACCCGTCATTTCTTCTTCAAGTTCAAATTTGGTCATGTAAATATATACTTATGGATTTTTTGGTATGCGTACCCCAAAAAATGATCTCCTAATAAGAAATGTCTCGAAAAATGAAATAAAATAACTAATTAATCTACTTCAAGACCATGAATCAGGTTACTCCTCAAGTGTTCCCTCAATAACTGATACCCATACACCATGACTCTATCGACCTACATCCGAACAAATCCTAGTTTGTTACCTAATGTGTCACAATAAATAGTGTAGATCCATCCCTTATCTAGGAATTTTAGGAATTTTAGAAGCCAATCTCCATTTGAGCTCATAAATATAAATCTCACTAGTATAATTCTATACAAACCTCTCACCATTTCTAGTCAATCCCCTCAACAACATTCCTAATCTTGGTAATTCCTCTATGAAACTCATGTAATATCCATCTATCACAAAAAAACTCTATATATCAAAGAAAATAATCTGATTCTCCCATGAAAATATATCCTAAATTGGGTATACATATAATATTATCTCAGAGGTAACATGGCCAAAGAATTTAATTTTATCCATCTAGAAGTAAAACATTGTGAGTTTATCTTATAATTGATACTATCTCAGTGGATCCAAAACAATGTCAAGATGTTTGACATGGTCATGTCGATTGTGAAAATACACTGATGTTCCATCTATAAAAACACACATAAATAAATCAATATAAGGATAGAAACCTTGGTTTACCAATACGAGGAATAACGCTGAAGATTTTGTGAGATTGAACGACATAACTCGATACTCATCTAGACCATACCTGCTATAAAATTATTTAAGATGTATGTATGCAGTTACACCACGCACATGATGATATTTTTATCTAATATCAATTTTCAAGAATATTCATTCTCCTTAAATCTGTTCAAACATGTCATATATTAGTGGAAAGGGATATCAGTTCATAATAGTCACCTAGTTCAACTTCTGATAATCCAAACATAGCATAACGATATTGTCTTATTATTTTTGAAAAAAGATCAGGGAAGCCATAGTTATGTATTTCGTCAAATAAACCACTTTTACATCAAATCCATTAACTACCACTTGAACTCCTTCAACTCCTTTTTATCCATTCTATTGGGAGGAATGGATACCAGTGCATCTCCTAGAAGTAAATTAATGTAGAAATACACCACTCTCATTAGAGTTATATCAAAAAATTAGTTTGTAAAACATCCTATAAATGATCATCCATTGGTAGAAAATATTACAGATATCTCCCAAATAGTCACGATAGAAACAAGAAATGTGGGCATTCATCCTTCCCTACCCATGATGCTCTAGTCCATCTCAACGCTCTTGGACATCCCATTCACCCTTGTGGGTATTAAATGTGGCCTCAGATGATGTGAAATTCACTCTCCAGCAAAAATTGTAAATTTATTCTTAATAATACACAAGTTAGTCCATCCTAAGTATGATTCCAATCCTTGTAATCTCAACAGAAAAAATATTCAAGATGATGTGGCAACCGACCATCCTCAATGGGGAACTCTCTACACTGACATATATCAACTATTCTAATCCCAAAAAGTCTTTTAAGAATCATAATTCCCCTAAAATGATATATAATGATCTTATGTCTTTACAATATAGATATAGATAAGAAAAAATTCAATGCAACTATATCAAATAGATAACATACATGATTTGAGGCTACTTAGATCACACCTCTAACTATAGACATTCTTGCACCTATCTCCTCAAGGGTATGCTATAAAAAGGATCTGCCCTAAACCATGTCCATGTGATACATCCCTAATCCCCATAGTTTCCATACTCTTTGGTTTCATCCAATCTATTTTATATATTCCTTGTCCATGACTACCACCCCCTCAGATTGATCGACTATTATTTCACAAAATCCTTATCTAACATGTAGTTGAGAAACTTCCTCTTAGAAACTGGTGTCATAGATGATCCCCAACCACTCACAACATGGGAGAAGGTCCTCAAATAAGGATTCAACTGGTGCATCCTTCCATATTATCGACACTTGACTGGGCCATGATTGCACTGAATCTCCTTATTTCCTCATATTCTAAACCAAATATAGAAAAATCCACTTCCAACTATAACACCACTAAATTATAAATAACCTTTTACTCGGTAGCATGTATGATAGGCGAGTCCAAGTGTCAAAAGGGAATACAATAACCCAAAAAATTGGAATATATTTATTTTAAAATAATAAAAATAAAATAAAATATAGCATGAAATTAATGCAATAGAGACCTTACTTGATATCTTTCATTACATGCAAGAGAGACCTTCCACGATAGCTTTAATTACACGCATGTCTATGTTTCACCAAATAACAATGTATTGTTAAAATATTATCATTTAATATAATATGATAGAACCTATCTATTATAATAGTGGTTATGAATATTATTAACTATGTTATGAAATATTTTTGTTGATATAAATATTTAAATAAATTAATGGTTACCAATTTACTTGATATGAAAATGTTGGATATAAAAAAGAAATATATTTTTATTTATTCATAAAAAGTAGTTGTATCATAATAAACATAATTATTTATAGTTATTGAATTATTTTATAGAAATATATATTTTATATATTCAACAAAATAATTTTTATAATCATCTATTTGGTTTGATAAGCCCAAGATAAGAAAAAACGCTATTTTATACATGAAAACCTATATTTTTTAAAAGAACTTTTACCGCCTATTAATGGGGAACTATTTTTGAATATGGATTTTGAAAATTTAATTGATTTAATATTTTAAAAAAAATTCAATTTTTAAATAATAATATAATAATTGTTTCAGGGTTATTTTTTTTATTTATTTTGAATTATTTCAATTTTTAATGAATAAATAAAAATGCTAAATTTTATTTCAAACCAAATTTTTTATCTAATTTTACTATAAGGATAAATTAATTTTTTTTAATGTTCATTTAGATATAATTTTTATCCTTTAATAAAATTTACGTATTGGGAAACAATTTCACTTTGAAATGTTTTATAAAAACATAGAAAATTGTCAAGCGTTTTTACATTAAAATCATCATTATCGTCCTGCCTGCGAGATGAATATTAAATTAATTTCTTCCACTTAACGGATTAGAATTTTTAAAAATAGTTTTCATATAGGGAATATAAATTATTTATAATTTATAATATGACAAAACTCGTTTTTTACCAAAAATATTTGTGAATGTAATTAAAATTATTTCTAACATTTAAGGTTAAATAAATCATAATAAAGGATTAAACCTTAATATTAATGCCCAAAAAGACCTATAAATTTGTCCAAGAGATATTGGATAGCCATATTTAGACTCTATAATATATTCTATCTAATTATTTATATTATTGGATCCACTTTCAACATGATAAATGTGGGAAGAACTAATTTTTCATACTATAACAAAGGTGGCACTCCTCTTTCGCTGTAAAAGTCCACCACTTCTCCCTGTTCCTCACAAATCACAAACCACATATCATAAAAAATATCTAAAAAAATATCTTCCAAACATCCCTCCCCTCTACTTTGAACCCTCCATTTTTTAATAAGTCATTCCAAGGAATCCTTTTGGTATATACCAAAAGGAGTTAACCGATTTTGCAGGTAACACTTTAAAATGATCTATCTTCTATCATTTAATCCCCCTCCAAATTTAATTTTTAAATCAAGATAATGTAATGAAACCTGTATTATGAAAATAATTTTAGGTGGTTTTATGATGTTTTATAGCTACACATAAAAACACCTCCATCTATTGGGTGACATACACACTGTTTATGTTTGTGGCGAACTTCAGCATCATGAAACGTTGACTGTTAAATTTTCCTTCACCGCCTCTCATGGTGACCATTATGATGGACACTATATATATATATATTTTTATAGATGATAGTTAATATTAATTTAATCTTATTTAAATCTTATATATCACATGTCTTTATATGTTACATTTTTTGTAAAAATGATTACATCGTTTGTGGATGTGTGGACTTCCACCCCTCAAAGTGATGCGTTTCGTTCACATGATACATGGAATGTATAAATGAATATTTTAATTAAAAATATAATTTATAAAAAACCTCTATATTATATTCTTGATATATGTTCCTTTCTAGTGTATATATATATATATATCATTTTATTTATTACCCTTTCACACATAAATTGATAACATCTTTCGTAGTTGTGTGGATTACCACCTCCTCGACATGATGTGTTTACTTTTCATCACATGAATTATATAAAAAAGTATAAATGATTAAATAATGTGGTATTTATTATAAAACTATCATTATATAAATGTATAGTATTTATTACCTTCATTCCATAATGATCATAGAAAAATGGGAACGATACTCATGCATACATACAACCTACTGTCTCAATGATTGTAGCACATGTTCATTTTTCATAAGAATATTTAAATATTGGTTTTGAAAGTATAATTTATGTATAAATATGATAAATATTCCATTATTATTATTCTATAGGTGTTATATATTTACTCATTTGACCATAGTTGACATACAAATGTTGTTTTTGACACATAAACTGAATTTGGTAAAAAAAAGTCCATGTAAGAAAAATTGTTTAACTAGTTGTACGTGACCTGGTAATGAGTAAAATAAGAGATTTTATAGACATGAAATAGGTTCTAAATAAATTATATAATGAACACAGGTTTATTATTCTTGAATATAAAGACACACACGACAAGTTAGGCTCATCTTAAAGGATTTCATCTCAATTTTAATTATAGCGAGACATAATATTTTATGCACTAAGTTTATTTTATACAGTGTTTATAATTATCATCTAAATTATATATCATGAATATAATTAATCTCAAAACATTATAACTTTCATATAATTATATTATTTCATGATATTTATAGTTTATAATGTTTTGAAGTGGTATGTGACACGTTGCAATGTTTAAAGATTGTTTTTATCTACAAAAATATTAATGAAATTTCAATGTTATTTATATTTGAGGAAATTTTATTAAAATTGTTCAATATATAATTTAATTTTATTAACCTCTTTTTATTATTGACCGTTTCTAGAAATTAGTAAAAAAATGTCACTTTGGTACTAAAAATATTTTATAAAATGTTTTCTGAAAATAGGCATTATTCCTATCTTATATGGTGAACGAGTTTTCTTCTAAAACCATAGTTTATTAAAATGTTTTCAAACTATCTTTTATATGAATTGAAAAATTCATATTTAACATTTTTTAAATTTTTTTTAGTGTAATCTCCTTTTCTCTTTCTGAACACGGAATTTTTATAACATGTTTTTGAGAGAAAGAAATGTTCTTTTTACCATGTATAGAATGTACTAATTTAAGCATATTCATTCTTTCATAGAAACCCATACATGTTTAAAAATATAATTTTTAAATAAAATGTTTTGAAAATTAGATTTTCAACGAATTTGTTTTTCAAAACAAATGGATATGTTCCTCACAAAGGTTTTTAAAATAACTTTTTATAATATTTCAATTCATCAATGATGTCAACCTATTTGTTACACCACATATGGTTTGTTTTATTAATACCATACTTAATCATCCTCAGGATTATTTTTGATAGATTTTTACAAGGATAGTGTTCACATTCACTTC
Source organism: Viscum album (assembly GCA_963277665.1). Lineage (NCBI taxonomy): Eukaryota > Viridiplantae > Streptophyta > Magnoliopsida > Santalales > Viscaceae > Viscum > Viscum album. The sequence continues at coordinate 623,132,192 of OY728134.1, read as the reverse complement.
TGTTATTCCTTTTGTCCCCGTTAAATATTCAATTTTATATAATAATTGAACATTGAATTTCCCCTAATTTTCCATTTCATTTATCATCTATATTTTCATTTATTAAACCATATATTATTTCCTTTTCAGGTTTTTTATTTTATTCCAATAGACAGAGATTGAAATGAATTGGAATTTGATAATGAGTTGTGTCTAAGAATAGTTAACCCGTGTGTAGTAAAAACCCATGTTACCTGCAATTAAAATTGTTCTTTTCTACATTTTTTCTATTATAATTGATTTGAACTACAAAAAAGTGGATTTTACCGATATGGAATTAGTGAAAATTAATATATGTGTTGGTGAAAATTATTAATTCCAACAAATATTTGGTTTTCAATGTATTATTTTTTATTATCAACATTTTTTGTACTAATAGGTATAGATGTTGGTATTAAATGTTTAATACCAACACATCTTTTACAAACAGTTAAATATTTCTCCTTTTCATTTTAATACTAACATAGTTTTACCAACACATGAATTTTTTTTTTATAACTAGTATTAGAAATAGATATTATACCATTAGAGAGAAGTTTTCTAATAAAATATTTAATAATAAAATGTTTTAAAAACAACTGAATATATATATAGTGAGTATACCCACTCATTTAAACTGAAACATATATATTATTTGATAAAGTCAATATAGAATATCATTTAAATACAAAGAAAAGGAGGAAACACACCTCTTAATTAAGATATTAATTTCAATTAATTTGTTAAAATGATTACTAATAAATTAGAAAGAACCAACTCACTATGTGGTTGGTTCAGTAAATCAGTAAGGAAAAAATAAATTCACCTGAAACATCACATGGGTGGACTTGGTTGACAAATCAATAACCAAATCTACTCAAATTAACAATAGGTCATCCCTAAGAGATTACATTTCATTTAATTCAAATAAAAAATTCAAACATGGGACCACACCAGAATTTCCATAAGGTGGAAAAATGGAATCAAGCATAATAAATAACTAAAACAAATAGATAATGTATATACCACCAACCATATATTAGAAGAAGATTGATCATCCATTATAATAATATGATTTGACTCAGATCGGATGAAAATAAAAGAACAAATGATGAACCCGAAATTATAAAATATTATCTTAACCCTATATAGTGAAACAGATACCATGAAGAATGATGAATGAAACAAAAAGAAATGAGTTCCCACTAATGCGGATCCTATTAGATGATTAGTTCTCGAATATGACATTAAATGGATAAATGGTGAAAACTTTTGGAGGTTTTCTAAAAATGAAACTCTCCAAGTCAAGCGACTATCAATGTGAGATTCAATATATTCAGTTTTATGTTATATGATTTTAAGGGTGATTTTTTAATTTGAACCAAAATTAATGGGCTGTAGGGTTTGGCTGCATGGTTGGAAAAACTGTGTGCCAATGGTGTTTCATTTTCTAATGTAAAGTGAAGAACACAGATTTAGTTTTCTTAATTTTACAAATTATGTGAAAACTATGTGATTCATATATATTAATAAATGGAAAGATATCATATAGACATATGACTCAAATCACATAGTTTATAAAACTGTTTGGGTTTATCCTTTTCTATGTACAAGTCTCGCACGGTTACACATAACTATGTGCATGTCTTGCATGATTTTTACTAACATTAAGGTAGGCCTGTTTCTCCCCAAAATGTGGGTTATGGGATCCGAACAACCCCCTGAAACCTTTGATACACCAACTAACTCAAAAGGTATTCCCATTAGGCCACAATTAAACATTTAAACAAAAACAGTGAACAATACCTCATACAGAAACCTATGTTCTAACTCCTAAACAGAGGCTTGAATGTTTTAGGAGGATGTTGTGGTACCTATCTTGACAACCACATATGAGAAAAATTATCCCACATTGATAGATCCAGTTTTACAATCACTATAACCCATGACATGATTAAATCTTCAAAAGATATATAACTACATAGATGAAGATAAACATTAACCCTATCTATCATTATTGGTTGTATTATTACCCACTCCTTAGAGGTATTTATTCTTCTCTCGTCTAGGAGGAACATACTAAGAAACACCATTTCAGTTTCTTCAACATTGTGATTTATCTACCATATTTGGCATGATCATAATAATATTCTTCATATAAACATTTATGGTCACCTACCATACACCAGTTATAGAATAGTTCCCTTGAGTGTGAGCAAGGCCTCACAAGGTTTGTATGATACCACTTTCATCCAAGAAGGAAGATGATAATGATGATTATAATCTATAACTTGATAGATATAAATAGATTGACATATACTTTTACTACATTTTCCTAGATGATCATATTATTTTCATATCTTGACTCAAATCAATTAATTCTATTCATGCCTTCCCCAAAAAATTCATAGAATAAAACTAGGAATCATGATCCTAATGATGTTTTATATGTCAATAATTTATACACTAAAACATGTAAATAAGTGTAACAACCTGATAATTAATGAGATGGATTATCCATAATTGATTCAACGTGTTGTGTTTTTTGCAATTCCAATATAATCTTGTGGTATATGCAACACCATATTAGCTTGCAGTATATTCAACTCTATACTTGGCTCGTATTACACAAGATTTCAAGTTCCTTTTATAGAATTTATTTTACACAACATTGAGGATAGATTTTTTTTCAATGTGTAATAGAAAAACGTTCGTATTATGTTATAATAAACACCAAATGGAGTTTTCACTACAGACACCATTGAAACGGCTTTCGTTACACGCAATAATAACTTTCCTCGACAGCATGCATGGTAGGCAATGTAGAGTTTCACTATAAAATGAGATATTATTATAATATTATTATAAACTATCAATTATGGATAGTATTAAACACATTTTGAATTTTATATAACATTATCATTCATCTTACACCTGATATTAGAACAAAATCATTTTTTTGGATAAAACATGTATTTTAAAAAAAATGCAGTCTTCCCCCAATTGACGGCGCACCAATTCAAAATATATTTTTTACATGTTTATAAGTTCAATTTGAAAAATTAAATATCTTATTTGGAATCAGGATATAAATATTTACATTGGATAAGGTTTTGATATTTTTCTGCAAACTTTCATATTTTGATAAATAGTAAAAATACGCTAAATTCTACATAAAAACAACTTTTTTCATCGAAATAATTTATATGGTTAAATTATAATATTGAATGGTTTTAAACTAGAAATATAATATATTTTTACCATTTGTTATAATTTATTTCATTAGAATTAATTTTACATTGAATTTAATAGTAACAACATTTCAATATTTTGCAATGTTTTGAACAATGTCCCGTTTTTTCTGCAACGGATTTAATTTTAAATTTAATACTAAATATTACATTTTTTTAATTTGTAAAATTGGATTCCATATTTGGAATCATGAGGTCCAAATTGTGTAAATAGGTAACTTTTTATTTTTAGACATTAGGAATAGTAACTACGATAAATTTTATTGACCACAGTTAAAGGTAAATCAGGTAAGTAAGGGTAACAATAATATTATGAAATTACCTTAATATTTGTATTAATATAATTAGAGGATAGATTTTTTCCAAAAACATATTTGGGTTGAAATGGAATCTATTGGAACCCACTTTGATGAGATTAAGAACATTAATTTATTTTAATTAAAGGAATTTGAAATATGTCTCACTCAAACATTAATAATTAAATTATTTTTAATATAAGGTTATAAGGAATATTAATTCGATTAAAAATAATCATTTAAAATATAAATTGTTTTATTTATCATGTTAATTTATTTTTAATTTTAAATAAATATATAATTACCTTAATTTCTTATACATTAATGATACAAAAATTATTTATTTAGTGAAAAATCAATAATATAGTTTTTATTAAAATAATAATACCCATCAAATGGACCAAAACATTACCAAACCTTATTGGACAAGTATATCTACAAAATAATCATCCAATGGTAGAATTGGGGACCATTTGGAGCCTTATAAAAGTGATTGTGACATTTATATTATATTATTTTAAATGATTTCAAAGTTGACACCTTTATAAATTAATAAAGATAAAATTTTAAAAGTTGGGAATTTTGGATGATAAACCTGACTAAAAGTATTCTCATGAAAGTTATTAGATTAAACATCATCATAGTATTTTATTTTTAATTTTTATACAACATATAATTAAATTAAATAATCATACCAAAATGTTGCTCTAATTATTTTATTATGACAAATATCAAATAAATGGTATTAAAAATAATATAATAAATATTATATGTACTAAGTAATGTTATACCCGAATTTTCTATAGGAATATTACATGTTAGTAATATATTAAATATTTTTTTTGAATATATCTTTTGTGGGGATTTTATTTAAATTTGAATAATTAAATAGTGTCAAAATTGACACTATTGATATTATATAAAAACAACATATTATTAAATTGATTAAATATAACAAATAAAATTACAAATTACAAATTAAAAATTATATGGTCACAAATTTCATAAATTAACGAATTATGGACAAATAAAAACACATATATAAGTATTTATAACCATGTAAAATTCCGAATATTATTACCACAAATAAAATTAAATAGATTAAATAAGGATAAATCAAACTCATAAGGTTTAAAATAAAATAAAAACATGTATAAATTTTATTGTATGAGGTTATTACAACCCTATATAATATTAGATTATAATTTATTTAATTTCGGAACTTTATAAGTGGGTTTTGTATTTATTATAAATTAATATTTTTCAGGTTTCCAAAAGTGTCAATCTCTTCTCTTATAAAAGGGAACCTCTTCCCTCTCCTCTTCACCACATTTTTATCCTTAAAACTCTGCCAAACCAGGTCCATCTCAATTATCATCTTCCCTAGAATAATACTATTGGTCCAGGTATTCTTCGAAGACCATATTTAGTGATATAGGTGAAGGTTTATAAGAGGCACGTCGAAGAAGAGGTAATATCATTTACCGATTCTTTCAAAATTATTTCTTCTTGTACATCCTCTATATGAGTTGTTTCATTATTAAGTAATAACTCAAGTATCACATGTATAATTTCATGTTATTATGAATATGAAACAACCATATTCCATCTTCTATCCATCCTATGAAAAATGAAATCACCACGCGTGCATACGTACGACTTACCGTCTCCACACCGCGGTGTAATCTGTTTTTCATCACCACCATAAATGGAATGGTATATTTATAGAATTAATAACTATATATGATTATTTTAATGTAATACTCATTTTCAAATATAATACACCGTACACATCAATACAATTCCACAATCATGTGAATGATATCGTCACTCATGTGTAGGTACGGTTTACCGTCTCCACGGCTCGATGAGATTCATTCCCCATGTTAACCATTCAAGAATTATTATAAAGAATATATAATAAATAATCTTGAAATATATGAAACTGTAATTATGTTGGATTTATGTATATGTCAATTACTTACTTTCATTCAATTTAATAAGGAAATGAACACATCGTTCATGCATACGTACGACCGGCCATCTTCATGAATGGTGTATTTTATTCCATTTATCGATCTATTATATATATTTATATACTGAATATATATGATATTTAAATCAAGTTACACATTATATAAGTACATAATAATGATCTATGTAATCATATTAAGAATTATAAGTCAAAACATTAATGATAAATGAAACGATTTTATCCAAAATGTTGTTTTAACATTGAATTGAGCAATGAACAGGTAATATAATGTCGTAAGTCAATAATATATGACATCATAAATATTATGATGGTTTTGTTACAAGTTAATAATATGTTTATACCCACTATACAGGAGTTTCAGACATATATGGAAGAAATTTTACCTAAGGTAAGGGATAATTATTCCTATCTCGTTCTTAACCGAGATTGTTTATTCGTAAGTATTTACTGCGTTTATATTAATCATCAATGTCTATGTTTAATAAAAATGTTTTCATAAAGTGTTTACTATTCTTACATATATTTTTAAAGTCATGTTGACCTATTTATGACTATTACAATTTTATGTGAAAGGAATCTTTTTTCGTTTTCAGTATGAGATAATTTTTTACTTTTCCGGCCAATGTACTAGAAGAAGGGTTTTTTTAAAATTATACAGCCTGAAAGGATTTTTACAGTTTAATAATGCCTTATTAGCATGAAGCTTACTCTACAGGACTTCATGATTGTTTTAAAAAAAATATTTTAAAATTTCACGGCATTTTGAGAAAAGAAAATGATTTTGAAGAAGAAAGGATATTTTCATCAAGAATTAATTTCATGTGTTTTATCAAAAATATTTTCCGTCTAAGATGAGATTATTTAATATGTTTATGTTTCAAGTATATTTTCCTGATTATTTACATGGTTTGATTATTTTTATGATGAAATGTTATCAGTTTTTTTTGGATTGTGTTATGATGGGATAATGTTTATGAAACCCATTTTATTCATTGGGAGATGATGAATTATTTATGTCTATTTTGTGCAACATGTAAGAATAAATTCATTATAAGATGGTTGGGAACTATATCTCCCTCCAATTAATTGGGTAAAAAATTATATCTCTTGAGATAGACATGGATGGAATGACATGTAAATCATGTTCAGTAATACATGGCTAGAATGACAAGTAAACTAAGTTCAGTAATGGACTTCGTCCACTATAATGGTCTTGGCAGCAAGGCCTTGGATACTATGGAAATAATAATATGTTCTTATTAGTTTTCCACAATTAAATGTTTTATTCCAATGCTATTCTTTCATGGATAATGTTATTTTATGATCTATGCCTTATGTACTACCAAGATTTATTTCATTGCCTTAGATTTTGATGTTTAATCTTTATGTTCATGTTTTTACGTTCAAATGGTTAAGGATTGTTTTATGTTCTCCATGTTTACCCTTATTGAGCGTTTGATCTCACCCTTCTTTTATGTTTTCTTTTCCCCAGTATATAATGAATGGTTTTAGGTTTGAAAACAAAAGGGGAAGATCTTTATGGGAGATTTTGAAGATCTTTCACTATGATTAGAATATTATGTTCTGTGTTTCCAACGACACTAATCTAATACGGTCTTTGGGTGTTTGTTTTTGTTATGTATTAAGTATTATGAAAAATTAATGTAGTTTTCATGTACTTCATCCTTGAGTCTCCATATAAGGTATAAGAGTGAATGTTTAGTTATCCTTTGGAAACTCAGATGAAAAAACATTAGTGAGATCCAAAGAGATATTTTTATTGTATGTATAGGGATGTCCCAAAGGTTATGTATAAGTATGGGTTACAGTCCTATAATTATGATAATGATCATGAATATCCTAGGAGTAAACCTATGATTTTAGATATTTAAAGTACTCCCCCTTGATTATGTTGTTTTCCTAGTATGAATTTTTCCTCTCATACTATTCTTTTTGGATTTTAGATAATGTATGGAACCCAATGGAACCATAACAATGTTGGATGAAATAGGAAATACAATTATTTTCCTCCTGAAAAATGAAATGTTATGGGATATCGAATAAGGAATCCTGTTTCTTGGACCACAAATCCTTATAAGCATCCAAATGACCAAAGGTGGGAACAACATTCTCTTGAATCTTTCGTAAGGAAACATCCAACTTATTTTAGTGTGACAACTAATTCACTAGTCACAAAGAAATGGATTTTTACCGTTGAAAATATATTTATCATTCTCCGTTGTTCAAAATGTGAATAGGTTATGTTGGGAACTTATTGCTTGGAAGGTAATGTGAATCTGTGGTGGAACATTATCGAGAATACAATGTAATAAGATAAAATTGACTCCTTGGATTGGGATGAGTTCATGAACTTATTTTTCAGTAGGTACCTTCCTCATATTATTCTTAAAAAAGATTGATTGTAGTTTCTCATCTATATCAAGGTTTTTATAGGAAAAGAAGGATGGAATTCTAAGGAAACTATAAAAATTACAGAGATAAGAAGAAGAGATTTTTGTTTTTCATCATGTTTGGATGGACACATGGATGAAATTGTGTAAAGGGGGTTGATAAATTTTTTATCTGTGGGAAATAAGGTCATCCATCATTATAAATCTGAAGTAATGGGAACAAATATAAATCTCTAAAGACTTCACCTCCCATAAATCAGGGTTACATGTGCAAGGAAATGGTGCATTATGATAACCAATTCCCTAATCCAAGGGTTATGGATGATTATTGACACCAATAACCTTTTAAGGCCAATGAAAATGGAAAATAAAATGTGATCACTACTGAAGACGTTGATTATGACAATGAAGTAGTGGAATGATTAAGTTTCTATGTAATGGGATTTCAAAATAGTGTTGTGGAATATCATTTATAGTATCAGGGCATATTGGAATATCTATGTATTGTTTTTTTGAGGTTTTCATTATTTATATTGTATCGGTAACCCTGAAACATAATTGAAATATTTTTAGAAAGTAGAAGATATGAACATATAGAAGCGATAATGAGAAAATAATATGTTTGATTGTATTAATGAGCTTATGATTAATATACGGACAAATTGATATCATGGTTTGAGTATATAGCATTTTTTGGTATTTTTGTAGTGTTTAAGAGTTAACTTTCGATAGAATTTTTTGTTTTCATTATGATTATATGGTAATTCATGTTTCAATAGAATACATGATTAAGTAATTCACATGTTTTTAATGTGACCAACAAGATATATCTTATGATATATGGGGGATAAATTATGGTATTCACGTGCTTGTTATATGACCTTTCTGGTAATTGTTTTCATTATACTATGAGATTAGAAAGAAGTTTTTTAGATAAGGATAAAGGTTAGAATGGAATAATTTAGACATTAGATAATATTTTTTAAGGAAATAACTTTTTTTCAATATTATTTCTGGAATGTTATAATAGTGTACTTTTAGAAAAATGGACAACATGTAGGACGGGCAACAACCCGTCACGTCGGACAAGGCTGCAGGAATCTAATTCACAACCGAAGTGTTTCAAGAATTTATCACCTACCACTAGCCTACAAGAAGTCCCTGGATAGTATAAATTAGATTTATTTTATTAAGTGGTATGATAGATGAAGTATATGTCCATTTTTTGAACTATATACGATTAATATAAACATATATGGACTTATGTATATTTAATAACTTGTGCTAACCTTTTTTTGATAGAGACAAAGAGAATAACCAATAATTCTATCCCATGATCTTCTAACACTTCAAGAATCATAAATTCAACTTCATTTATTTAGATAAGATATTAAGTGGAAATTATTCATGGAATTACCAACAGTGATATTACACTAAAATCATGTTTGTATTTCTCTTTATGAAACAATTCATCAACTTTATGGAAATTATTCTAAAATCCAAAAAAAAATTCCTAGTACCCTCATTTTTTATGAATAATTTGGTACCTTAGTTCCTAAAAAATTTATGTCTTTGTGACTTCTAGATTTTTCATAGCCATGTTCTCTACCACTCTCCATCAGAACATGATGGTTAGATTTCTCATCCATATACATGGTTTTTCATATTTAATCATATGTGGAAACCCAATGATGAGTTACTTTGGGTAACAGTTATGTTAATAACTTTACTTTTTAAAATGATGTTTTTGTATTCCTTTTTACGATGTGGGTTTCTCTGAAAGAAACTTTCATGAAGTAAACCATTTATAACCCCAATGAATTTCGACGGAGAAATTCATTTTAAGGGGGGTAGAATGTAACACCCTGAGAATTTATGAGATGGATTATCCTTAATTAATTCTATGTCTTGTGTTTTATGCAACACCAAGATTAGCTTGTGTTATAAAAAACACCATATTAGCTTGTAGTATGTGCTACACTATTCTTGGCTTGTGTAACACATGATTTCAAATTAGTTTTATAGAATTTATTTTACACAACATTGAGGATATTTTTTTCCCAATCTATAAAAGAAATCTGTTTAGGTTAGGTTATATGAAAAACTAATGGAATTGTGCACTACACGCACCATTGACATGGCTAGCGTTACATGCATGAATAACCACTATTAGAAATAAGGCTATTAGAGACCGCTAAAGGTCTTAACTAAATCCCTTTAGCATCCGCCTAATGTACGCTACATGGAGGACGTTTTTGGATTTTTGCTAAAGCTTTTAGCATCCGCCGTTTGGTGGACACTTAAGATCCCCCACAAAAACCTGTGATTTTTGGTCTTGGATGTAGTGGGAGATGCGGGTGACACGATGAGATGGGGGAGGTTTGTCATAACCTTGCTTCATCGGCAATGGAAGATGCACAACATACAGACTGTGTCTGGGTACGTTAAAGGTGGTCTGGGTGTGGTGAGGGGATGTTGGGGCTGACCAGAGAGCTACCAGAAGGTAGCCAGGGTGTGTATGTGTTGACTATCAGTGACTGGGAGGGGCTGCGGGTGGCAGGCGGTGGCGGGCGGTGGCAGGTGGAGGGCTATGTTACAGAGTACTACTACAAAGAATAAAAATGGGAAGGCAGGAAAAATTCAGTTGATTTGTATTTCAGTATTAGCGTCTGCCATTAGGCAGTCTCTAATAAACCCTTTAGTGACCTCCATATGGCAGTCGATACTAGTGAAACAAAAAACCAGCTGGATGTTTCAGCCTTCCAGTTGTTGTACTATAAATCACTAAATGGCGGTCACTAATATACCCTTTAGTGACCGCCAAATTCAAGTCTCTAATATTCCTCCGCTCTAGCCTGCGCAAATGTTCAGAATTCAATTAGTGAACTTTCCTTGATAGCTTGTGAGGTACGCAATACAAAGTTTCAATAAAAAAAATGATATATTATTATAATATTAATATTAACTAGACATTATGGATAGTATTAACAACATTTTAAATTTTATATAACATTATCATTCATCTTACATGTGATATGAGAAAATAATATATATTTCGCATAAAAAGAAGTATTTTTTAAAAAATGCAGTTTTTCAGCCTTTTGATGGTGAACTAATTTTAAATATAGATTTTGACATTTTTATAAGTTCAATTTGACTAATTAAAAATCTTATTTGGAATCAGGATATAAAAAATTACTTTGGATAAATTTTTGATATTTTTCTGATAACATTCACATTTTATTGAATAGTAAAAATATGAAAATTTTTGCACAAAATTTTTGTTTTCATCGAGATAATTCATATAGTTAAATTATAATAAGGAAATGTTTTAAAGTAGAAATAGAATATATTTTTACCATTTAATACAATGAAATTCATTATCATTAATTTTATATTGAATTCATAGGTAAAAAAATTTCAATCTTTTGCATTGTTTTAAACAAACACCTGTTATTTCAGCAACGAGATTAATTTTAAATTAATTACTGCATCTTATGTTTTTTTATTTGGAAAAATGGGTTCTATATTTGGAATCAAGAGGTCGAAATTTTGTAAATAGGTTTCTTTTATTTTTAGGCATTGGGAATAGTAACTACGGTAAATTTTATTTACCATAGTTAAAGGTAAATCAGGTACTTATGGGTAACAATAATATTATAAAATTACCCTAATACTTTTCATAATATAATTGGATGATTATATATCTCCCTAAATAATATTTGGGTCGAAATGGAATCTATTATAACCCACTTGGATGAGATTAAAACCTTTAATTTATTTTATTTAAAGGAAAGTGAAATATGTCTCACTGAAACTATAATAATTAAATTATTTTTAACATAAGGTTATACAAAATATAAATTCTATTATAAATACTCATTTGAAAGATAAATTTTTTTTCTTTATAATGGTAATTTATTTGTTATTTTTAAATAATACATAATTATTTTATTATCTTATACATTAATGATGCAAAAATTATTTATTTAATGAAAAATCCATAATATAGTTTTTATTAAAATAATAATACCCATTAAAAGGACTAAAAACATGACTATACCTTGTTGGTAGAGTATATCTATTCCATAAGCATCCAAGTGTCGTCTTGGGGACCATTTGGAGTCTTATAAAAGTGAGTATGGCATTTATATTATTTAATTTTAAATGATGTCAAAGTTGATACCTTCATAATTTAATAAAGATAAAATTATAAAAGTTGGGTCAATTGGATGATAAACTAGACTGAAAGTATTATCATCAAATATATTAGTTTTATCTTTATCTAAGTATTTTATTTTTACTTTTTATGAAAAAAAGTATATTAAATAATTATACAAATATGTTGTAGTAATTATTTTATTAAGAGAAATATCAAAGAAATGGTTTTAAAAATATTAAAATAAATAATATATGAACTAATTAATGTGATCCACGAATTTTATATAGAAATATGACATTTTAGGAATCAATTAAATATTTTTTTTAGAATATATCTTCTGTGTGGATTTTATTTTAATTCAAATAATTGAATAGTGTCATAGTCGACAGTATTGATATTTTATAAAAATAACATATTATTAAAAAGTTTAAAAACCACAGCAATATTTAAAAATTGTAAATTGAAAATAATATGTCCTCCAATTTCATAAATTATCAAATTATAGAAAATTATCAACCCATATGTTAGTATTTCTAACCATTGATAATTTAAAACAAATACCACAAATAAATTTAAATAAATTAAATAAGGATAAATCAAAATGATAATGTTTAAAATAAAACCAAAACATGTCTAAATTTTATTATATGAGGATAATACAACCCTATATCATATTAACTTATATGTTGAGTCATTTTGTAGTTTTTTATGTGTGGTTTGAGTGAATTATAAATTAATATTTATGAGGTTTCCAAAAGTGCTCCTCTCCTCTCTTATAAAAGGGCACGTCCTCCCTCTCCTCTTCACCCCATTTTGGGCCTTCAAACTCGGCCAAACCTATCCATTTACCTTTTCAACTTCCCTAGAAACATACTATAGGTACTTTTCTTTTTCAATGGAAAACTATTGTTCCCTAAGATGAGGTTCAGATGAGGCATGTCGAAGAAGAGGTATTATCCTTTACTGATTTGTTCAAACTTATTTCTTCTTCAACATCCTCTATAAGAGTTGATTCATTATTATGTAATAAATCCAGTATCACTTGTATACTGATATGTTATTATTAAAATGAAATAAACATATTCCATATTCTATTAATCCAATGAAAACTGAAATCACCCCGCGTGTATACGTACAACTTATTATCTCCATGCCATGGTGTAATCTGTTTTCCATCACCAACATACTTGGGTGGGTATAATTATGGAAGAAATAACTATATAAGATTATTTTAAAGTAATATTGATTCTGAAATATTTAACACCATACACTTCAATACTATTCCACAATCATGGGAATGATATCGCGGCTCGTGCATACGTACAGCTTACTATCTCTACGACGCGATGATATTCATCCTCCATGTTAACCATTGAAGAATGATTGTAAAGTATATATAATAAATAATAAGGAAATATTTTAAATAATAATTATACTGGATTTATGTATATTTCATTTATTTACTTCCATTCAATTTAATAAGGAAATGGAAACATCGTTCATGCGTACGTACGACCTTCCGTCTCCATGAACGGTGTACTTCTTTCCATTTATCGATCTATTATATATATTTATATACTGAATTTATATGATATTTAAATAATGTTTTATATTCTGGAAGTACATAATCATGATCTATGTAATCATATGAATAACTACAAGTCAAAAAATGTATGATAAATGAAACGATTTTACCCATAATCATGCTTTAACATAGAATTGACAAATGAACGGGTACTATAAAGGAATAAGTAAATAATATATGATAAAATAAATATTGTTATAGTTCAATTACAAGTTAATAATATGTTAAAAATATCTATACAAGAGATTAGGACACATACTGATGAAATTGGACCTAAGGTAAGGGATAATTATTCCAATCTCATTCTTATCCAAGATAGTTTATTCGTAAGTATTAACTCGGGTTATATTTATCATCAATGTCCATGTATTATAAAAATGTTTTAATAAAGTGTCTAATATTCTTCCAAGTATTTTTAAAGTCATTTTTAACTTTTTTTACTATTACTATTTGATATTAAATATTTTTTTTATTATGCGATTCTTTTTGACTTTTCCGGCCAAAGTACGAGAATAATATTTTTTAACTTATACAACATGAACGGATTTTTTCAGTTTCATTATGCATTATTTCAATTAAGCTTACTCTATACTATTTAGTGATTATTTTCATCCAAATTATTTTCTTTTTTAAATTTCACGGCATTTGAAAAAAAGAAAAATATTTTGAAGAAGAAAGGATATTTTCGTCAAGAATTCATTTGAGGTGTTTTATCAAAACTATGTTCTATTTAAGACGACATTATTTAATATGGGTATGTTTCAAGTATATTATCCTTATTAATTATGTGGTATGAATTTGTTTATTATGAAATGATATCCTTTTTTTGGATTATGTAATGATGGGATTATGTTTATTAAACCCATTTTATTATTTGGGATATGATAAATTATTTATGTTTATTTTGTAGAACATGTAAGAATGATTACACTACGAGATGGGTGGGACATATACCTCCCTCAAATTCATTGGGTAATGATTTATATCTCATGAGAAATACATGGCTGGAACAGAATGTAAATCTGGTTCAGTAATATAGGGATGGAACGGAAAGTAAACATGGTTCGATAATAGACTTCATACACTATGATGGTCTTGGCAGCAATGCCTTGTCTACTATGGAAATCATAATAGGTTCTTATTAGTTTTCCATAGTTACATGTTTTTTTCAATGATATTTTTTAAGGTTTAATGTTCCTTTATGATATATGCCTTACGTTTGCCATGATTTATGTTATTTCTCATGATTTTGATGTTTAAACTTTATGTTCTTGTTTTTACAATAAAATGTTTAAGGATTGTTTTTTGTTTTCCATGTTTACCCTTAATGAGAAATTGAGCTCAAATTTTTTTATATTTTCATTTCCTCATGATATATAGAATGGTATTAGGTAAGACAAAAAAAGGGGAAGATCTTTATAGGAGATGTTGAGGATCCTTCACCATGATTAGAAGATTATGTTCTGAGTTTTTAAAGACACTAAACTAATACAGTCTTTCGACATCTATTTTTGTTATGTATTAAGTATTCTGAAAAGGTAATCTAATTTACTTGTACATCAAGCTTGGGTATCTACAATAAGGAATATAAAACCAACATCATAGGTGAATCCGGCCTCAGGATCTCCTTTGAACACAACAATACTTCATACATAGTGAAAATTCACCAATGTTTAAGTGAACAATATGGTTATATCCCACCCACCACCTGAGGATGTTGAAACTCCATATACTTATGAGAGGACTGTATAGTGTGAAATTGTTTTTTTAAAGATAAATAGAATCAATTTTGAACTACTCAATTTTAATTTCAATGATCTTTTTTACTCCATGACTTATACAAATATATCCTCTATATTGAATTGAATTTAATATGTAGGAATTAATCTACCAATGATAGTATATAATAGTCACCTAACCATCCTAAGATCCATATAACCATTATACTGGACCTTTATAGTGGAGTAAAATTAATAACATCCTACCCTGATGTATAAAACAACACAATTTCATGAAGGATACACTAGGATTCAACAAGTCAGAAATAAATAGAATATATAAGAATGGTTACCTTATTTATCTGGTCAGCAACCTATTTCAGAGTATCAACATGTGAAATAGTCCCACCTAAATTCCATAAATATTTTCCATACATTTCTGATAGAATTGAAGAAAAATAGGTGAAACAAGTACTACAATTGACTGAGTGGAAAAGATCTATAGTGTTTGTGGACTTCACTCCACCTTCAAAAAAATTACGAACTCCACAATCACTATATACAAGGAGACTATATAACTTATATTTAATCTCATGAAATTAATGTCTCGATACTGCCCCATAATGGGAACACAAAACCAAAAAGAGAGAACAACAGTGTAGTGCTCCATGTAATACTAAGAAGGACCATTATTCAAATGGATTAATAATCAATGATATCAGTCCATTTATAATAGTCGTGTTCTATAATAGCTGTTGGAATACCAGTTATTCTCCACAATGAGGAGGGATACAATTCTAGACCCATCCTATTGAATGATATGGAAAAATTATATGGTTTTAGTATTCATCAACTAGTCTAATGGTATAACATATTCCCAAAATTTAAAACATAATGAAGAGTTCATCATTTAGATATTCAAACAATATTCCTATGTCGAGTGGGAAACACAGCCCATTCCATTGATATATAATCAAAGGTTATGATATTGTTCAAAAGTTGCACATTTATATGAAGATATTTTTTAGTGCACCATGTTTATACCTCAACCGAAACACATCAAATAAGGTAAGAACCATGGTAAATAAAAGAATGATTCTATCATACTCAATGAACTATTATTTCCTTCTTGTTCTCCCAAAAAACAGTAAACATGAAGTAGTGTATATAATTTTAAAATCATGGTAGTAAAATATCCCTCAACCAGATGAGAAAAAATTGATAGAATTTTTCTTTTTTTCACCAAAAGAACAAGATTTGTTCTTTTTAAAAATAACTCTTGTGAGGGTTATTTATATTGGGGTCGGAGAATTATTTGATATAGTTATGATTGAGTAGGATTCATAATGAAATTAAATTGGACTATTCTCCTGATAACATCAATAACCACCTAATGATGTCGGAAAACAACATGGTATTATTCATTGTCATGAATAAACAAAAATATTTAGTTTATTATAGAAAATTAATGTCTTTAAAACCAACATTATGGGTTGACTAAGTTTATATTGATATATTTTAAGAATAAGATGATCAATAAGAAAACTGAATAGACATATTTACAAATTCAATGACTAAATGACTAGTAAATCAATGAAATATGTGAATGAAATACAGATATAATAACTAAATCAACTAGTTGTG
The DNA here is from genome assembly GCA_963277665.1 of Viscum album. Lineage (NCBI taxonomy): Eukaryota > Viridiplantae > Streptophyta > Magnoliopsida > Santalales > Viscaceae > Viscum > Viscum album. The sequence goes on along the minus strand of OY728134.1, from coordinate 623,115,111 downwards.
ACCTTAGATAACCCTATGCCACCATTGATGAAATCATATTCATCACAATACTCATAGATTCAATGAAACTTAAACCAGAAGAATAATTCTCAAGAAGAAGATCCATTTATGTTTCCAAGAAAATCTTTTCCCACTCAGACTTCTAATGTTCATAATTTTGAGGATGAAATATTCCACACAAAATAAAATTACCCTAATATAAGGATTTATAATATAGATTTTTTGACGATATCCATTTGAAAGGCCCTTTTGATTATTATGACGATTCCTACGTGCCTTAATTTACTATCTATAATCTTTAAAATGATAAAAGATACCAAGGATTTCAAATAAGATAATTTAATGTCGTCCCTCGATGATGAGACACCATTTTCAACAAAACCATATATTATATAGTGACCCAAATATAGGCACATCAAGGAGATCAATGTAAAAAACAACTAATTATGAATATTTTAGGGATCATAAATATCCAAATATATTAGTGGTATGAAAACATAAAATATTTTTCCTGCCAATATCGAGGTGTGGGAATAAAAGTATATATTACCTCATAAGTCACCACGATGTACCTTGAATTTAGTCCATAGAAGGATCTGACAATGGAGTTCACTTGTTCCCCTTACATTATGCTTGGTAGAAACATCTTTATAAGATGAATTATCTCCAATCCCTCACATATGACATTGTTAAGCATTTCATCATCATTTCATCCCTAATACCAATCATGGAAACCCTTCACCTATAAATAGTTCTAAGGGGAGAAATTATTATGGTCCTATTATAACATAAAACTTCCAAGCAATACATTACTATAAATGATACATATCACATAGAGACTGAAACATATGAATATAACAAGGTCAGTTCCTTAATAGAGAAATACCTAAAACCATAAGAATAAGGAAATATTAGATCAGTGTATATAATCAATAAGATTGATGATGTTGAAATCCACCATACCGTATATTATAAGGTTTCTAGAATCAATTTCATCTTGATCAAAACCCTCTTTAAATTTGTATATAGTTAGGATTACATATATTCCTCTGACGCTATTGTCTAATTATATGAATTTTGTGATCATAGTCCCCACAAAATGGTCATTTTGAGAACATCAATTGGTGATCTCATTTTTTTACTCTAAATTCCTAAAAATTTATGATGTAATGAATTTTTAAAATTTTACAAGGATCATCATATATTCATAATCATGAAATATATCCATCATAATATAATCATTTCATGATGTACACTATGAATGGATAGTTCATTGTACTATAATGTTATAGTTGACGCTTTATGTATTGGTAATAATAGTATATAGTAATTGGGTTAAAAAAAATGTTAGTGAAATCATGAATGGTAAGTTACTATATTTATAGTATTTCTCCATATTACCTAGAAATCACACCAATAATTTTATGGAGATAACATAGTGAAGAAAATGTGTTCCATATTAATTTTTGTTTGAAACAAATCCTAATATGGTAAGTAATAAGGTTACATGAGTCTCACTAAAAAATTTATTAAAACAATCCTTCATGTTGTTCTAATATTATGGTCCATTATATGTTTACATTGATTGACTAATACAAATGAATTATAAAAAGACTATATATTACATGTTTATAAATCATTTCCTTCAGTATCTCTACAAAAATAGGAATGAATGAATTTAAGAAAATATATACAAGGCTCTTTGAATTAATATATTTTAATAGTAGAATATAAAGATGATAGGGTTATCCCACTAACTCAATTTATTATGGTATTAATTTTTTTAGAATAACTCAACCATTTAAAATATGGATTCTATTTTAATAGGAAGAATAATACTCTAACATCATCTCATAGTCCTGAATTTTTAAATCAATATTCTTCTTCCATCAATAGATAAGTATATGGGGAAGGAAAAGAATATGAACGTCTCAAAGGTGATCTATTGACATTCGAAGAAGGTTTCATGACCCCATTAAATGAAATATAAAAGTTTTATCTATGTACATATGATGAACCAAAACATATTCTATTAAGTTCCTTTGAAACCCCTCAAAAACAACAAAGTCAAATATTGTTCAGAAATAATAATTCTAATGTAATTTAATCAAACTATATTGAAATGGATGAATTGGATCCCTATCTAGCTACAAATCATTTGGGTTATCTATATAATCACTATGGTATTAAATATTATGTAAGGATAATTATTCCATTTTTTACTACCAATGTAGAAAAAAAATCCAATAAGATGATCCATTCTACATTATTTGAGAACAATATCACCAGAAATTTATTAATGAAATTGGACCCATTTTGAAAACGAATGCGAATTTTTCTTTTTCATTGTATTATGGAGATAAAATTTTATTTACCAAAATATTATTTCCATGTATTGACTGTTGATCTAATGATAAATTAAATTTATGGATTATATTCCCCTTCCTTTATGGATATGTATTCAAGAAAAAATGACCCAAATATCCCATAAAGATATGTGGGTTACTTCCATTTGAAACAACAAGGTGTATAAGATTATCATTTAATAAATTTTTTATTAATCAATTCTAGATCCATATGTTAATGTGCTATTAAATATACCATCATGTCATTTGAGTAATAATATGGTGTGATATGTGGATAATCTGGTGGTAACATTTTGAATTTTTTATCACATCACAGGCCATGGGGTAGTATAAAACAAACTCTGATACCAAAATTTAATGATTGACCCCCCTAAACTATTTCTTATGGGTAATAATAGAACAATTCCAACGGTACATGATATAACATGGTGAAATTGATGTCGACCATGAGGATTCCAATGTGATAATGGTAATTACACCTCCTTGGAAACAAAAATACTTGATAGGACTCTAAAAAAACTTACTAATATTAGAAATTTTAGTTCAAATATAATTGAACAAGTCCTTCCCATTAAAATTTTGATAATTAGGGGAATAACCTATCACTAGGATAATGATAGTTAGAATCTATTAATGATTATATATTGTACATTTTTTATACTAAATTACGGTATACACTAATAGAAGGGAATTCACTCATCCTCTATATGGGGACCCTGGAGAAATAACTATATTCACAACATGATATAGAAAATTATGTTCGAAAGAAGACAAAACTATATCAAAATAGAATAATATTTTACGATACCACGTCTTGATATTCTAACACTGATAATTAATAAATTTAATTGATAATCATTGTAAAACATCAAAGATAGTATTAAAAAAATGAGTACTATAAAATCCATGGTATTGGCCTTCTCATGTCTATATTTAGTCACCCGAAGATGATCAAGATTATAGAAATTAATGAAATTGTTCTAGAACTCTTTGATGTCAAATTTTGTTCTCATAAGGTTATCAATAGTCATGTGTTAAAAGCATTAATGTATATCTCAATATCCCCAATTAGTCTCTATTTGAAAGAATTCCCTTTGAGGAAGAGTGATTCTTTATTAATTAACCATCCAAGAAATTTGAAATTTCTATCGATGGAGCTTAAATGAGCCTATGTATTATAAGGATACAAAACCGAAAGCTCAACTAGGTCAAGACGGGAATTTTCTTCAACAAATGAATAAAATTAGTTTTCTATTAAACCTATTTATTATTATATGGATGGACCAAAAATATATAACAGGAAAAACCCCAAATTTTATTGTTGAAACTAGCCATGAAAATACAAATAACCCATTTTAAAATAATGGGAGATTTTAATTTGGTAATAGATAAAATCGGTTGCAACTATGCTATCAAGAAGGATTATTTTATTCATATAAATATATTATGTAGGGTGGTTTAGTTCCTAATTCAACACATATTAAAAATTACGCCACATCATTTATTTATAGAATCACTATGAAGAAAATTAGGATAATTCAGCTATAGAACTGATAGATCTAGACAAGGATAAGATGTTAATTAACATCACTTGTCACATAGAGGTATCACCATTCAACAATAATGACATGAATATGATCAATTAGATTAATACCATCATTGATCAAGTTAAACCTCATCCCTCAATATTTGATTCCATAAATATATATATTTTTTACATAATAGGGTACCTATAAAATTAGATTTTCCTACCATGTTAGGCCAAATGGAAAATCACTATTAGTGGGCAGTGAATTTCACCTATTAAAAAATAATATGCTCAATCTTTTTCTCCATAAAAGGCTTTGATAGAGTCCTTCTATGATACATTAATATTGTATATAACCTTACTATTATGAATGAAATGTCTACTATCACTTGTGGAGAAAATTTGGCCATAAAAAATTAACTCTACCAAATCAGGTCTATTTGGTAATTCAATCTATCCATGTTTCTAGACTATGTGGAATTTAAAAATTTGTTTCTATCTATCCTAGAATATTATAATTAAATCCATTTTTCTAAATATTTACTTCCAATAACTTAATTATATTCAACATTTTCTATAATGGGTATAGATATAATGGTTAAATATCCCCAAATAACAAACGAGTATTTTAATTAAAACATAAGTGACACATATATATTATCAAAGATGGATGAGGTTATATTTATAAAGGAACATGGATAAAATATTATCATCAACTTCATGAAGTATAATATCATCACTAGATTTAGTGTCCAAAAAAATTATGAATAACATCACTTATTTATCTACTTCTAAATTTAATATGTTCAATCATGAATACAACATATAGTCCAGAAACTCATCATATTATCATTGAATAGATACCATATTGATATAGAACATCAAGAAACTATATAATATCATTCATATGATTATAGACTATGAAATGAAAACCTAATTGGAAAATCTCATGTAATTACTTTGGTATTCCTGATCCAAAACCTATAATATAATATGAGAATCCCCTCAAAAAAATTTATACGGGATAAATGAACTCTTTCCAAAGGATTTATAATTTATTACACCTTACATTAGCATTTATTTTCAATTATCTCAATATGTACAATATCTAGTATTACATGATGAATTTGAAAGACTCAATGAGAAATAGTAAATCAAATATCATAACCAATAGGTTCAATAGAGTTTGGACATGACTTTTTTCATTTAGATGGTTCTCACCTACTCATTAATTTAAGGGGAACTGGTGTCATATCTATGAAATCCTATAATATATTGGAATGGTCCTTCAAAACTAGATTCAATGTCTTAATCACCTTAAAAAATAAAGATGGTTTTCCATAACAAATCATTTTCTTTGTTTCCAAGGGATGAATAGTGCATCACCCCTAACACAAATGTATGATTTATCAATAATGACATTTCACAATTACATTATGGGTAATTATAGGTTTCTTTCATATGAACATAAACTGCATGATATTCACATCCTACTTATAGAATTATAAATTAAATAGAATGTAGACATTGTCACAAAAGATTATACTATACAGTATTTAATCTACCCCACCTAAATTTAATTTATTTAGAGTGGTCCAATATTTATTACCTCATTATTCATAAAGAGTGAAATACCATGTGACCTCAAATCATAGATTCCCCCTTATTATTCAAAAAATTTTAATAAAGGTTTTATTATCTCATGAATTTGACAGTTAAAAATACATAGATTGACAATAATTTCATGGTTCACCAAAAATATTATAGATTAAAATACTCAATCTACGATCTATATATAAAATTATTGATGAAGCCTAAAGATACTTAATATTTACTAGATCTCTAATCCAATTCCCAACTATATCATTCATTTTCATGCTCTTTTCCTCTATAGTGATGTGGCCTTTCTTAAATTCTATTAGGTTTCATCCTTTTTATCTCACTATAAAAATCCTCCATTTATATTATTCCTTCTTGTTCATGATATAGATCTTCATAGAGAGATTCTATACACATCACTATATGTTGTTTGATTAATACCGACATAGGTTACATGGTGACTCCCTGATATCCTATCTCATTCTTAATCATATATTTTATAATCATGTTGGACCTCACTCAGAATATGAGCTTTACACCAATTCATATTTTCTCATCCTAGTCCCATGAATTTTTCCACGATGATATCCCATTCCCGTAGTTTTGATAATTTATTCATTTTAAATTTCCTTATTTCTATTAAAAGGTTAATTTTACATTTTATTACCACGCACATGCCCATGATTCATATCTATGTAAAATCCTAAGAAGAACTACATATGGATTGATTTTTCTTTTTACATGATAGAAAATTATTCTAGTATCTTAAACCTTAGGCATATATATGACTATCATAAATATTGAAAGGATCATTATCATTGTGTTTATTACATCTCATTCAAATGAATATTCTTTGTGGTCCTATATTATGAGAAATTTATAATAATATTTCACCTTTACATGAGTCATCTGTAGAAAGAAGTTAACCTAAAAGAAATATAAATGAACTATTCAAAATTCCCATCAAATATGTTATCACATCAAGGATACTTATCACAAACCCATCTATAAGGATTATATTCATCCAAAACCCTTCTCTACACATGGTTATTCCATTAATGGTTGATCTTCCAATGTTATCCTCCATAATGGGACAATATATATTGGTTGTTTTTCATGGGAATTGAATATATTTATCATAGGATATTTATTAAAACCAAGAGGTATCAAATTGATTATACCCTTAATCCCAACAATTTTTAATACATATTATTCATGTATCCCTTGATGATGTTAGGTATATAAGAATAAAATGTAATTGGATAATTTCATTATCATTTTATCAGTCATTATCTTCTCAATTTTTGAAGAGGATCCAATTTTATAACAATGTATAGGTCAATTATCTTTATTTCATCATAGATGGTGATATCAAGGAAATATATATGTGACTCATCCACATGTCTCATACTAATCGATCCTCTACTTCATTATAATGTTTTGGACCACTGATTCATTTTTGGATACTGATACTAGTTCATTACTAAAATAGATTTATTTTGTTTGTATTGATGATCCATGTCATTGTATAAACCTATATATAATGATATTTTTCATATGACTGTAAACATTAAAACACATGAGTCTTAAACGAATGATGTTAATCTATATGACAAAAATTCATCCTTGTATGACCTAAATTTACTTAGAGTGGTCTAATTTTAATGAAAAAATTTCAAAACATGAGATTAAAATCTAACTAAGACTCCTCAATGTGTTGATAATTTATTATAAATAACTAATTTAGTAAAATTCATTTATTTCTAGGAATTACATACAATTATTTTGAATTCTAATGTTTATGTTGGTTTTCCTAACACAATATCAAAATATGATATTATATTCATAAATCTATATAATTTATCTGAGTCATATAGATAAATTAAATCACTATCAGACCCAACCCAGTTTATGTGACCTATATTAACATCGTTTCATTATATATTTTTCTATATATTGATACAACATATCTTCAATAAGAACTATGTGCGTCTTAATTCCTATTATTTATAAATTATTATTATGGTCTTGACCAAATATCGTGGAACCATCCACTGATAAAAAACAATCACAATTTTTCTCAAAATCATATAACATTATTGTAACATAATAATTTAATAAATATAAATTTCATAATTTTAGATGGAAATTCATTATAGCTCACAATTTTAAAATCTATAGAACTGTATAGGTTTAATGTCTTTGGAAACAAGGAATATAAACAACTATTTCATAAAATACTATATCATCTTAGAATATGATGTTCAAATCTTGTTATCTTAATAATAATAACATATATAAAACCTTTATCTGTAACCCTTTCAATGGGAAACATAATAATGGATGATCATATAAGCCTAATAAAGTTAAATATAAGAAATTTCCTTGAATGGCCATATGGGAGAATAAAATAAGAATACTGATATAAGAACATGATCATAACTATAAAAAATTATCCCCAATCAATCATAAAATCATAAATCATGGTTATTATCATATTACAATGTCATAAAAAACCAAAATGAAATAATAGTTATCAATCATAAAAAAATATTCGTGATTAATGTGATAATATAATAAGAATAATAAAAATTCTGTCATCAATTAACAATGTAATGGTTTTCTTTTGTGTGACATTCATACAATTAACTCAAAAACCATTTAATATTTTATAAATCTATCACCAATTATGTGTTTCTCAATTTCACAATCTATTTAATGATTTTAAAATCAATCTTTTTTAACTACTACAATAGAGATCTATATAATTTTGGTCCCACCTATAACACAATTAAAAACATTAATATGTAGGCAAGAAGATTATAAAAATTCTTCATTAAATCATTTCATAACTGATTGAAAGGAAATGGGATTAATGAACATATCATAATCATAATCATAAAATATCTATATAAATAATAAGGATTGTATGATTGGATCATTTACCAATATAATCAAATATATCTTTAGAGGATGATTTCAAAGAAGAAAAATTCTATTAAAATATCCCTGATTTTCATTTGATGAAAATATATTTGTCATTTTGAATGCACTTATTTAAAATATAAAAATTAAAAAAAAATATTTTGGAAAATTTTCTTTTTATAAAAACCCTTAGAAACCTGAAAATTATTCTTCAATTCATTTAGTGTCTTTTATTTTTGTCAATTCTATCCATGGAATTTAAATTAAAAAATGATTCCTTCCCCCTTATTGAAAAAATGTCAAAAGTACCTTATTCAAAAACATAAGAATATTTGTTTTAATTATATTTATTAAAACTCAAAAAATGGATAAAATTACATAAAAATCCTAGGATAATATTAAAAAATCATTAACACATTTTAAATAAGACATGTACATGGAAGGAAAATACTTTTGACCTTATTTTAAATAATATTCAATCTTCCTTTAAAAAAAAATTTTTGTCTATAGATTACATAATTGTATGAAATTTAATGAATTTTTTTATATATAAATAATATTAAGGGATAAAATAAAATGGATTTATTATATAATGATCATATGAATTTCACTAATTGAAAATCATGTATAAAAATTCACAATTAAAATTAGATTGTAGCACAAATCCCTTCCCACATTGGTTACATTTGAATTGTTATCCCCATGAATGTATAACATCAAATGAAACATAATAAATCCAGAAAATAAGGAGATTAATGATATTAAATGAATAATTTGTTGAATCTAAACCTCATAGATGATTATTAGGCATCACATCCATAATTTCATAATGAAAATGATTGATTTAAAGACCCCCTCCTTTGAGTTAATAATTCTTAACACTTATTAAAACCACACATATAATAAATATATATTTCTTATAAATATAATATAGAAAGGTATTCATACATATCGTACAAAAAAATTTCTTTTATCCATTCCGATGACGCATTTATTAACAATTATGTATTAAAATAATCTTTCATGAGAGAACTGTTCGATTTTTCATGTATGTTTTGGTATGATAATTCCTATACATGAAACATAGTCTTGATTTAAAAACTTAAATAATAATAATAATGATATAATAATCATATTTATTCATTAAATATACATGTGATACTATCCATATAATGTTGTGGTTAATAATTAATTACATCACATCATAGATATGGTTGTCCATAAATACATGCGTGTAATGATTCAATTTTACGATCGATGAAATAAAATAAATGAAAAAACAATTAACTATTTGAGAATAATTATAATTTCATATATATTATATAAAATCATTAAATATATCCATATGAAATTTCATGTAATGGTAAAATGAAAAATGAATGACATCAACAATAGAGGTAGTAGTCCACATTTATGAGGATGAGACATTATAATTTTTCGACGGATCTGAAGGAAATATTAAATGGACATAAAAGTAACTAAATAATATAATTACATAAGAGGAAAAAATTTCCACATGTTATTATAGTTATAAATCATTTGGATAAGGTTTAAGGATAAGGATACGTGGACAATATCTGTAAGAACATATTCGACTTATTCTCTTGTCTTCTTTAGATATCTTTTCATAGACTATAGGGAAGTTCTTTTGAGAGGAAAAAACCTAATATATATATATATATATGGGCGTTTTTATATAATTAGTCATGGTTTATTAGATCTATTTTTTCTATGAAGGTGTTTATATGGGAGTTTAAGTTAATTCATTTTATATTAAAGGAAAAGAAAAATATGGAATTAATTAAAAAATTTAAATATAATATATTAATTTTCATTTGAATGTGGACCCAAGTTGCCGAAATATTGAATTTATGGTTGTTTATGGATGAATTAAATTTAAAAATAATAATTTTTTATTGGTTTATGTGTCATTTTTAGCATTTTATTTTGGTTTAGACCATTCATTATCAAATTTGAATGTTAACCCTGGAAAAATAATTTGGAATAAAAAAGGGTTATATATTTAATTCTATGGTAAAAATTAGATAACTAATTTTAAAGGAATGAAATTTTAGACCTTATATCACCCCACTTAACCACCACAAGGTTTATATTTTATATGAAATAATAAAATATTATATCATTTAACATAAAATACAATTAAATTCATTTTAAGAACTATTCATAATGATAAAAAGTTCCTATTTAAAATTAATTAACATATGAATTGGGAATAAAGAATCAATTGTTCATGATTCACCATCTATAAGTGGATGATATTAATTTAAATAAGAATGTTGAAAATACAATTGAAATCAATTCTTCCACGACCCGTCCCCCATGGCCGGTGTCTTGACTACCCCAAGCCCACAATCCATAGGCTAGGGCATGGTGACTAGCACCAAAGGCGTATTCCCTAAAACTGGGAAGGCATTTCCATTATAACCTGTAAACACACGCAACTAGACACATAGAAAGATACAAATGCAAGTCAACTGTATAGTAAAAAAGTGAGTATAGTAAGTAAAAAATGGGCCAGAATACAAGCCCAACTAGAATGTACAAGTACGAATGAAATGAAATACAACTGAAGAATGAGAAAGAAAGATACTGGATAGTTATCCTAGGATCCTACCTGAAGGGTAGGTACAGATTTCCTCCTCTGCACTCCACGTCCACCCATCTCCTCTACGTACCAAAATGCCATATGGTCCACCTCCAAGCACCGTCCTATCCGGGTACCCTCATCCTCAGTCAGCACATCCCGTCGTTTGCATCCAACACAACAAGGTGTGCGCAGAGCCCGTGCAGGGGTGAGTATAATGATACTAGGTAGGGACCCTCAGACCCTCATGGTCTCACAAAATCTACCAAGTATAATCAACAATGTATGAAATCAACTATCAACCCTACTTAGGTATATGCCCATACATATATCTAAGTTATCAAGTAAACCAATCTCAATCATTAGGAAAACATAGAGTCCAACTCAAAGTCCAAAGATAAACTATTCCACAAAGGAAGGATAACGACGAATGCAATTACCACACATGAACACCACACATATGAATACCACAACGGTATTACCATAAAGGAAAGTACCACACATGTATGAATTCAGCTCACACCAGGATTTATTCTTGGCGTAGTATCAAGTATCATTCCCTGTAACAACTTCGAACAACTCAGCTGCTAAAGAATGAATCCTCTATTGAGTACAGTGGGCATGCCGTGTCACATAGAGGAACTTCCCACTAACCTTGGATTACTAAGGTACTCCTCTTGTCGAGTATCGTGGGTCTGCCGAATCACCAAGGCGCTCCCCACTGTGGGTCTACCGCATCACCAAAGCTCTCCCCAATGGGCCTTTAATGTCACTCTGAGTCGAAATGGTCAGCAGTCATCAAGTCTCAGCCAACCATTGGGTTCTCACACTGTGCATGCTCGTCTCCTAGAGGATCTACTCTCCAAGCTACTGGTCGATAATCCAACTACCACGGAGTTCCACGAAGAAGTATCTCAAATGTCCTCCACGTCATAAGGGTCTCAACGTAAATGATGATGCGTCAATCGAACGCTCAGTCTTTGAGTTATTAGCCTTTTGTCCCAGGGGCCCGGTTGAATTCGTGATCGATCCCACCTGATTGTACCCCATATCAATCCAAAAATCCAGTGGGGTATACTCAAAGGGTCCGTCTCGCTCCAATATTTCCAACTCCATATACGGTTCATCAAACAGATGTCCCCTTCCAAAGTTATGGCTAAAAGAAAGTAAATGGGTCGTAGTGGGCCAGGGTCCAGTCCTACCCGGCCTGGCCCGCACGGCCTGACCAGTTGGGTTCAGCCCGGCCCACTGAGTCTATCCCGGTAGGCCGTGAGGGGCCGTGAAGAGTGTCGCGAGGCCCCGAGGCCGCGGGGCGGCTCAGCCGGGGATGACGGTCCGGCCGGGGGTGGTGGTCCGGTCGTGGGGCGGCGGGGCGGCGTTCGGGTCGCGGGGCGGTGGTCCGGCCTTGGGGTGGCGGTTTGGCCGTAGGGCGGCGGTGGTGGCAGTAGAACTGCGCCGTTGCACCGTCACCTATGTCACATCTAGTGGTGGTGTCCTCCACCATTCTCGTCCCCCAACCACGGATGGTTTCCATCCCCCTCCATCGCGAAGAACACCACAAGATTAATGGAATGGCCAGGCCATGAGGGTTTGGCCCGTAACCTCCACATTAGGGTGGTAGCATATGGATCAACAAGAACATGGAAGAAGAACATCATGATTTACAACCTCCCGCGACGTTTCATTCCCAAACCACAAAATCTACCAAGGTAAGAATATGGGAAAAAAGTATTCATACACAAATAAACCCCTACCCCGTTTTTTTGATTATTTAAAAATTTTCCGTGTGAAAGGAGATGATATTGTTGGGAAAAGACGGACGACGTTGACGTCGCTGTTTCCTTGATCGTTGGTTCGTGGTTGCTGAATTCATTCTTCATCAATTAATTTCCCTTGGAAGAAGAAGGAGTTGAAGTCAGCGTTCTTCATTGGCATTCTTCATTGGAGAGCTTTTCTCCAAGAGCTCTCCCCTTTGCCAATCCCTTCCCTCAATCCCACCAAAATGAATATAGCCAACAAAAGTTTGTAAAATTAAATTACGAGGGAACATTTCATGTTGGCACAAAATTAATTGTCTTAATGAAAGTATGGTTTTCACAAAATTAATTTGGAGGAAGCTCAAGAGGCTCCTCCAACATAAAGAGATATTTGAGAAGTTTCTCCCTCATTAAGAGGGGATTTCATGAGGTTTAAGCCTCGGGTGGTCCCCACCACCATAACCTCTCATGGGAGGTTAGTTCGGGTGGTCCCCACCTTCATAACCTATCATGGGAGGTTTAGGTCTGGTGGTCCCTACTTCTCAACATCCATATGGAATAAAAATCAAAATAAAAGTTACAAAATTTTATTTTTATTTCCTTCATTCACGAATATATGAACAGATAAATTCCACCCACAACCTACTGTGGTTGAGGTGAAGGTCTCCTTAAGAGAATACCAGTTCTTCGAGTTCAAAAATGCCCACATATTTATTTTCTGATCACTGGTTCCAATTTTAGAAAAACATTCTTGCACGTTTACTAAATGTACCCGAAATAATGTTCTGAAATTAATTCCGGGCACTCTGGGCCTCAGAATCACGCTCTGTCAATTTTCACAGACTCTAATAATTTCTATATATTAAAAAAAATTACATGAAAATTCTGCAACATTAAATTCTCCCCACCTCAGGGCATTACGTCCTCGTAATCCCCAACTCAAAATAAGGGAACAAGTGGGGGTACTAAGCACGCATCTGATCCTACAGCTCCCATTTTCTCTCCCGGAGGTTCCCGTGCTGCCAGGGAATGCACACCAGAGGCATCGACCATCCACGAAGGACACTCTCCTGTCAATCCTCAATCTTTACTGGAACCTTCGTAAACATTACCCCATCGTCGACATCCATATCACCATGGCCAAGGATGTGATAAGGGTCGTGCAAATATCCCCTTAGATGGGATACATGGAACAAATCGTGCACCCGGTGCAACGTGAGGTGGAAGAGCTACGTGGTAATCCACCTCGCCAACTCTACTAAGGACCTGAAATGGTCCGATGAACCTCTAAGATAACTTTTCTCCTCAGATAAATCTCCACAAACCTCGTCGAGGTGAGAACCGTAGAAAAATGTGGTCACCATCCTCGAACTCTAGTGGTCTCCGTATCCTATCAGCATACGACTTATGCCTTCCAATTGTAGTCTTGATATGCTCCTAGATTATCTACACCTTCTATGTGGTAGCCTATACCATCTCTGGTCCCACTAGTGCTGACTCCCCTGGGTTAGTCCATCACAAAGGTGATCTGCAAGGTCACTCTTAAAATGTCTCGAAAGGTTCCATTCGAATGGTAGAGTGATAGCAGTTGTTATTTAAAAATTAAACCAATGGAAATTGATCCTCCCAGCCGCGACTGAAGTCGAGGACACATGCACATAGCATGTTCTTGAGGATCTAAATGGTCCGCTCAGTCTGGCCATCCATCTGAGAATGGAAGGCAGTACTCAAACGAAGTTGCGTCACGAAAGCCTCCTATAACTCCTTCCATAGTCGGGAAGTAAAACATGCATCATGATTAGAGACAATAATTGTGGGAAATCCTTACATCCTCACAATCCCCTACACATAGTGGCTTCCCAAGATCTCTACTGAACCCTAATATCTGATTGGTAGTAAGTGGGCCGACTTGGTGAGTCGGTCGATGATAACCCAAATCGAGTCATGACCTCTGGATGTATGTAGATGTCCTTTCACGATGTCCATAGATATCCGATCCCACTTCCACTCTGGGACCTCCAAAGGATAAACCAAGACTTCTGGTACCTGATGCTCCGCCTTCACTTGCTGACGAGTGAGGCACCGAGAAACAAACTCAGCTACTTCTTTTTTCATTCATGCCCACCATTGTTGTCATCAGAGATCCTGGTACTTCTTTTCCACTCCTGGATGTACCGCTAGAGGGGAAGTGTGGAACTCCCTCAACACTTCCTCCTGAAGTGACACTCGTACCATGGTATGTTCTCTGAAGAGAATGACGTGCTCCCCACCTTTAGAAAATCCATCAGGTTCCTGTCCTGTGGATATCTGAGCATGTCACGTCTCGCAGTCAGTGTTCCCATGTTGTGCCTCCCTAACTCCCACAAGGAGTGGGGGAGTGACTATAAGAGACTGAAGAAAAGAGGCTCCACCACTATCCACAAAGGATATATGTAAAGCAACCAGCTGATCCTTCACCTCAACTAGAAGTTGTATACCATACCTCTTACTGAGTGCATCTTCTACAAAATTCCTCTTCCCAGGAGTATAGACTATCACGAACTCATAGTCCTGTTGGATCTCAAGACAATATCATTTTCTCAGGTTCAGGTCCTTATAATAGAAGATATACATGAGACTGTTGTGATCATAGTTCATGGTAAAACGCTCTCCCTTCAGATATTGTCGCCACATCTTCAAGGCAAAGACCCTGGCTGCTAACTCCAGGTCATTGGTAGCATAGTTCTTCTCGTGTAGTCTCAGTTGTCGAGAAACATATGTTATCACTTCTCGCTCCTGCATCAGGACACATCCGTGTCTGGTCCCTAATGCATCGTAGTAAACTATGTACCCTATTCCCTCCTATGGAAGCCTCATGATGGGGGAACTAGTCAGCCTCTTCCTCAACTCCTAAAAACATCGGTGGTATTTATCCAACCAAACGAAGGGTTGTCACTTCTTCGTCAATGCAGATAGTGGTGTTGCAACTCTAGAGAAATCTGGCACAAATCTCCGGTAGTATCCGGCCCAAGACAAGAAACTTTGTACCTCCATCACACTCCTGGATAGATCCCAAGAAATTACCTCCTCAATCATTGCAGGATCCACTACAACACCAGCCTCTGATATGACATTTCCCAGAAAGTGAACCTCTCGAATCTAGCACTGGCACTTCTAGAGTTTACCATAATGTTTGTACTATCATAGTGTGTCCAGTACAACCCAAAAATTATAGGCATGACCCTCCTCAGTAGCTGAGTAGATCATAATGTCATTGATGAAGACTACTACAAAGCGATCAAGGTATGGATTAAATATCTTGTCCATGAGTCCCATGAACACTGCTGGAGTTTTTGTCACGCCGAATAGAATAACCAAGAACACTTAATGGCCATACTGACATTTGAAGGACTTCTTCTTCACATCCTCATCTCACACTCTAAGTTGGTGGTAGCCTGATCTGAGGCCTATCTTTGAGAACCACCGTTCTCCATTCAGCTGATCAAAGAGGTCGTCAATCCTCAATAATGGGTACTTGTTCTTCATGGTCACCTGGTTCAGGTGCTGATAGTTAACACAAAGTCTCAAGATCCTATCCGCCTTCTTGGGGAACAAAATCGAGGCTGCCCAAGTTGAAACATTGGTCCAAATAAACACCTTCACCTATAAGTACTCCAACTTTACCTGCAACTCACAGAGCTCCGCGGGAGCCATTCGATATGATGGTGTAGATATCGTTATCATCACAGGGTACAAGATAAAGTAAAATTATACCTCTTTGCAAGGAGGTAGACCTATAACATCATTAAGGAAAACATCCGTGTACTGGTCCACCACTACAGGATAGCTTAGACACTCCAGATCAACAACTTCGAGGGTAAGGATAGCCAACTGATGAGTGATTGACTACACTCTCCTCCGAGTAAGTCAATACTCCACTATAAAGGATCCCTTATCGAAATTGACAGTAAACCTAGTCGCATATGTGCGACACACCACACATTGCACCTAATATAGTCAATCTGAGCATGGACTGTAGATAACAAGTCCATACCCAAGATGATGTCGTAAGGCCTCTTTGTCGCTACTAGTAGATCCCAGCTGAATTTCTCGCCTTCTAGATTAAGATCACTCTTCCAGCAATAGTGCCTAATTTTTGAATCCTCTCCTATAAGATCTTCTAGCCATAAGGATCGAGCCAAAGAATCTGTAGGAATTTTCAAGCTCCAAACGAGGGTAGTGGAAATAAAAGAATGAGTGACACCTGTGTATATATGTTCTATATCTAAGGTGGAGTAGACACAGATTGTATCAAGTATCATCTCAATAACACTATGATCATAGTCTCAGCTACCTGGAGCTGAGCTCTTCTCGGTCCGCCTACTCCCTGCGGTCAGGGTGGACCTCCTGGGGGTGGTGGTAGTAACATCTCAAATCATCGCCTACCGCCAACTACATGACCATCTCCTCTACCACATCCACCTACTCCCTATGGACCACCTCAGTGAACCTGTGCCTCTGTCTGGGTAGTCCTTTGACCATATTCTGATCATCCGTACAATGGGTCGACCAGTCATGAGCCATGTGACCCTGCCCGCTGCATGAGTAACACTGCATGATCCATGCATGACTTAATCTTCCTCGGGTGCCCCGTACAACCGATCCTGAGTCAAGAGGTCATCCACCTGTAGGTATGGTCTTCATGGACCTCTATGACATCTTCCTACTACCAGTTGTAGAAGAATCTGATACATGACGATTGGTAGTGGGTCTCACCGCTGGTGATTGCTCGGTAAAGAAAACTCTCCACCATGAGGGCTCTCTCTTACACCCTGCCTGCGTCGGGATGCTGAGTGAGATCATTGAAGCCCTGATATCCTTCCTGATCCCCTGATCAAAGGTATGAGCCCTGAGGAAAGGGTCTAGCACCATATCGGTGGAGTAGCGTGTGAGGTGAGTGAACCTCGCTGAGTTCTGAGCTACCGTCATGCTTCCCTACTGCAGATGAAGAAGCTCCTGTATGTGCACTACATGAAGATTTTCTAGGAAAAACTCTACCCGAAATAGGCTCTCAAAGTATTCCCAGAGTAGCGTCTCCTCGTTGTGAACCTGGAGCATCAAGCTCTATGATATAACCACTGCTGCCTGTAGAAGGCTGGCGACAAGGATCACCATGAGATCTGTTGGTGTCCCTACCAGTCGAAAGACTATCACTACACCCTCCAACCAGTCCTCAGCCACCCATGGGTACATATCTCCCTTGATGCTGGGTGGTCTCTAGCACTGGAACTCATGAAATGTGCTCAAGTAGTGTGCACTCTCTGCTACTGGGGCTGGTGGAATCGGTGACCCATCGAGTAATTATACCGCATGCGCCTCTGCTGGTGTCTCTACTGGAAAAGGTCCATGAACCGAGGCATCATTGCTCGGTGGGCTATCAGTGCATTCTACTCTCGTAATGCTAGCAGGATGTCTGCGTGGAGGCATCCTGAAAGGAAACAGGTGTGCCACATTCAATAAGTATTACCTGGTGAGTTTAATCAAAGAGATAACAAAAATATCTCTTGGAAACACACATGCAATCCGTGTTTTCGTGCACTGAGTTGGAAATCAGAAGTCAGGGTCCTAGTGTATGGATACGTTGGCCGCCGCATCAAAACTGGACTCCTTAAACTAAAAACCATACTCATTACCCTTAACGCTATTGCTTCATAGAAAATATCAGAGTCCTAGTTATTCGGTAGAACCAACTGCTCTGATACAAATTTGTCACGACCCGTCCCCCAGGGCCTATGCCATTACTACACCAAGACCACCTTCCATAGGCTAGGGGATGGAGACTAGCACCAAAGGCGTATTCTCTAAAACTAGTAAGGCATTGCCTTTATAACCTATAAACAGATGAAACTAAACACAAAACAAGTTACAAACGCCAGTCAAATATATAGTAAATAAGTGAGTACTATAAGTAAAAAATGGGCCAGAATACAACCCCAACAGGAAAGTACAAGTACAACTGAAATGCAATACAACTGAAGAAATAGAAATACTGCAACAGGATCATCCTCTGAGGATCCTACAATATGGCTAGGTACAGATCGCCTACTCCGCAATCCATTTCCACCCATCTCCTCTGCGTACTGACATGTCATATGGTCCACCTCCAAGAAACATCCAGTCCTGGTTCCCTCTTCCTCTGTCAGCGTTGTCTATCTTCTACATCAAACAAAACATGGTGCGGGCATACCTATGTAGGGGTGTGTATAATGAAACTCAGAAGGGACCCTGAGACCCTCATGGTCTCACAAAATTCACCTAGGATAAACAAAAATGTATGAAATCAACTATCAACCCAACTTAGGTATATTCCCATACATATACCTAAGTTATCAAGTAAACACATCTCAATCATGAGGAAAACACAGATTCCAACTCAAATTCTGAAGCACAACTATTCCACAAACGAAGGATAACCATGAAGGAAAGTACCACCCAGGTACACCACATAGAAGAATACCAAAAATGTATTACCATAATGGAAAGTACCACAGACGTACGAATTCAGCTCCCACAGGGAATTATTCTAGTTGTAGTTTCAAGTAACATTCCCAGTCACAACGTCGAACACCTCGACTGCTGAAGCAATCCTCCTCTATCGATTAAAGTGGGCCTGTCGCATCACATAGAGGCACATACCAATAACATTGGACTGCTGAGGAACTACTCCTATCGAGTACCGTGGGTCTGTCGCGTCATGAAGGAACTCCCCACAGTGGGTCTGCCGCGTCACCTAGGAACTCCCCCTCGTGGTCTGCTGATGTAATCCTCATGTCGAGTACTACGGGTCAGACGCTTCACCATGGTTCTCCCCACTTTGGGTCGGCTGTGTCACCAAGGAGCTCCCCACTGGGCCTATTAGGTCACTCCGAGTCGAAACTGTCACTATTCGTCAAGTCTCAGCCATCCACAGGGTTCCCGCACTATGCTCACTCGTCTCCATGAGGATCTTCTCCACAAGCTACAATTCAATACTCTAACTTCCAAGATGTCCCATGAAAAAGTATCTCAAAGGTATTCCAAGTCATAGGGGTCTCAACATAATAGACGACGCGTCAATTGGACGCCCGGTTTGTGAGTTATTAGCCTTCTGGTCCCGGGGCCCAGTTGGAT
This sequence comes from Viscum album, assembly GCA_963277665.1. Taxonomy (NCBI): domain Eukaryota; kingdom Viridiplantae; phylum Streptophyta; class Magnoliopsida; order Santalales; family Viscaceae; genus Viscum; species Viscum album. The sequence continues at coordinate 623,095,182 of OY728134.1, read as the reverse complement.
TCGTGCTCGATCCAACCTTACCATACCCCACCTCAATCCAAAACTCTAGTGGGGTATAGTCAAAGGGACCATATCGCTCCCTGATTTCCAGCACCGTTTACAGTTCGTCAAACTGACGTCTGATACCAAAGTTATGGCTAAAAGAAATTAAATGGGTTGTAGTGGGCCTGGGTCCCATCTGACTCGGTCGAACCGCCCCTACCCACAATGTGTCCTGGCCAGTTGGGTCTGGCCTGGAAAGCCGTGAGGGTCCGCAAAGCATGTCACGAGGGAAGGAGACTGTGGGGCAGCTCGGCTGGGGACGACGGTTCCGTCGTAGGGCAGCCGTTCAACCGTGGGGTGGTGGTGCCGCTGCATGGCGGCAATCCGGCCACGGGGCATCGGTCAAGACGCAGGGCGGTGGTATGGTCGTGGGGTGGAACCTCTACTACGGGGCGGCAGTCCGGCCGTGGGGTGGTGGTTCGGCGGTGGGGCTGTGGGGCGGTGTCGTTGCCTTTGTCGTGACCGTCGGTGGTGTCAGCCGCCTTTCTCGTGCCCCACCCACGGATGGTTGTCATCCTCCTCTATCGCAAAGAACACCACAAGATTTACGGAAGGTTCAGGCCATGATGGTTTGGCCCGTACCCTCCACGTTAAGGTGGTAGCATATGGCTCACCAAAAAAATAAAAGAAAAACGTCAAGCTTTACCACCTCCTGCAATGTTTCATTCCCAAACCACAAAAGAAATCAAGGTAAGAATATGGGAATAAAAGTATTCATACAAAAACAAACCCATACCTCGTTCGTTTGATTCATTGAAGATTATCCTTGAGAAAAGATAAGATGTCGTTGGGAAAATATGGATGTCGGTGACATTATTGTTTCCTCGATCGTCGATTCGTTGACGTTGAAGACATTCTTCGTAAATGATTGTCCCGTGGAAGAAGAAGTAGTCGAAGTTGGCATTCTTTGTTGGAATTCTTAGTTGGAGGGATTTTCTCCAAGAGCTCTCCCTTTTTCAAATCATTTCCCTCAATCCAGGAAAAATGAAAATATCCATCTTAATAATTTATGTTTGTCGAATTAAATTATATGGGTACATTTCAAGTTGGATGAAAATTAATTGTCTTATTTAAAGTATGACATTAGAAAAATTAATGTGGAGGAAGCTCAAGAGGCTCCTCCACCTTAAAGAGGGAGTTGAGAGGTTTCTCCCTCATTAAGAGGGGAGTTCCAGATGTTTTATGCCTCAGGTGGTTCCCATGACCATATCCTCTAATGGGAGGTTAGTTTGGGTGGTCCCCACCATCATAACCTCTCATGGGAGATTTAGGTCTGATGTTCCCCACTTTTCAACATCCACATGGAATAAAAATAAACATAAATGTTACACAATTTTATTTTATTTTTATTCTTTCATGAATATGTGAAAAGTTAACTTCCACCCTCGACCTACCATGGTCTAGGTGAAGGTATCCTTAAGAAAATATCGGCCCTGCAAGTTCAACGGTGCCCTCATATATCAATTCTGAGCATCAGTTCAAATTTTATAAAAACATGCTCGCACGTTTTCTGAACATACCCAAAATAAAGTTCAGAAATCCATTCCAGGGACTCTGAGCCTCAGAATCACGCGTTGTCAATTTTCGCGGACTTGTAAAATTCCCATATATGAAAAAAAATTACATGGAAATTCCAGGTCATTACAAATTGTTATAATAAAGAAATTTATGTTTATAAATTATATTATTTCAAAATCGTGAATATTGATGATTAAAATAGAATTAATTAGAATATTATAAATAAAAATGATAATATTTCACATTAATAAAAAGTAAAAAATATAGTAGGAATTTAAATTTACTTATTAAATTAAATAAAATTAAAGTATTTGAAAAATTTATATTTCTTAATTTTTAGATAAATCTAAATCATTTAAAAAAACGAAAATGTTCAACCCAATACAAAATTTTGTTTGCTGTTTCAAAAAAAGATGAAAATTTTATAAAAAATATTTTAAAACGTTTTGGAAATTAATAACAATTTAAATGCACATAATTTTATAAAAATACCTTATGAAGAAAAATAATTTTTCAAGCATATAATGAATTCTCTAAAAATGAGTGATTAATTCCTAAAAATCAATTACAAAACATTTATTAGTGAAATAACTTATAAATTAATTTAATAATTTTTTATCACTATTAATAACCTCCAATATAATAGTTATATTATTATGGTTATGTTTCAATAATAATATATTATAGTAATTCACATCTATTTATGCTTTATTCACGGTGTAAAATAAGCTGTAAAATACATAAAATTTAATTTAAGGTATATATAATCTAAAATGTGAACGTGTTAAATTATTTTCCCCTTAAAGAAAATTCACTTTCATAATATTTTATTAATACCTACGATAGATAATAGTTTTGATTATCCACAACTAATTCATGTGTAAATATAGAGTTTCTAATGAGATAACATCCTTAGTACCTTATGTAAGGCTAAGAAATGTAACAAATATTTACAATCTAAAAAATGTTTCTCTATTAGAAAAATAATTCTGAATGTGTTTCTCTAAATAAAACCATGATAGCTCAGTGAATAAAAATATATAATATTACTATAACTAGAGATGAGGAACTATTTTACCATTAAGATGGATAATATAAGATAATATAGATAGTATATTTCCTTGAAAAATTTCATCTTTCAATTACGTTTTGAGTACTTCTCCATCTCTTCTTCACATCAATTCCCATATAATAAATTGATAATATTTATTTTTCATACATGAGGCATAAAAATTATATTATTAGAGATCATAAAAACCATACAAGGATGAAAATTTATTCATATCACATTTATCAGGTATCCTAAACCAAAATGGTTTCCATATGTTAATATACTATTCAAATTTAATATTCCTACAGATATCAATATCAAAAACCATAACTGAAAAACACAAAGTTTTTTATTAATAGTTACATAAATAAAAAGTCTCCCAATTATTCAATAATAGGATAGACCAAATTGAAATATAAATATATGATCACATAATCTATTAAAAATTATTATTTATATGAAAACTAATTTAATCTCTTATACTCATTAGAAAAAAGATTCCCCTAAATTAATCACTAAAAAATAAACTATAATACCAGATACCCTTTCAAAATAAATCTCATGATTTTTTCACTATATAACTTCATATCATTTATATTAATGTTTTAATTAATATAATATTTTAATATTCCCAGTTTTTAGAAATTATTCAATAACAAACTTAATCACTTAGTTGATAAATCACATTTAAATCCCATGGTTGTCTAAATGAAAAAATATTTTCCCAAAAATTATATAACCCATAAACATAATTACTTTTATGTTCATATTAAAAATAATGGTTTTATATAAAATTCTTCTTAGGTAGCCATTTCAAATGTTAATGTAATGGGTAACATATACCATAATCATATATTCAAAATCAAAAAATTTATACATAATTATACATAATCATATGTATGCACAATCACATAAAACATCAAATGGGTGTTAATGTCCTCAAATATATGATCATTCTTAAATCATATAAATCTATAAGAAATACTATGAAATTAATGTTTTTCAATGTATATTCTTCAATAATTTTTCTTCCATCTTGTAATAAAAATATATTAATCATTTTATATGGATCATAAATCTAAATCTAAAAATGTTTCCTACTATAAGCATAAGAATTGAAATAATTATTACCTTTTTTATGTCATTTTAATTTTCATAATATTCAGCATACCACCTTTCAATATTTTTTATTAATATACCGATTTAATTAACATGATATACCCAAAGGTAATTGATTATTAGAATTACCATACTCCCCAAAATTAAATCAATCATATAATTCCATAAGAAGTGATTCATTCCTTAAATTATTGTAAACTGATCACTTTATTTTTCCTTGAAAAATAGTAATCTATAACCATTTCTTCATACATATTAAATATTACCATTATTTTTAGAAATTTAATTATGTGATTATGAACACAGTAATGACATAAAGTAAGATTAATCCTCTTTCCACCATGGACTTCATAAACAAAAATCCCCTTAAACACTATTTTTCTCTTATTTAATGTGTTAAAAACCTCACAAAATTTTATATTATTGATAATATAATGAGATTGATGAATAAGAATAATCAAAAGGTTTTCTATTCCAAATCCCATTTTATTCAGTTTTTCGTTAGAACCAAAATTTTATTTTACATCCCATTCAGCGCTAATATAATTAGTCTTGGTTCCATCCATTTACATAAACCAAACATCATAGAGTATGATATAGTAATCAATGTGATAAAATATATAATCATGAAAATAAGTTTTTTATATTTCTAAATCATTAAAAATTATTTTAAATATAAAGAACATTTTGATTGACATATTTAATTTATGATCATCATCTATTCAAAACCTTTATAATGGTTCACAACGAGTTTGTCAATTTACCACAACATAAACCCTATGATTAAATATATAGATGTAAAGTTTATCTTCAATGTAATGAACTAAGTCATAATTTATTTAATAGTAATCAGTCCCCTTTATAGGTTATTACACATAGGTACCTTTTTTCTAGTGCTCGCATCCACATATCTATGTACATTTCCGGATTTCATTTCCACAGAACTACTCACTCTTTCATTAACATAACATATAATGATTTATTATAAAAAATCTTAACCTAGGGATTTCAATAATGATTCCTATCCCTAGTATGTAAAATTTACTAGAACATTACATGATAAAAACTATATTTCCCTAATAATTTCACACATATATATTTCTTTATTTTAAATGAATATTCATGATATCACAGAATAATACTTTACAAATAACCTTATAGGTTGATTTTATCTTGATACATAGATACATAAAAAAAATATTCTTAAAAAACATCATCTTCCACTAATTCTTTATCATATACTACACCTCTTTGGTATAACATAGGTAAATAATTTATTCATAACTATGGCAGTAAAAAAATATGTAAGGGAGTGTTTAGATTCTGAGTAAGGGAAAACATGGGAGATATATATCAATGATCATATGTTACCATAATTTAAAAACAACAGTGTGATAATAATATAATAACTCATGAAATGTATCCAAAATGAATTATAATTCCCAAAAAATTGTTTTTTTCATAATAATTTTTCGCAAATAAAGTAAAGAGTTCAGTAGAGTGTATAATCATACACAATAATTCATGATCCCTAAGATCATATCATATGCATAAAACATATTTTTGTGAAGTGTACATAAAAATATAAATTAGTTTCATTAGTAATCATCCCAACAAGAACCATCATTACTGACAAATTTAAAAATTGAAACGCCTACACAGTATTTTCTAACATTTTCAAAGGAGAAACAATAATCCATTTAAGTCCTCCATACTCTAGGAGTTGATGAAAATCATCATATCTCAAGAGTTTATAATCACCACTATCTATTATGAGTTTTCAACCCCTTCATTATTAGTCGATGTATTAAAGTAATATGTAACTTTAGTACCATAATGAACATAATGAAAACCATACATATGTGTTACGAAAGATCATAAAAAATTTATCAAATAATAATTTCATAACCCGTGTAAAGGAAACAAATTAAAGAAACATCTCATCTAAATAATAATGAAAAATAAATAGAATGAATAAGAATAGTATTATTGGATAATATCCCCATTAAATAATTATTAACCACAAAACATTTTTTCATGGATTAAAAAATCATTTCAAAGATTACTATAATGATTCATTTTGGAAATACCTTTTTAATTTTGAAATAAATTATTTAAAATATAAAAAATTGGTAAAAATTATTGAAAAAATTATCTTTCAAAATTAAAAAGGATTCATTAATATTATTCTACCATTAATTGAGGATTCAGGATGAAAGAAAATTATGTTCATGTATTATAACTTAAAATAAACATTAATTAATTTTTTTTGTATAAGGTTAAAATTACCTAATTTCGAAAATAAAAATAATTTTCATTTTTAATACATTTAATAAATTTAAAACGTCATAATAATTGACATTAAATATCCACAGGAGAATACTACAAGCATAAATGAATTTTTTTTTCAGAATATATGTTTAAGGAAGAAAAAGATTCTCAGATAAATTTAAAAAAATGTCAGCGTACATAAAAAGAATTCATTCATCCTATTAAGTACATAAAGATGGAAAAAATGGAAAAAATCATAATTTTTATAAATAACCAGAATAGAATAAAATAAATGTGTTTTATTAAATATTCTGTTTCTATTTTTATTCATTCAAAATTTAAACATAAAAAATCTTGATTAAAATTGGATTGAAACAGAAATCCCATACCGCTTTGAATTATTTAAGTTATTATATCCATAAATTATTATCCTAAAATAAAACATTAAAAATAAATAAAATAATTTTATTAATGGTATAACATTATAATGAGTTTTCATATACACATCGTAAATGAAGATAGGTGTATAACATTAAACAAGTTATAATTGTTGTATAAAAGAATATATGGAAAATTAACCTCATCACACTAGAAATATTACTTAAAGAAGAATTATTAATAAATAGGTCATTGGAAATTATAGAGGAATGATTTATAGAATAATATGTATGGATATGATTCTATAATGTTTTTATAACTAATCTGTATTTATTATAGAGGAATAATTTATAGAATAATATGTTATAATGAAACAACATTGACATGAAGAACGTATACCTTGATTAATGTATTTCATTTCACACATTAAAATGTTTTGATAATAAATACAGATTAGTTATAAATACATTATAGAATCATATCCATACATAGTATTCTATAAATCATTCCTCTATAATTTCCAATGACCTATTTATTAATAATTCTACTTTAAGTAATCTTTCTAGTGTGATGAGGTTAATTTTCCATATATTCTTTTATACAAAAATTATTTTCCAATAATAGATTTCATTATTTCATGATCTATAGAATTATATTAATTTAATCACCATAATATTACTTCATTATATATACATTTATTACTAGTTTTATATGTTGTTGATGAAAAATGAATTATATCACTTCATGGAGATGGTAGTTTGTATGTAAGAATGAGTGAAATTTATAATGTTTTAGCATTGAAATGAAAGAAAGAAAATATTAATTCAAATCAAAAGATTCATTATTATATAATATAAAATATATATATTTATTAAATCTTACTAAATTACCATTTATTTAATGGAAAACGAAAATTAAGTCACATGAAGCCATTGAGGTAATAGTCCACATGCATGTATGAGTAGCATTATCATTTTTCAAAGGATGAGAAGGAAAAATTAAATGTAAGTAAAATTAAAACTAAAATATATAATAATATAATAGATAATGTTTTCATGATGTAATGTTGGTTATAGAACATATGGAGAATGCACAAGGATGATGAAACATGGAAAAGTTTGGTAAGAACATATTCCTCTTCTTTTTGCATTTTATTTAGACATTACCTTAAGAACTACATGATTTTTTTTATGAAGATAAAAACCTCTACAATGTGCACTGGGATGTTTTGAAGGGAATTAGGTATGGGATAATAATGATGAGTTGATTAACACGACGTGTATATGAGTTAATAAGTGATGTAGTTATATTTTGAATAAAATGAAACACTTGGGAATACTTAATTGTTTTTAATATCCTAAAATATTTTTCCGGAGAATGTGGCACAAATTTGAAAAAAAATAAAATATAAGACATAAAAAGTTCTATATTCTCAAAAAATTTTATATATTTACAATTTGTCTTCTAATTTTATACCTCATTTTTTTTAAACATTATTAATCAAATTTAATCTCAACTATAGTAACACATTTTTCATACATTAAGGGTTCTAAATTTAAATATAAGTTATAAATTGGATCAAATACTGAATTTTAATGAAAGCCAAGAATAATTAATATCCATAATATACTATTTCATAATTATTATTATTATTTTTAAATCATGTAAAATTACATCATTTAACATAAATAATCTTTAAAAAAAATTAAGAACTATTTGTATATTTTGAATTTAATGGAATCAATAGAGGTATGATATTTTAATATACAAAAATTATTAATCATTTATTGACTATTTTTAACCCTGAAATTTAGAGGAAAACATTTTCTTACAAAAGATATTACTTTTGATATTTAGAAACTCATTTACATTTAATTTCCTAATACTTTAACAGGCACTATGATAGCGTCGTGTATGAATTTAAGGTAATTATTTAAATGCATAAGTTAAAAAAATATATTAAAATAAGAAATATAATTCATTATATATCATAATAAACATTTATTAATAACCAATAACTCTTTTTATTAGTATAAAAACATTAGTGTTGTTAAATCAAAATAAATTTACATTTTGAAATTCCCCTTACTAAAAATAATATATAACTCATTAGAAATGAAAAATAACACATAATTTTCGGAAATGTTTATAATTTATGAGTATGGTAGAAACCCAGTAATAAAATAGATTAATTCATTTTTAGTTGATATAAATTTATATCCCAATGTTTTAACCTTGTTTTACTCATTTTACTACTATAGTGGTGACAAATATTTTTACCCTAGTTACTTTTTATAAAGACAGAAAAATATGGGAGAATTTAAATAAATGTATACCTGATAATTAAATATATGTAATAAAATTTTCATTATTAAATTTTATATAATTTTCATAAATAATTTTCCTATAAATGTGTAAAACACCACAAAATAAATTATTTTGAAAAATGAATTGTTAAGCAAGAAAATTAACTTATATAAAAATAATGAATATTTATAAAAAGAATATAAATATTTTTATAATTTCATATTATATTGATAATATTTAACATTAAAAAAATTATGACTATAATGGGACTCTAAAATTATTTCTATTAATGAAATGAATTGATACTAATGGAAAAATCAATATTTTTCACTATTAACTAAAAATAATATAATTCAATAAAATAACCTATATTTCACCCTATTTTATGGTTGATATGATTATTTTAAATAACATTAATTATAAAAGTTTAATTTTCCAAATATGGAATAAGTTAATTATCAGTACCGCACCGAAAATACATTGAAAATATTTTTTTGATGAAATTTATTTTCTGTAGCATAAATTCATTTTCCGAAAAATAAGTATATATTTTAGAAAAATAAAATAATTCATTTGTCTTAAGTAATGAACATATAAATATATTTCATAATTTTGTTATCATAACTCATACCCTTCAACAAATAACTATGGTATAACTGTAATTCTTAAATAATAAAATGTTATAGTGTATTATAGTATTTTAAATCATGATGTTACATATAATGAATTATCTCTAATGTGTAAAATTTAAATAAATATAAATATATAATAATATCAAGGAGTCTTGAAGACTTCCCAATCATATTGAGTTCAATATATTGACACTACAATCATTTTTTAATATCCCATTTCTTAAAACAACACTTTATACCTAAAGTGTCAGAATGACTATAAAACCTTCATGGTTATTGGTTATGAGTGAATTTTACTTCAAATGAATTATTTTTATGGTAATTACATTCATGAAACCTTATTCAACCTTCCAAACAATGTTATATGTAATAAAAATTATAAGAACCTCTAATATCATGCTCCATTAATAACATCGCAGTGTGTCCCATCACTCCAACTTTTCAGTAGTCATAGTAAGAAAGTTTATTCAATTTCAAAACATTGTAACTCAAAAAACATAGGTTATTATTTATATCACTTATGTTCCATGTCAAATACTATTATAACACTCATAGATCATGATCCTTATTTGGGTTTTCACGCTTTATTACCACTAGTTCAAGGACTATGGGTTTAAACTATGTGAACCAATTTTAGGGATTCCAATATGGATGAATTCACCCTATCATTCCCATATATCTAGCCTAACCAATATAGTATAAAAATAATTAAATACATGTCTTTGAGTAATGTTATATAACCATAAAACAATGAATAATTTTCCAATAAATAATTCATTTGACTACATGAACCCACTCATGGGATAGTCTATAATTTCAATGTGTTTTCTATTCACACAAATCATTCCATTACCTTTATATATTAACATTTTTACCCATTTCCCAAGGATAAATTAATATAATACTCAAAAAAATTATTCCAATGATATATGTCCATAAATATTATCATTATGTGGTTTTAGAATTATGACCTTAAATGGTTTTCAAACACCTATGAGGTGGCTTCTTGTGGCATTGGGAACTCATTAAATCTAGGTTTTCCATACCTAGTTTCTATAGATAATGCCTCATAATCCATTCAAACATATATAAATATAATAATTGGTTTCACTAGATTGATATTAAATTCCATAACATTACAAATAAAATAATTATATCACACATCATGTCAAAAACCCACAATGTTAATCTTATGTAAAATAATATTCTTCTCTCTCTATGCATGCATGTCATATAGCCATGGAAAAATAATACATTATAAAAAAATAAATATATATTTAATGATTATAAGGATGAAATTTTTTTTATGTTAATACTAATGAGAAGGTAAATATTATCCCTTTATTACATTCTCTTTCAAAGAATAAAAAATAGTTATAGAGTAAATAAGACAAATTGAATGGAATTATGGACCGATACATGTCATAAAAAAAGTAATTTATTTCTCAATGGATCCACTAATCAAGAATGAAGTAAAATAATATCTATAGAATGGAATTTTTCCATGAAGGGGGAGGTTACACCACATCCAGTACTGTAAACCTATATGTTTTCTGATTTTTTTTTTCAAATTAATTAAATTTCCTCGGTATCTTCGATTACACGTAACAATTAGTTTTAATGAACCACAACATAATAAAAAACATATTATTTAATCCTAAATATTACAAACTATCCATTAAATTTGGATATATTAATATTAATAAACAACATTTAAATATATTTACAATTTTTTAACAATACAAAAAATATATATTTCAATTAATGTCATTATATGATTCAAAATAATTTTCCCCATAAAAATTGTTTTACAATTTTTTTAGAAAATAATATAATTAATTTATAAAACATCAAAAATATATATTATAAAAAATGAACTTAAAATAATATATCATTATCTAAAAAATATCATATAGAGAATATTTTTTATTTTAATAATATATTTAATTTTTTCAAGAATACTGTAAATCAAAAAATAATTGAAATATTCATTTTTGTTTAATTTATATAGAAAGACAAGTTGAATTTTAAAATGGTTTTAAAATTAATATTAATTCTATAATAGTATAATTATTATAATCAATGGAATTATATTCAATTTTATTATCAATTATTGATGAATTACCGGGATCTTGCTGGCATCGATAACTAATTAATTTCAATGATTTACTCATATAAAGGAGTGAATATGCATCACAATGTATTACAAACATTCCTTGTGTTATAAATAATCAATTTTATTAGAATAATGAGTATATGGATTTTCAATATTTCTCTAACATATAAAATTAAAGAAATCCACTATAGTGATCTGATAAAATGACACCATATGGAGTAATCATCTACAATTGGTCCAATTTTTTCTAAAATAAATAGATATATGTAATCTTGGGGAACAATCTACTATCAACTGATTTAAAACAAAAAATTTCCATAGAGGAAAGAAATAAGAAGAAATATTATGCATGTAACAAATCTTGATATTGAAATAAAAAGGTATTGATTTTTATTCTTGAGTGTAATCCCCCAAAAATAATTCATTTTATAAGATTTATAAGGTATTCCATGACCAATATTTTCACCATAAAATTTAAACAAGTGGTGATTATGAATCATGTCACCATGAATAAAAAATGAGACGCAAAAACCCTTAATGTAATTGTAATATAAGAATAAAAAGAACAGGAAAAAAATTATATTAAAATATATTATAAAGAAATGAAATATATTCATTTTATTTGAAGTAAATTGGGTATTTAATGCATCATATTTGTGAAATAAAGGTGTACAATATCAAACTTGTCTCATAGATTTAAAAATACGACAAAGAATCCATTAAAACATGAGTATCATCCTGCTAAAAAATGAAGGTTAATGATATTGAAATAATACTTCATATACCATTAAATAAAATTCATCATATAATATAAAAAATATGTATAGTAATAATATTATAATATAAAACTGGTAAAAATATATGAAACCTGTCTCAACAAATAGAAGTTGAGACCAAGAGACCAATTTCTTATTATATAATATCTGAGGCAAGAATTATCTGATAACGAATTTATGAGGAATAATTTTAGAAACTCACTAATTTTGTGTTAAAATAAAATAAAATTTATTCATTAAGTGAAATAAATAAAATATGGAGCAATAGTGTTCAATAAGAATTCTTGTAACCCAATCCATGAAAATTGAGTTATCACAAACCATTATCATAATTCCAAAATTACAATATTGAAAATGAACCTCGTGTATAAAAAATAATGAAATAAACTTCCAATTTAAGATCATTTTTAACATATATAAAATGTTATAAACATAATTTATAATTTTACTCTATATTTGAATTAGTATGTTATTATTTATTCACTACATCAAGTGTGAATAATATCAATGGTTTTGAACATTTTTTGTAATTGTGTTGTGGTTCATAATTCATCTATAAAAAATATATCATTACTGTATTACAAAGTATTCAAGAAAATAATCTTTATATATTATTTATAATTATATAATAACATTTTTTAGAATATATTATTATGAATCTTCTAGAAACAAATTCTGACCAATATAAATCATTGATTATTACCCAATGAGTGTTGGTATCGTAATTAATAGGTATAATATTAAATTTACTATTAGGGAACATAAAAATATGTATAATACTTACGTAAATAATATATTTTAAACAAATATGTTTTTATATTCATCCAAGTTAATATTTTATATTACTATTCAACTAGATGGTTGGACAGACCGAAACATGAAAATATTATATTTATTAGATGATGATGATTGTGAAAGCTATTTATTTTGGGAATAATATCCGTATTAGATAATAAAAAATGTATTAAAATGAAATATTTAAGGACCAAAATCATATTTTAACTAAGGTTAACAAATAATAAAATTTTTGAATGAATGATAAGTTATAGAATATCGTAGAGATGGTAGTCCAAATAACAGATAGTTGATATTTTAACTATACGACTAATGGGTATGAAAGAAGTTGAATTATTATTTTTCACATAATTTTATTTTTATATTATGTATATGTAATTTATTAACAAATTTTACCCTTATAATTAGTGAATAGAGGTGTTTATGAAAACCAGATTTCATTACATCATAGATGTGGTAGTCTGCCCAATGTATAAATAACATCTTCATGTTCATTCACAGAAATTTGAAAATGCTGCTAACATAAATTAAGAATCAATATAAAATTTACTGTAAAAAAATAATGATTTAATTATATAGTAATTGGAAAACTGTATTTTCTAATTTTTGATAGAAAATATACGAAGTTTGGGATGAAATGTGACCCACATTGAGGAATTTATATTTTACTTGTAATACTACTTCAAAATGGATGTCATAGTTAAATCATTGCCACTAGAGGAAAAGTGAAAAGTAATATTATTGTATGGGAAGTGAAAAATGAAACTTTTATAGTGGAAACTAAACTTATGCAGTCGTCTTGATAGGGTAGTGAGATACCTCTTTAATATTCTTTTTAAATTGTATTTTTTTAAATATTTCAACACAATGTCTAGAGATCACATGGGGCACCCAAATATAAGAATAATAAATATAAAAATAATATATTTTGGGATGATATTAACTTGATAATCCCTCAATCATTCATTTTTTATCATATTTTAAATAATTTTCTATATCCTTTACTCTTATAATTGTTACTTTTATCATATTTTGTTAAATAGTTCATAACTAGTTTTTTATCTAGAAAAATATTATCTAGGAAAAATAATAAAATGGACTTTATTAAATAATTTTTACTTAGTGGTTCCTAATATTAAATTAATTTTATCAGATAAAATTTATATAATTAATAAAATTCATTTTTTATAATAGAACATGTAATGTGCGAAATCATATTTTAAGAGAAAATGTATTTTTAACTAGTACATTATTTTTATGGTAAAATTATCTAGGTATTGTATTTTAATAATAGATATTTTTTTTAAAATTATTAGGAATTAAAATAATTCAAAATCCAAATTATACCAAATTAATACTAAATTTAAAGAAAATATTAAAAATAGTTCTTACTTGAAAATATTACATAAGTCAATGAAATTTTATTCAATGATTTTATAAATTTATTATTGTATCTTGAAAATGTATATCTATTCTTATTGACTATATTTTTGGCTAATTATAAGGTTCGAGACACATAGAGGTCATTCATATTATATCAAAAAATTTACCATTTTGGGAAAAACTATATTTTTCATTTTTCATATAAAATTAAATTATTTAAGAGAATAAAATATTTATCATATAATAATAGTTTTTCTCAATTTAAAAAAAGATTTTAATTTATTAAAAATTATCCTTTTAATATATATTGATTTTTATTCAAATAGATTTAAAACATGTTAGGAGAGTTTTTTTAAATGGGATATTCTTAGATATTAAGTGTTGTTATTATGATATCATATCAATAAAAAATATAAATAAAATTAATATATTAGATCATATAGGCTAATGTTTTGAAAATTTTAGATTAATTTTATTATGGAAAAATATACAACCCATAACTAACTATTATTAGTAATAATAATTTTTTTAATAAACAAGCTTCAACAAAATATAATTAATATTTATTATTTAAATTCTAAAATTCTATTTTACTATTGAATTTATATTAAAATATGTATTTGTGTTCTATAAATATATAATATATAATTTTAATAATAATAATAATAATACAAAACACATCAACATATATATACATACAAGATTTTAATTTTATAGTATTATTTCATTATGTCTTATCTTATTTTAAATTTACTAATACCAATATGAAACATCAGTATATCATTTAGAGACCTATGTTTTAAATGAAAATATAATCCTTTAATATATCTCTAATGACCATATTTCTTTCAACCGTATTTATAACATTCATATTTCAGACCTATATATACAAATGTTAGAATCATAAAATTTATTCTCACATGTTATGTTACATTTCAAATATATATATATATATATTAAAGATCAAAAAATTATTCATACATTGATTATTTTATTCATCATTGCATGTTTTCTTTTTATATTGGTAATCGACAAGGGTGAATATGATCTATGGTATCTCCTACAATTGAAAATATTATTCTTTCTTTTTATTATCCACTTTTAATTTATTCTGTTTTAAATGTTGTAATAAACTATGGTGAGAAATTATTTGTAGTGTGTAATAGAAAAATTAATGTGTTTCTTCAATAAATATTTTATTACGGATTAATTACGTGTTATTAGGGTAATACAAATCTTTGTATGAAATATTAAAAAACCAATTTAAATCCTATTTAACTTATAGATGAAAAATAATTTAAAATTATAAACAGATAGTTTGTGGGAAGAATATGCTTCCATGTTACATGGGATGTTACAATTCTCTTCCACCCACTAATTTTACATTATAAATTATCATTTTCGTTACAAAAAATGAACTAATTTATTAAAATAAATCACCTCAATTAATTTCTTCCCTATAAAAAGTTTATGTCTTCAAAAATAATATTTTACTTTTTAAACAATGAATTTTCATCCATGTCTATATTTTCCTTTCATTATAATGACCACATTTGTATATGGAATCCTAGTTATGTGTAATAATATGTGAAATTATATTTATCAACCACTTTTTTCAAAATGATTTATTATTACTATTATTTTTTATATGGGTTTTTAATAAAAGCTATTTCAAAATACATAATAGGTTTTCTATCCTTTTAAAATAAAATTTTTTATCTTACACTCCACATTCCTTTATGATAACCATTATTTATTGTAAGAACCTGGGTTTTTAGAACGGGTCAAATCCTGCCCCTGTTTGAACTTTTTGACTGGTTTTTGAGTAGTCTGGAAAATATGGGCAGTTCTAAAAATTTCCAGACTACACACCGTGTACTTTAAGTACACGCCGTGTATGTGTTAACCGAGTGACCGGCCATGTGCTCACTGATTACATTCCATATGATGACCTTGTATAAAATTCTTACTACAGGACGTGTATTTATAGACACGTCGTGTACCCTTACCCGTGCAAGGCCAAGTACATGTCCTGTGGTGCCCAGGTGAAAATTTCCATCTACACGGCGTGTAGTCTTCCTTGAAATGTCGTATAACCATGTTCTGTGTAGTGGCCGAGTCCCTGGCCGTGCGTTGACCATGTACTCATTACAAACTGTATGCTGGACTCCACTTAAGTCGGAGTACGGAAACCCATCAACATGTCGTGTACTTTGAAAATACACACTATGTACTTATATTTATATTTTATCATCTGAAACGCCATTGCGTCTCATTTTCAGAATGCTCTTATTCATCCCCATTGGACAAACCCTTCACCTGAAAACCTCTAAAAAACAGAAATCCTTCTAGATCCACCATACGACCTCCATTTTTTGATCCTTCGGTGGTATTGGGACGACATCAGAAAGGCTAGCCTCACGCAACCTTCTTCGTCCTTGATCTCTCACCTGTTTCTCTGCAGACTCCATCTGAACGGAATTGCCAGGATTAGACAAACATGCAGATCTACTGTGATTCAGACTAAATCAGAGGCTGGTATCAAAGGATTGTAATCATACGAGTACGAGGTGGTTGGTGCATACCTTCTTTCGTGTTTTCGTAGACTTTTTGGGGTTTTGACCTTCGGGCGCAACGTTGGGTATTGAGAGAAACCATTGTTTATTTATCATTAATAGTTTATCTACATTGTGGGATGCCTATGGGTATTACCTGGCCCTTTTTGTGCTTGAGCGGGGATGGGTGAGAGGTCATAGCTCTTTTTGGGAAATTCGGCCAGGGGTGCCGAAATGCGTATGATTTGGACCAGTAATTAAACTGATGAATTTAGACTGCATTGGGTTATGTTGGATTAAACTGATGATTTTGATTTGTTAAAGCATGTTAGTAATTTGTTTAAGGAATTTAAGACCTTAGGTGCTGGTATGGATTAACACATGTTTGTGAACTTTGACTGTTTTGTAATTGCCTGTTTAAAGTGATGCTTCCATGTATGAATATGAAATGTGTGATATTGTCTGTGTTGAACTTTTTGTTGTGTTGGGAGTGGCCCAGATATATTGTTAAGTGATGGGAATCACAGGTTGGGTCCTTGGCTCGGGTTACATTGGGTGGTTGCTACCACGGGATTGGGCGTTATGGACGTCGGTTGAAGAAGTTGGACTGTCGGGTTGGGCTTGGCCTAGGTTAATTGGATGGAAAGGCCATCAGACTTGAGCGACATGTTCGCAGGGGCATGAGCTGTCAGATGTGTTGTGTCTTGGGGACATACTAAGGTGATTACCGCTCACCGGGTACTTTTGAGTAGTGTGCACAGAGATAAACTCCGAGATGAGGTGGTACGACCACTCGCTGGGTAGTGGCTCCCAGTAGATGCGGTTAGGTACTTTTGGTTTGGGGGTGCATTACATAGGAAGCCACGTGGAATCTGTAGAGCCTTCGGGAGACATATTTGAGATGGTAAGGTTGGGGACAGAGGCTCGCCGTGATTTGAGGGCAGACATCGATGTCCCTCAGGTTATTATTTGAGGACAGGTATCGATGTTCCTCCGGATGTTGTTCCATGGGCAGGTTGAGCTTTTTAGCTGGGTTATAATCGTTGGGCGTGCCTCTGGGACGTCGGTACTAGAGACACATGGTGTCAGGTGGCATGGGGTGTTGGGCTACAGACAAGAGATTCTGGCGTTGTCCGAAGCAGGTGACACTTCTTGGTGGCTGGTGAGTAACAGTGAAGTTCTTGTTTACTTTTTTGGAATTGTACTATTTACTACTTTCCTTATATATGCATGTATACCTATAAACTTATATTAGGTAGGCACCCTTGGATGGTATCCTACTGAGACTTGTCTCACACCCTACATGGGCCCTTCAGGATGCGTGTAGACTTTATAAAATTGCATGCAGGTTAAGGGTCAGCCTCAGGAGCTGGACTTTAGTGCTGTTGGCATGGAGACTGGTATGGACCTTGAGGTCGTGTCTTGATGGAGTTACTTGGTTTAGTTTTTTTCTTCTTATCAGCATGCTTAAGTTGTTATGTAGTAACTGTTGGTTAGCCATTGGCGCCATTATATATTGAGATGTTTGACTTGTTTTCGATGGATACCTTGTTTGTTTACAGTAGTAGTTGTTGTTGATTACTAGCATGTTGTTCTGTTTACTTTCCGCTGCTGCTGTTTCTATATTTCTTCAGCTAGTTTATCGATTTTGGATATACTTCCGCTTTGTGGGTCTGGTTTGAGTCTGTAGAGTCATTTATTTCCGCTGAACATTTAGTATTATACTCGGACCAGTACCATTTTATTCCTCAGAGTGGGTATAGACTTCCCACTATTCCTATTAAGACCCTTGCTGCTAGTCGCCATCCTTTAGAGTTCAGGGGAGCTGCGCCTAAGGTAGTGACACCCGACCTGATTGGCACTGTTTGGGTGGCTGGCTGGGTCCGGGTCGTTACATTTATATTCAATGATATTTTATATAAGTTTAATTGTAAATGTAAATTATTTTATTATTATACCTTAACCTATTAGGAAAATATTTTTGAATGTGATTCGTATGTACTTATTTTACGACAATAATAAAATATGTATCCAAAAACTCTTTTTTGTTTGTCTACCAGTTACGTAATTACCCATAATCAAGTTAAATTATTTGAACACATTTTTTGAATAACCGTCAATATTTTATTCCATAATCCTATATTATGGAGAATGACTTGTGGGTATAAACAATTTATATTATTGAGTTCAATCATGGTGATGTAATCTCAAAATGTTATAAAAACCTATTTTCTATCAATGTGTTCTTTTTGATTTCAGAAATTATTGTTTTCTAAATAAACATATATCTTTGAATGAATATTATTTAATGGTTAGGTTATATTTAACCTAATGTTTCATAAAAAAATATCACATCTTATATGATTAAAATAAAATACATACTATTATGATACATTATATATTAAAAAAGTTATAGTGTCTATGGAATCCAGGATATATAAATATCTATTTCATAAAATATCAACATCTTATCCAAAATTAGTCTTCATAAATATAATCCCTCCTTGAAAACTCATATTTAAATCATTTTTCGATATCAAGAGTAAAATAAAACATAATAAAGGGTCAACACAGGTGTTCTGTAAGGGTAAAGAAGGGAGATATCATTGATCATTTAAACATAACAGGATTTTAATTTGTATGGGAATAAAATATTATCCACAGAATATTATAACTAGTTATTCATATATCAAAATAAAATAATCCTGGTATAATACCTGGAAGTTTATAAGACATTATTCATAAAGAGTTCAAAAATTGTGAGCCTGTAGAACCTAAAATTGATATAAGATCATGGCATAATAGAGATAAATAAAGTGTGTCATAAGGATAAAAATATTAATTTTATATCACGACCACCCACAAAGGAATATTTAACAAACTATTCCTGGGATAACCAAGAGTTTGTATACATTAATCCTATGATAACTACCTATGTACCATCTTTTGGGATTCAGATAACCTCCCATAAATACATTGTTTAGGCATGAGATAACCTCCAATATACCATTTAAACTCGAAAAAATTTAATATTTATGTAATTAACAAGATAACTATATTATTATGCACCCACTAGTCATATAGTCATAAATCGATTCACGTCTATTCATAAAATGAGAAAAACATTCATCATAATTTAACTCGTAGAAATGAATATGGGTTTCATCAAAATATAATCATCATAAACCAAAACCATCAATAGAAATAAAAAGGATGTTATCATAAGAAAATATTCAATGTAAATAATATGTACAATCAATGGATGTTATCATTCATGAAAAATTCCAATTAATGTTTTCTGAAATATTTCATAAGAAAAATAAACTTTTCATTTTGAAATTAGAAATTTAAATAAAATTATGAAAATATTCTGGAAAATATTTTATTTTAAATAAACCATGGAAACATATAATGGAAAATTAAAATTATTGATATTTCAGGATGATGGTAAATCCCATTCATATCGTATATGTTTAGACAATGAGTATTTTCACATTTTCATTAAAAAGTCAAAAGTACCTTATTTCGAAAATGACAAAAAAAATTCATTAAATATTTTTTTTAAAGGGAAAAATTGTTAAAATTAAATTAAAAACAATACCAAAATATTAAAATAATTCATTATATCATTTATATAAAATTTTATCTTGTAATACAAAATATTTTTTTACCAATGAATGAAATAAATTTGATTTTTCTTGAAATTGTTTATTTGTTCTCTTATGTACTTAAAGTGGAGAAAATAAAAGAAAATATTGTTTTATAAATAAATAAATATTTTATATCACATTTTTAATTATTATTTGGAGATATATCATGAAATTGAATCTTAAATTTCTTTAACATAAATAATACACATAAATAATTTTATTCTAACGTAAACCATAACATCAAGATTAAATTTCATTGAGTGTTATTTATCCATGATTATAATAAATTTATATTTATAATAAAATGATAAATATGTTATTTATATGATTTTAATATCACATATTATCTGCATAAATATTTTTATCAAATTTTATTAATAATTCATTATTAAAAAATTGTTTCTCTGTGTTAACTGATTCATTTTTCATTAAAATTTATGTTTGTTTATTCCATTCATTCCATATTGGTCATTGTTAATTAATCTATATTTTAATATTATTTGATATAAAAATATAATATAATCATTTTATACATATTTATAATCATTTATAATAGGTAGACATAGAGAAATGAATTAGACCATTCAAGGAGACAGTATAACTTATATATGCATAAACGTTGTTTTCGAAATTTGATAGATGAAACAAAATAATGGTAATTAATAATACATAATTTACATAACCATTTTAATATCATATATATCATATAAATCATATATATTCATTAAATCTATCATAGTTATTATCCATGAAAAGATAAAGTAAAAATTTAATCATATCACTTCGTAGCGGAGGTAGTACACATTTATTCTTGAGAGACACAATAGTTATACAATGGATTGGAAGATAATCATTCATATCTGATTTTATAATTCCCTAAGATTAAATATTTTATAAATATATTACATAAATATTATACCCATCATAATAATCATCCAATAAATAAGGAAATGAAAAAATGAATTATTTCAATAGGTGGAGGCGGTAGCCCACATGTATACACGACTGAAACTCCCACCTCAAATTTGATAGAAAAGTTGGTAGAAAATAGTAATTTAATGACAATAATAAAATGTTATTATATTTATTATAATAAATATATTATTTTATATTGAATACAATATATTTATATAATATATACGATGAACTAAAATTAATCTGGTCAGTTATGAAGAATAAATCATCTCTGGAAGGCATCCATTGTATCCCTCTTTAAGAACCCTTGGAATGGACAATCATGAAGACCTGCATAACTAATTAATGTATAGCTATGTTGATTACAAATTTGGGTAGGATTTTATATTATATACTTATCTTTTTAGTGTATATAAAAGAGAGAAGGGTTGACGTTTTATAATGGAGGGAAATGACATACTTGAAATTACAAACACGATTAAAATAAAATTACTTAATTATCAAGAAAAATCATCCAAAATATCTATATATTCATTTAAAAATAGGATAATAATGAAATATCATCATGAAATAATATTTTTGGTAGTTTTTATGTCATTTTAAATATTTTATTTCAGTTTAACCCCATCATTATATAATTTTAATGTTAAGCATGGTAATAATTTTTTTTAATATTCAAGGGGTATAATTTTACCTATAATATAAAAATATTCACTTAAATGACCAATGGATTTTATTTTAGTCCATTTATCATCACACTTTTATTACATAATTTTTTATTGAATTTTGAAATAATTTATTTTAATATTTTTTTATTAAATTATATTAATTTATTTTGATGAACCATTCACATGAATTCACTTTGAAAAAAAACTAAACAATAGAATTAAAATATATTCCATTAAAATATCTCTATATGATATATCAATTTAGAAATATTTTGTTACCCCATAAATCAACCAAAATATATTACTCTTATAGTTATTGAAAATAACATTATATGATTTAGTAATGCTTACAGAAGCACTATGTTGGGGTTGTATAGGAATTTGAAATTATTTCTTCAATAAAATTGGGGAAAATATTATCCAAATAAAAAAATTATTTATTGTTTTATAAAAAAATCAACTGAAATTATACTAATTTTACCCTTAATTAAAAAAAATTTAGGCATTTAATTCAACAGAGTGATGTTTTTCAATTTTGGTTACATAATGTAATATATATTTTTCTATCAATGGAAAATGGAAGAAAAATACTATATATAAGAATTTTATAAACCTATAGTCCAAATTATTCAATAAAATGGAATAAAAGAAATTATTTGGTTGTTTTTTTACCCTTATCACATGGTTTAAAACCCATTTTACTCATTTTAACCTTACCAAGGGGAAAATTTGCAATCATGGATATTATTGAGCACGAAAAAAAATGACCAATTTACCAATGACAAAAATCATGATAGTAAATATTAAATCAATTTTTGAAGATAAATTTTTTATATGTGTCTAATTTCTATTTTAATATAGATACATAAATTGTAAATAAAAATAGTTTTTTAAAAAAATTAAGTAAAAAATTAACAGATATTAAAACAATAAATATTACTAATTAATATAGAATTATTAACATTACTAAAAACAAAATTAATCATATTTAACATTAAGAAAAACTACATAATATAATGGAACTTTTATATTTTTTTATTTAATGTAATAAAATATAAATATTTAAAAAATAATAATTTTTTAATATTCACTAAAACATAAAATATTTTAAAAAATAAAAATCATCTATCAAAAATTAATATAGACACAGTGTTTTAGAATATAATGTTAATTTTTAAAATACTTTTCTAAAATTGTAAGAAACTAATTTTACAATTTTCTCACAAAAAGGAATAATTAATAAAATTAGATAAATTACAAAATATTGTGTACTTATTTAAAAATAATTTTAAATAATATTAAACAATCATACCTAACCTCAAAAAATGGATATTTATATTCAATTAGAAAATAATTTATAGGTTAGAACCGTAAAATATATTATAGTTCATTAAGACAAGGGGATTCATATATTTTGAGGTGCCAAAAAAATATTTAAATTTATTTGAAGAAAATATATCGTAAAATAAAATGCTACTAATTTTCACCCCAATTGAAATGGAATTGACCCATAAATTATTTAAATTCAGTAAATAAATTACACTATTTATGTTTAATCACCTTCTCATGCCCCGAAGCAACTTCTCCAAATTTTAATTCTTCTAGAGAACATTAACGAGGTCAGTGGACATATTCCGTTTCAATTAATCTATGTTATCTAGAGTTTTTTTCATTATTTGTCATATAAATTGAAATATTCTAGTGGTTAAACCATTGAGTTCAGTACATGTGATAGACATGGGGTATTCACTTCCACAATAGATACACAATGAACACATCGTGAGCTTAAAAGAGGTTTACTGGAAGCACCAAACAATATGGTATTGTCCCTACACAATCCCGACTATATAAAGGAAAAATATACCTAAGGCTCTGATTTTAAGTCTTTATAAATATCATTACAATGTGTAATTGAGAAATTAATAGAAATACCTTATCAATAACATAATATTATATTTTTCATTGATTATATTTATCATAATGTTTCAATAGACTCTGAGTAACCTTGATATGCAACCGAATGGATCTGAATTTTTCTACCATTTCCTCGTCTATATAAGGCCCCAATGGCTTCGTTTAACAATCATCTACCTAACATGTATGATATTTGTAATTATTTTTATAGATAGATTCATAATTAGCTATCTTAATGTTCAAGCTGTTTCTATATTTGTTAGAATATTCATCTAGTGGAATATGATGATCGCATCCACCTTTGAAATACATACAATAAAATCCCAATATATCCTGTAACATTATGAGATTGTGTGAAATATATTTTTTCCAAATATTTATAATCATTTATATTATTTTCAATAAATTTAATCCATTTTTTTATTTTGTGTTTCTTGGACCACTCTTTTCATAATTCCTTACATCAATCATCATGTTAAAAAATGAAACCTACTAGTAAAAAATCATTATATAAATTGATATATCTATATATATATATTAAAATTATTATATTGGAATGTATGGATAAGATAAAATGAATTACGTATGTATATAGTTTATATATTTATAAAAAATGAAATCATTTGTGACCAATTAATTAGAAATGAAAATAAAAACTATTTCAAAATAAATGAAATCATTTTCTAACAAACTATTTTATACCCAAAAATACATTTTACATCAATAAATCAGAAAAAATCGTTGGGTTATTGATTTTAATATAATTTATGCATAATATATTAAATCAAATTATTATAAATCACATCATGTGTTCTCTATATAATATATATTAAGACATTTAATTTTATATTTGAAAACTATTTCATACTAAAAACTATTTTTCCTTTTTTTCAGTTACATTAAAAATAAATTTGTTCAAATTTATAAAATATAATTGGAAAAATTAAAATAAATTTTGAAAAAATCATTTCAAAATTATCCTAACGTTTTTTTTTAAAATTTTCTAAAAATATAATACTTTTTTGATGAATAGTGAACAATACTAGTTTTTGATAGGAATATTATTTTCATTTAATGTATTTAAGAATATAAATATTGTTTGAAGAAAATTTTAAAGATAAAATTAGTTCAATTATGTATTTATTTATATAGTTTAGGTCGTTAAATTCATTTTCAAGTTTAATTTTAGTATAAATATTTTAATTTTTTTGAACATTCTCCCTTTATAAAACAGTCATATCTTTTCGATGTCATGAATAATTATAAATTAAAATATACAAATTATGTGATAATGATTTAGAAAAATTGATTCCATATGTTTATATATAATATCTTAAATTATATACTATTTTCAATTGAATTTTTTTCAATAATTAAAATGAAAAAAGTAAAATTTATTTACTATGTTTATAGTAAAAATAGGTTTACATAAGGGTTAAACTAAAATGATAAGGAATAAAAATGACCCAAAATAAGTTATACATCCCATGTATCATTTAAATTGTAATTTTTATCTTCTATATCAATAAGGGCCCATTTGTGATCCTTTTTAGAAGAAATATGTTGGTACACCATTTTCTTTTAAAAAATTACAAGTTGGATACTCACCTCACTTATGAAAGGACACCCCCTTTCTAATCCTCTATATACATTCAAACCACATCGATTCACATATTTCATTACCAAATAATATTTTTAAATTCCTCCTCACGTCATATAATCCTTTCTACAGAATGAATCCATCAAAGGAAGGATTTTGGTATAACCATATGAAGGTCACCAAATGAAGAGGTAAGATTCATCAATGAGAACTTGTACATTATTTCTTCCCCCAATTCCATAAAATATCATTTAAACCAGTATGATATAATACCCCCAATATCTTACACATATTTATATTTTTTATATTATTTTCTTTACCTATAACCATATCCTCTTCAATCATACTATATGTAAATGCATTATTTCTGTGTATGGTGGACTACCGCCTCGCGAATGTTTGTCATTTTAATCAAATTATAAACTCTCAAGGATGGATATATTGATGGCTTATATCATTATATATGATATCTATGACATTATTATAATTTTGTAATTATTTTTTCATATATTCTTAATTACTTTTAATTCAATGGGAATACGATTATGCCGCTCATCTATATGACGGACTACCCCCTTCTAAAGATATGTGATTCATTCATCCTTAAAATGGAAGTTAATAAGGATTATATTAAATAAAACAAGATATATATATATGAAATAAAAATTATTATGGAATGGTAATTCATTATTTTCCTTTTATTATTTCAATCCGTTAGGAAAATGGAAACATTGTTCAAGAATATGTATGGCCTATTGTCTCCATGAACGATGCATTTCATTTTATATCTCTTGATTTTAAGAAATAATATAAAAATATATATATAATAAATAAATATATATGATATTTAGATAATGTTTTACATTCTATAGATGAAAAAAACCAAATCAAACTAAGGGGACCAAAAAATTTAACATCAAAACATACACAAAAACAAAGTAGTTATTGCCCAAAACATGAATTTAACATGGAATTGTCAATAAAATGTTACCGAAAATTAATTATAAATCATATATAGTATGATAAATATGATTATATTTATATAATAAATTTATAATAATCATATATTTATTATACAGAAGGTTAAAATCTACACAAATTAATTTTGGTCATAATGTAGGGATTTCTATTTCACTTTCTACTTATGCGAGACACATTCCATATTCACCACATATTTCTTTTATGTGGAGTATATAATTGTAATGAAATTATATTATTATTATTATTATTAAAATTATGTGTATTTACATATCCATTTTAGTATATCTCTTTTATGGGGATTAAGATTTAAATGACACCAATGATTTAAGGGATTTTTTTCACAATTCTTCTTTTTGAGACATATGTTATGTTATAAACATGTCTTAGTTTACAAGGTGTATATTTAAAAAAATTAACATATAATATTATCATTTAAGTTATGGTCACGATATTCTATTTTTTAGTTAATTTTGTTATATCATGGGTCTTATGATTAAAAAATACAAGAGTGGTAAGGGTTTTATGATAAAATTTCATCATTTATCATGATTTTCCATGTTCGTGATTCTAATAGTTAAATCATATGATCTATCCCTCAAAATGATTCTTTAATATCTTCTCCACTTCCAATTTAATGATAAAAAATTTATTTCCCTATATTATCCATTTTTTATGTAGTAAATATTCTAAAATATGGTGTTAGCAAAAAATCATCTTTATTTCTCTTTTCAGTCGAAAACACGTTTATCTTCCAAATCCATATTTTTTAAAATATTTTTCAAAAATTGGATTCTAAAATTATCGAAATTATTTATAAAAAATTATTTTTCATGATTAACTATTTGTAATTTTTTTGAATGTAATCATCATGTATTTTTACGAACAATACTTTTTTTGTCATCCAAATAAAAAAACAGATTATTTCATTTAATGCATACGATATAAAGAAATTTACCACTAACATAAAACTAGTTTTATTTAAAACATCATTTTTAAAATTTTCAAGGATATTTTCAATATATATTATTTTCCAAATGTTTTAAGATTGATATAGGTTATTTCAAATATTAAAGGTTATTTTTATCAAGAAATGTATTAAATGAAATTGAATAGTTTGTTTATATGTTTTCATGGTTTTTTGAAAATATATATAGTTTTAAAATGTTTTTGTATTTATGTTTTTTTTTCAAATCTAAAAGATTATTTTCCTCAAGAAATTCATTAAAATATTTTTAAGTCTTTTTTATACATTTTCAGGGTTATTTTGAATGAAAATTATTTTAAAAATCATTTATATTTTAAACTTATATTTTTTAATTTGAAATGGATTTTTTCTCAATAAATGTGTTAAATTATTTTAATTATTCTGATACAATTTTTAATGTTATTCTCAATGGAAACGATTCTAAAAATACATTAATTTTTATATTTTATCGAAGTGGACATGATATTTCCTCAATAAATATTTCAAGTTATTTTTAGTGATTGTTTGAAAAAATTTCATAGATATTTTAAAAGAAGTTGATTTCTATGATACTTTTTATTTTTTAAATTTAATAGGTTATTTTCATTGAATATTTATTTTCATCATAAAATGTTTGAATTTATCCCTTAAAAATAAATTTATATCTATAATGACACCCATTGATGTTATAAATTCTCTGGATATATGATCCTAGGATATCATTCTTATTCACTCTTTAGACTGTTTCATTTTACGATGACAAGATTTTATTGAACCCTATTTATCTTAAGCTGATTATTCCATTACAAACTTCTTATTAACCCAAATAATTTTCATCTATTATACTATGATTAAATGAGAAAATTATTTATAAAATATATATATTTTTTATTGGATATCATATGTTGAAATGTTTATGAAACCAACATCATTTCATGTTTTATGATATTATTACGATTTTATGATTATATCATGCACAGACATATGGTTCTCATTTTGTGATTTGTGGTATCTATATCTATTTATAATTCATTTAATAATGTTTTATATCTCATGAGATAGAAAGTTTTGGAATAGAGTGTGAACCTAGTTCATAAAGGGGATTTGTACCTGTTGATAGTCTTGGGAGTAAACATGGACAACATTTGTTGTTAAAGAAGTGAACCCACTATGTTATAATATCCTTATTAATGACCCGTGACTATATGGGGAAATACTTTTTTTACTTATGTGTATGTTAATATTCTATATCCTATGCTAATTTTATTCTCTTCAGGGTTTTGTTCATTAATTTAGTTATGATTCAGGTATTATGAACTACAAATAGTTATTTCATAACTCAAGATTGTAATCATGGATATACATATAGTGGTCTACATATGTTATTCTCATGTTCTCATACTCTTATTAGCATTTATTTCTTATTTAATCATTGATAAATCACATTATTAGTCGTATTTTCTATCTCAGCTCCCCCTTGTGTTTTTTCCAAGGTTCATATGAATGTTTTATGTAGGTTATGACAATTAAGACAACTAAAGTGGAAGTTATTTTGGGGAAATTTTGATGTAATTTCACAAAATTAGAATATTGGGTACCTTGTATCCAGTGACACTAAACTATTATTATTCTCAATTGTGTATTTTTTTAATGAATGGAATATTATTATAAGAATATGGAAAATACATATATTTGAAAATATTGTGTCCCTTGAGTTGTTATTAGAAGAATGTTTTAGTTAATCATTGGAAATTAAGATCATAAAACTTTAGTATGGTCACCAAGTACATTTTTAAGGATATGTTAAATTATTATTCAATGTATTGGAAATGTCCAAGAATTTTGGTAAATGATATAGATAGAATTTTGTTTACTAAATTACATTCATGTATGGACACTAAAAGTAAATTTGGATCTGAAACATAGGTACCTATGGGATTATAATAGTACACATTATGAATTGGTATGGAATCAATCGTCACCTGGTTCATGGAAATGGGTCTCACTACCCCCCCCCCCCCGGTTTGACACTCCAGGGGTTTTGATTTGAATATTCATAAAAATTTTACAGGACATCATGATGTATTTAATGAGTTAATGTCTATGAATGACCTGTGATGAAACTAATGTGTTGTATATTAAAAATAATTTAGGATGATTTAAATAACCTCTATGAATTTTCTTGATTGTGTGGTTACCAACAATGATTTTTTTCTCACACTATGATATTTGGTTTTAGAAAATGGGGGGAACCAAAATTAACTGTATTAATATTGAATAAGATAGATAATATGTTGATTGGTATCCAAATTGAAAGATGACTAGAGTAATGGATATTTTCATTAATAATAACAATTTCTCACAGTGCTTGTCTAAAAATTTGGACATTAACCAATTCCCATAATGACCAAATAATATAAGGATACAGATCGTTGAGATTTCAGGTAGTGGTTACCATGGAAGAAATATGGCTCAATTTCTCTATGTCAATAATGTTAGATGAGGCACTAAAGAGAATTTACTTGGAGGTTGAAGATATACTTTGTTGTGGAAAATAAGGGAATAATGATATTTTTTTTCAAGTGATAAACGAAAAGGACTATTAATTAAATGGATGATAATAATGGTCTCCGTAAGGTTTCATTGACCGTTGAATGTTTTAAATGTATAATTTATGAGAATTATTAAAATTTATTTCTTCAAATAAATTCTTTTGTATATAATCTTCTAGTTTGTATAGTTAATAGTTTTTCTTTTGATGAAGAATATACTATGAATTATATATGAATGAAAGCGTGTATTAAAGAATAAAATATTGTATCATTGTTAATGGGTGAAGGATGATGTGGAATAGCATGTATTTTTTTGTATTGTTATTTTATAATTATGTTATATGAATTATAATATATATATGGACTATTTACAGATGTTTTTAATGTCAGATTTAAAATAACATGTTAAATTATATTGATGACATGGAAAATTAATTTTATGTAAAGGAGATGTTTTATAGAAATCATGTTATCAACGAATGATATCCCTTAATATCTTCTTGATCTTAAAAAATAACATTTTGATTGGATTAATAGATGATTGATATGGGTAATGTAAATTGGAAAATAATTATTACCATGGAATTGATTAAATATTTTTCGAAAAAGAGATTTATACTATCATTGGTGGAGTTTATATAATATTTATATTTATGGAATATATCTAATAATCTATGTTTTCTATAAGTAATTTGGAAGCATTTATGTTTACAATATGTTTTTAAGGTAATTCATATTATCACATTGTTTCATGATAATACATGTTGAAGGTATTCACTTGTTTGGAATGTTAAAATTAATAGATAATGTATTATATTTTGGGTATTAATGATTTTTTAACCTTATTCTTAATTTATTAATTTTGTATGGGTTTTAAGTTTACCATTTATAAAATGGTTTACGTTTAATTTTGGATGTGTGTTTAGTTATTAATGAATTTCAATACCATATGAATATTTATCCATATCAGTTTTCCAATGATAATTATTTTTTTTTAAATACAAATATAATGAATTTATTATCATTCTATTATAGATCTTGTGATTCATTAGTTCTTTAGGATGAAAAAATCATCTCTCTTACATTGAATTATAGATGAAGTGTTAATTGATCAATGAACAACCCAAGGATGAAATTGTAGTTAGGATAAAAAGAAATATATTCCTTTGGTATATCATCCCCCTTGACATTTTTATCATATTTTTATGGTAGCCTATTGATTGGAGATTATAATAAACCTATATTCATTTCATGTTGTGTTTCATGTATCTCTTCCATGAATGTATGTACCGGATCCCTCACATGTACTGGACATTAAGGTAAAACCAACAGAGCTTGATATATCACATAAGAAACATTTTTTATAGATTCAAGATGAAATTGAAAATTCTCTACGAAACAATACCACTTATATCATAAATGTTTAGCCATAGAACCACCCACTCATGGAATCTATTTTGAATCCTAGTGATTTAATTTGGTAAAATAATCCTTATTTTAAGTACCATAGTGATGTATTTTAGGGGCTAAATTCATTTTTTCTATGGGTAGAATGTAAAACCCTAATATTTTATGGATATTTTTTCCATGTAAAATTAAACATCTCAATAATTTTATTTACATGACAAAATATATTGGGTTTCATTACACACAATAATAAGTTTTCTTTCCTTACAAACATCACTATGTGTAAAATAAAATTTACATTCTATTAATATATTATTATTTAAAATAATTCTTATTGTCAAACCATTAGAATGGAAAGTGTGAATAAGATTAAAAAATTAATAAAATATATGGTTTACCAATCAATAAAAAATGAATTATTTTTTCAGTTATTAATTATAAATAAAAATAAAAACTATTTGAAAAATGATGAAATATATTTTTGAAAAACAATTATATACACACAAATACATTTTACCTAAATAAATTAATCAATTAGATATTGGTGATTGATTTTAATTAAAATTTTATATTATATATTAAATAAAATTTTTAACATTCATATTATTTTATAGAGAATATATAAGAATAAATACAATTTTACGCTAAAAATATATATATGTTTTTTAAAATCTGTTATTCTCTATTTTTCACACATGTGTTAAAAAATGTTAAATTTTATAATATGTATTTGAAAAAATTAAATAATTTTTTGAAATAATAATTTAAAAATTAATATTGGATTAATTTTTGATTGTTTTCTTAAAAGATAATTTTTTTCAAGGAATAGGTAAGAAAACTAGTTTTAGTTAATAATGTTCATTTATTTTAAATAATTTAATAACTAAAAAATTGCAATAATAAGAATTTAATGTTTATTTTAATTAAAGTTTATATATTTTATTTTAATATAACTCATTGAAAAAATATTTATTTTGGAAATTTTGGTGATGTCGTTTTTAACTTTTTAATATTTCATCTTTGGAAAACCACTTTTCCATCATAACTATGAGATTTATTATTAATTAAAACATTTCGATTTTATAAATATAATTTATTAAAATGTATTGCATATTTGTATTTATCTAATTATATATTATATAATATGTTCAACATAATTTTTTAGCATAAAAATAATAATAAAATCATTAAAATCATTTAGCATGGTTATGGTTAAAATGAATTTCCCAGGTGTTAAACTAAAAAGATAATGGGTAGTGTTTAGCGAAAAAATGTCTAAAAATAATTAGATATACATATTTCGATCATATATCATTTATAGTCAATAATTTTACGTTTTATATCCTTTTTATCTGAAAACGTGGGTACATCTTTTCTATTTGATATATTACAAGTGGGAAACACCCCCCATTTATAAAAGGCCACCCCCTCTAATAACATCTTCACAAATTATAAAACCCATTTCTTCGGACAATCCATGAAAAAAATTATTTCATTACAACCTATAATCATAAAATCATTTTTCTCATTAATCCATCCTATGAAGGATTTTGGTGAAAACCTAACGAGGTTCCTTGAAGATGAAGTAAAGTTAATCAATAAATGTTTTTATATTATATATTCTTACACCGCCTTAAATTAATATTAAATTTTTGTTAAAAAATATCATTTGTATATTACATATACTAAGTTGTTTTTATATTATGATCATGAATAAAATCCATCTCTACTTTCATCAAATGTGTTCTGAAATCATAATTCATGTCAAAAAAGGAAAATCGCCTCTTGAACTGGTGTTACACATTATTCAATTACTAAGTCTCACTGATTAATATAACGATTAATTAAATGTTTATATTTTACATTTATGATGTTATTATTTATCTAGATTATTATATAACAGATAACTTCATACTTTCAATTCTGTGGGAATAAAATAATGCGACTCATGTTTACGGCGAACTGCCACCTCCTAAGCCGATGTGAATCACTCATTCTTTACACGGAAGATAATAAGAAAAAGTTTAATAAAAATCTTTTATCCATATTACATAAATTTTTTATTTAATAGTAATATATTATTTATCTTTTCTCCATTCAATCCTTCTATAAAATCCAACAATCGTTCAGGCTTACACACGACATTCCGTCCCCATGAACGATGTATTTATTTTTCAAGATATAACATATTAATAATGATATAAATACATATATTCTGAATATATATGATATTTAAATAATTTTTTATATCATAGAGATTATGTTACCATGATAAAAGTTATAGGAATAAAATAAAAATAAATCAAAACATACACACAAAAAAAAGATGTTATTTCATGAAAGGTGACATTAACATATCATTCTTAATAAAAGAGAAATAAGCAGTTATAAATAAATAATATATTGTATTATATATATGATTATTATTTTTTAATATAATTTTAATAAAATTATATTTATTATATAGGATTTTAGAATTTGTTTCGATGGAATTTGGGATATAAGGTAAGAGATTTACTTCTCACCTTTTACATTATTGAAACACGTTCCATATTCAAAACCAATTTCATTTATACAGTTTATATAATTCACGTGAATGTATTATATTATTATTAATTTTTTAATTAAATGTATTTACATATCCATTTTATTATTTATATTTCATGGGGTTTATTATTCAAAAGTTACCAAACAAATAAAGGATTTTTTCTCTATTTTCTTTCATTGAGACATATGTCATTTTATGCACCAATATTATTTTATGAGGTGCATATATAGCCCCTTTAACTATTTGTATAATTAATTTATTTATTCCCATGATATTCTATGATTTATTTAATGTCATTCTTTCTTGGGTATTATGATTCAAAATTAAGAAATGTGCTAATGGTTTAATGTAACAATTTAATTGTTTATTGGGATTTTTCAGGATTATAATTCCAATGATGAAATACTATTAAATATCTCTCATGAGTCTCATGAATTTTATTTTTACTCTGGATATATCATGAAAAAAAATATAATCCACACATTATCCACTATCTATTTACTCTAAAGTTCTGAATAATGGGTTAAATAAAAGTCATCTTGATTTCTCACTTCAGTTGAAAACTCATTTCTATTCCAAAACCAAGTATTCTATATATTTTTTTATTTTTATTAATTTAAAAAATTGTTTATAAAATTTATTTTGTCCCACATTTTGATTATTTTAAAAAAATTCAATGAATCTTATATTCATTTTAAAAAAATTCCCCATTTACTTTTTACAAAAAATTAAAAGGAATATTTATTTTACGGGTAATGAATTGGCATAGTTTTCCACCATCATGAACAATATTTTATTTGGTGATTAATTTATACTTTTTTATGGTTACATTAAATATAATGGATTTTCAAAATGAGTTTTGATTTAGTAAGTGTTTTTCAATTTAGAAATCATATTTTATTAATGAAATGTTTTAAATTATTTCTAAATATTCCATTATATGTTTAAAATATTATTTTTAAATAAATGGATTTTTAAAATGTTTAATGTTTAAAAAATTTAATGGTGAAGGACTTTTTCCTCTGTAAATTATTTAAAATAAATTTAAATATTATGTTTTAGGGTTTTTGTTATTATTTTTGAAAAAAAGTTATTTTCAAAATGTTTTATGGTATAATGTTATTCAAGAACCAAAAGGTTAATTTCATAAAGATAATTTTTATATTTTATGAATGATTATTTTATAATATTTTGAGGTTACTTTCAAATGAAAGTATTTTTAGAATGTTTTATTTTTTAAATTGTTTTTCAAAAATTGGATAAGGTATTTTCATCATGAAATTTTTCGTATGTATTTTAAATATTATATTAAATGATTTAAAATTTATTTTTAATGAAAAACAATTCCAAAAATATTTAAGAATTATTATTTTTTAAAACTAACACTTCAAGAAATGTTATTTTCCTTATGAATTTTTCCATGTTATCTTCTCAAAAAATTTCGTCTAATATGATATCATTTTATTTTACGTATTATTTGATTATAATATGCTCCACAGATTCCATTCATACTCTTTCAATGGATAGTTTGAGTTCATGATGACCTATTTTTTATGAATCTTGTTTCTGTTCCACGTATTATACAATAATAAAATAATTATGAAAAAATATTCTATTAATGGGTTAAGCTATTATTAAAAGATTAAAAGATTTATAAAATGACTCATCTCAATAGTTTATGATAGAAGAAATGTGTATGAATCCCATTTAATTTCACTTATTACGACATGATGAATGTTTTATGAACATATAACACAGATATTTATGATATTTATTATGTGGTTAGAATGACCTATATCTTTCTCCATTTTATTGGGTGATTATTTAAACCACATTAAATAGACATGACTGGAATGATGAGTGACCCCAGTTTAATAACGGACATTGTGAGCTATGATGGTCTTGGTAGTGAGAATTCATTACTATGATAGGTTGTGATGTAAACCCATTCCAGTATGATTTTCTTATATATAATCCTTCATTAATATTGAAATAATTTTGTATAATTATGGTTATTCCATGATTCTATATCTTATTCCAATGTTATTCTATCATTGATCATTTTATTTTATTTCTTTATGAATAATGTATTATAAACTACCATTATTTATGTAATGACTCAATATTGAATTATTTAATAAGAAATGTATGGTGTTCATATATAGTGATCATGTCCTCACACCCTTTGTAATAGCATAGACCTCCCTTGTCCATCCCTTTGCCAAATTTCTGGTGTTTGGCACGCCCTAGGCCCATCAGGTCAGGATCCTAAGGGCGGCGTCTCAGTGGCAGGATGTCATCATGGTGTCAACCATTTTTGACACCTTTAGGTGGGTCACCGATCAGTTCATGTGGGGATTTTCGGGTCTTTATTCCATAAGTTTTTCTATAATGACACTTTTAATCCCTTTTAACATTTTAAAAGTTGTTCATGGCCATTTTAGCCCCATAAAAAATATTTTAAATCCCTATGGGTGGGGAGACCCTCAACCGACCCAGTTTGTATCCCTGTTATGTGTTTTCCTCTCTTTAAATGAAATCATTTGACTCAAAGCTTTAGTTCCACCTCTCAAATGAGAAATTAAATAACAATTAATCCCATCGAGTGTAACCACACAACTGAGGCGAGTGGTGTTCCTGTGCTATAGCCTTTCCTATTCATTCTTGGAATCCCCAAGGTTCCTCCCCTGTAAGTCATGCATCCATGTTTTTCACCAGAGGAGAAAAACATCGATCATTGATCATCAAGTATGGTTCTTCCTTCGTCTCTCTTTAGTGAGTATCATACGGGCGGGCATGCTACGGTTTCTGTGGGGATGGATGAAACCAAACCATTATGAATATAATAAATGGACATTTTAAGAATAAAGGGGGCTATGAGTGATGTTTCCGGTGTACTCTTGGTCCTTGATTTTGGGTTGTTAATTGTACGGGATTATTACCCCTAGAAATTATGTCTGTTTTTGGTCTTTTCTTGTTTAGTAATGAACCTCTGTTTTTATGGATATTTATGTGATTGAATGGCTATAACATGCAAACTGGAAAATCACATAAACATGGTTGATTAAATGGATGCCTAATGAATAATAATACTTGTGTGATCACCCCATTTAACCAAATGGAAAGAAAAAACTTATTGAATGGAATATTCGAATTAGAAAACTCATTTTCTCTGTTCTGGTGATGTTTACAGTTGATGCTTGGGAAGCAATGTGGATATGGATGGGATATGATGTTGTGGTGCGGTTGTAGGTTTTTTGATCTAAGGTCGCGTGGAGATGTATGGTGGGTCTTGGTTTAGTTCTAGTACTTTTAGTGTTCTCACATATTCCTTTTTTTGTTGTAACATTACAAGAGAACTTGGTGTGAAGGCTTAAATTATTGTTGGTAGTTTTCCTTTTCTTTCCTTGTGGATATGCCTATTAATTTCCCAGTTGTGAATAATTATTTTTAAATCAAATTACTTGAATATGAAAATGATAATGGGTTAGATGGGGAATTTGTTTCTTGGAATGAGTTGTGACATGGTTTTTGGTGTGGTGCTTCTTATGAAGGAATTGTAATGAGGGTGTTTGTGGTTAGGCTAGTTTTGGAACCCCAAGGTAGGGATGAGTGCTTGTTTACTTATATGTATAATTTAGTTCTTATGTTTTATATTTTTACCCTACCAAAGTTGATCACTTTTCTTCTAAACAACCCCATTACATGGGGGAGGGTGTTTTTTCACAACACTTTTATGAGTGGTTGGTTATTATCTCCTTTTCTACTCCCTTTCTTGAGTATCCCAAGATTCTTCAGGCTGGCTTTGACGACCCAATAAAAACCACACAAGAAGTTTGAGGTAATCCTAAAATCCAAATCATATATAGTTGAATGTAGAAATATATAAAACCTTACCTGATCATTAATTAATACTATGTGAATTATATAAAAAGAGAAATATTCTATGGTTGCACTAATATGTGATAAATTCATATGAATATTAAATTCCATACAAATAGTATTACGTCCTTTAGATGTTTTGGGGAATCTAGAAACAAAATCCATTGTATTGTCTTCCAATATCCTTTATGGTATATGTAATAACTATAAACCCCCCTCCCGGAACATCTATCACTTAGTCTTATATTGATGAAATACCATGCACTGGTATACAAACTCTACGATATGTATTTTCATGTTGTCCCACCAATAATTATCATTAAGATCTACATAAATTTTCATTGTTCACAGAAAAATAGTGAATAATTAGAAAATATATTTATCATATTGATCCTTCTCCAACTTTTATGCAGATAGAAAACATTCATAGTTTGTAAATATTATCATTCCATCATAATCAAGGTTGATTGTATGAACATTTTTTGCTTCATATAGAGTCTGAAATCTATTATCTTTTATTTTTTAATCCTCCAATGGATCGATTGTTGAACACTCATTTAGGTGAGGTATTATATTTACCATACTTTTAATATTTATAGATATGTATTTTTAAATAATTAAATGTTTGATTTTTTGGGATCCTCATCAAAAATAATCTATCATGATGTTTTCTACTAAAATAATTGACCGCCATGTTCACATTCCCCATGTTGTAATGTATTGAGAAATAATAATATTTAATCATCTCCAACTATATTGTCCTACACATATTCATATATTTTGGAGAGAATTTATTATTTTAAATTTTATTATCTTTATATAAAAATATATATAATATTTCTCCAAAAATATAATCTCTTTATATCATTAGTGAAAAATACGCCACCATTAACTCCAAAATCGTGACGTGGTCAAATTTTCCCAATAACATTCAATTAAAATTTTGAATAATGTGTCTCTATTTTATTTTGTATGAGTTTTCATCCTAGTAACATAATTTATACATCAATATATATCTCAAAATCTTCCCTAAAATAAGGTAATTTAAGAACATGTGCCTCATTTAACCATATCTTAACCTACATAGAATTCTCTTCACATTAATGTTTCCAATGAAATAATTAATCCCTCTAAGCTAACATGGTTAGAGGATTATATAGATATAAACACATCACCATAAATGATTGATAATATCATTCCAAGAAAATTAATAAATAGGAATCCTTCACATTGGTTAGTCTTGTTAATCAATAAATAACATCTATCTCGGATGCATCCTTGGTTAACTCTCATTTATGACAATATAACCAAAAAATTAATTTTCTGTATCTAATAGTCACTCGTTTTTAATTCTACATATAACAACTCCTTTAATAGCTTCATTATTACAACACACTTCTGAACATTTTGATATTCATTAATATTGGAATATATATTATAATATTGTCCATATAAGCTATCAAAAACTGATTGAGGTAATCTGTAATGAACATATTCATTAAATCATTGAGTATATTAGGGTATTCCATCACAAAAAAACAAGTAGATACATAAAATAATTATACCTGACCCAATCTTCCGCATACCAAAAGTGGGATCCCAATCCGTATTGTATAGAAACCAACAAATGGGCCTAAAAAGTATCAGAGAAAATGATTTCACCCAACCTATAGAAGACATCATGGAATATATATACACATAGGAATGAAATAGATTTTTATGAATATAAATAATTATATGCCACAACTGAATGTATACATCCGAACTGATTCAACTCATTGGAATTAGAACAACCCCTAAGGAACATGTCCAACATCAATAGAAAACTAAAATAAGGATGAATTATCACTATGATAATGGGGGAGAACTAAGACCATATCCCCAACAGAACATGAAACCCAGATGGTTCCAAAAATAATACTATGATATAGTGGATTTATTATCTCTACATCAATGGATATAATTAGGTCATCACACCTCCAATGATACGTGTTGGGTGTGTGCTAAATAATATTAGTTCTATCCCACTAATATTTTCAATACGATATCACTATACAAACAATGCTACAATAAAAAAAAATTATTCAAATAAAATCATGAAAATTAGTAAGGTACATTATGTCAAATCCATTGTAAATATTTCCTTTTCCTCATTACCTAATACTTTAGGAAAATTATTTTTAAAACATAATTTCTAAAAACAATATCATGTAAAATAAATTATATCTAATTGATAACAATAGAATTACTAAGAAAAGGTAAATAATTCTAAGGTTCACTATAATTCAAGATAGAATAAAACTCCTACCAAAATAAATGACTTAGGCACAACCAAGTCTTTATAACTTATGACTTTGGAGTAATGATATAAACCATGATTGAACTTTCCCACCCTAAAATTTCGATCTTGTTTTTAAAACAATGTGCCAAAGTAGAATATTCACACCAGATTAGTGAACCCCCAACAGTTAAATAAATGATATAATAAAGATAAACCTTCCCACTAATTACCTAAGGCATAATGCATGATGGATTTTCCGAAAACCACTTCTAAATTTTTTTAAGAATCATTTTCAAACAACATGTTTTTTTATCAAATATCAATTGAACAAAAATTTCATAATTCTTTAAAAACATCCATTTTCTTAAAAAAATAGTGAAATTATATTTTTTTCAAATACATTTATACAAAAAAATAATTAGTCAAATATATTTGTAAATAAATTTATAAAATATGATAAAACATGGTTTATTAAACGAAGTCTTGATACGAAACCATTTAACTAAATATTAGGTTGAACACTACCTGTAACAAGATCCACCAACACTAAATGGATTTTTTTAGAAGGATGACAACTAATCAATCACCCCAACATAGAATTAATATAAAATAAATAAATGGTCAGTGGATATGTTAGATTAACACATACCTCAAAAATAAAAAATCCCGCATCATAACCAAATAAAGAGATGAACCCTAGAAGAATATCACTAAACTATTCTAGAAGAATCACATTAAAATTAGTATGAGGTCAATTATTTAAATTATTGTGGTTTTATTCCACTACCACTAAAAATGAAAATTAACCAACACAAAGTATACATAACTAAAGATACATATTACTACCCACATGGGTTTCACCAATGAGAAAAGAAATTTGGATGTAGAGATATCACAAAAAATCAATATACACTTGTTTAGTATTTGAGGGGGTGGCTATTATGTTGAAAGAAGTATGGATGATTAAGAGAAAATTAGATAAAAACCTATCTTCAAAAGGATTTACATCACATAGTTTGGATTAATGAAATAAAATCCCAATAAATAATTTACACATAAAACATGTCACCACAAAATAACTTTATCCTTATTTATTATTTATTAGAATAAAATATGTTCATATAGTGTAAATGTAATTTACAATATAAAAATTATATAAATTTCCAGACTTAATTTTATTCCATTAAAAATTATCATGTCTTTTATCCAATAGATCTTTTAATCAGTAAATATGTCTTATTGGATTTGATTTCCCTACACATAG
Source organism: Viscum album (assembly GCA_963277665.1). NCBI lineage: Eukaryota > Viridiplantae > Streptophyta > Magnoliopsida > Santalales > Viscaceae > Viscum > Viscum album. The sequence continues at coordinate 623,053,613 of OY728134.1, read as the reverse complement.
TACCAAACCCTAGTTCAACAAAAACAAAAAAAAATAGCTCTTAATCAATAAAAATATGAATATAAACTATAGAAAATAAATATAGACTACCTTATTATCTAAGAAATTACAATCACCAAACCATAAGAATTTCATTCCATGAGATTTAATGTTAAGGAATGGTGATCCAAATGAAGGCACGACAACATCTCCCTCATGATTGATTCACACTCCCATGTCTCTTGAAAATCTTATTTATATTTCCATAACACTATAACTAATGGAAAAGACTTCCCCTGCATGAATTTCACTTGAGAATCAATAATCTCTCATGGTTTACCTGTGACTTATATATCAACATCTATATGGATATCGTCCCACCACAACACATTAAAGGGTTCAAAATGATTCATCCAGAGTTGAGATGTGTGGAAAAAATAATTTATATATGTTATATGAACTATAAATTGAAACCAATATATCATTTATCTAATAATCTCATTGGACTCAAATGGTCCAACAAATCTGGAAAAAATACATCCCTTGTTATCTTTGAAAATTGTCACCTACCCGATGAGAAATATTCAATAAAACCTAATCACTAATGGAAAAATACATAGGGCGACATCACCAATCCCCATAACATTTATGTCATCTATGTATTGTAAAAATATGCTGATGTATATTCTAAAATAGAGTAGTTCTAAAAATAGAGTACTCTACCAACTCTTACGAACAAAGTGATTATATATACGAAAAACCAAACAAATCCTTGAAGGGGTACATTAGGATCAATGACTTATAACTATTGTTGTATAAAATCTCAACTAGTCCCAAATTAGTAACCTATAACCCACCAAAATCCAAGATGCAGGCATGGAGCAGATCCATTAGGATCTAAATCAAATTCTATATTTTACCATCATTCATTCAATGGTATGTGGTATTAAACCTAACATGATTCCTCATTACCACATAGATACTCTTCTATAACATTGATGAAAACCTATGATCCCTATCTGAAAGAATGGTATATGGATCCCCACGCACCCTCACTACCTTTTTCAAATAAAACACATCCATATATTCAAATTTAATGGTTTCTATAAATGACTGAAAAATAACTTTTTATTAGAACAAAACAAAACAAACAACGTTACTCACAAATCAAGGGGGACATAAATGAGAGAGGATTAGGGAATAACCCATGAAAATGAGATTATAGTCATTAGATATAGACACTATACTTGTGTGGAAAATAATTTTATCAAATGGGCTCCCTTTACCAGCTGGATCATCTTCCATAGAATTCCCTTATTTCTCGTTATACCAAATATTAATTCCCCAATTACGTTTTGTTGCTATTTCTCAAAAAGTCGACCATAACACAAGGTGACGTAACCATTTATTAAAGGAACCCAACCAGCTTTCTAGAATCTAATTCAAATTATATGATCTTAATATTATAAATCCTACATAGTATATGACTATTTACAGTATATCTTTCCTTCACTATAATATAATTTCTTCACACCAAAAATGTGGTAAATACCATAATCATCAAACCCTACAATCTCCCCCTAAAATTCACTTGTCATTTATCCAGAAATAAATAATGCACCCAAATACTATTTCACCCTTACGGAATACCATTTTACCAATCTACCTAGATTATCTTTTCTAGCATCAATAATAATGAATATATTTCGTAGAACACATTTAAGTTTATTAGATGACATCCCATCCTATATTGGACAACCCATCTCCACCATGTGAGTGTTCACCTAACCCTAGAATAATTGATTGGAAAATATTATTCCATTTCTTTATTTTTTCTTAGCCTCTCAATGGATCAATCACATATTAAAAAAAACCACTACTTTAAATTTCACTTCCACCCCTTAGTACCCAACTCACTTGATCACTTCCTCTATATCTACCTATAACGAATCCCCACATCCATGTATATTCATACCATTCCCCCAAGAAACTCTAGATATATTTATCCAATTCACCTTAAAACAGTTCCCCATTTATTCCAAATTCAATGTTGTATAAAACTATAATTTTGAATCCAATACCACAAAATATTTCTACACATTTTAATATTTATTATGTTCTTGATTTTTGATTCTCCATAATAGAGAGATCATCTTACCTGTATTATACTTACATAATGTTTTTGAATCCTATTTATTTGTCCTGCTTCATCCATGAACTATATTCCTTGATTTTCCTAATGATGGCCTCGATAAAACTCAGTGGTCATGTCCATCATCTTGAAAAAATTCCCCAAATTTTTTTTTGCTGATTTTGGTTAAGAATTGTGTTGAAACAAGATGATGACATTATATCATCCCAAAGTGGAATATTAGGATCTAGGAAAAACATACATTCGAACCATTCCCCAAACTATTTCTACTTGCATCGATTAATATCTTAGTGATAAATAATCGGATGAACATTGTGTTTTAGTTACACTAAGATATCAATAATTCAACATGTAATGCTTGAGAGTATATTATTAATGCCAGTAAATTCCCTCCATTCATTCCCATATCTCCCTTTAGTAATCATTTCTCATAATATATTTCCTTTAAAGATATCCCATAAGAAACTCACGTGTATGGAAATCATAGATTCTAAAATAATATGTAAATTGATACCACCTTCATTAGGAGGAATCACTACCTATTTCCATGATTACCAATTGTATAATATCACATAGTTTGCATCCTATATGATTTATTTCCTAATAATATCTATCCTAGGGATTGTCCCATTTTGGGTCTAGATGATGCACATAAAATTCTTTGGTATGGATGTAAAAAAATTGATAATCAATATAATCCATCCCATGAATGAGAGGAATATATTTTTATAATTTATAAATTTTCAGGTGATGCAGTTGAATATACTCTAAAATATGAAATTTTATACTCATCCATTATATATCGGGGCACCATAATACACAATTGAATGATTCCTCCACTGCATTCCTTGTTTTTCATGATATTTACTATTGATTATTCTTAAACATTTATTAGGGATAAAATCAATACTCTTCCTTTTATTGACACATTTGACGGATCATATTTTCATATGTCAACATGATTTTAATAAATTAAATAAATTATCATTACCTTACATTACTACAAAATTACATATCATAAGAAATCATATCATGATACATAATTCTACTCCCAAACCTATTTCTTAATGGCATTATCCCACACTCCTCCAAACATCGAATGATGTTCCTTACAAGAGGATCCTATGTAAGGTTAAATATGTTTGGAAAAAAGGGTACCCTTAAAATTAGTCCAAATATATTATTGATGAATCCGAATCCTCTTCCCATTATGAATATTTTCATCTATGGTAATACATAACATAAGAATAGTTGATCAAAAAACATTTATGGAAGCCGAATTTCAAAATGTATCTTATAATAAAACTCTATTATAGCATATCATATTTCTTTTACAAGTCATAATTGATCATTAAATTGGATCAAACAATACTTTTGTTCATGTAGTGACCATTTCTTTTGAAATACAAATAGCCCCTTGATACTTCCCCAATGCATAAAACCATTGTTCTCAAATGATAAAAACTTCGGGATAATGATGTTAATTATTCTATTAATTATTTTTTAAACAATTTTATAAGAAATGTTGCAGAATAAAATAGGTTTTTATTGATTAATTTTAGTAGGTTCATTACCTATTTCATTTAGAACCACCTTGGAGGAACAAACATCCATATTCAGAATTGCACCTCTAAAGAGCTCATGCATCACCTCCTCCATCAGAGCTTTGAGAATATCGCATAATAACATATAAAAGGAAATTGAGAATACATCATGTATAGGTAAACTTTCTTATCTCATGATTAACATAGTCTATTTTATTTCTTATTCATTTGGAATATCATCAATCACACCATTGTCCTGATCCTCTATTATTATCAGAATTCATCTCATTAATACATCTTCTTCATTAACCCTTCTATTACCTTCTCAATTGTAGTTATTTGGTCCACCCATAAGATTTCCAAAATTTTCTAATTATATATTCCTAAATAAATAAATATTCTATTTTCAAGATACAACCTTAATTTTTATGTTAATAATTTTTCTCACTTTTTAATCACTCAACATTCTTGAAAATAATTAGTTTATTGATCACCCTTTTTGAGACACACATCTCTTGATCGTTATCGACACACCCTCTCTATCTCAAATTGATTATATGTAAATATATATTTCTTAACTATTAGGGAAAGAAACATATCATAATTCCAACTATCTTTAAGTATATCTATATTTATTTCAATGCCCTCTCAATTCCTCTCCAGGGTGATGTCCCCATTTGTTATAGTAGAAAACCACTCTTTCACCTCACATTTTAGTCTATGTAGATATTTCACAAGACCTACCCATGTTGTAAACATATGTAGTAGTTAATAAGACTTAATTAACATTTTTATAAATCCATCCATATGATTCTAGTTGGTTGAATAATAAAATATATTTTATATATGATCCTACATCATTAAAATCACTAAATATGGAGAGTGGTTATAATATTATATTATGAGATGAGTAACATTGAATTTCACAAAAGAGATGAGACCATAATGATTTTATAGACACCATTAAAGCGATTTTTATAACCTTATAGTCCCTTTTAAATTATTACACTACACGTGTTTACTTCATGAGAGGACCATATACATAAGTCCAAAAGATTCCATGAACAACTATTTCATTGATTTGTTAGAGAAGGATACCCCCCCATGTTTCTTGAATACACAAAAATAGTGTAAATGTGTCCCTAAACAATAATTATTGATTATATAATATTAAATATGAATATTTTCTTCTATAAATCCATTCTTTCATAAACATCACATTTTTTATATAGGAAGGAGAATAATTTTTTAACCCCATCATTAAATTTGGTAGAAATATTCTAAAATGAGGCATCCATGAACTCCACTATGATATCGTATTTCTAGGAAATGATGTAAATCTTCGCATGTGATCCAGATCTATCAGAAGTAAAAATTATTAGAATGGCCATTAAAATTTATTTTGAATTATAGGGTATTCAATAGTACCTTTCATACAAACTAAACAAGAGACTAAGATCTCTCAGGATATGGCTCGAATGTTGCACCTACTATAAAATGTAGATAGATCGATCTTCACCCTTTTCCCTTACCTAAAACTAGTAAAACCTTTTTCATTATATGAATGTTACCCCTCCCCTTTAACTAAATATATGATGAGTGATTCAGCTAAATGTGACTAAGTCGCTAGAGGTAACCCCTACCAAAAAAGAGAAACAATTATCAACCTCTTTGATGAGTTCCACGAATAAAAATATCATCCATAACCATATCCAAAACATTTTTGTTGATAAGGTGACCCATACAAGTAGACAAGACACTAAAATCCAAGGTGATGAAATTGGGAAGAGAGACTAGTGTGGAGGAAGAAACATGTGGAAATAAATTTCTTGATTTTCGGGACTACAATCATAAGTAATTTTCACTTCATACCATACCACAAGAATCATTTTCTAATTTTACAATTTCTCATTTTATGGACATGATGAATATACTATGATGTACTATGATAGTCATAAAAAATTATATGCCTCATATATTCTAGGATTAAATACCAATCCCCAAACTATAGAATACCATCTGATGGGAGAGACCACCCTGAAATGGTATCTACATAATAAAGAGTTAAACTTATTCCCTTAAACTAATCATCTTACTGGTGAACCTATATAATAGTCTCCAGTTGAGATAGTTATATATTTTCACTAGTCCAAAATATACCTAAAAACCCTCCAGAGCTTCAAGATGCAATGTAGTGAAGATCCCCATCAGTTTCCAGTCTTCCTTCAATTCTAAGGATTGTGTCATATATCATTCATTATAAGAGCATAAAAAATTAAATTTACCTTTCTAGTGGAATAGGGTAAGTTGGTTTCGAACGTCAATAATTATTCACTCCCCAACCCTTATATGAGATTAATTTGTATCTATTAAAGGTAATAGATCAGACACTTATATTTAGTAAAGACTATAAATATCTTCTATAACATATAATGTCAATAAAACATATGTTCATTAATATATTAGGTGATATCCAAATCATGAGTTTTGTAATTATTCTAATGTTTTTGAATATGATGAGAACCTCAAGCTACAATATTATCTTCTTTCATGATAAAACAACCCAATCCTACACAAAAACCATCACAATACACCACCTACCACTTTCCATAATCATGTAAGATCAGAATGGGTTCCATTGTGATAAGACATTTAAATTCAACAAAATAAGTCTGACACATTGAATCCCATATGAATTTCACCCTTTTTCTACAAATATCCAATAATGGTGAGTCCATCATTGAGATATACCTGATAAACATCTTATAGTATCTAGTAAGAATGACCATTCTATTTATATCAAAGATGATTTGTGGAACTATCCTTGAAAACACATACAAAACATCTGAATATAAACTTATAAGACATGTTAAAAAATATGGTTCCACAAGAACATCAAACCCAAGATCTAGAAATTTTAGTTTGAAATAGTTACATACGTTTAGTAATTCCCTAGGACTCCAAAACCAATCTCATATTTTTCTCATTCTAAAAATCCAAAAAATCAACCTCATTCACTATGAAAAATATGTGGACATATGGATGGAATTTCTGGTTCTTCAATTACATTCCAACTATAAGAGAATTAGATAGATCCAAATTTGTCACAATATATTGATAATGGAAATTACTACTCCTAAATTTTTTATTTTGAATATCATTTTCCAATCATTTAGATGATTATAACTCGACCAAAAATAAATCATCCAAACCCAATTCTACCCATTTAACTAAAAAAATACCATTCATATTTGGTTATGGATTTCTACTACTAACTATTACTGGTTTAACTTTTTATTATCTTAACATAAAGGTAGTTAATAGATAGCCGTTTTGGAAAAGAACATTTGGGCTTCTAAAGAAAAAGGATAGGGTGAACAAAACCTTTATAAATATAATCATCCAACTGAATGTTAGACTCATTAAGGACCAATATTTCCAGATGATATCTATGTATCATAATTGGATTTTTACCAAGAACTAGATCAATAAAAAACTACATATCCAGATAGTTGAAGACTGAATAAGGTGCCTAGGAAAATTTAATGAAATTAATGAACTAGTACAAGAAGATAAATATGACAAGAAAAAACATCAGGATCAAGGAAAATAGTAGACAACAACCTATTGATATCTGGTCTTAAAGGTCCTACATTACCATACCTCAGACCCTACACTCGTAGAAACACCTAAATATTATCATCGGTAGAAGGAAAAAAGAATCAAATATTGTTATAATAAATCATATAACAATGATAAATAATCCAATAAATATATTTGATGATTTATAATAGGTCATGATAAAGAATATTGAATTCCTAGATGGATCCCATGTTATCTACAAATGAATAATAAGAAAATTGAACCCCTTATCTTCCCATTGTCTAAGAGGTGTTCTAACATCACTGAAAATGACACGATATTTGATGGATTTTTCAACATATAACATCATTATTTAGATATTTGATATTCAAAGGAACATGTATCTATTAATTTAGTAGTTATATAAGATTAAATAAATTTGGTACCTCTCACTTTGATTAGTCCTAGATCTTCCTCATCCCAAAACTATTCCACTATGTTATGGTGCATCACTCCTGAGGCTTATGGCCAGATCATTATGGGATTTGATTCTTCCAACTGTTCTATAAATTCATTTGGATATGAAAATCTATGAATATAAGAAGGAGTATGAATAAACTAAAAATTATTTAATGATTGTGATAATAGCTATAAATATTTCACATATTCATAGGTGTGGGACATGAATGACAGTTGGTGTTGGGCATTCCACACTGATAGAATGTTAGGGGAATATCACTGGTAGTAACTAAAAGTGATGAGGAGGCCTGCTAATTAATACACCCAAAAAAGCTCTTGTAATAATCATAAAACTTCACTTTATTTTCATACATGTTACTAAAGCCTCACTTAGGATTAACTGAAGGGTAATTATTGTAAATATTTCCTACCATGTCCATTTCATCCCTCATACACATATTTTTTTTTAAAGGTTGGGGCCGAAGACTTAATTTATTATTAAATCAAAGACCTATTTAGACTGGGTATAGGGAGACCCATTACATATCCTAAAATCCCAAGGCTAGGTGGCCCGAATACAAGGCTTGAAATCCCATTTTTTGGCACAAAGGACCCCTCAGTGAACATTACTGCTATAGTACTTGCGCTGCTACAGTGCCTACTATAGTTCATCCATGGCTACATTACCTACTATAGTCCCTCTGCCGCTACAGTTCCTTCACTGCAATAGTACTTCTCCAGTTCCCTGATACTAGTTCCATGAATTTATTTTACGTGTGATGACATTGTATGCTCTCCCTACTACAATGAGAGGAAATATTCATAATTTTTCAGTATTATAGTCTATAGATAAAACTATTAGAAGAAGTGGGTATTTAAAAATTCTTTTACAATCCCATGAACCTATCTACCTATACCATGGAATCCAACCATAACTTTTTGTGACCCTCATGTACGAACATGGAACACATCACCATGATGTTCCTAGGTGTATGCAGTGTTTTAAATAACTAATAATTCTTGTCGAGCAAGTCCACTACCTCTTGGGTCTCATTCATACCCTTAAATGACAAGGTTTTATAATGTAATAAAAATTATAATCAATCCCATTTGTTATTATATAAAGAATTACCCTCACCAATTATGTTATGTAAATGTGGTACTTTATAGAATACATAACAAACTGCAGATAGGATATGCTCGATATGATTTTGATTCTGAGGAATATTCCTGTGAGGAGTATCTTTCGAACATTATTAAATAACCAGTGGGAGAAATCATGGGGGAATACTAGTACACAAAACAAATATATGAAATATTGAGAAAACTAAATGATATAATTTCAATCTATAAAACCATAAGTGAAATCTGGGAAAAATATGAATCACATGACATTAGATACACCCATCCCCACATCCCATGGTAATTTGAGTCTCACCATAGAAAGAGATAGTCAGGCAATCAGTGTGAAAAACCTCGTTAATTTTCAAAAAACAACCTAAATACTAACAAATATCCAATGAAAATGAATTATAAGGAAAAAAACTATTGATACCAATTCAACAAAACCTGGCCCGATATACCCTCAAAAACAAGTTGTCAATCTGATCTACTGTATACTCAAAGGGAATTTCTAAACCCCATGAGATTGTGACTATAACATGTTCATCAACAGAAAACATAAAAATGATTTTTCCTAACTAATAGTAGACAACATGAAATATATAAAAAAGTATAATCAAACAATGTAATATTAATGGAAATAAATGTATTAAATAAAATAGATAAGATAGTAGAAATGATAAAACTCAATGTAAACAGATCAAACCTAAAAGGAAAAGTAAAACCAAAGTTAAAAACTAAAATAATGTCATATAATCCATGTGATAATGTGGAAGAAATACCATAAACAAAACACACCTAACCCAAACCCAGCATAAACAATCCTCACTACCTCACGGTTGTGCCTTTTCTTTTACCGCAACAAAGGGAATAACCTGGTCTACCCACCACTGATGAGTTGTATAGGGTGTGAGATCAAATTTCCTAGTAGGATCCCACCTACATGTAACATATCATGTATACATATAGAAATTCATGTATGATAATTTATAATTGTACATGGAATTCTAATTTACTAAATTATTATGTGTAAAACTCATTCTCAATATTTTAATTTTTTACACCATTCCAAAACACGTCATAAAAAAATAATTTGAATGCATTATTTTTGTAGAATTTAATCATGTAAAATAATTTATATCATATACAGTACAATAAAAATATTTTGGATAGGTAAATCATGCCAAGGAACATTATATATGAGGCTAGAAGACAAAATGTACCATAATAAAAGACTATTACACAACCAAGACATTTGAATGTATGGCCAAGGATATTTGGAACACCCCATGAGTGAACCCCCCCCCCCAATAGTAAATTAGATGATAAAATATAGCTAGACCTTCCATTAAAATTCCCACGGATTTCCCTGTGATTCATTTTCTATAGACATTTCAAAATATTTTTCCACGATCAATTTCATACATAATTCTTATATTATCAAACTTATATTGAAACAAATTTCAACGTTCTTTAAAGACATCTATTTTATATTACCAAAACTTGGGATAAATAAATTATATTTAATCTAAATGTACACGTATTAGAATATCATGCCAATTTTCTTATTAATTAATTTATAAAATAGGATAAAACCTAGTTATTCAATGAATTATAGAGATGAAACGACATACCAAAATTATATGTCAAATATTACCCACAAAAAGATCCACCAATAAAAAAATTACAATAGGGACAACAATGAAGGCACAATAATTGATCCATGAATCCTAGAATCTATTTATATTAAAGAATCATTATGTAAAGAGGTTATATGAAAACAATCCTTGAGAACCAAAAAATTCACAAGAAAACCATAGATGAGAATGACCCTATGATGATGATCACCCAACATATATAGAATAATCACATGAAAATCAATACAAGCTCAATTAAATATATAAACATGGTCCAATACAGATGTTGTGACCAAAGGAAACAAATATGTAATAATGTTGATTACTTGTAGACAATCAACAATAAGCATTGAGATTGATAACCTAGAAATGTTGTTTGGTATTATATAGATTAATCAAAATCATCCTGGAAATAAATATGATTTGAGGGGAATGCCTACAAATCTAATGTGGAGAGGATGATTTTTACATTGGTACATAAAAACCTATTTTATTTAAGGATTTACATCATCAAAAATGATTTACAATGTAAAATCCCCAAAACAGATTTATATTGAAAATCATATTTCATCAGAATAAATGTTTCCTAATAAATGAGTTCACATAATAAAATATTTTGTTATGGTATAAATTAATTTATGATAAAATATGAGAATTGATTTATAGAAATACTTTTACTCCCAAATTTTTTTTACAACTTTTTCCCATCGGAAATATTACACCATAAATGTTTCTTATATCATAGAATGATCATAAAGGCACTAAAAAACCAAGTATCTACAAAAAATATCACAATACCATCTCTTATTCCAATCAAATATCACTTAGATGAAAGGTGCTAAATTGATTTGGTGGATTTCATCAACTCATGATCTAATCCTCAGAGTTCAATGAGGATTTGACTCTTCTGAATAATATGACTGTTTTTTGGTTCAAGGATCGGTGTACTTCAGTGTATGCATTCAATATGTTTATTTTCAGGACATGGGGTTTACATGATCCTAATATGATTAGTTTTCATGAAAATAATAATTTGATGGTTAGATTTGAATTAGAGTATGACATGATCTATGCTTAGTTTGTTCCCCTCGTAGCTACAATGGTCTTCGTTTCTACCTCTCCATGTGGACTTATAACTTTCATATGAATCAAAACACCCCATCTACAATAATTAGAGTGAGAATCACTGAAAATAAATTACCATTTCAAAGGCCGGTGATTATTCCAATCCTAGGGAACCCAGTTAGAAGGTATTTGCGTACTAATAGAATAAATTTATCAGGTTTCCACCATGTCTCTCCATGAATATGGTTTAGGTTTATGCCTAAATATTTCAATATAATTATGTATGGATTATTTTTGTAAGAGTTCCATTGAAAATAGGTCATGGTGTTTGAATCATTTATTGATTTTGGCTCTTCCTATAATAAGGTGTTCCACTAAAGCGTAGTATGAAGTTGAGGGATCAATAAAAGAGATCTGTTGATGGATGTGGTGTTAGGAGAAAGTGTAAATGGACTGGTTCCTAGTGTTAGTGAAGGCCCGAATGGACATAGTCAGTTGAGCATGCCTACTGATCCGTGCTTTGAAAAGGTAGTGAAATGAGACACAAAAGAGGGTAATCCATTGGTCACTAACATATTCATTTGTTTTATGTAGGATCTGTGAGATCCCAAGCCTTCATTGAAAAGCCTTGTGGGACTAGAGGGAACATAGGGGGACAATGCTGATGTAGGTGTTCTTGATTCATTACCCTACATAACTATCATAGGCTCCCATATTGAGGCTATTAGTGGCATCAAATATGAAGTGGAATCTTATGAGGCATTTAATTGAGGTTCAAAATCTCACAAGGCTACATCTATTGTTGAGGTTGTTCTTTCAGGGGTTAGAAAAATTTGAAGAGAGGGATCACATGAGGAATTGAATTCTAATGAGGAAAGGGAGGGATATCCAACATGTGGTGTGTCTTAGGGTAATGTTATAGGGGGATGGTGTCTTAATCAGGTCAAGTATGAGGATGGAGTTTCCTGCAATTATGTCTGTAAACTACTACGAAGGATTGGGGAGTTAAGGGAAGGTGCACGATTCCAAAGTATCTAGAGAAGATAATTCCAATGATCATAATGAAATCCATGGAGATGATACAAGTTATTATTCATCATATCAGTTTTTAGGTGAAATTGGAGATGTTTTTCAAGTAAGGGGATTTTTGAGTCTGAGGCGTTGGATGGGCCAGAGATGCAATATGAAACACTAAAATGATTATTCCGATTTACGCATACCAATGGTGACATGTTTTTCTAAAATATCTAAATACAAATTGATGGATGATGATATCAAGGATCTTTTAAATTCTAATCCAGCTAAGTCTGTGGAATATATATTACCACCCCCAAGGCTGATATATCTAAATAGTAGCAGGAGACTACTCTAGACATTTTTCAAACACTGGAGATGCTCATGAATTTAAAAGAATAAATAGTAAAGGGGTTTCTTGTGAGTATTTCCATAACAAACGATGCTTATATATGATGGGGAAGTTGATTCTTGTGGATAATAACAATGATCATTATTCATAGATAGAAAATCATGTCCTTGTACTAATAGGAGGATTCAATTAAGGTAATATCAAAATATTTGAGTACATTCAAAATATAGAACAGATGGTGTACAACTTTGAAGAACTAATAAATTATTATCCATTAACATTGGTACCTTCTCACTCCTAGAAATTTTTTAGGGATAATGATTTTGGTAGGTTTAATATATCATTCGACAACTAAGAGTTTGACATTAGAGTTTTCTCTACGTGAAACATATGGGTTATCTGTTTTTCCTCAAAAGTATTTTTGTCAATAACAAAAGAATTTTTTTTCGTCTTTATGAAATTATTTGAACTCTCTCATAGTCATTATATATGGAGTAATTAATATATGTGTATCAGCAAGAAGTAGATATATTGAAAAATGAACTTCCCAAATCAATGAAACACTAGAAAAATATTTTAGACAAAAATAAAAAAAAACCACACATTAAGGATATATTTGATCTTTAGTTTCTCTCCAACAATCATAGAATAAAAACCCATTTTTAATTGGTATAAGTAACATTATAATTGATGTTATTTTCATCAGAATTTCATATTTATTATCACACTGATTGAAACTTTTCGGTTGGTTTGGAATATGAAATGTGACATATCATCCTCATAAATTGTTTATGGAATTAGGAAAATAATTCCAATCAATGCAAATGATAATGTCAAATTCATCTAGATGGAGAATAATAATATTTATAGGTTGCTCATTCCCATAAAAATTATTAGGGAATAATAATAGACCCAGTATGTGATAATAATACAATTATGGATTTTCACATCTAATTCATCAACTAATCATTGATCAAGTATTTTGATACCATTAGATAAATCATCAGATATAAATTTTTGGGTATATCAAGAATCATATAATACCTTATAATTTCTTTATACTATCATAAGTGTTCTTTTAAAAACATTGTTATCATACACCTCATCAGCAACTGTGATTGCATGAGATTTTCATTTTTTGTGGAATAAAGTGGATTTTAATTTTTATCATCAACATTAACCTTCATGATAACTAACAGTTTATCATAATGACCATACACATTTAATTTGACCACTAGAGTGTGGGTTTTTTATTATGTGGTACTTTTTCCCCATTATTGGATATCTTCTTCCCATCACATCAGAATTCATCATTGTAATGACATTTCATTCACTGATTAAATAATATACAAGTCAAATTACTGTAATTTATTTTATTTTTCATACTAAACATCGAGAATAATTTAAGGATCATCATCTTCACTCAAGGGTTTATTAATATAGATTCCTTTGAATTACAGTTACCTTTTTATATCAAAACAGTATGATTTATGGGTAACCCCAAAAATAATTTCTAACATGATAGAAAATAAAACAAATTCATCCAAACTACTAAAGTTGATTATGTATAATTCATTAAATATAATTTGTAATTAGGCATCATAAAAACAATAAATATTATTTTTTGGATCAATGAAAAACATGAAGATTACATTTACTATATTTTAAAATATTTACCATAAGTACTAATTGATTCATTTTACTTTATTTTCATAGGCTAAATAATTCCTTCTCTATTTTCATGAAATGATTATGAGGAAGGTACTGATTAAAAAATCCATCTACACTCATCGTATTATATGGTGTTGATTTTTTTTCCTTTTTTTATCATGTTCTTGATGAGATTCTAATATTGATCTTCTTCATCATTCAATTGATAGGAATCCAAAATATCATTTTCTTTATTCAAAAAAAAGAGAATGGAAAATATATTTTCAATGGTACTCATCTTTTGATAAAAAAATTAATAGATCATTAGATCGATTAAAATTATATGGTTTCTTCCTTCTAAATGACTCCAAAATATATTGTTCCCTACATTTCCCATTTGAAATCAAATCATAATTCTTGAAATAAGAAAATTCATAAATCATGATAATGATATTGTATTCTATATCCCATAACATTTAGTTTTCCTAGAGTAAAATCCTTTAATGTTATATATCATTGATTACTAAAATAGTTTTTTTGGGTCACCCCATTGACTAATTCAAAAGGACATATTAATAGAAATAATTATCATTGTGGGAAGCAACAAAATCATGATAAATAATTTATAAGATATTTAAATAACAACACCTCAATTCAATCTATGACACCTTATGTTTGTACATGGGAATCCATGATCATCATCCATTTTAATTCTTCATTATGGTTCATATAAAAATATGAATTAACCCAATCATATCCCATATGAGTTCCAAACTTGGTGTGAGGTAAGGTAATAGTCTCAATTAAACATAATTATAGTTGAGATACACTCAACAAACTATTTTTTGTCTTACTACCTTAAAATGAATCCACGCCAAAAAAATTCCCACTTACAGTATCCAAAATGGTATTTTTTATTTAGAAAACACCCCTCATTTATTTTTCAAAACTTGTGATTGATGGACCCTGGGTCATTGTGAGAGGGGGGTGGTGAATTAGGGTATCAAAATTGTCTCTTCTTTATTGCATATTGTTACCACATTGGTAGGAACATAATTGAACCTATATGATTGATATGTGAAATAATAAAAACATTCACTTGAAGAAAGAAAACACAACACATTTACTTGGTTCACCACTAAGGGATATGTCCAAGGAGTCTATTCTGACTGGTTTCTGGTAGTACCTAATTCAACTAATCATTACTAGCTATTGATTACATGGTTCGGGTATAGTCACTCTATCTTGACACCCTACCTTTAAAATGGTTCATGGATATTATACTACTTCTTTAGGATAACTTCTGTTTACTCCACCCAGCTCACTACCATGGGTGAAGTCACACTTAGTTTATGGACGTGAAGGTCCCTTTAATGGATATGCATGGAAATATTTGTCTCATTTTCAGAATGATAAATTTATTGAATCATGTTATAGATTTTATCCTCTTGGACATTCAATCATCTGCTCTAGTACAACAACCAGATATACTCATACTTCTTATTCTTATTGTCTAGGATCACAAATTAATTTGTGATTGTTTAAACAATGAAATTCAGTTCACTATGCATCATCTGAATCAAGTCTTCATATTCCACATATTCATGTGAGAATGCTTCTGAAAATTTAGATATGATAATACTCTTCAATTATTTACACATGTGCACCCTCGGTTTAGGACTATCCTCTTCATGGTATTCAGGTATGCATGTGAATGCATGAATGCATGCTCTTCCACTTATATTTTCTTATGTGAAGTCCCAAATGAATATGGTTCTTTTAATCACACACAAAACCTCCTTTATCCATTTCTATGCACATTATTCAGATATTATTGGGCTTTAATTGTGTTATTCTTCAAACCATGCATATGAATTCATGAACTTACTTCCCATTAACATGAACAATAATACCTCTCCCTTCCTCAACACACACTGTCCACTTCGATCTGTTTATATATACAAGTAGATTATTTTATTTAAACATCAATGAGTGTATTTCAGTATGGCATGGTTTTTTATCTCCTCTTATAAATGAAGTATATAGATATCTCTTTTTCACAAGTGTGATTGTCTCCTCTGTGAACCAGGATGATTTGCGACCCCTCCTTTAACAAGGGATGCATGGGCATGCTTTTTAGACAAAGCTCAGACCTCCCTCATGTTCTAAGTGGTACATAGTTGTATTGGGTTGTGGTAACTACTATTCATGTAACTAGAATAGTATGCATTACCATTTTCTCACGAACCTAGAATGGTTTTCAAGAACTCTCTTCACGAACCAAGAACAATTTTTTGTTCTCCTGCCACATGTACTGTAGAGGTATGTGGTTCATTGCATCGCAAACCGCTGAGGTACATGGAACTCCTTCTCTTTGATAAACCAGGGTGGTTTGTGGTTTACTCTTCATGAACCCAAAATGGTTTGTGGCTCATTCTTTCCCCTTGAAAACTTGAAGTTCCGAGAGACTATGTTTCTCAAAACAGGATCCCTAGAAATCTAGGGAGCAATAAATTATTTACTAATCGGTCAGTCAATTTTTATGAATTGAGATCAGATATTTTTCACGTCCAAAATCAACACGAAACACTATAAAATATTCTTCTATGAATGATTGAGATCAAAAATTCATTAATATCTTTAGACATGCATAGAGATATTCCGCAAATGTCGAATGTTTCCTTTTTCGAACTCACAGCCTTCTTGCTAATCGTTAATTTATTCAAGATGGCATGTATCACTTTTTAAAAACCATCCCAAAACCACATGGTCTTGGAATTTTTTTTCTTCATCCATTTCTCATTCTTCATTCCCTTCGCATTAATACAAATGTAGTTGCATTCATGTGATCGTAACATCCAGATGATCATTGTGGGCTTGAAATCAGCTCAATTGATGTCCAGAGTGGTGAGATCATCATTCAGCTTGAGAATTGGTTCATGGGTGCATGCGGGTATCTAGAGGATGAAGATAACCTTGGAGGAGGAGATCATACATTTGTGGTTGAATCATATGAAGCACGGGGATAATGAATGTTATAGATTATATCACTAGAAACAGGCTGCGTTGTGCAACAGATATTGCACGCAGGATCAGATGGATGACTTAGATTATATTGTTCATTAAAATCTTCATCCCACATAAAAATGGAGATGTGAAGGATCCCTGGTTAATCAATAAATCTGTGCGGCCTTAGTGCCAAATTACTCTGCTCCGCTCGATGCGATGCTGCCTTGCATCGGTTCTCCTCGGGCGTGCTCCTAGAACCCACTATACCTCCTCGGGCGCACTCTTAGTTCCCACTTTGCATACCTTGGGGCTTATACATTCCCCCTATGCACCACATGCATGCTTTTTGGGCTATCTCCCCTTGGGTGTGGTTGACCCATGTGGTCCCACATGAGCCTCGTTTTGAGGCTGGCTGGCTGGTAGTGGGGAGAACTTTTTTAGGTAATGATTATAAGTGTAAATAGTAGACAACTAAGAATGCATTTAAATTCCTAGAAAATTTCTATCTCAATGCCCATGAATGTCCACCTTTCAATTCGAAGCCACCTCACACCCACTTCTTCTCTTTTCGTATACTTCTTCAAAATAACTCTTAGGATCAGTGCATAAATCATCTAAATTCCATTCACCATTTCACATTGGTGAGTAACTATATTCATGTTGATAATTATGGACATCCATTGAAACCCATTGAAAATAAATATAATCTTTATAGACAATGTTTTCCAAAAAATCCATGCCTTTTTGTTTTTTTTCAATACTTCACCTTTCTCTAAAATGATCATGTCAATGTAAAAATGATCTCCTCTCTCCCTTTCACTTTTCAAAATTCATTTCACTTTATCTCCCCCTTAATGACAATAAATACAAAGTTTATTATAGAGAGGGTATCCGTCCATACTTTTTAAATAGTGCCATCAACAATTTCACTCTATGTATACTTGAGAAATGATCACTATATAGAAAAAGAATATTTGATCTAAAAAAGAGCTGTCCATTATCACCTGATCATGATACCTCATTGTAATGAGAACACATGTACTTGTCTTGAGGATCCTTTCAAATTTTCTAATGTAACTGATTTATTTAGTTACTCCCCCTTTTTAAAATAATTTTTATTTGGATTAACTGAGGATGAGAGATTAAGAAATGAAATAACTTTTCAAATGAAATGATCTTAAGAAAATCATTAGAGTTATTTATTTTAATACCAACTGTAGTTGAAATAATTACACTGGTAACATCTTTATGTTTCTCCCCCTCAAGGGAACACTTTTATGCTTCTCCTCCTGAATGATTTATTCACCTTCAATTCGTTTTAAATTTTGAACAATACAAAAAGTGTTAGGGGAATAACTTGGATCCTATTTACTTCTTCAATAAGAGCTGGAAGGATGATATGATTTTATCAACCTAGATTCTTTGATTCCACCACTCCTCACACCTGCACATTTGATCATCAGTTCTGACTTTGGTTGTGTGGATCTTAATATTTATTCCATCTCTTCATTTGTGAGTATTCATTCTTCAAGATATTTCAAAGCACAAGAATCTCATGGTGCATCTTTCTTCTTCCTGATGTATTCTTTGTGGGTTGGTATAAATGCACTTCAATTAATAATAGTATTACCAGCCTCATTGACCCTTACACATAACGATTCTTTATCTTCCCGTGTAATAATGATATTTTCTCTTACACTAGCCTTAGCCTTTGTGTCTCCTTTCATTATTATTCTTTCCGAATCATTAGGCTAGATAACCACTATGTCTCTTGGAACAATGGCAGAAAGTTTGAATTTTCCACCTGGAGTCCTTAGAGTTTTTTCATTTTTAGGAATTCTTTTGGATGTACCACACCTCAACTTCTTGGATATTGAATTGATGGGCTTCTTACCTTTCCTTCTTGGAGTCTTCTTGGGAGAATTTTCTTTTGCATCATTATTTTGATTACCTCTCATGGTATCTTCTTATTTATTAGTTGGATTCTATGATATTATATTATTATTAGCTCTGGACATATGTTGAGATTAGCATTCTCCATTCTTGTGACCACTCCCATTGCATACATCACAGATGTCTTCTTGAATTCCAAACTTGTTTTCAGTATACAGATTATTTGGGATATATTTATTTTTTGTTTTCTTCTATAATTTTCTCCCTTTTTCATAGTATTTCTGTATGCTTTTTCACTTAAAGGATTGTACCAAAAATCCAGTGCACATTGCCCAAATCTATTGCATCACCAACATTGACCCTAAAATCATGTCTTTTTTATATCTACTATATAAGGTTGTTGGGACTTCCATTTAATGTGTTGTCCTATATCTGGGGAACCATCATCCAACTTCTTCCTCCAATATATCCAAGCCATGGTATTATTTTTTTCTCTTCACCTATCCTCATCCAGACTTATTTAGAATTTCCTTTCAACCTGCACATTTAGTAGAAACTTATTTAGAAACATTAGTACATGTAGGTATGGATGGTACCTTCACTTTCTCAGCTGCTTGTGATAGTTGAATGAGTGATGTCATGATATTCTTTTCACATGTTGGAGGTATTTTAGCTTTAGAATCCTCTAGTGATCATTGGGTACCAGCAACTATTGTTTCATTCTTTTGTAAGTCTTAATATGTGTCTTCTCAATATTGGTCAACTGGGATACAAATTCTAGACATTCCATATTGATGATGGTATTTTGATCATCAATCGTGGTCATATTTTCATCACAATCCTTCTTTAATCTCTTAACCCCATCGCCATGCATCTTAATTTTAATTTTTAATAAAGAGACAAGTTCATTGTTCTTCTTCGATGATTCCACCAAATTTAGAACATTTAATTTAGTTTTGTTTTTCTACTCATCTTTAAATGCAAGGATAGTTTCTTTTATAGTATGATTTAATCCTTATTTCTGTTTAATGGCTTCAATCCGTCTAGAGAGAATTAAACATTCTATTTTTTTATTCCAATTCCTTTTCCACATTATCGGCTTCTTTTTCAAGTCAGGTGATCTCAACCAACATGCATTGAAATATTCTACAGAAAATAACAATTATTTAAACATCAATATCATGTAGATATGTTCTTAATTTCTATATTGTCAGTGAATGACTGACTAAAAATTACTTTTTTATTATTAAAACACATTTAATGAAAAAGTGAGAAACCACAAAAATAGTCTGAACAAAAGTAGAACAAAACATGCCAAAATGAAAAACCAGACCCAACTACCAAACCTACCCCACCCCAGTAACTGTGCCATGACAATAAGACTCACCAACATAAGAACCTTCATGAAATTTGTCCCATCAGAATGCACGAGCATGTTTTTAATGGTAGAGTCATACCCTCTCAAGCCTCACAATCCCAAAGTCATGTACTGATAAAGACTTCGCGCTCTGATCCACTTCTGGAACAGGTCCATGTAGAGATCTAGAAGCAAGCACAAAGATTCCAAACAATGACAGACAACAGGAAGAACTAAAGGACTGCACATCACTCACAAACAAACCTCTCAAAACACCCAACCAAGACAACTATATTAAGTAGAAACATTAAAGAAAAAATTAATATTACCCAAATACCTCTCCCAAAAAATATTCCTGGATAAATATTAATCTGGTATGTTGGATACCTCTATAATACTCTTATGAAATTCAGAAACATGTTGGTCCCAGGTCTGAATGTACTTCTAAATACTTATTTCCCCTCTATTGAAACCCCCTACCAGAATTGAGTCATGATTTTCAATCCATAACAATTGTTATTCAATGGGATACACCTATAAAAACCACCAAATCAATTTGGATGCCTCTAACTCCGATGCATTGAGCATCAAGACCTGATCAATCACTTCTCTATTAGAGCATAATATGAGAACCAAGTCTTCATCATGTTCCCCTTTCCTCTGATAGAACAGAGACTCTATGTCCATCTTTTTGTCATTCAACTTCTTTGTAGAGCGAGTATTCATGGGGGGTAGTGAGGAGTAGTACTTCCTAACCTTATTATTTTTAAAACAGTTGTTTCTCATTGGACATGGCACCTCATTAGTAGAATGGTCATGTTCACTCATGTTGGGTTCCTTCAGGATGACCCCGTCTCCCTTAACTGGGGTAATGGGATTTGAATTCACATTATCCTCCCGTAGACCATCAAACCTATTACATAGGGGAACTGATGTCTGAATCAAGTCTGGATACCTTCCCTCACCCAGCCTTTGTAAATCAATTCTAGGTATATAATAACTTCCAACCAAAGGAGTATTCTATGTACCCAAGCCATCCTTGCATCCAATGACATCCAGCCGATTGCCTCAGCATGAATGGGTTGTAAGAAGCTATGCCCCATGAACTGAGGCTATTTTTATTTTCCTCTAAAACATCCCCATGGTTTCACATGCTTCTTGCACCATAAGACCATCCTCATTGATTTCAGATTGAGAATCACCTGCAAGGCTAGAATGGCTGATCCTTTTAGCTGCATTACCAATCGGTAATATGTCTGGGACACTCACATCATTGAGATCACTTAACAATCTGCAGAAGACATCTTGGACTCTCAGGCTAGGAGGTAGAGAATGTGGCTATGTCGTCCTCACCAGATTGTCTTCACATGAGATCAGTGGACCCATGCCAACTTAATTAACACCTGCATATTGTTCATCCTGGTCCCAACCATCATTCTGGACAATCCGAGCAGCACCTGGTAAATCTATTCTATCATAGGATCTATTTCATATTTCCTTGGCTAGTACTTTAACCAAATAATTCATTGTCGTGTTATTGTCAGAAATGATGCGGTCACCACTGCTCACATTCTTCGAAAAGTTAGATTTACTTTCCCCCCAACTTATGTTCTCCAGTGAATGTCCCTACCATTTCCAAGCAAGAAAAAAATAGAACCACGATTCATAGACATGCAGGTGTTTACAGATGGACTCTTTGCCTATGGTGATCCAAACTAATTCCAAAATAACCCTTGAGGCATCATCCTCCACACACACTCAAGGTTTAACCGAATGACATACAACAATGGTCCGGCTATCAGAACATATGAATCTTCCCAATAGGATTCCAAGCATTTTAACAAACTATGTATTTTGAAACGGTAAATGGAGATTCGGAAAACTAACCCAAACCTCCATAGAGTGTGAATCAAGATTTATATAAAAACTATACAACCATCGGTATAGATATAACTACGTGTCATTGCAGTTGTGGGGAGTTATCAACAAGTCCTTTATCAAGTCTTCACCCGAGCAAAGAGGATCAAAATATTATTATTAACCAATAAACATACGGTTTCCTTTTCATGAAAATCTCAAGAACCGAACACAAATCTATGAAACAGATCGACGGAGGGTATTCTCTTCAAAAACTGTGTGACCAACGTCAGACTATGGAGAGACGATTCTTCATTAAACTCTGCGACTAAAATCAGAAGATTAGTTCATCCATCATGAAGATCTGGAACCCTAGGGCTCAAGAAACGTTAAGGGAATAGAGGAAGGGCGTCTGGATTGGAGAAAAGGAGAAATGAATATTCCTCTCTTGTGTGAGACGGCAGAGGCCTTTCCCACAGAGGGGGAGTAACCTGCTTGGAGGCCACCACTGTCACAGTTCGGGAGCCGAAATTGTAGCTATGTTCCGACTACACTACTTCCTTATCAGCTCATGTGATGTAAATATTAGATCATCATCACCAATTGTGTTGTAATCCTTTGTTTCGGTGGAAACCTGAGCCACCTGATCCTTACATTCCAAGCCTGATATGACTTCATTATTAGTAAGGCATGATGAATAAGCTATGTCATCTTATTTAGGCATGAGGGACTTCTTCAACTTCTTCTTCATTTTCTTTTTCTTGTTCGTCACGGTCTTGTAGTGTATAGAGTTATGATAAGAGATAACCAAGCTTTTATCATGTTTGATCGTCATTTTTGACTTATGAAAGAAAACTCAAATACTCTTATGAATACAATTAGTGGGGAATATCCATCATACAAAAACCTTTTCACTCTGATACCAATTGAAGGACCCTAAGTTACCCTGAGAAGGGGGGGGGGGTGAATCTGGTTGTCAAATTTTTCTCTTTTTTATTGGATCTTGTTCGCACGTTGATAAGAACAAAATTGAACCTTTAGGATGGATATGTGTTTTAATTAAAACATTCACATGTAGAAGGAGAACATATTACTTTTATGTGGTTCACCACTAAGGGCTACGTCCAAGGATCATACGTTGACATGTTCCTGATCGAACCAAGTTCCAATAATCTACACTAGCTAGGGATTACAAGGTTCAGTTAAAGTCACATTGTCCTAGGCACACTAGATTTAAAAAGGTTTAGGGATGTCTCACTGCTTCCCTTGGATTACTTCCATTGTATCCCACAAGCTCACTGCCATGGGTGAAGTCACACTCTGTTTATGAACGTGAAGGTTCCTTCAATGGATAAGCATGGAAGTATTTGTCTCTTATACGGTAGGATACATTTCTGCATTGAGGTCCAGAGTTGATTATTTTTTATGTTCAATCTTGTAAACTAGTGAAAAAACCCGATGTACTAATACTTCTTATTATTCTTTTACAGAAACACAAATTCTTTTAAGATTGTTCAAACATTTAAAATCAGTTCACTAGGTATCATCATAATCAACTCTTCTTATTCCATGTATTCATATGACCATGCTTGTGACAATTTACATATGCTCTTCCTCTTCACTTCTGTACACATGTACACCCTTGTTCTAGGAATCTCTTCATCAAGGTATTCAATTTTTCATGTTCATTCATGAATGCATGCACATCCTTTTCTACTTTCTTGTATGAAGTCCAAAATTCGATATGGTTCCTTTAATCACACATGTGGCCTCCTATATTCTTTTCATAACACTTTATTCAGATATTAATGGGATTTAATTTTGTTCTTATTCAAACCATGCATATGAATGCATGCAATTACTTCCCATCATCATGCACAATCTTCCTTCTCCATTCATCAACACACATTGTCCACTTTGATTTGTTTATGTTTATAATTATGTGATTTTATTCAAACATCAATTTTTTTATTTTGGTATGGCTTGGTTTTTTTCTCCTCTTACAAACCTAGGATATAGATCTCTCTTATTCACAAGTGTTATTGTCTCCTCCATGAACCTGGAAGATTTGGGACCCCTCCTAGCGCACATGATATGTAGGATTCATTCAAAGATGATGTGTGGACCTCCCTCGCATACCAAGTGGTATGTGGTTTAGTTGGTTCGTGGCAAATCCTCTACATAGAAGAAGAATGGTATGCAGTACCATTTCCATACAAAAATAGAATGGTTCATAGGAAGTCTCTTAGAAAACTAGGAATAGTTCTCTGGTCTCTGGTCTCGCGTACCGAAGCGATACGCAGTTCCTTGCTTCGTGAACCCATGAGGCACTCAAAACTCCTTCTCTTCACAGAACCAGGGTGGTTCACAGTTTACTCTTCACAAACCAAAGAATAATTTTCTGCTATTTATTACCCCTTAAAAAATGGAATATCAGAGAGACTCTGTTTCTAAAAACAAGAGACCTCAAAACCTTGGGGGAAGCAACCAATTCTCGAATCAGTGGGTCTCTTTTTATGTTTATAGATCATATATTTTTTTCATCCAAAATCCACAGGAAACACTCTTAACTATTCTTCATTGATGAACTAAGATCTTCGGTTCTTTAATATATTCAAACCTACATGGTGATATGCCGCATATCTTGGATGTTTCCTTTTTGAAACTCGCAGCCTTCACTCAGATCATTCTTTCATTAAAGATGGAATGTATCAATTTTTGAATGCCGGCTTTAAACAATGTTGTCTTTGAAACTTTTTTTCCCTCAGCCATTCATGCATACTTCATTTCATTTGCATACATGAAAATGTAACTGTATTCATGTGATCGTAGTCTCTAGATGATCATTCTAGGCTTGAATTGAGCTCGATTGATGACTAGAGGGTTGAGATAATCATTCAGCTCAAGCACTTGTTTGTGGGTGTATGCAGGTGTCTAGAGGTAGAAGACAACCTCATAGGAGGAGATTGGACGGTGCTGGTTAAATCATACATGACACGATGATAATGAATGGATCAGATTATATCATAGACACGACATGCAATGTGCGGCCGAGATTGCGCACGGGAAAAAATGGATGACTTAGATTTAATTTTTCATTAAAATATTATTCCCACATCAAAATAACAATGTGGAAGATTCATGGTTTATCAATCAATTTGCACGACCTTAGTGCCAGATTATTCCTCTCCCCCTCTGATGCTTCCCCGTATCAGTTCTCATCTGTTGTGCTCCTCGCGCCCACTCTGCCCCCTCCGACGTGCTCATAACACCAACTATGCATACCCTAGGGCTTATACATGTCCTCCATGCGACTCATGTGGGCTGGTCAGGCTGGATCCCTTGTGGGCGCAGACGATCCCTGTGGTCCCGCATGAGCCTCGGGATGAGTTTGTCTTGCAAGCTATTGGGAAATCCCTTTTTAGGTATGAATTATGAGACTAATTATTAGAAAACTAACTATGAATTGAACTGAATTTCCACTTTCTTTCTAAATACCCATGCATGACCACATTGAAATTCCAAGCATCCTCACACCCTCTTATTCTCCTTTTCGTTTACTTATTCTAAATAACACTTAGGATCATTGCATCAATCATCTGAATTGCATTATACATTTCACAAAGGAGAGTTCCATTCTTTTTGTTGATCATTATTGACAGAGATTGATACCCATTGATTAAAAATACACTCATCCCAAATGAATTGGTCTAAAAAATGTTGGTATCTTATTGATTATTTTATCCAAAGGGTTAAAAATAATGTTTTATCGTTTCCAAAGGAAATTAAATACGGCTCTGATACTAATTATTGAAACCCATAATTTTCATATATAAAATTCTAAAAACATTAGATTAATATTCAATACATTACATTAAAATCTGTGGAAGAACCAAAGTCTTTTAATATTTTTAGAACAATGTATACATAAGAAATTGGTTCATATAATATCTTCGTCATCTCCCACATATTTCTTTAAAACTATAACCTTTCATAAACACATCATTATTAAAAATTTTATTATATATTGAGGAAAATAAATCTTAATAATGGGTTATGTCACGTGCTTAGTAATGGTAAATAAGGGAGAAATCAAGGATCATTTGAACCTAACATGGGATTAATGGCTATGATAACATGATATTTACAATTGAAAATAAAAATAATCAATTCTTATGTAATTAAAAAATAGTTATGTAATAAATCATGATGTCGCATAATAAACGATTCATAATCATATCAAATAACATGATTTATGATAAAATTACATTGACATATGATCATGTCATAAATGAGTGTCGAATTTCATAAAAATAATAATCATATAAATATTATGTTAAATATTCCAAAAACAATCTTTCATATCATGATAGGATTGTGTTGACTCCACAAGTAAGAACACCAGGTGGGACATAAACTTCTCTATACCCCATTTTAGGATTAGGATAACTGACCATGTACACATTTCAGGCATGGTATAACTTCATATATACCCTTTGATCTCATATATCATTGAACATTACCCCTTGTATTAGTGGGATATATAATTTTACCCCATAATATATTCATGTATTCAGAGGTATTGAAACCAAAAGATCATAAAAACATTCAAAATAACTTAATTGAAGGAAACAAAATCAATTTTCATCAATATTTCTTTATCGTGACCATAAATCCTATAGAAAAATAATAAATATGGAATAATGAGATAACATACCCAGTAATGTGTATGTAACATAAATTGATGTTATCATAGATGGATGAAATCCTTTAATATATGTCATGAATAATACATTAGGAAATAAACCTATTTATTTTCAAACATCTTATTAAAATATAAAAAATTATCATGTATGAAGGAGACAATTTTCCTTTATGTGAACAATGGAATCTTAATGAGGATGATCAAAAGCATTTATATTTCATGATGGTTTTAATTTTTTTATGTCGTGTATGATAAAATAAATATTCAGTTCACATTAGATATAAAAAGTAAAATGATCCCCAATCATAAAATGACTCAACATTACTCTGAAATAATTTTATAAAAATTAAAACATGAGTAAAAATTAAATTAAATAATAATAGAAGAACACTTACAACGTTTATGAAATCATTTTTAGAAATTAAATATATGGACGAAAAAGGACATTCGAACGAAAGGATAAATACAGTTTCTTTCATTAAAAATGTTCTTTTAGTCTATAGTGTATTAAAATTGAGGAAAATTTATTAAAAACATGTAATATCTATAAATAACCAAATTTTAGGAAAATTAATGATAATTTTAAGAGATATATCATGAAATATAATCATCTAAAACCTAATAAAAAATCACTGTTAATAAAGTGATGGTAACACAAAAACGTCACCTCATGTTCGACTTTATTTTCCCGTGACTTAAAATCTTGTATATCGACTTTAAAATTATAATAATTCCATAATATATCCATTTACATAGTTATTATAACATATATAAGGCACTTCTAACATTTCATCACCTTTTTATTAAAAATTCATTATTTAAATCACCATCTGAGGTGTTAATTACATTGTTTTTAATGAGAATTTATATTCATTAGTTCAGATTAATTTATTTTTATCATGCTTCCATAATCTCCAAAATAGTGTTTATGATCTATATATCATCTATATTAATTATATAAATATTTATAATCATATATTAAATGTAGCGAAAAAATATTTCATAGTGTTCATTGTGATGGTAGGTCGTATGTACACATTAATAGATCTTATTAAATAATGGTAAATAGAAAATAACATATAGAAAATAATTATTATATAATATATATCCCACATATTAATTAAATATATCTTTATTATCATCCATTTAATTCCAAAATGAAAAATTAATCACATTCCTTTATGGAGGTGGCATTCTACACTTACGCATGAGCAACGTTATAATTTTAAAATAGATTGAATGGTAAAATGGTATATTAGATATTTATTTATCCAAGAACAAAAAAGTAATAGATAATATATTTAATCATTAAACCCATCATAATAACCACCCTAGAATGATGGCGATGGAAGATGAATCATATCGCTCTATGGTAGGGGTTTCCCACACATTACCACTAGTTATTCTTATACATCCCATTTGATGGAAAAGTCGGAGGATAACGCTTTCATCATAATAAGAACATAATTTTATTGTATTTATTATATAATAGTTTTTATTTTATGATTAATACAAAATTTTCATTGAATTATTAATACAAAATAAATTGATTTAGGTCAGGTAGGGGGATTCCCACTTATTTCATAGCCCTAATTTAAATCCCTTCTTAAGGACCCGTGGAATTAAAATTATAGAATAAAAGCACATATAAATCATGTATATTTATTTTTTATGATAATTGAGTAGGAATTTTTTATGATACATAGATCTATTTAGTTTAAATGTAATATATTAAGAGGTTCCTTTTATAATGGGTTAAAAGGACACACATGGTATTTCAACAAAATATAATTAATTATTTCTAATCATTACAACTTTAAAATGGGAATATAATAAAATAATAATTTATTATGTTTTATGTTTCATCATATAAATTAATTTAGACATGTTTTTAAGTAGTATTGATCTATATATTTCGTTTTAATCCCATTGATATCATATTTTAATCTTAACCGTGGGAATTACTTTCTAATATTAAAGGTAAATAAATATTTGAATATGTTAAAAATTGTATCATAAATTTCCATGGATGGATATTTTTTACCATTTTACATTCCCCAGGTACTCATTCATGTTTTTTATGAATTTAAAATATTAAAATAAAATATTGTATTCATTAAATACTGATAATCTCATTTTAATGGTAATTCAAATAATTTGATTTTGAAAAAACAATGAATGAAATTTAATTCAAATACAACCCTTTAAAATATTTCCAATATATAACATCAATATATAAAATTCGTGGGACACTATAAATTACCCATATAATATTAATTTTTTAATTGTTAATGAAGTTTCAATGATTTTTCAATCACTTGGATAAGAACTATATCAACATTGTGTAAGTATTTAAGGTAAATATTTCATCACATAAAATAACTAAAAATAAATTCACATAGTGAAAAAATTAATTCATATTAAAAAAACCTTATAATATAATTTATCTCATATTCAACTATATGAATTTTTTTGTAAAAATTAAATTTAAGAAAGTGATATTTTGGAATTTTCAATACATAAAAAAATTTAATGTAATTTTAAATGGAAATTGGTTAAAATAATTACTTAATTACTATTTGGGTTTCTGATGGATTAATTTAGTCAGTCCCATTAAATAATTGTAACTTTTGGGTTTGTTCTAAGACCTTGTCACATGGTCTTAACCATATTTCTCAATTTCTACACATAATGTGGTGACGAATATCTTACTTAGTTACTTTTTATAAAGACAAAAAATAAAAGGGAACTATTTACCAAATTTTATATTCTAGATTTAAAATATGGAATCCATTTGTTTCATATGAAAACACTATATTTTATGGATATCAGTTCTATTGAAAATGTGTCAAATGCAAAAAAATTAGTTTTTAGAAAAAATGGATCATTAAGAATGAAAATTAACCTATATCAAAATAATGAATATTTAAGATTTAAATGGAATTAATTATATTATTAAAAATAAAATGGATCATATTTTACAATACACCAAATAAATAATATTTTTCCATATTGTAATTACTTGATTTAATTAAAATGAATGGCTGTCATTCAAAAATTTGAATTTTATCACTATGAACAGGAAAACGAGTCTTTTCATAAAATCCCGCAATTTAAGCCTATGTTATGTTTTATATAATGGTCTATGAATTAAATTTAAATTTTTTACAAACAAAATTTATATTTTTGGAAGAAACTATTTTAATTATTTTCATATAAATAAGAAATAATATAAATATTTTTATGAAAAAGTATATAAAAACTTTACTAAAATTAGAGTACATGTTTAGAAATATATTTCCCTTATATAAAAATTTTATAAAGAACAATTAAAATGTGTTTATTCTTTTTAAGTAATGAAATAAATAATAGGGTATAAAGTTATACTATATTACAATTAATTTTGGCTAGAGGTTGTGTGTATCGTAATGTATCGATGAAATTAAATTTATTTGAAGAAAAAAATATCATCAAATCATGATGTCATACATTATGTTATATATTTACTTCTAAATCAATTGTTATGTAACTATATTTCATGTTGTATGGATATTAGTAATTTACATTTTTTTCAAAATAGAATAAAGTTAACTATTATTAGTTCACTTCAAGATTCATTAACATTTCATATGTTCTGAACATGAAGCATAGAAATTTTGTTTGTTCATAATGTTAAAATTTCTATAAGATACTTTTTGTGGGCATGTTATTTGTTATGATATGATTCTAGGTGATATAGTATTTACATTTAATATTTCAAAGATTGTTCTCTATATATGATGTTTATCATGTCATCATTCCATACACTTTTTCCAGGTTATATGTTTGTTCATTTGAGAATACTTGTGTTAATATCATGATATATGGGGAAAAATTGTTCCATGTTCCTTTTAAAATTTAATTTATTCAGTACCCATGTTTTTTAAATTTATAATTATCTAACACTTGATAACATGCTAATATTGTTTCCCTCACTAATTTTTGAACTCACTCCTTTCTTATGTTTTTATTTCTTATATTATGAAGATGATTAAAACATATGGTTAGTCTAGTTGGAACAATAGTATGATTTTCATATTGATAAATGGTCAGATGTTTCAAAAAATATGTTCCATATATAACTGGACCAAAATGACACTAAAACAAAAAAATCATCCAGTTGTTTGGGATTATTTTTAGTTATGATACTAATGTGAAATTTTAAAAACTTTTTCCTACATCTTGTAACATTTTATTAATGATAACTTATAAAAGTATTTTTTTATCCCCAAAACAAGATGTGTGGGTATAAGGTTCCCCATTTTTGGTTGGGAGCTCAAGTGATCTAGAATATAGTTATGTGCACACATTATAATGGTATGGGTATAAGCCCTTACATACCTTCTCTATTGTATTAGATTATAAATTCAATTGAATATGAGATCAATATGATAAAGAGTGTTGGGGATCAGGTATTCATGGATAGAACATGTTACACCATGGTTGTTGAAAATGGGAGGTGAGAATGTGATTGGATTTTCATAGAAATATGAGCATGTGAGTTATTGTTTGAGAATGCAATTTCATGAAAATTGAAAAAATGTGGCATGGTTTGCATGTGATAGTTTTCATAATGATGATGGTTGGATATAAGATTTGTGTTGGGAGTTTCTTGAAATTATTATTTTTAGATGGAAGAAATATGTATATTATTTTTTTACGGTATGATACTTTTAGTAGAGATCCTGACCAGGGGATTCTTCATTGATTGATGTCACGCTTTATGATGTCAAAACATTTGACATATAAGTTCATGTTGGATCCTTGAGTAATCAAATCAGATGATATAAAATTAATTATAAACATATCTATTAGGTTTCCCCATGAAATTTTTTTTCCTAGCCTAAAATTTTGGAAGGAGATCAAATAAATATGTTTTCAATTGAAAAACAATTTTCATTAATGAATAAAATATATATCCTAATCCCGATGAATTTTTCCCACCACAATACCATTTGGATAAGAAATGTTTTTAGAAATCTTTGTCGATCAGTGTGAGAAATAAATAGGTAGATATTGATTCCATTTTCATATTTGTTACACATAGATATAATTTTATACATTTACATGAATTATTCCATCATATTTAGAAACTTAACATGAATTTTAAGAAAAATTGTGTTTAAAAAATAATCTAGTTCCAATTGTGGAGAGAAGCTTGAGGACCAGCAATGGTTCATTAATAGACAACCAATATATCATTAATGTATATTTTCAGTTATAATCCTCTACATTATAAGATGAATATGTGATGTATATTTTATTTTTAATTGAGCTAAAATAATTATGATATGAAAATATCAACAGACCACTAAATGATCCATGGGTTATCCTAATTGTTCCTTTAATCATAGTTTATATATATCTATGTAGATCATAAAATTATTTTACTTCTAAGTAATTTATTTGTTTCCCACCACAAAAAATTGGGTTTACTAGTGTAAATACTTGACTATAATGAACTTAAAACCATTACTCCAAATTACTAAACAGTACATTTCTAAAAAGAAATGTCAAATGTATATTAAATAAAAACATTATACCTAGGGATCAAACTCTAAAATATCACTATTACAAGACCTAAAAATATGGTGCCACTCCTAGGATATTGGTATATTTATTGTTACACAACAATATGATCTCTAAGAGTATTGGGGATGGTGACTGGCATAATAAATTCATAACAAACATAGAGAGCCTTATTCTATAATATTACATTTGAGGGTTCATCCTATAAAAAGTATTAGTGTAAACCCCCATACATATGATCATTACTTAATAAAATAAATATATAATCAAAATGAAAATCACCAAATATTTTTACATAGATAGATAATGAAATATACTGGATGATGATCAAAAATTAAAAAAATAGTTATTTTCTTCCTTTGATGGTTACACTGGTCCACGATCAGGATATCTGTTGAAGGATATAAAATTTAATATAAGGGGATCTAAGAGCTTATATGGGTGTGATGAACAATTATATATGAAGGAGAATGTAATGGTAGGATCAAAAGAAATTTGTGTACACAATAAGAGGTATTAGATCCCACAATATTCATTATAGACATGTATTATTTAAAAACAATTTGGTCGTATTCATTATATCCATATAAATTTATTGTATCATTATCCAATTGATATAATATATTTCAAAAAAATATTCATGGAGTTTAAACCATTCATTATTAATGAAATCATGTGGTAATATTCACACAAGGAATAAACCTATATAATATTTTCTTCCATGGCATTGAGTGAACTATGGAAATGGAACATGTCAATCTTATATTGTCCAACTCATCATTTCTTAATTCTAAAAAATTATAAAATTTAGTGAATACATCACAAGTCCTTCATCTAATAGAGAATAAAATCACATGTCCCAAATTCATGTTGTTGATCATACAAAAATATTTCCAACAATTAATGTCCATGAATTTCCTTTGTATAAGTTAATCAGGGGATAAATGTCCTTTCATCTGATAAAATTTATCTAACAACATGATTAGAGACATACTCAACCACCCATTAATAAGATAATTCCATATTTTGATAGGAATATATATGGTATAAATGTATGGTGGTTCTCATTCTATATATCATCATCACCTCGGGTAATAACGAATGATAATTATAATATATCCCTATAGATATCGATGATCATACAGAATTCTCTAAGATATAATGTAGTGGGATAGTCAAATTAGTACATCTATACTCATTACATAACAAATAAATTCATTATATCCCTTATATAAACCATTATAATCAGTATAATACTATATTAAATAAAACATAACATATAAGCACAACCTATAGAACATGTTGATGACCATCAATTAGGGAAAAATAAAAGGTTTCACAATTTTAGGGGATATTATCAATCAAATATTCATGTAAATTAAATTTCATCACTTGTGAATAAACAATAAATTTATATCTCAACTATAATAATATTATAATATATCATACAATTGATACATAAATCATCCAAGTATCACATTATAATAAATTTTAATTGGCCCTCATTCTTTTCTATAATAATTGTTTTTCAATTCATTAAATCCATGTTTATTTTCTTTCCACATGTATATATGAACATCAGTTTAAATACTCCAACTAATATGTTAAAGAGTAAAATCCCTGAATAAATCATATTTCAATAATGGTGATACTTATAAATCATATTTCTATTATTAAACTACATGAAGATATTAAAAAACCATAGCATCACAACATCAAATGTTATGTTTTAATCTTCCATTTTCTATCTCGAACTAATTTTAAATTCATCATCATCATCCTTTTTAAATTTTTCCATAAAATATTTACATGAAACCAATGAAAATATTTACAATGTAAATAATCATTAGATCTAAAACTAATTTTGGAGAAAGTGACATTAACATTAACTGTCATTATAAATTAAGGTATATTAACTATAATTTAGTAAAATAATGTAACTATTTACATTTTTCTTTATGATAACAATACTAACTCATTTTGACATTGAGTGAAGAATAACATAATCTTAGTCATGTATAAACCATTAATTAATGGTGAGATTATACTTCATAGTGTAAGTATATGTACCAATTTATATTTTTATTTAATCTCACATATATTAACAATTTTCTATATCAAATTAATTACAAATTCAACTATAACCTGTATAATATTTATTAAATTACATAGAATATTTTTTAAGGTCCAATGTACTCTTACTAACTTCATAGTCAGTATAATATTTTTATAATATTATACTCTGAAAAAAAATAATTTATACTTCTAATATAGAATTTATTTTCATTCAGTAAGAATATTGAACAAATAAAATAATAATTCCATATCACATATGTTATTCTACATTGTTAAAAAATTTCATAAAATAATACAAATTTATTAATACATGGTATTTATTTTTGGAATTCACATCATCTTTCAATTTTAAAAGACCAGAAAAACACTTTCTCCAGTAAAAAATATTTTTGTTCCTGTTTTCTTTCGAAAATATGTCGTTTAATCCAATAAACCATAATCCTAACATATATAATTATTCTTCACATTTTTTTCATATAAAGTATTTGTAAATAATCAATACATCTAATTGTATAAGATAATAGAAATGTAGATACACATTAATTTTATTATTTTTGTATGTGCATGATAAAAGATTAATCAATCAAATCATTGATAAGAAAGTTGAAAAATAAAACCTCTATAAACTCATACCAATATTTTAAAACCTTGTATATTTATAACTCATGTAAACTATATATTTATTATCACATATCCTTTAAAATTTATGATCAATTTTTTAAACACATATAACTGAAATAGATATTACATATATTTTCCAATACACTATAATGTATTATATATAATCCAATCATTTAGATTCATTAATAATTTATAATAATATGTTCTTGTATCCATTAACCAAAACTAGATTCTAGAATAAACAATATCAGACGTGAAACATTTCTTCTTCTGATTTTATTTTTGAACCACACTCACAGTTAATACAATACAATAACATAAATGTTATATTTATAGTTTACTTATTCTACGTACTTGGAAAATATCAGGTAAATATTTCTTCATCACGTTAACATTTTCACAGCATGTAAATTGTTGAAAATAGAATAATTTCCATAACCATAATAATCATTATAAGAATTATTATATCTCTTATATTTATTTTTATATTTAATCATGTTGGATATCATTGAAATACACATACACATTGAGAAAAAGAGAATATAATTCTATTATTAAATTAGTGTCTATTTCAATTAAAACAAAAAATGAATCATTTTATGCTTATATAATTATCTAAATTAACTTGATGAACAATTTCAATACATGGTTACCCTGTATGGAACTTTTTTTCATGTAGAATACTTCTCCAATATAATAAAATATCTTATGCTATTGATCATAGTATTATATTAAATTATGTTTCCCTTTCCAAGGATTAATTTCAATGTCTATAATTAATGAGGCAATTAATCTATAACCAATTATTTTATTAGATGACTATCAAGTCCGTTATGATTATTATATAAATATAATGTTTTCATTCAGAATAAAATTTATTATTATATACATGTTTAACATTTATTGATCATAGATACAAATTCTATCCTAACATACAGCATTTTAATCTCATAAATAATCGTTCATTATTTAGTATGGGAATCATCTCAATCAATACAGTAATGAGTTTGGATAGTTCAGTTGAAAAATTGTTACCCAATAGATTATATGGATACACACAAATGCATTCATCTGGTGACATAACTATTAGGTTTTCCTTAATAGATATTACCCAATGAAAATTACAATAGTAAATCAACAGAAAATTAGAAGAATCTTCAGTTAAACTTTAAAATGCACAAAAACATAATACAGTTTTAGTTATATCATTATTTAATGAAACTAAATAATCCTATGACACTCATAAAAGGGTCAGAAATACCTTCTTGAATGATCAAGGTCTTGATTTGTTCTTATTTAGAAGGAATCTCTCATTTTTTGTAATTTATAGTGTGTTTCCAATGCATCGCCTATTTAATATGATTCATATGTATATTATTTCCATAACTATTAGATAATATGAAATATTTATATTATTATATTTTATTACCCTTTTCTAAAAAATCATATAATGATTTATTTTTTAAAATCCATTTTCAAATCACCAAATTAATGTGTTCGCACTACACTAATGTAAAACTTCTTCACAACCCCCATGTTTCAAGCCCTCACATAGAAACATTACATAAACATATTCATAAATATCTGAATGAATCATATGAATATAATTCATTAATTCATCATGTAAATGTATAGTGGTTTATGACAATCATAATCACTACATGAGTAATCTTTGAGTGACTAATATCCAACCTCGTTAACCTTTTTAATAAGATAGAAGAATCATGGAGGGTTTTTTTCCAACCCTAGTTTATTATCCCAAGGTAGACATTAATCAAGATAGAAATAAATTTTTAATATCTCTAACACCTAATTAGAAAAAAAAATATTCACATAAAAAATCAAATTAAAAACGTAAATTAAAAATTGAAGTCATGGTAGATTGAAACTGTATTATATGAAGAAATTCCTAGCATTATATACAAGTATCCATCACCTAAAATAAATTTGTCACCAAAATATTACATACCAAATTTACATGATATATATAATTATATATACATTTATAGAAAAATAATAATATAAATAAATGATCATTTCATATAATTAATCCTAACAATTTATAAAAATTTCAAAAATTATAATCATATTCAAACATGTTATAATTAAGATAAAAATTATGGATATTTGGTAATATTAAACATAAAACATGTATATTTAATTTGAATATAAGTCCTTTCTTATTATATATTATATAGAATTTCAATATATATGAAATTATAATATTTAATATTTAATTTAGATTAATTTAGCTAAATAATTTTAAAAAATTTATATACCATATACAATATAATATTTTACAATTTAATTAATTTAACCATTGAAATAAATTTGATTCACTCTAAAAAATAATATCAAATATGTACTCCCTTTTAAAAGCATAATTTGAATTTAATTAATTGGAAATAATTCATAATTATAAAATTTCAAAGTAAAATATTTTATTCTTATTTTTATAATTTATTCAAACGTTATAAATCATCTATATATTTTTTAAGTAAAACATTATTTATAGACTACAAGAATTACATATTACTTAGAGAAATATTGTAATTCCCTTTATTGTAATTTTTAACAATTTAAAAAATATTATTCTCAAAAATATATTATTAAATATATCTCATAAATATTTAAAGGAAATTATATTAAATGATACAAAAAAATCAATACATTGACCATAATTATTATGTTGTTAATTTATTTTCAACCCACATTTTTTATAAATTCTCTATTGCAAAATAACATTATTTTTATATAAAATCAATTTATAATTAATCAAAACTAAATCATAGTTCTATTATAAAAACTAATATTAGAACATTATTTTAAGTTGAAAAATAAATGATAAATATTCATATTGAAACATAACTACATACCCTCTTATAAATTACAAGAAATTATAGGTATTCTATAATATTTAATATAAGTTCTTTTAAACTCAATAGAATTTGAAATCATTTATATTACTCATTATATGATATTTACAAATGAAATATATTATATTATAATGAAGTAAACACAATTTTTTAATAAATAATATGGAATTATTTAACATCATCTAAATACCATATAAATTATTATTACATATACCAAAATTAAATTAATCATTAAACTCATTGTATGGTGGTTGAAATAATTTCTCAAAAATAAAGAAACTATTTAATTTGAATATTTAAAAATTAATTATTTTCAATAAATTATTAATATTGAATAAAAAATCCATATGTTTTTCAAATATTTTAATTCTTTTTGAAACAAATTAAGCCTTATTATTTGAAATTAGGAATTTTTATTTATTAATCCCAAGGCATGAAATATGATATGTAAATTTTTTAAAAAAAATATTAAAACATATTATGTCAATGTATATACATAATAAAATTATTCATAAACATTATTTCAATTCAATATAATTAATTGTCATATTTATTTGTTATATAAATTTTTTTAATAATAATGTACTACCAAAATATCTTTTATTATGATTTAAATATGATGATCTTAGGTGTAGTAGATGTGCCTTGATGGGAGAATAACCATAATGGTTTTATCAGGTTCGATGTAGCTTTCTCTAATTTTTTAATATATAATCGTCTTGACCAATGAATTGTTTTCATTAAATATTAACATAGATGAATATAGAACACAATTAATATCACTGAATGTTAATTTTAACATTAATTTAAATATGTTTGGAAGAAATATTACCATATCTTATTTACATTATTTGATGAAGATGTTGTTTATCATGTGAATGGATCTGTACTGATATATTCAATTAGAATGGGGAATCTATGTGGAGATTCCTTCTTACTGTAACCATAATGTGGTCTATTGATTTTTGAATGAAAATGGCTTATTTTTGGTTTCTTTGAGGGTGGATTGACCATATTTCATTGTTCATATCGATCACATCAATTTTATTGGGGAATTAAGTACTTATTCTCATTCTAGAGAAGATTGTATATAGAATAATTATATAGTGATTTTTTTTAATGAAATGATTCATAATTCTCTATTAACCCTAAAAAATAAAAAAATAATCTATTTTTACAACTCGGGTTATGATAGAAAAATAATTACATAATATGGATTAAATATTAAAATAAACCATTCTTAAACCCTTTACATACAATATTATTATTATTATTTAGTTTTGTTCAGTTACTGGTTTATCAATAATTATTACATTATCATCTTTTAAATTGATATTTATCACC
Organism: Viscum album; assembly: GCA_963277665.1. Classification (NCBI taxonomy): domain Eukaryota; kingdom Viridiplantae; phylum Streptophyta; class Magnoliopsida; order Santalales; family Viscaceae; genus Viscum; species Viscum album. The sequence continues at coordinate 623,013,751 of OY728134.1, read as the reverse complement.
AAAAAAGTTCTTAGTCCACTCATCTTCATTAGAATTTATTGAATTCCCAAATAAATATTAAATTTACATGATGGAAAATAAATGTTATTTATCATTTATGAGCTAAAAAAAACTAATAAAATTATTCCACGGACTTGAAAATAATATCTATTCTAATATTTAAATTTTAGCATAATTTAATCAAGATAAATAAAACTACATAGTGTTTGACCCTCTAATATTATTACCAATTGGTACTAGGAGGGAATCCATAATGTCAAAATTAGTATCGTTCAATGGTTCATGGAATTAAAGAGATATAAAATAAGCTAACAATGTCACAAATTATAGAAAAAACAATTATTGTGTTGTATAATATTCATAATAGTATCTCATTGAGAAGGTTTTATGTAGGTTTATTCAACCTCAGTTCTCTATATTTCGTTAACTGACTGTCTGAAATAAAATCATTGTTAATAAATGTCCATATAATTTAATGTTATTATTCTAATTCAGTTAATGTGTTAACATATTTATATCCATAAAACTAGAAAAAACAAATCATTCCTCAAAATATCTATTAATAACATGTCATTCATAATGTACCCAATGTACCATTTTTCATAAGAATATATGGTTTCATAATTGTGGTTTGTAATTATTATTTCATGAGTCAGGATATTCATTAATAAAAGTATTAAATTCTAATAAACATAACACATGATCGATTATATCAATATTTGATATTATAAAATATGATGAATTTCAAATGGCCTATTTTCCTCACAATCTACTTTCTTTTGAGATTATAACCTTAGAAATTCATGAAAAAAAGTCTCATCTTGTTATGGGTACCCATGAATAATAGCCAATATACCATGTACCATATCATATAATTTGATTATGTGATAAAACTATATTTAATAAAAAAATCATGTAATTTAATGGTTATCATCATATCAGGGAACTACTTCTACCTTATCAATAGAACAGATACGCTAGGATATTATTTAATTATCTTCATGTAGAATAATGAAAAGTATGGAATATGTTGTTTCCATTGATATTTAATTTTTCAAATATATTTTTATTTCATAAAATAAATATTTTGTTGTAGAAAACCTTCTCCAATAGACTCCCACTATTTTATCAGGTTCGAATATCCCTCACCATTAGATTCAAAAGGCTTCGTTGTTCAAATTTTCCAGTTGAAAAGATCAATATATTAATTCTAATAACCCGTGATAAGGATATTTTTATAACTTGACGGTATTTATATGGGATGGTATTTTAAAACTATAGGATTGAAACTCCTTGATTTGTGGAGTGGAATCCCCAATAAAAAACCATGACTATGGTTTCCTTAACACTTTCCTCTATGTTACACCAAATATAGCAAGGCTTACCCTAATTGATGTTAATTTATTTATTCAACCGAAAACAATCATAAGAACTAAATGATTAAATTAAGTTTCTTAATGAGGGGTTTCAATAGGCATATTTCGTTGTCAATCATTTCTAATGATGTATTTGAAGGATTATTTCAGCATAATATTCTGTTGTGGGATTTTAATTTATTAGGTGTGTTGATTTTTTATCCTTTAATTTTCTAAATAATATTAAATTGATTATACTAAATTTATTCACTATGTTTTTATTAAAAAAAATTGCATATTCAATTTATTTAAATTCCATTTTTTTATATTAGTCAATTAATTTATATGATTGCAGTCTTACATCCATCAAATAAATAATGAATAATAAATAAAAAATAAATGACATTATCATTATCTTATCTAATTGGGGATTAATATATTGGAAAATAAATCAATATATGACCATGGGGGAAAACAAAATATGATTTTCGTACCATGAGTGGTATAATTCCATATATCTGCCATTTTTTCACCTAGGTAAGAGTCATCTAGGTAATGTTGTGAACCACCACTACATGCCTTGAAATACTTGTTTTATTACATATATTTATAACACACACACTGGTGAGGGGAACCAATGGATTGTATAAGAGGAATTACATAAATCACCATAGACATGTTTTTCATAAATAATAAATGATTTATGTATCACACTCAAAACAGAATATTTAATTTAATAACTAATAACAATAACACCATCATATATTTTTAATCAATTAAAACATATGAAAACATAAGACTTTGTTAGGATCATAAATGGTTATATATATGCATATAATATGTACTGATATAGTATATATCATTTATTCCTATTTATTTATTATTATTATGATAAACATTCATGCATTAATTATTTAATTTTTTAATTAATTATTAAATCCCAATTTATTTTAATTTTGGAGATACCAATCACAAATTAACTCATGGTATGTATATAGAATGGCTAATAATTAAAAAAATCTACATTAATTAAGTTGAAAATTTAAAATTATTTATAAACATTATTACATTGTAAAACACATAATGTTCTAATTAGTGAAATAATGATTAAATTCTATAGTTAATTTTTATGACTTAATTTAATTAATTATTTTATTGGGAGAGTTCATGGAATGTAATTATGGGCTCCAGTTCATGTTCCTCATATGTTGTGTATCTAGGATAAACACCCAAGTAACAAGTGTGTATCACATCTGGACTACACAACATATATTTACGTACTACATTACATGTATCATCATTGAGAAGATTCTATGAAAACTGCCCATATACATGGAGTGTTATTCATATGTCGGACCACACGTTGTGTACTTGGGTTACATTTTGTGTGATTTTGTAACTTTCTAAGGAACTTGGATTGTAGTTTGAACAAAACAATTAATGGGTTACACATTGTGTGAACTGGATACACACTATGAATCTTATGAATTGTCTACATTATCAATCTCACATGGTTAGAAGTCATGTATTGGACCACATGGTTTGTGTGAATTTCACATCATGACTATGTAGACTGCATGACATTTACACTATGTACGGGCCATGTAATCTAAGAAGGTGTGTTATATGTTATCCAAAAATATCCATGAACTATAATAAACACAATGCATATAATAACTTCATAGTGTTTCATGACAAAAAATTTTTTTAACTTTTGGGAAAAAATAGAGTAAAAGAAAGGTCACAGCTTTCAAAAAATGTAAAAACCAAGAGCATCATTAACAACATACTTAATCCCCTCCCGAGGAAAGGAACCCAAGAAAATGAAAGGAGAAAGTTTCTACTTTTGGGAAATCCACAGATGCCAAGAAGTCTGAAACATTATTCCCCTTCCTCAATGTGTGCGCGAGCTCAATTTGATTACCCAGAAGCAGTTTTCACTTTCTAAGGACATAAATAAAATTCAAAGAAACCGGCCTGTATCTGAAACTGCTTTACAAATGTTAAGTGAGTCCTTATCCACCACATCAATCCATATTTTCCTCTGTTCACACAGCTCCAAAAATGTTTCCATCACTTGTGCCTTGGCCTACAAGGAATCTCCACTTCCATAGAATGATGAAAATTATGCAACTATAGACCCATTATGATTTCGGATGACTATTTCACCTCGAATCTCCCCATGATAAATGACCCATTTGTATTAGGCTTCATTCCATATCCCAGTGGATGCCATTATTCCTAATGACCATATCCTGCATCGCTGCCCTATGTGCAAAAGAACAGGTTTGACACCAGATCCCTTACTGATGGTGCATCATGGCACAATGTGCACAACTAGACCAAGTCTTGAAATAAGATTTTCATTTTTAATATGCTGTTATCTGGGAATCCTCTGAATCTTTTATGGAGAACCTCATTTCTGGCTATCCATAGTGTCTAACATCCATCCAATATGATGACAGTATGTGTATTCCTCTCGGGACCATGGTCTCCCGATCCTTGATACCAAGCATTTAGAAAAGAATCATATAACCCTCTCTGCCTATTCCACCCATCAAATATCCCAATGTCCTGCCAAATACAGATGGCCCACTCACAATCAAATAAGAGATTCCCCACTGAATCTTGTTTGGGGTAGTGACAACACTTGCATCATGAAGAAATGCTCACTCCCATGCACCGTATGCTTTCATCAGTGGGTAATGCTCAATTCCTAACCCACTATGACATTACCAACTACAATTCACTAGTTTATGTAGCATGTAATCCTGCTACACACCGTGTAACCTAATCTATTGCACCATAATCTTGGGAACATATTAACAGAAACATTGGTCATTCTTCATCTGTTCATAGTCCTATAAGAAAATAAAACCCTAAATGAAGCTCATTATTATTTCTAAAACATATTAATTAAAAATAATAATATAGAAATATTATAGAAATTATATTCCTAACAAATATTTCACATACAATGGTCAATGCTCTGTAAGTTATCCATTTAGGCCCGTATTTCCTATCTCAAAGGGGACAATCCCTGGTCAAACCCGAAGCTCAAAACAAGAATTGCTAGTATTTGGGGTTTTTCTGACTAGAATCTCTTCCCTCTAGGTAAGGGTTATTTACATCTCGTACTGAAATCACAAGAGGATTTGAATAGAGTATAGAAATCAGGAAATATGAAACTCAAACCAGGTGCCCTCTGTATCTCGGAATGGGATCTCGCCTTCAACACTTATAAAAAAAAGAATTACCTAGTTCAAATCTTAGTGCTTTTTCATGGTTTGAATTGGTACTTTTGGAACCCCCAGATTTTCATTGAAATAGCTTCGTGTATCGGAACACCGCTAAAGATATACCAAAAAATGCTTAATACAGAGCATGGTATGTATGCGTGAGTTATGGTGGAAGTCTCCATCACTGGAAAAGTTATAGAATCCATCATCTTCAGTGCCAACGATTATCAATATGAAGTTCTCATTGAGTGAGAATGGATGTCTTCCTACTGTTAACTGTGTAAAATCATCGTCCACTCCTTGTTGAAATTCCATGTGATCAAAAATCTGGTTTCTCAACCCACTAACGATGGGTGGAATGAAGCGAAGAGGAAGAAATCTGGTAAGACTGTGATTCCTGCCATCCCCGACCCCTCGAAGAAAAAACCCGATGTTTGGGTGAAAAAAACCTCTCTTCTGGGTGAGAGATCTAGAGTCACCTAGGCTGACCATGTTGAAGTAGATGAACTTGCAGATCTTGATCATGACACTTTCAAGGACAAAGAGCGCCTTGTTCTGGACACCTATCCATCTGAACGTGGCCTCCATGAGGGGCAGGGTGATGCTGCACTGGTCTCACCCGTCTCTATTCCAGTGCCTCACACTGACTTCCACAAGGATGAAACCCAGGTTGTTGTCAATTCATGGACTTCTCATCAAGGAATTGCAGCACCGGCACAATCTTGTGCTATGGAGCTTCCACTTCTGGTGCATACTGACTAGTAACATGCCACTTCCTCTAACGGTAATTCTGGTATGCAATCATCTGGTCTGGTTAATCTAGAAAATTATACTGCAGTGAGTTCATCTACTCCCTTTGCACACTCCCCTATCCCACAGACCTTGCATAAATTCAACCCTGGCCTGCAGCACTCACCTATGCTGCATGTGTCTTCCAGAGCAGTAGACCCGCTGGTTTCTCTAGTGTTGACTACTGCACCCCAAACCCCAAACTTAAAGGGAAAATCATCCTCTATTGAGATGGATTATCTCGATTCTTCTAATGAATTGAAGATTTTTAAGGAGACTAACATCTTATCTATTTTCCCAATGAGCAAACAAGATATGAAGACTCTTTCGGCCTCATCCTCAAACCTCAAAAGATCTAAGCGGAACAAGTGCTCGAATGGATCCAAAAATAAAAAATGGATCTAGGGCTCCAAAAAAGGTTTTAATGGAGGTTTTTTTTGGAATTGTCAGGATATAGCCAACTCTAACAATATTTTCATTTTTAAGAGACTCATTTAAACTCATAAACCAATAAATTTAGTGCTTGTTGAACCCAAAACGAATTTCTCTATGAATTTTCTGCATCGCTTTTCTGTTGGTTATAATTTTCATGGTGCTTGAGCTAATAATAGTAATGTTGAATCTCTTTGGATTCTTTATCAAAACTCCTTGAATGACGTTAATATTAGTATTTCCTCTGACCAAATGATCACTTGTAATTTTTCCTATTATACCAAGCACATTTTTTGCACCTTTTTTATGCCAAAAATAGATACTAGGATCGTAGGCCTCTGTGGAATGTCCTCTCTTCCCTAGATAACTCCATGCAAGACCCTTGGTTGGTGATGGGGGATTTCAATTCCATTATCTCTCCCACTGAGAAGCTGGGATCATCCAATTCACCCATATCATCAGAGAATTTAGAGCCTCAATTGAAGATTGTAATCTGGTTGAAGTCAATCTCAGAGGTTCTAAATTCACATGGTATTGTAGGAATTATAATCAGGTTGTTTCTAGAAAACATGATAGGGATCTTTTGAATGTCTCAGACCTTGATTCTTGGGAAACCATCTCTAGCATCACCTTACCTGAACATAATTATGATCATCATCCTATTCTCATTACATTTCACTCAAAAAAAGCCCATACTAGTATACCGTTCAAGTTCAATAACGCTTGGTCCAATTATCAAGATTGTTCTCAACTCATTCAATGTTGTTGGAATTCTATGAGGCATCAATCTGATACTTTTTCCTCTATCACCAAGATTAAGAATCTTAAGAATTGTCTCAAAGGTTGGTGTAGTTCTAAATCTAAACATATTGGCCAAGACATATCCAACCTTGAGAATGATCTCAATCAAATTCAAATCACCTCCACTAACTCGTATTTTTTCCTCTTACCCCCAAGCTAAAATAAATAGTGTCGTTAAGCTCAACTCCATTTTATCCCTCAAAGACAAACTTCAAAAATAGGTTTTCAAAACAAAATGGCTCACCAATTGGGACAGAAACACCAAATTTCACAATTCCCTTCAGAGGATTATAAAAATCACTCACCCTCTATCTTCTTTGAAAGATAATGACAATATCCTATCCTCTGAAGCTTCTATTTCAAATCATGTTTTCACTTACTTTGAAAACATTTTTAATGGTCCTCATATTTACATGAATATTCTCCCTGGGATAATCCTGACTTTGGAAAATGAGGATGACAGTCTCTCTCTCTTTACTACTCCCATGGACCATGAAATCAAAGCCACTGTCTTTAGTCTGAATCCTGACAATGCTCCAGGTCCTGATGGCTTCAATAATGGTTTTTTTCATCATCACTGGAAGGTTTTCCACTCTAATGTATGCAAACATGTTAAATTTTTTTTAAGACTGGCTCTCTTCCTTATGGTCTAAACGCTCAATTCCTCAACTTAATTCCAAAGGTGACCAGTACCTATGAAATATATCTATTTAGAACCATTTTTCTAATCAACTCTATTTATAAAATTATTACCAAGATACTTGCCAATAGTCTTTCCTCTCTATGCAACAGAATTATTTCCTGGAATCAATCTGTTTTCATCAAAGGTAGATCCATTCAAGATTGCATTTGCCTTTCTTTTAAATGCACCAAATCTATAAACAAAGTATACCTCAAAGGTAACATTTTCATTATGATTGACGTTAAGAAGGATTCTGATACTATTGAATGGTATTTCAATTTCAATGCTCTCAAATATTTTGGCTTTAATGATATTTTCATTAGTAGGATTCACTCTCTCTTCAACTCTGCCTCAATATTAATCCTTATTAATGGCTCTCGAAAGTGATATTTTAAATTCTATAAGGATTTCTTCAAGGTGATCCTCTCTATGCCATTCTATTTGATATTGTAGAAGACTACCTTAGTAGATTTCTATCCTCTCTTGTTCATCGGGGTAATTATAAACACATCTTGGCATCCAGGAATCTTGATGTCCCAACCCATCTTCTTTATGTCGATGACAAAATCAGTTTCCTTAATGAATGTAAAAGGAATGTCCTTAACCATAAAAAAGACTTATCCCACTATGAAGAGGTTTTGGTTCAGTCTATCAGTTGGAATAAATCCTTTATTTTTTTGGGAAATTCTTCCCCCTATCTCGGAAAGCTCACATTATAGAAACTGTTGGTATCACAGAAGGATATTTTCCTTTCACTTATCTTAGAGTTCCCATTTTTTTGGGTAGGGATAAGGCTATTTATTTTAATGTGGTTTTTGATCAGGTGACTAACAAACATTCTTCCTGGAGAGGGAAATCCATGCCCATGGATGGAATAATTTTCCTTGTGAAATCGACCATTATCTCCAAATTGGTTTATTCCCTCATGATCTACAAATGGATTCTTGGTCTTCTCGAGAGAATCAATACATATATCAAAAATTTTGTCTGGACTGGTAGCATCATTGAGAAGAAACTTGTTACCATTCCCTGGTCGACCTGCTGCACCCCTCTTGAAAAGGGTGGCCTTTATATTAAAAATATCAAATTGTTCAATGAGGCCCTCAAAGCTAGGCGAAATTGGTGACTAATCAATAATACCTCCGACTCCCTTTTATTCCTTAGAAATAAATTTCATATAAGGTTAAAAAAATGGGAATCTGGACTAGGTCCAATCTTCTCTTTGGCCCTCCATAAGAAACATGCTTGTCCGTATCATGAATAACTCTAGATGGTTGGTTAGCATGGAATCCACCATTCGCTTTTGGCTGGATAACTTGATGGGCTCCCCTCTTTTCTCCATGATTCCTCATAATACTTCACCTGATAGAATTAACTACACTATAAAGGAAGTGATGCAATCCAAAACCTTGGAGCTACCTGACTTTATCATGCAGGTGGTTGATGGATACCCTTTATCCAATGTTGAGGACTTTCTGGTTTGGGAACCGACTCACAATGGTATTCTTAACTCAATTTTTTTTACAATCATTGTTTCTCGAACTAGGAATCTGACTTATCTTGGTTGATTTTTTTAATAAACTATGGATTTAACCTTATAGGCTTAATATTATTTGGCGCTTGGTGCATAATAATATCCCTACTGAGATTTGTCTCCAATCTTTTTGCATTGATCTACGTTCTAAATTCCCTCTCTATCATCAACACTGAGAGGATATAAACCATTTTTTTTCTTATCCTACGACTTTTTCTATGTGGAATTTTATTGCTGACATATTTGATTGCAGGTGGGCTTCTTTTGAAAATATTCATTTCCACCTTAATCATTGTGTGAAGTTTGACTTCTCACCACAAGTCAAAAACCTATTCCCATCTCTTGTGGCAGAGCTTCTAAACATTATCTGGTATGATAGAAATGCAATTATTCATAATAATCACCCACCCAATCTTATTGTAGGCTGTACGAGAATCCTGATTGCCATTAATTATGCGGCCTCGATCTAGAAAGATAATTTTGATAACTGGATCGGTGACTTCATGATCCTGCGACGTCTGAAGATTGAAGTAATTTTTCCCCATCCCAAACATTTTCATGAGGTCTTCTGGCAAGACCCTCTATCTGGATGGATCAAGATCAATATATATAGAGTTTCCAAAGGAACTCCAGGCCCTGCGGGTTGTGGAGAAATCTTCAGAGACTACAAAGGACACTGCCATGGTTGTTTCTATGGAACCTATGGGGTCACCTCCTCCCGTGAAGCTGAGATGTAGGCTCTCATCCATGCCATTCTATTTTTAATGTATAAATTCTAGAACAACATCTGGATTGAAAGTGACTCCACCACCATTGTTCAGGAAATTTGGAATGGGGACGTTCACCTCTCTTGGCCACTTACCGCAAGATGGAATATCTACCTGAACACGCTTCTAGAAATCAGATATATTTCCACCCATGCCTACGACGAAGGTAATATGGTGGTAGATAGTCTTGCCAACAAGGGGATCATCCTGGCTATTATGTGGTCTGATGAGTTATCAGATGATCTCCTCCCTCTCATTGTTAGAGATTGTAATAAAATTCCCTCTTTCAGACTTTTGTAATTTTCTTTCTTTTCGTTAATAAATTCTGTCTTGGTCATTGACCAGGACATTGCCTTTTAAAAAAAAACCATTGGGCTAGAAAGAGATATCATTCTAGACAGTAGGTGAGAAGGGATAATTTTAGTGAAAACATCATTCCTAAAATTTATTCTAAATTCTCAATTATCTTTACACAACAAACATAACCATTTATTTATAGAACAAGGTTTTTTATTAAAATATCATTAAATGACATATCAGCCTATAGAAATTGTTATAAAACATTCCTAACACCATGTAATATAATTATTATAACAAAAATATTATTTTATGGAGATAAATTACTAGTGAAAAAATAATTAATATTTTCCCCTCTTACAAAATTGGATTTACCACTTGAAAAATGTCATTCTCGTGATCTTCCTCGATATTTTTTTATACCCAAATAAGAATTTAATAAATAATTTTTTATTAATAAAAACAATTATTCATAATCTAGAAAATAATTATTTAAATGAAATCCAATAAAACACTAGTTCTAATTACTATTTGGTGAGTAATTATAAATTTATTATTTATGTGATCGAGAAAAGATAAATAAAATTATTCATTGGTCTTGATAATAATGTTTTCCCAACAAATTAAATAAAGTAAAATTTAATCATATAAATTGAAAAAACTCATTGTGTTACCCTCAAGGATTATTTTTCATTGGAATTTTTTGGGATTCATTATTGTTCATGATTAAAGTCTACCGTTAGTCAAGGTACATAAGTTAAAAAAATATAGTGTCACCATGTCAACAACCACATTAAATGTTTCTTGTGTAATATAATCCCTTTCTGACATTATCTCATCCATATGGTTTCACATTTATCTCATCATACTATATGATTGACATTTTATTAAAAAAATTAATAAAATAATCTCATTGTTATGACATGGAAATGGATTTTAATTAGAAAACTAATTTTCAATCAAAAGGATGAGAAATCGACTTCTATAAAACTTGAAGGGAAAATCCTTCATCGTATTATCGATTAGTTATATTTCATTCATGATGCACCCAAAAAACCCAATATTTCTTGACATATGGAGTCACAATTTTGATCATAAAATATATGTGTGTGAGTCATGAAAATAATTAATAATATATTTCAAGTAATAGGACCATCATTGGAACTAACAGATTGAAATTTTAAATGAGACATAAAAAAGAGGAATTATTACAGGAAAGGTTGTTCTCATAATATCTTATAATAAATATTACCATGTGTGAAACTCATAAGAAGATTTATCATCCATATATGAGTAATTTCTCTTGAAATTCAATATGTTTTATTCCAATTAGAGAAGTTTTTGTGAATATAGACCAATATTTAATAATATCATCAAGGAGTTTCAAGGATCTCATTTTAGAAGCATAATATTGAGTCATGAAGAACAATATACATTATTTGAAAATTAGTTTTCATTGATATTTAAATAATAAAATTATTATGTACTCAAAACTACAAATATTTGGTTCAGAATAACAATTATATGAATAAACTCTTTTATAATCCACAAATTTTATTCAAAAAATATTAACTCAAAAATATTATGAAGTATTTATAAAAAAAATTAAAAACCCAATTAATGGATAATAAATATTATAAATTCAATAAACTTATAAAATAAATTTTATAAATTCTTTAAATATTACAAAATATTTATCACTATTTATATTTTTTATAAATAATGTAATTCTCATTTATTATAAATTTATTTTTTCTTTATCATGATAAATAAAAATGAATGTTTGATATTTAAATTTTCTAGTTGATATAAACAATTTTAATCTTAGTGAAGACCAACAAAGTAGTAAATGATGGCTTACTTTTTTTAGGGATTATAGTATGATTAGATACTAATCTCTATTGGATTATAATCATTACTCTATAATGGGTGATAGTGTTTCCTCTATAATAGATGAACGAGGCATATAATTAATAATTTATTGATATGTTTATAGGGATTCATTGTAAACAACACAATCGATCATATTTATTTATACAGAAACTGTCAATATGTTTTATTTAATGGAACACATCTACCATATTCATTGCATTCATATAAATTTATTTCTATTGAATATATTCATTAGTTCATATAAAAATGAATATTAAAGTCATTTAAACCATTCAGAATTGAAAAAAATAGTGTGGGATGACAAATTAAACTAATTAATGTGGTTTTAGTGAAAATATCCAAAAAAATAAAAACTTCAAAAAACCACAATACACTAATAAGAGACCTGATCTAAAGTCACAGTTAAAATTAATAAATTGAATTAAAAATGAAATCATGGGATAATGATTGTCTAAAAAAATCCATATAATAAAACCTAAAAGGTGGAATAAGTCATAATCACATATCACCATGGATAAACATTAAGGGGAAAATCGTTAAATAAAAAACACCTTTATGGGTACATGGATATCAACCACCATTATCATGCAACACTATAAACAACAAGCTTCTAGATTTTTATAAAAAACACATCCAAATCTAGAAATTAAATCTCTAGACTACAAGATATTGGTAAAAATACAACATGTGTGAGTAAAAATCCACTATAGGTTTGATTATAAACATACCATGTAGGATTCCTTGAAAACACAATGTCAGGATAAAACTATGATTCTGATAAAAACCAAGTAATGAGGGAAAGGGAATGAACAAATTTATATTTTCAATGGATAAAACAAAAAAAACTTATAAAATAATCTTTATATACACTACACATATCCAAGAATTATCATATCTCATAAGAAATAGGTGATAATATTAATACTAAAAGTTTGATATAGCACAATCATTATAGACTAGTTGTTAGTCATATCTCAAAGGATTCTAAGAAATCTAATAAAGACACATGACCAACAAAATTTGCATTAGCCGTCATCAAAATCTATAAGGGATCCATAACATCAACAAGACTACTCCATTACAAAATTATGGGACCCGCACCACCTCATGGAATGGTTATCAGTTAATGGAGTATTTACCCCTATATAGTTCTCACTCATTGTCAAGTGGAAATATTATTTGACATCATTCGGAATCGTATGGATGTTAGTCCAACACTCTGTCTCATGGGGGAGTAACGAAATTCTATGGCTGGAGAACCCAAGACCCATAATATGGGGGATTATCAAACTTTCCTATTTTATGGGGAACCTAATCCTCATCAATAATGTACAGGTACTATCTGATGCAAGAATGACCTAATATGGAGGAAATTTGTCCTCAAAAATTATGGGATTACTAACTCCATGATTAATTTACTGAATTCATAATCTATCATCATAATATACTTAGGAAAATACCTATTCCCCAGGTATTATCATAGTATGTCACCCAAACCCTAACATCTCCATTATGGCTAAAAGGCCAGAAATCATACCAAGACACATCTATAATAGTTTTTGAAAATAATGGGGATTTTACTATAGTTAATTTTGAGTAAATTCAGATGATTTATCCTATTAAATATTATTATCCTCACAGTAATTCAATATTAAATTAAAAAATCATATTTCCATATAGTATACCAAAGGTACCCTTCATGGAATAGAATTTGAGCCTCAGATCATAGCCATAATTGAACTGTTATCATTAGGCTATGGAAAAAACCTATTCAACATTTTCCGTTTAGGGGCACTAGGTTTAGAACCTAGAAGAAAATCGATGGTGTGGAACCAATATCCTGCTTCATGAAATCAAAATATAATAGATGTTTTTTGCCACACATGTCTTGTGTAACTCAAGTGATGTTTGACGTGTATCAAGTCATGGCCCGAGTTGTAAAGACCCAATCATATCATGTTTCTTTTTAATAACAAATATTTGTAGTAGATGGTTTATAGGAATATATATATTTATATTAACATTATTTTATCCAGTTAGTCTTTCTACAATCTGATATAGTGAGTGTGACAAAAGGGATTAGTAAGGGATGTACTTCGGTATACCTCAATAAATATGGTTTCAAGGAGCATGATATGTTCCCCATATTCTAACCACATGAAATATTATTAACTCTTATAGACCCTAAATTCTATATAGAAAATATTCATGGAATTTTTTAACTCACATCAAATCCGGATCATTAATTTCAAATCCATACAAACTATATCCCTATAGGTTTCATCATCCTCATTAATAGAATACCCTCCACACACAACTCATGGTGTTGATAATGATACCTAGTGTCACCACATTTCCTATGAAAATTATTTCCACAATTTTCAATGGTCAGGGATTCTATTCACATGAACCCAAACTACCACACAAGTAATTATGCAACATTCTCAGCATTGTTGCCTCCAAATTGGCTTTGTCAGTTCCTGTCATTTCTTTCCTTGATAATTTGATAACATAATGAAATATGGAACACCAATGTAAATTCCATTGGATATTTTCTATCATGTAATGGAATAATGAAAATAGTATGTAGTGTTCATTTATAAAACTATGTACAAAAATTAACATTTTCAACCCCTAAAATGTGAAATGTGAGAAATAAATATTATTTGAGGAATATCACAGTGATGATAAACTCGAAAAAATCATGTGATACACTATATTCATTGTAATTATAAAAAACATATATAATGTCATGTCAAATAATTTTGAATGAAAATTAAATAATCAATTATTATAAATGATCAATGGTCCCCTTTTAATCATATGTTATGGGAAATAATTTATTTATAATGAATTATGTTGAGGAATTTTATTTTATTAAACATGAATAATGAGGAAAAAAATTAAGAAACAATAACTTCCTCATATCGATAATATCATCATTTTGATTCATTAATTGATTCCCCATGATCTAATCATCATTTTCATTGTTAATCTGATGTTGGTTCTTCCCACTCCACGAACAATGTAATCTTCCCTCTCAAATTTATCATCTTATCTTGGGTTACATTATCAATAGGGGTTGGTAACACTATGTATAGTATTAAAAATATATTTATAATTCTCAACATTATTATGTTAGTAATTTAATGAATTATATAACATGGTCCTTTCTTTTGGAGAGAATCATTTAAAAAATTTACACCTCCAACAGATAAATCCTAATGCGTAGATTACATGTGTTTTTTTTTGGTTCCTATCTATGATAGATTTTATAATATTTTAACAATCACATTTTTGAGAAAAATAAATTTTTATTTCGAAAATATTAAATAACCATTAACGCATGAAATTCATTGAATTATAAAAAATATTAACCTAACATAAGAACTATTTGTTGAAATCAATGAGACCATTAGAAATATTTTCTGCCAAAATTAAATACGATAAATGTCAGACATGAGAAAAAATATGATTACCTATAATAAGAATACATCAAACATATCATAGAATGCATACATTAGTAACATTACTATAATTTTCGAACCTGAATTACCCCGAGATCGGTAGTTGGACTGGTAGTCATAGGATATCTAATGCATCTCCATGAATTCCATAGGCTAGTGACCAGAACTTAGGGCCTATGGTGTGTTAATAGGGTAACTATTCCCTCATATATTAGAGTATCTTTATAAATAATACCATAGTAAATTAATATCTAATAATATAATAATATGTAACAAATAAAAAATAGAGGAAGGTAGGAATAAAAATATCAGTAGGAGAATATTTAATGCATAAACTAAATAAAAATGGCCAATGTCAATTCTATATAATGATGCATGTAATTTCTGGTGTTACTAAAAAGTAAAATAAGTATAATATAAAAATATAAAATAATAACACAATAAAAAACTCCTTGAAAATCCTAACTTCGAGCCCTATCATGTGTTCCCTATCTTCCATGTATAGAACACAACACATGCAATGAATCCAAGTACTTCTAAGAGAGAATATCTACTTGGGTACCAAATGGTTCCTGAGTCGGGTGTGAGATAAAAATATCAGTAGGTTGTATCCCATGGTATTAAGCCCAATCCATCTTGAGTAGTAAAATTTATGAGGTGTTACATATAAAATAAAATTATATAAAATAAATTAAATGAAGACACCATGGTTTGGGTTCCTAAATAGACACACGTCCCATATCGTCAGATTTTCTATGCATTGGTTGCCTAAATAGGGTAATTATGTAAGGCATAATTTGTATACAAGGTCAAAATAAAGGAATCAACCTTAGAAGAATATATAGAACACCCCAGTCGTATTCATTAGCTTGAAGGTAACATTTTTAATTCATTATAAAAGTATGATAATAATGAAATGAGAGACATGAAATGAGCATAGGCCACTGATATAAATAATAAAGGATGCAACACGCATATAAAAAATCAATCAATCAAGCCATAAAATTCAGAGGTGGAGTTTAAGACCATCCTAGGTGATCTAAGAAGCATCCTAGGTATCACTATGGTAAATCAAATATAATCCAAAACTTCCAAGTCCATACAAGGATATCCCCACATAATCCAAAATATATTTCGAGGTATTATAACATTGAATACGTCTTAGGGGCCTCACATTGGGGACCAAGTATCTCCCAATACAATGGGTAACTGTCTTTCCAACAGGTTCATCCATGTTTTCTCCCCTAGAGAACTAGTATAGCTCATGAGTATAAAAACCTACTATTAATCCCATCTCTAGAAGGAAAAATAATTTCCCCTATCTCATCGGGTCATAACCCACCAATCCCAGAGAGTCCATCAATAAGCCCAAAATACAGAACCCGCGCTAACATTTCAGCCCGTAAAAGGATATACAAGTATCCAAAGCACACCATAACAAAGAAATATATAAATTCATTAATATATATAATATAATTTCATTAAGTAAACACATCATCAAAAAATCAATCAATCCATTCATAAGAGAAAGGATAACAATAATGAACCATAAGTGAAACAATACAAACCATCCATCAAATCTTCTGGAGGAGTCCTAAGCTTGTCCAATGTGATCTATAACGAATCCCATCTATCAAGATGTGAACATACAATATTATCCACTACCACATGTTTTTTTTTCAAGGCAGTCCATACCAAATTCCAATTATCACTCCCAACATGGTAACTATGATCCCATCCCATGTATCTGACATAGGGTACCGAGTATAAAAAATTTCATATCATAGCAATCTATCCAATGGGTCCATTCTCAATTTATCCCCATGGGAACCAGTATCCCTTAGGTGTATAATAAACCTACAAAATATATCTCTCTTTAAAATCCAAGGCATTAGTCCTGGTGCATCAAGGAATAACCATATGAGCTTGTAGAGTATATCCATGGATCCTTAAGGCAGAATCCATGTTCTCTCTATGCCTGTATAAAGAAATCCAAGTCAGGAAAGAAATATATCAAAACATGGAATAACATTTACATATATTTAATCACATTCCATTAAGTACATTTAAATAAATAATGTTATTAATAATAACATTGAATGATAAAAAGAAATAGTCATGGCCTAACCACCCATATAGTCAATTTATTACAGCCAAGGAAATACAATCCATTGTTTATAGGCCATTATACATGATCTAATCCAATTGAACTTCTTTATCATAAAAATATAATTTAATAATCTCATGGGTCACTTGGAATGATTCCATTTTAAAAAGAGGTAAGTTCCCACATAGTTAATTCTTTATAAAATATGGGTTAAGCTGTTCAATAGAGGTGATTTGGTTTAATAAACATTTATCAATTTTTACATGGCAAATTTCATTAAATAATGAAATCCAAGACCATAGGTGGACCTTTAATCATTATGATTTTTTATTAATGAGGGAATAAACATTTAATATTTTCAAGTAGGTCAAGTATCAAATATTCCATTTAAACTAATTGAGAATGAAACATCAATAAATTTTATTCAACTAGGGAAATTACTAACATGTAAAAACAATAGACACTAATATAAAGGAATATTTAAAAATCAAACTATAAATAAGAATGATATTAATAACTATAACTAATTTTTTGTTTAGAATAAAGAACCCCCTCCATTTGAAGGGTTTTATTATAATATCATGTCATTGTTCTTGGAATAATTTAGTTATCATATTTAATAATTTATTCTACAATTGTAATTTATCATTGATTAAATAAAAAAAAGTGCATAAATAATTCAATAAATTCATTCATTACTTTAAAGGAGTAAGGAAAGGGGTATTTCCTAAAAGGGAAGACCAATCCATGCTGAAACGTTTGACACTTTAAGTTATATCTTGAAGCTGTTGCACACTTGTTTGGAATCCATTACTATATATACCCGATAATCCAATGTACATCTTCCACTCTCCATGAGGGAATATATGTAAAGAATATGCACACATATATATACACATGAACCTTTGTACATCCTTGAAATCGAATAAAGAGTTAACAAACACTCTAAAAATTACAATGGACACAAAAATAAATAATTTCCCTAAATAAAATAGAGAAATGTGAGGATGTGTTAGGAAACCTCACCTTAATGGGATGAATGAAAGCTAAATTGAACCAATCTGATTCACTGTTGGAGGTGAATTTTATAAGATGTTTAATTTTCCTTGAAAATTATTTCTCACACCCTATAAGTAGAACATACAAATAAGTCAACATAATCCAACACCCTAGGGATTAGATGAACCACTCTGAGGGATGTGGATAAGAAAAGATGATCGGAAAATAGATGACAGAGGGGATCGGTTGGCTACCTTAAAGAATCAGAAAATAAATCGGAGAAAACTAGTTGAAATCACTGATCGAAGATGAAGATCAAAGAGGGTGGTGAATCATACACTAGATAGGAAGGGGAAGGGAATCATGCATGGGTCATAGGTAAAATAATCGACCCATTTAGGGTTCTTCTTAAAACCATAATAATAATGATCTGAATAAGAATCATTAAATTATTAATAATAGTACAATAATTATTAAAACATTCATTTATTTTAATTTTATATTAAATAAAATTTAATTTATTCTTTATTTAAATTTTAATTTTATTAATTAATTCCTTTAAAAGAAACACAACACATAGATATTAGTGGGGGCCACATAACGTCAAACAAACCATTCGACCTATGTAGGCCCACCAAACTTGAGGTTTTAGAGCCCAACCCTCTTGAAAATATATATAACACTATAGGGACCGCTCATGTCTTCACCCAGGTCTAAAAAAATTACTTAGGAGCATTCCAACTCTCAGATTTCAGTCATGTTGATTTTTTTAATTAATGCCCGCCCATTAAAGGTAAAAAATTTAAATTCCCATGAATTTTCATCTGGTTCAAACTAAGGGACATTACAACCTCCCCACCTTTGAAATTAACTTCCTCAAGAAGCCTTTAGGAACAATGAAAACATCACCTAAACTATGTGGTTCATAAAGACTCATTAGAATTTTCATGTTGTGTTTCTAAACACCATACACACCTTCAATTATTCAATTATTCACTCGACACTTAAGCGATCAATGTACAATCCAACACTCGATTTCCAACCAATACATCTCGATGATGCTTAAGAAATCTCATTTACCTAGGGAAATGATCATATCATCACTTATCTAAACATTTGTTTGATAGTTCCTCCCACTATAGGCCATAACATTATAAATGGTCCATGTCCATGCCATGATACCTCCCACTATTGGAATCACTTAAAAAACACACCCCTTAATATATTAATTATTCTCATGGTGTGATTTGCATTGTACTAAATAGTTTATTACCCATTTACCTAATTTAATAAGGATAATTTATAAAGTCATAAAAAGTCATGTCTGACACATATAGCATTCATCTTCACCTAATGATTTTCCAAAAAAAGTTTCCCAGCTATTTTCTACATTGATCAAAAGGAAAAACCAGTCATAAATTTTTGTCTGACCATTATCATGATGATCTACTTATATTACCAACATATTTTCCAAAAATAATTGTGATACCTTCACCCAAATCACCTCACATTTACAATGAAAAAAACTGACATCATAATATGACATCATTTGACATTCCTTAGTCAAACCATTACCTAACCATTAAATCCAATGTTCCTCACAACGAACAAGGGTGTAATCCTGATTGAGGATGGTGGAATCACTAACCTTTTGAACATCACCTATGATATTGAGAATATGTCCTAGATGACCTCAAATTCAATTAACTAGTATACTAGAAACACTCCATGTTAGTACAATCTACATTATTTAATGTGAGATGTTGGTAAAAACGAAAGACACCCACATAAAAACAATGAGTAAGTCCAATGTGGCATCCAGCTGGAATTTGTGTCAAAAGAAATGGTTGGCATCCAAAATTCATGTTGAGGAATTTCAACTTGAGAATCTAGTAATCAATAAATTCTAATCGAAAATATATTAAAAAACATGAATTCACAACTCAACTCTGATAAATATCCCAAAATAAATCCCAACAACATTAAAAATTTAACGCAATGTTGGAAAAATACACTCTTAGAGAAATAAAGACAGCATCATGATTGAGGAGATTCTTGTCACCAAGAGAGAGTTCACTAAGAGGTTTTGAAATGGTGCTATTCAATCAGACCAAATACTTGAAATAAGGGAATTAGAACCAAAACTAATCGACTTCATAGAAGAATCTCTCTTTCACTTGCTAATCATTAGCATTAATCAATCACTATCCCTTACCTCCCAAGGCATCAGGCGATATCTCATCATTTTCAACCAAATTCCAACCATGAAAATTTCCATATTCAAGAATCCATACACAACAAATCAAATAAATTTTGTGCTGCTGAGAAATCACTGATACAATTTAACACTCACTATCCCCTATAACATTTAAGAATGATCGACCATTTAGAAATGGCCTTTCAGGGTGTGTTCCTTCTACCTGGAAAGACACGTAACCACTATTATTGATGTGTTTATCCCCACTATAGGAGTGTCCTAGTTGATAATATTTAATTATTAAATAGCCTCTCATAAAAATGATAGAGCAAAACAACATTAAATTAATGTGTGATGATCCTCTATGCCATGATCATAATGTCAATGAAGTCAATGAAGGCCAAATCAATAATGCATGGCCTGTAAAAATATCAGAGTCTCTTAAAACACCTTCTTTAGAATTGGAATGAATATGATTCTATTTAATGAGTAATTCAATATACCATGGAAAGGACATGAGACGATACTTGATGTCCCAATTATCAATGATTTAACCGATCTAAATCAGTTCATCACAACAAGTAGCACTCGACGGGAGTCATGTACATGAACGAATACTAACCTAATGTTTTTGAAGCCATAAACACATCATAAATATGATCCATATGATATATCTTCTATGCATTCAAGCATCAAATGATTTTTTTAATAGATTTAGGCCAAAGTCATATAGCCTATATGACTGTAAAACAACTGACGACCTCACGAGTCACCCTTGGAAAGAGGAATAAGGGACAAGATCTAAAAATTGGCTGACCATGCCCTAGGAATGTCTAACCTTCTGAAAACATGCATTACAAGATGCTCAAGACCCTAACAAGGTCATGGTTATAATGACCACCCATCTGATCCAGTGTGTCAGTGGAAAAAATAAATATCTAAGATGGGAAAACGGAACCCAAACAACACCAAATGAGAGAAACTCCTCGTAAGCAACCATCAAGAGATTTATATAGTCTTAGTACGCATCCTTCAGAGGATATCCCCTATCCAAATCAATAATTGTTGACATTATCAATTTTTCATGAAAAACAGATAGGCATAAGGCTTAAAAGTTGAGAATATAAGACATATCTAAAATGGAAATGTCCTATATAAAACACACATGGTTCTATTCCATGGGAGCTCAATAAAAAGGTTGATCTACCCATACAAAATAGGTTTCCCAAAGGAATCCACTTAAGAGTTCCATTATAAATTATGTACAATGATTAAAATTTACATATTTAAATTTCCAAAATATTTAATCCATTATCACATAGAACAAATTTAAAAAAGAACTTGGTACCCGGTCTGGCCAAAAAATCAAATTGAAATATATTATTATGATAAACATCCTTTTAAAATGTCAAAAATTTATTAAAATACCATCCCATAATAGTAAATTTATCAAATAATTTCTTTTATAAGATATAATAAATAAGGGTACATATAAGAGTCTTTATAAGCCAACCTGGGTTCATCAGATAGAAACTACATATCAGTTTCATAATTATTTATGTGTTAAGCACAAATAGTGGGTTATTATATAAGAAAAATTCCACCACATACAGAATTAGGTCCATTTGATCATTTAGATACCAATTCATTTTAAATTAATAAAAAAAAACTTGAAGAAACATTTTAAAATATAGCACATCATATATATATATCCGCCATATGGTCTACAATCCCCCAAATTATTATATTCCCATAAAAATCATAAATTTGTTATTGGCTCCAACTAATCATAATAAAATCACATCAAAATTATCCTTTAGAATCCTTTTACATTATCAAAATAGAATTTTATAATATTTAAATCCCAAAAGTTGTTTTGAATACATATGATTTCTTTTCTAATTTGTAAGTTGGTCATACTCATTATTAAGAAAAACAGTTCCATGTTTATTCAAAATGATTTATCTTATCCCATAAATCCAATTAAATATTTAAATCAAAGCGAAGAATGTGATTATAAGTTGATAACATACAGAATCATGAAATTAAGCACCAAAGAATGTAATATAAACATCTCAACATGTTATTAAATCATGCATTGTAATGAGTCACCTATGTAGGTGAAAGCAATAATTTTATTTAAATACCTAGCATGTAATATAACAAGCATTGAATTTAATAAAAATTATGGCATAACATTTAAGGAATATAGTACAAATTATTAAGAATCCAACAAATGAAACTATCTGGAATTTCATACTAATGGGATGTGAATTTTATATATCCCAATGATAATTTATGTAATTATTTTTCCTTTCCAAACTGGGACAAGGGGAAAATCCATAAAATTCAATACATCCATGTGAAGTGTAAATTACACTACTAACTCAAGGTGAAATCATTTGATTTTAATAACAAGAAGCATGAACAACATTCCCATCCCTAGACACTTGGTCATTTCCCATATATTGGGTGATCAATACCAAGTATGAATATTTACTAAGCACTAACACATTCCTAGTCTCCTATCTACTGGAAAAAATAGTAAGAAAAAAAAATAATCTTTGATACCACCATGTAATGTCTCGACCCAGCTGACCATTAAGCAGGAAGCAAGACCGGTCTCCAAATAACCTCAGGAACACCTCATAGAACATCATAGGCACCCAACTAGAACTGCGGACATATGGTGTATCCATGGGGGGATTATTCCCTCATATATCCGAGATTTTAAAATTTCAAAACCTGAGTAAATAATTATAAAATGCCTGAAATATAAGTATTAAATCAATTAATAGAATAAAGTATGAATGAAATATAACAATAGTTAAATAATAAAATTAAAAATTTAATAAAAGTGTCCATCGCTAATTCAATATAATAATGTAGGTAATGTCAGGTGTCACTATAAGGTACAAGCAGTAAAACATAAAAAAACACAATGGTTAAATCCTCATGTATGCAAACCAGGATCCCATTTGGTTCTACCAAGATCTCATGTACACCAATGAATTATATATATTTTTATTCATCAAAAGATATTTTATGGAAAAAGTTGGAAACCAGTCCAAACACGATCATAAAATCAATCTACATTATAAGTAAAAATCCTACTAGGTTGATACCCATGGTTTCAAGCCCAATCCATCTTGTGTTATAATATTTATGAGGTTTTACATATATAATAAAATAGGATAAAAATGAAATTAAATGATTACTCCTTGGTTCAGGTTCATAATTTTACAATAATCATATAACAACTGATTCAACCTATGCCAAAATTCTGAATAGGGTGCGTGTGGACGGCGTAATATACATACAAGTCCCAAATAAAGGAATCATCCCTTGAAGGAGTATAATACCCCAACACTATGATTTATCTTGGCGGTCATATTTCTATGTAATTATACAAGTATGATAATGTAAAAAGGGAAATGTCACATGTTAATAGGTGGGTCATAGAAATAATAACGGGTGAATCACACATATAAACAATAAATCAATAAACCTGTGAAATCTAGGGGTAGAGTCTGAGCCCAGCCACGGTGATATAAGAATAATCCCAGGTATTCCATTGTTACCTCCAATATAATCCAATACCGTTGAGCCCTTCCAAGGTGATGCATATGGAATCCCAAGTATCTCTTAGGGCATGGTAACTCTAACTCTATCCCAAGTATCTCATGTAGGGGACCGAGTATCCCATTAGGCCTGGTATAGCCATCATTACAATGGGTCCACCCATGGTTTCTCACATAAGGAACTGACATCATTCACGGGTTTAATAAAAACCTAAGATTCTCTATCCTGCCAAGTCAATGCCTTTCTCTTGGAACATTGGGACATAACCCACTGAGCCTGGAGATTCAATCCATGATCCCTTAATATAGAACCCATATTATCTACTCAGACTATATCAAGAGTTCCACATAGCTAAAGTATATCACAATAAATTAATGTAGAAGATATTTCATATATATAAGGAAATGATATTAATTAAACATCACATGGAAAAAACAGAAAATATATTCATAAAAGAATATATAAAAATAATAAACCACAAATGAAATTACACAATTCATATGTCAAATCATGTGTTGGAGTCACAAGCATGTCCAATGAGATCTATATTAATCCCAAGTATCACTACAGGAAAATAAGATATAATCATTTAACATTGATAATGTCCATGGTGATCCATATAGAATCCAAAGAATCACTCGATGCATGGTAACTCTGAGCTTATCCCAGGTATCTCACATAGGCGACTGAGTATCACCCATTTCTTGATGTATCCATCTAACCAATGGGTCCATCCACAGTTTCTCCCCTAGGGACCTTTTATATCTTATGACAATGATAAGCCACCTAGGTATCCCTCTCCTAAAAATCCAAACCATTTCTCCTAGAACATCGTTGTATAACCACCCAAGAACGGTGAGTCCATCCATGGATCCATAACAAGGAATTGATGTTCTCTCCTAGCCCGTATCAATGGAGCCATGTCATTAATGGCGCACATCACAACATGTAATAAAATTTATTTCTATTTTATCACATTCCATCAGGTAAATTTAATGAAATCAAGATATCAATAATAGTATTTAAAGAAAATAAAAAATAGGTGTGTCCCAAACACCCTTATAAAACATTTATTACATTCATGGAAATAAAATCAATCATGTATTATACAATTCCCATGATTCAATCCAATAAAAAAATTATCTTGAATATATAAATTAATAATCTCAAGGGGTGACATGGAAATGTTTCATGATCAATGTACGCAATTTCATACAAGGTTAATTTCCAGTACAAGTTGGCCCAATCCATTCTAGATGGGGGTGAATCGGTTTAAAAAACATTGGTCAATTTCATTCATGGGTAATTACATTTAATAATGAAATCCAATCAATTTGGAAGATCTTATTTCATTATTATTTTATATTAAGGGGCACATAACCTTGAAGATTATCAAAAATGTCATGTCTCAAACATTCCTTTTAAGATAATCAAGTAAGACACAACAATTCAAATTATTCAAATGGGGAAATTACTAACATTACAAGAAAAACAATAATTCATATGTAAAACTAAAACCATATCTCATAATGATATAAATAACAATAATTATTTTTTTGTGTATATGATTGTGCACTTACATTAGATGTGTTTTGTTTTAAAATAATTAAATTTTTCATGAATCAATTCACTTACCATATTTAAACATTTATTCTAGAATTTTAATTTTTCACTTATTAAATGAAATAAATGTTATTAAATAATAAAATAAATTCATTCTTTAATTTAAAAGATCAAGGAATGGGATCCCACATCAATGGGAAGATGAAGCTAAGATGAAAAAATTGGCTCTTGATGTTCTAACATGATTCTTCTTCACATATTCACATACATACATTACTATATATATAACCCTTAATACAATTTATATATTCTCCTCTCTATGAGGGAATATGTAAAAGGAAGATTCACATATATACACGCACACATTCCTGTGTACATGAGTGGAATCCTCTATAGAGTGTCCAAATTCTCTACAAAAATTATTACTAGGAAATAAAAAAACATAATGACCCGAAATCATATTGGGAAAGAGAATAAAGTATGAGAAAACTTCAACAAAATATAAGGACCACAATCATAATTGAAACAATATTCGACGCCATCTGCAGCGGATTCTGGAACATGCATGAAGATGTCCCGAGATTCCTTTTACACACCCTAGAACATGAAGAAACACAAAAAACCCCAATTATCCCAACCACAAGGGTTTAGTAAAACCACAATAGGAGATGGGGAAAGGGAAAGGCTATGAAAAAATGGAAGAAATAGAGGACATAAAGATTACATTGATTAATAAGATAAGAAATCAAAGATAACTCTGGGAAATTACTGGTCTAAGAGGGAGGTCATGGAGGGTGGTGTGTCATGCACTGGAGGGGAAGGGGAGGGGTGTAATTCATGGGTCACATGGAGGAGGAGATTACCCTTTAGGGTGCTTCTCAAAACAATTATAATAATGAAAATAATTATAATCATCTTTATCGTCATAAAAAATAATAATATAATTATTCTTATTAATAAATTTCATAAATTTCATTTTCAATTTAACCTCATTAAATTTATTATATGTTTTAATTTAACGGTGGTTAATTAATTTCATTAAATGAAACACAGTACACGATTAAAATTCTGGCTGTACAATTTTAGATAAACTATGCAACCTGTACATACATAGATGACACGAGTTTTAAAAGCCCGCCTCTCTTAAAACTCGTTGGAGCACTTGAGGGACCTCTTGTGTCTTCACACATGTCTACACACAACACATATGAGTGTTAAAACTATCATACGAATGTTATGAAACTCAGTTTTAAAATTTTCTAGTACATCAAATGAAAAAAAATCAAATTCCATTGAATTTTTATCAGGTACAAAACACAGGATGCTACAATTACATTAAATATACACCAATTAAATAAAATAGGTCAAACAATGTAGTGATTCATAATTTTTTCACATTAAATTCATTATATTGTGGTTATAACATGTGTAGACACTTTGTATAGTTAAAGGAATACAAACACTATTTTCAATTTCCTAATATCGTAAATTTTATATCAAAGATGGTTCCTAATTTTGGATAATCAGTTGACTATAAATACTCTAATGATTATTATCATAAGAAAATGTGAAAAAATATTACATAAAGAAGTGACAATAAAATAAAAAATTTTTTAAATAAATTATTAATATATTATACAATTATTTTATCTATCCATTATTCAGTGATTGATCTCTAAATAATTATTTTGAAAATATCCCATGAGCATTAGATATTATCATCTATTTATTTAAATACTTATAGCATATAGGTATCCCCTATAAATTGTTATTTATAGTACTATCATCATAGGAATTTTTACATTATCATATATAGAAGCATCTCATTTCTATTTACCAACATGATATATAATTTCAAAATTTCATGAAATATTCAAAACAATTGTTTGTATTTATGATGAGACTGATATAACATATATATGTATATATTATTTATATAATATAGGGAAATGGAATACATTTTTATTAAAATAATCTCTAGTTTAGAAATGATCTTCTTAATCCCACCCACCTCTATCATTTAATCTAATGTTGTGATGTATTTGACTTCAGTTATTTACTCTACCAATATTATTTTTTTAACTATTTAAAGAAAAGTTTTCAATTTTGGATAAACACAATAAAATTATCATTGTAAATTTTTAAAATCTCGTCACTATAAATATATAAAAGATGTTATTTTTCATTTTTCTAATAATATATCAATCATCCTATAAATTTAAATTCTTATAATATTTAAGGAAATCTATTTACATATAATATTATCATTTGGTAATTTATTCATCACAATACATTTTTAAAAATCATCATAAATAGTTTATTAAATTGAATAAATGATTAATCATATAATAGAAACATAAATTATTTCATTATAGTATTTTCCATTTTCAGTAAAAGATATACATTTATTTTTAAATATACATTATCCAAGTAAAACATATTAACTACCCTTGTCAAATAATAATTAATATTTAGTTGATTTACGTTATTATAATTATATATACCTCAACATATTGTAAGAATCAACATTGATATATCAAAGAGGATATCAAAACCAAATAGGTAGGTTTCTTCATCAATTTCATTCATCAATAATTTTATCCTATGATTTTTTAGATATTCTAGATTACTAATTTCATTAGACTCCAATTAGTGTTTCTAGATACATAGGTAATGTCGTCATTCTTTATAAATTCATCATTCTTTACTACTAAATTAATGGGATGAAACCAATACCAGGAAGCATGTATAAATACATAGAATAACATTACATTTTATAATAATTTATAATATCCATTATCTTGAAAAACTAATGGGGATGTATCATATAAAAATCCTCAAGTAAGATACCCTTAATAAATTTTTTATAGTACATCTCTTAAATACATAATATTGAAATTTATAAGACCAACCAATATGTGGGAATATTTCTTCTCTGTACTATGAATTTTCAAGAAACATATTACTAATAATCCTTCCTGAATGGTATATATTATAAAATACATATCAAACATTCTTTCAAATACCTCCTTTCATTTTATGAGGCATAATCAATTCAGTAATTTAAATTAATTATAATCAATATTTATGTATATAGAATCAATATCCTAGCCTATGACTCTAATTCACTTAATATATTAATAAAATAGAATTGAATTAAGGTTTTCATATAACAGATGAATATAATTTGATTAAGATTTGATAAATCCCAATTGATATTGGCAGTTAAATTATATATTATTAACTATATCATATGAAACTAACTCATCCATCATAAGAATTATTTATTTTTTGTCTATGAAATTCAATTATATCCTATATCCCAATATATTTCTTATAACGGATCATATTTTGATGAAATATTGTATATTAATGCACAAAGGAATTATATTTTGAGGTGATATAAAATTAACATTCAGTATTTTCATTATGATAAAAAATATTATAAACTTTTCTAACATAATGATTAATTTATAGGTGTATATATGTAAAATATATGTTTTATAGACCCAAATCATTCAGAAATAATTTTTTTGGGAAAAATCATTCTATATATCTTATAGTGTCTATTCAGTATCCATCAATAGAATATAGTTTACTATAAAGGAGAATATTTTTTGATAATAACATAACAATTTTCTATAGGGAAATGTGACTTATTAATAATAAATATACAGTCAATAGTATTTATTATTCCATTAATACACATCATTCAAAGATTTTGTTATGGAATAAGTGAGTTAAAATGTAATACAAAACTCCATGATATTTTCATAAACCTATTTCTTATATATTAAATTATTTAATCCAAATATGGATATTAACAAAATTTGAATGTTGATTCTTTAATTCATATTAAACTATATATATTTCCAAAGGATTTAAAACATTTATCCCAAAAAATATGGATATAAAACCACAATACGATATTATGTAAATGAAATGAAGTATCTATTAACATGTTGATATTGGATATTTTTAATTACTCATATACCATAATGTTCTAGGTTCAATAATTACATTTATCATAATCTCGATTTTAAGAAATAATATTTTAAAATTTCCATACATATAAGATTCAATATATAAAATTAATCATAATTGAAGAAATATAATGAACTACATACATGGAGTATTAATTTTTAATTCTCATTTGTGTGACCAAGGAATAATATTAAGTAGTATATAGGATTATAAAAATATTTCTCGACCCATTTTAAATACACCCAAAATAATATAATATTTATATTATAAATCAAAATATTCTATATATAGAGGTTTTTTCATCACCAATTATCATCTTCATTATAAAATATTTTTATTTTCATACATGAGATAATTTAATAAAATATTTATTATAATCAAATTATTTTCATTGAAATTTACCACTATAATTATGATACATAGTCCACATGCATTAATTGTTCCAATCATGATAAACTCATATATGAATGTTTTAGAATCACTATCTCATTTCATTTTATTTTTGTAATGGAGGAACATCTTGAACAAGGAGATTGTGTCGCCATATTTTAATACAAAACATAATTATTGGAAGCACACTTTTCAAATTTATTATTATCCATTCACATTGCAAGTCCAATATCCATATCAATAATAAATCAATTGTATAATCATTATATTGTTTCCCAATAATCATGTTGTAATGACCTCAATTAAATATCTATTTTCCAGAAAAATCAATTATTTTAATATTTCGAATATACCATACCATATTGAGATAATTATCTAACATGTTTAAACCATTTTAAAATATATACATAAATAATTTCTTCAATATAACATATCACTCTTTTTTTGGTAATTTTATTATTCGTTTTCAATTTATTTATATTATCAAATACATTGATTGATTGATATTAATTTTTATATTGTTGTGAATGCATGAGTAATATCATGTAATGGGAATCATGTTAATTATGTTCATGAAAATTATT
This sequence comes from Viscum album, assembly GCA_963277665.1. Taxonomy (NCBI): domain Eukaryota; kingdom Viridiplantae; phylum Streptophyta; class Magnoliopsida; order Santalales; family Viscaceae; genus Viscum; species Viscum album. The sequence goes on along the minus strand of OY728134.1, from coordinate 622,983,089 downwards.
CTCCACCTAGTAGGATTGTAAAAATAATCTCTAGAGTCTACATTCACTATAATATTCAACATATTCCCTTATATGTGGAATATCCATTTTTTCAATATGTATTAATAAGAAAACAAGTACTTCAGTTAATGTTATGGGTACACATAAAAAGATATTTGATGTTTATTTTTTATTTATATACATATAAATAAATATTAACTACGTTTTATAATATATTTATTAATATTCAATTAGTTTATTTATTTGATATTTTCCACTAACAGTTTAGCACTTTGTATGATATTAAAGAATCCAAAATTTTGTATGATTTATTTTGGTTGGTGTGATTCTCCCAAATTACTAATAGTTTTGTAGTAACTTCTTTTTTAAAATTAAATATGATACTATTTACTATTAATGAATCTCATTCATTTACAAATTCATTCCATGAGTTCACCAAGTACTATTAAATTAGGTTTTTAGACTCATTAAAAAATATGTAACGTAGTAATATATTTAAAAACATTAATTTTATATATGAAAATTATCATCATTTCATGTTTCAAAATACTCACCCACTTTCATAAGGTGGTAATCACGTCAATCACATGAGGTATTGAAGATGAATTATTTTTTTAATTATAGTATGGAAGGTTGTAACTTCTCACAAATGGTTATGTTTCCAAAAACATGACTATATTATATGGTTATTTAATATACATTTATTCTCTCCCTATAATTATACATTTTTTATTTGGTGAAATTGATTATCTAAAAAATTTATTTGAAAGGAAACTACAAAATTAAATTTAATTTATTCTATGATCATCCATCACATAATTCACATTGTATGTTAAATCCATAAAGTAAGTCTCTCAAGAATTTATCTCCAGACCTAGAGTCGTTGAACTCATGTTAAATGAGGTCAGAGGTGGTTTTCTTTTATAATTTGTCCCATAAATTGGGATTAATATGTATCCATTTTAAGGGATTTTCTATTCAAAAAATTTAGTTCCATTTTACCAGACTTTCCATAATATTTAAGATCATTTGGTAAGGACCATAGTGTTTAAGTTTATAGTTATTCATCTATAACCTCATCTAATTAGATTAAATTAATTTTGACTGAGATATTAGATATAAGGTACATAGAAATTTTTTGATGCATAATTTATACCAAATGATCACTTTACTGTTCAAATTTCAAAATGATTAAAGGGAATATATGTTTAAAAAATATAATTAGTGTCTATAGTCAAGGAAATTAAAGGGAAAGAAGATAATTTCCATCACTAATGGTATATGAGGAAACTCAGAAGAGGATATCTGATAAAAAAATGAAAATTAGGGAAAAATATTCACTGATGTCAAATGAAAAAACCTAATGTTTTATCTCAATATATGTTATATATGGAAACCATTTAGAGAATATTGATTTAAGTTATATGAGTGAACCAATATAAGAATCTCATCGCATGGTATTTGGGGATCCAATAGGTATAAAATGACATGAGGTACTTTGGGGACTAAGAGGATTATCTCAACTCATGGTTTTTGGGATACCCTATGGTGGATATTAATGCACATAATATTATTTCGGTTCACTATTTTAGTTATAGGTATCACAACGTATATCATATTTGGACTGAAATTGTATTTAATTGTGAAAATATAAATTATGTATGGGATCAGTGATGGAAGAAGAAGGATAAATAAAATAGACATAGATCATAGAGAATCACCACACATAGTGGACTGAGTGGGGGAGAATATACATTGTGGTTTGGGTCAACGAGTTTTTATATAGGTTACTTAGATGAATGGATTCTTAGGTAGGTGACCTGGGTGAATGGGTGCTTGATTAATACCTTTGGGTCTCAGTGTCAATGTGAATGGGGTTCTATGGTGAATGGGAACTTGGGATGGATATTGGACACTCATGTGTCTTGGAAACTAGGTTATTCAATTATAATTAGTTTTGGCATCCATGTAACAATCCAGGATTTTATAACTATACCTTTCAAATAAACATTTGGTACATGACATCTAGCTATAAACATAGCCCCAAAATGAACTCATGATATAGTATACCTTCATAACCTAGATATTTTATTTTCCAGTATAAATATGATTGACCACATTACGAAATATATTTATAATGGTAAAAAGTTATTGATAAGCACCCAAATAATGATTAAGTGAACTATTCTTTTGAAGAAATGTACTTTTATAAATGTTTTGTATTTTTATCTAAAAAATTATATTTATCACCATTAAAAGTTTATTTTATTTAAAATATATAGATAATTTATAAGAATAAATTAATAATTATCTATATATTAGTTTATAATGGTTCTAAATGAAGATAAAATCATTTAATGAGTTGGTTTTCAGGAATCTATTATTATACGTGGAAGATATTTTACTCAAAATAACTTAAATATATAATTATTGTTTAATGTTTTTAATAAAATATATTTATTATATTATCTAAAATAATATTTAAACAATATTTTTATTATTTTTAATAGGATTAGAATGAAAATAAATTATGTTTTATTTTTATAAATGAATTATTCTAAAAATAGTGTTTCATTGGGTTTTAAATAATTAATTAAAAATTCATTTTATTGAATTGAAAATATTTATTTTTAAAAAAATTATTAAATAATTTCAATAATAATTCCTATATTTTGTAATTTTTTCCCTTACATTTTTTTCATAATGATTAGTAAAAATGATAGAAACATACTACCATAGTTAGGGACCAAACAGATATACCAAGGATGATAAACTAAGAGAAAAGGATAATAATGTCACATAAAAATTATAATCGTTATTTTTTGAAGATATTTAGAACCTATATTGTATTAACATTAAATAAATATGCGTATTTTCTGATTTCATAATTAAATGACTCTATATTATTTAAATAATTTTTATAATTCCATGTGTTTCTTCTTCCTCACAAATAAAATGATACCTCCACTCATCCATTATTTGTGAATTTTTAGCCTTATAGATAATAAAATATAATCCAAATCCTATTATATCATAATACCATTTTTCCTAGAACTCTTCTTCTTCCCCTCAAACCAATAATTTTGGGCATAAATTGTATGCCAATGGAGGTCCCTCAATGAAGTTGTAAACCAACCTATTTGAATCTGATTTATTATTCCTTCTTTAAAAAAAACTAGACAATATTTCATAACATGATTAAATATTTATAATAGTTATTTTATGATTAATTTTGACGATGGAGGAACCATTTTTCAACTCATTCCATCAAATGGTGAATTAATGTATCAGTAATGCCTACATGTGGACTACCTCTTTACATAGTGATATGATTATTTTCAATTTTCACCTCACATTAATAGATAAAAAGATTAGTTTTATTAATATATATGATTATTTAATTTAAAAAAATTATTTATATATCTTTAAATTATTTAATATAATAAAAATTGTGTTCATGTGTACATATAATCTACCTTCTCTATGAACGGTGTAATTAAATTTCTATCTCAAATTTATCCGGATAGTAAAAAATATGTATATATTTAATATATATAACACTTATATCACCAATAACATTTTGGAAAACATATTACAATTACTAATGTACAAGGATGTGAACAACCAAACCAAATCATAAATGAAAAACTAAATAGTTAACACAATGAAATGATAATTATAATAAAAGGGTGTTGAAATTGAAAAAGTTGATCATATAATGAATAATGTGTATAGATTGGTTTTTATCATATAATTATAATATAATTATTCATTATACCATATTTTAGATCTATTATCAATCATTTTTTACTTGATGTATGGGTTGTATGTTACAGTTTCACTTTTCACCCAGATTGTTTATTCTTAAATTCTTGACAGTGATATTATATTAAGTATCTATAAAAATAATTATATATTATATTATACTAAGGCTATATATAAAATTATGTATCTTCCTTCCATTCTCCTCTCATAATATTCTAAAATGGATAAATAGATTTTGTGGGAAACTGATTTTTCTTTTCCATTCATTTGGATTATTTTACTTTTCGGTCAATATTTTCCTATAAATATTTTCAAATATTTTATCCCATTATTCAATGATTGCATAAAGTAATTTTTACCCATGTTATACTATCTATTTTTTTAAATTTAATATTCTTATGGTTTATGATGGATGTACGTTTTAGATAATGTGTGAACAAAATCATATTTTTAATGTATACAACAAGAAAAGCATTCCATAAAATTATGAATAATATCTACATTGAAAATTAAAATAAATGATTCTATTTTTCTTTCTAATTTATTTTTAAACTTTTCAGTGGTAAATGAAGTGAAATACACACATTCAAAAAAATACGATAGAGACAATAGGTCGAATATTTTTGAGGGATAACCCATACACGCAATCTGAAATATATTCATGACCCTGAAGGACTCAAGGAATTTGAATCCCTTTTTTCAAGATATTAATTCATAATACTCTATAAAAGGACTTGTCGAGGCATATAAGACATGATGAATATTTATCATGGATGCACCATCACCCATTCAACAGTCACCAGCTACACCTCCAAAGAATAATTGATTCCATCAAGATTGCCAAAGTTAGACGAAGTTATAGACATTGGGTCTTCCTCCACTAACATGCCATTCTCCCATTCATGAACCGTCGATGTGAATCAAACTAACCATCTCTATCAAATCCATAACCATATGAATCCCTATGACAAAGATACAACCCACTCGACGTTAACCCACCCTACCACCATCAATGTGAGTCAGATAAAATCCCATGTATATATCCATCGTCAAACAACATTGAGTGACCTGAGACTCATATCATTGAAATGTATAATGAAAACCCTTATATTTTAAAAAAATTACAAGTAATCCAAATATTGGGGTTCCACCAAGAGATGAGAAAATAAGTAAATACAAGTTCATAGGGTTCAGTTCTAAATGTGATAGGCCCCACTAGCACTATTTTCAATGAAAATGGATTCCCTAATATATTAAAAATGTTTCGATTTCAAATTAGTTATTTAATAATAAAAATTGTATTTTCATTATAAAATAATATAGATATCCTTTAAAGGAATATTTTATTTATTATAACATCCCATGATGTTAAATATACTTCACATGGTATATGATCCTATGATATCATCATTATTCTTTATCTGAAGGTTTATAATTTTGATGTTGAAATATTTATTAAATACATTTTCTATTCCATTGGATAATATAAGTTGAATTAGAAAATTTTTTCTCTATCATATGGAAATAACTAAAATTTATTATCATTATGTTTTAAGTGGTTCTGTTATATCCCTCTAGTGAATAATGTAAATATTAATATTTTATGATCTCAAAGGGTATACTGAATTTTATATTATTCCAAACAAGGAATATTAGTGGTTATTACAAGACCAATTGAGTTACAAGGGACCTTAACTCAACCCATCCATGTGATTATTTTCTTGGTGGTACTGTACTACTACAGTACATGCACCCAATGGGTTTTGAACCCTCATTTTTCATGTAGGATTATGGGGTGCTTACCACTAATCAAAATCCCAACTACTCACAGAATGAGCTTTGGGAAAAAAAACTTTGGGCCTACGGGGCATATAATGGGCTAAATGCGCACTGGGTATAAGGCCCCAGCCTTAAACCTTACTTAATCATGATTTATTACAATATTACACATTGAGGATCTTTTCAGGTTTAGAGTTTTAGAGAATTATCTCATAAAACATGCATTACATTCCACATTTAAACAAAGTGGTTACATAAAATATATTATTCATTTTTCCCATCAAAGGAAACATATTTAGAATAAAACATGGATTCTATCATGAAACTTCCTTGAAACTATCATCATATCATGTACCTTTCCCTTGACCTGTGATAAAAATTTCTAAAAAACATGGGATGAGCATAAAAAGCCCAGTAAGGGATATAAAAATACGGAAAGGAAACATGAGTACATATATACATAAGAATGAAATCATACTTTACCCATAAAACATAAGTACTTTAACATACCTCATAAAATCATGAATAAATCATAGAAATCATAAGACATAAAGGTAACTTGAGGCATTCATAACATTCTTACGTAGGGAGTAACCCTCTTGGTTACATTGGGAATACCCATCACAGTATATTCCCTAAATATCTTTGTAGAAACCTCAACGTTTAACCCCTTCATGTTACCCAATGCATTGGAGAGCTATATCGGGCTCACCCGCCCTTAGTTTATCATGGAACCATTAATCTTCATAATAAATCCCAATAACTATAACATAATCGTAACACATAAAACATACATAATGGAAAAATAACATTTCCACATTTCAATCACAAGATATTAATACAACACATTGATATAAAAACATTATGAAAACTATTTTCAATACCAAAATAAAATAAAAGTAAAACATGGTATTTATTTTTCATTTAAAAAAAGGTATGGCTTGTAGAGGAAGCCGAAACTCAAATAATGGTCACGGCGGCGGAGAAGTTTTTGTCGCCGAATACATACGACAAAAACATTCCCTTTTGTCGTTTAGTAAAAATATTCGTATAAAAAGATTCCTTTTGGATAAATGTAAAATTCAAAGGGGTTTATACACTGAATAAAATAAAGTTGCGTATAAAACAAAATATGACTCAGTGAAAGGAGATTGAGACGAAGTCCCATACCTCGGGTCTGACTTGAATCGATCGTTCTTTAATGTACTGAATAATAAAATTGAGTTAATTTCTACTTGCTTAAGAACCTTTTTCAAGTTCATTATTCCTTTTATATCACTTATTACCATGTCATGAACACTATGTAATTTTTTATGTTAATAACGGTTGTTTTAACGATTATTGGTACTTGAGTCAAACATATGCTCTTTATAATTACAAGTTGTTCATGTATCCATTATATCCAGAGTTATACTTATGATTTATATATCATATATATCATATATATCCAGTATATACATGCATTTATAATGTTACAAAATGTTTAGAGGCAAGAAATGAAATGCACCGTTCATGGAGACGTTAAGCCGTACGTAAGTATGAACGCTACTTCTGTTTCTATTTCATATTTAATGGAATTAAAACATAATGATACATAATAGTATTATAATTCCAGTATTGTATAATATATAATATCATTCAATCTTTCCTTTATACGTACCACATATGGTATTAACGAATCAAATCACTTTGAGGGGGCGGTAGTCCGCACTTCCTAAAATGAAGATATCGCATTTACCCATAATGGAAACCATAAAGGTATGTCATAAATCAAAAATAAAGAAGCTTAAGTAAAAAATTAACATATTATATATCATATATAAATGTAGTGACATCTTATTGGCCACCTTTTAAGGTGTTGTATGAGTGTTGAACAATCATCGTTTCGTGAGGCAGAAATTCACCATCCACAGAAACAGTATGTTCTTTAACCATTAGATGTAGGTGTGTGTAAGTGTATCTCGAATCATTATTATAAAAACATCCTAGTATATGGAAGATACTGTTGTTTTTACAAAAAAAAATTAATAAAAAGAGTTTAGGGGGTTATAGAATCAAAATAAAACATAAGAATACAAGAGAAAACACTACCTTTAAATCGGGTAACTCTTTTTAATTTGAGCTCAAAGGCTTCCTTGGGAAGACTTCTGCACAAAGTGAGGCTTATAAGAGTTATAGAGGGATGTGGAGAGACAAAATGGGAAGGGTTTGGCCGAGCCAAAGGCTTTGGAAGTGTGGGTATGGTGGTAGAGGTGGGGGCCATTTAAAAGAGGAGAGGAGGGGCACTCTTGGAAAGTTAAGAAAAGATACTTTGTTATTAAATGATTTTCGGATAAAGAAGGTCCCACAATTATAAATTTCTAGGATAAGGTTATAATGGTTCGAACTCCACCAATAAAATAGGTTTTTGACAAGTGTAGGTCTTAGATTTTACATTATATTTTCATTTTTTTTAAATCGTTAAATAATGAGGTAATGGCTACATCATCATGGTGTCATAAATAATTTAATTTATTTAATATATAAAAATTATAAAACAAATAATATGATGTATGAAATATTTTTAGATTTCTAATGAATATTTATAGTAAAAAATATGACTTGTATGACCCCATTTAAAAATTGTTCTATTAAAACAACTCATATTTGTGACATTTTTATTTTTACATTATATAAAAGGCATTAATGTCTTTATCATACCCAAGTGGCTCTATGGGGTCCCAAAAATCGACCCATGGGTTGTCCTGGTCGGCCATGACACATCCAATAATGGTAGGACATGTGTATAGGTATTTTAATTTTATTATAATATCATTTTTTCCTTAAATTGCACTAATTACCTCTAATCGTGATTAAAAACTTAAAAGTTATTACTCACAAAAAATTATTTTAATCCCATTTAACCACATTTTACTTATTAATGACAACCATGTATTTCTGATTTTTTTTAATTCAAACCATAGAGGTGGTAAAATTTCATTTAAACAAAAAATCAGTTTTTAAGTACCACTTAGTGGTTTCACTATTCGTCAAAAAATTGAAGTTTTTTAGAAAAATACCAAAACTTCACCCTAAGTTATATTTGATATTCTGATTTGAAAAATGATGTCTATTTTAAAAAATTCAAAACATATAAGTTACATTAATTAACTTAATAATTAATTCCCGTTGTCAGAGCAAATAGCGTGTTTTTATGAAACAGTAAGTATCAAAAGATTGACACTAGTTTAAGTCCAATTTCAAAGTGAAATTAATTCTAATGACCACTATTAGATTAAATGGTAAAAATATATTCTAATTTAACTTTAAAACCAATTCAAAAGATAATCTAATCATATAAATAAATTATATTAAAAAGAGGTTTTGAATTAAAATACAACATTTTTCACTATTCATTAAAAAATTGTACTTTATAGGAAAAATACCAAAAATTCACACAAAGTAAGTTTTGATGTCCCTATTTTAAAGAAAAAATTGTATTTTGTCCAATATAATGTATAAGAGTTACCAAAACTATATTTATAGACGGTACACCATCAAAAGGTGATACGTTAACCTTTAGTGAATGTTAGAGTATCTATGCCTAAAACTGAATTATTTTCATTTTTTAAGCCTTTGTCCTTTATTGGATAAATGTAAAAACATTTAACAAACATAAATTACCATATTTTAGTTATTTCTACTCACTCCCGCCAATAAAATGGCTACATGTTAACTACCATTTAAAATAATATTATTTTATTACTAGTGTGCAACGTATGATTTCAAAGAAACTCTTCATTGCGTATTGGGTATGCTGTCTAACGTAGCAACCACTTTAACGTAAAATTAATATTTAATTCATATATATTAATAAATATGAAAATAATTTATTCTTTATTTAACTGGGATGTTACACTGGGCCTTCAGGCTATGTAATTGGTCTACCTCTACCCAATTAAATTAATTCTTTACTTTGATTTAATAATAAATTTGGCTTCACACCCAAACATTAAAAGTAACTCATGACATAGGATTTATATTATTATGATTATAAATAAATTTATTCCTCTCTATTATGCCCTAATTTTAAAATAATTTTATTCATTCATGGATCTAGTTATCATACTTCTTTATAATTCATTAACTACAATCAATCAAGATTTATTCGATATCCCATGAATGAGATCTTTGAATTTATGGGAATGATTTCCAAATGATAATTTCATGTTATAATTTTTTTTATTTATTGTATATGATGAAAAAAACATTTATTGTTCGATATCTCCCATTTTTTCATTACTGTGAATTTGTGGTCTCCCATTTTTATTTTTCTTTTTCACTATTATATGAATAACATATTTAGATATAATAAGCCAAAAAGGGTTCTAGGTTTGATAAACATATTATGAGATGATATAGATCTTTTACGTACATGGTTTTTACGTATCCATGTTTCTAAATTCAATAAACATTTATGGTTATAGGGGGATCATAATTATATTCAAGGAATATTTACATAACAATATTTAAATTTATATGTTAAATGATTCTCTTACCTCAGTTTGTATCAGAGTGAGGTTATGTTTTTTTCACTACTAAGATGATAAAACATTATTAATAAACCTTGGTAGAATACTATTTATATGAGAACACTCTAATTTATAGAAAATAAAATTTTTTGGGTTTCCTATCAAATAAATCTCTATCCAGACAACAGTAGGTGGATTCAGTTATAGAATAGATGCACTTAGGGTAAACAACTCTAAAATGGTTGATTTGGGTATTAACATGATCATAACATCTTCATGTTTATTGGGCCTAAGACTACACACTTGGATACATATTATTGGATACTGTTTTGGGGATAATTTATATATTCTTTATAAACCATTATAATGGGTTATAATAGATGATGAACCAGGATGAACTCGGTTAAACATAATGTTTCATATATTGAAAAAAAGTAAATTTTGTTGATAACCAATACAACATTTTTATTAGTATAGGTTTTCATACTATTATTGTTATTTTTCAAAACAATAATTTCTTGTTTTAGTTAATGGATGAAATTGGAGGAACTTTGATAATATTGAATGTGATTTAAAGTGGAATGATTATCCTCCTATGCTAAAAGTTGTATGGGAACTGCACTTCCAAATGATTTTTCTATAATTATGTAAACTTATTTATCTATTAATCATATTATGCATCCAAATGAAAGGATGTAAAAATATTACATCAATTACTTTATGAGGGAACATAAACCATATTTCAGTGAGTACATTGTTCCTATAATTATGATGTGATTTATTATTACTAATAAAAATTTATTTTCCACTCACCATTGTTAAAATTATAAAACTGTCATTTTTGTTTACTATCATTTGGATGGTGAAACAGATCAATGTAGCACTCTTATTAATAACCTCATTCAAAAGGAAGACTTTTAATCTATATTGTGGGATGATATTATAATGTTATTTTATAAAAAATTAATTATCTTATTATTTTTTAAAATGAAAATGTAATTACCTGAGTTAAAGACTATGGATGAGTAATCTTATAGTAAATTTGATTAAAATATTGAAAGAAATGTAAGCTAATATATTCATATTTTCATTTATCTTACAATAATGATTGATTAATTATATACTATATTAAAACCATGTATTGGAAGGTAGTTTTCAAAAATGTACATTAGTACTTAAGAATAAAATAGTAAATTTTATCTCATTATAGAAATGGTGATCAGATTCATCCATCATTCTCATATATTTGATAAGAAAAAGGATTATGTAATTTAATGTAAATTATAATAATTAAAACGATTGTGGGGAAAAGGTAATTATTGATTTATACCACTTTTTTAGGAAAAAAATAAAAGGAAATTGTCTTAATATGAATATTATATTTATTATGTTTGGAAATTATGGTCATGAAAAAATGAAATACCGAATTTATGAGAATACATTAAATAATAATGTGAGTATAGAAAAATATCAATATAATAATCCACCCACACTATAGAGTTTCAAATGAAAGGGGTATATTAATATTCTAACGAGTTCCTAAATATGACTGTTAATGAAGAAGGTCAATGTTTGAAACCTCTTCTCTTTAAGATTAAGTGACACATCAAGTGATCATTATTGATGTTTTATGAGTCATAATTAAGTTTTGAAAGGCTCATATACAATACAATCTACTTTTTATAACATTATATTTGATTCTAGATCTACACACTCTTTTATTTTTGATTAATTTTTTATTTTTATCACATTACCTTATCATCAAAATGATAGTGAATTATTAGTGGAATCTATGAAGGGTCTAATGGTCACATATCAACTCTATTGTTCTTGCACAAATAAATTTTCCATGAATGTGGTTGTTTAAATTATTATTAATCCCCAATAGTTGAATAAATTTTATTTTGGTAACAAAATGTATTAATTCATATAAAACCCATATCAATTTAAATGGAAGGGATGTCACATTTAGTATTTCAAACCAACCAATTATTTTTTTATCATTGTGAGTAAACATATAAACACTCAATGTCAATTACATCATTTTATGGGTATTTATTATTATTTAATGTGGGTATTTATCACAATGGTTGGGAAGAACTTCAAAATCAACTACATTCCAACAAAATGAGAGTGTTTTAATGTATTTCTAGAAGTGTTTAACAGTAATCATCTGAATCATGAGGACATGTTCTAAATATAACTCATACATGATTACAAACCTATTACATAAACTCTATATAGAATTGTTTCAATTGAGATTCAGGAATTGAAATACGAAATCCATGAAAATCATGATAACATATTAATTCGACCATGTACATCCCCATGAGGTTCACCTTTAGATTTTTTAGTAATAGATTTGGATCAATGTGACTTTATATTGATTATTGGGAACATAAGGACATCACAATCAATAATATGATTCAATAAATAGTTATTCGTGATTTATTTGAACAATTTTTAGAAAATAAATACTTAACAAACATTGAAATTTATTTTGGATACTATCAATTTATGGTCAAAAGTTAAGACATACCCAAAATAACCTTTTGAATGTTTTAGGGAAAGTATGAAATTAATTTCAATCAATTTATTCTAACCATTTCATCCATTATTTTAATGCATTTAATAAAAAGGGTCTTTATATATTACATTTATTTTTTGGTAGACAATATAGATGATAATATTATATATTCCAAGAGTAAGGCATAGAATTAATATTCTATACATATGGTACTAAAAACCTTAAGGATGGATAATATGTATGAAAAATTTATGAAAACTGTATTATAGCTATAAAAGGATTATTTTTTCTCTTATATTCCTATTTGAGGGTTTATATGTTGAACCATAATAGGTGGAAGTTATTAAAAATTGGACTATACAAAAAACTATGAGTGAGATACATGATTTTCATGGACTCCCTAGAAATATTTCATGCATTGGATGAATTTATTATGGGTATATAGTCTACACATTAAGATGACTCAGAAGGGTTTTAGGTTTATTTTTACTAATTATGGTGAATAAAAAATAAAGGAACTAATGAGAAGTTCAGTAAGTGTATTTTCTCTCAAAATAATCTACAATGGATTAGGGGTTGTGGTATACATTTATGAATTGACGAAGGGATTATAATGTGTTTTATATAGAATAATATAGTGGTATATTTTTTCCCTCTTCGATTAAATGTTCCTATTCTAATTTAACCAAAAAAGGACTGATAATAATAAGTTTCATTCATTGCATTTACTTTATAGAGGTATAATATTTTTATAGATCTATGCTACATATATACAGATCTTAAGAGTTTAATTTAAATATTCACCCAGAAATTGTTGAATATGTTCCAAAGAAGATGGTAAGATTTTATTAATTATTATGACTCCTTCATATATTACCACCATTGCAAATTAAACAATGTAATTGATTCATTGATTAGAAATTGTCTTTATAGGTTATATTTGATGAGGATGATAAAAGATCAAATATTACTAGATTTATAAAGGATCTACCTTGAAATCATGACATATGGGATGAAATATTGTCTTTCTCAAGAGAATGTTCAACAATTAACATAAGTGATTATTATAGAGGCACATAAGGAAGTTCAAGAACTACGAAAAAATGTGAAAAATCATACTAATTTAAAAAAAAATATTAACATAGAATGATAAGGATCATAAACCAAGTGTGTGTCCCATCAATAAAAAACATGAAGCATGATATATTGGAAGAATATAATAGATCATCATTCTATATTCCTCCTATATGTATGAAAATATATATAGAGATATATTATTTTTTAATATGGAAAACATAAAAACGATATATTTTAGAAAATTTATCTTTGTGATTAGTGTATAAGGAATTTTAGGCTAGTAGATATAAATCTAACTAAATTTAAAACCCATTAACAATATAATAATAGAAATGGGAAAGAATCATTGTTTATTTCATCACATTACTCCCAAAAACAACTATATTCCATATTTTAGTTTTTATTATATTTTGTCTTCATAGGAAGTCAATACATTTATTTATTTTTGGAGAATATATTTTTATTGATAATCTTTCCATGATATATATTAAATATGTTTTAATATTCCATGGAGTCCCACATTCTATTATATATAACCGAGAGTTAAGGATTTCATTGACGATCTAAGGAAGTCAATAGTAAGCTAATGATATAAAGTTTTTTTTATATACTACATATTATTTTAATACAGATAATTAGAATGAGATAACTATTCAAAACTGATGTGATATGTTAGGATTGTATTCTCTAAATTTGAAAGGTTTTTGGCATCAACACCATCCCCTATTATAATATCCTATAATAATTGAATTGAATCTAGTATTCATATGGATCCTTATAAATTCATCCAATGAAGGATTTCATTAATTATAACATATTTCATTGAAATTGGATAATTATATATATATAGGTCCTTAATATAGATGATTAAATGGAAGATATGGTTAGATCCATTCAGTAGAACATTCAGCTAGCTCACAGTCAATGATTGTGTTATATTGTGAATCACTCTAGAGTTCTAGAATTTTTTGTTAGTGGAAAGGTATTGAAAAGAATTTCCTTGTGGAATATGTTTATAATATTTGGAAATAATTCAATGTTAATCCCTATTTATATTATCCATTTCAAGATTATAGTTCAGTTAGGGACTATAGGAATCTCATGGAATGCCCATCAAAATATTCTCAAGGTCAAGATGAATTCTAAGTATTTATTTTTAGACTTTATATACCAATTCCTGCACATGAAATGAAATCAAAGGGTACACCACTGGAGTATGGTATTTCTTATGAACAAAAAATTGTTGAAATCATGGATCATAGATATAAAGTGTTTCAAAAAAAAAGACTACTCCCCTAGTTAAAGATCCCAAGAGGAATCATAAATTTGATGAAAATACATTGGAACATGAAGATGTGTTGAGGTAGAGATATAATATTTCAATTATATAAATATAATGGAATTTTGATGAGGAAATAGATTTCTTCTAGTGTATAATGTAGCACCAAATGATTTTATATTTATTTCCTTTGAAATATTCCTAAGTAACTGAGTATATTTCATTTTAATCAACACCATGTCAAAATGAAAAAATGATATATTATAACATTATTAAATAATAATTTTATTTTTTTGAATAGGATTAACCACATTATAAAAATTCTGTATAATTGTAAAACAATATTGATAAGTACTCAATTTATTTTTAAAAGGATTCTTTATGATATATTGTATTTTTCTTCATGTTATGTATTCCTAACAAAACAATGTATTTTTATCACTATTAAAAAATTATTTTAATAGAATATGTTGATAATTTATATGAATAAATGAATAATTATACACTCTATTATTTTTAAAATGATTGTAATGAATATAAATAAATTAGTTGAGTGGTTTAACAAAAAAATTATTATTAAGTATGAAATGTGATTTTGTAATATTAAATTAAATAAATAAATTTATATTAATATATTTCATTAGTGTTATTGATTTTATATTCTATAAAATATTATTACATTAATTTGGTAGTTTTTTATAATTAATGGATGAAATTAAATGAAATTTTATTTTCGAAATTTTTTTTATAAAAATATGTTCTCTCAATATGGTGTGTGTAATTATATTATAATTAAACATTTCCCATTATATAAAATCAAATATATTATATTTATTCCATATTTTGAATCTTCATTTCCATAATTTTAGATTATTCGAAAATAATATTTGGTCCTAATTGATCCTAAAAGAAAAAAATTATTGTCACCACAGTTACGGTTAAAACATATTTTTCTATGGTTTAACCTAATAGTATTGGAATGAATGAAAAATAAACTTGTATATTTCTTATTTTCTTAAGGTATATTGACTACATATTATATTATCTTCAAATACAAGACTACTGTGTTCAACCTGCACAATAAAATAACATTATACTATTTTAATCATTTTAGTAATTCAATGTATGTCCTCCCCACAGCATATAAAAGTAAACATACTCTCAACCATTAATCATGGATTTTGAGAAATCGAAATAAAAAATACCCTTCAAGAAAAACAGTCCATTATTAATTCTATTCAACCCAGATCCCACTATATTATTCTATGATCTGTCATTGATGGATTAATGAATTTCCAAATGAGGTCTCTCAACGGAGAGTTGTAAATCTCAAGTAAGATAATTAAATTTTATTCACTTTTACAAATACATTAAAATTGTTTTATCCATCATAAAATTGTTAATAAATTATTATAAATATATTTATATGTTATTATTATAATCGAACAACAAATTTTTTCCACTTTAACATGAAATGGTAACTGAATATACCACTCGCTAATTCATGTGGACTACCACATCCAAAAACTAATATCATTAATTTTCCATCCCCTCCTCATATTGATATAAATAAAAATAGAATTAAAAAAATATAAATGATACAACGATGTTTCTTGAATTATAAAGTCTCATTTATCATTCTTTTTTTGTAATAATTAGAAAATAAAAACAACATTCATGTGTACATATGGTCAACTATCTCCATGAATAATGTAATTAATTTTTCTATCTCTTTTCATTATTAATGACTGTAAATATGAAATTGGTTAATATATATGATATTTTTTATGGTTAAAATTCCATAGATTATAAACCCTTGATCATGGAATAATTTCTATAACTTTCAAACTAAATTTTATATGAAAAGTTAAACACATAAGACATGAAAATGAAAATTTTAACAAATAACTATCAAAACATAAATGTAGAGATGTAATAATTAGACCATATATGTTATATATATATGAATATGGTTCTATAATAGAATCAAAATAAATTTAAAACTTTTATTATGGAGGATAGAGTTCTTAAAAAATATGTATTAAGTAAAGTAATAGATTTATACTATAATCTAACTTTTTGTTGTGATTGTTTTTTATTTAATTTTTTAAAATTACATTATATGATCTACATATAAAATTTTATTTTATTTTATTATACTATGAGTATTTATATAAATTATATTTTTTTATTTAATTTTCTACTCTCTAAGAATTCAAATGATTGAATAATGTTTTTTAGAGAAATAAATTTCAGTATTCTATTCAGTTCTGAATATTTTTCTACCTAAATATTTTTTGATTATAATGTTTTCAATATAGTTTTTGGAATTCTATATTAATTAATTAATGTAATTTTTACCCATGTTTTTTCTCTCTATGAAAATTATTTAATGGAATTATATTATCATTTAAGAAAAATATTCTTTTTAACAAAGGAGTGACCAAAATCATTATTCTAAAGTAAACCATGAAAATGGATTTTACCACCATATTGAAAACTATTTCATTGGAATATTACCTAAATTTTTCCATATTTATTTTCAATGAAAATGTTTTCATTAACAATTTTTAAATTTTTAGATTTTAAATTTGTTATTTCAAAATGAAAAGATCATTTCCATCTAGAAATATTTCTACAATATTTTAAATTAATTTTTCCTTTATGATGACATCATTTAATGAAAATGTTTCTTCACTGTAGATAATATCAAATGATTCCATTATTATTCCACCCCTGGGTGGTTTATTATTATGATGGTGAATTATCGATGCACCTATTTTTCTTTCCCTTAAGTTAAGCTATGATTAGATGAAATTTTTTTTCATGGTCATGTAGAATGAATTTAAATTCATTAGGATTATTTAATGAGATAATATATTATAAAAAAAATCATGAATTGGGGAACAATTATGGTTTTATGAGATAAATGGTTATCTTGTAGTTTATTACAATCCCAACAAGTGTACATGGGAGGATCTCTCAAACCAAAATCAGGTACTTGAATGGTTATCCATGTCCTATAATGTATTCAATTTCATAGATGATAGGTTTAAAAAAATAATTATATTATTAAGATTAAAAAAAATTATACCACTTTTTCATGACATGATATTATTGTCATGTCATTCTCTTATGGGTTAGGTATGTTTCTTCTGTAATAATTCATTCCTTATAGTATTCAATTCATTTTTTGAAAACTGATAAGTATGATCTATGAATTGCTGGGTGTGATTTTAAAAACATAATATCTTTTTCTCAGACCTGTAACCCCATGCCATTCTTAAAAGGTATTGTTTATTGGAATCGTCCAAGATTTACGTTAATGGGAATATGATATTATCCTTTTTGGTTATTCCTTTTACATAGGATATAATGAATGGTTTTATATATAATAATTTTATGAGGGGTTCTAGTTGTAAAAGTATTAATGGTAGATGATATATATATATATATATTATGTGACATAATTTTATGTATCTGTTATTTTAAATAAACTAAACCACTATTTTGTTGTAATGGATCATAAAAATATTTAATTAATATACTTATAATAACACATAACATTACGTTGGAAGTTTTTCTTTCACCTTGGCCATGGTTTTATAGCACTTAAAGGGTCATTAGTGAAATATTGTACTACCTAGGTGTGGTGTATCAAATGTTTTACAAGGATCATGTGGTCCACGCCATGGTTCTATGACTCATAACAAACTAAAAAATCTATATTTTTTATTGTCAAAATAGCCTCTTTATGGTTGAGTAGAAACTAAAACACCACATGTGATATAAAAATTAAAATATTCCAAATATGAATTTCTATATTCAATAACACATAATGAGCACATAATCCTATGATATCTCACTCCATGAGTTATCCACAAGATCCAATATCAGGTCACGATGCTTTCCATCATAATCATGAGGCACCACCAATGTTATTGATGTCCTGTCACCACCACCACCACCATCATCCTATCACCAAACCAGTTGAAATAGAAATATACAACTTGATTCCTTTATCTTCACACTAAAACCACAAAACATATCACCACATAACATTAGAATCAAATGTTGAATATACTTCAAAATCACCACATACAACAATTTTAGTGTGAACCAATGGAATGAGATGAATCCACCATGATAGATGCCACTAGAAATTACCTCGACCTCTCAAACATCACATCCATAAACACCTTGAAAACCCACTGTATAGGTACAACTGTGAGAAGTGTTTTGGAATCCTAGAGAAAGTGCATAGTATGAAGCATGTTTAGTCCTTAATAGTGAGCACAAACATCACCATGACCACCATAACCTTTGTAACCACCTCTATGTAAATTGGAATAAGAACCATAATTGTCCACATGGATTAAAATCCAAACATATCCCTATACGAAATAAAATCATAATTTGAACTGAATAAACCAAAATCCCATTACAATTCATGAATCGAAAATGTCCTAAACAGTAACTAGGTTTGAATAAAAGCATCCAGAAAGAAACAATTATAGAAACAACAAATATAATGATTGAAAAAAAGGTCAAAAGAGGAAATAGGATAGAAACCAATCCTGTAAAAGAATGTACAACCACTACTCCCACCAATATAATACAAAACCAACATGAATAAACCAACATGACCAGCCATGATAGGGTCATGTGTATCGGCATAGGCCAGAAGAGAAGGGTGAAACGATATGAAACTGAGGCTAATCTGAGTATCCAAAATAAAATCAAAAGTGACGATATAGGGACCAAGGGTTTAAACGGATCATGGTTGCGAGATACCACCAAAACATCCCATGTCGTATGTCTCACCATCATTCCCAATGAAGAATGGGTTCTTGAGGGGTGGGTATTACCAAAACAGTTGGAGAAGAGACCCATGATAATGAGAACCCTAGAAAATAAGAATCATATAAATTCTAAATGGAGGAATCCAGAGAAGAAGGAGAAGTGGGGGGGACCCATCAGTGTAGATATGGACTCGAAAAAATTAGGAGGAAATAAGACGTTTCAAAGAGATGAGAGGAAAAACTGATGATTGAGGGGCCATTTTATGAGTC
Organism: Viscum album; assembly: GCA_963277665.1. Taxonomy (NCBI): domain Eukaryota; kingdom Viridiplantae; phylum Streptophyta; class Magnoliopsida; order Santalales; family Viscaceae; genus Viscum; species Viscum album. The sequence continues at coordinate 622,963,079 of OY728134.1, read as the reverse complement.
TTAAATGGTTAGTTCTTATGGTTTTATGGAACATGAATTTTTGGTCCTTAGGTGATGTGGGTAAAATATGGTTTGTTCTTGGGATATTTTATTCTCTGGTGTCACAACACCCAGGAACTACAACTCCATGTTAGTTAAATCCTAGTATCTCCAATAATTACCATGTAATTATAATTTTATGATCAATGGTATATAATTTTATAACCACTATTTATATTTTTTTCATATGATAATCTCTTAAATAAGGGTTTGTGTAATGATTTTCTTTTATTCTATTTTCTTGTTAGAAAATTATCTTCACATAATAATTTATGTCAAAATGGATGTTTAGAGGTTACTTTTATATTAAATTACTAATATGGGATCCCATAAATGGGTGGTAACTAGTTGAAACTAATTGAGATTATTATTTTTTTCTTGCGAGGGTTAAAAATAATCATATGAGTACAAATGAGGAGTAATTCATGGTGTGACTATACAACTATATATAGAATCATGATTGTACACAAAGATATAAAAAAGCAGATAGGGGGCCACTAGAGAATGAGAAACTGAAGAACTAGTTGGGTTGTGTGAGGTATAATGAATTTACGATGTTTGGAACATATCTAGACTCTATCATTTTATTAATTTTGACATTGTAAAAAAATCTTCATAGAAGTCCAACATCATAATACCCTAATGTTATATCACTATGTTTTTTGGATCCACAAGATATAAAATCAAGGATTATTCAATAAAACACACAATTAAAAACCTGGTTTAAATTACGAGTGCTTTTCATTGAATAATTAGGCTTATGGAGGTTTTAAAAATGAATTTAATGATCGTAGAAACCTTTTTCTTAGGCCACAGAAGAAATCATTGACATTATCTCTTTGGGTGGTTCTTGCTATCATATCCCCTAATTGTGATTTTTTTGATTTTTCACCACCCCCTTAGTTTTTTTATATTCATATAATAAATAGATATCCCAGTTTTATAATATTCATTAAGTGTGAAACCCTGTCAACATCAAAAAAATCATTTTATTTGTGATCTAATTAATTTCATTATGAAAAATTGTGTGCAAAATTATTAAATTTTATAATGTTTTTTTCTGTAAATTGAATTAAGTTAAAATAAAAATAATTTCATTCTTATATATCATGGATTAATATACCATATTTTTTAAGTATCAGGTAGGCTCTCAGGGTCAAAACATCAAGAATAGGTTCACCAAGAGGAGACCCTTAACTAAAAGAATTTCATTTTCAAGAATGAATAATCAACTCATCGAATTTAATTTTATAAGAGGAATAATTAATTGAATGATATTGATACTACTAAAATAAATATTGGGAAATAGTAAATAAACATTACCAAGTAGAATAATTGACACATTGAATTTGATGTCACCAATATTAATAATAAACTCATGTCTTTCGATGTCATTGTTGATGATTAAAATAAGGGATACTAAATTGGATTCAAGGTACTTGATTATAGGAGAGTAATGGGAATGGAATGAAAGTGTAATTTAAGGATGGGTTTTGAATATTTGTTCTAGACATGAATATATATCATATGAGAATAATAATCAATCAATATGTAGTTATTTTATGTAAATTTTCATTCGGATATTGGAAGAGACCCAGAAGACGTTCCATGGATATACCCATGATATAAGTCATGGGTTTTAGTATACAGTGTCCCAGTGTATAGATGATATAGGAAACCTGATGTGAATCCAATTACCATACTATTAGAGAGTTTGATTGAATGATTTGTTTTATATTTTGTGTTAGTTGATCCAAATGTCATTATTTATTATATGGTAATATGATTCATTTTTGACATATTTAATAGAAGATATTTTCTATGCAGATAGTATTCATTCGTAGGGGATAATGAAATAAAAGTAATTAATTACTTATAAATATATGAACAAATTAATCTCATTGGAAATTGGTAATTCTTGGATCCCCAGGGATTTGTTGAAAATGATGTATTTTTTGAGAACCTAGGGAAGGTGGAAAACAAATCATTAAATATCATTGTAAAAATTTGAATAAATCCACATTTCGATATTAATATAATGTCTTTTCAAAATTAGAGTCACGCACATTAGATAATAAAATGGTTCCATCATAGAGTAGAGTTTTGGAGAATAACCAATGTGAAATGATAAACAAATAAACCAGTAACTCTTCCATTAATATATATATTACATAAAAGAAATAATTTATATATAATATAAAAACATAGGTTGTTTAACATCTGACAAGATAGAAAAATATGTATTCAAATTTTTTGGTTCGTGTCATTAAATCCATGAACTGATGTGAATTATTCAATAATTTAATATCATCTCAAGGATTTGGGGTTTTCAAGAAGTTTATCTGGAGTAAAGTCAGTTGGGCTTCTAATCATAGAATCTTCCGTCAAGTAATTTTTTTTGTTATACAATATTAATTCCCATATATGTGATGGTACATATTTAGGATGTCATAATATTAATTTTATAGTGGTTTTGATTCACACATGTACAATATCAGTGATATTTCAATCCACATAAAAATTGATTTATGGAATGGTTAAAATAATGAATAAGTATATCTGAGTAAATGTGTAATGATTACAGGTAGGAAAAAATTACTTAGCGGTAATAAATTGAACTCCGCTGAAAATACTATAAATAGTGCATGGGGGTTAAGGGGGACCACTATTCTAGGACTATAAACATTCCATATGGGATCCATAATAGTTCATATAAAACTATCATATTCACCATTCATATGGGGTCCTTTCAAATAATTCAATCACCATGACACATATTTCTATGAATCGGAGAACCAGGAGGATTTTTTCAAGGACATAAAATTCAAATTGGATAATCTCAAATAAATGTAAATGATTTATTCTAATAGAGTCATAGATCAGATTTTTTTAATTTACTAAGTAGAGAATACGAAATTTGGGTTTTTTTATTTTTTAGGACCGAAACATACAAGATATGAAGTTTAATTATGATGGAATTAATGTTGAATAAGTGTTCTATTACTCTAATGGTAATTCACCTATGTATTGAACAAATTATTAGGGTGAACTGATAGGAATAGAAGAACCAATTTGACATAATTACCGACAAAAGTGGATTGCATAGTGTAAATAGGATTCTTAGTCACAAAAACTAAATTATCCATTAAATATGTTAAACTAACATCCAATGTGCAATGAATATTTACACAATATTTTTCCAGGAGGAGTGCATTAATCGAGAATATATTGGCTTCTCTTGGGCCATGTCTCAGTCCCTATAATATTTATGCCTCTTTTATTTTTTGTCCCACGTTTTTTCTAAGACCAGAAATTTGGATTCTCAGTGAGAGATGAACTGACATTGGATTATTCCACACATTACATGTTTTCAACCAAGAAATTATTTCATCAATTTTTATGTTTCATATTCATTATGATTTTTTAATCCCGTGAAGGGTATGTCGTAGTTAGAGGAGAGTTGAATTTTTCTCATGACAACCATTATTATTTTTCATCATATGACATTTTTCTATCTATTTTTATATATTTTTTATGGAAATGAAATTTAGACCAAGATAATATGTTTTATTATTCTGGTTTTATGTCATATAGAAAAAGAGATGGAACCTCAAGTTCATTTATATTTTACAAATAGCTATCTTATATCAAAGGTCATAACACTTTGAAAAAATGTGACGTGACATGAAAAATTTGGGGATAACTTTCTTGTTGTGAATGATGAACCGAATTATATACATAAAAGATAGAAAAAGATGAAGAGATTACCTAATACATATGATTTACCCACACCAGTGTAGGAAATCATAATATAGAGGAAAAATACTTCTATATTTTGGTTCGTAGAGCAAAGACCAAAAGTTTATATTAATTAAGGTCAAACAAAATTGACTTAATGGGTGATATCATTTTCAGTAATAATTAAAAAAATTAACACATCTTCAATGATGAACCCAATACAAATACAAGGAACAATGGGTAGAAATGGGTGCACAGATTATAAACTCACATTTTTGGACCTTTGTTTTTCTCATAGTTCTAGGATAATGTTAAGCTCATTAATAGCCTCTATATATAAATTTCGAATAAAAATATAAACAAAAATGGGATTAATTTCTTCTATAATGTTTTTTTAAATTTCACATCTAATATGAATTTGTATGATCCATGCACTAAGGTGAAAATGAGGATTTTATGGGATGGAAATTTAAGGATAATCCTAGGATATGAGATCCATATGACATTACATATCTTTATGTAATTGGAGTAATGAAAATGTTAGGTCTATTATAAATATATGAAATCCATGAATAGATCTTAATTAATAATGAACAATCAATAATTTCGATATCATACTCTTGGAGGGGGTTTCATAGTGATTACTGTTTTTATTGGCACAAAAATAAGAAATTCAGGTCTTATAATAGATTTGATGGAAAAAATATTAATTCATACATAATTTATAAACCGAGGTTTTAATTATTATAGGTCCATTAGATGTAACAGGATTTAAAATTAAAAGTCTCATCCCTGGAGTAGTATTGAGCACAAAAATGGAAATAGTGATTGGGACTATGATGGGATATCTAAGAATCACTACATAACTTAAAGAAGTATGAGTCAAGCCACACATAATTATAGAAAAGTGAATAAATTTACTTCTATTAAGTGAAATATTAAATTATGTATAATAAATGTGTTAATACCCATAAAATCTATAAATATAGAGAAATCTCAAATAAACCAAACAATTAATGAACAATGTATTTAACAATTCACAGTAGTATAAAAGGGAGCACTAAAATTTGTTTAAGGTCATGTGTTATGGACCATTAAAAATATATTAGTTTCTTGTGGGATAAAACATTGATTATTTTAGTTTAAGGGAATAAATATTTAACAAATGTATCATGAAATTTATGCTCATGTTATTTTGAGGCTCCACAATAGTTTATATAAGAGATGAAGAAATTAAATTTAGATTTATTTTAGATCATCATGAACATTACAGATATTGATAAACTAAATATTTTTATAAAATTTATAACTAAAATTTAATATAACATTGATTTTTTGAATTTTTTAACAATTAATAAAGGATAAACCACCACCACATATTCAAAAAATAGTGTATGGGTTTAGGGTGAATTTTTGTAGTGCCCTAAAAATGATTTATAAGTAAATTAGTGAGTCAAATAAAGATTTTTTACTATATATTAATACTATATCCTTTAGATGGATTCAAATAACCCAATAAAAGTTTTAATGACATGGGAAACCAGGAGGATAATCTGAAATCATATATTTGGGTTACAAATAAAATGGTCATTACTCGAGTATTTTTACTTCAACTAGAGGATAACATCTACATGATTATTTGTTTGGATGATGATGATTTAGAAATATGATTTATAATTTTGGTTGTGTGGAAATGGATTGGTCAAAATGGTTTTGGAATACCATTCCTCTATGCCATCTTGTATTTAGATGACTATTATGTGTATATAGAATGTACCATAATAAAAGGGGATGTGAAATTAATGATCGTTACAAATGTATTGAGGTATCAAGATATAATGGGGACATATTGGAAATTGAATACATAAAACAAATCATTCATAAGATAGAAAAGGTTTTCAAAATAGATTCATGATCTCCAATTAAATATAAGACAGTCCTAGTAAAGATGAGAACCTATGTAATGCGATTCCCATAGTTAAATGTCATATGTTACTTACCACCCCAAAAATATTATGTTATTATCGGATGTACTATTGACTGATATTTTAGGTTATTATTGTAATGACCTAATTAAATATTATCTAGGACAATTCAATAAGAATATAACATTATGCAGTTTAATTCCATACAAAAAGTACCATGTGCTATTCAATTTTGTGTTATATAAAATGGTGTTTGTTCAGTAAATGTTGTTATTCATATATAATACTTCTTTATTGGAATGATAATTAATCTAATTCATCTTAGTTTCATCATTATATTATTTAACACTATTATAAATTTTTTTTATCTACTTCTGGATAAAATCTTTAATGAAATTACATTCTTAGAAATAATTATTCAAAAATTTGTTATAGTGAAAATAATTTTTATGAATTTTTCTTTATGCCTCCCAAGATATAATTATTCTTATGATAAAATGTACATATTTAACTAACAAATAAATTTTACGTGAAGACACATGATTATTCAATAATAAATATTACTTTTTTCTTATATCTCTAAGAGATGGAGGTCCTTGATTCATTTATATAATTTCTGTATTTTTCTCAAGGTCTTCTCATGTATGTTGCATATATTTTATTGTAACAGACTCCCTCATCCTATTAACTATCCAATTCTGAGTCCAAACCATAAAAATTCATCATTAATCAAATATAATACCTAATAATTAATTCGAGGAGTATTAATTTTCATGTTATCTTAAATATGCCTCTTCAAGTATAATGATCCTTAGGAGATTATTCAAAATTTGTCCAATTAAAGGGTGAAATTCATAGAATCCAAATCTAGTTTAAATTAATATAACTTACTTCATCTACCTCATATAAGGTTAAAAGGTTTTACCCATACAATAAATATATTTCTTGATTTCCATGGGAAGGTACTTGAATTTAAGACATGGGAAGTACTGTCATTATCCCAATAAATTTTTTGGAAGATGTTGATTTCACCAATCTGATAATGAATTATGAAACCATTATCTTAGGGAAATTTGATTGTCATAGTGTATGTGAGGTGATATCTCAGATAAAACGGTTTCTTTTAGTTACTTCATGAGTGAGTGGGTAATATTCTATTTCAATATCGTTGTCGGTTTGTATACTTCTCTAAAAGGTAGAAAACTATAAACGGATTTTGGCATATCTACATTAGTTAGATAATCGTACAAAACTATAATGGTTTTGATATATTGATGGGGTTGATTTCCCTTGGGTCCAACCATTTAATGTGGATTTCGGTCCAAATAAAATCCAAAATGGAATTATTTACCACTATTAATATATAATTTCATTCCAAATATATTTATTTAATCACTGAATCTATGTTATATGTACATTAATTAATGTGGTCTTGAATGTTCTAGGTGGTTGATGGTCTGAATACATTAAAATACCCATTTTATTCTAAATAACAAGATCGGTAGAATATAATGGAAATCCAATACATGACCCCATTGATTGGATCTCCCTTAAACATTAGGAACATGTTCTCTATTCATATAATATTGTATTTGTGATAGTTTAAATAGAACCCTAATCATAAAAGAATTTATTGTAAACAAGACATTATGAATAATTAGAAGGGGTTGAGAAAAAATTCATAGGTCTTTGTTTCATCTAATATATCTTCTATATATTATAAAATTTTGATTAAAATCTTGGCTCATATAATTTGAAACACTCCATTCTCATAATAATATTGAATTATTAAAATCACATTAAATATCATCGAAAACTTTCTCCTCGTTAGAAAAATAATTTTTTTTGTGGAATGGTACCCACTATCTCATTTAGTTTAATTTTAGTTTCTCTCATTTTATGGGATCGTTCCTATGGGATCATTGATAGGATGGTTCTCAGTGAACTTCCCATGCCAATATCTGATAAATAATTAAGGTAATTAATTTTGATGATACCATCAATTGAGATAAAACATGTGTTTTTATTTATTTCTAGCTTAAAATTTTTAGAACTATTTAGATAAGTGTCTCGTGAAATACCTAAATTTGTAGTTTATTATTCCATGGTGATGGGAACTTGAGATAATCAATTGAAATTACTATCAAACATTCAAGTTTATAAGAATTATTATTGATGGTATGTATCATTGTTTCCATTGTGGGTCAAAAAATATCTTTATATTGAAGGGGTTCTGCTAAAGAAGGAACATCTTCTTCAACAAAACTGAACACATGACTCAAAAGAAGCATTATATTATTATGTGAAAACTGACTAGTTGACCGATAGAATGTTATCTGTTGTGTAATTGTGACTGTTGTAAATGTTTCTTTCCTATACTCAACATGAGACATTCTATTTTATTACCATATCATGTATACAAAGTGTTATTCATGACTCATGCTTATGAGAGTAGTTTTATTACCTATATATGAACTATTTTCATTATAATATACTTATATTACTTTTTATATCAAAAAATTATATTAGTTCATAGATATAATGAGGAAATTCAGAAACTGTGACAATAATCTTAAACCTAAGTTATATTATCAAGGTACATCATAATGATGGAACACATATGATGTATGACTATTAGATTTTGTAGGATTTTAATAATTTATACTTTTTTCATGATAATCAAATATTTTAATATATTTTAGATGATATCATCAAGATTAGAGTAATAATTGGAACACCAAATGTTTTTGGTGTTATTTGATGTTAATATCTATGATGATGTGTACTAGTATCTCAACATGATTTCACAATCAGTGTGTATCATTTTATGTTAAACGACATTATTTGATGAATATAATGGCATTGAAGTTTATGGATTGGAATATTTCATTTGTTCTATCAATTGTGTTATGGATTAAATTAAATAACCAAGAATTGAATATTCAATTTGGAAAAAAAATCTATATTTTATCCACAATATTTGGATGGTTGTTTAAAAAATAGATCCATGGTCATGGTATATAATTTCAAGTATATCCAATACATTCATCAAATGATAAATAAAACTAGAAAGTATGATTGAAAAAATTATGAATCATGTTTTATGTGATATTGTGAGAGAAAATGTTTTTATTTCCCTTTGGTTGTTTAGAGGAGGTTGTCCTTGAAATTAATTCCCTTTTCAATTTATGGCACATGATATGTATCTATATAAAGTGGTTGTTTTGTTTGTATTATATAATTATATTGAGATATGATCTCAGAGGGTCAAACTCAATATGTATCCACATGTTCCACCAATTAGGATAAATTGGAGTTTATGATGAATTAGCACCCACATTCAGTGGTCTGTGAATTTATTATCATAATGTGTAATAGGTGAATTAATTAGTATATTCAATAACATATTATTTATGTTTATTATAATTATTATTCAATTTAATTCATTAAGTATTCATTTTATACATAATTATAAAAATTAATATGAGAAACTATTATTTTTCAATTTAATTGTACATGTTTATTGTCTATTAAATGATTACGGGAGGAATGTGACACGTTAATATATCATTATAAATTATGTGATACATAAAAATTTAAAGTCATTGGTTAAATATTTGTGACATATATGAAAAATTTACATTTTCATTCCTGATGATTTGTGTTGTTTTAGATGTATTAATTTATCTAATAGATTATGTGCAACTTTGGAGAGATAAACCAATCTATATAATCTCATTCTTGATCCATGCATTTCACCTGAAGACATGATCATGAATTTGGGGATCTTATGTCACCTACCCCTTTAATCAGTCTTATACATAATTAAAACGAAGGGATGATCAAGATTAGATCAATCCATGTTTTTGGACTAATTGCATGAACTTATGGAGATAAAACAAGCATTCTAAAGAACATTGGTCTTCAGTTCCATAATAGGGGACTTTATTAATGAAATTAGATTGGAATTGGTTGTTATTAGTGGGATCTAGATGGTTAATTTCGTAGATTGTTAATGTTATGTCACACAAATATTATTGATAACATCTATATCTATAGAACTAATGGGGTTTGGTTTCATTGTATTTATTCAAAATTATATTTATTTTCACATGATATGATTCAGAATCTATGATTTAGTATACATGCCTAGTGTTACGGAATGGATTTGAAATGTAAATATTTAAATATAAATTTTGAGTTTTTTTATGTGTCAAGGTACATTAATTTTTATCATCTATTTTTAGCAATTACATATGTATATTTTTAAATTAAATTTTCTTAAATTATGATAGAGTGTGATATTATAGTTCCTATGACACTGATCACATGATGATCTAAGATTGTATGGATTAGTTATGTCTATTCTAATATATTTTAATAATAATAAATAACACTAAAAACATGGGGGAAGGAGGAGATGCAATAGTTAGGGAGGGTGGTTTGGAGTTATGATTAATCTCTCTAGAAAACACATTAAAATGTGTTAGGAGGGTGGAAATGGTCTCCCACATTTTGACCATCACCCACCATACTAAATCACACAGTGGTAGCATCCTAAAAAATCAAAGTGAAATATAATTTCTAATTAATAATCATCGTTTTTTTAATATCATTGGTTTTACATGTCTCCCAAATACCATTCTAATTCACCCCATGTAGGGGTTTCTATTCCTTTGACCCATCTACCCATCTAGGTCTATTGAATCTAAGTCATGATGTACATAATCCTTCCAAGGATTTTGATCTTAGAACCTCAACTTAGGTGAAATTTTTAGACTATATTTGGTCATTAAATTATCAATAGTTCATGTAAAAAAATAAAAAAATTAGTTTATAATTGTTTCTTAATGTAGGTAAATAGATCTTATGATAAACTACACATTGAATGTTTTTCATTATTAGTATTTATTAATTTATATAAATTGGAAATGTTTTTAATATTTAATAACTAAATGATGATACGTACATAATCCCATAGAATCATTGTATGTATAAGGTAATATTCTCCATTAACTATATAATTTATATAAATTCCATATTTCCGATACCCCTCAACGATGAGTGAATATTATTACATAAGGACGAGGTTTAAGGAGATATTATTCCTAGTGTCATTTAATGAAAAACTAGATGAAATATTTATGCATGTGAGAGGATGAGAAATATATATTGAGCTTGATATGAAACATTTAATTAAAACTAGGTATATGTTTGATTAGTCATATGGTTGATGGATCTACACGTAAAGACTAATGTTCATATGGGATGTAAAATTCAAAGGGAAGTTTTTTTCATTTTCATAAAATGTTTCATAAGAGAAGTGAGTCTTAAATCATGTTCTATAAGTGTTTGGACAATATTTGGATATTAATTTATAACAATGAGGTGTTTTGATAGTTATTGGGTACAATAGATCTTCTCTGGGAGGATCAAGATGAACGTGGGGAACATAGTGTCCACCCCATCTTGGGCTGCAACATGGTGTTCTGTCTCTGACCACTTTTCTTTACTGGATGAACAATATTCTATAGATATCCTTGTGTAACCTTGGGGTTTGATTATGACAAAAAAGGATAGCTGACTAGATTTCGGAAGTGAAGGGAATTTTTCCTTTGATGGTCTTGGTTCAAGGGTTGGCCTATATGTTGTAGCTCCCTATTCCAATGGGTTTTTATGGATATTTTGGAAAGGATTTCCTTGTTGGGAAATGAGGAGCAGTGATGGGTCTATGATGAGGTGGTATTTAATTTGGTTTTTAGGGATTATTCTATCACATGGGGTTTTAATGTCTAAAATGGAGATATGAGAAGAGTTATTGCCTAGTGAAAACCATTTCCCCATCATTGTTTTAAATTTTGAGGGGAAATTATCCATTTCCATAACTAGTTTTCATATGGTTTTAACCACATTTTCTTCCCTTATTACATGTGATGAAAAATATATACGGCCTCTTATAATTCCCCACAGTTTGGTTTGGGTTTTAGTTCACATTATATAGATACTGAAGGTGATTTCTCCATTTTTCATCATTGTTCATATTCTTCTTTTACTTCAACTAATTTTGGCCCACCAAACATAGAAATTATTAATGATATCCATAGTTTCTTGGTGAAAATCATTTAATTTTATAGTGAATTCATTTGGATTATCAGAAGTATGTTTCAAGATAAGGTTTATGTTCTATTTCATAAAAGACATGTCACTCGGTGGATTTTTTTTCATTTTTTCATTAAATTGGATGATTTTAGCTATTATCCGGGTTTTGATTTTTAGATATTCTTCCATGTATGGTGTTAAGAGTATATTATAGACCGTAAATTTCTATTTGGAAATTTTTGGATGTGATATGGGTGACTCGTGAAATATGAGTTATTCCTTATAGTTGAATTATATGGTTCAATTAATTTTATATTGTTAAATGTGTTTCGAATAATTAATTGCAATACAATATAATTAATTATTGGACTTTATGGTGTGTAATTGGGTATCTATATGAAACATTATAGTTGATTGGGTATGGTTGAGATCGAGATGGATTTATTGGGACATGGTCAAAAAAATTACACTAGGTTTAGGTAGGTGATCCTCAATACATACCACAATAGTATCTCAATAAATTAGTAGAATGGAATTTGTTATATGGTGTAAACACAATGTAAATTGACCAGTTTAAATTAATAAAATTAATAAAATATTATTCAATTTTTATGATAGTGTTTTCCAATGGTCCATGGTTCATGAAGGACCCTTGAACATTGTATTGATTACCTTCATAACTGATAGATCATGCCTTAATTATAAATTCATTCCTTATAATACATTGAAAAATTTTAGTGTACAAGAAATTAAAACATTATTTGCAGAACCAAAAACTCTATGTTCCTTAGTGACCTCTTGGAAGAGGCGATAGATGGCTTGAGATGGATAACCAAGGATTTTTTCTTGTGGACCATTGAGATTCCTTTGAGGGTTCAAGATAGTTTATCTTACATTGGGGTGAATGTTCCTTCCACACTGAGCTATGATTACCTTAGTGGGTAACCTATACTATGATTCATGGTTAGGTTTAGTGTGAGGACCAAAAAAATGTATCATGTTATGGAAATGGTCTTGAGAACATCTTCAATGTGTGAAACTGATATAATATATCTTATGAGTACAGTGGGTAAATTATGTGACATTAATAATGTTGAATGATGTTCTTTATTTCTAGTTAATAGTTTATTCTTGAGATATTGTGTTGGGATCCAAGGACCCATGTCAAATTTCAAAATTATGGTGTTACTTTGGGAAGACCTATAGTTTCCTAGTAACATTTTTACCATTATTAGTTGTGTTTATTAGATGCAGTAAGTAATTGATTTAGTTTAAACCTACAATATTATTAAATGATAACACATGTGATGATTAGGGAGGTCTCACTTCCCACCATGATGTATTAAGATACATTGTATATCATTGATATTCTCCGTGAATCCTTCATTTATTCTGGATCCAATTGTGTAATCTTGATGTGGTCGAGGGATTCATATTATTATCCTTATTTGTTTTATAATTCCTTATACATTATCTTTGAATACGTTATGTTAATGTTTTGGGTTGCCTTGGAAATTTCCCATGGAATTTTAGAAAGACGCTGAAACCCTCTATTTTAGCGAACAAGGTTTCCTTGGAATTTTGTTTTGAGTAAATTTAGTAACAATCCAATAATTTATATCTTATTTAATAATATGTATTATTTCAATTACCCCACATAATAGCATGTTTAAAACTAAAAAATATGTTCTATAAAAATAGAAATGTTATAAAATAGTTATTGAATTTACTATTATGAACCTAGGAATCTACTTTATAAAACATAAATATAACACTATTAAATTAAAAATATGAACTTATTAATTCTTTGGAAATATGAACTCAATTTTAAATAATATTATAAAATATTAGTGATTTTTCTTAAAAATATGATTTATAATCGCAATGTATTTTTTATAAAAATAAATTATGCTCACCACTATGGATGAATTATTTATATTAAATTTTATAAATCATATATTTAAATAAATAAATTATTATTGGTCTAATGTTTGTGAAAATATAATAAACGAGTATATATTTCTTTTAAATGTAATTATTATATTCTCTTCCAAAAGGGTTTTTTTGTTTTTATGAGTGCCTATTGTGATTAATTTATAACTATTTTGTATATTTTATTTGGTAAAATGGATATTATTTTTTAAATCACCATGTAAATATAATCTTAATAATAATTTTATTATATTTCTAAGAATTCTATTTTTTGATAAATATTGATAAAACCAATTTTTTTTAAAATTATCATTTCTTTAAATTTATCAATGTAATTTAAATATTCAATTTGTTTTTCAATTTATTTCAAATTCCAATAAGATTAATTTTATTAATCATAATTCATATAATTACATGGGAATCCCCACTATACATGATTTCGATATAAATTAATTTTTATACTTCAAACGAGTATTTTCATAAAATTTGTTCTTATTTATTTTTGTGAACTAATTTTAAGGGTAATTTATACCCCTTATGAGGATACAATCAGGAAGAAATGATTTCATATTTGGAATTAATAGGTTCCCATTTGGTAATATTTCCCATCTGATTCTTTATTTACACTGAATACTAACCATTTCAATCATTCATCCCCATTGAAAAGCATTAAATTGGAAAATCATGATTAAAAATGTCGAATATTATCAAAAAACAAATTGAAAACATTTATTCTTTCATTAAATAATTTTAATTAAACTTTTACCATCTTATAATCAATGTTATGAATTTTTTGTGACGCGGTCCTTTGACTACAACCTGTAAATTATTAAAAAGATTAATGTAATTAGAAATTTTCAAACTCTTTGTCACTAATTATGGTGTATTGGAATTAAAATATATAAAAAATATATTACAGAAAGTATAGATTTTAAATTTTATTAATAGTAATATATAATAATGTTATAAATTTATATTTACATTTTAATGATTATATGTTTACCTACAATATTTACTCGAAAATAATGATACACTTATCAAAGAAATTGAAAAGTCAAGAAAATTAGATCACAAAAATGACACGTAATATTGTTTTTTTGGAATTATGGTTTTCAAAAATATTAATTGATAATTATAAATTATTACAAGTGGTGAATGTATTTAGAATATAATTCCACTTTTACCGTAATTTTTATCTAAACATTAGTGAATAGTCTCGAAAATAACCTTAAATGGTATTACATGTATAAAATTATTTTTAATTAATCATAATTTTTTTAAAACCCTACCATAACTCATGTGTATGATTTATTTTTTTTATATAATTCAAGGATCATTTTTTTCTATTTTATAATTGTAAAAGTAATTTCATGCCACTTAATCAATGATTAAATTTTGAAATTATATAGATGTTTTATAATAAAAAGAGACTAAATTCAAACTTTTTTATAAAAAAAATCTATTTCTATATTTTGTAATAAATATTTTTGAATACCTCCCTTTAAAATACATACCTAGTTTATAGAGGTGCTAGTCTTACAATATTACCAATCCTATATGAATTATTATACAATAAAAAGGATGTTTCCCAAAGAAGAGGTAACCTCTTAATGGAGTATTTTCATGTTTATGTATTCTTCCAAATCCTTATTATATTATATAACCATGATTATATATTAAATTAGTATCACAAAAATAATAAAATTTAATTATTTTTTTGATGCAGTCCTTCATCATCTCATTTTCTATCCAATGGGAAATGAAATATGTTCCCATGTGAACATACTCATTACCATCTCAAAAAAAATGATGTGTTATATTTTTCATCGCTACCTCATTTGGATTATTAAAATGATTTATAAATTTAATATATTAATATATACATATATATTATAATTATTATATATTTATGATTTGTTAATGAAAACATATTACATACCTTCTTACACTTCCATCCATTGTAAAATGATAATGTCACTCATCTGTATGTGTGGATTACCACCACCATCAAGAATTTAATATAGTTTTACATTTCCACATAATGTTTCTAGAAATATGGATGATTGAAATGAATTAATATGATAAATATTACAAATTTATGATTGTGTAATATTAAAAAAGTATTTCATTTCTTTTATACTGAGTATAAAATTGAAAATGTTGTTCTTCTATTTGTACAAACTAATATCTCCATTAAATGATGTGAATCATGTTTCATGAATAAATTTCATAGATGATATTAAATGTATTTTATAAAAAATAATGATAATAAATTTATTATTAACATTCTAGAGATAATTTAATAATTACCATTATAACCATGGTCACCCTACAAAAGTATTTTTTAAAATATGCACTGAACCACCTCAAAACATCTACTGTAATCTTAAAATATTTATAAAGTAAATATATAATTTTAATAAATGAAGTAACATTAATATATATAATATAATTAAAATATAATGGTCTATTGATTAATATTAAAACTAATATACTTTTGAATTTTAGAGTTAGAGAATATATAAAATGAGTGAGGACTAGAGGTAAGGGATTTCCCATCCCAATTTCCTTTCATTGAGACTCACTCTATGTTAAACACATGTTTTTAATTATATTTTTTATATACTTACATTTGGATGTAATTTTTCCTTAATTTACTAAAATTCATGTCCTTTAAAAATCCATACCAATTTCTCATATTCAATGGACACTTTATTCAATAGTTTACAATACTGGTGAGTGTATTTCTATAAAATGGGGTTTTGAATTTGTTAAACTACGATCCCAATATTTCAATATTATTTATATTTATTTAAAATGTTCTTATTAATGCTTTAAATATGGTTAATGGTTACATTAAACTAATTTAAAAATTATATATTATCGTTTATAAAGAAATCTATTTGACCTTTCCCGTATGGGTTATTTGGAATATTCTGCCAAAGGTACTATAAATAAATTTTTTTGTTACATTTCATAAACTCATTTTGATATTTAAAAATCCTTTGTTATTTAGGAAGAGTAATTTAAATGTTTTTATGGTTTTTTAATGAAGATTCATTTCCCATTGGCTTATATATTTTTATATTATACAAAAAGAAATATATTTTTTCTCTTTTTTTCAATACATAATTATAATGATATAATCAAAGTATATTTCATATAATTCAGCATCATTTAATTAATTTTATTCTTATTTGGTGATATTATAAAAAATTATACTATCCACCAAATTTATCTAGATGTGTACTGATCATGTTTTCCTATTTTCTTAAAAATGTTAAAATATCAGTATTGTTCTTGTTTTACAATATGAATCTTTATTATCAAAAAATTTGATTATATTTTGTATTACTGATTCAATTTATGATGAATAAGTTGGTCATATATATATATTTATCATTCAGTTCATGTTTATTGATGGCCCCTTAATGAATCTATAAATAGAAAGTCATAAAATAAAATGGTATTGATCGATTTTTTAAAGGATGGGGACGATGAATAATTTTATTATTTGAGAAAAGAAAATAACTATTTTGTTTTGGCAGAGGGAGACCATTACATTTCCCAAATTCCAGGGGAATGAAATCCCAAATAAAATGCTCGAAAGCCCATTTTTTGGCCCAGTGGACCCTCTAATGAATATTAATGTTATAGCACCCAGTCTCCTACATTACCTTCGACGCTATTGTTCCCCCTACAGTACCTGTACTACTACAGTTTCACTGCTACTACAGTTCATCCACTGCTTCATTAGTGCTACAGTGTCCTGCTACAGTGCTATTATACTACATTGGGAATTTCATCCCAAATTAGAATCGATTCTTGGTATTTTGGATATGTCTATGTCTGTCGATATATTTAATAAAATTGTATACGAACAAGTCCTTGAATGTATATAAAATATACGTAGATAACTAATTGATATTATGTAAAAATTTTAGGTACTTGGACCTTCAGGCAAGGTTTATGATGTCTTTTTACAAGCCCATGAATAAATGATCATGAAATATGGCATTGTGAATTCCGTAATTATAAAAAAATTTATTCCAATATATGTGATTATTTAAATTATTATCGATGCATATATTTCATGTTCAAGTTGTTCATGGGATTTTATGAAATAATTTTTATTTCATAAGATAATAATATGATAATAAATTTTAAAATAATTTTTATATTATTATTATGGTGAATGTATTCTATTAAATGAAATGTTTTAATGTATTTTAATAAACCCTTATGAATTATTTTTATTCCATTATAATTGATTATGAAACATTTTATTAAAAAATTCAAATGAATTATATTCCAATATTAAGTAGGTGATTTTATTTAGCTCAAAGAATA
This sequence comes from Viscum album, assembly GCA_963277665.1. Taxonomy (NCBI): domain Eukaryota; kingdom Viridiplantae; phylum Streptophyta; class Magnoliopsida; order Santalales; family Viscaceae; genus Viscum; species Viscum album. The sequence goes on along the minus strand of OY728134.1, from coordinate 622,944,996 downwards.
TTATGATGAAATAAAAACATTCATATGTTTTGTTATGATTTAAAAACTGAATATTGGATTTCGTTACAATTTATACGAATTTTTTTTGATCCAACATTTTAATATGTTTTTATAAGAGATTATATGGCTAAAAAGGATTTATTATTATGTTTTGAAATTATTTAATGCAATTAATCTTTATTAAAGGAACAATTTTTTTAATGATATGTTAATGTGAACATAATATTTTAATTTTTGTTAAAAATAATGCACATTTTTTGTAAGTATTCATTGTGTAATGTAATGGTTTCTGAATTACCTGAAATTGTAAACCTAAAAGATACTATGAATGTATGAATGTTAAATCATTTTTATTAATATCATATGTACAGGGTTTTTTGGAATAATTAATTAATTTTATGATCAAATTCCTTTCTAGAAACATTGATGGTTTGGATATTACAAGAGGATATGTAAGAATTGTTTTGTAATTTTAATTGATAATATGATATAGGGAATTATGGTTTTTCGATAGAAGATGAAATTGTTATGGATTTCATTATAACACCCCAATATTTAAATGGAATATATTTTAAAATAATCTAATATATTTAATTTCACACTATGCCTCTTAAGATTATGTTACACGCAATAGTAGCTTAGCTTGCATTACATGCAACACTGTGTTTCTACGAAACGTAATTTTATATTATAATTATTTTTATTTTAAAATTTTAACCTATCCATTAGAATGGTGGGTATATAAAGGATTGACTAAATGATGAAAATATTATATTAAATTTATAGATAATTAATTCTTTGATTATTAATTAATTAATAATGAAAGTTAAAAACACTTTTCAATATAAAATGATAACATTTTCCCCAAAAATCTATATAATTTTTCACAAGTTTTTTTCCAATAAATAAAAAAACCATTTTTAGATGAAATAAAAAAAAATATTTAAAAAAATATATAGCATTCATCCTATGTATTTTCTAGACATAATATATCCATTTTTTTCTTAAAAACTGTATTTTTTTCAAATGGCATTTTTGTGGCCTTTTAATGGAACACATATTTTAGAACTAAATTTTGGAAAATTTATAAATAATATTCGAAGAAAAAAATTTAATTTTTCAAATAATAGTGTCAAAATTATCTTACAGGGATTTTTTATTTATTTTTATGAAAACATTCATATTTTGATGAATATGGAATATACAGATTTTTATTGAAAATCGTATTAATATTAAAATAATTTACAATGTAAATAAATGTTTTAAATTAGTAATAAATTATATATAGCTTAATTTAATCATATTTTTATTTTCAAATAGATTTTATCCATGAAATTATTAGAATAACATATAATGTTTTAAAACATAATCTTTTTAAATTGTTTTTCAAGTTGTTTTAATGATTTTATTTTAAATTAAATAATAAAAATTTACGTGTTTTGAATTTCTAAAAATGGATTTAATATTTATATTCATATGGTACAAATGTAGTATGTATTTCCCTTTTTGGCCTATATGAATAGTAACCATGGTAAATTATTTTAACATGGTAAAGCGTAAATTGTGTAATTTTTGTTAACAAAATATTATAAGGTCAATTAAAATACACTAACACTTGAAAAATAATGTTGGATGAAGGAAATTAGACCCTTAACACCTAAGGATCTAAATAAATTTTTTTAATTGCCACATGTCCCGGAAAATGACTTATATAATATTTAAATCAAACAAAGTCACCAAATGACACTTTCGTTGTCTTTAATGTCTCTTATGTATCCACATGAGGAAAAATATATGTTATGAATGAATATAACTATTAATTTTTAAGTTAATAAAGATATTATCCTGATATAAATTTATTTATATTTTGACATTTTTGGGTCACTTAGAAAAAATTATGGAATTTATAATATTATATTTCATAAAATTTAATGATGTCGCATTAAGATGTTAAATAGTATATAATTAATTACATAGGCTTAAACAAAATATATATGTGACTTTAAACATTGTTAATAATTATATATGATCTAAATTATTCATGGTATTTTAAGTTTATCTTTTACTGAAAAATAAGTATATTAAATAGTTACAGAACATTAATGTAGTAATCATTTTATTAATGGACATATAATATAAATGTTACTAAAAATAATAAAATAGATATAATTATAGATAATCAATACGATAAAATAATTTTCTAGATGAAAAAGACTCTTTGTGAATATAATAAAATACTTGGATCAAAAATAACTTGTTATCATTGTATTTTTAAAGTTCTACGTAATGAATGGCGAAAAAATTAACAGTAAAGATATTTTTTTCAGAATAATATTTTATTACATTACTAAAAAATCAAAAAACATCATTATAAATAAAAAATTTATAATATGGTATAAAATGTTATAATTTTTTATTTTAGTATTTAATTGACATCACATATGTAAAATTTACAACCTATTAATGTTGAAAATGTTTTTACCTTAGATAAAAGTAAAATAGATTTACTATTGAATGATCAAAATGATAAAGATTAAAATAATAAAAAAACATGTCTAATGTATAAAGGTTTATGATATTAAAACCTTATATCATATTACATTCTAATATATGTCATTTAGAAGGTATTTAGATTTAGAATTAGTTTTTATAAATTAATATTTGTAAAAACGTCCAAAAGTTCCCCTCACTTCAATTAAAAATGGGAACCTCCTCCCTCACTTCATCATAATTAATGATCAGTAATGATCAAACATCACTTTCAAAAATATATTATAAACATCCATAAACACACTCATTAGGTAATTATATTTTTCAAAGGCAAACCATGGTGTCCCCAATAGGATATGTAAAGGGTGTTCTCCAAAGCAGAGGTAATCATCTTTACAGATTCTTTCAAGATAATTTCTTCTTATACATCTTATTCCTAATTTTTTCATTATAATAATTAAATACATTATTAAATATATTATTATATGTTATTATTTTTATGGAACAACCATATTCCACCTTTTACCCATGCTATAAAAATTGAAATCATTGTGTGTGCATTGGTACGGCATATCGTATCCACATCATTGTGTAATCTATTTGTTCTCACGACTTTACATAGATGGATATACTGATTGAAGTAATTGATATATATAATAATTATAATATTATATTAATTATTAAAAAAATATTCCATATATATCCTTATCCTTTTAATGATATGGGAATGGTATTATCACTCCTACTTCCATACATCCTAACATCTTCACGACACGATGTGATTCATTTTCCATTTTCCCCCTTCAAGAATTATGATATAAATGTATATAAATAATAAATATAAAATATATTACATTAATATCATTCTATAAATGAGAAAACTAGATCCTATGAACAAAAAATTTGACTTATATGACAAAACATGCATATGAAAATGAAGCAGTTAAAAATTGAAAGAATAATAATAATAAAATATTATTAACAGGTTATAATATGATCTTATATGATATCATGATCATATGAATTATTCTTTAATAAGTTAATAAAATTATTTAATCCACTATACATATTTTTTTATACACATGATGGAAATCATTCCTGATTTAAGGGTAAATTTCAAAATCACTTTATTATCCAAGATTAATTATACGTTAGTATTGGTAAGAGAATATTGGTCTTCCATGTCCATTTTTAATCAAAATGTATTAAAAATTATTTTAAATATTATTATACAATAATTTAATGTCATTTATACCCATTATAGAATTTTTACTAATTGGTTGGCAAGGAATCATTTTGTCCTTTTCTTTACTAGCTGCTTTTTGAGTTTTCTAGAAAAAGTATGAGATGAATGTTATTTTTATCTTATACAGCATGCATTGATTTTTCTGATTTCATGAATGATTAATTCTTTCAATATTCCCTTACTATCATAAAAGGTTATTTTCAATGAGAATGTTTTCATTTAATATTTCAAGGCATTTTATTAAAATAGAACAAATTTCAAAGAATAATGGATATTTCCCTCAAGAATTATTTCCAAGTGATATCTAAGCATTATTTTCATTTTTAATAACATTCATTAATGATAATTATGTTCTGATGGTGATATTTTTCAAGGATGATATACCTATTATATTGAAATTTGTTTTATGTTTACAATGGAATGGTTTTTGGGAAACCCATTTCATTTATAAGGGTTTTGTTATGATTCAATAATATTTATGATACCAATTTTATTCCATGGGTTCTAATATGATTTATGTTACTGTAGATCACATATGTATGGTTCTCACAAGGTGATGGTTGGTACCAATATTTCCCTCTAATGAACTAGGTAATGATTTATATCTCATGATATCGACATGTCTGGTATGGGAAATGATATATGTTCAGTAATACAGGGCTAGAATGTGAAGTAAACCTAGTTCGGTAAAATTGGGCTTGGATGGGAGTGAACTTGGTTTAATGAATGAATTTACCCACTTTTTTGGTCATGATAGCAATCCATCACAAATATAAAAATTATTTTTCAATGTTTATGTATATTCCATAATATAATGTTCTATGGTATTATATCACGGAATATGTTCTTTTTTTAATTAATATCTTCAATGATTTATCACATAACATGAACTAATTATATATGATATACAGGTTATGATTTAAAAAATATTTCTTTATGTATGTACGATTTATTATTATGATAATATTGATATATCCATTTTTTACCCTTATTGAGAATCCGAGTATTCCATTTTCTTATGATTATTTTACCCATGATATGAAGAAAGTTTTTATATTAAAATACTAAAGGGTATGATCATTAGAAGAGATATTTAATAATATTCATCAAATTAGAATAACATATTTCATGTTTCCAAAGTTATAAAACTATTTTGGTCCTCGGGCATGTGTTTGTGGAATTTAATAAATGTTCATCTAAAACTATTTAATATAAATGTATGAAAATACTAGGTCATTATAGTTGGTGTCATAGTTAAGGCTTAGTAAACCATTTGTAAAAATGGATGAGAAAATAATATTATAAACTCTATGGATATGTATATGTATAGGATAAAATCCAATAATTTTGGTAATGATCATGGATAACCTATGATTAAACCTAATATATTGTTTACTATAAGTAATTATTCTTAATAATGTAGTTTCCCCACTGTTAATAGTGTTAATCAAAACATGTTTTTTGTTTAAGTCAATGGATGGAAACCGAAGGAAACATGTTAATGCTGAAGGTCGTGGGTAATGTAATAATTGTCTGCTTGAGAAACCAAATGTTTTTGGAGCTTGAATACAAAATCTTATATCTATTTTCAAAAAACTGTCTCCTAATTTGAATCATACAAGACGTCCAAATGAACTAAGGAGGGAAAAACGTTCTGTAGAGTCAATCATGAAACAATATCCTCATTCTTTTAGTGGGTCTCATGGTCCACCAGTAGTTTAGAAATGGATTAGTACCATTGAAAATATATTTTTCATTTCTCCAATGTTTAAAAAATGAGAATTTCAATTTGGTTGTCTATCATTTGGTAGGTGATGCATATCAATGGTGGAATATTACAAAGAATATGAGGAAACATGATGAAATTGATACCATGGAATTGAAATTGTTCAAGAACATATTTTTCAAAATATAAATTTTTTTCTATACTTTGTACTATTATGGACGAGGAGTTCATTGAGCTTATGATAAAGGACGATGAATTTGTTGGTACCCATGTAGAATATCTTACTAGACTTCTGAGTTATAATTATAGAATTATTATCAAAAATAAGAGTAAGGTTTTTAAAATCTTCACTTTCATAATAAGTTGTTGAATGGAGTTATCCATAGGGGACATCAGTAGCTGTGAAGAATTTTTTCAATGTGACATTATTGTTGAAATGGAGTTGGGAGTAATGTATCAATATTATTGTTTCGATTTGAAAACAATATGGTGTTTAATACAAATATTAAAAATGTGGAGAAATGAATATCGGTTTTTATTTATACTCAATGAGTAGAAAGAAATAAATTGGATACTTTTCTAAGGGAATGAGTAAATTTATTATGTCTAGAAACGTAGTTCATCTGAAAAATTGAAAAATAAAGTGATGGAAAAAGGATAACTAATGATGAAAAGACTAAACTGAATGCCCCCCCCCCCACACGTCAATGATTAATGTTCATAGAAAATGGTAATTTTGATAACTAGTTACCAAATCTTAGGTCTATTACTGATGACTAATGTAAACAACATCTTAAAAGAAAAGAAAAAGGGAAAGCTCATGCGATCACTATCAGAGATGTGGAGTAGGATTATGGTGTATTGTAATGATTAGGTGATTATATAATGGAATTAAAAAATAATTTTTATAGTATTATATAATAATGAAACATTTAAAGACTGGTCAACTATAGATTTTACATAACGATTTGAATGCATTTGTTGAATAGTACTAGTAACCATGATAATTGATTGAGAATGTATGGTGATTTTTTTGGAGAGAACAATATTAAGGGAATGATATCCCATAATATGTGAATGGTTTTGTGATAATGAAATAAAGAGATATTTGATTGTGATAAAACACTATCATTGATTTAGTTTATGTAATTTTGGGATTTATGGTTTTAAAAAAAAATTAGTGCTTGAAAGAATGCATGTATTTATAGTTTTGTGGAAATTCAATTTATTACCATATTAGAATAGAATATATGATAATGGTCTTCACATGTTTGGTATGTGAAAATTATATTCTACATTAAGATGTTTCTATAATAACTGAGGAGTTGATTTAATAAATTTAGTTACCATATTTACAAAATCATTGACTTTAATTATGAAATTTTTTATGTAGAAATTTGGATGAGGTTTAATATATTAAATAATTATCTCTCCCTATAATTATTTAGGAAGAATGGATAAATTGTGTTAAACTTTTGTTTTGATAACTAAGTAATGAAAAAATAACCTACCATTCCTTTTAGGGATCTCATGATCCTCTAATTCATTATGAAAGTGAAATTTACTTTCATTTCATGAAACAATAGATGAAGTGGAAATTGATCAAGGTATAACAAAAGAATGAGACTGTGCCTGTAAAATGTAATGAATTTAAGTAAGTATTTATTATTAGAAAAATTATTCAACTCCATTTAATAGATCAATAATAGAAACATGTTATCCTACTGTGTTCTTTCCCGATGAATCAAATTGACCCTTAATTCAACAAAGACAAGTGTCATTGTGATTGTTAACTTTCTTGTAACCATATTTTCTATCACTTTACAACAAAACATTATTTTTATATTTATTTTTCATATTCATGTTTTCATGTACCACATATGATCTCCCATGTGTAGCCCTGTTTATGATTTACTTTGGGTAACCATTAAATTTACATGTTTCTCTTTTAAAAGAATGTTTCAGTATTGAATTTTTACAATGTTAATTTCTTTCTAGTATTAAACATTTGATAAACCATATGATTTTTGACGGAGAAATTAATTTTTAGGGAAGTATAATGTAAAACCATGATATTTTTATGAAATATATTTCTATTTAATCTAATAAATTGCATTGTGTTCTACACCATGTTAATCATAAACTACACGCAACACTGATTTTTTATGTGTTACAAGCAACACTGGCTTTCAATGAAATGACATTATATGTTATAATTATTTAACAAAGTCATTTTAAAACAAGTTAATAGAATGAAAGGTTTAAAGATAATAAAACTAATTATGAAAATATTATCAATAAATATCTATATAAAATTTCTTTAATTATCCATTAATTATAAATAAAAAAACCCTTTTGAATATAAAAATAAATATTTTTCCCTAAAAAATATTATATTTTTCACATGTGTGTTTTGTACCAATATATAAACAAATAAATATATATGGATTATATTTATAATTTTAATTTTTATATTTAACATTCATCCAATTTGTTTTCAAGACATAATAAATCCATTTTTATACATAAAACTTTATTTTTTCTAAAGGACGTTCAATAAACATTTAATTGTGAACGTATTTTTTAATAACATTTTTGAACATTTATAAATTGTATTGAAATAAATAAATTTCATTTTTAATTTAATATTATCAAAATTATCTCAGGGTGATTTGTTTTTGAATTTTTTTGAAAAGATTTTTCTTTTGATGAATAGTTGAAAAAATGATTTTTATTGAAAAATGTATTTTATATTAATACCTTTATAATGTAAAGTTATGTTTTTTATGAGTTTAAAATTTTAATTATTTAATTTCAATCCCATAATATTTTTAAATATATTTTATCCATGATATTATTATAAAAAAATTTAATGCTTTAAATGTCATTTTTTTCGAAAAATCTTTCTCATGATGTTTTACACGTTTTATTTTAAATTAAATTATAGAAAATAAGTATTTTAAATTTAATAAAGGGATTCCAATATTTTCATTTATTTTACAGATTTAGTAAAAAGGCTCCATTTTTTGGTTAATGATAACACGATCCTTGATTATGTTTTTAGGGAAATAAACAGTAAATTGAGAAATTTATGTTAAAATTAAAATTATAAACAGTACAAAATTACTATGGAACGTAAAAAAAATTAATGGATGAAGAAACATTGACCCTAAACACCTAAATATGTAAATAATGTATTTTAATTGATATTATTACATTAAAATTACTTTTAAAATATTTAAATAAAAAAGAATCACAAAATGTCACTTTTTTCTTTGTTGTATCTTATATGTCAACATGAGAAAAAATTAATGTTATAAATGAATATAAAATTAAATTTTTAACTTAATGAACATATTCTCATTATATAAATTTATTTTTTTCAACTTTTTTCAGTTAGATGAAATTATGGTATTTATAATATTTTCTTCAATTATAATTTAATGATATCACATTCATGTTTTTAATAGTATATCATTTTTCTGTAGGTTAACATAATAGATATACTCAACAATAAATTCTATACTGAAATATAGAAGATAAATATTTTCATGGATTTTTATGTTCAAATGTTAGTGAATAATATGTTTATTAAATAATTATACAAAAATGATATTGTAATTATTTTATTAATGAAAATATAAAATAAATGTTAATAAAAAACATTAAAATAAATATAATCTAATGTATGTATTGTGAAAAAATAATTTTATATATCATCATTCTCTATTTGGGACATAATATAATATTTTTTCAAAGTTAACTTATTATATGGATACTTGAAAAAGTCTAAGTAATGAATAATTTAAAATTTCGCATTAATGGTATTTTTTCAAAGGAATAATTTCATAAATCAGTTATAAATTATAAAATATCCTAGAAAAAATTATAATATGGTATAATATTTTAGAAATAGTTCATTTATTATTTAATTTAAATAACATAAGTAAAATGTAACATTTTTTAGTATTGAAATATTTGTTATTATAGTTAAAATTAAAATAAAATAACTAATTATTAATAAAAAAGATAAGGTTTACAGTAATACCGAAACTTGTTTAATATTTATTTTTTAATTATATTACAAAATTATATCATTTTATTTTCTAATAAATTACATTTTGAGGTATTTGTATTGATATTTATTTTTTTATAAATTTATATGTGGGAAAACTTCCAAAAGTCCCCCTCACCACAATTATAAAAGGGAACCTCCTCCCTTGATTATTCACATCACATTGAGCCATAATGTTTTGCTATTACCTTCTAATTTTTCTTCTAATCTTCCAAATCTAGATTCTATAGGTTTTGGTAGTATCCAAATTTCATCCCTAGTGTCCCTAATAAGATATATAAAGGAAGTACTCTAAAGAATACGTATTCATCTTTATCAATTTTTTCATGCTAATTTAATATTCCAACTCCTCTTCTGGTGTTGTTAATATTATTATTTTATCAAATGAAGTATTTAATATATTTTTATATGTTATTTTGATTTTGCAAAAACCATATTCTATCATTTATCCATCCTACGAAAAATAAAAGCACTATGTGTGTGTATATATTACATACCATCTCCAAGCCATGGTGTAATTTTTTTAATCAGTACTTTATATAGATGGGTATAATGATAGAAATAATAGATATGTAATATAATTACAACATTATATTGATTCTAGGAAAAATATACCAACTATCTCCATACCATTTTACTATTAAGGTATTGATTCCATCGCTTGTTCGTACATAATGCATATTGTCTCCACGATACGATGTGATTCATTTTCCGTATACACATTTCATAAAGAATTATATAAATGTATATACTGAATAAATATGATATATATTACCATAATATAATTATTTAAATGGTGTAATAATATCCTATGCACAATAATTGGTATTTATAAGAAAAAATAATTCATAAGAATATGAATTTGTTAACACTCAAAACAAACATAATAATGAAATACTGTTAATGGGTGATAATATGAACATTTATGTTATAATAAATATAAATATGATTCTATAATAACTTAATAGCATTATTTATTCCATTAAATAGTGGTTTTTTTTATAAAAAGGAAATAACACCTATGTTAAAAGTTAATTTCACAATCTCATTATTATCTGTGATTTTTTATACATATATATTTACTGGGGAATTAGTTTTTTTCCATGTCCATGATTTTTAAAAATTTATTCCAAAACCTTTTTCATATTCTTTTATAATTTTTTAAATTCATTTTTACCCATGTGTGAATTTTTATAAAATTTTATGAAATGAATGTTTTTGTTGTTTCCCTAATAAGATACATTTTGTCTTTTCCCTAAAAATAATGAGTGAAATGTTTTTTTATCTTATATAGAATGAACATAATTTTCGGCTTTCATGATGACATGAATCCTTGAAACATCCCCTAAAATCGAACAAGGTTATTTTCAAAGAAAATATTTTCATTTAAAATTGCACAAAACATTATGAATATAAAATATTTTTCAAATCCAGATGGATATGCTCCCCAGGAATTATTTTCTACCAATATAACAATATTATTTTCCATTTACAATATCTTTCTTTGACTTTACATATGTGTTAATGGGGATCTTTTTTAAGGATTTAATACCTATTATTTTGATGGTTGGTTTATGTTTATTGCAGAATTATATTTGTCAAACACATTTATTTTCCATGGATTTTGTTATGATTGAATAATATTTATGAAACCATTTCATACTAGGGGTTCTAGTGTGATTTATGTTCTTGAGGAATAAATATGTATGGTTCTAATTGTTTTTAGGTGGTACCTATATATCGATCTAATGCATTGGGTGAAGATTAATATATCAAGTGATAGATAAGAAAATAATGGTAAATTATCTCATTACATTAATTCAAGGATGGAAAACAAATTAAAATTTGTTATGTAAAACATGGAAATAATGGGAGTGAACCATGTTCAGTAAAGGACTATTTCCACATATATGGTCACGGTAATAACACTTGAGTAATCTGTAAAATAAATTCAATTATTATGTTTATACTATAATATCATGTCTTATGTTATTCTATCGTGGAATATATTCTTTAATTATTTATGAAAATCGATTATTTCTTCCATGACAGGATAACATGATCAATGATATACAAGATATGATTTTAAAATGTTTATCTTATGTACTTATGATTTACAATTATGATATGATTGATATCTCCCTTTTTTACCATTATTGGTCATCTGAGCTCAAACATTTCTTAATTTTATTTTCCCCTAGATATAAATAATTACATTAGGTTAGAATACAAAAGGGTAAGATCATTATTATATATTTTTAATTTATTTCATCAAATTAGATAAATGTGTTCCATGATTCTAAAGGTGATATACTATTACGGTCCTAAGGAATGTGTTTGTAAAATCTAATGAAAATTAATCTAAAAATTTATAATATACATGAATGAAAATATTAAGGTATTATAATTGTACTATTTATTCTCCCAAAAATATTATTTTTTATTATTTTATTTTATATACTCACACACAGTGTTTTGATTTTAATGAATTTTTTGGAAAAAAAAATAAACCATAATATCAATGGATATGAAGTACAATTCATTTTATTTCACATACACATTAAATTTGATGCAAAATTTGTTAAAAATTATAAAATTATCATCTTTTTTTGTTCTTATGTTTTATGAGGGTATAAGAGGTCCGTTTTTAGTGATAGAGAGTTTAGGAATTTGACATGGATGACATGTGTAGAGTCATTGAATCGTGTTTTTTTGAAATAATACACCTAGGATTCAATTGACTCTACCAAAATGCTCGTGGTACAATAGTAATTATAATTTATTTACAAACCCTAATGGATAACCTATAGTTCTAGAAGAACTGTGTTTGTTCAACCTAGAACACTATCTAACTAATGGCCATTCATTGGCCAGTAGGTAAGGCCTGTTGACTATCTTTTGTACTCTGGCCTAGTGTGAAATAAATTATTACAATGAATTTTGAATTCCATTCATTTTTTACCACCATAATTATCAAATTTTATATATGAATTATCTGTTATAATTTTAAACCATCATCACTTGACTCTAATGATATCTAAATTAACTATAAATGTATCTTCAAAATCGAATTTGTACAGTGAAACTGGAACTGTATTTCCTCTATATATATACCAAATTTAAAATTTTCACTGACAGAAGTGTTTCGATCTATAATGGATATATTATACATTTGCAGATTTTATGAAGAGTTATTCCATTCATTATAGATCTTTAATGGATCATGATAATTAAAAAAATATCTTCATCTGATAAAGAGCTATAATTGACTTCATGAATCATACATTTATTTTTTATGAAAAAAAAATTTTAGACCACGTCTTGAAAGACATTGGATGATAAAACATTAATCAGTTGACAATCCATTAGTATATTAGTGGTGGATTAGATGTATCAATGACATCTCAATGTCTAGAGCTTGATTTTTCATGAATGGTGGATGTTTCCATGTATGTTACCTTAGATCAATCGTCTTGATATCTTGTTCTTATAGAATTCCATCTTAAATATTAATTATAATGAAATATTCTTATGGTATCAATGCTCATTTTCTATACCAAAGATTATCTTTTAGAATTTATACGGAATCCTTGATTGGTATTGAATTAAAAAAAAATCTATAAAACTTGAAACCACTCATTCGACATATCTCCGAACCAGTTTTTTTATGGAATCAAGGATTGCGTAATTCTTAAACAACACTTATTAACCTGGAATCTCCTTGGGGGTCTTTTGTAAACCTTTTTATTTAATAAATGCTTCCTTATATATGAAACATTGATGTGAAAATTAGTTTCTATGGGTGTAAAAATTGTTTAGGGATTCAATCATTTGATGAATATTGGATTTGGTCATAAATAGTTTTGATATAATAAATTCCTTGCAATTTGAGAATTTTCCATAGACGTTTTACCTTGATATGATTCATGTGAATTAATTTCATGACATATCAAGGTTGTTGTTGGTCAAATGTCTGTGTATGTATTTTCTACAAGATGAATATATGATTTTTTGTTATAATATTATGATTACTTATCATATTCTCCATGTCTAATTTTGGTCACATATACCTAAATATTTTTGTTGATAAAAATGATGAAATTAAAGGTTATTACTTGTATTTCCTATCATATTTTTTGAATTACCAAATATTTGGAGGTATAATTCTTGGTAAATGGAATAAGTGGGTCATTTTTATCTAGATACCGTACAGATGGGGATTATGTATGACATGGGATGATGACAAAAGTGTCCCTGATAATAGGGTAGGAACATAAAATCATTCAGACTAGACCCATTTCATTAATATTTAGGTATAATGTCATTTTGGAATTTCCCAATGCATAGATTAGGTATGAAAATATTAAGGCCTAACTTGTGGTGGAGTCGGGATGTGATGGATTTATAGCCTAGTCATGCTCTATACATGAGATTTTTTACATGTACATTCACTAGTCTTGTAAATTTATCTTTATCACTCCTAATAACATTGTGACTATCCTTCTGTCATGGAGATGAAGTAGGATCGGCTATGGATCATTATGGATTGGTTATTATAAGAAAAAATTATTTATGATTGGTTTTTATTACTTTTTATGTTTATTATAACCATGGAATATGCCTATTATACACATTAATATATATTTAGTACCCATTAGTGGTGTCCTGTTAGGATAAATTACTGACATGCTATAATCTTTTCTCTATGATCACAAAGAAACTACTGTAAAGTTCACCAATTCCAATGGTTCTAAACCTTCTAATAGCCTCTAAAACCATTGGGATATGATATCCCAACGGTTTCACAAACCATTGGAATGCGGGCCATTTCAATAGCCCCATACCAAGGGTTTCTAGAGAACCGTTGGTATATGTGGTGTGAAATTAATCATCCCCAATGGTTTAAGTAAAACTGTTGGTATATATTTGTACCAACGGTTCAAAAACTGTTGGTATACATACCCTCTAGCATACATTCCAACGGTTCATAAACCATTGGTATATAATCTATCCCAATGGTTTCTTTAAAACCGTTGGGATATATCCATCATTTGAATACCAACGGTTCTGTAAACCATTGGAATATGTTTCCCAAGATATTAAATACCAACGGTTCTGTGAACCGTTGGTATATCCTATACTCCCCATCATAGCATAACACACATTAAAGAAGCAAACATTCACCTGCAACTCTACTCCCCAGCAAACATCAAAGCTGGGTAAACCTGTAAACCCACTTCGAGCAGTAAACATGCACCTCTAAACCTGTAAAACCTAAGTTGGGAAGACATGTAAACCCACATCGAGAAGTAAACCTGAACCTATAAACATGTAAAACATGAATGTGATGACCCACACCCTCACGGTCCACCCCTTTGCAAAATTCCAGATCATAAGGGTGACGTCTCGGTGGTAGGAAGTCATTTCGGCGTGCGACCGTTCGGCGCGGCCAATCAGTGTCACCCAGCCTTTTTAGTTCTCTCTTCGACAGTTTTTCCCGTAACGCCTCTTTTGGGACTTTTTAACCCTTTTCAAGTGGTTCAAAGCCATTTAAATCCCATAATTAATACCCAAAAATCCTGAGGAACCTCTTAAATGGGGAATTAAATAACAATTAATCCCATTGGGTGTAACCACCCAACCGCGTGGGGAACCACGGTCTGAATTTAAAGCCATTCAAATCCCCATATCACGTAACAACGGGATATTATATATATATCTCACGGGAATTTCATCATCCTTCTTTTTCCTCTTGGTTGGCTTCCATTTCTTCTTAGTGTGTTTGGAGTTACCCATTCCGATACTTGTGGTGCACCTGTGCTGGAGTCTTTCTGCTCGTCCTTGGAGTTCCTAACATCCCTCCCCTGTATGTCGCGCTTTTCCCTATTCTTGGCACATGGAGAAGAACTTCAATATTTGATCAACCAAGTAGGGTTTTCCTTCGTATTCCTTACAATGCATCAAGCGGGGTGGGTATGCTTTTGTTTCTGTGGAGATTTATGAAACCAAAATTAATGAAGATAATGAACAGACGTTAAGAATGAAGGGGGTGTGATCGATGTTCTGTTGTACTCTTTTATATTGATATGTGTTGTGAACTATATAGGCTTGTCCACACAGAAAATCATGGCAGTTGGTGGTATTTCCTTGAGTCCTAATAAACCCTTTTCTTTTTTGATGACTAAATAACTATAATATGGAAATTTTTTAGTCACCTAAACTCAGCTGGTTTGTATGGATGTTCAGTAAAACAAGAATCCTTGGGTGACCATCATGGTCAACAAACAGAAATAAGAACCAAATGAATGATGTGCTTGAACCTGGAAGTTTCCCACTCTGTTTGGTAGTAGGTGTGTGGTTTTGCTTCGTGTTTTTAGGAAGATGTGGATGAGGATGTGATCCTCTCTTATGCTACGGTTGTTGGTTAGGAATCTGAAGCTGTGTGGTTTCTCTGCTATGACAACAACTCGGGTGGGATCCTCTATAGTGGAGAAATTTTTGGTTCCTGGTTTTGGGGACATGGGGTTGTGTCGCGGGGTCTTCTTTGTTTCCAGTACTTCCAGGGATCTCACTTATCCATTTTGTGAGGTTTTATTTGGTTCCAGTACATTGATGGATCTCACTTATCCCTTTGTTATTGTGACTTCACAAGAGAACAGGGTGTGAATGCTTAAGTTGCTGTTTTGGTGTTTCCCTTTTCCTGGTTTGTGTTTATGCCTATTAGTTGCCCAGTAGTGCAGGACTTTACTTAAATGGGATCACTTGAACATGAATCTAAGAATGGGTTAAATGGGGAATTGGTTTTGGGAATGAGTTGTGACTTTGTCGTAAGTGTTGTGCTTTCCTTTATAAATGAATAGTAACAAGGGTATTTTTTCTTAGATTTTGGAACCTTAGGTTGGGATGTGTGCTTGTTACCTATACATATATCTATAGGTTTTACATTTCTTATTTGTGCCCCACCCAAGTTGAGCACTTACTGATGAACACCCCCATTTCATGGGGGAGGGTGTTTTTTCCAACACTTTTCTGAGTGGCTGGTTATTGGCTCCTTTTCTGCTCCCTTTCCCGAATAGCCCAAGACTCTTCAGGCCGGTTGTGATGGCCTAAAGTCCATTATGTGCCCAATAATCTTCATGTAGGGTAGTTGTGGTGGTTGGCCCAGGTGTTTGCGGGCAGGTTGTTTCCCAAGTGTCTTCGCGGTGAGGCCCAGGTGTCCTTGGGCGTGGCGGTAATTGTTCTGACCTAGGTGTTTGCGGGTGTGGTTATGTATGGCGGTTTTGGACCAGGTGTTTGCGGGCGGGATGTGTGGTTGTGGACCAGGTGTGTGCGGGCAGGTTTTGTAGTGGGACTGCGATGAGGATATGGTTCAAGTGTCTTCCGGCAGGGTTTGGCAGTGGGACTGCAGTGAGAATGGATGGATTGGTTCGATGCATAGGATTTCTTCAATAACCAGTGGTAAAGTGGCACAAGGTACCCAAATATCGATGTGCTATTACTATACTTTACATGCCTTGTGTTATTTGGGGACTGTGCCTTGGTGAGTCCTGGGTGGATAGTTTTCTTTGCTAGGTGCTTTGGTTTCTCTTTTCTCACACAACATTAGAATGCCTCTCCACTTGTGCACGACATATTTTGGTTTTCCTTACTAATTATACTTGTATTCTCACACTACATATATAAAACTTCTTTCAGGTTTCCAGGAGGACTTCAGGGATCGTGTAGGACCGTACTAGCTCAGACCTCGCGGCAGTTGTTGTTGTCTTTTTTCTTTTTCTTGGTACTTAACTTTGGATTTTTTTTCTTGTATCATTTACTGTTGAACTTGCATATAGGAATGGGTTACTTTTGGCTTTACCTTTACTTTCAGTCTTAGTATTGATACTGTTTCTATATTATCTCTCGATCCTATAAAAATGAAAAGGGTAATGCCTTCCATTTTGTGCCAGATTCTATACCCATGGTGCTGGTCACTACTCCGAGACTTATTGAAGGCGGGTTTCGGGGGTCATTATCTCTCCTTCAACTAAAATAAGGAAGGGCCTGGAAATCTGCTATCCCTCTCTCCTTTTAGTGAAGGAGGGTCATGACAGAATGGTATCAAAAGAAAATGTTGAGATATATGATGGAGTCTAGAGTTAGAAACATTTAGGATTGTATGGTGTGGTAGGGAAACAGTGTTGGGTGACCTTGGTGCGTGAATTAGGCCAGGGAAGACCGGCTAGGACACGGGATTTTAGGATCCCCCGTGATCCGATGCAAGGACTCTAGACCTATCAAACAACCAAGTGAGGCTACACTGATTGTATGGTAGAGTCCCTAGGGAAGTTACATACATCATAATGACTTGTGTTCTTATGTTTCATGGGTTTCTTGGGAATTAAAAAATAAATAATGAAGTCTAATAAAATTTAAGAACAATATTTTACACTACTCGGGATTAGGAATTCCTTGTTTACCTTGAAGATATGTCACCTAAGAGGCGGTTGCGGGTAGTGCGGGAGATCGAGGCCTAGGAGGGTGACTTGGCCAATTGGGAGAAGACCGACTGAGAGGAGGATGATGATCAGTGGAAAAAGTTGTTTCGAGCCTTTCAGCGACAAACCCTCGGGAAGTATGAGGGCAACATCTCAGACGTGGAGACAGAGAGCTGGATAGAGGAGATGGTGATAGCCTTCTGCTTGATCTGGGCTCCGATGGAGTACTGGGTTCCTCTGGCAGTATTCCAGATGCCTGGAGCAGCGCGTCAATGGTAGATGCTTTATCATGGGGAGAAGAGGGAGACCGAGGTGACGTGGGCAGACTTCAAGAAGGAGTTCCGGGTGGAATTCCTCTATTCCACGATGAAGGCTGATAAGAGGCAGAAGCTACTCTCCCTCTAGCAGGGGAGTATGTCAGTAAGAGAGGTGGGGATCAAGTTCAATGATCTCCTTCGATTCTCCCCGGACCACTTTTTGGATGAGGAGTCTCAGGCGAGACATTTAGAGGAGGCACTCTGACCATCTATTCAGTATGTTGTTACTCCCTTCACCCTATCAACATTCTTAGAGTTGAAGAAGAAGGCTGAAGTTGTGGAGAGGATGGACACACTGGGAGGTGTTTCATGAGAGGGGATCCAGTTGGGCTCGTCAAAGGGGAAAGCTGTCAGCAGCAGGCATCCATCATCAGGACCCTCTAGGTTTCGACCAGGAGGGAGTATGCCTCACCAGTTCCAGTTCTGACCTTCCGGCCCTTTCACTTTTCCTTCGGGACTAGGGATGAGATGCTTCATCTATGGAAGCCATGGGAACCTTTGGAATCAGTTCCCGGACAGAGTAAAGTACGGTGGGGGTGGGCAGGTCTCGCACCCACCTCAGTAGCAGCAGTTCCTAGCTAGGCCCTTTCATCAGCTGTAGTAGGGGAAGCGGGCTCCCACTCCGCCGAGGGCAGACGATGCGGGAGGAGGCCAACCTCATGGTGCTCCTCAGGGACCTCAAACCCGGGCATGGTTAGGGATGTGGCCAACAGCCGAGAGGCAGAGGAGCTATGTGTGGGAAGTTGCATGTCGTGGAGGTAGCAGTTCTAGCTGGTCGAGGGGTCGTTCAAGGTACGATCAGCTTATTTAGTACCCTTTCATATGGGTTGTTCGATATAGGATCTTCATTATCCTTTGTTACACCCAGTCTGTCCCATGCTCTGAGATTAGACGCTGAGAGAATTCCAGTGGCCCTGGTGTTGAGCACACCAGTCGGAGGTCAGACCAACTTTTTGTATGTTTTCAAAGGATGCAGACTGATGATAGGGCCACATCAGTCTATCAGAAATCTTCTAATATTGCAGATACAACCATATTATGTCATCCTCGACATTGACTGACTTTTCTCTATATGTGTCTTCATTGACTGCTTTTGAGGAAGGGTTGTCTTTTCAGACTTGGGCAGCCGACACGTGACTTTCATCGGTGAGCGGAGTTTCCAGGGAAGCAGCAAGCGAGGGGAACCCATCCTCACCTTTTTAGTCGACCTTTCAGTGGAGTCTGTGGATGCAGAGATGGTGGAAGTTCTAGGGGTCATTAGTGAGTATATGGACATCTTCCCTGAGGAGGTGAAGACTCTACCCTCTTGACGTGACATTGGGTTTGGGATAGACTTACAACCTGGTGCACATCTGATTTCGATGGCTCCCTACGGGATGGAACCTTCGGAGCTACGGAAGTTGCGGATTCAGACTGAAGATCTGATGAATAAGGGTTTTGTTCGACCAAGTGCATCACTGTGGGGTGCTCCAGTCTTGTTCATGAGGAACGAAGATGGTGGTCTCAGGCTGTGCATACACTATAAGAGACTGAATCAGGTAACGGTCAAGAATCGCTACCCTCTTCCAAGGATATACGATATCTTTGACCAGTTGAAGGGGGCATGATGGTTCTCTAAGATCAATCTATGATCTAGATATCACATGTTTTGGGTAAAGGAGGTAGACATCTCAAAGAGTGCCTTCAGGTACAGATTTGGGCACTTTAAGTCTGTGGTCATTCCGTTCGGCATCACGAATGCACCAGTTGTATTCATGTGGCTCATGAACTCTGTCTTCTGGGAATATTTGTACTAGTTCGTAGTCGTTTTTATTGACGACATCCTGATCTACTCAATATCAGAGTAGGATCATGTTAAGCACCTGAGAATAGTTTTAGAGGTCCTTCGACATCACCAACTCTATGGGAAGTTGTCGAAGTGCATGTTCTAGATGCGAGAAGTGCACTTCCTTGGGCACGTGGTGTCTGAGCAGGGGATAAGAATGGACCCATCGAATGTCGAGGTGGTTGTTTCTTGGGCATCACCCAAGAACGTGGCGGAGATTTGTAGTTTCCTCAGGCTCGCAGTTTACAAATGGAGATTCGTGCCAAACTTCTCCTGAGTTGCATCACCTTTGACAGCTTTGATCAAGAAGGATCAGGCCTTTGTGTGGGATGAGCAGTGTGAGGTAGCCTTCAGTTATCTAAAAGATAAGTTGGTTATTTCCCCAGTGCTGAGGTTTCCAGAAGAAGGGGCGGTGTATGTGGTGTTCTGTGATGCTTCAGGGCAAGGCCTCGGATGTGTGTTGATGTAGTGTCAAGGCATGATCTCTTATGCATTTAGGGAGTTACGACCCCATGAGCGTAACTATGCCACCCATGATATGGATCTTGAGGTGATTGTGTTCACACAAAATTTGTGGTGGAACTACCTCATTGGGAACGCTTCTTGGTCTTCATGGATCACAAGAGCTTGAATTATATCTTTTCCTAGTGAGACCTGAACATACAACAGCGAAGGTGGATGGAATTACTTCAAGACTACGACTTCGAGGTTTCCTATACCTCTGGAAAGGGGAAAATGGTGGCTGATTCCTTCAGTAGAAAATCACAGAAGGATGAGGTTCAAAAGTCGGCAGATGCTTGGAAGGAAATGGAGGAGTTGGTAGCCCTGCACCTGGATGCAAGGATGGAAGGTGGAATGGGATACCTCTATCAGATGATAGTGAAATCTTCTCTACTGCGGAAGGTGGAGGAGTCTCAGTGGGGAGACTCAAGAAGAGAAGTGGTGTGTGACCAGGTTAATCAATGTGATGCTCCGGAAGTTTGGATGAAGGATGGTCAAAATCAGATGCATTTCCGAGGGAATTTGTTCGTTCTGGAGGCGATGCGTGAGATATTCCTTGGTGAGTTCCACAACTCACCCCTAGAAGTGCACCCAGGAGTTTCTAAGATGTACCAGGGCCTGAGGAGACAGTTTTGGTGGCCCGGGGTAAAACGGGCCGTCGTAGAGTTCGTAGCAAGGTGCTTAGTGTGTCAGCAGGTGAAGGCTGAACACCGTGTTCCAGGATGCTTGTTGCAACCTATATATGTTCTCGAGTGGAAGTGGGATGACATTGTGATGGACATAGGACTACCCATCGTTCAAGGAGGCTGTGACACTATTTGGGTAGTGGTGGACCGGTTGACGAAATCGTCTCACCTTCTGGAGATCAAGGAGTCGAGTGCAGTGGATGCCTTAGCACAGAGGTACATGGATGAGGTGGTGTGATTGCATAGAGTTCCGAGGTCTATAGTCTCGGATTGGGATGTATGGTTTACCTCACGAATCTCGAGGGGATTGCAACATGCTTTTGGAACCCAGATATGACTTTGCACTGCCTTCCACCCCCAGACAGATGGACCGACATAGCGCACCATCCAGAGCATGGAAGACAAGCTTTGATCATGCGTTCTAGACTTTGGGGGATTGTGGGTGCGACACATGCCTCTGGTTAAGTTTTCCTACAATAAGAGCTACCACTCTACCATTGGTATGGCTCCATTCAAATCCTTGTATGGGAGGCCATGTCACTCACCCGGGTGCTGGACAGAAGTCGGAGAGGTAGGCGCCCATGGCCCAGAAGTGGTGTAGAGCATGACAGAGAAGGTGCAACTTATACGAGAGAGGATAAAGGTGGCTCTAGTCTGGCATAAGTCATATTCCAATTGAACGACCCCGGGACACCCTGAGAGGGGAGGGGTGAATCAGGGTGACAACTTTTTCTTCTAATGTGATGGATCTTGTTCCCACGTTGGTAGGAACTTGCTGAACCTGTATGATGAAAATGATCAGAAAGAAAACATGCACATGCATAGAGAAGAAACATACCTTTTTACTTGGTTCACAACTAAGGGCTACATCCAAGGAGCATACGCCTATAAGTTGTCGGCCGTACCAAAATCTACTATGCTTCACTAGCTGGAGAATACAAATGTTCGGGCATAGTCACTCTGTCCCAGGCTCACTGCCTTTACAAAGGTTCAGGGAAAGCTCACTGCTTCCCTCGAGTCACTCTCGTTGACTCCCCCTGGCTCACTACCATTGGTGAAGTCACACATAGTTTATAGACGTGAAGGTCTCTTCAATAGATAGACAAGAAGTCCATTGTCTCTTGTTCAGCATGAGACTTTGCTTGCATCATAATCCTGAGTTAATTCACTGTTAAAGTCCAAATTCCAACCACTGATGAATACCCCCTTTTCCCTTGTCCACTGCGAAAAAAACCTTTGGAAAAGGCCTTCACAAAGTACCCTACTTTGCAAGGATCCCAATTTTGCAAAGCTCGAACAAGCCTTCGCAGAGTCACTTCCTTTTCGCGAAGCTCAATCGCGAAGCACTCTCATGATGATGCAGCCTTCGCAATGCTTGGATATCGCAGAGCTCCTGCCTCTTCACGAAGCTCACTAAGCCAACGTGGGGCTCACAACTTTTGCGGAGCTAGAATAGCCGTCGCGAAGCTCCTCTTTCGCATAGCACACTGCCTTCGCAAAAGACCTTTGCAAACCGAGAGCAAAGGACTTTCTCTGAAATTATCTCTACTTCTCTCGAGGGGGTTGGCCTCTATTTATAGACAATTCCACCGACCCTCGACCCTTCCGCCCGAAGGCAGCGCCACGTCAGCTCAAATCGCGATGCTCCGAAGTTCCCGCCGAAATTCTCTCAAAATCGTGAAGCACTACGGAAATTTTCCGTTCGCAGAGCTCGTCGTAATCGCTGAGTATTACCGTCATCATTCCATCGCACCTTCGCCGCGAAGCTCCCTCTCAAAGCCCTTCACCGCCATGATGCGCTTCAACTCTGCCATTCACAAAACTTTGACGTAATCGCGAAGACTCACCACCTCCATTCTTCTGGTCTTCGCGATTTCCAAACCATGCATCCTCTCTTCGCGAAATTCATTCCTTTGACATATTTAATTATTATCTTCATGGAAATCCACCTTTTGCGATGCTCAGAAACTTCTAGGTTTTGGACCCCAAAAATTTGGCAAACACTGGAAAACGGCGCCACCTTCAATACTGTTGTCTGCTTGAACGGTATGATCTCTTTGCTGGTACACGATCCGAACTTCCATTGATGATTGACAACAAACACAAACCATACTCCAAATAATGCATAGAAGACCATGGTTCCAACAATCTCCCCCTTTGGGTTTGTTGGAAATCATAAGATAAATTCAATAGATCTCCATCTATGTGAAAACCAAAAAATGCAGGAATTAACTCAGCCAACACTCTAAGTCTACGTGAGGAATGCTCGGTGTAGAAAACAAGAGAGGAGGCTCGAATTGGGTTCCACTGTTTTCCTTCAAATTATTCTCATCACAGAAGTTTCCTGAATTTATACTATTCTCCTCTCTCTCCCATTGACAATAAATCCAAAGACTAGTAAATTTTTCATGTTCAGCTCAAACCATACTCCCCCTGGATAGTATCTCCCCCATAAACCTGCATCACGGCCATAAACAGATTAAAACAGTTATAACAAACGGGGAGAGGGGAATTTCATAATCTCCTTATGCACTGGGAGGTGGCCGAACACCAAGGTTCAACTGATGCTTCTCAAACATAGCCACTGATAGTGGCTTTGTCAGGATATCAGCCACTTGCTCATCTGTTCCCACATGATCCAATCTAATCATGCTTTGCTCAACTTTCTCTTTGATAAAGTGATACCTGATTTCAATGTGTTTTGTACGAGAATGCTGAACAAGATTCTTCGTAAGATCAATTGCGCTCTTATTGTCACAGTAAATCACCATTGGTTGCTTCACCTCATCGCCAATATCAGCTAATTGCTGCTTTATCCATAGTACTTGAGTGCTTACCTTTGTGGCGAAGATATACTCAGCTTCAACAGTACTAAGATAAGTACTTTCTTGTTTCTTTCTCAACCATCCAACACATCTCTGCCCAATATAGAAAGCTCCACCACTAGTGGACTTTCTGTCTACTACATCACCAGCTCAGTTAGCATCAGAAAACGCTAATAATTCATTGTCCCTGCCTGCAGCAAAAAATAACCCGAAGTTATGTGTACCTTGAATGTATCTCATGATTCTTTTTACTGCTGCCATATGTTCCTCCTTTGGATTACTCTGAAAGAGGGCCGCAAGGCATGTTGCAAAGACAATATCTAGCCTTGTCACTATTAGGTACAGTAGACTTCCAATGATCCTCCTGTACATAGTGGGATCAATAGAGTTCACATCCTCATGCTTTCCAAGTTTAGTTCCAACTACAATCGGAGTTGACATTGGTTTGGAGTCTTGTATATTGAACTTTTTCAGCATCTCCCTTGCATATGTTTCCTAAGAAATGAAATTATATTCCTTATTTTGAATCACTTGCAGCCCCAAGAAATATGTGAGCTCCCCAATCATAGACATTTCAAATTCTGATTTCATGTGGTTGGAAAATTCATCCACTGATTTCTTCCTATTTCCACCAAATATGATATCATCAACGTAGACAAGAACCATGAATTGATATTTTAGAGAATTCTTCACATAGAGATTGTGATCAACTCATCCTCTTTTGAATTCCAAATTCTTGAGATATGAATCCAACCGTGAGTACCACGCCCGTGGAGCCTGCTTCAAACTGTATAGAGCTTTCTTCAGTTTGCAGACCATTGTTTCATCAGTACCCAAAACAAATCCCACTGGTTGTTCAATGTAGACTTCTTCTTCAAGTACACCATTCAAGAATGTTGTCTTGACACCCATTTGATATACATTATATCCTCTTTGGAGTGCCATGGCAAGGAAAAGCCTGATTGACTCTAGTCTAGCCACTGGAGCAAAGGTTTCTTCAACATCAATGCCTTCAATCTGGGAGTATACTTTTCATACCAGTCGTGCCTTGTTTCTGATGACACTTCCATGCTCATCAAACTTATTTTTGAAGATCCATTTGGTACCAATCACATTGTGACCTTCGGGTCTCTAGACAAGATCCCATGTCTGATTCTTGTCAATCTAATCTAATTCACCATTCATGGCTTTCACCCAAGATTTATCTTTTGCAGCTTCTTCGAATGAGGATGGATCTACAACTGATAGAAATGCAGATTGCGTGGTATTCCTCATCCTTCTTGTTTGAGTGGGTGCACTCCTGTCCCCAATTATGTTGGATGGATAAATATCAGCTCTTCGATTTCTCCTGTGAGGTTCAGTAGTATTCTCTTCAGCCATAGTTTCTTCTTCAGATTCTTCTTCTGAGTCAACATCATGATGTGACTGCTGAGTGTTTTGAACATCTTCCTCTGTTTCTGCATTTGTATTTTCTTCACGTTCACATTCTTCTTGACTTTCTATCACATCAGCAAATGACTTCCTTGAAACATTTGTGGTTTTCTCTTCAATTATCTTAACATCATTGCTTTCCATAATCCTTCCCAAATGCTTGTTGAAACATTTGTAGGCTTTGATGTTCATTGAGTAACTGAGGAAAATTCCTTCATTTGCATTGTCACCATATTTCCCTTGATTTCCTTCTTTGTTCCTAATGAAGCATTTACTTCCAAATACATGAAATTATTTTAGAGAAGGCTTCCGTCCATGCCACAATTCATATGGTGTCTTTGTCTCACCCATATAAAGTTCTGTTCGATTCTGAATGTACACTGCAGCTTGAACAACCTCTTTCCAGTAATGTCGTGGAATACGACTCTCGATCAGCATAGTTTGTGCCATGTTGTTCACCTGTCGATTCCTACGTTCAACAACTCCATTTTGTTGTGGAGTTCTCACAG
The DNA here is from genome assembly GCA_963277665.1 of Viscum album. NCBI lineage: Eukaryota > Viridiplantae > Streptophyta > Magnoliopsida > Santalales > Viscaceae > Viscum > Viscum album. The sequence continues at coordinate 622,918,888 of OY728134.1, read as the reverse complement.
TAGCTACCTCATGTTGCATCCCATTCTTCTCCAAATAATTCTCAAATTCATTGGATGTGTATTCTCCTCCATTGTCATATCGCAACACTTTTATTGTTCGTCCAGTATCATTCTCGGCGATTCGCCAATATGTTTTCTTGCAGTCAAAGACTTGTCATTTTCTGTGATTGACCATCACACATGCCATTCTACTGTAATCATCTATGAAATGTACAAAGTACCTTTCTACATGAGTTACAGCAACATTTATTGTCCCACAAACATCTGTATGAATCAGATCAGGAAGGTGAGACGCCCTTTTCTTCTTTGGCCGATATGAACTGCAGACTAGCTTCCCACGAATACAAGCATCACAAGATTTTTCACGCTCAGGCTTCAGTTTGGGAATGTCCATGACAATTCTCAATTTTGATATTTTCTCCATGTCTTGTTGATTGATGTGTCCCAGTCTCCGATGCCACAAATTGTTTTCTTCTTCAACAGTCATGTAACATACATTTTCTTCACTATCAACCTGATACAAGTTTCCTTCTATTATGCATCCCTTCATAAGTGAATTTCCAGTCTTTCCCTTGATAGTGCAGCCTTTCTGATTGAACGTAACTGAATGTCCTGATTCACAGATTTGACTCACGCTGAGGAGATTATGACGTAGGCCATCTACGTAAAGGACTTCAGTCTTCTTCAGTTCTCCATTAGCTAATTTGGTACTTCCACTCCCTTTGATTTTCAGATCCCCATCATTACCAAATCTTACTGTACCATCGATATTCCTTATGATATTCGTTAGTAGGCCGACATTACCTGTCATATGAGATGAACAACCGCTATCTAGAATCTAGGTACTATTGTTCTTTGTAGCTTTGAGGGCCACCTCTGTAAGGTTGGATTTCTCAATATTCTTCCTTTCCTTCCACGAGACATTAGATCGATTATAAAGAACTGATGGCCTTTCAATTATCTCTTCCGCATACCCAGGTTCTTCATAGTAAAAGTCTTCTTTGAGAGGTGAAAACCTGTTTGAAATGGGCAACATTGTCTTGCTGATGAGACTTGACTTGTCTTGAACTTCGGTATGAGGTGTCCATGTCCTATCTCTGCCTGCAATTAGTGGCCTTATGACCAATGTTAGAACAACAAAAACAATATCCATAGAAATTATTTCTTCTATAAGAATTAGGATATGAAATTATTCTACTTTGTTGAGCTTCTATATCTTCTCCATTCAGATAGCTTCTTGCCTCTTCAAAATAAGACATGGTATGGCCCAGATAGCCACAGAACTGACACCTCATGAGAGGAAATGTCTTCTCACTTGAATTTCTCCTCATTCCTTCTTCCTTGGGAGAATAGTAAGACTGTCTGTCATTTCTGAATGTTTGAGGATAATTTTCAGGTCTCCTTTTAGTTTGGATTGAGGGTTCCTTTTTCGGCACTCTAGGTAACGTTTCAACATGTTCAACTTTCATCTTATCTTTCTTTTGGATCTTTTCACTTCTATCTATTGATGTATCAGCCTCACAGCCAATTCCACTCTTTCCCATGCAAGCGGGTCTTTGATTACTCAAGATTTTTTCAACCCCATTTGAACCACACTTGGCTCTTGCTAGTAATTCTGCATCTGAGAATCTTCCAAACTGTATTTTCTTCTTCGATTCTTTTGGAACAGATTCAGTCTCCAATTTACTCCTTAGAGTAACTACTTCCTCCTCAAGACCATCAGCAGTCTTGGTTTTTTCATCCAGTCTGGAGGTGAGGTCATTGATGACCTTTGCCTTCTCTTCAATTCTCAGCTTCAGATCTACTACATCATCATTTCTATTAATTATTTTAGACTGTACCTTCACAAATTCTTCCAGTCATTCAATTTCATCTTCAAGTTGATCAACATATTCAGTTGATTCTTCTACAATTGATTTCCACTTATTACATCTCTTAAATTTAATCTTAAGCTTACTAACCGCATCCTTAAGTTGCATCTCAAGATCTACACAAGTTCTCAGTTGTTTTTCTCCATCAGTATCTTCTGAATTTTCAACAGTGGCCATCATAGAAGCATGGTTTCCAGTTTTGAATTCTGGTTTTTCTTTGTCATAGAATTCATTATCATCTTCTTCCTCTTCACAGACAAAACTCTTCCTTTCCATTTTCTTACCAGATTTGACGTCTCCATTTTTGAAGAACCTTCTCTGAGGCTTCTTGAGGTTTTCATCCTCACTATCTTCATCATTGATCATTTTTAAGCAGTGAGAGTCAATGTGCCCAAATTTTCCACAATGGAAACACGTGAGAGGTAACTTCCCTTTGAATTTCCCTTTCACCTTCTGGAACTTCTTTGCAATGAGAGAAAGAATTTCTTTTTCTTCGTCATCTTCACCACTACTATCCTTTGAGATTTTCAGTTTATCCATGGCCTTGAATGCCATTTCCTTGCTCACCTGAGTCGTAGCATCTTCTGGTTTGACTCTCATTTCATATACTACCACGCTGCTTAGTAGATCATCTAGAGACAGTTTGGAATGATCTCTTTCCTCAAGGGCTGACACCTTCTCATTATACAGAGGTGGAAGTATTCTCATTATTTTCTTTACAATATCAATGTCTTTGATTTCTTCACCTAGACCCTGAATTTCTCCAACTACATCTGTAATTCGATTGAAGAATGAGTCTGCATTCTCGTTTGGATGCATCTTCAGATCATCAAACCGATTGTTTAGCACTTGTAGTTTCACCTCCTTCACTTTGCTATATACTTCATAAATATTCTCAAGTTTATCCCACATGGATTTTGCTGAGGTGAAAATCATCACCTTTAGGTAGATCTGATCAGAAATGGCTGTAGTGAGTGCATTCTGTGCTTTAGCATCTACATCAAGAAGTTTCCTGTCTGTTTCAGTCATAGCTAGGCCTGTTGGATCAGTGACCTGTATTCCTCGCACATTAGAAAAGAGAACTTCCATTCCAAGAGATCTTAGAAGAGATCTCATTCTGTTCTTCCAGATCTGGAAATTACTTCCATTGAAGGGAGGGACTCCCCTGACATTGACCGCGTTTTCCATGACGAAAAAGGTCATATTCAACACCAGCAACCTTTACCCTCTGATACCACTTGAAGGACCCCGGGACACCCTGAGAGGGGAGGGGTGAATTGGGGTGACAACTTTTTCTTCTAATGTGATGGATCTTGTTCCCACGTTGGTAGGAACTTGGTGAACCTGTATGATGAAAATGATCAGAAAGCAAACATGCACATGCACAGAGAAGACACATCCCTTTTTACTTGGTTCACCACTAAGGGCTACGTCCAAGGAGCATACGCCAACAAGTTGTTGGTCGTACCAAAATCTACTATGCTTCACTAGCTGGAGAATACAAATGTTCGGGCACAGTCACTCTGTCCCAGGCTCACTGCCTTTACAAAAATTCAGGGAAAGCTCACTGCTTCCCTCGGGTAACTCCCGTTGACTCCCCCTGGCTCACTACCATTGGTGAAGTCATACTCAGTTTATAGACGTGAAGGTCTCTTCAATAGATAGACATGAAGTTCATTGTCTCCTATTCAACATGAGACTTTTCTTGCATCAGAGTCCTGAGTTAATGCTCTGTTAAAGTCCAAATTCCAACCACTGATGAATACCCCCTTTTCCCTTGTCCACTGGGAAAACAACTTTTGGAAAAGGCCTTTACAAAGTACCCTACTTCGCAAGGCTCCCAATTTTGCAAAGCTCAAACAAGCCTTCGCGGAGTCCCTGCCTTTTCGTGAAGCTCAATCGCGAAGCACTCTCGCGATGCTCCAGCCTTCGCAATGCTTGGCTATCGCGGAGCTCCTGCCTCTTCCCGAAGCTCACTGAGCCAACGCGGGGCACACAACTTGCGCAGATCTAGAATAGCCGCCACGAAGCTCCTCTTTCGTGAAGCACACTGCCTTCGCGAGAGACCATTGCGAACTGAGAGAAAAGGACTTTCTCTGAAATTCTCTCTACTTCTCTCGCGGGGGTCGGCCTCTATTTATAGACGATTCCACCGACCCTCGACCCTTCCACGCGAAGTCAGCGCCACGTCAGCTCAAATCGCGAAGCTCCGAAGTTCCCACCAAAATTATCTCAAAATCGCGAACCACTACGGAAATTTTCCGTTCGCAGAGCTCATCGTAATCGCGGAGTATTACCGTCATCATTCAATCGCGCCTTCTCCACGAAGTTCCCTCGCAAAGCCCTTCACCGTCATGATGCGCTTCAACTCTGCCGTTCGCGAAGCTTTGACGTAATCTCAAAGACTCACTGCCTCCATTCTTCTGGTCTTCGTGATTTTCAAACCATGCATCCTCTCTTCACGAAATTCATGCCTTTGCCATATTTAATTATTATCTTCATGGAAATCCACCTTTCGCAATGCTCAACAACTTCCAGATTTTGGACCCCAAAAATTTGGCAAACACTGGAAAACGGCGCCACCTTCAATACTGTTGTCTTCATGAATGGTATGATCTCTTTGATGGTACACGATCTGAAATTCCATGGATTATTGATAACAAACACAAACCATACTCCAAATAATGCATAGAAGACCATGGTTCCAACACCAATGATAGTAGGAGAACCTTGGAGTTTGATGTTGGGGACCACGTATTCTTGAAGGTCCCCCCTTGGCATGGGAAGCAGAGGATCAGTAGGGGAAGTAAGATTTCTCCTAGGTTTGTCGGACCCTTCGAGGTGTTGCAGTAGTTCAGCGAGGTGGCTTACCAGCATGCGTTGCCACCACAGCTACAAAGGGTGCACGATGTCTTCCATGTGTCCGAGCTTCGTTGATATCCGCACGTTGACTCACATGTCCATGAATGGGGAGAGCTAGATATCGAATACAATTCAACGTTCATGGAGCGACCAGTGATGATCGAGGATCGTATGGAGAAGGTGCTCCATGGACAAACCATTCCTCTAGTTCGTGTGTTGTGCAGGCATGGTGAGCTTGAGGAAAGTACCTGGGAACGAGAGACGCAGATGCGTGCCCAGTACCCAGGGCTGTTTTGAGTAGTTATGTTTGTTGTTTTTGTTTGTGATGGAACACTTTACCTTGTTAGCTATGGAATGTGTGGTTTTCCTTTTCTGTGGATGTGTGTGAAGTGTCCTGAAATGTGGGGAGGGGAGGACCAGATCCCTAGTTAAGACGCATTAGAGTGGATGCGCCTAAACTCGTGCAGGTGAGTCAGTGTCGCCCAATGTGGGTAGCATCTTAACATGGAGGAAGGGAAACCCCTCACCAAATGACTCAACAGTTTAATATTTTGTTTTGTGGTGATTGTAATTGTTCGGGTTCACTCTTGATAGGTATCTTCTGGGGCGGTTGTTCAAACTCGCCTCCTTTCTTCAAGTCTAGTTTTAAATTCTTGAGGGTGAGGATTCATTGAGAGGTATCTGAAGTGATGTCCTAGACCCTCACGGTCCATCCCTTTTCCAAATTCGGTGCAACTGATCGTCATGACAGATCAGTGTCACCAATGCTTGTCAGGTTTCTCTTCTACAGTTTTTCCCATAACGCCTCTTTTGGGAATTTTTAAACCCTTTTCAAGTGGTTCAAAGCCATTTAAATCCCATAATTAATACCCAAAAAAACCGAGGAACCTCCTCAATGGGTAATTAAATAAAAATTAATACTGTCGTGTGTAACAACCCAACCGCGTGGGGAACCATGATCCGAATTTAAAGTCGTTAAAATCCCCATGTACCATAACAATGGGATCTTTTCTATATATCTCACAAGAATTTATTCTTCCTTCTTCTTCCTCTTGGATGGCTTCCTTTTCTTCATAGTGATTTTGGATTTCCCCTATCTGAGACTTGTGGTGCACCTGTGTTGGAGTCTTTCTGCTTGTCCTTGGAGTTCCCGACGTCCCTCCCCTGCAAGTCTCTCTTTTCCCTATTCTTGGCGCTTAAAGAAGAACTTCGATCATTCATCAATCAAGTAGGGTTTTCCTTCGTCTTTCCTTACTGTGCATCATGCGGGGTGGGTAAGCTTTTGTTTCTATGGGGATTGATGAAACCAAACTTAATGAAGATAATGAATGAACCTTAAGAATGAAGGGGGTGTCATCGATGTTATGATGTACTCTTTTATGTTGATTTGTGTTGTGAACTATATAGACTTGTGCTCACTGAAAATCATGGTTGTTGGTGGTCTTTTCTTTAGTCCTAATAAACCATTTTCTTTTTTGATGAATAAATAAATACAACATTAGAATTTGGTTAGTCACCTAAACTCAGTTGGTTTGAATGGATGTTCAGTAAAACAAGAATCCCTGTGTGACCACCCCGGTTAACAAACAGAAAGAAGAACCTAATGAATGATGTTCTTGAACCTGGAAGTTTCCCACTCTATTTTGTAGTCGGTGTGTTGTTATGCATGGTTCTTATGGAAAGATGCGGATGGGGATGGGATCCCCTGTTGTGTTATGGTTGTTTTTTGTGAATCTGAAGATGTGTGGTTTCTCTATTGTGACACGAGCTCGGGTGGGATCCTCTATTGTTGAGAAATCATTGGTTCCTGGTTTTGGGGACATGGGGCTATGTCTCAGGTTCTTCTTTGTTTCCAGTACTTCTAGGTATCTTACTTATCCCTTTTGTGAGGTTTTATTTGGTTCTAGTAATTTGAGAGATATCACTTATCCCTTTGTTGTTGTGACTTCACAAGAGAACCAGGTGTGAATGCTTAAGTTGCAGTTTTGGTGTTTCTCATTTCCTGGTTTGTGGTTATGCATATTAGTTTCCCAGTTGTGTATGAATTTACATAAATGGGATTACTTGGACATGAAGCTAAGAATGGGTTAAATAGGGAATTGGTTTTGGGAATGAGTTGTGACTTGGCCTTAAGTGTTGTGCTTTCCTTTATAAATGAATAGAAACAAGGGTGTTTGTGCTTTGATTTTGGAACCCTAGGATGGGATGAGTTCTTGTTACCTATACATATATCTATAGTTTTTACGTTTCTTATTCTCACCCCACCCAAGATTATCACTTACTGCCAAACACCCCCATTTCATGGGGGGGGGGTGTTTTTCCCAACACTCCTCTGAGTGGATGGTTATTAGATCCTTTTCTGCTCCCTTTCCTGAATATCCCAATACTCTTCGGGTAGGTTTTGATGGCCTGAAGTCCATTATTAGCCCTAGAATCTTTAGGCATGGTAGTTGTGGTAGTTGTCCTAGGTGTTTTCGGGCAGGTTGTTTCCCAAGTGTCTTTGGGATAAGGCCCAAGTGTCTTTGGGCGTGGCAGTAATTGTTCTGACCCAGGTGTTTGCGGGTGTGGTCATGCGTGGTGGTTGTGGCCCAGGTGACGGTGGGCGGGATGTTCTGTTGTGGCCCAGCTGTGTGCCGCTGGGGACTGGTAGTGGGACTGCAGTGAGAATGGCGGGATTGGTTCGATGCATATGATGTCTTCAATAACCTGTGGGAAAGTGGTGCGGGGTACCCAAATATCGATGGGCTATTACTATACTTTAATTTCCTTGCGTTATTTGGGGAGGATTCCTTGGTGAGGCTTGGGTGGATAGTTTTCCTTCTAGGTGCTTTGGTTTATCTTTTCTCACGTAGCATTAGAATGCATCTCCACTTGTGCACGAGAGCTTTTGATTTTCCCTACTGAGTATACTTGTATGCTCACCCTACGTATATAAAATTTCTTTCAGGTTTCCAGGTGGACATTAGGGATCGTGCAGGACCATACTAGCTCAGACCTTAGGGCAGTTCCTATTGTTGTTTTCCTTTTTCTTGGTAATTACCTTTGGAGTTTTGTGGCTTGTATCATTTACTGTTGAACATGCATATGGGAATGGGTTACTTTTGGCTTTACCTTTACTTTCATCCTTGGTATTGTTTGGGTTGATATTTTATCTCTCGATCCTATAAAAATTAAAAGGCTAATGCCTTCCATTTTTTGCCAGATTCTATACCCTTGGTACTGGTCGCCACTCTAGGTCCTATTGAAGGCGGGTTTCAGAGTTCATTATATCTCCTTCAACTTAAATAACGAAGGGCCTAGAAATCTGTTGTCCCTTCCCTCCTTTTGGTGAAGGCGGGTCACGACAATGCACCTCTAACAGACTTCCAAATCACACTTTAGACCTCTAAACCATCACCTTCTATAAACCTGCACCTCAAACATTCTTCCAAATCACCTATAAACCTCACCATCATGCACCTCATATGGAAGTATCTTCATGTGATGAGTGGGAAAAGTCACTAGGTTTTTTCCATCTTGGTTTATATTATTCAGAGACTAAAATTGTTGAAGAAGATGTTGGAGAACGTAGTGATGCTCAAGGTGGGTTTACCTTGGTAAAGGATGAGGTATCATGTAAGGGGGATCCCTCCTCTAGTTTCAAATTTCTTGGACTATCATATCCTGACTCATATGGAGATAGTGATGGGGATGACCACAGTATTCCACCAGAGCATGCTGGACCTACAGTCTCATTAGGAGTTGGGACATATCATAATTGATCCTTAGTTAAGAATTTTGACCAAGTAGGTGAGCTTCAAGCTTATCCCTTATATGTACCTACTCAATCATAACCTGTATAGGCTTCTTTACCAAGTATTGAGAGAGTCGTTTCCACATTGAAGCTGTTTGGAAGGCTGATGGTGGTTGCTTTAGACAAGTCTTCTGGTCCTCTACCTCCTTAATTCTAGCCTTTTGGTATGTCTTCGATTTAAGCCTTTTGGAATCTCAAACCTATCGTGATCTGAAAACTTCCTACCTCTACATCTATACCTTCACCCTCTTCCTTAGTGCCTCCTGCTTCTAGAAATGGAAAGCACCCTACCGATCACCCAACCTCCACCCTTCCCTGAAGACCCCCCCCCCCCCCGGATAGCCCATGGACACCCCCCGGATAGCCCCTCCTATACACCTCACCTGCACCCTCCCCCCTGCCATGCAGACCCCCCCGACACCCCCCGGACAGCCCTTGGACACCCCACATGCACAACCCCTCCTAAGAATTTTGTTACCCAGAAATTATTGTGGGGATACAATCTTGGTTATGGGTTTCCTAGGTGTTCCTTCATGATCTATTTATTCAAGGCTTTTGATTCGGTCAGGCTGGACTTCTTATGGGATGCTTTCAATCTACTCGGCTTTCCGGATAGGTTCGCATCTTGGGATAAAAGACGCGTCTCTACCCCAATGTTCTCAGTGAACATTAATGGCAGTTTACATGGATACCTTTCATGGAAAAGAGGGACCAGGCAAGGTGATCCTCTTTCACCTTTAATTTTTTTGAATTGCATGGAGTTTTTCTCGCGCATCCTGGACTCCCTTATTTCATCTTCATAAGCTTACAAGTTTCATTGGTGATTTTCGGTTTGGAATGCAGGTGGAAGAGGGTTCTATGGGGGCTGGTGCAGGTTAGAATAGGTGGTACGAGGTTGTTTTGTAGGAGGAAGGGATCGGTGTGGGCTAGAATGCAGGAGGCTGGGGACTGGTGTGGTGGCTAGTGCAGGCTACAGTGGGTGGTGTGAGCAGGAAGGAAGGTGGCAGGGCAGATGTCATTGGGCTGGTGCGGGCTAGAATAGGTGGAAGGGGGCTAGTGTGGGCTGGATTGTAGGTGGCTACTGTCTTTTGGGCATGTGACAGGGGCCGGTGTGGGCTGGGATGTAGGAGGTCAGCGGCTGGTGAGGGATGGAACTGGTGGATGGGGCTGTTTTGTAGGTGGTAGAGGGCTGGCATGAGTGTTTTTAGGAGGTTGGTGGGGTGGAGGCTGGTGTGGTGGCTAGTGTGGTGTCTGGTGCGGGCTAGATTGTAGGTGGATGGGGGCTGGTGCGGGCTCGAATGTAGGTGGAAGGGCGCTGGAATGCTGGTGGAAGGGGCTAGTTGCAGTTGGTGGGGGATGGTGCGGGATGATTCGAAGGTGGCAGGGGGGATGTTACGGGCTGGAATGCTGGTGGCAGTGGGATGAAATTTAGGTGTAAGGGGGACAGTGTGGGCTGGATGTGGCTGGTGCAGGCTGGATTTTGGTGGTTGTGGTGGCTGATGGTTCATAGGTGGATTGTGGCGGACTCCTTGTGTTGGTGGTTGGGAGCCTACGTTCATGTGGTTGGGTGCGTGCGTGTGTTTTTGAGTGTTGGATTGTGTGCTCTCTGTTGGGTGGGTGTGTGAGTTACTGTGGGTGGGTGATTTTGTTTTCCTCCTGGTTGTCGCTTGCGTTGAGTGGACCTCGGTGCTTTCATGACGGTGGGGTGGTTTCGTGTGATTCTCGGGTCTCCAGTTGGTTTTTCGTTTGATGTTCACGTGTTTCATTTGTGTCTCTTCGTGTGGAGGCTGCTTTTTTGCTGCTGGTGGTGGGCAGATGGTGGTTGTTGTGGTCATTTCTTGAAGCAGGTCTAAATCTCAGCATTACCACGGCATAACTGTGGCGCGGCCGTGGCCTGTTGGCCCGGTCCAAAGACATCTGCGGGGCAGCATCTTCCGACCAGGAGAGAACGGAGCGGGAGGAGTCGGGGCAACATTCTGGCCATCCCCTCCCTCCCCATTAACTATTAGTGGGTAATTTATCTAAAAGTATATCTAGGTATCATATATCGAATATTGATAGGACTGCGAACCGCCGCTGGGTGTCTTCCTTGTGGAGGTAAAAATCATTGAATTATCACGGTGTAATCGCGGCTTGACCGTGGCATGACAGTGGAGTGACCGTGGCGTGTTGGCCGGGTCTAGCGACATCTACGGGGAAATGTCTTCCGGCCAAAAGCGAAGGGAGCGGGAGGTGGTGGGGCAACATTCCAGTCGTTTCCTCCCACCCCATTAACTATGGGTGGGTAATGTATCTAAAACTCCATCTAGGTGTCATACATCGAATTCTGACTGGACTGCGAACTGCCATGGGGTGTTGTCCTGGATCATGGCCAAATCACAGCATTACCGCGGCGTGACAGCGGCGTGACCGCGACGTGACCATGGCGTGACCGCGACATGACAGAAGCGTGACCGCGACGTGACCATGGAGTGACCGCGGCATGCTGGCCCTGTCCAGCGACATCCGCGGGGCAGCATCTTCCATCCAAGAGCGAAGGGAGCGGTAGGAGGCGGGGCAACATTCCGGTCATCTTTTCCTCCTCATTAACTATGGGTGGGTAATGTATATAAAACTCTATCTAGGTATCATACAACGAATTCCGACAGGAATGCGAACCGTAGCGGGGTATCGTCCTCGATTAGGGCCAAATCATGGAATTACCATGGCGTGACCGTGGATTGACCAAGTCATGACAGCGGCGTGACCGCGACGTGACCGCGGCTTGACAGCTGCGTGTTGGCCTAGTCCAATGACATCCACGGGGCATCTTTTTTCCGGAAAGGAGCGAAGGTAGCAGGAGGAGGTGGGGAAACATTCCGACCATCGCCTCCTTCTCCATATACTATAGGTGGGTAATGTATCTAAAACTATATCTAGGTATCATACATATATTTCCGACAGGACTGCAAACTACCGCGGGGTGTCGTCCTGTAGCAGGGCCAAATCACAGCATTACCGCGGTGTGACCACTTCTTGACCGCGGCGTGATCGTGGCATGACCGCGGCGTGTTGGCCAAGTTCAGTGACATCCGCGGGGCATCATCTTCTAGCCAGGAGTGAAGGGAGCAGGAGAAGGCATGACAACATTCCGGTCATTGCCTCCTTCCCCATTAACTATGTTTGGGTAATGTATCTAAAAATCTATCTAGGAATCATACATATAATTCTGACAGGACTAAAAACCACTGCGGGGTGTCATCCTAGAGCATGGCTAAATCACAGCATTACCGCAGCTTGACCACGGCGTGACTGCGGTGTGACCACGGCGTGATAGCGGCGTGACCGCGGCGTGATCGCGGTGTGACAGCGGTGTAACCTCCGCGTTACCACGACATGATTGCGGCATGACCGCGGTGTGTTGGCAAGGTCCAACGACATCCATGATGCAGCATCTCCCTTCCAGGATTCCAAATAAATCCTATGTAGTTGTACTTCATATTATGGAAACCGATCTTATGTTATAAAAAGCAGACTCTGGATTCGGGATTTTGGTATGACAATCATATATATTTTATATTCATTTTTTTAAAAGTGGTACTTTGTAGTTGAAACTACTGATTAATAGTCAAATTAAGTAGGTGTATTACTTATCAATGGTATATACATTTCTTGAAACTCTTATAATAAAAAATCAGTCACCTTGAGAACAATAGAATTTGAGTATGTTTTAACATCTCAGGATGGAACACAAATCTTATGGGAGAATTCATAAGTGTTAAAAATTAGATCTCCATCGAGGCCAGGAAAACACCCCAAATGGGGTTAAGATGAAACTTATGGTGGGGTGCACCATAAGCCTGACAGGTGTTAAACAATGACACCATCAGTGATTTCAGATATATAGGCTCGAGTAAATACCCAATGGGGTTGCCAAGAGGCCAGGAAAACACCCTAAACGGGTTTCACCATTAGATATGGTCACAACAGACATGATAGAAGAAATCAACTATTTAATATGTTATAACAAGGTATTGTCGGATGGTTTTAGTGAGATGCACAATGAAGCAATTTCTAAAGGGAAACGAAACGAGGGAAAAGAATAATACACCCTAATCTATAACTGTGAGTTTTTGCAGACAGTGCACCTCCATTGGAAGGGTTTTATTATAAAAACATGACTTTACTTATCAAATGAAACTATTATATTAAATAACACTTAATCAAGATATTAAATTAAATATAATTAAGTAGAATTAAGAAATAAACTAAATTCAATTTAAACTGTTCTTAAATTAAAGAGGCTACAAGAGGGACTCTACCTCAAGAAGGAACCAAGTCATCCACTTCTTCTCTTAGAGCTTTCTAACTAAAAGTTGCTGGTCCTCCACTCGGTATATGCACCTTCACACACAAGAATGGACACGTAGCCCCTATGCACACAACCGCATGGCCATGAGCATCTTTATGGGGATCCTTTCATATATTCTTATATAACTATACCAGTATCCAGTCACCTGTGTATGCATTTATATATATACATGGGAACACCTAGCCCCATACGTGCATAATCAGTGCCATGGGTGACTATACACCTAACAGGGGAACCCACATACATATACTTACATACCTTTGCACATGCAGGTGAGTCTCCCTTGACTTGGCGACTCGAAACCAATGAGAAGGTATCAACGCAGTACACAAAGGATATTAAGAACCTTAAAACACATGAAGGATTATACATAACCAGTGAGAAACCAACCAATGGAATTAAAGCGTTACTTATATTGGAAACACAGAACCAAATCCACCCAAACCAACTTGAAACGATCCAATGCCATACAGAAAACAGAATTTGGAGTCAAAAGACTAAATACCCAAATACATGAGGTGTGAGACATTTAGTAACCATAGAATCTAACCTCGGATCAAAGCCAGTGGACTAAATCAATCTGAACTCCTTTTGGCCCCCTTCATAGAATATTACTACCCTCTGTCCATAGAAACCAGTCTATGATCTACGTCACCCATGTGATAAAGAAAATAAAATAAAAACAAAACTAAAACATACTGGTCCCCTGTGACAATACATGTCACCGCCCAACATATAAGAACCACAGTGCCCCATGGGTCAAATCATGTTCCTGCATGCAAAGGGGAAACAGATCAGTGTTTCAAAATGATACTATCAAATAGTACATTCCTATTAATAAACAATTAATCTTCCTATTAATTCTATATAATCAATTTGGCCTTAGTTTCAACTTAATTTGGTTTTGTTCGATGCAAGGGATGATGTCTTATTATTCTTGGTTTTTATGTTTACACATGAGATTTTTATTCAAAAAGGATGCATGTATTTGGCATTATTATTTATGGTTTTAGTTCTTAGCCTATTTCTATGGGTCCCATCCACATAAATAATTCTTGGAATGTAGGTTTTAGTTTCCATTTATGCGCTTTAATGTGATTGATGTCACTAACGATGAGGATTTAGATCAAGTAAAATATTCCTAAGAGGATTGGGCCTTGAAGTGATAGGGTGGAAATTGTACATCTAGCATTTGATAAGGAAATACTTATTAGGATGTATTGGAATCTTGGTAGGTTATTATATTGGGATGGTCCCTCTGAGTATATAAAATTCTTTATGAAAGTTTTTACTCCATTTAATGATTCAAGAGTTCAACTAAAGAGATTAAGGATGAGATTCTAGTGTGGATATTGGGTGTTTTCAGACATATAGACCTTATAATGCCAAGGGGCTTGGTTTGATTTAGCTTAGGATGGAACCTGGTTAGTGGGGATGGGTTATAACACATGATTTTGATGATGTTCTTGGCTAGATTATTGAGAATATAATGTATATGGGTTCGACATGGTGTTATTTTCTGGCAAGGACAATCATAAGGGGAATAATCCTCTTTGTCTAGTCGGATGATGTGATGTGCATTGAGGCATGGGATAATCCTCG